>JALGPY010000001.1:193165954-194533388 GCA_023055425.1 Linanthus parryae
GGGACCAATTGACCCAAACCGCTTTTTGACCGAGTTATAAGCATATAGGTAGAAATACTACTAGGAATGATATAATTGCTCTATATAGTGAGAGGAAAGCGGAAATTATGCAAAAAAAATTAAATTCTAATTTTATAATTGCTTGCACTTCCGATATGTGGTCCGGTAGAAATAATAAAGGATATATTTGTGTCACCGCACACTACATTGACCCAAGTTGGACATTACAAAACCGTGTTATTGCATTTCGAGAAGTTCTATGTCCTCACAACGGTATAAACATGGGAGAAACTAACGAGTGGGGTGTTAGCGAACGAATTACATCAATGACTTTAGACAATGCATCGGCATGAGATAGTGCGATAGACCATATGCAAACTTTGATACAAACACCCTTTCACGAAGAAATTGACCATGTTCTTTGTGTATGTCACATTATCAATTTAATTGTACAAGCTGGTTTGAAATAACTAGATGTGCATGTTGCTCCTATTCATGAAGCTATTCTTTGTATTGCGTCTTCAAACAAAAGAACCAAACGTTTTTCGGATTTTTGTGAGCAAAACGGCCAGAAAAAAAAGAAGATTTGGGGGGAAATTGCAGGAAAAGATGGAATTCGACTTACTTGATGTTGAAAAGTGTTAAAGGTTACGAGACCCTTATCACACGTTTTTTAAATGAATCAAACAATCTCGTTTCCGTTTCACTTTATGATTGGAAAGCCGCCGCCGTCTCAAGAGATTTTCTTGAACCATTTTATACCGCAGCCAATCTTCTTTTGGGTGTTTATTATCCGTCTACTAACAACGTTATTCCACAACTAATGTTTATAAGTGACACTTTTAATGAATATAGGGATAATATAATTTTATGCGACGCAATTCCGTATATGGAAGAAAAATTTCTCAAATATTTTGAAAAACTCCCTATGGTTTTTTGTTTGGCAAGTATTTTGGACCCAAGGTGTAAAGATGAAACAACAAGTTTTATGCTAGAAAGAATTTCGAAAAACATGAGTACCGATTATAAAAATGTAGTGATATCACCAACTTTTGAAGAAGTTAAACAAACTCTTAATGTTATGTATGAAACGTATGTTGTTAAGTTTGGTATTGGTAAATCAAGGTTTTCAAGCATCATCGAGGGATCCGAGGGGCAAGGCAAAAATGGGTTCTTTATATAAGAGTAGACAAACAATCCGCGGAAGAAATAGAATTAGTAGATGTACTCGATTGGTGGAAAAAAATGCAACCAACTATCCGATTGTTTCTATTATGGCACGTGAATTACTAACCCCTCCCGCTTCTACAGTCCCTTCGGAACCAACTTTTAGTGCAGGTAAACGAATGTTGTCGGAGAAAAGATCGTGTCTAAGTTTGTAGATGTTGGAGGTACTCACATGCTCAAAGGATTGGAGCGACGCCAACAAACGCACACAAGACCTACACCCTTTGGACGTGGCCGTGAGCGAACTTTAACAAGAATTGGGAATAGGCGAGGACACTCCGCTAGATCAAGACGAATAGTTCGAAAAAATAAGTTCGTATTTCAACAAGTTCATTTTCAATAAGTCCGTATGTAAGTTAGAAAAAATGCAAATGATTGGTAGTTGAGTGGGTGCCAACCTAGTTGGGATGTACTTTAACTATAGTGATGCAATTTTTTATAACATTTTATATTTTAATTAATAATACAAGTTTGTTTCTTTTCTTTTTTTTTTTATTAATAATAATTCAATCTTTCTTCTAAATAAAAAAGATTGAATATATCTCCAATCTCTAGTGGTGGTGGGACCAACCAAGATGTATGTCGTCCAACCCGACCTCAGACTCTTAGAGCTCCAATATAGGACGCTAGCATCATGCGCACCTTACTCAAATAAAGGCATGAACGAAAAAAGGAAGCCTTCGCTCCCGCGGCATTTAATCCCCGGGAGAAAGAAAGATCGATAGACAGATCGATGGAAGGTCCCATCGCAAGAGAAGTGAAAGGCAAGCTCACTTTTTTGATGATGTCACGCTTGTGAGGATAGTCCTGATAAGGGACTTTTCCGTAAAAACCTCTTTATCCTAGTTAACCTTATCCGGGCTTCGTCTTGGCAAAACTGAGACATGGATTCATCAGATCTCTCATATTTCGCATCAGTGGAAGGATATTCTTTTTTTCTTTAGTCTAATTTTATGTTTTTACATTTATTATTTGCCACAAACCACCCGAAAACAAACAAGAAAAAAAAGAAAAAAAAAAAAACCAAACTGTCCAGACCCGGTTTGGAACCGGAACCTAACCGGTTAACCCAAGCGGTTTCGGTCCACGGTTCCGGTCCGGTTCCGGATATATCCGAAATTCAATTCCAGTTTAACCGAGCCGAATAATTCCAAATAACCGTCTAGCCGAACCGAAACCGACCGGTTTGACTTTCACCGATTTGGTTCTAACCGAATAAGCAGCTCTAGTTTTCATGTTGATAATATGAACTTTCTGTATTATCTTAAATCTTTTAGCAACAATTAGTACCCCTACCAAAACGATTAAACAAGACATGTGTCTTAACATGGTGGGGAATGTGTGGCTAGATTCTTTAAGGCGATTTGATGCAGACTTAGTGTACGGTGGAAGTTAGATGCAATATAATATTTCGAATTAGGGGATTATACGTGTCCGTGGGCACTATCCAAAAAACATGTTTCATAATCGATTTTACTGGAGGAGAAGATGAAAATGGCGTCCCGGTAATTTTTATACGATATACATCATGTCATGTTCTTACACACTTTTGATAATTATGTAAATTAATCTGAGAGAGAGTAAATTTTCAAGTAGTGTGTAGTTAAGTGGGTGGTAGGTGAAATCTAAGGACTGGAGCTGATTTATTTAATCTAAAGACTGAAAAGACATGAAATAATATTGTTTTATAGAATAGATTCTTAATAACTGCAATATGCAATCTTGTCAGCTTCATGAGGTCTGAGGAAGTTTGTAGCAGCAGTGTATACCAATACTCTTGTCTTGCATTTGTTCAGAACTGTTTCCAGATTTAATTGCTATATGAAATGTGGGCTTTGTCGAATGTCAAGGTGACATATCATACCGTAAGAGTACGTGACACTTAAATGGTCAGGAGCTTCTAACAATTTTCTTTGTATTCACTTTTTGCAAGTCTTTTATATTGGAGGATTGTGGTTTATAATTCAGGACCATTCATTCAATCTCCAAGTCATACGTGGTGCTTGTGATTAGGTCTTGATTCATTCAATTTTCCATTTTTGAGATTATGAAATTTTGATACTTTTGTTAAAAAAAAGTTAAAGACTTTAAGTTTGACGGTTATATATTAATAAAAACATATTTCATATCTTGAAATGATTTAAAACATGTAATTTTGATGAAATATATTGCATTATCTTACATATATCAAATTATTAAATTAAAATTTTATTATTTTTAAGTTTTTTTAGATTCGTTAGTAGCAGTTGCATTTAAAAAAATTAGATGTGAAATAATGGGTATAATAGTCTTTTTATACTTTTCTATCCAATTAGATGAAAAGTTAACGGCTGTTAGCGTTGGATACTTCCAGTGCATGATTTTGAAAAATTTAGGTACCCGCGGTGCACGTTTTGAAAATTTGGGTACCCACTTGTCGGTTTTGGCAAAATATAGGTACCTCCGGTGCAGTTTTTCCTTATTTGAGGGGTCTTTAAGTTTGATAAATTGTAGATTCCCACCAATTGTTCTTCTGTATCTGTGATTTTCACTTCTACTCCCTCTCGTCTCACTGTTCTTTGTTCTTCTTCCACGAAAACCCTAATTTCACCATTACTTTGAAGAAGAAAATCTTTGCCGAACCTGATTCAAGACTCAGAAAGGTTAGTCTCTCTCTCTCTCTCTCTCTCTCTCTCTCTCTCTCTCTCTCTCTCTCGGATGTTAGCCGTCTGTTGCAGATTTTGCCAACGCCCCTTTAGTTGCTCGTTTAATATCTCTATTACTAGGTATATTTGCAATTTTTTTTTTGTGTCTGTGGATAAATTTATTTATTTGGATCAATAGCAAAATAAGTGATATCTTTGTTTGTTCATCTAACCTAAATCAATGGAATTGAAGTGACCAAGGGCTATGAAATTTAGCATATGAGTAAGATTGAAGGGTAATGCTGAGCCTGAGATTGATTTTATAATAGTATGGAATTGGAATGAAGTAGTAGTAGGCAATAACAATCCCAGGCCAAATTCACCACTCTTTATGCTTTTTTGCAGATGAGCACAACAGTCAGTGAGGGTCATTGTGACCGAACACAGCCAGTTAGGCCAGGATTGAGAAACCAACTTATCACCCTTGAACAGAGACAGGACCTCCTGTGTTTACCTTCTGAATTCCTGCTAATGTTATAGACAAACTTAGCCTTCGAGCCCTAACAATATCATAGATACAACAGTTGATGTTATAGACAATTGAATAAGAGTAGAGTTAAACTGTACAACAGTTGATGTTAAACTGTACATCAACTGTACGTACAAAGATAGACCCAAATCCAACTCTCCACCCTGGCCAAGAGTCATTCACATAGTTGTCAAAGTCGAGCGATTCACGATTCGAATCGTACGATTCGGTTCGATTCATGCCCCATCGATTCAGAATCGTGCATGGAATCGAAATATAGCTGAATCGTGCCTCTGAATCGTGAATCGCGATTCGATTAGCTGATTCGTGAATCGAGCGATTCGAAATTTGTAGTTTTTTGGAGGAAGGTCTGGGTTAGAAAAGCAGGTACAGACGTAAAACGATATGAGTCAAGACCAAAAGTGTAACGCCCCTACTTGAAATCCTAATCTACGGTCTCTTTTCTTGAAAAAATCCTTCAATCTACTCATTCTGTCACAACCCTCGAAGGATTTTGGGGGGTGTACTGATGTGGATGATTTTGAGTTTTTTAGGATGGAACCTCTTTGTGTTTACATGGAACTGACATATTCAGATTCTATTTATACTCGTCACTTTGGCATGGAACTTATGTAGTTAACCTTTTTGGATGTTATTTATGAATTTATGCTACTCGTACTCATTAGTTTTGGAACAAACTTATGCAGTACTCTCACTTGATGATATTTATGATTTTACACTATTTCGTACTCAAGAGTTTCGGATGGAACTTATGCAGTACTCTCACTTGGATGCCATTTATGATTTATCTAATTGCATATTTACCACCTTAAATGTTATATATTGCTTCAAAATAGAGGGTTGATGATTGGAAATCTGAATGGGTGTGTTTCTATTAGTAAGAAAATAATTAGACCGAATCGTTACGATTAACGATTCGATACGATTCACGATTCAAAAGTTGAGGTTTCGATTCACGATTCAAATCATGATTTGACAACTGTGGTCATTCATATTATCACTATAAAGAAGTGTCAAGTTATTTACTTACACATTTAACTATATTAAGTTTATCACTTTTGGGGTACTCGGGTTCCTGGAGGATGGATATATTGGTGAGTTTGACCATCTCCCTCGGAATGGTTCTGATTCTTCTGAAGGAGAATTCGTTTTTTGGCGTTATCAAAAAGCATTTGAATGTCTTTTATTGTTTTGCCCAAATTGCTAAAGTTGAATAGAAGTGTGGTACTATGTCCTAATCCTAATGATGTATGGGAATGGTAATGTTTCATCTATCATCTCCTTCACTTATCTTACCTGTTTCCAAACTTTATATTTTATGTTTTCTTGGATAATCACCAGAGAGAGAAGAGATGAGTTTAACCTCAAAAAGGCATAAACTTGCTGACGAACAAAGTGAAGATAGGTTCAGCAACTTGCCGAGCAGCCTAATTGGCTACATACTCTCATTCCTTCCAACAAAAGACGTGGTGGCTACGAGTGTTTTATCAACTACATGGAGGGACTTCTGGACATTGATCACCCGCCTATACATTGATGATTACTTGTTGTTAAGTACTCAAGACAAGAACCGTACTGAATTGCTCCAAGCTGAATTTGTTGAATTTATGTATCGAGTGCTATTAGTGGGAAGGTTTCCATGCCTAGAGGTATTCCGTCTCTGCTGCCATCATAGCTACAACCCCCACTACGTTAGTGCATGGATTGCTTGTGTCTCGAAGTCTAATGTCCAAGAACTTGATGTGTCTGTCTCCTTTAAGGATAAGGTTTCCCTCGTGCTACCTCGGTGCCTATTCTCTTGTACGACACTGGTGAAGCTCAAACTAAGTAGACATTTCTATATGGATGTACCTGGTTCAGTTTTTTTCCCTTGCCTTAAGTCTGTAAACCTTAGTTGGGTTGAATTTTCAGATGACGACTCGATTACTAGGTTTCTCAGTGGGTGCCCTGTGCTTGATAATCTGAGACTGTTGAGATGCTGCGGGGAAAACGTGAAAGTTGTTAAGATTTCTGTTCCTTCGCTCATGTCCTTAAGCCTATTGTATTTGCATCTTAAGGAGGGCTTCGATAAGATCATGTTAAATAGAGATGTCCCTACAATCCGTATAGTGCTTGACACCCCCTTTCTTCAAAAGATAAGCATTAGGGAGCATGTACCCCATGGTTATGTATTTGAAAACATGCACCGGCTAACTAGTGCGGTTATTGATATTCCCAGCCCGTTTTACTGGGGCATGGAGTTGGTTCGATTCAAAGATGTTCATCATGCTGCAGCAAGTGATCTCCTTAAAGGGATTTCTCAAGTCAGAAAGCTCCATTTCTTCACTCTGGTATCCATCTCTCTCACTTTCTCATTTGTTATTTGAATGTCATTTTCTGGTGTTGGCTTCACCTTCTGAGAAACAAAATTCATGGATGTAGGGTATTGAAAGACTCGATCTGCCTACTTTTGAGAACCTGAGGGACATGACATTTGGTACCTGCCAGAATGTGAAGCTTTTAGAGTTGCTCAGGTTGTTGGAGGCATCGCCAGTGTTGAGCTTTTTAGGAATAGAACTCAATCATGTATGTTGTATATGCAGGCTGTTTTTTCTTTTTTACTTGTGCATTCTTTGGTTCATATGTGCTTCAACGTGTAGTCCAACTAATTCCAAGTTCTGTTCATTCATCCTCAGGGAACTCGAAAGCGGATTAATGATGCGAATAATGATACATTTGAATTGGATGCATCTCGGATTGTTCCCATTTGCTTGCAGCTGCACCTCAAAACTATTGAAATTGTGAATTTCCGAGGATCAAACAAGGAGGTCGAATTGGTGGAGTACCTTCTGAGAAATGCCCGGGTACTTGAGAAGATAAAGGTGAAGGTGCAGGAAAAACAGCCGAAGGCTATTGAGTTACTTTTGAGCTTACCAAGGGCATCAAGGGCTTGTCAAATTGAAATTTTGTAACTTCTGATGCTTCTCCTAAATTTTGACTATTTACTAGCATACTTTGGGAATTTCTCCCATAGAGTTCTCATAATTGGGAATCTTGATGACATTGACAATTTTATATGCTTTTTTCCTTTCAGTGAGACTCTTCCACCCCTCCTGGCCCACAACTTTCCATCTGAATTATTTTTAATTTTTAAAAATATGTTATTTGTGTTACAACATTTGAGAACCTCCACACACCTCTTATTATATTTTAGTGAAATCGTTTAATTTTGTATTTACTATTAATTATCACCTAACTCCAGAATTTTATTAGAAAAAACAATTGGACTCAGTGTAAATACATTTAAAAAAAAAAGAAACTACATATAAAAAACCATGTCTGGTAAGTAATCACGTTTTAGCCATTGTTACACTGTAATAATCAATCATCGTAAATTTCAGGGCTTAGTTTGAAATGGATCAAATAAATTGCATGCTTTTTAGAGTGTTCCTAGTTGCTACACATTAAAATCATTAAAATTACGAATTACCTAGAGAGGTTATACAGTAATCAACATGCCCTTGTCTATAAAACTAAAATAGACAGGAGTGAAAACCCCGAAGGGTTTAGTAGTATAGTTGCTGCCACTAGGGGCGTACATAAATTTTCTTGATCCACCCACCCGACTCATCCAAACCTATCCAATCCAAATTTACTGGATTCTAGTGGATTAAGTTGGCTGCGGTTTATATTTTTGTCAAAACTGAAATATTGGATTGGATCTTGGATTTAGTTATGTAATCCAAATTTTCAATCAAACCAGTCCATCATAAGTGCATAGACATACAACATTACACATGAAGTATGTAATAGTCAATAATTTATCCAGTGACATTGCTTAACACTCATCTTGCATCTATAACAATAAAAAATTGTACTTTGACTTCCATAAGAATAATTGAAGATCATGAATAATACAACAAGAGCTCCTCATTCTCTTGATGTCTTACTATTTTTTAATGTTGTATGAACAATCAAAATTATGCCACCATATTTTTTTACACCATAGTTTTATTGTCCATGTACCAGTACAATTCACACTGGTACTAAAGGAACATCAATTTTGCTTATTTATGTGATCTTCGGAGCAAGATAAACAATATTTATATAAAAATATAGTGTATCACAAACCATCAAATCCACCCAAACCGAACCAATCCACTACGATGGTTTGGACTGGTTATTTCGATAGTTGGTTTGGTTTTGCTTAATGCTTATCAAATTCAGTTTTATGTGGATAGGATGCTAGTTTACCCCTATAACCGCCCAAACCGAACCATAAACATCCCTAGCTGCCACCAACCTGGTAGCCAACATAGCATCGGTCGCACTTTCAACATGTGCAAATCATTAGGAAAATGATGCAAACTTAAACTTGTTCTTACAATGCTTATCCTAGTAATTTTCATCGGTGATCATGTTGGAAGTGCGACGAATGCTAGGCAGGTTTGTATGCTCTTCTACCGAAAAAGATGGGAACATTTGTTTGCAAATTATGGGGGGAGGGGGTTGTTATCAACTTATTTGTGTCTTTTAATCAGAAAACATCTTTTTTTTTTTTACTTAACTCAAAGGTTTAGTAACAACTTTTTTAGGAATTTTTTTGGATTTTGTCTTTTAGCTTCTAGTGTAAAATGAAAGGAAGGAAAAAGTTGGGTTTGAGTAGCTTTTTTGTGTCTTTTTTTCCACATAACCTAACAGAGAAATGCTATACATCCGAATTCTTATGTCCCAACTTGCCATGTAAACTACATCAACCAATCACTTTGAACATTTTTAATGTAGTGGTGGGTCTTGCTGTAAAGGTGGTCAAGTTGGGACATGGTTGGGACATGAGAGTTGGGATGCATAGTATTTCTCTGACATACAAATGACAATAATGTCCACCACAATTAATTGTAACATCACTAAACTTTTCCACAAAAGAACATATTTGTAACTTTCAATAAACAACAAAACTGACACATCACTGCTTTTTTTACAGCACCAACTTTTTTTACTAAATCCATACATCATTTATCTTTAGCTTTTGTGTTCATGAACTTTTTTCACACCAACTTTTTAGATAACTTAAAATCCAAAAAATTGATACCAAACCCACCCTATAACTCATTCCGTTAGTGATTCCATTTTCTTGGTAAGGAACGAGTCTCATCATCGCAGAAAGGATGAATCAAACTGTCTTATCCCATTGAGTTCTCATAATTGGGAATCTTGTTGACATTGACATTTTTGGTGTACACGTTATTGATTTTTTTTTTCTTAGAGCCTGTTTGGTACCAGCTGAAAATCTCAATAATCAGCTGAAAATAATCTGAAAAGAAAATCCAACTTAACTGATAATCACAATCTGTTTGATATGAGCTTAAATTATAGATCACTGACTTCATCCATTTGATAAAATTTAAAGAGCTCTAAAGTCAAGCAATTGAATACACATGTTAATAACTGAATTGTGATTATGCTAATGTAAAAAAAAAAAAATCAAAATTATGTTTGTTGAGATTTTAAGCTGCATAATCCCCAATTTTGAAGATTCTACAATTGCACAAAGATTATTTTAATCTGTAGATTATCAGATTAAAATCTGCAGGCATAACAAACAAGATTGTTGAAAAGAGGCCGATTTTAATCCAGTTGGATTAAAATCAGAGATACCAAACATGCACTTAGTGTCCTTATTCTTATTTGGGTAAAAGACAAAAACCACCCCTCGAGTATGGGGTATATACAAAAACACCCTCCGTGTTCGGGGATATACAAAAGCCACCCCTGTTACTAACAGCACACTAACAGATGGGTAAGAAGACATATTTACCCTCATTTTAGCAAAAAAAGTCACACTATAAATACCATTTTTTCTTCTTTCTTCCTCACTTTCTAACCTAGCTGCATCCTTCCCCTTCCCCATCTATCTCTCTCTCAGCCTCCACCACCACGAATTCTATCCCCAAATCCATCCTTATGTCTTCCTCTTTCTCTTCCTCCTCTCTTCTCTCCCCCACACAACCCACCTCCACCAAATCAATATCTCTTTCTCTACCTCCCCTCTCTCTCATAAGTTCCAGATCGAGAAAGAAACACGAGAGAGAAGAGAGAAACAGGCGCGGCGAATCAGAGGCGGTGGCGGCGCTCCGAACCAGCGACCGGTGGACCTCCGCACCAGCGACGGTGGTGGCGCTCTCTCTCGTACAACGACAATTAGAAGAACGCCTGGGCGGTTGCAGATCTGGGTGGCTTTCCGAACCAGCGACGGTGGTTTCCCTTCGTCTTCCTCGTCCAGCAACCGCAGTAGAACCCCCCCTCAGATCTGGATGGCCGAACCAGCGACGGATCTGGGTTTTCTTTCTGATTTTGTATGGGAAACTCCGTAATTTGACCATCGAAAAGGAGGAATCGAAGGGGCTGGCGCCGGAGGCGATGGACGAGAGAGTGATCTTGGTTCGTCAATGGTGTGCTGAAACAGAGAGAGTTTGAAAATGTAGGAAGAAGGAGATGTGGGTATTGGTTATGGTGGTGGATTGTGCAAGGCCAAGAGAAGAGGTAGTATTTTCTTTACAGTTGGATAATCTAAGGTTTGTATAATTATAGCATTAGTATTCTATGTGCTAGAGATCCGTCTGTAATTATGTGTTTCTGGGTCTGATTTGTATATTTGGCTGTTTAACTATCATGGATTCAACTCAAAGCTGGTGGCTTGTTTGATATTAGAGATGTCCTCCTTTGATTGCAAAATGTCAATTTCCTTATATTTTAGTTGATTTCTCATTGACCCTCAACCTAGATTTGATCTGATTTGGAACCCTGAACTTATTTGTGGATTATTGTTGTTGAAAATAATGAATAATGGTTACTTTTGTAATTCTGGTAATTGAAATTGATAGGTTCTGGTAATTGAAATTCAGGTGAGTTGTTTTGGTTACTTTTGTTGTTTTTTGTGTTGGCGGTGGCGGTGTGGTGGTGGTGGTGGCCAAAACACCAAGAACACTATGAACAAGAGCAAAATAACACAAAAACACAAATAAGGGCAAAATTATCATAAAAGAAGTCAGATTGCACCCCTCTCTTAACTGACATTAACAGAAGGGTGTTATTTGTCCAACGACCGTTAGTGACAGGGGTGACTTTTGTATATCCCCGAACACGGAGTGTGTTTTTGTATATACCCCATACTCGAGCGGTGGTTTTTGTCTTTTACCCTTCTTATTTTTCACCACAACAAATCATATCACCATGCTGCATATCACAACAACATTGATAGTACAACAAAGGTATGAAGTGAAGGAGACTCGGATCTGTAATTGAAAACAAGTATATTGCACATACTTTAACTGCGAAATTAATTGTCTTGCCAGGAAAAGTAACAAATTCTCAGCAAATGAATTCACTAAATCATACTCAACATTGCCTACAAAGGAGTATATCGAGAGACACAATTAGTAACCACGACTGCAAATCAATTGTCACGCCATGAAAGTAACTATTTCTTCACCATAAAGTGATGATGAACACCAACAATAAAAAGTCCCAATTAGAGTGGGAACCCAACCCAACAACAAATATTCAAAATTTAGGTTTACTATCAAATACCCATTGACTTCAAACCTTCAAGAATCAGTATGAGCTCAGTCAAAGTTCAAGCCGACCATCATGTTGTAAGAAGAAACAATATGTCCACTAGCAGCCATCGGAGGCAAAAAAACGAGGTAACCGATGCGACCCTTATCATCCGCTTAAATGCCTCAGAAAGTCACCAGCAGAGACTAAGCACAATAAACACACATCAACATAGATGCAACACACAAGCATGAAAAATTCTGAATAGCAACCTCAAGAATCAAGATCCCAAATCCAAGCGCCAAAGAAATTGAACTATGAATCGAAGACTGGGTTGAACTTCACAACCATCCAAATAGAAGCCTCAAGATCCCAAATCGGAAATAATTCTCCATTACCCAAATGTGAGTAAACTTGAACTCACGAATTGAACTAATTGAGACTGATCTTTAATTCACAAAGCTTCCACGTGGTAACACATAACTAGAACAGAGCAAGAAAAGGGGAAGAGAGGTGGACCGGTTGGGTTCCCGATTGAGTATGTAGAGAGAGAGCAGAGATGAGAGAGGGAGGGATGGAGATAACAGAGGTGGAGTGGCAAATCCCATGACCCAAACTCAGAAAAATCCCATCATTAACCGATTGAGTAATCGCACGATTAATGAAGTAGAGTTACAAATATGTGATGAATATCGGGATATCTCATAGATCGCTAGGGTATTACTGTTTAATTGATTACGTTCATGTAACACCGATGATGAACTTAGGGTCAAGCGAGCAATAACGTTTTATTGATTTCTCAAATAAAATCTTAAGTCTAAGATCACACAAACCGATTCCTCTAATTTACGGTATCCTACACATGTATTACGTTCCAAAATTCTACTTACGTTGCTAATTAATTAGATTGATTCCTCTAACCTAACTACAACTATGTGCACCACTTTTTCGGGCAATAATTGGCGACTCCTCTAACAATCACTACATATGATTCCCCTATTGTGAGCTCAAACCAGATAAGAGTAATAACAAATTCTAGCATAACACTAACGTTCATCATCAATTAAGCCAAAACGGCATGAAACACAATCCATAATCCATCAAAACGACGAAAACCTAGCTATCATAGAGAAATCCCGGATAGAAAGCTTAGCTACTCATAGTTTCGAACATGATCACGAAGTTTCTCAAGTTCAAAAACAAGAATAACAAAGAAGAAAAGAGAAAAGGAATCCAAACGATTAAAATCATAAGCTCCAAGTTGCTCCAAGCTCCAAGAATGCTTCCTGATGTGTCTCTGCCTTCTAATCACGTCCCAAAAGTGTTTATATATGTTTCCTAATAGTTTGGAACTATTTAAGATTAATTGCGTAAAGTCCCGAATTGTTTCCATAAACTTTCATGCACGTCCAGGTCGTGCGACCTCAACACCTAGGTCGTACGACCTCTGGAAAATGGGTGTTCATATCGTATGACCTCTGGACAGGTCCTGCAAGACCTCTTATGGACTTGGCTGAAATCTGTTAACCCCCCATCCAGGTCGTGCGACCTCTGAAAATTTGTAACTTCTATGTTTTGAACTTTGCAGGCCAAGTCTTCAAGCCACCAGTCGTGCGACCTATGCTCTGTCTGCAACTTTCTGTTTTAGCCTGAAACACCCTTTCCTCGTCTTCAAATCACCCATTTTTGCCTTCGTCTTCAAATCTCGAGCATGCCAACTCTTCCGAAGTTTGTTTCCTCTATCCAAAGGCTCATCGCGTGCTACGTTCATGTCAATCACAATACTAACATACTCGTAAAGATTAAATGTGATAAAAACACGTCAAAATTATGCGTAAAACGATGTAACAAATGCTCGGACTGGTGGCAATTTCCACCCCTAAAATTTTATAAACTCTACTAACACCCCTTTAATTATAGTTATTTTATCTAAGACCGTTAAATAATACATAAATGCCCCGACTGGAGTTCAAAGTTTCTGGCACATCATAATTTTGCCCCGGCTAGTTCTATTTCTTGGCTCCCCCGCTGGGAAAACATAATGCACTTTGGTAGGATAAAATCTCAGATGAAGCCTCTCAGTTTCATTCTTGCATAATTTTGTTTCAGAACGAAAAATTAAAGCAGGAGAATTACTCGTTACCAGGTAGTGAAGATCATTGAACGTGCATGGATTAGACAGTCTTTGTACAATCCAACTTAGGTAACCTTTTACCTTTTTTAATCATGGTAAAGGGAGTGTGGGAACGAGCAACTTTTACCTTCGTTATAACTTATAACAAGCAACTTTTTAACTTTTCGTAAGACTAAAAAAGTTAATTTTCTTAAATTTAACTTTTCTTACACTTTGTTCTTAAAATTTATCTTTTATGAGCTAAAAATAGAATCAAAGTAATAACTTCTTTTCTTAAAACTTCTTAAAACATTTCACGATTCAAATTAAACAATTCTTTTACATTTTTCCTAAAAGATATAAAAAGTCTTCTAAATTAGGTAGGGATCAGTGCCTTTGTCCTTTGTGACACGACAATCTAGTACTATTTTTGTTTCTTCTCTATCATACCGGTTCGACTTTTGTCAATGTTCACTGGATCACTTTGACTCGGTAATTTGTGCAATTTTTTGATAATTTTTTAATGCTACTGGAGAGTAAAAGTTATTCTATAATACGGTGAAAAATTATCAAAAAATCACATTGTTTTGCTATCCAGATAACCCCGTCAAAATGACTCACATACGAGTCAAGAAATCGAACCGGTGTGTGATAGAGTAGAAAGGAGATGGTACAAAGTTATTTGAGGGTCCTTAATTTTTTTTATTAATTATAGATTCTCCCCAATTCTTCTTCTCTATCTGTGATTTTCACTTCGACTCGCCCTCTCAGTGTTCTTTGGTCTTCTTCCATAAAAGCCCTAATTTCACCATTACTTTGGAGAAGAAAATCTTTGCCGTACCTATCCGCGAGCGTCGGTGAACTCCAAATCCCATTCAAGACTTACAAAGGTTAATCTCTCTGTCTCTCTCTCGGATTTGCCAACGCCCCTTTCGTTGCTTGTTTAATATCTCTACTATCAGCTAAATTTGCTATCTTTTTGTTTCTGTGAATAATGTCTTTGGACTGGATCAATAACCAAATAAAAAAGTGATGTCTTTGTTTGTTCATCTAAGGTACATAAATGGAATTGAAGTGACCAAGGCTAAGAATTAATTTTCAGCATTACTAGTATGGGGCATTGATGGGTAATGCTGAGAATTGATGGTAATATATAATTCTGGAATGGGAATGAAGTAGTGGCAGATAAAATAACAATCCAAAGAGGTGCCATCACATCATATATGATCATAGTTTGTCATATATTGGAATGATCATCGATGGCGATCGCATATCTGATCATATAAGAGAACTCTGCTAATACAATTCTCTTGTTGAATTGTCCTGCAGAGGCCAAAACCTCTGGAAGACAGAGGAGTAGTATCCTGGTCGGTAATAAGGTTCTGAATGTTAGCTTCGTACTATTGATGACAAATTGATGACAATGTTTGCATACTTTCAGAATTCAAGGCTATATCGAATTTCCCCAATTTTTTGTGGAAACCTTCGACAGAGAGATCCAATATCCCAATCGCAATATAGCTTTAACGAGATTCATAGAAATAGGATGAAAAGAATATTAGTGGACAATTGAAGAAAAGGAACGCTAAAACTTCACAAATTTAAAAATGTTGAAGAGGGATTTCGGAGTTACATACACTGATAGACCCAAAATCCAACTCTCCAAGCTGTCCGAAGAGTCATTTCTTATCATCACTATAACAAAGTGTCAAAGTTATATACTTACATGTCTAACTATATATGCTATAGTTCTGTAGGTGGTTAGGATACGACTCATCTAAGTCGGTAGTTGAGTCTTCATTCTGGTGGGTTAACTTGGATTCCTGGATAGATTGGCAAGTTTGACTATCTTCCTTGTAATGGTTCTGAATGAGATTTCGTTTTATTTTGGCAACGTCAAAAGCTTTTGCTGGTTTTTTTCTTTTTTTATTTTTTTTTTTATTTTGTGTGTGTGTGTGTGTTTTCCCATATTTCTAGAGTTGATAAATTTTGGTACTATGTCCTTTTGATGTAGCTCAGGAACGGTCCTCTGAACTCTACCCTAAACTTTTTATTTTATGTTGTCTTGGATAATCACCAGAAAGAGCAGAGATGAGTATAACCTCAAAAATGCATCAACTTGCTGACAAACAGAGTGAAGATAGGTTCAGCAGCTTGCCGAGCAGCCTAATTGGCTACATACTCTCATTCCTTCCAACAAAAGACGTTGTGGCTACGAGTGTTTTATCAACTAGATGGAGGGACTTCTGGACATTGATCACCCGCCTATACATCGATGATTACTTGTTGTTACGTACTCAAGACAAGAACCTTACTGAATTGCTCCAAGCCGAATTTATTGATTTTATGTATAAAGTGTTATTACTGGGAAGGTTTCCATGCATAGAGGTATTCCGTCTCCACTGCTGTCGTATCTACAACCCCCGCTATGTTAGTTCATGGCTTTCCTCTGTCTTGAAGTCAAATGTCCAAGAACTTGATGTCTCTTTCCCTTTCGAGGATAAGGATTACCTTGTGCTACCCGCGTGCCTATTCGCTTGTAGAACACTGGTGAAGCTAAAAGTAGATAGGCATTTCTATATGGATGTACCTGGTTCAGTTTATTTCCCTTGCCTTAAGTCTGTAGAGCTTGATTGGGTTGAGTTTTCAGATGATGACTCGATTACTAGGTTTCTCAGTGGGTGCCCTGTGCTTGATAGTCTGAGTCTGTTGAAATGCATGGGAGAAAACGTGAAAGTTGTTAAGATTTCTGTTCCTTCGCTCACATCCTTAAGGCTAGCAAATCTGCGTGTTAAGGAGGATGGAGATGTCCCTACACTCTGTATAGTGCTTGACACCCCCTTTCTTGGGAAGATAACCATTCAAGAGGATGTACCCCAAGGTTATGTATTTGAAAACGTGCACCAGCTAACTAGTGCAGTTATAAATTTTCCTAGTTGGTTTGAAGGCTCGAAGTGGATAGCTCCGTTCAAAGATGTTCACCATGTTGCAGCAAAGGATCTTCTTAAGAGAATTTCCAAAGTCAGAAAGCTTTTTTTTTGCTCTCTGGTATATATCGAAATGCGCTCTCACTTTCTCAATTTTTACTTTATTTTATTTTTGATGACAAAAGTTATAATTTCATAAAAGCACCGAGAAAAGACTTAAATTGGGATGATCAGTCCCTTCATTGAGATCAATTTGACCTACTAAACCCAAAAGATTAATTTTACACATCTAGCCACATCAGAACTACAGAAGATATGACTTGAAGTTTCAGCAGTAACATTGCACATTGAGCAAAAAGATTTTGATTCAGCTCTTCACTGTGGAAAGCCCACCTTTCTTTTAATATGGAATATTGTCATTTTCTGGTGTTGGCTTTGACTTTCTGAGAATTTTTGCGTATGTAGCCTATCGACAGGAGACTTGATCTGCCTACTTTTGAGAATCTGAGGGACTTGGATTTCTGTACCCGCCAGAAGGTTACGCTTGAAGTGTTGCTAAAGGTGTTGGAGACAACGCCAGTGTTGAGCTCTTTAAGAATCGTACTCAATCCTGGACATGTATGGGGGCTGTATTTCATTTTCACTTATATGTTTTGCTTGATTGCTTCAAATGTACATTTTACGTCTCTAGTCCCAACTCATTACACGTTATTATGTTCTTTCATTCTAATCTCAGGTAACTGGAGAGGGGAACGTTGACGATATGTTGGAATTGGATGATGGGTCTCGGAGTGTTCCTTGTTGCTTGTTGCTCCACCTAAAAACTGTTGAAATCGTCGATTTACGAAGATCAAACAAAGTGGTAGAGTTGGTGGTTGAGTACCTTCTCAGAAACGCACGGGTACTTGAGAGGGTAACGGTGAAGGGTGGATACAAGGAAGAACCTCGTAAGGCTAGTGAGTTACTTTTGACCTTACCAAGGGCATCAAGGGCTTGTCGATTGATTTTTTGTAACTGCTGATGCTTCTCCTAAAACTTTGATTATTTACTTCCGTACAGTGGGAATTTGTCCCATTGAGTTTTGGAGTCTTGATGACATTTTAATTCCCTCTTGTTGCTAGTAAAATGTTTTACAAAGGTTACTGTGGTGAAAAAGTATCCATCTACATTTATTTTCTTGTGTTTGGTTAAAATTTGAAGAATATATATATATATATATATATATATATATATATATATATACACCTTTAACAAGTACTGTTTAATGGTTTGATTTTTCAATTTTTTGAAATTACTGTGGTGTCTAAGCCAGCCAAGTCGTGGAGAACCCGAGACCTTAAGGGAGCAAACTCTTCCCTCAAGTCCAAAGCCTCCACTACTGGTTGGTCTAATGGTTAAAAATCTATGTTATGAGTTTGAGGCTGTGTGTTCGAGTTTGTAAACGATGCTGCTGGGTGGTAATTGCAATCTTTTCTCGTCAAATTTGGATGTGGCTGATTTAAATTAGTTATTGTTCAATTCAGCTATGGTGGAATTAGGGGTCTGGTGGTTCATTCGTTTGGGTTTGTTTGCGGTTGGTTTGGTGATGCGTGGTCGAGGATGTGAGGGAGAGAAGGTGGCTCTGGGCTGGTTCGCGGTGGTGCTCAGGTGGAGTCCGGGAGCTGGAGGGTGTGGGCTTCATGGTCTTGGACGAGTAGAGATTGGATCTGCCACGGTGTGACTGTTCAATCGCCAGCATTCATTGTTCTTGGTGGTCGTTGTGGTAAACGCTCGAGTTGGATTGGTGTTCTATGTTGTGTTGATGGGGTTGGGTTGGATTGGATTGGGTTGGGTTGGGCTAGCGAAAGAGAGAGCAGTGGTGGTGGTGGTGGTTATGATGCTTGGTTGAGTTGGGGGTGTCGGTTGTGTTTTCGTCGAGAAAATATGTTGTAAAGAAGCAGGGGTGGAATAGGTGGTGGAGTCAAATTACTACTACCTGCGTTTCTTCTGGTTCTTCAGGAACCAGAAAGCTGTTTTTTTTATGACAAGGGGACCCGTACCTACTATCCTTAAGGTGCGCACTGGGTAAACTCTCGCTCTAGTGTAATAGCCTGTAAACCACACTAGAGAGACAAACCAGCTTGAGAAAACCCGGACTGACAGGCGGCAAATGCCCAAAGTCTAAAGATTGCTCACCCAACCAACTCAACTACACCCGGAAGGTCAGAAAGCTGTTTTATTAAGAAGCGAGTGGTTTAATCACATTAACCCTTAATAAAGCAGAGTGAGTCATCAAGGTAAACCCTACTCCATCAATTTCCCTCCTAAAAATTAACCAAACCCTAAACAGTTCAATTTAAACAGTCCATCCAAAAATACTGTCCAATCACGTAGTCTCTACATAAACAGTCCACAAAATCATCAAGAACATCATCCAGTTCTACATATGGTACATATGGTCTTACACAAAAATTGGGTTCTTCAAAAGGTTGAAAACTCAAAAAAGTGTTACAACAACAAATTAGCAGCAACAGCATAAGCAACACCTGTAATTGCCTACAAAAGTGTCACAGTTTGTAGGCAATGACTAAAAGATTAGAGGAGGATGGAAGAGAAAAAATTAAAGACTGCCTTTTGCAAGACAGTACAGGAAATGGTGATTCACAGAGGGTCTCTAACTGATTCACATAGAGAGAGAGAAGATGATTGTATACAGTTGATTTTATTTCAAAAGACGATTTTTTTTGCCAAAGTCCAAAGAACATCATATAAATAGCTAATATCCAAACAAACGATTACAATACCGAAACGAAACACTAACAAGCATCCGCAACTAAGAACAAAAACTAGAAGCAAACTACAAATACTACAGGGCCCAAGAGCACCCTCACAAAAGCTATACACAGGCAAACTAAGCCAACCAACCAAATCAACCAAACATCAACATAGATCATTGTTGAGAGACTAGCTAAAAATAGAAAAATACAGGGCATCAAGGGCTAATCAACAATGTAGGGGATGATAGCTTTAGAAGACTCCTCAAACAGGGGAGGTAGCAATGGAGCAACATCATTGGGGACCTCAGGGACATCATCCGTATCACCAGAGGCTTCAACACTATCCAGAACAGGAGCAGCTGAAAGAGCCAGCACTGGATCAACAAGAGCCGCTAGAACACTAAAAGGGGGCAAGACAGCAAGAGGAATGACATATGATACTGGGATAACATGAGCCATGGTAAATTGATCATGAGAAGCCACCCAACAAGAGAGGGACATTCAGAAACTATAACTTCCACCAAACCCGTATGATCTGAAGTAAGAATAAAATTTATCAATAATTTAGATGTAGTGGATATAGAGACCACATGCAGCCACAATTGAATCAGCAAGCTCATTTGCTTGATGAAAAAATTAATCACTATCGATTTGTTATTACTCCTTCCTTCCAAAATTGTTTGTCTTGTTTTCTACCTTAGTTTGTCACAAAATTGTGTCTCCTTTGAAAATGCAACCACCTTTTGCTATTGCTTTCTATCTTACCGTTCATTAACTAATTATTTTTATTCTTCCTGTACGGTCCCACATGTATCACCACCACTAAATATGAGGATTTCACAGTTTTTTTTATTACCTTAACATGTTTGAAAAGTCAGAAAAAACAAGGGTTAATTGCATTTCACCCCCCTGTAGTTAGGGGTTTGTGCGAATCACCCCCCTGAGATTCCAAATGTTGCATTTTACCTCCTTGTAGTTTAGTTTGTGTGCGATTCCGTTAGAAGTAACGGAATCCGTCAAATTTAATTCTAAATGACGGATATACCCTCTAATAAATACTCTCATCCTCACAATTTTCCTTCTATCTCTCACTCTATTCTGTGAGGACCTGGACCTCACAACTCCTTCGCCGACCTGAATTACAAAAGAATCACAGAGTAATCGGAGAAGATTACTCCGATTTGCAGAAGAAGAGAGCTAGGGTTTAGAGAGAACAGAAATGAGAGGAGGCAAATGAAAATATCATAAAAGCTTAACGTTTCAATTACATTCCCAGCTTATATAGCAAGGGGGAGGCGAGTGTAATTTCTCAAACTAGACAACGGCCATCCACGTCAGCTTCCCGTGAATTGAATGAACCAATCATCGCCCAGGAGGAAGCTGACGAGGCGGCTGTGCTGGCCTACTTAAGCTGAACAACATCGTTCAGCTTATACATTTAAATCTAACGTTTACGAAATGATCCAACAGTGGAGATCAAACCACACCCTGATCTAACGGCTACTGCTACTACAAGATTACACGACCACAGTTTATACTACTTTGCACTTTAGTCCACCTTATACGACCACAGTTTGAATAACATTGCACTTTAGTCCTTCTGCTAAGAAACCTGACAAGTACCATTCCCCTTCAAATGCAGCTTGTCCTCAAGCTTGAAAATTAGGAAATTGCTTCTTCAAATCATAGTAATCCTCCCATGTGGCCTCAGAAGGAGAAAGATTAACCCACTGGACCAAAACCTTAACAGTAGAGCTGGAGCCTTTCTTAGCCAATCTTCTGTCCAAAATAGCAGCTGGCTCCACTAAGAACTGTCCCTCAGGTCCAACAGCTGGTAATGTAGGTGAAGCAGAGTAGTTTCCAATGGCTTTTTTCAATTGTGACACATGGAAGAATGGGTGGACTTTAGATTGATCAGGGAGTTTCAATCTATATGCCACTTTGCCAACTGTCTGCAACACCTGAAAAGGTCCATAATATCTAGCAGATAATTTGAAATTGGTTCTAACCTGTACTGAGCTCTGCATGTAGGGTTGTAATTTCAGAAATACCCAGTCCCCCACTTGAAAAGACCTCTCTGTTCTGTGCTTATTGCATAATGCACCATCCTTTCTTGGGCTTTAGACAAATTGTCCTTCAAGAGCTGTAGAAGCTTAGCCCTGTCCTGCACAAAAGAATCCACAGCTTCCACTCCAGTTTTGTTCAGCTGATGGAAGTTGTAATGTTGAGGTTTATAGCCATACAAGGCTTCAAAGGGAGAAAGCTGCAAAGCTGTGTGAAAATTTGTGTTATACCACCATTCTGCAAGGCTTAACCACTTAGCCCACTTCTTTGGTCTGTCCCCAGTCAAACACCTGAGATACACCTCCAAACACTGGTTCAATCTTTCACTCTGTCCATCAATTTGTGCGTGGTAAGCTGTTGTATACCTGAGTTGAGTTCCCATCAGCTTGAATAGAGTGTTCCAAAACTGGCTCAGAAAAATGGGGTCTCTGTCACTTACAATTGAAGAAGGCAACCCATGTAGCTTACACACATTTTGGAAGAATGAATCAGCCACATCCTCAGCTGTATATGGGTGACTTAGAGCAATAAAATGCCCATATTTGGAGAGTCTATCAATGACAACCAAAATGGTTGTCTTGTTGTCAGATTTTAGCAGGCCTTCCACAAAGTCCATGGCTATATGGGACCAGGGCTTATCAGGAATGGGTAATGGTTGAAGCAACCCAGGGTAGGGAAGGTGTTCTGCCTTCATCCTTTGACATATATCACATTTCTGCACCCAAGCTTTGACTTGTTTCTTCAGGCCAGACCAATAAAAGAGCATTTTGACTCTTTTATAAGTGCCTAATATCCCAGAATGACCACCAACACCAGTGTTGTGAAGTTCCTGGATAATGTGCTTTCTCAGTGATGTATGGCTGCCCACATATATCATTCCCTTATATTTCAGCACCCCATCCAGCAATTTGAAATCTATAATGGCATCAGGATCCACAGAAAGAGAAGTCATTTTCTCTTTTGCAAAATCATCCTCCTCATAACTATATTTCACCTCTTGCAACCATTTAGGAGTAACAGAAGTGATAGCAAGACATTGAGCTTCTTCTGTCACAACACTAGTATTCCTTCTAGATAGAGCATCAGCCAACTTGTTTTCTTGTCCTTTCTTGTACTGAATCTCATAGTGCAACCCTAGCAATTTGAAAATCCATTTTTGCTGGATAACAGTTGTAAGCTTCTGCTCAAGTAAGTATTTGAGACTGTGATGATCAGTCTTGATAATAAATTTACCACCTTCTAAGTATGACCTCCACTTAGATATAGCATGAACCAAGGCCAAGAGCTCCTTTTCATAGGTAGACAGACCCAGGTGTCTAGTTGACAAGGCTTTGCTAAAATAGGCAAGAGGCCTATTTTGCTGCATCAGAACTGCTCCTATCCCATCATAATAGGCATCTGCTTCAAAGATGAATGTGTCATTAAAATTTGGTAATGCCAGCACAGGAGAACTCATCATAGCTTGTTTCAATTTATTGAAAATTGTTGTGGCTTCAAGGGTCCAATTGAAGTTCCTCTTCTTCAGAAGTTGAGTTAATGGTCTAGCTAGAGTGCCATAACCTCTTACAAACCTTCTGTAATAACCAGTTAACCCCAGAAACCCCCTAAGCTCCTTAATGTTCTTTGGTACTGGCCAACCTTCCATTGCACAAAGCTTCTTGGGATCAGTCTGCACACCTGCTTTGCTGATGACATGTCCTAGATACTCAACTTCTGCCAATCCAAAAGAGCATTTACTCATTTTAGCAAATAGCTGATTCCTTCTCATAATGGCAAACACCACTTCCAAATGCTGTTTATGGTCCTCCATGGTCTTGCTATAGACCAAAATGTCATCAAAGAACACCAGAACTATCATTCTCAATTGTTCCCTGAAAATGTCATTCATTAGACATTGAAAAGTGGCTGGAGCATTTGTCAACCCAAAAGGCATTACTCTAAATTCATAGAGTCCCTCATGAGTTCTGAAAGCAGTCTTGTACACATCTTGTTCTGCCATTCTCACTTGATGATATCCAGACCTAAGATCCAGCTTAGAGAACACAGCTGCTCCCTTCAACTCATCCATCAACTCATCAATTAAAGGAATGGGAAATTTGTTCTTAATAGTGATATCATTAAGTCCTCTGTAATCAACACAGAATCTCCAAGTTCCATCCTTCTTTTTCACTAACAATACAGGAGCTGCAAAAGGACTTGTGCTGGGTTGGATGATGCCATTTTGCAGCATTTCCTTTACCATTTTTTCAATCTCATTTTTCTGTAAAAATGGATACCTGTATGGCCTCAAACAAACAGGCTTTGACCCTTCTGACAATGGTATTTGATGGTCCTGAGACCTTGGTGGTGGTAGTTGAGTGGGTTCTGCAAACAAATCCTGGTATTGTTGCAATAGGGGTTTTAAGGCCAGGGGTATTTCTGTATTTTTACTCACTGTCCCAATGGAGTAGAGTTGAGCTGCAATACATGTTTTGTTATTGCAATAGTAATCTTGTAACACTTGTAAATGAGCCTCTTTCACAATAGCAACACTGTTGTGAGCTGATATCACCATTTCCTTGCCATTCAATTGAAATCCAAAAGTTCTCTTGTTGAAGTCTAGAGAAATAGGGCTTACCTGCTTTAGCCACTGTGCACCAAGCACCACATCACATCCACCTAGTGGCAGCAATCTCAAATCAGTTGTGATCACACATTTCTGAAGCTTGAGGGACACTCCCTTGCAGACTGCTGTACTGCTGATTCTGCTGCCATCAGCAACTGAAACTTGCAGCTCTCTTGTTGATTGGCTTGCACATCCCACTCTTCTTGCAGTGTTCTCATCCATGAAATTGTGTGTACTCCCAGTATCTATTAATATGTGTACTTCTCTTCCATTTATATGACCACTAAGCCTGATGGTCTCAGGCTAGAACAACCAGACATAGCATGCAAGGAAATACCTAATGGAATCTCTTCCTCTTTGACTTCCAACAATGTATTCATAGTCTCAGAGGTGTCTACTCTTTCTTCTTCTACCTCATCCTCTTCTCCATCATCACTCCCAATGAGTAGGTACAAAGATTTCTTAGTGCATTTGTGGCCTGGACTGTAGTTTTCATCACAGTAGAAACACAGCTTCTTGTCTCTCTTCTCTTTCATCTCAGCTGCACTAAGTCTTTTGAAAATGGTAGAGGCTTGCTTGGTAGAACTCTCTTCTTTAGAGTGAGTGTTGTTGACAGTCTTGTGTTTATCCCAATGATTATGTGAGTTATGTGTTCTATTGGCTCCTTTCCTGTTTATGTGCTTTTCCAAGGACTCCACATGTCCTTCTAGTACTCTAGCAATTGCCTTGGCTTGAGACAATGTTTTTGGAAACTGTAGCTGCACATCTTTCTGTATATCTTCCCTCAATCCACTCAGAAAACTTCTCACAAAATACATTTCATCAGCCCATGGCTGTAAAGCCTTGATTCTAGGTCTAAGAGCTTCAAACCTGTTTTGATACTCACTCACAGTTGTGTGCTGCAATAATTTGTTGAATTCCCCAACAATTTTCTCATGCCCTGGTTCAGCAAACTCCAAGCATAACATTTCACTAAAAAGTGTCCAAGTTACATTGTCTAAACAGTCAAATTCTGATCTGAACCATGAATCAACTTCCGCTTCTAGGTGCAATGATGACATTACCAATTTCTGATTGTCATTCATCACATATATTTGGAAGTACCTGTCAGCTTTCTGTAACCAGCCAATAGGATCTGAACCACTGAATTTAGGGAATTCTATCTTTGGTAAAGGAATGTGACCTCCAGAAAAATTTTTGACACAAACATTAGCATCTTCTGTATGAGTTTCCCTAACTCCATTACTACTTCCTTCAGGCCTCTTTCCTCTTGACACAGAATCTCTTTGTTCATCATTTGTTAACTCAGAATAGCCAGCCATTTTCTCCCTATCCCTTTCATTAGCTAAGAGGTTATAGCAGTTCATAATTTTCCGAAATTGATCATCAAACTTCTTCTCCATGGAGTTCAAGCCATCAACTAGGTCATGTTTCAGATCTAAACTCAATTTGTGAAATTGAGTGTACATACCTTCATCCAACTTGACAAATTGGACTCGCACATCATCAATCATGCCTTCGAAGTTGTTAAGCCGTTCTTCCATCACTGAAACCTTTCCTTCCATGTCTGGATTTTCCGAATTTTGACCTCTGGTGTTCGGCATTTCCTGAGCTTCTGGCTTCCGAAACCAGGCTCTGATACCAACTTGTGAGGACCTGGACCTCACAACTCCTTCGCCGACCTGAATTACAAAAGAATCACAGAGTAATCGGAGAAGATTACTCCGATTTGCAGAAGAAGAGAGCTAGGGTTTAGAGAGAACATAAATGAGAGGAGGCAAATGAAAATATCATAAAAGCATAACGTTTCAATTACATTCCCAGCTTATATAGCAAGGGGGAGGCGAGTGTAATTTCTCAAACTAGACAACGGCCATCCACGTCAGCTTCCCGTGAATTGAATGAACCAATCATCGCCCAGGAGGAAGCTGACGAGGCGGCTGTGCTGGCCTACTTAAGCTGAACGACATCGTTCAGCTTATACATTTGAATCTAACGTTTACGAAATGATCCAACGGTGGAGATCAAACCACACCCTGATCTAACGGCTACTGCTACTGCAAGATCACACGACCACAGTTTATACTACTTTGCACTTTAGTCCACCTTATACGACCACAGTTTGAATAACATTGCACTTTAGTCCTTCTGCTAAGAAACCTGACATATTCCCTCTCTTCTCTGTGTACTCTCAAGTCTCAACTCTTCAACCAACAAAAAACACAACACAAACCCATACCAGAAGTACCAAAAACAAAAATGAAGAACAAAATAGATCTGGGAGAGAGGAAAGAGAAGGAGGAGGAAGAGGAGAAGCAGAAGAGTAGAAGTAAAAGAGCAGCAGGACGACCGTGAGAGGAGGAAGACGTCGCTGCCAGCACCGATGCACCGCCGCCCGTCCCCGATGGACCGCCGCCGCATCCCCCATGCGCCGGCGTCGTTTCCGTTGCTGCTTCTTTATCCTTTTCTTTCTCTTCTTCATCTTCTCCATTTTTCAGATCTATTCTCTATGTCTCTCTCTCTGTCTCTCTCTTTTATCTCACTATTCAGAAAAGAAGTAGAAGAAGAACCAAGGAACAACGCGCCGCCGGTGGTGTCGCCGCCCTCTCTTGTGCTGCTGCTTCTTCATCGTCCTCCGTCCTCTCTTGTCGCTGTCCTCTCTTCTCTCTCTCTCTCTCTCTTGGTTCTCTCTCTCTCCCTCAAATCCAGATCTGTTTTTCCCTTTTTTTGTGTTTTTTTGGTAAATTATTTCTTGTGTTATTCTGTAATCTTTATTTTAGGGAGATTGTTGTAGTCTAACAAATTGATTTTGTTGGTGATGCATGAAATTCAATTTTGATTATGGCTCTATGTTTATGGATCTGGAAGAGGAAGAAAGGCCATAGTTTTTTCTTTTTTGAAATGAAAGAAATGCAAGAGTTAAAGTGGGGGATGATCGGAGAAGGCTGATTTGGGTATATGAAAGGGTATTTAGGTCATTGTTTCCTACTTAACAGAACTTTACCCCCTTCCCGCACATAAATGAAAGTACAAGGAGGTAATATGCAACACCTGAGATCTCAGGGGGGTGTTTCGCACCAACCCCTAAGTACAGGGGGTAGAATGCAATTAACCCAAAGAACAATTTTTGACTGAAGGATTAGTTTTAGGGTAAAAGACATTTTCCACCCTCCGATTATGGACAAAAGACATTATGCCCCCTGATTTATGGAAAAATACATTTTACACCCTTGTTAACGGATGGAGGGTGGACAGATACCACCCTTCTGTTACAATCCGTTAGTGGAGGGGTGCAAACTGACTTTTGTGACCATTTTACCCTTACAAATTGTGGACAAATAACACTTTTTTTTTGTTTATTATTGAATTTTATCATGTTCTTGATGTTCTTGAGCACCACCTCCACCACCACCAAATTCCCACCACCAACACCAACAACAATAATTTTAGATGAAACCGGTGAATATCAAGAACAAGATGAGTACAAGAATAAGAACAACACTATAATTCTTCACCGAATAACATTAATTCAACCCCAAAACATGATTAAAGGTCTAGATTTTTCGTTTAAATCACATACCTCTGAAATACAAAACAATAAAAGACCATCTATTAAAAAAAAACAAAAACAACTCCAAAGATTGAAAATGTTGGCTCTGTGTGCAAACCCAGAAGCAAAAAGAACACAGAAGCCGCCAATTGAACCCAGAAGTGTCTTTGTGAACAAATACCACCATTTTTTTTGTTTATTATAGTGTTCTTGGTGTTCTTGAGCACCACCTCCACTACCACCACATCCCCACCACCACCACCACCAACATCAAATGACCACCTACAAACTTGCACCGCTGCTAACTCCAAATAACCTCCTGAAACTCCATCAACCCAATTCTCATACTTCCCAGCCACAACCCAATTAACCTTCACCAATTACTCCAAAGTCCAAACAACTTACTGTAACCAATTCAAAGCCTCCATTACACAATTCTCCTACTTCACAGCCACAACCCAACATCACACCACCTCAACTTCACTGTCCCTCCATGAACCAGCTGCAGCTAACCCACCATAACAAACCACCTTAAACACTTACCATTAACCTCTAAACACAACCAGTTCCACAACCTATAACCTACCCCAACCACATAAACAGCCACCTCCTAACCTCACTGCTCATCAACACAAAATACCAAATCCCCACATCCCACCATTCAACCTGCCAATACCCATTTCAAACCAATAAATCGCCGATCATTGCTCAAAAATAGACCCAAGTCCATCAAGTCAGACCGGATCTGAAAGAGAGAGATGGGTCGCCGGAGAACAGAGAGAAAGGAGGGGTTGAAGACCACTGCAGCTACTCCCGAACCTCGTCTCTGCCTCATCAGTGCCAGTCTATACAGATCTCCGCATTTCCGGTAGAGACCCGACCCACTTCCGGCGGTCTAGTTCTTGAGAAGAACCTCGATGTAAAATTGCGTCGACTCTCTCGGCTCCAATCCTGAACGCCAACGACGCGATACCTTTTTCGCCGAACCCCGGCGTGAAAGGATTGGAGTCGAGAGAGTCGACACATAATTTATAATCCATTTTTTGATTGCAGACTGCTTTCACAAATTCGGAGGGCGGCAGGTGGGGGAGTTATTAGGACGGAGCAATAGAGGAAGAAGACGACGGCGGAAGAACCCAGTGAGAGGAAACTCGCCATCGTTGTTGTGGGTGATTGATAACACGTCGGAGGGTGGATAGAGTAGATCAGGCTGTGGCATAAGCAATTGGGGGACCCAGATCTGTTTTTTATCGAGATTTACAGGTGGTCTGATGGTGGTGTTGATGACTGTTGTAATCGCTGGGGATTGTTGGTGAAATTGTCGTAGGTATGTACTGTGGTGTTGGGAGGGGGTTTAGGTAACTGGGTTATTGTGGTCTGTAATGGTGAAGGTAGTCAATCAGTGGTGATGTTTGTGGTTGGAGATTTGGAGTCTTTGCCGTGAGAGATAAGAGAGGGAGATGCTAGGGTTGTAAATGAGATGATGATGAGAAGAAAATTATTATAAAAGTAGTGTAATTTTTTTTCAAAATGAGGGTAAATATGTCTAGCTCCATCCACTCTCCATCTACTGACAGGGGTGCAAAATGTCTTTTTCCATAAATCAGGGGGCAAAATGTCTTTTCTCCATAATTGGAGGGTGAAAAATGTCTTTTACCCTTAGTTTTAATGTTGTAAATTGTAATTTTGACAAAAATAAATGTTGTACACTTGAACCCCCCAAATGAGGTGAATCATCAAAACAAAAGTCAGCCGTGGTTATATTTAAAAAGAGCAATTCCTGGCGTGGTTTCTTCTCCAATTTTAGCCCTCTCCAATTTATTGCCCCCTCGTCTCATTGTTCTTCTTCTCCCCAAACAGAACCCTAAATTTCATTGCTTCGGCTAAACAAAAGGTTAGTCTCTCTCTCACTCTCTCTCCGGTGATTTCTGTCTGTTGCTGGATTTTGCGAACACCCTTTTCGTTGCTTGTTTGATATCTCTACTACTACCTAGGTAACTTAATTTGCAATCTTTTTGTGCCTGTGAGTGATGTCTTTGGACTAGATCAATAAAACTAAAAAGAGAGTTATGATGGCTTTGTTTGTTTTATCTGTCATCCTGAGACATTTTCAGGAATTCACTACTATTATTAGCTAAAATTGTATGGTACGGTCTCCTCACAACTTCAAAGGTAGTACTAGTGTTTTTTGGTTGATTATCAGGTTACAACATGAATGTAGTGTTTTCTGGAAGACCAACAGTGGTGTCATGGTCAGTTCTAAGGTTCTGGATGTTAACTGTATTCTATGGATGAAAAAATTGAAGACAATGTTTGAAATGCGATTACTTTCAGAATATAATGCTATTTCAAATTTCTCCAATTTTGTAGAACCTTCCACTGAGGCCTGAAGGATTCAATACCCAATCGCAAATGTAGCTTTAATGAGATTCACAAAAATAAGATAAAAATTAAGTGGAAATTAGAAGTTGAGAGACATCACACGCAGAGAAGAACAAGAACAGGAAACCTAAAAAATTGCATATTTAAAAAGGTTGACGAAGATTTCAGAGTTGCATACTTATCTCCAACCTGGCTTAGAGTCACAGTATCATCAGTCACTAGTAGAGTCTAGATTCTGGGTCCACTTGGATTCCTGGAAGATGGATTGATTGGCGAATTTGACAATCTTCTTCAGAATGGTTCCGAATAAGATTTCAGTTTTCGGCGTTATCAAAAGCATTTTGCTTGTCTTTTATTGTTTTGCCCAAATTGCTAAAATTGAATAGAAGTGTGGTGCTATGTCCTAATGATGTAGCTGGGGAATGGTAAACGGTTTATTTATGATCTCCTTCATTTAACTTACCTGTTTCCAAAACCCAAAACATCCGTTACATTTTCATTTCACTTGACTGGAGCATCATTCAGTGGAACGGTCCTATGAACTCTCCCCTGAACTTTATATTTTTGTTTTCTTGATTAATCACCAGAGAGAGCAGGGATGAGTTTAACCTCTAAAAGACATCAACTTGCTGACCAACAGAGTGAAGATAGGTTCAGCAGCTTGCCCAGCAGCCTAATTGGCTACATACTCTCATTCCTTCCAACAAAAGACGTTGTGGCTACGACTGTTTTATCAACTAGATGGAGGGACTTCTGGACATTGATCACCCACCTATACATCGATGATTACTTGTTGTTACGTACTCAAGACAAGAACCTTACTGAATTGCTCCAAGCTGAATTTGTTGATTTTATGTATAGAGTGTTATTACTGGGAAGGTTTCGATGCATAGAGGTATTCCGTCTCCACTGCTATCGTATCTACAACCCCCGCTATGTTAGTGCATGGCTTTCCTCTGTCTTGAAGTCTAATGTCCAAGAACTTGATGTCTCTTTCCCTTTCGAGGATAAGGATTACCTTGTGCTACCTAGGTGCCTATTCGCTTGTAGAACACTGGTGAAGCTAAAAGTAGATAGGCATTTCTATATGGATGTACCTGGTTCAGTTTATTTCCCTTGCCTTAAGTCTGTAGAGCTTGATTGGGTTGAGTTTTCAGATGATGACTCGATTACTAGGTTTCTCAGTGGGTGCCCTGTGCTTGATAGTCTGAGTCTATTGAAATGCATCGGGGAAAACGTGAAAGTTGTGAAGATTTCTGTTCCTTCTCTAACGTCCTTAAAACTTGCGTATTTGCATGATAAGGAGGATTTCCCTCTGGGCATGTTAGATGGAGATGTCCCTACACTCCGTATAGTGCTTGACACCCCCTTTCTTGGGAAGATAACCATTCAAGAGGATGTACCCCAAGGTTATGTATTTGAAAACGTGCACCAGCTAACTAGTGCAGTTATAAATTTTCCTAGTTGGTTTGAAGGCTCGAAGTGGATAGCTCCGTTCAAAGATGTTCATCATGTTGCAGCAAAGGATCTTCTTAAGAGAATTTCCAAAGTCAGAAAGCTTTTTTTTTGCTCTCTGGTATATATCGAAATGCGCTCTCACTTTCTCAATTTTTACTTTATTTTATTTTTGATGACAAAAGTTATAATTTCATAAAAGCACCGAGAAAAGACTTAAATTGGGATGATCAGTCCCTTCATTGAGATCAATTTGACCTACTAAACCCAAAAGATTAATTTTACACATCTAGCCACATCAGAACTACAGAAGATATGACTTGAAGTTTCAGCAGTAACATTGCACATTGAGCAAAAAGATTTTGATTCAGCTCTTCACTGTGGAAAGCCCACCTTTCTTTTAATATGGAATATTGTCATTTTCTGGTGTTGGCTTTGACTTTCTGAGAATTTTTGCGTATGTAGCCTATCGACAGAAGACTTGATCTGCCTACTTTTGAGAATCTGAGGGACTTGGATTTCTGTACCCGCCAGAAGGTTAAGCTTGAAGTGTTGCTAAAGGTGTTGGAGACAACGCCAGTGTTGAGCTCTTTAAGAATCGTACTCAATCCTGTACATGTATGGGGGCTGTATTTCATTTTCACTTATATGTTTTGCTTGATTGCTTCAAATGTACATTTTACGTCTCTCGTCCCAACTCATTACACGTTATTATGTTCTTTCATTCTAATCTCAGGTAACTGGAGAGGGGAACGTTGACGATATGTTGGAATTGGATGATGGGTCTCGGAGTGTTCCTTGTTGCTTGTTGCTCCACCTAAAAACTGTTGAAATCGTCGATTTACGAAGATCAAACAAAGTGGTAGAGTTGGTGGTTGAGTACCTTCTCAGAAACGCACGGGTACTTGAGAGGGTTACGGTGAAGGGTGGATACAAGGAAGAACCTCGTAAGGCTAGTGAGTTACTTTTGACCTTACCAAGGGCATCAAGGGCTTGTCGATTGATTTTTTGTAACTGCTGATGCTTCTCCTAAAACTTTGATTATTTACTTCCGTACAGTGGGAATTTGTCCCATTGAGTTTTGGAGTCTTGATGACATTTTAATTCCCTCTTGTTGCTAGTAAAATGTTTTACAAAGGTTACTGTGGTGAAAAAGTATCCATCTACATTTATTTTCTTGTGTTTGGTTAAAATTTGAAGAGTATATATATATATATATATATATATATATATATATATATATATATATATATATATATATATATATATATATATATATACCTTTAACAAGTACTGTATAATGGTTTGATTTTTCAATTTTTTGAAATTACTGTGGTGTCCAAGCCAGCCAAGTCGTGGAGAACCCGAGACCTCAAGGGAGCAAACTCTTCCCTCAAGTCCAAAGCCTCCACTACTGGTTGGTCTAATGGTTAAAAATCTATGTTATGAGTTTGAGGCTGTGTGTTCGAGTTTGTAAACGATGCTGCTGGGTGGTAATTGCAATCTTTTCTCGTCAAATTTGGATGTGGCTGATTTAAATTAGTTATTGTTCAATTCAGCTATGGTGGAATTAGGGGTCTGGTGGTTCATTCGTTTGGGTTTGTTTGCGGTTGGTTTGGTGATGCGTGGTCGAGGATGTGAGGGAGAGAAGGTGGCTCTGGGCTGGTTCGCGGTGGTGCTCAGGTGGAGTCCGGGAGCTGGAGGGTGTGGGCTTCATGGTCTTGGACGAGTAGCGATTGGATCTGCCACGGTGTGACTGTTCAATCGCCAGCATTCATTGTTCTTGGTGGTCGTTGTGGTAAACGCTCGAGTTGGATTGGTGTTCTATGTTGTGTTGATGGGGTTGGGTTGGATTGGGTTGGGTTGGGCTAGCGAAAGAGAGAGCAGTGGTGGTGGTGGTGGTTATGATGCTTGGTTGAGTTGGGGGTGTCGGTTGTGTTTTCGTCGAGAAAATATGTTGTAAAGAAGCAGGGGTGGAATAGGTGGTGGAGTCAAATTACTACTACCTGCGTTTCTTCTGGTTCTTCAGGAACCAGAAAGCTGTTTTTTTTATGACAAGGGGACCCGTACCTACTATCCTTAAGGTGCGCACTGGGTAAACTCTCGCTCTAGTGTAATAGCCTGTAAACCACACTAGAGAGACAAACCAGCTTGAGAAAACCCGGACTGACAGGCGGCAAATGCCCAAAGTCTAAAGATTGCTCACCCAACCAACTCAACTACACCCGGAAGGTCAGAAAGCTGTTTTATTAAGAAGCGAGTGGTTTAATCACATTAACCCTTAATAAAGCAGAGTGAGTCATCAAGGTAAACCCTACTCCATCAATTTCCCTCCTAAAAATTAACCAAACCCTAAACAGTTCAATTTAAACAGTCCATCCAAAAATACTGTCCAATCACGTAGTCTCTACATAAACAGTCCACAAAATCATCAAGAACATCATCCAGTTCTACATATGGTACATATGGTCTTACACAAAAATTGGGTTCTTCAAAAGGCTGAAAACTCAAAAAAGTGTTACAACAACAAATTAGCAGCAACAGCATAAGCAACACCTGTAATTGCCTACAAAAGTGTCACAGTTTGTAGGCAATGACTAAAAGATTAGAGGAGGATGGAAGAGAAAAAATTAAAGACTGTCTTTTGCAAGACATTACAGAAAATGGTGATTCACAGAGGGTCTCTAACTGATTCACATAGAGAGAGAGAAGATGATTGTATACAGTTGATTTTATTTCAAAAGACGATTTTTTTTTTGCCAAAGTCCAAAGAACATCATATAAATAGCTAATATCCAAACAAACGATTACAATACCGAAACGAAACACTAACAAGCATCCGCAACTAAGAACAAAAACTAGAAGCAAACTACAAATACTACAGGGCCCAAGAGCACCCTCACAAAAGCTATGCACAGGCAAACTAAGCCAACCAACCAAATCAACCAAACATCAACATAGATCATTGTTGAGAGACTAGCTAAAAATAGAAAAATACAGGGCATCAAGGGCTAATCAGCAATGTAGGGGATGATAGCTTTAGCAGACTCCTCAAACAGGGGAGGTAGCAATGGAGCAACATCATTGGGGACCTCAGGGACATCATCCGTATCACCAGAGGCTTCAACACTATCCAGAACAGGAGCAGCTGAAAGAGCCAGCACTGGATCAACAAGAGCCGCTAGAACACTAAAAGGGGGCAAGACAGCAAGAGGAATGACATATGATACTGGGATAACATGAGCCATGGTAAATTGATCATGAGAAGCCACCCAACAAGAGAGGGACATTCAGAAACTGTAACTTCCACCAAACCCGTATGATCTGAAATAAGAATAAAATTTATCAATAATTTAGATGTAGTGGATATAGAGACCACATGCAGCCACAATTGAATCAGCAAGCTCATTTGCTTGATGAAAAAATTAATCACTATCGATTTGTTATTACTCCTTCCTTCCAAAATTGTTTGTCTTGTTTTCTACCTTAGTTTGTCACAAAATTGTGTCTCCTTTGAAAATGCAACCACCTTTTGCTATTGCTTTTTTCAATCTTACCCTTCATTAACTAATTATTTTTATTCTTCCTGTACGGTCCCACATGTATCACCACCACTAAATATGAGGATTTCACAGTTTTTTTATTACCTTAACATGTTTGAAAAGTCAGAAAAAAACAAGGGTTAATTGCATTTCACCCCCCTGTAGTTAGGGGTTTGTGCGAATCACCCCCCTGAGATTCCAAATGTTGCATTTTACCTCCTTGTAGTTTAGTTTGTGTGCGATTCCGTTAGAAGTAACGGAATCCGTCAAATTTAATTCTAAATGACGGATATACCCTCTAATAAATACTCTCATCCTCACAATTTTCCTTCTATCTCTCACTCTATTCTGTGAGGACCTGGACCTCACAACTCCTTCGCCGACCTGAATTACAAAAGAATCACAGAGTAATCGGAGAAGATTACTCCGATTTGCAGAAGAAGAGAGCTAGGGTTTAGAGAGAACAGAAATGAGAGGAGGCAAATGAAAATATCATAAAAGCATAACGTTTCAATTACATTCCCAGCTTATATAGCAAGGGGGAGGCGAGTGTAATTTCTCAAACTAGACAACGGCCATCCACGTCAGCTTCCCGTGAATTGAATGAACCAATCATCGCCCAGGAGGAAGCTGACGAGGCAGCTGTGCTGGCCTACTTAAGCTGAACAACATCGTTCAGCTTATACATTTGAATCTAACGTTTACGAAATGATCCAACGGTGGAGATCAAACCACACCCTGATCTAACGTCTACTGCTACTGCAAGATTACACGACCACAGTTTATACTACTTTGCACTTTAGTCCACCTTATACGACCACAGTTTGAATAACATTGCACTTTAGTCCTTCTGCTAAGAAACCTGACAAGTACCCTTCCCCTTCAAATGCAGCTTGTCCTCAAGCTTGAAAATGAGGAAATTGCTTCTTCAAATCATAGTAATCCTCCCATGTGGCCTCAGAAGGAGAAAGATTAACCCACTGGACCAAAACCTTAACAGTAGAGCTGGAGCCTTTCTTAGCCAATCTTCTGTCCAAAATAGCAGCTGGCTCCACTAAGAACTGTCCCTCAGGTCCAACAGCTGGTAATGTAGGTGAAGCAGAGTAGTTTCCAATGGCTTTTTTCAATTGTGACACATGGAAGACTGGGTGGACTTTAGATTGATCAGGGAGTTTCAATCGATATGCCACTTTGCCAACTGTCTGCAACACCTGAAAAAGGTCCATAATATCTAGCAGATAATTTGAAATTGGTTCTAACCTGTACTGAGCTCTGCCTGTAGGGTTGTAATTTCAGAAATACCCAGTCCTCCACTTGAAAAGACCTCTCTGTTCTGTGCTTATTTGCATAATGAACCATCCTTTCTTGGGCTTTAGACAAATTGTCCTTCAAGAGCTGTAGAAGCTTAGCCCTGTCCTGCACAAAAGAATCCACAGCTTCCACTCCAGTTTTGTTCAGCTGATGGAAGTTGTAATGTTGAGGTTTATAGCCATACAAGGCTTCAAAGGGAGAAAGCTGCAAAGCTGTGTGAAAATTAGTGTTATACCACCATTCTGCAAGGCTTAACCACTTAGCCCACTTCTTTGGTCTGTACCCAGTCAAACACCTGAGATACACCTCCAAACACTGGTTCAATCTTTCACTCTGTCCATCAGTTTGTGGGTGGTAAGCTGTTGTATACCTGAGTTGAGTTCCCATCAGCTTGAATAGAGTGTTCCAAAACTGGCTCAGAAAAATGGGGTCTCTGTCACTTACAATTGAAGAAGGCAACCCATGCAGCTTACACACATTTTGGAATAATGAATCAGCCACATCCTCAGCTGTATATGGGTGACTTAGAGCAATAAAATGCCCATATTTGGAGAGTCTATCAATGACAACCAAAATGGTTGTCTTGTTGTCAGATTTTGGCAGGCCTTCCACAAAGTCCATGGCTATATGGGACCAGGGCTTATCAGGAATGGGTAATGGTTGAAGCAACCCAGGGTAGGGAAGGTGTTCTGCCTTCATCCTTTGACATATATCACATTTCTGCACCCAAGCTTTGACTTGTTTCTTCAGGCCAGGCCAATAAAAGAGCATTTTGACTCTTTTATAAGTGCCAAATATCCCAGAATGACCACCAACACCAGTTTTGTGAAGTTCCTGGATAATGTGCTCTCTCAGTGATGTATGGCTGCCCACATATATCATTCCCTTATATTTCAGCACCCCATCCAGCAATTTGAAATCTATAATGGCATCAGGATCCACAGAAAGAGAAGTCATTTTCTCTTTTGCAAAATCATCATCCTCATAACTATCTTTCACCTCTTGCAACCTTTTAGGAGTAACAGAAGTGATAGCAAGACATTGAGCTTCTTCTGTCACAACACTAGTGTTCCTTCTAGATAGAGCATCAGCCAACTTGTTTTCTTGTCCTTTCTTGTACTGAATCTCATAGTGCAACCCTAGCAATTTGGAAATCCATTTTTGCTGGATAACAGTTGTAAGCTTCTGCTCAAGTAAGTATTTGAGACTGTGATGATCAGTCTTGATAATAAATTTACCACCTTCTAAGTATGACCTCCACTTAGATATAGCATGAACCAAGGCCAAGAGCTCCTTTTCATAGGTAGACAGACCCAGGTGTCTAGTTGACAAGGCTTTGCTAAAATAGGCAAGAGGCCTATTTCGCTGCATCAGAACTGCTCCTATCCATCATAACAGGCATCTGCTTCAAAGATGAATGTGTCATCAAAATTTGGTAGTGCCAGCACAGGAGAACTCATCATAGCTTGTTTCAATTTATTGAAAGTTGTTGTGGCTTCAAGGGTCCAATTGAAGTTCCCCTTCTTCAGAAGTTGAGTTAATGGTCTAGCTAGAGTGCCATAACCTCTTACAAACCTTCTGTAATAACCAGTTAACCCCAGAAACCCCCTAAGCTCCTTAATGTTCTTTGGTACTGGCCAACCTTCCATTGCACAAAGCTTCTTGGGATCAGTCTGCACACCTGCTTTGCTGATGACATGTCCTAGATACTCAACTTCTACCAATCCAAAAGAGCATTTACTCATTTTAGCAAATAGCTGATTCCTTCTCATAATGGCAAACACCACCTCCAAATGCTGTTTATGGTCCTCCATGGTCTTGCTATAGACCAAAATGTCATCAAAGAACACCAGAACTATCCTTCTCAATTGTTCCCTGAAAATGTCACTCATTAGACATTGAAAAGTGGTTGGAGCATTTGTCAACCCAAAAGGCATTACTCTAAATTCATAGAGTCCCTCATGAGTTCTGAAATAAGTCTTGTACACATCTTGTTCTGCCATTCTCACTTGATGATATCCAGACCTAAGATCCAGCTTAGAGAACACAGCTGCTCCCTTCAACTCATCCATCAACTCATTAATTAAAGGAATGGGAAATTTGTTCTTAATAGTGATATCATTAAGTCCTATGTAATCAACACAAAATCTCCAGGTTCCATCCTTCTTTTTCACTAACAATACAGGAGCTGCAAAAGGACTTGTGCTGGGTTGGATGATGCCATTTTGCAGCATTTCCTTTACCATTTTTTCAATCTCATTTTTCTGTAAAAATTGATACCTGTATGGCCTCAAACAAACAGGCTTTGACCCTTCTGACAATGGTATTTGATGGTCCTGATACCTTGGTGGTGGTAGTTGAGTGGGTTCTGCAAACAAATCCTGGTATTGTTGCAATAGGGGTTTTAAGGCCAGGGGTATTTCTGTATTTTTACTCACTGTCCCAATGGAGTAGAGTTGAGCTGCAATACATGTTTTGTTATTGCAATAGTAATCTTGTAACACTTGTAAATGAGTCTCTTTCACAATAGCAACACTGTTGTGAGCTGATATCACCATTTCCTTGCCATTCAATTGAAATCCAAAAGTTCTCTTGTTGAAGTCTAGAGAAATAGGGCTTACCTTCTTCAGCCACTGTGCACCAAGCACCACATCACATCCACCTAGTGGCAGCAATCTCAAATCAGCTGTGATCACACATTTCTGAAGCTTGAGGGACACTCCCTTGCAGACTGCTGTACTGCTGATTCTGCTGCCATCAGCAACTGAAACATGCAGCTCTCTTGTTGATTGGCTTGCACATCCCACTCTTCTTGCAGTGTTCTCATCCATGAAATTGTGTGTACTCCCAGTATCTATTAATATGTGTACTTCTCTTCCATTTATATGACCACTAAGCCTGGTGGTCTCAGGGCTAAAACAACCAGACATAGCATGCAAGGAAATACCTAATGGAATCTCTTCCTCTTTGACTTCCAAAAATGTATTCATAGGCTCAGAGGTGTCTACTCTTTCTTCTTCTACCTCATCCTCTTCTCCATCATCACTCCCAATGAGTAGGTACAAAGATTTCTTAGTGCATTTGTGGCCTGGACTGTAGTTTTCATCACAGTAGAAACACAGCTTCTTGTCTCTCTTCTCTTTCATCTCAGCTGCACTAAGTCTTTTGAAAATGGTAGAGGCTTGCTTGGTAGAACTCTCTTCTTTAGAGTGAGTGTTGTTGACAGTCTTGTGTTTATCCCAATGATTCTGTGAGTTATGTGTTCTATTGGCTCCTTTCCTGTTTATGTGCTTTTCCAAGGACTCCACATGTCCTTCTTGTAATCTAGCAATTGCCTTGGCTTGAGACAATGTTTTTGGAAACTGTAGCTGCAGAGCTTTCTGTATATCTTCCCTCAATCCACTCAGAAAACTTCTCACAAAATACATTTCATCAGCCCATGGCTGTAAAGCCTTGATTCTAGGTCTAAGAGCTTCAAACCTGTTTTGATACTCACTCACAGTTGAGTGCTGCAATAATTTGTTGAATTCCCCAACAATGTTCTCATGCCCTGGTTCAGCAAACTCCAAGCATAACATTTCACTAAAAAGTGTCCAAGTTACATTGTCTAAACAGTCAAATTCTGATCTGAACCATGAATCAGCTTCCCCTTCTAGGTGCAATGATGACATTACCAATTTCTGATTGTCATTCATCACATATATTTGGAAGTACCTGTCAGCTTTCTGTAACCAGCCAATAGGATCTGAACCACTGAATTTAGGGAATTCTATCTTTGGTAAAGGAATGTGACCTCCAGAAAAATTTTTGACACAAACATTAGCATCTTCTGTATGAGTTTCCCTAACTCCATTACTACTTCCTTCAGGCCTCTTTCCTCTTGACATAGAAGCTCTTTGTTCATCATTTGTTAACTCAGAATAGCCAGCCATTTTCTCCCTATCCCTTTCATTAGCTAAGAGGTTATAGCAGTTCATAATTTTCCGAAATTGATCATCAAACTTCTTCTCCATGGAGTTCAAGCCATCAACTAGGTCATGTTTCAGATCTAAACTCAATTTGTGAAGTTGAGTGTACATACCTTCATCCAACTTGACAAATTGGACTCGCACATCATCAATCATGCCTTCGAAGTTGTTAAGCCGTTCTTCCATCACTGAAACCTTTCCTTCCATGTCTGGATTTTCCGAATTTTGACCTCTGGTGTTCGGCATTTCCTGAGCTTCTGGCTTCCGAAACCAGGCTCTGATACCAACTTGTGAGGACCTGGACCTCACAACTCCTTCGCCGACCTGAATTACAAAAGAATCACAGAGTAATCGGAGAAGATTACTCCGATTTGCAGAAGAAGAGAGCTAGGGTTTAGAGAGAACCGAAATGAGAGGAGGCAAATGAAAATATCATAAAAGCATAACGTTTCAATTACATTCCCAGCTTATATAGCAAGGGGGAGGCGAGTGTAATTTCTCAAACTAGACAACGGCCATCCACGTCAGCTTCCCGTGAATTGAATGAACCAATCATCGCCCAGGAGGAAGCTGACGAGGCAGCTGTGCTGGCCTACTTAAGCTGAACGACATCGTTCAGCTTATACATTTGAATCTAACGTTTACGAAATGATCCAACGGTGGAGATCAAACCACACCCTGATCTAACGGCTACTGCTACTGCAAGATTACACGACCACAGTTTATACTACTTTGCACTTTAGTCCACCTTATACGACCACAGTTTGAATAACATTGCACTTTAGTCCTTCTGCTAAGAAACCTGACATATTCCCTCTCTTCTCTGTGTACTCTCAAGTCTCAACTCTTCAACCAACAAAAAACACAACACAAACCCATACCAGAAGTACCAAAAACAAAAATGAAGAACAAAATAGATCTGGGAGAGAGGAAAGAGAAGGAGGAGGAAGAGGAGAAGCAGAAGAGTAGAATTAAAAGAGCAGCAGGACGACCGTGAGAGGAGGAAGACGTCGCTGCCAGCACCGATGCACCGCCGCCCGTCCCCGATGGACCGCTGCCGCATCCCCAATGCGCCGGCGTCGTTTCCGTTGCTGCTTCTTTATCCTTTTCTTTCTCTTCTTCATCTTCTCCATTTTTCAGATCTGTTCTCTCTGTCTCTCTCTTTTATCTCACTATTCAGAAAAGAAGTAGAAGAAGAACCAAGGAACAACGCGCCGCCGGTGGTGTCGCCGCCCTCTCTTGTGCTGCTGCTTCTTCATCGTCCTCCGTCCTCTCTTGTCGCTGCCCTCTCTTGTCTCTCTCTCTCTTGGTTCTCTCTCTCTCCCTCAAATCCATATATGTTTTTCCCTTTTTTTTGTGTTTTTTTGGTAAATTATTTCTTGTGTTATTCTGTAATCTTTATTTTAGGGAGATTGTTGTAGTCTAACAAATTGATTTTGTTGGTGATGCATGAAATTCAATTTTGATTATGGCTCTATGTTTATGGATCTGGAAGAGGAAGAAAGGCCATAGTTTTTTCTTTTTTGAAATGAAAGAAATGCAAGAGGTAAAGTGGGGGATGATCGGAAAAGGCTGATTTGGGTATATGAAAGGGTATTTAGGTCATTGTTTCCTACTTAACAGAACTTTACCCCCTTCCCGCACATAAATGAAAGTACAAGGAGGTAATATGCAACATCTGAGATCTCAGGGGGGTGTTTCGCACCAACCCCTAAGTACAGGGGGGTAGAATGCAATTAACCCAAAGAACAATTTTTGACTGAAGGATTAGTTTTAATGTTGTAAATTGTAATTTTGACAAAAATAAATGTTGTACACTTGAACCCCACAAATGAGGTGAATCACCAAAACAAAAGTCAGCCGTGGTTATATTTGAAAAGAGCAATTCCTGGCGTGGTTTCTTCTCCAATTTTAGCCCTCTCCAATTTATTGGTTCTTCTTCTCCCCAAACAGAACCCTAAATTTCATTGCTTCGGCTAAACAAAAGGTTAGTCTCTCTCTCACTCTCTCTCCGGTGATTTCTGTCTGTTGCTAGATTTTGCGAACACCCTTTTCGTTGCTTGTTTGATATCTCTATTCTCTACTACTACCTAGGTAACTTAATTTGTAATCTTTTTGTGCCTGTGAGTGATGTCTTTGGACTAGATCAATAAAACTAAAAGAGAGTTATGATGTCTTTGTTTGTTTTATCTGTCCTCCTGAGACATTTTCAGGAATTCACTACTATTATTAGCTAAAATTTTATGGTACGGTCTCCTCAAAACTTCAAAGGTAGTACTAGTGTTTTTTGGTTGATTATCAGGTTACTACATGAATGTAGTGTTTTCTGGAAGACCAACAGTGGTGTCATGGTCAGGTCTAAGGTTCTTGATGTTAACTGTATTCTATGTATGAAAAAATTGAAGACAATGTTTGAAATTCGATTACTTTCAGAATATAATGCTATTTCAAATTTCTCCAATTTTGTCGAAACCTTCCACTGAGGCCTGAAGGATTCAATACCCAATCGCAAATGTAGCTTTAATGAGATTCACAAAAATAAAATAAAAATTAAGTGGAAATTAGAAGTTGAGAGACATCACACGCAGAGAAGAACAAGAACAGGAAACCTAAAAAATTGCATATTTAAAAAGGTTGACGAAGATTTCAGAGTTGCATACTTATCTCCAACCTGGCTTAGAGTCACAGTATCATCAGTCACTAGTAGAGTCTAGATTCTGGGTCCACTTGGATTCCTGGAAGATGGATTGATTGGCGAATTTTACAATCTTCTTCAGAATGGTTCCGAATAAGATTTCAGTTTTCGGCGTTATCAAAAGCATTTTGCTTGTCTTTTATTGTTTTGCCCAAATTGCTAAAATTGAATAGAAGTGTGGTGCTATGTCCTAATGATGTAGCTGGGGAATGGTAAACGGTTTATTTATGATCTCCTTCATTTAACTTACCTGTTTCCAAAACCCAAAACATCCGTTACATTTTCATTTCACTTGACTGGAGCATCATTCAGTGGAACGGTCCTATGAACTCTCCCCTGAACTTTATATTTTTGTTTTCTTGATTAATCACCAGAGAGAGCAGGGATGAGTTTAACCTCTAAAAGACATCAACTTGCTGACCAACAGAGTGAAGATAGGTTCAGCAGCTTGCCCAGCAGCCTAATTGGCTACATACTCTCATTCCTTCCAACAAAAGACGTTGTGGCTACGACTGTTTTATCAACTAGATGGAGGGACTTCTGGACATTGATCACCCACCTATACATCGATGATTACTTGTTGTTACGTACTCAAGACAAGAACCTTACTGAATTGCTCCAAGCTGAATTTGTTGATTTTATGTATAGAGTGTTATTACTGGGAAGGTTTCGATGCATAGAGGTATTCCGTCTCCACTGCTATCGTATCTACAACCCCCGCTATGTTAGTGCATGGCTTTCCTCTGTCTTGAAGTCTAATGTCCAAGAACTTGATGTCTCTTTCCCTTTCGAGGATAAGGATTACCTTGTGCTACCTAGGTGCCTATTCGCTTGTAGAACACTGGTGAAGCTAAAAGTAGATAGGCATTTCTATATGGATGTACCTGGTTCAGTTTATTTCCCTTGCCTTAAGTCTGTAGAGCTTGATTGGGTTGAGTTTTCAGATGATGACTCGATTACTAGGTTTCTCAGTGGGTGCCCTGTGCTTGATAGTCTGAGTCTATTGAAATGCATCGGGGAAAACGTGAAAGTTGTGAAGATTTCTGTTCCTTCTCTAACGTCCTTAAAACTTGCGTATTTGCATGATAAGGAGGATTTCCCTCTGGGCATGTTAGATGGAGATGTCCCTACACTCCGTATAGTGCTTGACACCCCCTTTCTTGGGAAGATAACCATTCAAGAGGATGTACCCCAAGGTTATGTATTTGAAAACGTGCACCAGCTAACTAGTGCAGTTATAAATTTTCCTAGTTGGTTTGAAGGCTCGAAGTGGATAGCTCCGTTCAAAGATGTTCATCATGTTGCAGCAAAGGATCTTCTTAAGAGAATTTCCAAAGTCAGAAAGCTTTTTTTTTGCTCTCTGGTATATATCGAAATGCGCTCTCACTTTCTCAATTTTTACTTTATTTTATTTTTGATGACAAAAGTTATAATTTCATAAAAGCACCGAGAAAAGACTTAAATTGGGATGATCAGTCCCTTCATTGAGATCAATTTGACCTACTAAACCCAAAAGATTAATTTTACACATCTAGCCACATCAGAACTACAGAAGATATGACTTGAAGTTTCAGCAGTAACATTGCACATTGAGCAAAAAGATTTTGATTCAGCTCTTCACTGTGGAAAGCCCACCTTTCTTTTAATATGGAATATTGTCATTTTCTGGTGTTGGCTTTGACTTTCTGAGAATTTTTGCGTATGTAGCCTATCGACAGAAGACTTGATCTGCCTACTTTTGAGAATCTGAGGGACTTGGATTTCTGTACCCGCCAGAAGGTTAAGCTTGAAGTATTGCTAAAGGTGTTGGAGACAACGCCAGTGTTGAGCTCTTTAAGAATCGTACTCAATCCTGTACATGTATGGGGGCTGTATTTCATTTTCACTTATATGTTTTGCTTGATTGCTTCAAATGTACATTTTACGTCTCTAGTCCCAACTCATTACACGTTATTATGTTCTTTCATTCTAATCTCAGGTAACTGGAGAGGGGAACGTTGACGATATGTTGGAATTGGATGATGGGTCTCGGAGTGTTCCTTGTTGCTTGTTGCTCCACCTAAAAACTGTTGAAATCGTCGATTTACGAAGATCAAACAAAGTGGTAGAGTTGGTGGTTGAGTACCTTCTCAGAAACGCACGGGTACTTGAGAGGGTAACGGTGAAGGGTGGATACAAGGAAGAACCTCGTAAGGCTAGTGAGTTACTTTTGACCTTACCAAGGGCATCAAGGGCTTGCCGATTGATTTTTTGTAACTTCTGATGCTTTCTCCTAAAACTTTGATTATTTATTTCAGTACAGTGGGAATTTGTCCCATTGTGTTTTGGAGTCTTGATGACATTTTAATTCCCTCTCTTTGCTAGTAAGATGTTTTACAAGGTTATTGTGGTGAAAAAGTTTCCATCTACATTTATTTTCTTGTGTGTAGTTAAAAATTTGATTTTTTTTTTTTTTTTTTTTTTTTTTTTTTTTTTTTTTTTACCTTTAACAAGTACTGTTTAATTGTTTGCCCGCACCTGGGCTAAATCCACAGGGTCCCAAATTGTGGAGAACCCGAGACCTCAAGGGAGCAAACTCTTCCCTCAAGTCCAAAGCCTCCACCACTGGTTGGTCTAATGGTTAAAAATCTATGTTATGAGTTTGAGGCTACGTGTTCGAGTTTGTAAACGAGGCTGCTGGGTGGTAATTGTAATCTTTTCTCGTTAAATTTGGATGTGGCTGATTTAAATTAGTTATTGTTCAATTCAGCTATGGTGGACTTAGGGGTCTGGTGGTTCATTCGTTTGGGTTTGTTTGCGGTTGGTTCGGTGATGCGTGGTCGAGGATGTGAGGTAGAGAAGGTGGCTCTGGACTGGTTCGCGGTGGTGCTCAGGTGGCGTCCGGGAGCTGGAGGGTGTGGGCTTCATGGTCTTGGACGAGTAGCGATTGGGTCTGCCACTGTGTGACTGTTCAATCGCCAGTATTCATTGTTCTTGGTGGTCGTTGTGGTAAACGCTCGGGTTGGATTGGTGTTCTATGTTGTGTTGATGGGGTTGGGCTGGCGAAAGAGAGAGCGGTGGTGGTGGTGGTGGTTATGATGTTTGGTTGAGTTGGGGGTGTCGGTTGTGTTTTCGTCGAGAAAATATGTTGTAAAGAAGCGGGGTGGAATAGGTGGTGGAGTCAAATTACTACCACCTGCGTTTCTTCTGGTTCTTCAGGAACCAGAAAGCTGTTTTTTCATGACATGGGGATTCGTACCTACTATCCTTAAGGTGCGCACTGGGTAAACTCTCGCTCTAGTGCAATAGCCTGCAAAACACACTTGAGAGACAAACCAGCTTGAGAAAACCCGGACTGACAGGCGGCAAATGTCCAAAGTCTAAAGATTGCTCACCCAACTAACTCAAGTACACCCGGAAGGTCAGAAAGCTGTTGTATTAAGAAGCGAGTGGTTTAATCACATTAACCCTTAATAAAGCAGAGTGAGTCATCAAGGTAAACCCTACTCCATCAATTTCCCTCCTAAAAATTAACCAAACCCTAAACAGTTCAATTTAAACAGTCCATCCAAAAATATTGTCCAATCACGTAGTCTATATATAAACAGTCCACAAAATCATCAAGAACATCATCCAGTTCTACATATGGTACATTTGGGTACATATGGTCTTACACAAAAATTTGGTTCTTCAAAAGGCTGAAAACTCAAAAAAGTGTTACAACAACAAATTAGCAGCAACAGCATAAGCAACACCTGTAATTGCCTACAAAAGTGTCACAGTTTGTAGGCAATGACTAAAAGACTAGAGGAGGATGGAAGAGAAAAAATTAAAGACTGCCTTTTGCAAGTCAGTAAAGAAATGGTGATTCACAAATGGTGATTCACAGGGATCTCTAACTGATTCACATAGAGAGAAGATGATTGTATACGGTTGATTTTATTTCAAAAGATGATTTTTCCAAAGTCCAAAGAACATCATACAAATAGCTAATATCCAAACAAACGATTACAATACCGAAACGAAACACTAACAAGCATCCGCAACTAAGAACAAAAACTAGAAGCAAACCACAAATACTACAAGGGCCCAAGAGCACCCTCACAAAAACTATGCACAGGCAAACTAAGCCAACCAACCAAAGATCAACAGAGATCATTGTTGAGAGACTAGCTAAAACTAGATAAATACAGGGCAATGATCAAGGGCTAATCAATAATGTAGGGGATGATAGCATTAGCAGACTCCTCAGACAGGGAGGTAGCAATGGAGCAACATCATTGGGGACCTCAGGGACATCATCCATATCACCAGAGGCTTCAACACTATCAAGGAGCAGCTGGAAGAGCCAGCACAGGATCAACAAGAGCTGTTAGAACACCAAAAGGGGGCAAGACAGCAAGAGGAATGGCATATGATACTGGGATAACATGAGCTAGGGTAAATTGATCATGAGAAGCCACCCAACAAGAGGGACCTTCAGAAACTGCAACTTCCACCAAACCCCTATGATCTGAAATAAGAATAAAAATTATCAATAATTTAGATATAGTAGATATGGAGACCACATGCAGCCACAATTGAGTCAACAAGCTCATTTGCTTGATGAAAAAATTAATCACGATTGATTTGTTATTACTCTTTCCGTCTCAGATTGTTTCTTGTTTTCCATCTTAATTTGTACAAAATTGTGTCTCCTTTGAAAATGCAACCACATTTTGCTATTGCTTTTTCCAATCTTACCATTCATTAACTAATTATTTTTATTCTTTTTATACGGTCCCACATGTATCACCGCCACTAAATATGAGTATTTGACATTTTTTTTACTACTTTAATATGTGTGAAAAGTCAAAAAAAAAAACAATTTAGGACGGAATGAGTTGTTTTAATGCTGTAATGTTGACAAAAAAAATGTTGTAATTTCACTTGAACCCCTAAATGAGGTCAATCACCAAAACAAAAGTCAGCCGTGGTTATATTTGAAAGGGTAAAAGACACTTTGCTCCCCTGACGTTTGAATAATTTCACTTTGCACCCTTGGTCACGGAAAATCAGTGGACACATAGCACCCTTCTGTCATATTCCATCCATAAATCAACTTTTTAAACTTTTTTATGACAAATTTTCCCCTGAATTTGGTAAAAGACTGATATACCCTTAGCTAACTAATAAAATTGCGCTATCTACCAATAATAAAATTTATCATATATCACACAAACACATCAAAATTTATCATATATCACACAAACACATCAAAATTTGTCATATAAACACTTTCAGAACAAACCACCTTATGGCTTCGGCTCATACCAAAAACCAGAAAATCAAGCTTCAATTTTCTTCTTCCCACCGCCCACTGCCACCAACCACCGCCATCACATTAACCTATTCAAATCCTAAATAAATTTAAAGCACCAAAATACCACACAAATTGATAAACTAATCACCAGTTTGGTAGACAAACACAAATCTTTATACCATTTGAAAGATCCAACAGTGTTACACAGAGATTCAACCAAGTGAAGACCTCAATTCTCAAATGTAACATTTCAACCCAACAAGGAAACACTGACAGTGTTGAGAATGTAGCTGTTCCAATCCAGGGCCCCAACCCGAGATCGGTGGCCGCCTTTCACAGTTATTTGCTTTGGGTTAGCGGTCCCAAAGTTGTACTTCCGAATTGTTCAATCAGACAACAACGTGAGCCCATTTGATGCTAGTCACAGGTACATTCTCTTGATCAATTGTAACAATTTCAGATGTGGCACCATCAGTAGCATCCCATAGGTAAACTGTGCTGCCAAGAGCAATAGCAAGAACATTGCTGCTACCTCAATCAAGCAGGTTCAGGCAGTAGTCATCCACCAAATCAGGGGCATCTAGACTCTTTTCTGAAGTATGTTTGATAAATGCAAAACCAAAAAAATAATTAACAACCCACCTATTACCAATATTTGACACACTTACAGTTAGAAACCCTTAAATGAATGTTATGCCACTCACCCGGGGAATGTGCCATCTGGCTTTTGGTTTAACCTGTTGAATTGTGGAGAAGTCATTTGCGATCGCCTCGACAGAGCGGTGCATGGCTTGTTCTTGAAAGCCAGGATCCGAGTTCGGTTATTGTTGATAGCTTCTAAGTTTCTTCCTGTAGGCCTCCCCGGAAAGAGAGCACACTGCAGAATTCTCCTTGTCTTTGATCTTGTGCCCTTCAGTGAGCATGTAATGGGCGTGGTCCATGTCCGTTGCCGAACGGTTTGGAGTGAATCTGTGAAACTGCAGATGAAAACGAAGGACATCCTCAATAAGAACCTCTCTCAGGCAGCTAAATATTCAAATCAATCAACAATTTTGTAAAGTCAGAAGGTTTAGATTCTGAGATTTACACCACTGTTATATAGTTGTAAGATTCAAAGTTTCAATCACACCAAAACCTGGGTAAACAAAATCAAATCACCCAAAAACCCTTTACACAGAATGATCAGAAACACTCACTCCAGTCGATTCATTAGAAGTTCAGAACTTCCCCTAAATTTCAAATTTTTAGGCCAACAAAATAAGACGGATAAATTTGCTCTAATTTTTAATTAATTCACTTGGGTTTTTGTTTACAGGACTCTGATATCTATCTGTGTGATATCTTTTTCACGCCTCCGCAGGTCTTCTTCACCAACCCTCTCGTGGTTCTCGATTTGAGAACACAGCCGTCACCATCGCCCAGATTCGCAACCACACCGCCAACCGTCGCTGCCACAAAGTGTCCACTGATTTTCCGTTACCAAGGGTGCAAAGTGGAATTATTCAAAAGTCAGGGGAGCAAAATGGGAATTTCATCAAAAGTTAGGTGTGGAAAGTGTCTTTTACCGTATTTGAAAAGAGCAATTCCTGGCGTGGTTTCTTCCCCAAATTTTGCCCTCTCCAATTTATTCCCCCCCCCCCTTTCTCATTGTTCTTCTTCCCAAAAAGAACCCTAAGAGCATCTCCCACAGTTGACATCAAATTTTACACCAAATCCTATATTTGGTGGAGAAAAATGGTTTGACCTCCCACAGTTAACCCTCAAAAACACCATTTCACCATTTTTGGTGGAAAAATAAAATTTTTGGTCTCCCACAGTTTTCACCAAATTTTACATCAAATAGTTATTTCACCATTTCATCAAATTTAGAGAATGGTATTTTTGGCCTCCCGCAACAAATCATCAAATTTATCACCTAATGAGGAATTTCATAACTATCAAAATAAAAACATATTTTATTACCAAAATAATATTACACGAAATTATAAAATGATTAAATAACACTTCACAAAATCTAAAACTAACTAGTCTAATCTATTTGACCATGATTATCACATGAGTGTACAATGAGTCTTCTTCTTAATTCGTTATGAGCTCCTTGTTTATCAAATCTCGATGTCGACCTAGAAATTGGATAAATGTTGAATTCAGTGTATTATGTTCGGCCAAACCTGTTGCAAGTCGAAGAAAAAGTTGTACTCCATCTATCAGTAAAGCGATGGCTCTTGTCCCCGCCTACGAATTAGGCGACATTTTTCACAAATTTTACGGGATTGGTTGACTACTAAGGAGGGTCTGCCCGTGCTTTCGCATTGATTCCTCCTTCAAGGTGATTACAGTGCGTGAATCAATACGTCCTAGGGAAATAGTCATTATGTTCGAAATCACGGGATATACTCCCCTTTTTCGAAGATTTATCCTCAACAACTGATGGGATAAATTATAATAACTACATTAGTTATTTCATTTTATTATCCCGCAGCATGATGCTGAAAATATTATGTAACACGTTATGGCTCAAAAGCATATTATACAAAGTGGGAGAAGAAAAACGGATGACGTATATACTATAAAGACGAAATGCTACACTATTACATTAGAGCATATTATTACCATGAAAGTAATGTGAAAACATGCTCAAAACACTAATTAAAAATTTGGTGTAGAGTACACCAAATCCTATTTTTGCCATCAAATTTGATGGTAAAAATAGGATTTGGTGATATAGGATAGGATTTGAGGGTACTGTGGGAAATGCACTTCACCATTTCACAAAAGCTACACCAAATATAGGATTTGGTAATTTGGTGTTTTTTTGGTCAACGACTGTAGGAGGCCTACAAAAAATTCACCATTTTTTTGGTGATTTGATGATTTGACGATTTGTTGTGGGAGGCCGAAAACACCAAATTTTACTATCAAATATAGGATTTGGTGTACTGTGGGAGATGCTCTAAATTTCATTGCTTCGGCTAAACAGAAGGTTAGTCTTTCTGTCACTCTCTCTCCGGTGATTTCTGTCTGTTGCTGGATTTTGCGAACACCCCTTTCGTTGCTTGTTTGATATCTCTACTACTACTAGGTAAATTTATTTGCAATCTTGTTGTGCCTGTGAGTGATCTTTGGACTGGATCAACATAACTAAAAAGAGAGTTATGATGTCTTTGTTTGTTTTATCTGTCCTCCTGAGACATTGTCAAAATATTCACTACTATTATTAGCTAGAAATTTAGGGTACGGTCTCCTCGCAACTTCAAAGGTACTATACTAGTTTGTTATTCAAAAAATAGGTTAAATTAGCAAGGGTACCAAGTAGTAGTGTATTTGGTTGATTATCAGGTTACTGCATGAATGTAGTGTTTTCTGGAAGACCACCAGTGGTGTCCTGGTCAATTCTAAGGTTCGGGATGTTAACTGTATGTTATCGATGAAAAAATTGAAGACAATGTTTGAAATTCAATTACTTTCAGCTTTTTCAAATTTCTCCAATTTTGTGGAAACCTTCCACTGAGGCCTGAGGGATTCAATATCCAATTGCAAATGCAGCTGTAATGAGATTCACAAAAGTAAGATAAAAATCAAGTGGAAATTAAAAGTTGCATATTTAAAAAGGTTGACGGGGGATTTCAGAGTTGCATACAAGGATAGACCAAAAATACAACTCTCCAACCTGGCCAAGAGTCACAGTATCACCAGTCACTGGTCGAGTCTAGATTCTGGGTCCACTTGGATCCTGGAAGATGGATAGATTAGCGAGTTTGACAATCTTCCTCAGAATGGTTCTGAAGCAGATTTCAGTTTTTGGCGTTATCAAAAAGCATTTGCATGTCTTTTATTGTTTTCTCCTAATTGCTAAAGTTGAATACAAGTGGAACGGTAATGGTTCATCTATCACCTCTTTCACTTATGTTACATGCCTTTAAAACCCAAAACATCCATTTTGGTAATGGTTTATCACTTGACTAAAACATCATCATACAGTGGAACGGTCCAATTAACTCTATATTTTGTGTATTCTTGGAAAATCACCAGAGAGTGAGCAGAGATGAGTTTAACCTCAAAAAAAGCATCAACTTGCTGACCAACAGAGTGAAGATAGGATCAGCAGCTTGCCGAGCAGCCTAATTGGCTACATACTCTCATTCCTTCCAACAAAAGACGTGGTGGCTACGAGTGTTTTATCAACTAGATGGAGGGACTTCTGGACATTGATCACCCGCCTATACATCGATGATTACTTGTTGTTAAGTACACAAGACAAGAACCATACTAAATTGCATGCTGAATTTGTTGATTTTATGTATCGAGTGTTATTAGTGGGAAGGTTTCCATCCATAGAGGCATTCCGTCTCAGCTGCATTCATAGATACAACTTCGACTATGTTAGTAGATGGCTTGCTTCTGTCTTGAAGTCTAATGTCCGAGAACTTGACGTGTTTGTCTCTTTTCAAGATAAGGGTTACCTTGTCCTTCCTAGGTGCCTATTCACTTGTAGAACACTGGTGAAGCTAAAACTAAGTAGACATTTCTATATGGATGTACCTGGTTCAGTTTCTTTTCCTTGCCTTAAGTCTGTAAAACTTGATAGGGTTGAGTTTCCATATGACGACTCGATTACTAGGTTTCTCAGTGGGTGCCCTGTGCTTGAGAAACTGAGGCTGATGAGATGCATCTGGGAAAACGTGAAAGTCGTAAAGATTTCTGTTCCTTCGCTCACCTCCTTAAGCCTAGAGTATTTGCGTCTTAAGGATAATGGAGATGTCCCTACGCTCTGTGTAGTGCTTGACACCCCCTCTCTCGGGCAGATAACCATTCAAGAGGATGTCCCCCAAGGTTATGTATCTGAAAACGTACACCAGCTAAGTAGTGCATTTATAGATATGAGGTGGATGGTTCCATTCAAAGATATTCATCACGCTGCAGCGAAGGATCTTCTTAAGGGGATTTCTAAAGCCAGAAAGCTACATTTTTGCCATCTGGTATATATCAAAATGCACTCACTTTCTCATTTGTTACTTTGATTTATTTATTTATTTATTTATTTATTTATTTATTTATTTATTTATTTATTTATTTATTTATTTATTTATTTATTTATTTATTTTCTCATTTAATACCCAGAAAAGGCTTTTATCAGTCCCTTCATTGAGATCAATTTGACCTACTAAGTCCAAAGGATTAATTTTACCAGACATTACTTATCAGGGCCCATTTGGCTATATTATGATTATGGGCCATCATTACATTTGCATTTCTGGGAATGTATTTTACTCTGCTGTTGAATTTGTCTTCTTTTGAAGATTTTTACCAATTCTGGCATGCCAAAATTTTCCGAATACAAAGGCACATAAGCACCCAGATCAACAGAGTCCCCAAACTCCTTCTATCTCAGAATTGGGATCCAAAAAATACAATAGTGCAGTCTTGAATGCCATGATTGTTTGATGTTGGCAATCTTGATCCAAACACAACCAAAGAAGATGTGACTTGAAGTTTCAGCAGAAACATTGCACATTGGCCAAAGATTTTGTTTCAGCTCTTCACTGTGGATAGCCCATCTTTTAATATGGAAATGTCAAGTAATATTGTCATTTTTTGTATTGGCTTTGACCTTTCTGAGAATTTTCGTGTATGTAGGCTATCGACAGGAGACTTGATCTGCCTACCTTTGAGAATCTGAGGGACTTGAAATTCAGTACCCGCCAGAAGATTAAGCTTGAAGTGTTACTAAAGTTGTTGGAGACATCGCCAGTGTTGAGCTCATTAAGAATAGTACTCAATATTGTACATGTACGAGGGCTGTATTTCATTTTCACTTTGAAGGGCAGGAAGGATCTAACGTGTTCAGATCTACAACATGAATTAAAGCGGAATATTCATGTGTTTACCTTGTCTTCCTTAGCTCCTTAATGCAGCGGATGATCGTTGTGTTGCTTGCTTTCACGCGCCTACTCCTTGATCTTGCTCCCACCAATCGAGTGCGAATCTCGAGGACGAACACTGATTTCCACACCACGTTCCACCTCCTTGGATGAAGTTGGAGAGAGACTAGGGTTCTCTACCACTAGTATGAATCTAGACAGAGGGACTTTACTGTATTGAATAGCCAATGATATATCTATATCATGTGTAGGAGGCTACCTCTTTATATTGGCAAAACTTCTCCTAGGTTTGCACATAAACCCCTAGGGTTTGAGCCATAGCTACTAACCCCTCTAGTTTGTGCAATAGTGCAACTAACCCCATAAGGTTATGATAATTGCATTGGGCACCCCACATGGGCGCACCAATTGCTAACATCTCCCACTCGCACAGTGGGGTTGCACAATTCGTCTAGTCTCCATCAATCTCCAACTTTCTATCATCTACAAAAGAGTATTGTGTGGCCGTGGCGTGTGACCGGTGAGAGTACCTGCATTCGGGAGATCCGTACACCAAACTCGTATAGCCAGCATGGGAAGGCACCCTCTCGGGAGATCCACATACCAAACTCGTATAGCCAGCGCAGGAAGGCACCCTTAAAACATAAAACAGTGATAATGCTCTCCGTATCTCTCGTATCCCCCAGATTCCTCCGATTGTCATCTCGTGGATCATGAGCACCTGCCTTGTCCCGAAGGCCATGCTCCAATGAGTCCACATCTCCTTTATATTTTCATATCCTACATGATCCCATAAGATCTTGCAGGTGGGCCCAATGAAAGATAATAAAGAGCGATGCAACGAGAATCTTTCCTTACATACATGTGTCACTCAGATTCGGCTCAGCTGCTTTCCCAGCAGTGTCAGGAAGGCCGAATCATCCATAGCCGTAAGGTGTCACGCCAAAGTAGCACCACCGACCCGTCTCCTCGTGACACAGATGTAAGTACAAAGGGTATACAGTGTCAATCATCCTTATACGATCGACGAGGCTCACACGATGAGGAATCCCAGGGACTAATTCTACTCATCACCTCATGGTCACTCATAAGCGCGCATTATTCAAGGGGGAATATGCGCCATAGTGTTTAGACTCTGATGAGAGCGCATGTCTTGTCCTTGCAAAAGGACCACTATGCAGATGTCTATCCGGTAGCCCTTATGGCCACTAGCCCGAGTGCTGCCATGTCACACTGTTGTGATCAATTATCAGCTCTCGCATCTGGCTTCTTCTACACAGACTATACATGGTTCGGGGTAGCAACCATGTTCGATTGGCCATAACCAACCTCACCTTGGAACTTGTTTCCAATGCGACATTTGAATCCGTCTGACAGGCTCCTAGCTCTACTGATAGACTTCAATCTCTTATCATAGGCCATATGCTCATATGAAGAAGGCATCTCATATCATATCGCAGGCTTTCAGCGCTTATCTGGATTTCGTCTCATCTTCCGCCACACCCAGACATATCCAGGATATTGCGAAGGCAGTTGCTCGTGTGAGTGAGCCAACTTAGTGTCTGCGTGACATGCTCTATGCTAGCACAGGAAATGTAACATATCGTACATGTATCAAAATAACATGCTGCTTAAAACAAATCCAATTAAAATCCAGTCAATCAATGTCTCGTGTGCTCATCAATCATATTGCTAGTTATCGACTACCAAGTCCCAATTTTCTAAAGCAACCCACAAAGACAATTCTTAAGTGGTTTAGGAATGGGATGAGCCAACATCCTGGCCCATAGTCGATCCACTCCAGGATTACTCTCTAGGTAGTTATTTCACCTTTTGTGAAACAGTACCTTCGACTATGTGTTTGTCTTTACCGCAGTGTTATAGCCGTATGCTAACACTAATCATGGTAATAGGTTTATTGATAGCTCATAAGCTCACCAGAAAACTTTTTTCAGTTAAACACATTTCTGCCCTATGGCAGAACAGGCAATCGTGCTTCGCTTCCATGGTCAATGGAGCGGTCTAATACGATCATGCAACACTTATATTGCATTTGTTCCATGCGAGTCTATCATCTAGCATGGACGATAGCCTGAGTCGGATCCAAGTGCATCTAGGTCCCCACCCTAGTTAGCATATATGGCTAACTAGTCGAAGCATCTTCTTCGATAGTCATGGAACGTGATCCATCATATAGAGTATCCTGGTTACAATCTTGTGTCTTAAATTGGAATATCCTGAAAACCAATTCTTCTGATTGCATAGCATTCGCTAGGTCTGAGTATACACCATGGTGCATATAAGACTCATACTGCATCAGGCACTCTGTTCATCTGGTCATTCTTGTATGGTGTCTCTTAGGGCACATGCCTAGGCTCGTAAAGTCTTGCGCTGAGCTACAGGAGTACAATTGCTCCTTAGGGGACTCGAACAGTCCTTAAGCTCCACTAGCCAATAGTGTGTCATCGATTTTAAGTGACGTGACTATTAATTCTCTACTAGTGAGAGTGATTCACAGCGGTTTCCACTTGTTATCGTAAACATATAGTAAACGATCCCTGATGAAATACCACTGTCCAGAGGACTAGCTAAGATCCCATATGGACTTAGTTAGCTTGCACACATTCTGTGCATTTGACCTTAGTCACCTCTAGGATTTCTCCATTGAGAAATTCAGTCGTTACGTCTATCGAGAATGGATCCACAACTATTGATGCTACCAAGCGAATCAACGTAACCCTTACCACCCAAAACCTCGGGAAGGATACCTTGTTGAACCAACGCAAATTCGTCGGATCGACTCAAATTCGTCGATGTCTACTCTCAGAATGAGTGTAGACTTATTCGCTTCTACGCAAGTCATATGCCTTACCACGCTTCCGTCTGGGTCTCTGATTGACCTTGGAAATCCATTAATCTCCAATAGTCTTCCATCCAGTTGGAAATCCAACCTAGCCTTAAACTCGGTTGGCCCTTTATAGACTCTAATTTATCCTGTAAAGCTTACTATTCATTCTTCATAATTAGGGTACGATAAGGACTAGCATTCTATCCTATCGTTTATGCAAGATGATCCTTAAGATCATCCCTTCGATCTCATGTAGTCGATGGGGCATGCTCCTTATGAGCAATTCCTTCGCATAGGAGGATCATCCTTTGCTTTCATCCCTTATGGATGGAGCACCCTGCCTGGAAAGTCACTCCCACTGTCCGAAGGATCCTTGAGGAATTAATTCCTCATAATCAACTAAGGAACAGGGTATCTTCCAGCGGTTCCTCCATGCTCGTGGAGATCATCATCTCTACGAACATATCCCTTAATTATGGACATCTCCCATGTGAGATCACATATCTCGTGAATCCATTTTGTTACACTACCTATCGGCTGTTGCGTTTCAAATACGCAACCCCTAGAGTGCTCCGTATAGCATAAGAAAATACGTTACTCCATGAAGATACGTTTCTTCCACCTAGGGTCTAACTTTAAATTCCTTCTCATCAGGTGATGAAATATCCTAGGGCAATATCCTAGGTTCATCATTTTCTTGCGTGGTGACCCTTATGGTCTTCCTTTTGATGTCAATTCATCGACGGGGTACGCTCCAAAGAACGTTCCTACGCAAAGAGGGTTCCTCCTCATAGTCATAATCTATGATGGGCTTGTTCACTAGGCAAGTTACTCCCACTGTCCTGAAGATCCGTAGGAACTATTTCCTGTTGATCATTCAGGGATGGGGTGTCATCCAGTGAAACTTTTGTTTCGTAGAGACTCATTTCTCAACGAACCTCTTCCTGACTTGAAATTTAGTTAGTACATAAGCTGCCGATCCCCATGGCCTAAGGTGACCTCACTCAGGTTGCCTTTTGGTCCACATCTCGTAGGGTGTAGTGGCTACAGACTTGGTGGACTTATGGTTGCGTATATTGATAGTCGTTTAGCAAAGCGTCTCCTCCGAATAGGGAACTTGTACTTTGCACGCTCTACCATACATCAGACCATCTCTTACAGTAACCTAATCCTCTTTATCCTCTACAGCATATTGCTGGGGCGTGGGGATAGCCAACTGCCTTACTTTTCTCCATCACATAGCTCTTGCTAAGATAGATACTTTCAGTCTCATTCTGGTCAAGGACATATCCTTTTATCCAGACGGTTTTCTACCTTTTGTAGAGACCTGTCTGAAGCACCCTTGTGCCTCAGATTTATGTGGCCCAAGCACACATAGTTGAGACGCGGACAATCATCTACGAATGTGATGGAACAGCAAGCACCATGTCTTAGCTTCAACAATTTAATGGAACATAACAACAGAATGAATAATTTATAAAAGACTCAGTAGTCCTAAATGCTCTACTGGATGATTTTGCGTTTTTGCCTTTCATGTCCGGCAAGAACTACACACAGGTAAGGGTACCTTGGGCAAAATCCAAGCAGGCCTGCCTTAGCTAGCCTGAACTTCCTTTCCTGTCATCGTGTGTCTTAATCTAGCGCGCCACATATCAGAATCTTAAGTCATACCCTTAAGTTGACATCCAAGAATTCTGAGGCGTTACTCATGCTAGAATCTTAAGAACGCAAACACCATGATATAACCATATCCAAAGTTAAAACTGTGACCAAAACAAATTTTGGTGGCTACTCCCTCAAAGATGATCATATGGATCCTTAGACGAGAAGTCAGTACCAGGTCTGGCCTCCTAGTCTTAGGGAAACATCCTTTCCCTCCTTTTCATTTGCCTGTCTTGAGGTATTCGTCATGTACCAATACTTCGCCCTTATTCCCTTATCCTTGCCCCACCTGTTCCACGGTCCTAATACCGGGCTAGGGACTACATCTGCCTATCATACTTCATTCACAGTCTTTTAGCAATCATATATTACTTAGACTTCAAAAGTATCCAAACTAGTATGCTTAGCAATCATGTATTGCTTAGATCCTAGAACGGAGTGGTGTTTGGTCTCATCCAAACATCTTGACACTCTCAAAGTGTGTCATATAACGTTTTCATGGCACTTTCATGAAACGTGGCAGAGATAGCAACAAATTGCTAATCGGATAACTTAAACATCTCATCATAAATGGCATGAATCTCAGAAGCTATAGTTGAGTACTAATCTCATAGACTATAGTCGAGTGCTAAAATTTTATGATAGTTTAAGGTGGGATTTATGAGTCATTACTCACAACTTTTAATGAGGCAAATGGCTAAGGTGGATCCAAGATTCTTCTTTGGCTCATTCCTACAATCTTTGAATCTCAAAGTGGTCTTGAACTTGCTGATGAGGTCATTTCCCCACCTTGGCATAGCAAGCTCTATGACACTTATCTTGACTGCCTCCCACTATTGGTTAGCCTAAAGATTATGTTCATGTGCTGCTGTGACAACTATTCATCACAGGTTCGACCATACTTGTAGGTGTTTTGACAAACTATGTCCAACGATTTGGTTACATAGCACGATGACTTGTCATATCGTTTATTGTCACTATTTTAGCCTTTACAGTTTCAATTTAGACACGATTGATAGAGACATTGTGGAAGTTAATCACTAGCATTTACTTAGCTCCAAAGTAACATGTGACATCGATTAAAACTTAATAGTTCCTCACAAGGACTCCACCAAAACCTAGCGTATATCCTAGGAATCAAATCTCATCACTTGTGATTTCCTATCAATTTTAATCATGTCATCATGTGAGCTCTTTTGTTTTAGTTCTTTAGCATGCGAGGTTAAACATATATATCCAATCACACGCAGTTATAACATAAAACAAGCATAAGCATAAATAAATATGCAATGGATGTGGCCCCTAAGGTGCACTCCCACTATTGAGAGCACTTCTTGAGCAAGTCTTGAACTCCATCTCATGCCATCTCGCCTACTTGAGGACTCCAAGCTTGAGGCTCCATTAGACCGTCCAATTGCTCCATGCACCTTGCGCCATAGCTTTTGGTTTGGCCACCTCTCTTGAAGCTTCAATCTTCAATCTCTACTAACTATCTTATTTCTAATAAGAAGTAACCTCATAGAGGCGAGTGGATGAGAAGAGAAGACACTAGAGTATAGAGAGGCACGACACGCAGGCCGTATTTTGATTACATATTCAAAAAACCAAAACCAAAACTAAAATATAAAAAATCTATGCCACATCCATGCACCAAACACATCCATTCAACCCACAACAGCATGTATAACAATATAATAAACATACTGTAATTTTCTGAAATTTCCGGAATTAAGCAATAATTACTGGAAATTAATAAGCAATAATCTAATCAACTAAAAAGATCGAAAATTTCTCCCTACTACTTAGGGTCTCACCACCTATGGCAAAACGTAGGGAAAAATGACCTAAGTCTCCAGAAAAAATTTGGGCTCAAAACAGTGTGTTAAAGGTCGTCAAACTGCCTCGGGAAGTGTGCTAAACACTAATTAATTAATCTGGAAATTACTAAAATTTTCCGTCGCTCCAAAAATTATGAAAAAATACCCACAAAATAGGAAATTTAATTTGGAGTCCCTAGGAAAAAACCGGACGAAAAATGACGGCGGGAGGAGGCCGCACGCGCCCTCATGCGCCGCCGCGCGTGGGCGCGTCCGCCTCCGCCACGCGCTGACGTCGGCCCATGTGCCACGTCAGCATGCCACGTGGCATGCCACGTCAGCACCCATGCTAACGTCAGCTGCCACGTCAGCCCGCCACGTCATCGCCACGTCAGCTGCCACGTCAGCTGACACGTGGCTGCCACGTCATCGCCGCGTCAGCCACTTGCTGACGTGGCACCGCCACGTCATCTGCCACGCCAGCCCTAGGGCCACGTCAGCAGCCGCCGCCAGCCCTTGGGCGCGTGCGGCGCGTGGCCGCGCGTGGGGGCGGCGTCGGTGGCGCGTGAAGCCCACGCGCCGCCTTCCCTTGCTCCGATCGCGACGAAAAAATTTTTCCCGTGATCGTCTCTTCGTCCTGATCCCGATTATGTGGTCAAAATCCAATTTTAACAAGTTTTTGAAAACCGTGTTCTAATTATTGGATCTAGCAGTCCAGATTAATACTGTTCCGAAACTTTGAAGAATCATAACTAATTCACCGTAAATCCAAAAATATAAAATTTATATATCTGGAATCCTCGTGAAAAACCCTACCTAACCATATAGGTTTCGTCTACTGGTTATGAAATTTCAGAAACGCGATTTTTAATACAGGTTCGGGAACGCTTATCGAGGCACGAAAAGTAAGCCTATGGCTCTGATACCAATGAAGGGCAGGAAGGATCTAACGTGTTCAGATCTACAACATGAATTAAAGCGGAATATTCATGTGTTTACCTTGTCTTCCTTAGCTCCTTAATGCAGCGGATGATCGTTGTGTTGCTTGCTTTCACGCGCCTACTCCTTGATCTTGCTCCCACCAATCGAGTGCGAATCTCGAGGACGAACACTGATTTCCACACCACGTTCCACCTCCTTGGATGAAGTTGGAGAGAGACTAGGGTTCTCTACACTACTAGAAAAATTGCTAAAAACGGCGCTTGAAAACCGCCATTAAAAGACACAAAACCGCCCTTTGCAGCAGTTAACGGCGGTTCTTACGGCGGTCAGTCAAGTGCCCTTAAACTAAGCGTCGTAAATATAGAAACGGCGGTTCTGACCGCCTTAAATGTTAACGGCAGTTTTGCTAAGCGCCGTTAGCCTTAACGGTGGGAAAGTCTAAGCGCCTTTAATACTAAAGACGGTTTCACAGAACCGTCGTATTATACAATTTTTAATTTTTTTTTTGAGTTTTAATATTTTTTAACAATCTATTGTTTTAGTTTTATTTTTCTAAAATATTGATTTTTTTCCTAGTTTTTTTCCTAATTCTTTTTCCCTTTCATGTCTCAATTCAAATTCATTTAAAAAAAAGAAGTCTCGATTCAAATTCTTCGAATCCATCCAAACTTGAGTTCTTTCCTATGATTGAACCCTAACCTACCCTGAATTCAAATTCTTCGAATCCATCAAGTCCCCGTCAAAATTTTCCAGATCGGTAACTTCGGCCAACACTTACAAAAATTCAATCCACAAAAATGATTGAACCGTACCCTGAGTTTTCAGATCTTCGGAGAGAGGGAGAAAGAGAAACGATTGAGTTGGCGAGGGAGAGAATATAGTGAGAGGAAGGGAGAGCGATGGGACAGAGATAGAGCAAGAGGGAAGAGATGCAAACTCTTTCATTAAGTGGAAAAGATAAACCATATACAACACCCCCCTCGCAGATGTCAGATCCATCAATCCATGGCAGACGAACAGAGAGAAGGAGATCGAAGGATGCAAGAGGAAGAGGCGGAGAAGAAAGAGAGGAGAGAGTGGCGAAGGGAGGCGGAGACTACTGGTGACTAGTTCGTCTGCCATGGACACTTATGTACATTTTTTACATCTCTAGTCCCAACTCATTACACGTTATTATGTTCATTCATTTTCAGGGAACTGGAGAGGGTAACGGTGATGATGATATGTTGGAATTGGATGGGTCTCAGAGTGTTCCTAATTGCTTGTTGCTTCACCTCAAAACTGTTGAATTCGTGGATTACCGAGGATCAAGCGAAGTGGTAAAATTGGTGGAGTACCTTCTCAGAAACGCACGGGTACTTGAGAAGGTAATGGTGAAGAGTAGATACAAGGAAAAACATCCGAAGGCTACTGAGTTACATCCGAAGGCTACTGAGTTACTTTTGACCTTACCAAGGGCATCAAGGGTTTGTCGGATTGAATTTTTGTAACTTCTAATGCTTCTCCTATAACTTTGATTATTTACTTGCATACAGTGGGAATTTGTCCCAATGAGTTTCGGAATGTTGATGACATTTTAATTCCCTCTGGTTGCTAATAAAATGTTTTACAAGGTTATTGTGGTGAAATTTTTTCCATCTACATTATTTTAAGAATATTTTTCTCGACCTTTAACAACTACCACTGTCTAATGGTTAGAGATCTATCTTATGAGTTTGAGGTATGTGTTTGAGTTTGAAACATCATCCTTTTGTATGTTAAAGCTACGATGACCAGGTTGCGGCGGTACTGGTGGTGGTAGTGGTGGCAGCGACGGCAGGTGGGGTGGTTGCAGGTGGTGGTGGAGGCGAGATGCAGTACTGGTGGTGAGGGCGAGTGGTGGTGGGGGTGGTTCTTGGATGTGTTGTAACTATTTTTTTGTTGGTACAAAGGAGGGGTCTAAGACCCTGGAACAGCATCCTAACTCTACCAGGACTCTCACTGTCAAACAGCAAATGGTCTTGACAGAAATCAGGGCAGAAAACAATAAATAAAAACTTATCAAAACTAATAGAAGAAAGCTGTGAAGCCAGAGAGTCAGCAACACTGTTGCATTCCCTCCATATGTGATGAACCGTGCTATCCGTGTCTGAGAGGAGCTCCCGAATCTTGGAGATTTGATGCCAAAGGGGGTGGTTTTGGTTGGCAGACTTGATCAAGGAAACCGCATCTAGAGAGTCAGTCTCCACAATGACTTTATCATAACCGAGCTCTTGAAACGCTGAAAGACCTTCCATGATGGCCCAAATCTCTCCTTGAATGACCGTACCAGAGCCAACTCTGCGTTGGAGACCCCAAAGCCAGTCACCCTTGTTGTTTCTACAGACAACCCCAACAGCTCCATAGCCTTTCTAATGACAGATGGCATAGTCAACATTTAGTTTCATCTTACCATGAGGGGGGAGGGACCACTTCACCAACTCAGGTTTGGAATTAATCTGACCCGGGATGACAGAGAGGCTTTTTGAGGTGATCCTGACTTGATAGTAGATAAAACTAACCAAATTATGCGGTAGCTTAAAGTCCTTGTCATGGAGAAGAAGGTTATGCCACATCCAGACAAAGTTGACTGTAGTGACAAAGATAAGAGCCCAGTTAGCATTCGGGTAAACACTCCAATTCTCACTAAGATTCTTATCCACCCAATCAAGAACATCCAGGGAGAAGAATTGGGGCCAAAAATCTCTATGAACCAGCTTCCTCCAAAGAGTCAGGATCCAGTCACAGTCCCTCACTGCATGGATAGAAGTCTAAGAGACTGTGATGACAGAGCAGACAAGTATCATTAGCAATAATACCTCTCCGCTGCTTTAAGCACTGGGTAGTCAGTCTATTATGTCTCAGGAGCCATAAACAAGATCTCCATCTTTGAAAGCCCTTGCATTTCGGTCTGTGTTGTAACTATTTTTCACTCCTTTTGAAAAATGGCTTACGGTTTTTAACGTTTAGAATATTGCATCATTTTAGTGAAATCATTTTACTTGGTAAAAGTATTACTACACAAATTTAGCTAGCCAGCACAGGTGCAGCAGCTTTATTTATATGTTTATTCTATATTATTTCTGATACCATTATACTGATATAAAAACAATAATAAGTAATCTAACTTATAGTCAAAATGGAAATGTATACCCAGATTCAAAGATATGTAGTTATTTTATAAAAACATAATATATTCATGTTCTTTTTTTTTGAGAAATTATATATTCATGTTCATGTTTGTAGTTGTGGAGAGACGAGTTATATGAGGGTTTGAAATATTCACAAAGATGCACACTTTTTTAGTTAGATTGCAGTTGTATATTAGGGTATCTCCAACAGCACTGCAACTCGGGCGGGCTGGACGGTTGACACCCCTATCCTAGCCCGAGCCCGAGTTCTATTGAGGTTGCCTACGCCCAGGCCAGTTCGAGTTAAGAGCATTGTCAGCCCCTCCGAATACAAATCCGTACAAATGAATTCGGATTTGGGCTGAATTTGAACTAGTATGTTAAACTTATTTTTTTAAACAGGAGAAAATAATAAATTATTTGTGGAAAAACAATTCAACTAATTCAAGAACAAAATATAAATTAAAAACATCACTAATAATCAAATAAAAAGTAATAGATTATATTAGATATGTTACATATTTCTCAGTGTATCTTGATATTAAGCGGGTGTGACCTAAGTCACCTAGAGCGGGAGCGAAGCGGGAGCGTGAACTGGAGCGGGAGCGAAAAAAAGTCTAATTTCATAAGGATTGCAATTGAGAGCGTCACGAGAGCGTCTATATATAATATTTATTTACTCTAATTTTGTGAAGAAAACTAATATTAACATATGATAATGTGATTTTACAAATGAGAATATTTTTTATTAAAAAGTTGTTAGTATTCATTCGTCAAATTGGTTGCTTCAATAAGTAAATGATGTTTAAATAGTTGAACGATCAAACTGACACATAATAAGTTGAGATTAATCATCAAGTATAGTCCAAACTAATGGTATATTGGCTTTAATAAGTAATTCGCCTATGAAAACGAGCTCTCTATTTTCTGGAGCGCCTTTAGAACGAGGTTTGGTCTCGAAAGCGCCAGAGCGAGGTTTGGGAGCGGGAGCAATGCCCCTACGAGAGGTTTTAGGTGACTAAGGGTGTGACCCCCCTTTCTTAATGAAGTTCCCCTAGAAAAAACACAAATCTGTTCACAAACCCATTGATGGGTCGTAATTTATGGCCATTTTAACCCGGCAAAGTTATTTGAGCCAGGGATACTATATTTTGATAAATTATAGATTCTCCCCAATTGGTCTTCTCTCTGTGATTTTCATTTATACCCCCTCGTCTCACTGTTGTTTGTTCTTCGTCCACAAAAACCCTAATTTCACCATTTTACTTTGGAGAAGAAAATCTTTGCCGAACCTATCCGCGAGCGTTGGTGAACTCCAATTCCGATTCAAGACTTACAAAGGTTAATATTTCGTAAGTTGTCTGTTGCTGGATTTTTGCGAACGCCCCTTTCGTTGCTTGTTTAATATCTCTACTACTACTAGGTAAATTTGCAATCTTTTTTGTGTCTGTCAATAAATTTATGAGCATCGATAGCAAAAAAAAAAAAAAAAAGGTGCCTTTATTTGTTCATCTTACCTACTAAATCAACGGAATTGAATTGAAGTGACTAAGGCTAAGAATTTAGCATACGAGTGGGATTGAAGGGTAATGCTGAGAAATATAATATTATGGAATTGGAATGAAGTACTAGTAGACAATAACAGTCAGTGCCCCAGATCTTGGAATGATGATCGATGGCGATCGATGACATATTTGATCTTTTATCATAAAAGTCTGCTATTGTCCGACCCTGGTGCTCCCATAAATGAGTAAGCTATGATCTTAATCACCAATACCGAATATAAGCAGTTTCTACTAATTAACTTGAGAGAGAATATTAATTAGTAGGTGCTTTGATCCTAAATCAAAAAAGTGAAATTGAATGGGGATCATTGTGACTGACCACAGCCGGGTAGGCCAGAATTGAAAGCCAACTTATATCTCCTGTGTTTACCTTCTGAATCCCTGCTAGTGTTAGGTAAGTTGAAAGCAAACTTAGCCTTCGAGCCTTGAACTTCAAACAATTTCACATTCATGCCTTTATCAAATAGCTCCAGTTCTGTAGAAACCTTCGACTGAGAAATCCAATATCCAAATTGCAATAGAGCCTTTAACAAGATTCGTAAAAATATGATAAAAAAAATGTAAAAGTGGACCATAGAAGTTGAGAAATAATCACTATCCGAGAAGACAATTGAATAAGTGGAAAGTTAAACTATCTCTATAGCAAAGTGTCAAGTTATTTACTTGCAAGTTTAACTATGTTATAGTTCTGTAGGTGGTAAGTTTATCACTTTGGGGGTACTTGGGTTCCTGGAGGATGGATATATTGGCGAGTTTGACAATCTTCCTCAGAATGGTTTCTGAAGAAGATTTCAGTTTTTGGCGTCATCAAAAGCATTTGAATGTCTTTTATTATTTTGCCCAAATTGCTAGAGTTGATTAGAAGTGTAGTACTATGTCTGTTTGATGTAGCTGGGAAATGGTAATGGTAATCACTTATCTTACCTGTCTCCAAACCCAAGACATCCGTTACATTTTCATTTCACTTGACCGGAGCATCATTCAGTGGAACGGTCCTATGAACTCTCCCCTAAACTTTATATTTTTGTTTTCTTGATTAATCACCAGAGAGAGCAGAGATGAGTTTAACCTCAAAAAGGCATCAACTTGCTGACCAACAGAGTGAAGACAGGTTCAGCAGCTTGCCCAGCTGCCTAATTGGCTACATACTCTCATTCCTTCCAACAAAAGACGCGGTGGCCACGAGTGTTTTATCAACTACATGGAGGGACTTCTGGACATTGATCACCCGCCTAAACATCGATGATGACTTGTTGTTACGTACTCAAGACAAGAACCGTACTGAATTGCTCCAAGCTGAATTTGTTGATTTTGTGTATCGAGTGTTATTCGTTGGTAGGATTCCATGCATAGAGGTCTTCCGTCTCTGCTGCTATCAGAGCTACAACCCCCACTACGTTAGTGCATGGCTTACTTGTGTCTTGAAGTCTAATGTTCAAGAACTTGATATCTCTGTCTCTTTTAAGGATAAGGATTACCTCGTGGTACCTAGGGGCCTATTCACTTGTAGAACACTGGTGAAGCTAAAACTAAGTAGACATTTCTATATGGATGTACCTGGTTCAGTTTTTTTCCCTTGCCTTAAGTCTGTAGAGCTTGGTTGGGTTGAGTTTTCAGATGAAGACTCGATTACTAGGTTTCTCAGTGGGTGCCCTGTGCTTGATAGTCTGCATCTGTTGAAATGCATCGGGGAAAACGTGAAAGTTGTGAAGATTTCTGTTCCTTCGCTCACGTCTTTAAGTCTATCGTATTTGCATGTTAAGGAGGGTTTCCCTCTGGGAATGTTAGATGAAGATGTCCCTACACTCCGTATAGTGCTTGACACCCCCTTTCTTCGGAAGATAAGAATTCAAGAGTATGTACCCCAAGGTTATGTATTTGAAAACGTGCACCAGCTAACTAGTGCAGATATAAATTTTACTAGTCGGTTTGACGGCTCGAAGTGGATAGCTCCATTCAAAGATTTTCATCTTGTTTCAGCAAAGGATCTTCTTAAGGGGATTTCTAAAGTCAGAAAGCTATATTTATACTCTCTGGTATATATCGAAATGCACTCTCACTTTCTCATTTGTTATTTTATTTTATTATTGATGAAAGAGTTATAATTTCATAAAAGCACCCAGAAAAGATTAAAATTGGGATGATCAGTTCCTTCATTGAGATCAATTTGACCTACTAAAGAAGAAATGGCTTGAAGTTTCTGCAGTAACATTGCACATTTAGCAAAAAGATTGTGATTCAGCTCTTCACTGTGGATAGCCCATCTTTTAATAAGGAATATTGTCATTTTCTGGTGTTGACTTTGACTTTCTGAGAACTTTTGTGTATGTAGCCTATCGACAGGAGACTTGATCTGCCTACTTTTGAGAATCTGAGGGACTTGGGATTCGATACCCACCAGAAGATTAAGCTTGATGTGTTGCTAAAGTTGTTGGAGACAACGCCAGTGTTGAGCTCTTTAAGATTCGTACTCAATCCTGTACATGTATGAGGTCCTTTATTTCATTTTCACTTATGTTTTGCTTTAAATATACATCTTACGTCTCTAGTCCCAACTCATTACATGTTATTATGTTCTTTCATTCTAATCTCAGGGAACTGGAGAGGGGTATGTTGATGATATGTTGGAATTGGATGATGGGTCTCAGAGTGTTCCTAATTGCTTGTTGCTTCACCTTAAAACTGTTGAAATCGTCGATTTACGAAGATCAAACAAAGTGGTAGAGTTGGTGGTGGAGTACTTTCTCAGAAACGCACGGGTACTTGAGAAGGTAACGGTGAAGGGTGGATACAAGGAAGAACCTCGCAAGGCTAGTGAGTTACTTTTGACCTTACCAAAGGCATCAAGGGCTTGTCGGATTGAATTCTTGTAACTTCTGATGCTTCTTCTAAAACTTCTGATTATTTACTTCCGTACAGTGGGAATTTGTCCCATTGAGTTTTGGAGTCTTGATGACATTTTAATTCCCTCTCGTTGCTAGTAAAATGTTTTACAAGGTTATTGTGGTGAAAAAGTTTCCATCTACATTTATTTTCTTGTGTTTGGTTAAAATTTGAAGAATATATATATATTTTTTTTTTACCTTTAACAAGTACTGTTTAATGGTTTGTTTTTTCAATTTTTTGAGATTACTGTGGTGTCCAAGCCAGCTGACACGCACCCCGACTAAATTCACGGGGTCCCAAGTCGTGGAGAACCCGAGACCTCAAGGGAGCAAACTCTTCCCTCAAGTCCAAAGCCTCCACCACTGGTTGGTCTAATGGTTAAAACTCCATGTTATGAGTTTAATGCTACGTGTTCGAGTTTGTAAACGAGGCTGCTGGGTGGTAATTGCAATCTTTTCTCGTGAAACTTGGATGTGGCTGATTTAAATTAGTTATTGTGCAATTCAGCTATGGTGGACTTAGGGGTCTGGTGGTTTATTCGTTTGGGTTTGTTTGCGGTTGGTTCGGTGATGTGTGGTCGAGGATGTGAGGGAGAGAAGGTGGCTCTGGACTGGTTCGTGGTGGTGCTCAGGTGGAGTCCGGGAGCTGGAGGGTGTGGGCTTCATGGTCTTGGACGAGTAGCGATTGGATCTGCCACCGTGTGACTGTTCAATCGCCAGGATTCATTGTTTTTGGTGGTCGTTGTGGTAAACGCTCGGGTTAGATTGGCGTTCTATGTTGTGTTGATGGGGTTGGGTTCGGCTGGCGAAAGAGAGAGCAGTGGTGGTGGTGGTTATGATGCTTGGTTGAGTTGGTGTCGGTGGTGTGTTTTCTGTCGAGAAAATATGTTTTAGAGAAGAGGGAGTGGTGGTGGTGGAGTCAAATTACTACTACCTGCGTTTCTTCTGGTTCTTCAGGAACCAGAAAGCTGTTTTATTAAGAAGTAGAGTGGTTTAATCACATTAACCCTTAATAAAGCTGAGTGAGTCATCAAGGTTAATTAACCGAACCTTAAACAGCTTAATTTAAACAGTCCCTCCAAAAATACTGTCCAATCACGTAGTCTCTATATAAACGGTCCACAAAATCATCAAGAACATCATTCAATTCTACATATGGTCTTACACAAAAATTGGGTTCTTCATCAAAAAGGCTGAAAACTCAAAAAAAAAAGTGTTTACAACAAATTAGCAGCAACAGCATAAGCAACACCTGTAATTGCCTACAAAAGTGTCACAATTTGTAGGCAATGACTAAAAGATTGGAAAGGATGGAAGAGGAAAAATTAAAGACTGCCATTTGCAAGACAGTACAAAAAATGGTGATTCACAGAGGGCCTCCAACTGATTCACATAGAGAGATGATTGTATACAGTTGATTTTATTTCAAATGAAGATTTTTCTTTTTTTTTTTTGCCAAAGTCCAAAGAACATCATACAAATTAGCTAATATTCAAGCAAACGATTACGATACCGAAACGAAACGCTAACAAGCATCCGCAACTAAGAACAAAAACTAGAAGCAAACTACAAATACTACAAGGGCCCAAGAGCACCCTCACAAAACCTATGCACAGGCAAACTAAGCCAACCAACCAAAGATCAACAGGGATCATTGTTGAGAGACTAGCTAAAACTAGATAAATACAGGGCAATGATCAAGGGCTAATCAACAATGTAGGGGATGATAGCATTACTAGACTCCTCAGACAGGGCAAGTAGTAATGGAGCAACATCATTGGGGACCTCTGGGACATCATCCATATCACCAGAGGCTTCAACACTATGAGCAGTTAGAAGAGCCAACACTGGATCAACAAGAGCTGCTAGAACACCAAAAGGGAGCAAGACAGCAAGAGGAATGGCATATGATACTGGGATAACATGAGCCAGAACAAATTGATCATGAGAAGTCACCCAACAAGCGGGACCTTCAGAAACTGTAACTTCCACCAAACCTGTATGATCTGAAATAAGAATAAAATGTATCAATAATTTAGATGTAGTGGATATGGAGACCACATGTAGCCACAATTGAATCAGCAAGCTCATTTGCTTGATGAAAAAATTAATCACCATTGATATATTATTACTCTTTCTGTCTCAAATTGTTTGTCTTGTTTTCCATCTTAGTTTGTCACAAAATTGTGTCTCATTTCAAAATGCAACCACCTTTTGCTATTGCTTTTTCCAATCTTACTATTCATTAATTTATTATTTATATTCTTCTTATACAATCCCACATGTATCACCACCACTAAACATGAGGACACTTTTAGTAATGATAATTTTGATATTTTTTATTACCTTAATATGTGTGAAAAGTCGAGAAAAAAACTTTTTAATGTTGTAATTTTGACAAAAGAAAATGTTGTAATTTCACTTGAACCCCCCAAATGAGGTCAATCACCAAAACAAAAGTCAGCCGTGGTTATATTTGAAAAGAGCAATTCCTGGTGTGGTTTCTTCCCCAATTTTAGCCCTCTCAAATTTATTCCCCCCTCGTGTCATTGTTCTTCTTCTTCCCAAAAAGAACCCTAAATTTCATTGCTTCGGCTAAACAGAAGGTTAGTCTTTCTCTCACTCTCTCTCCGGTGATTTCTGTCTGTTGCTGGATTTTGCGAACACCCTTTTCGTTGCTTGTTTGATATCTCTACTACTACCTAGGTAACTTAATTTGCAATCTTGTTGTGCCTGTGAGTGAGGTCTTTGGACTGGATCAATAAAACTAAAAAGAGAGTTATGATGGCTTTGTTTGTTTTATCTGTCATCCTGAGACATTTTCAGGAATTCACTACTATTATTAGCTAGAAATTTAGGGTACGGTCTCCTCGCAACTTCAAAGGTACTATACTAGTTTGTTATTCAAAAAATAGGTGAAATTAGCAAGGGTACCAAGTAGTAGTGTATTTGGTTGATTATCAGGTTACTGCATGAATGTAGTGTTTTCTGGAAGACCACCAGTGGTGTCCTGGTCAATTCTAAGGTTCGGGATGTTAACTGTATGTTATCGATGAAAAAATTGAAGACAATGTTTGAAATTCAATTACTTTCAGCTTTTTCAAATTTCTCCAACCTTCCACTGAGGCCTGAGGGATTCAATATCCAATTGCAAATGCAGCTGTAATGAGATTCACAAAAGTAAGATAAAAATCAAGTGGAAATTAAAAGTTGCATATTTAAAAAGGTTGACGGAGGATTTCAGAGTTGCATACAAGGATAGACCAAAAATACAACTCTCCAACCTGGCCAAGAGTCACCGGTCACTGGTCGAGTCTAGATTCTGGGTCCACTTGGATCCTGGAAGATGGATAGATTAGCGAGTTTCACAATCTTCAGTTTTTGGCGTTATCAAAAAGCATTTGCATGTCTTTTATTGTTTTCTCCTAATTGCTAAAGTTGAATACAAGTGGAACGGTAATGGTTCATCTATCACCTCTTTCACTTATGTTACATGCCTTTAAAACCCAAAACATCCATTATGGTAATGGTTTATCACTTGACTAAAACATCATCATACAGTGGAACGGTCCAATTAACTCTATATTTTGTGTATTCTTGGAAAATCACCAGAGAGTGAGCAGAGATGAGTTTAACCTCAAAAAAGCATCAACTTGCTGACCAACAGAGTGAAGATAGGATCAGCAGCTTGCCGAGCAGCCTAATTGGCTACATACTCTCATTCCTTCCAACAAAAGACGTGTGGCTACAAGTGTTTTATCAACTAGATGGAGGGACTTCTGGACATTGATCACCCGCCTATACATCGATGATTACTTGTTGTTAAGTACACAAGACAAGAACCGTACTAAATTGCATGCTGAATTTGTTGATTTTATGTATCGAGTGTTATTAGTGGGAAGGTTTCCATCCATAGAGGCATTCCGTCTCAGCTGCATTCATAGATACAACTTCGACTATGTTAGTAGATGGCTTGCTTCTGTCTTGAAGTCTAATGTCCGAGAACTTGACGTGTTTGTCTCTTTTCAAGATAAGGGTTACCTTGTCCTTCCTAGGTGCCTATTCACTTGTAGAACACTGGTGAAGCTAAAACTACGTAGACATTTCTATATGGATGTACCTGGTTCAGTTTCTTTTCCTTGCCTTAAGTCTGTAAAACTTGATAGGGTTGAGTTTCCATATGACGACTCGATTACTAGGTTTCTCAGTGGGTGCCCTGTGCTTGAGAAACTGAGGCTGATGAGATGCATCGGGGAAAACGTGAAAATCGTAAAGATTTCTGTTCCTTCGCTCACCTCCTTAAGCCTAGAGTATTTGCGTCTTAAGGATAATGGAGATGTCCCTACGCTCTGTGTAGTGCTTGACACCCCCTCTCTCGGGCAGATAACCATTCAAGAGGATGTCCCCCAAGGTTATGTATCTGAAAACGTACACCAGCTAAGTAGTGCATTTATAGATATGAGGTGGATGGTTCCATTCAAAGATATTCATCATGCTGCAGCGAAGGATCTTCTTAAGGGGATTTCTAAAGCCAGAAAGCTACATTTTTGCCATCTGGTATATATCGAAATGCACTCACTTTCTCATTTGTTACTTTGATTTATTTATTTATTTATTTATTTATTTATTTATTTATTTATTTATTTATTTATTTATTTATTTATTTATTTATTTATTTATTTATTTTCTCATTTAATACCCAGAAAAGGCTTTTATCAGTCCCTTCATTGAGATCAATTTGACCTACTAAGTCCAAATGATTAATTTTACCAGACATTACTTATCAGGGCCTATTTGGCTATATTATGATTATGGGCCATCATTACATATGCCTTTCTGGGAATGTATTTTACTCTGCTGTTGAATTTGTCTTCTTTTGAAGATTTTTACCAATTCTGGCATGCCAAAATTTTCCGAATACAAAGGCACATAAGCACCCAGATCAACAGAGTCCCCAAACTCCTTCTATCTCAGAATTGGGATCCAAAAAATACAATAGCCAGTCTTGAATGCCATGATTGTTTGATGTTGGCAATCTTGATCCAAACACAACCAAAGAAGATGTGAATTGAAGTTTCAGCAGAAACATTGCACATTGGCCAAAGATTTTGTTTCAGCTCTTCACTGTGGATAGCCCATCTTTTAATATGGAAATGTCAGTAATATTGTCATTTTTTGTATTGGCTTTGACCTTTCTGAGAATTTTCGTGTATGTAGGCTATCGACAGGAGACTTGATCTGCCTACCTTTGAGAATCTGAGGGACTTGAAATTCAGTACCCGCCAGAAGATTAAGCTTGAAGTGTTACTAAAGTTGTTGGAGACATCGCCAGTGTTGAGCTCATTAAGAATAGTACTCAATATTGTACATGTACGAGGGCTGTATTTCATTTTCACTTATATGTTTTGCTTCAAATGTACATTTTTTACATCTCTAGTCCCAACTCATTACACGTTATTATGTTCATTCATTTACAGGGAACTGGAGAGGGTAACGGTGATGATGATATGTTGGAATTGGATGGGTCTCAGAGTGTTCCTAATTGCTTGTTACTTCACCTCAAAACTGTTGAATTTGTGGATTACCGAGGATCAAGCGAAGTGGTAAAATTGGTGGAGTACCTTCTCAGAAACGCACGGGTACTTGAGAAGGTAATGGTGAAGAGTAGATACAAGGAAAAACATCCGAAGGCTACTGAGTTACATCCGAAGGCTACTGAGTTACTTTTGACCTTACCAAGGGCATCAAGGGCTTGTCGGATTGAATTTTTGTAACTTCTAATGCTTCTCCTATAACTTTGATTATTTACTTGCATACAGTGGGAATTTCTCCCAATGAGTTTCGGAATGTTGATGACATTTTAATTCCCTCTGGTTGCTAATAAAATGTTTTACAAGGTTATTGTGGTGAATTTTTTTCCATCTACATTATTTTAAGAATATTTTTCTCGACCTTTAACAACTACCACTGTCTAATGGTTAGAGATCTATCTTATGAGTTTGAGGTATGTGTTTGAGTTTGAAACATCATCTTTTTGTATATTAAAACTATGACGACCAGGTTGCGGCGGTACTGGTGGTGGTAGTGGTGGCAGCGACGACAGGTGGTGTTAGCAATTGGTGCGCCCATGTGGGGTGCCCAATGCAATTATCATAACCTTATGGGGTTAGTTGCACTAATGCACAAACTAGAGGGGTTAGTAGCTAAGGCTCAAACCCTAGGGGTTTATGTGCAAACCTAGGAGAAGTTTTGCCTATATAAAGAGGTAGCCTCCTACACATTATGGTGTGCTATAATGCTAAAGGCTAATGGCTATTCCAGAGAATAAAGTTACTCTGTCTAGATTCATACTAGTTGTAGAGAACCCTAGTCTCTCTCCAACTTCATCCAAGGAGGTGGAACGTGGTGTGAAACATAGTGTTCGTCCTCGAGATTCACACTAGATTGGTGGGAGCAAGATCAAGGAGGAGGCGCGTGAAAGCAAGCAACACAAAGATCATCCGCTGCATTAAGGAGCTTAGGAAGACAAGGTAAACACATGAATCTTCCGCTATAATTCATGTTGTAGATCTGTATGTGATAGATCCTTCCTGCCCTTCATTGGTATCAGAGCCTTAGGCTTGTTTTTCGTGCCTCGTTATGCGCTCCCGAATCTGTTTAGAAAATCGAGTTTCTGAAATTTCATAACCAGCAGACGAAACCTATATGGTTAGGTAGAGTTTTTTACGAGGATTCCAGAAATATAAATTTTATAATTTTGGATTTACGGTGAATTAGTTATGATTTTTTAAAGATTCGGAACTGTATTAATCTGGACTGCTAGATCCAATCAGTAGAACACGTTTTTCAAAACTTGTTAAAATTGGATTTTGACCACATAATCGGGATCAGGACGAAAAGACGATCCCGGAAAAATTAATTTCGTCGGGAACGGAGCACGGGAATGCGGCGCGTGGGCTTCACGCGCCACCGACGCCGCCACGCGCGGCCACGCGCCGCACGCGCCAAAGGGCTGGCGGCGGCTGCTGACGTGGCCATAGGGCTGACGTGGCAGATGACATGGTGGTGCCACGGCAGCAAATGGCTGACGTGGCGATGACGTGGCAGTCGTGTGCCGGCTGACGTGACAATGACGTGGCGGGGTGGCGTGGCAGCTGACGTGGCACATGGCCGACGTCGGCGCATGGCGGAGGCGGACGCGCCCACGCGCGGCTGCGCCTGAGGGCGCGTGCGGCCTCCTCCCGCCGTCATTTTTCGTCCGGTTTTTTCCGAGGGACTCCAAATTAAATTTCCTATTTTGTGCATATTTTTTCATAATTTTTGGAGCGACCGAAAATTTTAGTTATTTCCAGATTAATTAATTAGTGTTTGGCACACTTCCCGAGGCAGTTTGACGACCTTAAACACACTGTTTTGAGCCCAAATTTTTTCTGGAGACTTAATTCATTTTTCCCTACGTTTTGCCATAGGTGGTGAGACCCTAAGTGGTAGGGAGCAATTTTCGATCTTTTTAGTTGATTAGATTATTGCTTATTAATTTCCAGTAATTATTGTTTAATTCTGGAAATTTCCAGAAAATTCCAGTATGTTTATTATATTGTTATACATGCTGTTGCGGGTTGAATGGATGTGTTTGGTGCATGGATGTGGCATAGATGGTTTATATTTTGGTTTTGGTTTTGTTTTTGAATATGTAATCAAAATACGGCCTGCTTGTCGTGCCTCTCTATACTCTAGTGTCTTCTCTTCTCATCCACTCGCCTCTATGAGGTTACTTCTTATTAGAAATAAAATAGTTAGTAGAGATTGAAGATTGAAGCTTCAAGAGAGGTGGCCAAACCAAAAGCTATGGCGCAAGGTGCATGGAGCAAATAGATGGTCTAAAGGAGCCTCAAGCTTGGAGTCCTCAAGTAGGCGAGATGGCATGAGATAGAGTTCAAGACTTGCTCAAGAAGTACTCTCAATAGTGGGAGTGCACCTTAGGGGCCACATCCATTGCATATTTATTTATGCTTATGCTTGTTTTATGTTATAACTGTGTGTGATTGGATATATATGTTTAACCTCGCATGCTAAAGAACTAAAACAAAAGAGCTCACATGATGACATGATTAAAATTGATAGGAAATCACAAGTGATGAGATTTGATTCCTAGGATATACGCTAGGTTTTGGTGGATTCCTTGTGAGGAACTATTAAGTTTAATCAATGTCACATGTTATTTTGGAGCTAAGTAAATGCTAGTGATTAACTTCCACAATGTCTCTATCAATCGTGTCTAAATTGAAACTGTAAAGGCTAAATGGTGACAACAACGACATGATAAGCCGTCGTACTATGTAACCATCCGTTGGACATAGGTTGTCAACCACCTACAAACATGGTCAAACCTGTGATGAATAAGTTGTCACAGCAGCACATGAATATTATCTTTAGGCTCACCAATAGTGGGAGGCAACAATCAAGATAATGTCATAGAGCATGCTATGAAAAGGTGGGGAAATGACCTCATCAGCATGTTGCATGTTCATGACCACTTATAAAATTGTAGGGAGCCAAAGAGGAATCTTGGATCCATCTTAGCCATTTGCGTACATAAATTGTGAGTAATGACTCATAATAATCATACCTTAACTATGAGTTATGGCTCATGTCATAAGATTGAGCACTCGACTTTAACGTCTGAGATTGATGCCATCTATGGTCAGAAAGTTAAAAGGTTGTCAGGTACAAGCTATCCGATTTGCAATTTGCTGCAATCTCTGCCACGTTTCATGGAACGTTATATGACACACTTTGCACGTGTCAGGATGTTTGGATAAGGCCAAACATCACCCTGTTCTAGGATCTAAGCAAAAGGAGTTTGCTAAGAATACTAGTCCAGCATACTTCGGATGCCTAAGCAATATATGATTGCTAAAGGGTGTTAGTGAAGTATAATCATACTTAGTGAAGTATGATAGGCAGATATACCCCCTAGCCCGGTATTAGGACCAAGGCAACAGGTGGGGCAAGGATAAGGGAATTTAGCGGCAATATTGGTATAAGGCCAGTATTACCCAAGGCTGACAAACGCAAAAGGGCAAAGGAGTTTTCCTAAGACAAGAGAAAAGGACAGACCTGGCAAATAACTTCTCGTCTAAGGATCCATAGGATTATCTTTGAGGGAGAAGCCACCAAAAGTTGTTTTGGTCACAGTTTTAACTTTATCATGGTGTTTGCATTCTTAAGATTCTAGCATGAGTGACGCCTCAGAATTCTTGAACGTCAACTTAAGAGTATGACTTAATATTCTGATATGTGGCGCGCTAGATTAAGACACACGATGACAGGAAAGGATGTTCAGGCTAGCTAGGGCAGGCCTGCTTGGATTTTGCCCAAGGTACCCTTACCTGTGTGTGATTCTTGCCGGACATGAAAGGCGAAACGCAAACCATCCAGTAGAGCATTAAGGACTACTGAGTCTTTATGTATTATTCATTTTATTGTTATGTTCCATTATTTGTTAGAGCTAAGACATGGTGCTCACTGTTCCATCACATTCGTAGATGATTGTCCACGTCTCAACTGTGTGTGCTTGGGCCACATAAGTCTGAGGCACAAGAGTGCTTCAGACAGGTCTCTACAAAAGGTAGAAAACCGTCTGGACAAAAGGATATGTCCTTGGCCAGAATGAGACTGGAAGTATCTATCTTAGCAAGAGCTATGTGATGGAAAGAAATAGTAAGGCAGTTGGCTATCCGCACGCCCCAGCGATATGCTGTAGAGGATAAATTGGAATAGGATACTGTAAGAGATGGTCTGATGTATGATAGAGCGTACAAAGTACAAGTTCCCTATTTGGAGGAGACACTTTGCTAAAAGGCTATCAACACACTCAACCATAAGTCCACCAAGTCTGTAGCCACTACACCCTACGAGATGTGGACCAAAAGGCAATCTATATGAGGTAATCTTAGGCCATGGGGATCGGCAGCTTATGTACTAACTAAATTTCAAGTCAGGAAGAGATTCCTTGAGAAATAAGTCTCTACGAAATAGAAGTTTCACTGGAAGACGCTCCATCCCTGAATGATCAACAGGAAATAGTTCCTACGGATCTTCAGGACAGTGGGAGTAACATGCCTAGTGAACAGCCCATCATAGATTATGACTATGTGGAGAAACCCTCTTTGCGTATGAGCGCTCTTTGGAGCGTATCCTGTCGATGAATTGACATCGAAAGGAAGACCATAAGGGCCACCACGCAAGACAATGATGAACCTAGGATATTGTCCCAGGATTTTTCATCACCTGACAAAAAGGAATTGGAAGTTAGACCCTAGATGGAAGAAATGCATCTTCATGGAGTAACGTATATTCTTATGCTATTCGGAGCACTCTAGGGGTTGTGTATTTGAAACGCAACAGCCGATAAGTAGTGTAACGTAAATGGATTCACGAGATATATGATTTCTCATAGGAGATGTCCATAATTAAGGGATATGTTCGTAGAGATGATGTTCTCCACGAGCATGGAGGAACCGCTGGAAGATACCCTGTTCCTTAGTTGATCATGAGGAATTAGTTCCTCAAGGATCCTTCAGACAGTGGGAGTGACTTTCCAAGAAGGGTGCTCCATCCATAAGGGATGAAAGCAAATGATGATCCTCCTATGCAAAGGAATTGCTCATAAGGAGCATACCCTATCGACTATTTGAGATCGAAGGGATGATCTTAAGGATCACCCTGCATAAACGATAAGATAGAATCCTAGGCCTTATCGTTCCCTAATTATGAAGAATGAATAGAAAGCTTTACAGGATAAATTAGAGTCTATAAGAGGCCAACCAAGTTTAAGACTAGGTTGACTTTCCGACGGGATGGAAGACTATTGGAGATTAATGGATTTCCAAGGTCAATCAGAGACCCAGACGGAAGCGTGGTAAGGCATACGACTTGCGTAGAAGCGAATAAGTCTACACTCATTCTGAGGATAGACATCGATGAGTTTGATTCGATCCGACGAATTTGTGTTGGTTCAACGAGGTATCCTTCCCAAGGCTTTGGGTAATAAGGATTACGTTGATTCGCTTGGTAGTATTAATAGTTGTGGATCCATTCTCGATAGACGTGACGACTGAATGTCTCAATGTAGAAATCCTAGAGGTGACGAAGTTCAAATGCACAAAACATGTGCAAGCTATTTAAGTCCATATGGGATCTTATATAGTCCTCTGGACAGCTGTATTTCATCAGGGATCGTTTACTATATGTTTACGATAACAAATGGAAACCGCTGTGTATCATTCTTACTAGTAGAGAGTTGATGATCAAGTCACTTAATATCGATGACACACTATTTGCTAGTGGAGCTTAAGGATTGTTCGAGTCCCCTAAGGAGTAACTGTACTCCTGTAGCTCAGCGCAAGACTTTACGAGCCTAGGCATGTGCCCTAAGAGACACCATATAAGAATGACCAGATGACCAGAGTGCCTGATGCAGTATGAGTCTTATATGCACTATGGTGTATACTCAGACCTAGCGAGCGCTATGCAATCGGAAGAATTGGATTTCAGGATATTCCAATTTAAGACACAAGATTGTAACCAGGATACTCTATATGATGGATCTAGTGCCGTGACTATCGAAGATGATGCTTCGACTAGTTAGCCATACATGCTAACTAGGGTGGGGACCTAGATGCACATGGATCCAAATCAGGCTATCGTCCATGCTCGATGATAGACTCGCATGGAACAAATGCAATATAAGTGTTGCACGATCGTATTGGACCGCTCCATTGACCATGGAAGCGAAGCACGATTGCCTGTTCTGCCATAGGGCAGAAATGTGTTTAAATGAGAAGGTTTCTTGAAAGCTTATGAGCTATCGACAAACCGGATTACCATGAAATAGTGTTAGCATATGGCTATAACACTGCGGTAAAGACAAACACATAGTCGAGGGTACTATTTCACAAAAGGTGAAATAACTACCTGGAGAGCAATCCTGGAGTGGATCGACTATGGGCCAGGATGTTGGCTCATCCCATTCCTAAACCACATGAGAGTCGTCCTTGTGGATCTCTTTAGAGAATTGGGACTTAGTTGTCGATAACTAGCAATATGATTGATGAGCACACGAGACATTGATTGACTGGATTTTAATTGGATTTATTTTAAGCAGCATGTTGTTTTGATACACGTATGATATGTTACATTTCCGGTACTAGCATAGAGCATGTCACGCAGACACTAGGTCGGCTCACTCACACGAGCGACCGCCTTCGCAATATCCTGGATATGTCTGGGTGTGGCGGAAGATGAGACAGAATCCCGATAAGATCTGAAAGCCTGCGATATGATATGAGATGCCTATCATACGAGCATATGGCCTATGATAAGAGCTAGATGTCTATCAGTAGAGCTAGGAGCCTGTCAGACGGATTCAATTGTCGCATTGGAAATAAGTTCCAAGGTGAGGTTGGTTATGGCCAATCGAACATGGTTATTACCCCGAATCATGTATAGTCTGCGTAGAGAAAGCCGGATGCGAGAACTGATAATTGTTCACAATAGTGTGACATGGCAGTACTCGGGCTGGTGGCCATAAGGGCTATCGGATTGTCATCTGCATAGTGGTCCTTTGCAAGGATAAGACATGCGCTCTGATCAGAGTCTAAACACTATGGCGCATATTCCCCCTTGAATAACGCGCGCTTATGAGTGACCATGAGGTGATGAGTAGAATTAGTCCCTGGGATTCCTCATCGTGTGAGCCTCGGCGATCATATAAAGATGATTGACACTGTATACCCTTTGTACTTACGTCTGTGTCATGAGGAGACGGGTCGGTGGTACTACTTTGGCGTGACACCTTACGGCTATGGATGATTCGGCCTTCCGGACACTGCTGGGAAAGCAGCTGAGCCGAATCTGAGTGACACATGTATGTAAGGAAAGATTCTCGTTGCATCGCTCTTTATTATCTTCATTGGGCCCACCTGAAAGATCTTATGGGATCATGTAGGATATGAAAATATAAAGGAGATGTGGACTCATTGGAGCATGGCCTTCGGGACAAGGCAGGTGCTCATGATCCACGAGATGACAATCGGAGGAATCTGGGGAATACGAGAGTTACGGAGAGCATTATTACTGTTATATGTTTTAAGGGTGCCTTCCTGCGCTGGCTATACGAGTTTGGTATGTGGATCTCCCAAAAGGGTGCCTTCCCATGCTGGCTATACGAGTTTGGTGTACGGATCTCCCGAAATGCAGGTACTCTCACCGGTCACACGCCACGGCCACACAATACTCTTTTGTAGATGATAGAAAGTTGGAGATTGATAGAGACTAGATGGATTGTGCAACCCCACTGTGCGAGTGGGAGATGTTAGCAATTGGTGCGCCCATGTGGGGTGCCCAATGCAATTATCATAACCTTATGGGGTTAGTTGCACTAATGCACAAACTAGAGGGGTTAGTAGCTAAGGCTCAAACCCTAGGGGTTTATGTGCAAACCTAGGAGAAGTTTTGCCTATATAAAGAGGTAGCCTCCTACACATTATGGTGTGCTATAATGCTAAAGGCTAATGGCTATTCCAGAGAATAAAGTTACTCTGTCTAGATTCATACTAGTTGTAGAGAACCCTAGTCTCTCTCCAACTTCATCCAAGGAGGTGGAACGTGGTGTGAAACATAGTGTTCGTCCTCGAGATTCACACTAGATTGGTGGGAGCAAGATCAAGGAGGAGGCGCGTGAAAGCAAACAACACAAAGATCATCCGCTGCATTAAGGAGCTTATGAAGACAAGGTAAACACATGAATCTTCCGCTATAATTCATGTTGTAGATCTGTATGTGATAGATCCTTCCTGCCCTTCAGGTGGGATGGTTGTGGGTGGTGGAGGAGGCGAGAGGCAGCAGTGGTGGTGAGGGCGAGTGGCGGTGGGCGTGTTTCTCTTGTGCGTTGTAACCATTGAAAAATGGCTTACTGTTTCAACGTATAAAATTTTGTATCATTTTAGTGAAATCATTTCACTTGATTACGCCTCAAATTTAGCTTGGTAGCACGGGTGTGACATATTTATTTATATGTTTATTTATATTATTTTTGATACAATTATACTGATATAACCAATAATGACAAGTAATCCAAATTATAGTCAAAATGAAAATTCATACACAGATTCAAAGATACGTGGTTAGTCGGGATGACAATATGGTCCGATCTGATCTGAAATGCGAGCGATCCGAGCCGAACAGATTGGATGGATCGGATTTGGATCCCGAAAATCAGACCCGATCGGATTTGGATTTGGATCGCAGGGCAGATCCATCGGGTTCCGACCCGATTCAATCCGACATATATGTGTGCTTTAGAAATATACCCCTATTACCTCCCCACCCATTTTCAAGAAGAATACAATAGTAACTCCAACCTACAAAGCCGTTTTTTTTATGTTTTAGACTCTGTAACTTACAAACATGCTTTAGCGTATGAAATAGTGTTTATTTTTCATATTATTTTTTTGTATTTTATTTCAAATCTGAGTCTGATCCGATCTGAATCCGATCCGACCACTTACTATATGAATCTACAGATCGAATTTGGATCGGCTCAATGAAACCCAATCCAACTGATCCGAACTCGGTGATTTTCCAAACAGATCTTGATCGGATTTGGTCCTAGTTCTCTTGGTCAGATCTGGATCGGGAAGTGCCTGCTCCCATCCAGATCCGACCCCTTACCATCCCTAGTGGTTAGTTGTGGTTGATACGGAAAATGTGGGCCTAATGTAACAGAACATGGCCAGATCAAAAGAAGCCCAAGTCCCTTCCTCTATACGACACCGTATAGCCCGTTCCTTGTTATCATCCCTATCCGTCTAATTCAACTGCTTCTTCTGCAACTTTCCTCGTCGAACATGGCAGCTCAAGCACTCTCTCTCTCCACACCAGCCCGATCTTCTCATTTCGAGTTCCGAAGACGACCCACCACGCCGGCGACGACTCCGACACCACAAATTCTACACAGTCAATGGCTGGGACCCACCAAGGTCTCGCTTCGACCCTTCAATCTCAAATTGTCATCGGCTAAGCATCTACCCGTCAGAGCCACCGTCGTCTCCAGCCTCCCCACTGCGTAATTTCATGCCTAATTTGAATTATCTCCTATCAATTACACTTATAGTTGATTAGATTGTTATGGGTGTGCTTTTTTTTTTTTTTTTTTTTTTTTTTTGCAGCTACCCAGAGAGGGCTTCTTCAGCTGAGACAGTGCCCAAGTGAGTTTTTCATAAGATGGGTTTCGAATTTTATGTTTAAATTTTGGTGGGTTTTTGGTTTGGATTGAGATATTTGAATTGGGGGTGTGACTGAAATTAGATGGTCTTCCAAGGCTATAAAGTCATATGCGATGGGGGAATTGGAAGCAAGGAAGCTGAAGTACCCCAGTACTGGCACAGAGGCTATTCTCATGGGGATTTTGATTGAGGGTTAGTTCCATTTTTTGCTTTTTGTAACTCTTAGTAATACTTATTTGGCATCACATATGTTAGTTTCTAACTAGTGCATATACCCCGCAAAATCATGACTGTTGCCATCGGTAGTGTTCAACTATGTATGATTGGAATAATCTATTCCACATCTATATAATAAGGGCTATGAGGAATTGACTATCCCTAAAATATGACACGTGGGATAAGCTATTCCACATGTCATATCTTTGGGATAAGCTATTACCCATAGCCCTTTATTATGTAGATTGTTGAATGTTTACTCTCATGTTGTTACTTGTTGCAATTCTCGAAATGGCTAATGCATGTCTAAGGAGGATTCAAGTTATTCTCCTTTGTCTTAGCTGCTAGGAATGCTACATAGTGGCTTCAGTTTTGTGCCCTGGTCTCTTACTTTAGTTGGCATCCTTTTTCAGCAAGATCTTAGTTCATTCGAGTTCAGAGTGTCCTTCAAATTGGGAACAATTCCTCTTGTTGAGGATTTCCCTTTCTTTAGTTTGTGATAGGGTTAAGCGTGCTTGTGAACTTGTGTGAGTTTGAGACCAACGCCTTAATTCAGGCTGTTGTGCCATGTTTTAATTAGTTTCATGGGTTTTTTTCTTCTGTTTTGTGAACGCTTTATGTGGGCTGTTGTGCCATGTTTTAATTAGGGTTTTATTTCATTACGCACAAGTAAAAGGTTAGCATTGAATTATCTTCTTTCCGGAAGGATACTACTTTTCAAGTGACTACAGACTACGTATCCATACTGGGTACAAGCGCCACAGTTGCTGCACTAGACACAATTAACCAAAGTAGAATTAGTTCCAGGACCGTCATCTCTAAAGGGGGCTAACCTATTCCTCTGTGCAACGGTGGTATTCAGATTAAGTAGTATTAGCCTAGAATTTAATGGTTTGTGAAATCGTCCTCTCTCGACTTCTCTATTGATTAGAAATATATACAAAAACTAATGCAGTAATAATTACACTATAGTCCTTAAACTACGTATGCTATCGCTATTACACCCCCGCAGTCGGAGCGGGAGAATGATGAACGTTCAGACTGGAGCGGAACCTTTCAAATAACTGGCGAGGCAGACCTTTGGTGAAGATATCCGCATATTGAAAGTCAGCAGGTATATGAAGTACCCAAAGTTGGCCGAGACGAACCTTTTCCCGGACAAAGTGAAGATCGATCTCAATATGTTTCGTGCGTTGATGCTGAACCGGATTACCCGATAAGTAGACTGCACTAACATTGTCACAATAGCAGAGTGAGACCTTCGGAGGACGAACCTTGAGCTCAAGTAGAAGATTCCGAAGCCAGCAGAGCTCAGCAACGGCGTTGGCAACGCCACGGTACTCGGCCTCGGCACTGGAGCGAGAGACAGTAGCTTGTCGTTTGGACGACCAGTAGAGAAGGTTGTCTCCGAAGAAAGTGCAGAAACCAGAAGTCGAGCGACGCGTGTCCGGGCAGCCAGGCCAATCCGCATCCGTGTATGCCGTGAGGCCCGTAGATGCAGTAGCCAAGATGTGAAACCCGAGATCAAGAGTGCCACTCACATAGCGAAGCACGCGTTTCAACGCGCGCAAGTGATGCTCTCGAGGATCATGCATGAAGAGACAGATCTGCTGAACAGCATAAGAGATGTCCGGACGAGTGAAGGTAAGGTACTGAAGCGCACCTGCTAAGCTGCGGTAGAGAGTGGGATCATCAACCGAAGGTCCGGAACCCGCGGTGAGTTTGGAGCCAGTCTCAACCGGAGTGCTAACGGGCTTACAGCCCACCATCGATGCACGCTGCAGAATCTCAGAGGCATACTGACGCTGTGAGAGAACCATACCAGAAGCAGTCCGAGTGACAGCAATGCCCAGAAAATGATGTAGAGGTCCAAGATCAATCATAGCAAACTCAGTCGAAAGCTGAGAGATAACCCGCTGCACAACTGTAGGAGAAGACCCTGTAATGATGATATCGTCAACGTAGAGGAGGAGGTAGACAATATCTGATCCCTGACTGTAGACAAACAGAGACTCATCACATCTACAACGGGAGAATCCCACAGATTCGGTGAGAAAAGTAGCAAAGCGCTGTAACCACGCACGAGGTGCCTGCTTCAGCCCATATAGGGACTTACGTAACCGACAGACATGATCCGGATAACGGGGATCCCGATAGCCCGGTGGCTGATGCATATACACAACCTCATCGAGATCACCATGTAGGAATGCATTCTTGACATCCAACTGACGAATGGGCCAAGCATGCGAGACAGCAATAGTGAGAACAGTGCGGATGGTGGCCGGTTTGACCACAGCGCTAAAAGTCTCATCACAATCAACCCCCACTAATTGAGACTTGCCATTTGCCACTAGACAAGCCTTGTACCGCTGAAGAGTACCATCGGCCCGAAACTTGTGACGGAATAACCAAAGAGCCCGAAGAATGTTTGCCCCAGATGGGCGAGGAACCAACTCCCAAGTCTGATTCGTGATCATGGCCTCAAACTCATCATCCATTGGAGCTTTCCAGTGTGGGTCCGAAAGGGCAGACACATGGGATTTGGGCAAGGGAGACAAAGTAGAGGGAGAGTGAGCATGAAGGGTGAGACGGGAGATGGGTTTATGGATACCGTGCTGGGCTCGGGTCCTCATCTGAGGAGAGAGGGGTGGAGCCGGTGGGTTAGGAGAGTCTGGTGCTGGAGATAGCGGGGAGACCGTGATAGGTGGGGAGGCAGGAGGCTGAAGAGAAGCCTGGGGTGGAGGAGCCTGAGGTGGTGTCGAGGCAGCAGGAAAAGGTGCGGCGGGGCGACGAGTGTAGTGAAGATGAAAGGGTGGGGTTAGCTGAGAGGGAGCAGAGGGGTTGTGAGTATGACCGAACAGATCTATAGGAGGAAGAACATCGTCAGGGTCAGAGACAGTATGCCCGGGAAGTGACACGGAACCCGGTGTGGCAAACGGGAAGACATGCTCATCAAACGTGACATGACGAGAGATGTGAATGCGACCAGTAGAGATGTCGAGACACCGATTTCCACGAAAGTTCGAAGGGTAACCGAGAAACACACATCGAGTGGACCGAGGGGCAAGCTTGTGAGGAGACACAGCAGTCAGATTAGGGTAACACAGACACCCAAAGGTACGAAGATGATCGTATGTGGGAAGATGATGATAGAGAATGGTGGTAGGAATATCACTGTTGAGAGCTTTGGTGGGGAGAATGTTATGGAGATAGACAGCAGTGTGAACAGACTCAACCCAGAAGCGAGGAGACATGGAGGCCTGAGAGAGAAGGGTACGAGATATGTCATTGATACGACGTATCATACGTTCGGCCTTGCCGTTTTGAGGAGACGTTTGCGGACAAGCAAATCGAAAAACAAGGCCACTGGAGTTGGCAAACTCATGAAACAAAGAGTTATCGAATTCCCCCCAAGGTCGCATTGAAAACTCTTGATGTCACGAGAAAACTGGGTATGCATATACGTGTGGAATTGTTTGAAGTGAGTGAAAGCATCCGATTTGAGTTTTAAAGGAAAAACTCATAGAAAATGCGAGTAATCATCAAGTAAGAGAAGATAATACTTGAAATTAAATTTGCTAGCAACAGGGGATGTCCAAATATCACTATGAATAATGTCAAACGGAGCCACAGTACAAGATTGTGAAGGGGCAAAGGGAAGTCTAACGTGTTTGCCGAGTTGGCATGCATGGCACAATCCGGTCTGCTCAGTTTTAGTACAAGAAATGAAATGACTAGAGCTAAGATGATCTAAGACGTGGCGACTAGGATGTCCAAAACGGTTGTGCCACACTGGGGCTGGAAGAATGGCAAGAGACTGGGCTGGAGAGGGGGACGGGGTGGAAAGAAGAGGATAGAGGTCCCCTGAACTATTGCTCTGAAGTAAAAGGGTCCCCGAGTGAAGGTCCTTCACAGAAAAGCCAGTCGGGTCAAACTCGATAGAGACATTATTATCAATGGTGAACTGACGAAGAGAGACAAGGTTTTTAATTATGTTTGGAGCAAGGAGGACATTTTTGAGGTGTAGGGGACGGACTAGGGTAGTAATAGTCTGCTGACCGGAACCGCACACTGGAATTTGCATCCCGTTACCAACCATCATATTAGAAATCGGAGAACTTGATGAGACAGAGGAGAGAGTACCTGTCTGAGATGTGAGATGAGAGGAGGCCCCGGAGTCCATGTACCAAGTCTTATCCGGAGCATTAAGGGTCATACCAGCAAGTTCCGAACTCAAATCAGTAACAGATGTTGACGAACCCGCGGTGGCAGCAAGAAACTGTGGACGCTGAGCAGGTCCAGGACCAAGAATACCCGTTGCGGAACCCCGGGCGGGCTGAGAAGGAACTGCTGGTGCCAGGCCCGGGGCTATGTGAGAGGGACACGATGGTGCAGGGCACCACACCCAACTACCGTGAGAAGAGGCAGGCGGTAAAGGATACTGCTGAGGGTATTGCTGAGTCTGATTGTCTGTTTCGATTAAAGTGACGGCGACGACCATTTCCATGGCGACTTCGTGACCGTTGGGTTGATGGTGATGTTGAAGGAGCAATAGCCGCGAATTCTGTTTTATCACCAGCCATTCCGAACCAAATAATGTCTACTGCTCGCAAGTACAGTAGGTAGCAGAGAAAGAGTAACTACTCCCCCCACAAACAAATTGAGTGCAACTTGAATCTGGTGAGTAATCAATGATTTGAACCCCACAACTCACAATAGTGTGTATAATTGACCGACCACAAAGTACTGTCGTGGTTTATTAAAGGCTAAATTGCACAAGAGGTACCCAAAGTTTGCCAGAACGAGCAAGTAGGTACCCAAATTTCAAAATCGAGCACCACAGGTCTCAAATTTTGGATTTTCGAGCAAGTAGGTACTCTTCCGTTAACTTTCCGTTAAAATTGGACGGAAAATTATAAAAAGACTTTTTTACCCCTGATTTTCACCTCCTATTTTTTTTTAAATACTAGTTTTACAAAAAAATTAAAAATTCAAAAAAAATAATTTAAATTTGATATATGTAAGATAATGCAATATATTTCATCAAAATATCTTATTTTTAAATTATTTGGAGATATGAAAAAAAAATTCGTTAACATATATCCGTCAATCTTAAAGTCTTTAACTTTTTTTTAATAGTGTTTAAGAAAAATCTCAAAACTTAGTAATTTCACATATATTTTTTTTAATAAAACAATAACATACAAGAATCTTTGTTCATTTTAATAAAAAACATAAGAGTTGATACCTAACAATCTTGAGTAGCTTTTATTTTAATGATTTGTATTTTTAAAGCAAATGTAAAAGAGACTATTGTATACAATGTACAAAGATACTTGTATGTTATTGTTTCTTAAAAAATACACGGGAATATGAAATTTGAGATTCTTTTTAACACTGTTAAAAAATTAAATACTTTAAGATTGACGGATATGTGTTAATAAAAACATATTTTATATCTTGAAATGATGTTAAAATATGTAATTTTGCTAAAATATATTGCATTATCTTACATTTATCAAATTATTAAATTAAAATTTTATTTTTTTACTTTTTTTTTAGATTTTTAGTAAAACTTGTATTTTTTTAAAAAAAGTTGGAGATGAAAATAAAGGGTACAAAAGTCTTTTTATAATTTTCCGTCCAATGTTAACGGAAAGTTAACGGAAGGGTACCTACTTGCTCGAAAATCCAAAATTTGAGACCTGTGGTGCTCGATTTTGAAATTTGAGTACCTACTTGCTCGTTTTGGCAAACTTTGGGTACCTCCGGTGCAATTTAGCCTTTATTAAATGACCTACCACAAAAGTGTGAATAATTGACTCACAAACAAGAACTTGTCACCAAGTTGAACCCACGAACACAACCAGTGCCGAACTGGAACCCTCCTGATGGATGACCACAGATTGTGTATGGTTGCGTCGCTGATCGTGACGAAAGAGAACCAGTGCCGAAAGTGAGAACAGGAGCAGTCACGATGCGGCGGCTGCTCGGCGACCAAGAGAGAGAGAGGAACAGAGCGTTGATCGTGAGAGAGAGAGCTTGCTAGAGGAAAAGGCGGCAGCTACACAGCGACGATCGGATGCAAAGAAGAAACAGCGGCAGGAGCAGCTGTGGCCTGGGGATCGATGGTTGATCTTCGACGATCGGGTGAGACACCGCCGCAGTGGGCAGCGGGTTTGAGGACGAGCGGCGTTGCAGAGTGCGACGCGAAGGGGGAGAGCGAGAGAGAGTGCGGAAGCAAGGGGGAGCAGACCCAAGCGCTTAGGCGGCGGCGGCAGTGCACAGGAGGTTTGCGACGGCGGCGGCAACGGCTAGGGCTAGGATTCGGGAGAGCTCTGATACCATAATGGTTTGTGAAATCGTCCTCTCTCGGCTTCTCTATTGATTAGAAATATATACAAAAACTAATGCAGTAATAATTACACTATAGTCCTTAAACTACGTATGCTATCGCTATTAGAATTATATTGACCAACCATCCTGCAATGATCAACTGGTTTAGGCCAAAACGTTGTCACGAGTTACACCATGAAATGGTACATCCTGATTGATAAGGTGAAGATCTTTAGCACGAAGATCTCTGTTAGGCATACTCTGATTATAACTCAAAACATAGATCGTCTCTGGGAAGCCAACTGAGAAACCAAAGCAATAGTACATCCATTTTCCAAATAAAGAAATGGTGTATATGAACATTGTGTGTCCTTCAAACCAGGTGAATAAGGATACTTTGACTGGAAGTTTATAATTTGTGTGCTGATCCACGTATCTTACTAATAGTGCATAAAACAAAATTTGGTGAAGGTTGTTCACATTTGACAGATATCTTCGAACTCCCTTACATTTCGCCGTTCTAGTGTCTTCCGTTCCTTTTTATTTTTTCTTTGGTTCATTTTCCCTTTCATCTTTCCTTGACAAAACATGTAAAGCAGAATACCTATACCACCTAATTGAACAGCCTTTCACCTATCTCTTCTTCTGGTGGCAGGAACCAATCCAGCATCTAAGTTTTTGCTAGCAAATGGAATTTCACTTTTCAAAGTACGTGATGAAAGTATCAAGATACTTGGAAAAGGTGATTTGTACTTCTTTAGTCCAGAGCACCCGCCTCTAACAGAATCAGCTCAGAGGGCCATAGATTGGGCTATTGATGAAAAGCTAAAATCTGGTTAGTTGACTCAGTATTTGCTCCATTTTCTTATTTATTGGATTTATGTAATACTACTTCTGTGTCTTATGCTCATGAAAACTATTATCTATGTCAATTCTCAATGTTCATACATTTTATTACTAATCTTGACAATGAGAAGTAACCATTTCTTCCGCCGATTCTTGTTCTTAAGTTGCTGGAACTATTTGCAGGTCCAATGTCTAACTTTAAACATCACCGAGTCTTGAAATCTGGTCCATTCTGGAAATTGTAGAATCAAAATCAATTTCCAGGTTGCTGCATGGAGCTGGATTCTATAGACAGTTGCCTCATGATTAGGAACTCTAGGGCATAGTTTTACATAAAACTGTACAACATGGACCCAGGGATGGAGCCAATTAAGGGGCAGGGTTGGCACATGCTCCTTCTGGCTTTTGGAAAACCTCACCAACGCCCTTAAATTTGAAAATTTTCTTTCAATAGTGCCCTGGTTAGGCCTGTCAATGGGCCGTGTCAGGCCCAAACCAGACCCTGACCCGACCCGTTGAAACCCGCCCCACGACAAACCCGACCTGTCACAAGACCCTCCAGGCCCTGACCCGTCAGACCCAGCAACAAATGGGTCGGGTCGGGTCAGACCCGTGAGACCCTTTTATAGACCCAGACCCTGTTAAACAAGGAGAGTAGGTTAATTGGAGGGAATCAATTTAGAGAGATTAAATTGATTAGAGATTAAAGTGATGCACTGAATTGCCAAGATAAGAGGCAGCAGAGGGAGAGAATTGTAACAAGAATTAATGAGAAGAATTTCCTAAAAAAAGGGACTTAATGAGAGGAAACAGCTTGTTGAGGAGAAATTTTTGTTTGCTCTAAGAGCAAATGATGTGGATTTGCTCTAACTATACAGCACATGACATATCAGGAGGAAAGAGAATGAGTGGCAGACAAAAGAAAGTGGATCCCTACATGTTCCTGACGTGTCCTGTGATGTACTACTATTGCTTAGAGCACCATGTCATATTTGCTCTTGGAGCAAGCAATAATTACTCCTTGTTGAGAGGTGTATAAGAGGATCAATGATTTAACTTAAAAAAAAAAAGGAAGAAAAAATATGTAAGAGAGAGGTTGGGGAGTTAGAAAGTTAATGAGAGATAATTAAGGTAAATGGGAGAGAGATACGAAGATTAGCAGAAAGAAAATGGGTTAAAAGCCCGGTTTTTTACTTGGTGAGAGAAAATATAAGGGGGAGAGAGAAAACAAATCAGAATTGATAGAGAAATAAATAAGGAGAAATTAGGAGGATAAAATCAACTATGATGATGAGGATAAAAGCAACTATGATTTTTTTTTTTTTTTTTGAGGGTGATAAAATCAACTATGATTTATGCCTCATCCAAATATCGTATCGATTTATTTTTTGTCCAAAAAATATTAATTTGCTCTTTGCAAAAAGGAAACAACAAAAAGGCCGGGTCGGGGTTCGCGGGTCAAACCCGTCGGGTCTGGGACGGGTCCGGGTCTAAGCACAACGGGGTCAGAATCTGATGGGTCGGGTCCGGGTCTGGCATTGGTGGGTCGGGTCGGGTTGAAACCCGGCCCATTGACAGGCCTAGCCCCGGTTGAATTACAAGAGTGCTCTACTGTTACACGAACCCCTAGAATCTTGCATTAGTGCCCTTACAATTATTATAGAACCCGACTTTCAAAATCACGTTCGACCCTATCACTCACAAAAACTATAGGTAGAGTCCTAATATATAACTGATATTACGCGCTTCTCTCTCCTCGATACTTCATTCGGGATTGGGTGGCACATAAAATGTCTGTGACCGTGAGCCTTGAGGAGAAGAACACAACTGTGAAGACTGAATCAAAAGTTAGCGAGGCCGTTGAGAACATCCGCGAGCATATTATGCCACGAAGTGCTATATATGAAATTCCCACTCTTTAAGCTTTTCTTTACTGAGTGATATAAGAGACTTCCGTATATATTCATCAGGTCTTGAGAATTGAAATCTGCAAATATCAATATGCTCAAACTTTACGAGTACTGAGTAGTAATAAGGATTTTGATGTTGGTGATTTTATTTTGTCAATTTGATTGTGAGGTTGTTCTCACTGGTCTATGTGATTTGAGGTATCAAGTTACGGTTCAATGAAATGGAAAGCACATAAAACTAGTCTTGGAGCTTCTTTTCACTTGCTGTATTGTGATTGTGAATTTACAAGAGTTGTTCTCTTGTTCAGGTGTTAAATCTAACTTATTTTAATTTCTTATAAAGCAATCACGCATAGAATTACCATTGCAAAGTACTATTAACTTTGAGTTAAGAGCCTGCTATTTAATGAAGACTCGACTCCAGGGCAGGCTGAGCTTATGTTGCCTTACATATATGTATTTTTGTAATATGATAATACATGTCAGTATTTGTGTCTTTATAGGAGCTTTGGTTAGATAGATAGTGCCCCTACTCTTCTCAATTCTTCGCTCCAACACTCCGTGGACCAAAAGTTTTGCAATTTATTTTTACAGGATTTATTTATTGATAATTTTTCTGAAAGGATTATTTCAAGATGAGAGCGAGGTATTTTGGTTATCATGGTCTCCGTACTTGTGTATGTCCTCCAAGGTTGGAGACAAATGATATGTGTTTGAAACATGAACTAGGATGTGAAGAAGGTTCAACCTTTCTAAATAGATTTCGCCGAGTCCATTGTGCATGAATCCGCTGTGTTGCGTATCATGGCTTATAAACACTTACTCCGAGTTAAGAATGCTTCGTGTACGAGGAATACGAACAGGTTAAAATACATGTGACTTCTGAGATGGGAGGTTATGTCAACTAAGTTTGAATTATCTGTAGTAACTTCCCCAAAAGCGGAATCTAACAGGTTGAAATACATGTGAGATGCAGGTGAAAATGGGGAAGTTACCACTGTTCATCTGCTTCTTGGTGTGTGGTCTGAAAAGGAAGCTGCTGGTCACAAGATACTTGCAGCCCTTGGCTTCACTGACGACAAGGCCAAAGAAATCGAGGCTTCAATATCTAAACCAGGTTTTACTGATTAAGACACTGTCAAAATTTTGTCGCGGATGTAATTCTTTGAACTATCATATTCGAAACATGTGGCCTTTTCGTAGAGAGGTTTAGGTGATGTTGTAAGAACCCAAATCATATGATTGCAAAAGTATCTCATGTTCTTTACATGGATTGTAACTCTTCTGTTTCTCTAGTACTCTGTTTGACAACACGCCATGATCATTCCAGATTTCCAGTTCTATAATGACTTCTAAATTCACTTGCACTCTGAGCACTTAGTTCTTGCTAGTTCCACATGAATGGTGAATTGAAATATAAGTATATAACATTTTGAACATTTCTGATGAGGAACCACATAGTTGTTACAAAACCCTTGGACTGGATCTGCTTCATGAGTTGCAACCATCTGAACCCTAGGTTTGAGTTGAATTATTGCCTTCTTCTTCTTCTTCTTCTTCTTTGACAGACTCTTCTGAATTTCCACCAGCAAGAACGTGTGCCTTGGAAGCTTCCCCTTCCCAATCAATCCTTGCAACAAAAACCAACAACAGAACAAGGCAAAACACCACTCCAACCAAGAACCCTACGAGCAACCCACTCAACCCCAGGTGAACCCTAAAAGCCAAAACCCCACCCAGAGGCAAAGCCAGCAAGTAAAATCCTCCAAGATTAGCATACATGGCTAGCCACGGCCTGGCAGTTCCACGGACTATTCCTCCACTAACCACTAGCAGAAAGTTCACCATTTCCGCTAACGCCATCAGCAACACCATCTTCTTCACACCTCTTATCACATCCTTATCAGTACTAAACAGAGAACCCCAGAAACCTCTTGCTGCTACCATCACAGAGCCACCAATGCAACCTGAAGCCACACTCACAACTAAACACACGTAAGCTGAGCGGTACGCTCTTCTAGGTTGGGTCGCGCCAAGCTCATTCGAGACACGAATAGACACACAAGTGGACAAAGAGAGCATGATCGAGTAAAGCAAGTAGTCAAAGTTTAGGACTATGGCTAAGACCGCTAAGGCCCGTTTAGCATCCGTGACCCGTCCGGTTAGCAGGACTAGGACCTCCATGGACCACCACTCGAGGCAGGTTGTCAGGCAACATGATCCAGAAAGCTTGAGCAACCTGACCCAGTCGACAAGTCTCTGATCGAGCCATCCTCCTGCTTTCCACATTCCTCCTTTCTTCTTCTCCGCGATCAGAACATATAACACTAGGAAAATCATAGCTATGGAATCAGTTACCCAAACTGCCATAGAAACTCCCTCAAGGCCCTTAGCTTTTGAAAAGAAGAGATTGATGGGTATGTGAAGAGCAACAGCTAGAGCAGAACTTAACATGTTTGGTACAAGTATGTTTTGTGAGCTCAAATAGGTTTTAAGAGGACACAAAACTGAAGTGATCACCACATCAGGGATAAGAAAGAGAAGATACTTCTTTGCAACAACTGAAATATCTTCTTGTTGCCCAAAATAGATTAGGATTCTATCAACATTGAGCCACAAGAAAGAGATGGGCAGTGTGACTACCAGTAACAAGAGAGTGGTCATGACAAGGGTCTTATGCAGGAGCTTGAAGTTTTGGGCTCCATAAGCCTGACCACAAATGGGCTCCATGGCACCGGAAAGCCCGCTAAGGACCGAGAACCCGGTAACGTTAGCGAAGGTGAAACCAAGGGTGGCGCCCGCCAGTTGAAGCTCTCCGAGGCGGCCAAGAAAGGCGGTGGTTATGGCGGTCTTGGCAAACCATGTCATGTTCATCGCTACCAAAGGAACCGCTATCCGTCTTTGAATCTTCAGCTCTGAAATGAGCGGTTGGACGAAAGCAGGCCATTTCTTGAGGGTTTGCTCTTCTGGGTTCTCCTTTTCATCATCTAATCTTGATGCTGCTGCTTCAGAAGACATGGCTTGCTCAATTTGTTCAATGGAGGTGTTTTTTTTCTCATTCTCTCTCTCTTTTTTGGCTTATATAGTTAGATAGATATATGATTTGAGTGCATGGGTTTCGTGACGATTCAAAAGAGAAGCAAAATGGCGTGGGTGTGGCTTTCTGTAACTGCCAATTTAGGGGGAAATAGATAGGGGTTGAAGCAGAAAGTGAGCTAAAAGTTGCCAACAGATTCAGAATAGTCCCTAATTTGTTCCATGTGTAATCTCACTTTAGTTTCTCTAGTTTCAAGCTCACCATTTCACGGCATTTTAATTTGAAGTCTTTCTTGCATGATTGGACAAGTTATTTTGTGCATGATGAGTCGGAGTTGCACTGACCAGGACACGAATACGACATCTGATTGGCACGCTATTTTAGTCTTAGACGGTGCCGCGGGTGAGTTTGGGAATGCTTCCGCTGGCAGCACAGCTGCTTTCCGACAGCAGAAGCAGTTTTAGTGTGTTTGGTAAAAATAAAATTTCTGCTTTTCCGGACAGTTTCTGCTATCCCACAGCAGTTTTCAGGAAGCAAGGGGGGGAAATGCTTTTCCAGAAAGTGCTTTTGATTAATTTATCTACAACCGATTTTAACCTTACAAAATTTTAAAATATCAATAGTTATCTTTACGGAAATGACACGTGTCATATATTTTTGTCATTTTACCCTCTCACAGCAACTTTACAGTTGATTTTACCAAACAAAAAATTACTATATTAGTATTTCACAGCAACTTTTACGTAATATTTACCAAACAACATTTCATCAAGAATTCACAGCAGCTTTTCCACAATGTTCTCACACAACAGCTTTCTAGCACCGTACAACATTCCCAAAGTCGGAGTATAATTTCTTTAATTATGCTTCTATACAAGTATGCTCTGTCACTCGACATGTTAAATGGTGAAAGCTTCAATTTTGCATACTACCTGCGGTTATCCAGATTCTTTGTACTTTCTTTATTGGAACGTTCATCCAGATACTTAACACTTTGTTTATTTGCTATCTTTTTGTAGTGAAAATATGTTCTTACACTTCATTAAAAATTTAAAAGTCATTACATTTATGTCACTAGGATTGCACTCACAGTTTGTGGTGAGTCATCTGCTTTTACCAAGTACATAAAAATCTTTCTACTTGCGCATTAAAAAAGTAAATTTCAAATTTTGTGAAGATTCTCGGACAATGACGGAGAACAAGTTATGCTGTGTGACTTGACATGTCAACTCAACATACTGAGTCTTAGATTCATGTATAGTGCATGTCAGATGGGTATTTCTATTCAGGCCCATTTCAAACTTGGGCCAAAATGAAGATCAAGCCCGTTTTCATAATTGGATCGATATCTTCCAAGATTATTTTATAACGCTGTGCTCTAAGTGAGAGCAAACTAATTACTCGACTAGTAAGATCTGCTCAACTCTTCTGTCATCGTCTTTAAAACTTATTTTAGGAGGTTATATGGTGTATGGCAGAAGAAGTAGCAATAGAGTAGTCCACACAATTGCTTGTTGGGCTATCAATATCATGGACCAGCAAACCTTTCTCAAATGCCCAATTGAGCTTCTGATGTAACTTAATCTGATTTATTGGGCCTCCCAGCCCATTGATAATATACATTATATTTTCTCCTAAAAAAATCTAAATGACAAAGTGACAGTACTACGACTTAACCTCTGAGTGTATTTCATTTAAAATTACCTACTACTCAAAAAAAAAGTTACTAAGTATGGGTGAGTTTGGTATGACTTATTTGAAACTTAACTTAATTTATAAGTTGATGTAAAAAAAGTCCATGACAAAAAAGATGAACAAAAAAGTTGGGGGTGTTTGGGGAAAAAGATGTTTAAGTCCAAAAGTTCAAAAAAAAAGCTTCAAAACACCAGAAACAAAAGATTATTTGAGAATCTTCCCACTTCAACTACTAATATGTATCATCAGGCAGAGGCTTTCGCTAATATCTTATTAACCTCTTAAATAATAGTTGTGAGTTTGTTTTTATTCAGCTAATGAAGGTTGGGTGGAAGTTAAAGTCAAAAAAGGAAGATCTGAATGGATGCCATGCCAAGTGCAGTTTTACCCTCAGGCTCTTGTGGAAGTCTCTCAAGCTCTCCCTCTTGCTGTTCTGCCTCCAGATCACTGCTCTTATGCCTTCAAGGATTCTTTTGCTTCTAAGGTTGCAGTTAAAGCTTCTTCTGCTGGAGAGGGAAGTTATGGGGTTTCTCTTCCTGTGGCAGCTTCTCCTCATGAACCTGTGATGCACTCCCATGATGCATCAAGTGCCAGTGTTCCAGGTGGTGCTGCTGGGGGGGGGGGGAGCTTCCTCCCATTCCGGATGATGATTTTATGTCATCAGTCATCCCTTTCATTGATGCTTAATGAATCTGGAGTGATCTGCTTTGCGGGGTGTTTTGTCTGGTTATGATTAGGTCTGGTTGTTGGACTAACTTGTTTAAGTGGTTCCAAGTCTTCTTCGTACTCTGGATTTTCATGTTTTGAAGCCTTCTTGTTGGCTTGCGTTTTGCTAGATTCTCTCCTATCAGTGTTTATCAGTGTTTATATTTTGTTTCTGCTAGGGTTCGCTTCAGCTAGCAAGGGGTGTAAGGGTGATCGTTTACTCCTAGCGTAGGACTTCAAGTCATTTTCAGCTTTAAGTTCATGTATTTCTCTTATGTAATTCTCGTGTGTACTTATCTTGCTTTACTAATGAAGTTCTTCCTTCTCCGCAAAAAAAAAGCTTCAAAACACCAACTTTTTCTAGACTCAAATTTAACACTATAGACTTATGAGTTTGACTCCATCTTTTCAGCTTATAAGTCCATACCAAACACTACTTATAAGTTAGCTTCAACTTATAATCCAAAACTGACTTATAAACTGCTTATAAGTCATACCAAACCCCCCATATATAAAAAGACCGGAGTGTCATGATGAAGAGAGAGAATCCTGCTTATTTCTTTCATCACAACTACTCATGTAAAATTATTAAATTAAAATTTAAGCTACCTTCTACATGTATAATCAAGGCACTTTTTTGCCAAAAAAAAAAATCAAGGCACTTGAGCTATTTGTACCATCACTTGCAACTTTTTTTTCGACAGTCACTTGTAACTTTTCGAAGAATAATTGTGACAAGCCTTCCGCCTTTATGAGGTACGACAAGACAAATACACAACTCGCTGCGACTTGTTGACTTTCTAAATTGTTTTCTTCCTTTTCTTGGAATGTTTTTGAAGAGCTCTATAGTTTGAGCTCTAATAGACTTTTCTGTTAATCTTAAATGAAATCCGCCAAAACTTACCTCGAAATAATGCTTAGCTGATATTTAGTTGTGAAGCATCCCACAAAACTGGCTAGATGTACCTAAACTAATTAAAAAATGTGATACTAATTTCTTTATTTGAAGATTAAACTAAACAAATGGAGGCGATTTATCTTTTAAGTAAATACTAAACAACCGAACATCATCATGATTCACTTGTACCAAAAATTGGGCAGAGAGGATCATCAAAAGACTAAACAAGTAAAAATATTGATAAAAACTAAGATAATCCCAACAAATGGGACATCAAAAGAGTTGAAAAGAATCAATGGATCTATTACTATTGCTTTATACACAAACAAACAATAAACTTTTCAAAGATGAATAGTTTCTCTAATCCATTTTTGTACATTGGAGATTCTTTAATATTCGGTGGCTGGCTTATTTAAGAAAATTCAGTGAAGAGAGAAAGAGAAATGCATAGATTAATGAGATTATATGGCATAAACTAAAAACATACAAGAAAAAATCAACAAACGGAAAGACATAAATTAATTAAATCTTTTTAAATGTTCTGAATTCTTTTTTGAGATAGACTAATCTAATTTCGTTACATGTCTTCCGTACACCATGGAAGGTAGATTATCTCTATCATTCTATACTCATCTAAGTACCATAAAGTCTTAGGACATCATAAGTTTTCACAAACTTTTTAAATTACCACATGATAGTAATATAATTAATTCCTATGCAGATGAGTGGGTTATCCATAAGCAAAGTGGGTAGTTCTTATTGGTGATAAATTGACTTGTAAAGTTTCCAAAGTACATCACAAAAGCAGGTATATATGCCACTAAAGTTACACTTCTTATTTATTTATTTATACTTTCTATTTAGAATGAGAGTTTTATATAATTAGTTGCTACTTAAACACCACATATACTTATGGGGTTTCTGAAAAGGCATGTACCAAAATGTGCCTTACCTAACTAAAGGATTACAGTTAAGCACCTAGTGATTACAACATGCGAGAATCTAACTAGGATTATGTTCTTATTCTTGAATTTAATTGCTAGCTCAAACTACATAATACGAATGGTATATGAGTGTAAACATTAGATCTTGAGTTCACGACCTCTGTATAATCTTCTTAAACATCTTGTTTTATTATGCGACACTGGTTTTACTAAGTAATTCAGATAGATTTAGGTCGATTTTTGTTACGCCCTAAATAAATTGAATAAGATTTTTAAACATAACCATCAGAACCCACCATTTTTTTCTCCCTAGTCACTAGCATCTTAATTGGACATCAGTGTGAGATGGTGATGTTCACTCTAAGCTAATGGGATCAGAACTCACTGATTACAAGATAATTAACTCGACTAAATTAGTAGAGGATAAGAACGAATTGAAAATTGGCCACCAAAAATCGCGTTGACGTTTCTGTTTTGTCGTTGATCAATGGCGATCTTGGTACTTTTTGGCTGTTTTTCTTCATTTTAAAACAGGTACCGAGCACCCTAAGGTTGTAAGCATCAGATCTTGACTTCAATATTTTGGCTTTTTCTCGTTTTTAACTTTTAAGCAAGTACCAAATAAGCTCTAAGGTTGTAAGCATCAGATCGTGATTTCAATACACATTGGTTCCGCTTTATATACTTTTTAAACATCTTATTTTAGGTTTAGGTGATTATAAACTAAGAAACTCAAGTTGTTTCAGTTCCACTTTCACTATATTCTATATTTAATAGAATTTCGACACAACCATCAGAATCCACAATTTTTTGAAGATCAATGTGAAATGACAATGTTCACGCTAAGCTAACTAGTCAGCTAGCTAATTGGATCAGAACTCACTGATCACGAGATAATGAACTCTACTAAATTAGGAGAGGATAAGAACGAATTGAAAATTAGACAGCATAAATCGCGTGGACGTTTCTGTTTTGTCGCTGATCAAACTAAAGTAATACTACTACTAATCTTGTTATAGTCAATTTTTTTAGTAAACTTATTATAGTTAATTAAGATGCTCTAGTTTAATTTAATTACTATTACCATTTACCACATAATCTGCAACTTATGCAACCAATTTGTAATGCAAATAGCTAGAGAGTTTGTCTTTGGTATTGGATTCTTTCATTAAGATGCCAGAGAGTTGCACGCTAGCTGTAGATGCCTATCACATGTGATTGCAACTTCCTTTGTTGCATTAAAAGAGGTTGGGAGTTTCGAAACTTCATCTCAAATTCAACTGGTTCTAGTTTCTCAAGGCATGACCCTCCCAATCTTGAAGACCTCACTTTCACATTTTGTTTATTTAAAAAAAATAATAAAATAAATAAAATAAAATAAACATATACTTCATACAAATATTTGTGGTACTAATTATCTCCAGTACTAGTAGCAAAAGTTATTTAGAACTTAATTAAATTTATACATTTTATTTTAACTATTGTAAAATTTAATAAATACTTTAATATTATCAGTTAAAGTTAAATATATGAGCATGCTTATATAAAATCTTAATGTGGCTTTGCTAAAATAAATACTCGGCTAGAGAGTCTACTGGAGACATTTTAAGGGAGATTCTGTAACAATGACAGCAAAATTCTCCTAAAAAAACAACCGCAAAATTAACTAATGTATTGGAGATTGGAAATGCTTATCATTCAAATGGTCAAACATCCATATGAATAAGCTCAATGCTTGTATTAGGTTAGATTTTACTCCTTTGGTGGTATATAGTTTTTGCTAACAGCACGTTTAGATTAAAAAAAATGAAAAAACATCCAAAAAAACACTTCCGCACCAAGCATATATTTTTAAACAGCATACCAAACATAAAGTACCATCACCATATTTTGTCCTCTTCATAACTATTAGTATCTCAACCAAGAAAAAAAACTATTAGTATCAAGCAGCGTATTGAAACAGAAATTAACTAATCTTAAAACAAACTACCATATTTATATGTTCTCTCCATAATTATCAAGTAGCTACTGCATAACTTAATTTTTTATTTTTTTATTTTGTAGTATGTGTGTGTGGTTTGATCATTTAATTAGAGGAGTGGTTGGTGATGAAAGCCTAGCAGTAGAGACAATCACATATATACGTGGTTGTTATGAGTTGTGGCATCTTTATCTATCACGTACCTAATCCTTAACAAGGTCAAACATTCATATGTTGCCTAGCTTATATCTGCTGTCTTATTGTTTAGTTCGTATTGGTATTAATAAATTATTATTGCTTACATTAACCTCACATAAAAGTTTATTATTGCAGCTATGGTGATAGTTCAAGTGGTAGAGCGTTGAAAGTCCCTGCACGATGACGTCTCGGATTCAAACCCAGTTCACGACAACGACAAAACAATTTCTTTAAAAAAAAAGTTTATTATTATGTACATATTTGTCCATTCTTTACAAAAAATAGTACTTATATCGGAGAGAGCTTACACGTCGACAAGAGTGGATTCGAGAATTTCTACAGAGACGAGCAAGTTTTGAAAACATAAAAGTTACTAATGTTTACCTTCAGATGGGGGCTGAATTGAGTTTTCAGTTGACCAAGTAAGCCGCACACTTTACCACACGCATCCGCCCTTGAATACTGAGCAAAAACTGACTTTGAATTCGGAATTAACAAATTTTCATATCAAATCATCAGCTAAATCTGGCGGTCAAATTGACCCAGAGTCAAATGGGAACAAAGAATTGGGACGGAGTGATATATATCGTTCTCCTGCCTCGTCATGTACGGTATTAATTGTGTTAAATCATCCATATTAGACTCGCCATACTCAGTACTCGGTAGTATTCTAGCTAATCTATCTAGAGAATTGAGGAGATGTCTGAGACTTTAACCTTGAAGAAGATAACATTGCTATCAATCGTTCCTTTGAGCTGCTGCTTATATATGAGTCGATCGGTTGAGGACAGCGTAATGGAGTATGTAAAATGTACTACTAGTATGATACGTACCAGTATCGTATCAGTAGCTTGAGAGACTTCGAATCTCTACCAGTTGCTTGAGAGGTTACGAAAAACTATGATACGAAATAAAACTGAATTAAACTGAACAAACAACTCTTTTTTTTAGAATACAAAATAATTCTTATTCCATGCCAATAGCTGAAGACAATAATCGTTTAAATAACCAACTAAACCTAACTCTGGACTCTTACGAGCCAAGCCCGGTCTATTAACTAAATAAATAAACAACTAATTAAGCTAATTAATAACTTAACTAATTAACAAATAATAATTAAGTAAATAAATAAACTAATACTGTTGGTGATACAGTTGACCCGTATCATAGTAGTACCTGATTGCAAAACTCGTCCAAACCGGTCCACACTAAATCGGTTTGGATTTTGTACTCGTTCATATTAATTGATTAGTTGCGATTATAATTGTATGCCCAAACTAACTTTGATTGATCGTGATCTCAGAATTGACAAAATCGTTTAAAACTGAACCGGTCCGATTCAAACTGTATATAGAAAAAGTAGATATTTTGTTTCATATGTTGTGCAAAAATTAAATTTTATAAGCACGGATAATGATCTTAGTTGATTTATATCAAGTTTTAGTTGAGTTTCTTTAAGTTACTCAACTTATCTAGCAAACTATGTTAACTAATAAATTCCAAGATTTATACTTATACACCTTTAATTTTGTTACTCAAATTCATAATTTTTCCAAATAATTTTTTATATTTAACAATCCGTCCACCCTTGGTTCGAATCGGGCCCACACCATAAATTAAGTATGGTTTGGGTATGACAAACAATTAATTGGGTTTTGGTCGAATGTTCTCCAACCCGTACCTATTGTGTCGGGGTAAGATTTTGGGCAAAACCCGCCCAAATCAGTTCGCGCTCACCCCTACCCAATATCCTGCTTGGAGCTAGATCTAGAAACAGAGCTATAGCAGAATGGGGATATACTGATTACATATAACACATAACAAGATCAGGTCAGCTGTTTGTATAGGCAGGATAGAATGGACCTTTCTTTTATCCCCCCCCCCCTCCATGAGGCTTTTTGTTAGTTGGCAGTGAGTGAGGTTTTGTCCCACACGGCTAATACATGTTGGAAGCTTGAATATTTCACTCTAATAGCATGCTAATTATGCCGCCCTACCTCCGCGTAGGTTAACAAAATGTCGGACCAAAATGTCAGGACATATGGAATGTCAAGTAGATGCTGGATCAGGAATACAGCTGTTAAAACAGTTAACCGTAACCGTAATCGGACTGGTAAACCCTGAACCGACAGTTACGATTTCGGTTCAATTACGGTTAATGGTCAACCGGTTACACTTAGCCGGCCCGTGTACTTTCTCATAACCACAAACCGCCCCGACAATGGTAACCGTAACCGCCTACACCGGTTCGGTTCGGACCGGGCCGGTCAAGACCGCTATTTTCTTATTATTTTTTTAAGTAACAATTTATATATACATATATATATATACACCCGTTGGTAAAGATCGCTATATTATTTGTTCGAACCGGTTAACCGAGCGGTTTCCATGTCCGGGCCGGTTAACCTCCGATTACGGATCGATTTTTGGTTCAGTTACAGTTCGGTTCCGGTAAATTCCGAGTCAGTTAAGCGGTTAAGGATGCCTGTAACAGGTCCGGACTACATGTAACTCAGTATCGTACATGTTAAGGACCGTACGGTTACAGTTACTGCCTAGCCGGTTAGGACAAGCCGGTTTTGACGGGTTAACCGCCCTTAACCGGCCCGATTGACAGCTCTAATGAGGGACCACAAATTGCAGTACTAGTAGATGGCAGCCGACAAAGAGCATCTTTAGTTTCATGGGTATTCACAACCTGGCCTGGCCTCCTCATGCGAGGAAAGAGTTAGCTATGGTATCTATCTAGTCAGGGTGATAACTAGAGACACCCCCATCAGTTTCAGTACCCCCAGAAACCGCGAGAGAGAGAGAGAGAGAGAGAGAGAGAGAGATTTTCAGCAGCTTCAAGTGGGGGATGGAGTTGGAGTTGAGAGAGAAGAGATGATCCCCCGGCGCTCGTGCTGAGGCTTGTCTCCCGGCTACCACCACCCACCCACCAACCCACCAGGCCACCATCCCCCCCTCTGTCAGCGCATTACACGCGTCCTCATCTCTCTCTCTCCCCCCATACTTCCCACTTCCCAGGCCACACTCATCCCCCGCAATCTATGCTCAGTCAAACAATGTCTGTGTGTGAAACAAAGGAAATGGAATAATACTAGTACCGTAAGTGTACACCCTGTACCACTACAATGCCACTCCCAATTAACAATATTAGTAGTGCTAGCTAACTCTTTCTAGCACCTCCTTACTATTATTCATCAAACCCCTATCATGAATTGCAAATGGATTTTAGCTCAGTGGTAATGCATCAAACCCTTATCATGAATTGCAAATGAATTTTAGCTCAGTGATAAAGCGTTTGAAGCACTTGCATGAGGTCCTGACTTCGAACACAGTATGATGTAATTCTCAAAAAGAAATCACATCACAAAACATAGCGCATAGTAAAATTTATCTAATTGTATATTGTCCACGACATAAGACGCTATTTGGATAACATGTTGTTTAGTAAATATTACGTAAAAACACGACGTAATATTGATACAATGATTTCATCTTAGAAAAGTTAATGTAAACCTCAGAGTAAAATTACAACAATATATGACTTATTTCATTTTCAAAAAAGATAAATATTGAAAGTTTAAAACTTGTAAAGTCAGAATCGCTTATAATAGAATTAATCAAAAGCAGGTCTCGAAAAAGTATATCCCTCCTATTTACTGAAAGTTGTTGTGAGACAACAAAAATTGTAATATATATATATATATATATATATATATAAGTGCTATTTTAACAAAATGCACTAAAAGTTATTGCTAGAAAGTAACTGTTTTGGCAGCAGAAGCATTCGCAAACTAACCATACGTAGGTAGTTCAAAGTATAGTCTTGGTTCGTAGCCACGTGGACCTATCAGCAGCCCGCAGCAGGCTACCTTGCAGGGCTCTATGCACACCAGAGCACCACTTGTCGCACATCACATCTCGCACGGAAACATGAGACTTAGTGGCTTGGAGGCTGTTATAAGGCTCGCCGCCATGTTCATGTCCCATCTATGACCCATGTATGTTTTGTAAGAGGCTTCGTGCGATTATATGTTAATATTTGTTCGATATCAACAGTCACGATCTTCCAAGATCACGGCCTCCTCAAAGGGTTGTACCGCATATCTCTGATAGCCACGTAATTTCCTTTGGCTGACGTAATTGGACTAGTATAAATAAAATGGTTCATTCTGGCAAACACTACACTGGTTACAGTACAATCACGTACATACGGATTGCTAAAATTCCTCACTAGTTGTCTCTATCTTCTATTTGCACACTTGGCTTATTTTCATCCCCCTGGCCTCTAGATTCTCTTAATTTTTTTCTATGTGCTTCTTCACCATTGTTAATTGCTTGTCAATTGTAGCACTTTGAACTCTATTGATTAATACACATCATACTTCCTTGCTTACATTGGTGAACCCGACGTGAAAAGGGACTCTACTAATCAAACAAATAACTCTAAAAAAAAACAAATGACTGGAAACGAAAGACTCACCATAAATAGATTTGCACGAAACCCAGATATGTCGTTGGATCAGGGATCCAAGAAACAACGCTGATCAAACGGTAGTTGTCATTCAAACTCTATGTGCTACTATGCATACCCAATTAAACGAAGTGAAACAAGCTATGGCTAACATGGCTGCTGCAAACACACAAATGAACGATCTATTCTCTAGAGAGATCATAGCAATACAAATTGCTCTGAACTTTCCAGCTTCGGACTTAGTTCTACGTAGGGGCAAACAGTTCAGTTTGCGTTTTTCACGATTCGATATATTTCGGTTCGATTCCCATTCAGTCTCAAATTTATGTGGCTTGGTTTCGATTAAGTCTACGGTTTACATATTAATGCGTATATATTTTGAAATATGATTATGATTGTATCATACAAAATATAAAACTATATGAAAAGCTATAGGTATATAGAGTGAAATAATTATTCAATTATGTGGATCACAATTAACTTAATACTTACAGCACTTTTCATAAATCCTAAGTAATAGCTAAAAAACTCTTAAAAAATTATGTGAATCGATAAGCAGTTTATGATTTTTGTGCATGCTTTTTGTGCACATCGATTTAAACGATTTATTCACAATTTAAGCAATTCGGTTTGATTTGGTTTACGTTTCACGAATCGGTTAACTTTCAGTTAATTTCCCTTCAATTTTGCTCGGTTATTCGGTCTGCGGCTTTATCGGTTTGAACTTGACGCCCTAGTTCTACCTCCACCGCCTCCACATCTAGGAGTGGGTGTGCATTCAGAAACTTCTCTAAGTAATTCATAAGGCTCGCATACTCCAAACGGAAGAAACTCGTCTGATTTCTCTGCAAACCGCATGTTTAGGACCCCCACGACGACAATCCCAGATAACCAGATCGTATCCCTTATAATCCTTCACACCATCAAATCCCACTTCACTACGTTTGAATATTTCCGAAGAAAAATGAATAGTTGAGCCTCCACCAGCCCCATTGGCACTAGAGCAAAGGTTGAATAGCTTTATGGCTAGCCAAAACCCTAACCCCAACATACTGCCCAGCGCGGAACACACACTCCGTATTCTCATGGAGGTCTACTTCATGTCCAACCATGCAGGATAGAAAGAACCTTAGTGAGTAGAATTTGATGATGTCAGTGGCAATACCCAGGAGCATGTTATGAGATTCATCAACTTACTGGGACCATATGGAGCACACAAGAACCTCAAGCTGCGAGATTTTTTCAAATATTTAGGGCAGGGGGCGTACAAATGGTACCGGTTGCTGGAGCCAAACTATGTCCGCACATGGGAGGACATGGTGAAGAAATTCTACATTAAGTTCTTCTAGGCCGAAGTCACAATCATACATCTCTCCCACATGGTTCATAGGTAAGACGAAGAAGGTATCACATTCATCATAAAGTTCCATCTTAAGTCGCTTGAATGTGCAAATAGGTCCTGGATCAGAGGCTAGTGGAGATTTCTCTCCAAGGGATGCTGATTGAATACCAAGAACTCGTCATCAATCAAAACTTGCAAATATTTAGCCTGCTCGAGAGCACCAGAAACATCGAGCCTATCGTGCAAGGCAAGAGGAAGAAATATTTGCATGCATCGTCTCTCTTCAAAATTCTTAAATATAGTATCTACAAAAGGGAGAGGGAGAATGAAGTTCACGCGATTGTCTCCATGCAAGTATTCCAATAAATAGTCTCCCCACAGAAGTTCAAAAGAGACAAGTTAGCCCAGCCACACTCGCCACTTCCGTGCACGGTGGGAGAGATTATCAAACTCTGCAAAAACCGGAGGGAAGACGGAATACTCCTCGCTCTTGAAGATCTACCAACGGGGATTAGCTACGCTATCCCAAATGGTGTGAGTGCCACAGAAATATCTCTCATCCCACCAAGAAATGCAGGAAGATTTGCTGGCTAATGGACCGGAAGGTAAAAGGAAGGAGAACTTGTCAATGAAGGGCCTGAAAAAGACGCGCAAGGCAGTCCTCTCTTCATACTCAACACAGGAAGTGCGAGGAAAATAAATCGCAACGATTTCTTATGAAGAAGACTTATATAAGAATTATTATGGAAGCCTAGAGGGAATGGAATGACTCAAAAATGTGTCTCCCGTAGAAACATCATTTATGCATGCCCCCACTTCCAACTTCATATGTGAAAAAACCTGTATTTTTGCAAATACGTGTGTTTTCCTGGCATGCACCTGTTACAATACTCCTTGCCTAAGGATCTAAAAGCATGTCATCTATGATAGAAAATGCAAAATTTTTGCCTAAGAATCTATAAACTTATCATTTATGATAGCAAATGCAAAATCCTTGCCCAAGGACCTAAAACCCTATCGTCCATGATATCAAATGATAAATTATTGCCAAATGATCTAAAAGCCTATATGTATACAGAGTAATGGAATAGGCACAAGACGAAGCTTAATTATGTGTGCCCGGATTACAGGTAATCTTGGGCTAAAAATCAAGTAATCAAATTGATCAAGGACCATAGAGAGCTAGGAAAGGGGTGAAAATAAGTCGTACTTCATACGGAGGAAAGAGACAGCTTATTGTCAGCAATTCAACATATGACCATCTCAATGAGTAATGCAGAAATGTACTGTCCAATTTATACTAGTCGGACTAGGGTAAGCCAATGGGTGACATGTGTCCATACAAACGACCCACGACCAATTAATGCGACATATCCTAAATCCCCAAGGACAGTCACGAATGACATCAGACTAGTATAAGAAGGTGGTAGAACAAGTCAGCTCCAAATTACGTACGCGTCGCATCTTGGACGGATTCCATCTGCGACAGCCCTTATTCCAGCCTCCAAACCACTAGACCCCCTGATTCCCGTGCGAGGTAATGAGATGCGAGGGACCCTGCCTCATGGTCCCTCCAAGTGCGACATGGCATGATATGGTGCTCTAGTGCACAGCTGTGAACAAACTCATTTAAACTGCTGATGGGTCCATGTGGCAGTGACCTAACGCTTCATTCTTGATTGTCTACACTATCATCTGTGATAGCATTGCAAAATCATTGCCTAAGGATCAAAAAGCCCATCATTTGTGGTAGAGAACGCAAAATCCTTGCCTTGGGATCTAAAACTCTATCATCCGTGATAGCGAATTTGGAATCTTTGCCCAAGGATCTAAAAGCTTGTCTTTCCCATCCCTTCGTGTTCCAGATCGGAATAGGGTCTTTTTCTTTTGCATTTTTTTTTAATTATTTGAAGTTTGATTTTGAAAAATATTTAAAAGTTAAGACTTTCAATGCAATCAAATCTTTACGACTGTCCTCACAATGATTAATTATTTCTAATATTGCCCCAAAACCTTAAAAGACAAACATGGCTTTAACCATAGTAATATCCATTTTACTACAAAAAACGATGGTAACGGGGAGTACTACTTGTCCAACAAATTAAAGTATTAGGTACCACCGATGCAGTAGTTGGAAAGTTTGGTACTAAATTGTAACAAAATCCATAATATGAGTACCACGGATGCCATTTTTTTGCTTAAATTAAAAAACCCTTTTCCGAAAAACCAATTCTAACATTTGCATTTCTAACTTTCCTGTTTTTTAACAGCTAGTACCAAAAGTGCATGATCTAATTGTGTCATTATATAGGTTTACAAATTGATTGCCAATTATTCTTCTTAAAAAACATTCTAATATCCAATAATTATGTCCTAACCAACAATAATTGGTTATGATTACCTCAAATGCATTTATACTATTGCTAAAAAAATGCATTTATTCCCCTCATAGCATTGGCCCACCATCTACTTTGACCGATACGTGCAAATTCTGAAGGTATCATTAGCCAATTCGAGACCAAAATATTATTGAGCCCTTAAAATGTGTGTGACATATATAATTGACATTTAGGCACTTACTATGTAGAGCTAACTGGAGTTAAATTGTTGTAAGTATATTCATGTTTTAAATATTGTTTTTTAATAAGTGCTGCAATAATGTTAGATTAGATGATTAATTGAATAACACATAGCACATTTTCAATATTTCCTGCAAGAAAATTTTAAAGAATTCAGTTAATATCCGTTATGAATTCGATTAAATAAAGAGCAGAATAAATATTCGCTAAAATAGATAGTGAAGTAGAGAGCCTATGGAGACAACATTTTCCTCATCTTACTCAAACTTAAAAGATAACGAATATATAATGACCTATTTGAGGTGCTCTTACACATGTTAAACTAGCATGTCTCCATACGTGCGCCTTATGAAGTATTGTGCAGTTAGGTCGAGTGACGCCAAATAGACCAGGTTCAAGACACTCGTCGAGCGTAAAAGATAGTTGATTCGTAGTAGCATCACGACTTCGAATGACATAGTACTTCAAAATGACAACTTTGCATAAATGATCGAACTATCTAGCTACTACCTTCTCTCATTCCATTTATAGTGTCATGCACTTTCTATTTTTCATTTTTTTTTTCTGTGAAACATCAGAAGTAGAGTTGTAGTAGTACTACACTATGGAAGCATGGTATTACAAATGTTATCCCTGACCAATGTTTCTCAACTTCTCAACTAGTACTAATATGTTACTAGTATATACTACAGTTCTGGAAACATAAAAGTCGTCCTTAACCAATCACCTGATTTTGAAGACACTAAGAAAGTCCATCCCTTTAAATGTGAAATAAAAATGGACATGACAGAGGTTTATATTGGAGAAAGGGACTCATCTATATACCACTCTGTCCCAGCTCTTTCTTCCCAATTTCATTTTTGTCACTATTCACTGGGTCACTTTGACCCGATGATTTGAATAGCAAACCGATGTAATTTTTTGATAATTTTTTCATGGTGTTGTAGAGTAAAAGTTGCTCTATAATATGGTGAAAAAATTATCAAAAAGTCTTATTGTTTTGCTATCCAAATCACCCGGTCAAAGTGACCCAGATACGAGTCAAAAAAGTCAGATGGGAAGAAAGAGCTGGGACGGACTGGTACTATAGTAGCTAGATGGAGATATAATTTGGTCAATTTGTCTAATTATCAGGTGACCTTATCAAGCGCATCAGTAATACCAGTCGTTAAATCTATTTATATCACTAAAACAATACATGTTAGTAATACACATAGATTTGTAATTTTATATCCTAGATCAATGAACTACAAACCAAGGTAGTTATCATACTACGTAGGATTTTACAAGTAAAGCTTGTACGAGTAATCCTAATACGGAAACGAACAAAAACATATATGCATATGTGATCTCATGACCGACCGATACTATTGTGTGACCGTTTCACTGAATAATATCTGGTGAAAGAGCCAAGCACCTGCCAGTAGCAGGCAAGCAAAACTCTTACCGAAAAAACAAAAAAGCCCCATCACCGATCTACTCTTGTCTCAATATAACCCTAGAGAGAGCAGAAAGAGAACGTCCTCTAGACCTATCCCCACATCTCTCTCTACCTTCCATAAAAACCACCAACATAGAAGCTCAAAAACCCTAGAAAACCGCCCACTTGCTTACTGAATTTCTGCATCAAGAACAACCCCTAAAGAGCTCAACCCTTTTGGATCCTTAGATTTATCTAACAAAGACCCCTCTTGGAGAAGAAGAAGAAGAAGAAGAAAAAGAAGTGAGATTCACAATTCACAACCCCTTCATTTCTTCTCTTAGTTTTGGCTTTTTTCTGCTTAGCTGACAAGACTCCTGCAAAAACTGTACAGTCAAAAAAGAGTGAAAGGAAAATGGATCCGGGAGGTCATGGAGGACACTCTCTACCACCTCCTTTCCACACAAGGGACTTCAATTTGCAGCATCAATTCCACCTCCAGCAACAAAATTCCGAAGACGAACACAGCGGCACAAGTGGGCTGAACATGGGTCAGAAGCGAGATCGCGACGAATTCAACGACAACAAGATCAACGGCATGGGAGGAGGAGGAGGCGGTGGAGGAGGAAGTGAGGGGAAAGAAGGTTCCGGAGGATCCGGAGAAGGAGAGAATTCAAGGAGGCCAAGAGGAAGACCAGCTGGATCCAAGAACAAGCCCAAGCCACCCATCATCATCACCCGCGACAGCGCCAACGCTCTCCGCACCCATGTGATGGAAGTCGCCGATGGATGTGACATCGCCGAGAGCGTCGCTAACTTCGCGCGGCGGCGACAGAGGGGGGTTTGCATTCTGAGCGGAACCGGGACGGTAATCAACGTTACCCTCAGGCAACCTGCCTCTCCCGGTGCAGTGGTGACCCTGCACGGGAGATTTGAGATCTTGTCCTTAGCTGGATCGTTTCTGCCACCACCAGCACCACCTGCTGCCACTGGGTTGACCATTTATTTGGCAGGTGGACAGGGGCAGGTGGTGGGTGGTGGGGTAGTAGGCCCACTATTAGCTAGTGGGCCTGTAATGATTATGGCAGCCTCGTTCAGCAACGCTGCTTATGAGCGGCTTCCTTTGGAGGAAGACGAGGCCACCCTTCCTATGCAAGGCGGAGTTGGATCTCCAAGTGGGGTGGGACAGACACCACCGCAGTCGCAACAGCAGCAGCAACAACAATTACTTGCAGACGCTTCAATGTTTCATGGAATGCCGCCGAATCTTCTCAACTCCATTCAAATGCCACCAGAGGCGTATTGGGCCACCGGCCGTCCTCCATTCTAGTGACTAGTACGATGAATTCAAGAAGCTTTAGCGGAAACCACTAGTTAGAGGAATTCTGGTTGTTGAGCATTTCAGGTTTTCTTTCCTATCCTATCTTATCTATTTCTTTTTTAATCTTCTTAGGTTTTCTGAATTTGCCATTTTTGTTTGGAGCTAGCAATTTATGATTAGAAACACAATGACATGGGGTTTTTTGAACAATTAACTTTGTAAATTAATTATTGGTTTCAAAGTGAGTTGAGATCTTCTTCTATTTCTGAAAGAGAATAACAAGAAGATGATTTAAGATGATCATTCATTCTTGTTAATAGTATTATTATGTTCCAGATAAATGTCGAAGAAGTGTAAGCAGCATTATCATTTTTATCGCTCTCGCTCTAATGATCTAAACTAAAACTTCATAAATTTTGAATGAAATTTAATTGGTGATCCCAAATCAATTGTATCGATCTGAAGTGTATATGACCGAAACTAGTTGTTGGTCCACTGCCAATATATATTCATCTCTCTCTATGGATTTCAGTCCCTTGTGTAGAACATTGATACATGATCATCGATGTAGAAGTATTAGTTTCGGACAGTGTCAATTAATTGATGTTAATGTATGACAACTTGAAGAACAAGTTCTTAAACATTCACTAGTATTTTGGCCTTGAATTGTTGTGGGTTACTACTCCTAGTAAGTAGTTTTCAAAACAAGGTTATATAGAAGTGTTTCTGAAAGACTGGAAAAAAGAAGTGTCCTCATTATATATAATTTCCCAAATGAACATATACAATTATCATGACAACATAAACCCTTCATAATTTTGTCTTGATCATTTTATACTAGAGAATAATTTAAAGAGGTACACTTTATAGGATCATACTACTACTACTACTCGTAGTGTAGTCTTTCTATCCATATACATCAGGGTATGTTTGGTTTTCTAGGATTAACGGGATTGACTAGGATTAGACTAAATATAGTTTAGATATTAGTTATTAATGTGTTTGGTTGTTCTGAAATAGTGAAAAGAGGTGTTTAATATCACAAACTAGTCCCCTCTCACATGAGGATATTAGGTGAATTTGACTACTTATATCTTAATACTGAATTAATACTGCAAGAAACCAAACACATTATTAATTATAGCTCAGCTAATCCATTTCAATCCAATCCTATCTGGAAAATTTAGCCCAGTCCAGCCCAAGCCGGATAGTTCAGAAAGCCAAACGTGCCATCATAACTGAAAAGGAAAAGTGGACAATTATGACGGAGGAGATAAGTGTTTGTAGTGGATGATTATGTTAGATCCATCCATCCAATATTGTTGTGGAAGTGAGGGAAATGCATGGAGAGGATGCCACCATTAAAGGCGTTGACCACGACGACTTCAATGGCAATTTACGAGAGAGATGGGAGGATTCTTCTAGGGTTCATGTAATGGGAGAGATCAAGGAGAGAGTGTGGGGGGGAGGAAACACATGGAGAGAGTAATGGTTCACACGTGCATTTGCTCTGAACAAAGTTCTTTCTCGAGGCAAACCTTATGCTTCTTTCCATACCACTAAAGAGAGAAAGGCATCTCCCAACTGGAGTTGTAGCTATCAGTTTCACTCGACAAAGTGGACCTGATTATCTGATCACCTGACCCTCTTCCTCCTCATGAGGGTGCGTTACTACTACTTGTACAATTGTCTGTCTTTTAATCTGCAATCTCATAATCTCGCTATCCAAACACGGCCTCTCTGTGTGTGGTTCTGATATTAGGAGACAGGAGGACCAGCTCAGGTTCTTTGCACTTGGTACTAGGACTCTCTCCCTCCCTTATCTTATTAACTCCTCTTCCTTCTATCCCATAACTGGACTTGCTACCTTTGCTTATCTGTTTGTTTATCTTTTTTCTAGCTTTGACCCTTTCAACTTTTGCTTTTCTCATCATCTTTGATTCTGGCATTGTTAGTTTTTATCACATGCAACAGTTAAACCTATTGTTATGACCAGGGCAGAGTTTAGAGAACGATAAATTGTTGAAAACATGAACACAAGAAACACACTCGATATCACGTGGTTCACTAACACGGTGCTAGCTACCTCCACGACCTGATACATCTTGTTTATTAGAGAGAAACGATACGAATACAACCCACAATGTTTAGACACAGCCTATGTCCCTTATATAGACATATAGGACCGACTTAGTGCCCAAGACATCCCAAAACGACTATAGAACAAATAAGGAAACAACCCAGCAACTGCTGAAGTTTGTCACCCTTCTAAATCTCTTAGCCGCCTTTGACTTTTGCCGCCTTGACTTTAAGTCATATTCAACACATATTTATGCGGACACTCCTCCACAAAATTTGTTGACTAGGCAGACGTTAAGCTAATTCCTTAATTTGTTCGGACTTCTGAGTCTTCCTCCACCAACACCCTTAGTGCATGTTTGGTGTCTCCGTTTTTAAACTGTTTTCCCCTAAGAAACTCGTTTGACAGTGTTTTTTTTGTCTCTCTAAAAACAAAAAATGCTGAAAAACAGTTGTTTATAAAAAATCATGTGACAGATACCTCACGAACAATGAAACGAACAAGAATTGAAGAAGGAAGACCAGATTTAACGTGGTTCGTTAACGGAATCGTTAACTATGTCCACGGGTGAAGCATTCTTTATTTTCTGGAGAAAAGTGTGTATAATTAACCTATGCTACGTTCTAAGACATAGCACCCTTAAATAGACCAAAAGAGTACAAGAGGAGTTGTTTCCAAAATGAAAATTTAAATCTAGACCCGACACAGGGCACGCGACCTATGCCAGTAGGTCGTGCGACTTGTGTCCAGTAGGTCGTGCGACATGCACTGCTCCTAGACTCCTTCAGCTCTTTCCCGGCATCCTCCGAATGACTTTTTCTAGGACCAAAATATGTAGTAGCTCGTTCCTACAAGCATTCAAGGCATATTCCAACAAACCTCCACCTTGATTTGAATCTTCTTGGCAACCCCGACGCTTTCTCCACTTGAAAATAAATCTTGATCACTTTCCGCACCCAGATGTCTCTATGAAAAGAGACTCACTGACCTCGAAGGTTCCTAATAGCCCTGAAGGGCTCTAGTGACTCATGATGTTGAGCAAATCGAAGCAATGCAGGAATTTTCTCCGCGGAATCGGTTCTGTGAACATGTATGCAGGATTATCAACTGTTCTAACCTTATCCTCTTCTCATTTCTCAGAAAATGATATCTAACTTCAATATGCTTCGTTCTCTCGTGATGCGCTTGATCTCTAGTTAAGCAAGACTGTCACAGAGCACTATAGCTTGATCTTGTGGTAGGCCTAGATCATTTACCAACCCTTTAAGGCGATTCTCTCTTTTGCTACTTTCGTTAGAGCCATGTACTCCGTTTCCGTGGTTGAAAAAGTCAATGTCAGCTGTAGCATCGCCTTTTATCTCAAAACGGAACCTCCCAGAGTGTAAACATAACCAGTCATTGATTGCCTACCGTCCACATTTCCAGCATAGTCTGAATTAGAAAATCTGTGACCAATCTCCGTGAAGAAGATCTATATCATCGATGCCCTTGAGATAATTGAAAATCATCTTCACGACCTGCCAGTGTTCTTTCCGCGGGTGAGCCATAAAACAACTAACCACACTGACAGCAAAATGCTAGGTCCGGTCGAGTATAAACCATAAAATACATAACACTTTCAATCGCGTTTGCGTATGGAATCATGGGCATGTACTCATTTTCCTCGCGAGTCTAAACGGTTTACATCCCTAATTTGCTGTTAGTTGTCATTGGAGTATCTATAGACTTTGCAAAAGACACCCCAAACCTATTCCTGTTTTTCTTGATGTAACCCGCTTGGGATAAGAACGACTTCTTCTTCCTATCTCTACAGATCTCTACTCCAAGGATCTTCCGAGCAGCTCGAAGATCCTTCATCACAAATTCTGCACAAAGAGAGCATTTTAGTTCCTGAATATCCTCCTTATTCTGAGATGAAACCAAAACGTCGTCCACATACAGAACTAGGTAGATGTGATAATCTCCCTTCACCTTGTTATACACACATCAATCATATGGGCACTTCTGATAGCCAAGATGTAGCATATAGCTATCAAATATGATAAGCCCTTGAGTCAAGATACCACGCATCAGAATGAGGCGTGACATTATCCACAAGTATAACATAATCATCCTCTAAATAGTTACTATGTTTGACAACCGCTGCGGATCCGTTTTGTTTCTTTTTCTCCCTCTTGGGACAATCTCTCTTTGAGTGCCCATTTTCCTTGCAAAAGGCACATGCATCCTTAGGTACTTAGTGCCCGAGAACTAATTCTTGCTCTTCTTACCCTTCTTGTCTCCCGATGCCATCAAAACCGGAAGCATGGTCTTGTGTGCCATTGCACGCACCCTTTATGCTGCAATTCTCTAGCATGAAGAGTGGATCTAACTTCATCTAGGGATGTGCTGTCTTTATTAACAATAAAAGTCTGCACGAAGTTCTCATACGATGTGGGTAAATAATATGAGGGTAGCATTTTCATCACCAACCTTCTCCTCAAACATTACGCAAATCTAAAAGAATTGTGTTTAATTGATCTAGGTGGTCCTTAAGAAGCGTACCTTCAGTCATCCGCGGACTAAACAAACGTTGCTTGAGCATCAATTGCTAGTGAGTGACTTCGTCATGTAAAGACTCTAGATTGAGCCACACACCAGCCGCCGTGTCTTCGTCCGCGACATCGATGATTACGTCATTCGACAAGCACAACATAATTGTTGAATGTGCTTTCTCCTCCATCTTCTTGTACTTCATTGATGATACGCCCATTGCTTATCTAGGGCTACGGGGATTCAGATGCATTGCTGCTTCACCAAATCGCGCATCTTGATCCTCCACAGACTAAAATTGTTCTTTCCGGTAAATATCAATCTTCAACATCGATCCTGACATTGTACTCGATGAACATCTGAAACCCTAGCACTAATACCATTTGTTGTGACGGATCTCTAAATCACGAATAATGAAACAAAAAAGAATCGAAGAAGGAAGACAATGGACCTATGCTATTTTTCAGAAGTTACCCTATCTTGCAATAGGTTGGTTTTCCTTCACGTTCACACTTTTCTTTGAAACGCCATTCCACTCCTTTTCGTTAATTATGAACATTCTGAACGACAATTCTTCAAGAACGTATCAAATTCAAATTTATTATATCTCTCTATTTTGCATCCGTTATTCGGATCTTATTTGCTGACATAGACTACAAACTTTGGGATGAACAAATCTCACGGCTTACAAAGGGTTTCTGAACATTTGTATATTTCGTCGTCACCACAAACTGAATACCAACAACAACAGGAGCAACAAGGGGTGAAATTATTATCACTGCAGGCAATTTTTGCCTCAAAGAGATGCATAGCAAAGGATGTCCTTATTTATTTTTCTCTTTTGTTACAAATATTAATAAATTAATTTTCTACACACTTTGTGGGACTATGTTATTGGGTTTCAGTTGCTCGATCAGTCAAACCAATGGGCCTACTTATAGGTACACGAGACCTGTATCGACCTCAAAACGCTAGTTGCCGGTCCAGTCCAAATCTAGGCCCTACTTGTGGCCCAATTAATGTATCCCGAAATTTGACCAAAAAAAAAAAAGAATTCCTCTTTTTTGAAGACCAACAAATAAAATAATCTACTTAATACTGAAGGAAACAGAGAAAGAGCTACCAAGATACAAATTCACCTTTTATGTTTTTGTCAGGTTTAAGAGATTTTGACTTGTAATTCTAAAAATGTAGCTAATTGTTGGGCTTTTTAAATATTTAAATTAGTTGGAAACTTGGTAGAAAACAGTTTGAGGGATGTTTCTAGCATATGACTATGATTGTAGTAGTGGTTTTGGTAAAAAAAAAAAAAAAAAAAAAAAAAAAAACTTTGACTGGAGTAGCGGGCCATGCAGCATTTGCGATGCTACTAGGTATAAATTATGTATAATTTAGTTTAAAATTGTCACTATTTATTTAATTATACGAACAACTTGGCATAGTCACCAATGTCACTATTTAATTTTATTTCTTTTTGCTCCAAAGTAATTATATGATTCACTTAAAACGAAAGGATACCATAGATGAAGGTTTACACAAATTAATAAAGGGAATGTTCCGAAGACATATACGATTGATTCTTTAGTGATACTGGTTGATGTTTGTTTTATTGAGCTAAAATGTTATAATCAATTAAATAGGAGGTGGTTGGTAGATTACTAAGAAAAGAATGATCTGTCATTAATCCTTAATAGCTGTAGATTCAATTCATCCTTATCTAATCATCACTCATGAAGCATATTGTTGTATGATTCCATTAATCATATGTTTTTTTTAGGAGGTTAATCATATGTTTTTCCCTATAATATTCAAGTAATTGTGCTGGAATTTTGGATTGAGTTGGGCACTCTCTGTCCCAAAAGCATTATTCTTTGCTTTTGGCAATATAAAATCGTAATGTTTGTTCAAAATATTTATGTCAAAACAATATAGTGTGTTGAAAAGACTGTCGAATTCGTGATTCTGGTCAGTCAGTTATTAAGTTATCTTTGCTATATTATTAGGAGACCGGAAGATATATATGTATCAACGTTAGTAATGAAAATGTGTGTTTTACATGGCATACCGTTTACATTAATCTCACAGCCTATATGAATGAAAGTATTCATAACCTCATTTCCTTCTATTATACTACTTCCGTTTCTTCTCTTTCAACTTATGTTGACTTTTTTACCCGTATTTTGGTCACTTTGACTCGGTGATTTGGATTGTAAAACAATGTGATTTTTTGACAATTTTTTCATAGTATTGTAGAGTAAAATTTACTTTACAAGATCATGCAAAGATTACAAAATTTGTGTATCGTTTTGCTAACCAAATTATCGGGTCAAAGTGACCCAGTAAATAGTGTCAAAAAATGAATAAGCTGAAAGAGAAGAAACAGAGGTAATACTACCTAAGTAGTAGCACCCAATTGAGAAAAAACCTAACAATTAATACTCATTGGGAGAGAGAGTGAACTAAGACGATACATTGATTTTTTTAAGATGAAGATGATACATTGACGATTTCATAATATTTGTTTTCATTTATTCTCAACAAAAGATTTGTTTTAATTTTTAAAAACTAAAAAAAAATGTTAGATGCAATCTGACTAAATTGTTGCTGAAGAGGCCAACTCTGAAAGGGATTGGCTTATGTCCGGTTGTGATCTCTACAGTTCTCATACGGTTTTGATCTAATGGATCACAATGCGCCACATCACACCGTACTTCAACAAGCGTAGCAGGCTAACTTTGTCATCCCTGAAGACCACACACGCCCCTATCTCTTGACTTCTCCATCTCTCTCAATCAAACCCTTCCATTAGTAACTTCAACAATCCAAGACTCCTCGGGTCCAGAATTCAGATAGCAGGTCAAAATCCAAGATGATGAAAGCTTTTCAATTTGTAAGTACGAGATCAAAAAAATCTTCGCTGGAGAAAATGTTTTGCTTGAAAAAAGAGTAGGATTATAAGTTGTGAATTCGAAGTGTTATTTGTGGAATTGTGTCGTCGTATGGGGAAGATGAAAATCTTCCGACTCACACAGACCGACTGCGTGTCTGCGTCAGGTGCCACCACCGCCGCTGGGTTTGAGCCGCCCAGAAAGCCATAAACGGAGTTTCCCCTTCGTTTTCATGCCGTGTGTCGGAGATTGATTCCTCGTTCACCAAGTGCAATTCAGTCGAACTTATTAGGAATCTTCCTGGTTGATGGTTGCCGGGAACAATTTCTACTCCGACGCCGACCAACTGATTAGCTGAGTACTATGATTTTTAATTGTAACAGACATATGAAAGATGATGGGAGTTTCCTCAAAAAAAAATATATACGATGGGAGAGACAGGAGAGGAAACTTATAAAGGGACACGTGGAACTACAAAGAAAGGACGCAGCTGCTTCAATTGTTTACTAAAGGAATAGGGTAAAAGACACTGACCACCTCTGAGTTTAGGCTTACTTCCACTCTGCTACCCTGTGTTTTGGAAAAAGACACTCCACACCCAAATAACGGAATATTCCGTGGACAGTTTGCACCCTTCTGTTAGGTTCCGTTAAAAATTGTATAATAGAATTTTTTCGGACCATATTACCCCTGTGTTTTTTTTCATGTGTATCTTAAAGAAGAACAAGAACACCACAACCCAAGAACATCAAGAACACCAAGAAAATTTTCCATTCTGAATATCAAACATCAAGAATATCAAGAACACCAAATTTGCTGATTAAACCTCTCCATTTAAGATTCCTCATGTAAAATTTATAACAGAGAAATAAGAAATTATAGAGAACAAGAAGCTAAAAACACCAAAGCCACAAAGGGAATTTCTTGCAGGCTGGGCTTCACTTTACTTCGGCATTATGATTTCCTGCAGACTGGTTTGCACGATCTGAACGTTTATCATGTGGAATGCAATTACCAGCGGCCCCAAGTGTTAAAGATGGGGAAAAAAGTACAGTTTACCTATTTTGATTTGTTTACCTGACTAATTCTTCAAGTATTTCTGTCTGCAGCAATAAATTGGGTTAATTGATCCAAAAATGCACACACTAAAGAAGATATTCATTTGGGTTTCTTTAACAGTAAAAGTTCTTAAATTTGGTGTGTGTAAGTGATTATGTGAAGTAGAGTTCTTGTTTGTGTTCAGCCACTTCCACAAATCAACGCCAAAATCAAGAACAGTGGTATCACCACCATCAACTCCGGCCAAAAACTGGACCTAAGCGACCAAATCAGTGGCCGAAACCAAAATTAATAAGATAAGAAAGGAGGGGAAGAAACATACCCAACTCATGAACAGGTACTGAACCAAACGAGTGTCACCACTTTGACAGAGACAGATATGTGGTAGAGTGAGAGAGAGAAGAAGAATATGAGAAGGGTAAGCCCCATCTTCTAACCCAGGTTTGAAGAATCGACGAACCCAGCTCCGACGAATCAACGAACCGAGCCCCGTTCTGACGAACTTAACAGCGCCGGACCGAGTCCAGCTCCGACGAAGCCGAACCCAGGTCCGGCGATTCCGTTCCACCAATTCCGCCAGCGCCGGCCAGCCGATTCAACGACGGCTTCCATAGATCCATCTCTCTCCCTGTCTCGCTTTCTCTCACTCACACGGATTTGTCTCTTCGCCTTCTCATCTTCTTCTTCCTCTTCTCATCTTATTCTTCCTCTTCTCATTGCTTGGCGGCGGTTATTCACTGGTGAGGGGGAAGAGAGAAAGAGGGCAAGAGAGAGAGAATAGGGTTACAAGTGAAGGGGAGTGAGGGTTAGGGTAATATATGAGAGGTAATTCTTAAAAACTCTAGGGGTAAAACAGTCTTTTTCCTGGTGCTGTTAGTCCACTGTTAGTCTCCAAAAAAAGGTGCTGAGTGTCTTTTTCCAAAATACAGAGTAGCGGAGTGGAATTAAGCCTAAACTCAAGAGTGGTCAGTGTCTTTTACCCAAAGAAATAACGTGGCTCAACATGGTCCATTAGATTAAACTGTACAGGAACATTACATATCGAAACCGGACATAAGCCGAAACCCCTCTGAAAGCAGTGAATAGGAAAATCGCTTGCTCTATCTTAGGACTATTACTATACTACTTATCAGGAAGGAGAATCAATAAAATATATATTGATGCATTTCGAAATATTTACTGTTATTTTGAAAATTATAAATAATGAATAAAAATAACATATCTCAACTGTTAGATGTAAATCTGATCCCATTGTCATTAAAGTGGTCACCCATATGAAAGAGAATACGGAAATCCATGTCTCCCTAAAAGCCTGTTTCATACCCGTTTGAAAATATGAAAAACACTGTAAAAAAATATTGGAAAAACACATTTAAAGGCAAAGTAAAAAAATTGTTTGACTTTCCCTCAAAAAAAAAAAAAAATTGTTTGACATGTGTTGAAAAACAATGTTTAAAATAAAAAACATGTCTGACAATATTGTTAAATTTCAATGTTAATTTACTTAAATATTACTATCATTTTACATACAATGCTGACATATGTATATATATATATATATATATTTGAGACGGACAAATATTTGTTATCTTATGCATACAAACAAGTTTGAAATATCCTTAACCATTGAAAGTATGAAAAATCACTAAAAGAACATAGAAATTGTTTTTTTAGAACCACATTTTTGAGACTATTTTAATTTTAAACAGTTTTAAAAATCGGACCGGAACGGCGAACCGGTACTTGATCGGACCGGTCGGGTTACCAGACCGTACATGCACGCGAACTGGACCACGTCATCCAAACCGGCCGTTCCACCGCCGAACCGGTCGAACCAGACGAGTTTGAACCGGCCCGATTCGCTCCTTTAATTAAAAAGAATTACTGCCAGTGCTGTGAATCGTACCCCAGCCCTCATGTTTTCAACACATAAAACTTACGACCATGCCAGAGACGCTTTAATATTTAGAATGGAGGTATCAATATACTTAATATTTAATATCAGCAACTTATTTAGGAACACTAGCAGTTTTTTTTTTTTAAGTTCTTTTATTTTATTTAATAAATATATTGTAAATGTAATATGAGTACTATGTTTTACATACTATATCACATATTTGAAGTTAAGTATTTATATCTATATTTGACAACCATAGATGTTTATTGATCCCAACCCACAGTAAACATCAATTTACAAAATATAACTTTTCAGTATCACAATGTTCAAAAATATTTATCGTTCGCAAATATAAGTCTACATTCAAAATATTATAGAGGCAAGATGTTCTTTCATCAAATGTTTAATTTATATTATTTGTGGATGTAATTGTGTGTTAGTTATCTTTCATCAAAATATATTGTTGTTGACTATTATTTTATTATTTGTGTGTGTGTGTTTAATTAAGCATAGTTATTAAATATTATAACGCTAAATCACGTATATTTTTGACTATTTTCCGTTAATAATTACTATTTTTGTATAAAAAATAATAAATATATATTATTAAATAAACGTACAATTGAACCGGTCCGACCATGAACCGGTGCCTCACCGGTTCGATAACCGGTCCGGTTTTTAAAACTTTGTTATTTACTTATTTAAAAATGTGGATACCAAAGTTTTAAAACTTTGTTCTTTCAAAAAAACACTGTTAAAAGAAATCTTATTAAAAAATGTGGATACCAAACACACAGAAGTAAGTGGTTTGGGTGTTAAAATCTGAATTTGGTGCACGCTATATAGAAAATTAGAAACTGTTGTGTGCCTAATCATAGCCAATTTGAGGTAAGGCGAGGGTGCCTAATTAAAGTTTGAGGGGCGGTTGTGTATTTATTCCAAAAGGAGAGAGATCCGTTGAGGTTGAACCCTTGTCCACCACATAAATTGGTTTTGTTGGGTTCCACGCCAGCTAAATCTTGTGGCGCGTGTTGATTTTTCGACGGCTGTGTTCGTGCCGACCCACCGGCTTTGTTAATTTCATTTCTTGATTAATAATAATAATAAGTTTCCTTAACAAAACAAAGTTTCCTCAACAAAAAAAAGGTTGACGGCAATCATAAAAGTTAACGGTAATCTTTCTTGCTTGCATAGGGTGGCCCGAGTAACAGTTTTCCTAGCAGGTATTATAATCTTTCTTTCTTTAACATTGTGTGATTGGGGCTGTTTGGATCAGCGGAAGTAGGGATGAAATCAAAAGTCAAAAATCTGAGATTATTGGTCAAAAATCTCGCTAAAATCCGGAATTTCGAAAATGGAAAGGAATCCGGTTTTTTAGACCGGAATTCCGGAAAAACGGGCGGAAATCAGGACATATTTTGTTTTCATTCGTCCAGACTTAGTAAAACACAAGGAATTCCGGATTGTAACCATAATTCTTTTTCTCTTTCTTCCACGTGTCATACACGAATTGGACCTTTGGGTCAAATTTTGTTATAAATGACTGAGATTCACTCGGTAACGACTGTTCTATTTTCAGAATTTCCCATCTTCAAAGCGAATCCTGTTTTTATTAATATTTAATTACGCATTTTTTCACTCGAAAAAAAAATCATTAATTTACTTTAAAAAATACATTAATCTATTTTTAGCTACGTTATCCAAACACTCCAGATAAAAGTAGTTTTTTTAGCCAAAACGCTCACTTACTTCAGCTCATCCAAACAACCCAATTGTAAATCTTGAATTTAATTCTAAAAAAAAAAAAAAAATCTTGAATTTAGTGATACTCACAATTAGGGCGTCAACTTCAAATTAAAAAATCGGATACCACTCAACCGAACAGTGCGAAATCGAAGCAAGATAAACCGAATTGAATCGATTGTAAAATTGTTAATGAACAGAACCAGACCGCTCAAACAGAATGAAATCATTCAAATCAATACATGCATAAAAATTGTGTAACAAAAACTTTCGTGTAATTTTGTTCAAATTTCGTTAGTTTGTACTTGGTTTTTGTGTATAAGTGCTTATACATTAAGTAAATTGTGGTACATTTAATTGAGTCGTTACTTTTTTTAGGGGTATTGAGTCGTTACTTTACTCGATAGATGTATATATTTTCACATAAGCAACTTTTTATAGGCTAAGTATAATATTTCCAATAATGATATATATTAATATGTAAATTGTAGATTTAGTCGATCTGAATAGCATTAACTCGAGACTGAATAAGAACCGAGCCAACATAAATCAAACTAAGCCAAAACCTTAAAATAATAAACCAAACAGTTGGAGCCACTCACTAGGTCAAAGTGACATGATTAGTGATGAAAAAATCAGACTTTAAAGAGTAGAAGAACAAAGGAAGCAATACAATTGGGTACAACTCATTATCGCGTCATTCACTTAATCTCCCAAATTTAGCAAAAATTGCGAAGTCGGCAACACAAAATCAACTTAACCCAAAAACTTTCCGTTAACCCAAACACCTCCCCCACCAAATTTAAGCAACAATACAAAAACGTCTCTCTCTCTCTCTCTCTCTCTCCAATCTCTCTGTAAATCTCTCTTCTTCTTCTTCTTCTTCTTCTCCGATCACAATCCCCAATCTCTGCCGACCCTTCTCCGATCAATCCCGCATTGCCTCGCCCTCACCCTCCTCCGATCCGCTTCGTTCGATTCCTAGGGTTTCATTCCTCGATTCGAACGGAGCAATTTCTAGGGTTTCTTCTCTAGGGTTTGAGCAGGTGTGAGGGTAAAGAGACAACAACAACAACAATCAGATGACGTATGAGGAGGCCGGTGGTTGTTTGGTGCCGGAGTTGAAGCTGAGCGTCGGCGGAGACGTTGGGGACGATGATTATATCAAGCTGAGAGACTCCGATGAGGACGATTGTTGCGATGATTGTGGGTCTCAACACGATTCGTCTACGAGGTGTATGAACAGGTGTTGGGGTTTTTGTTGGTGGGCGAAGATTGTGGTGCTGTTGATCTTTGTTGCGAGTTTGGCTGCTGTTTTCCTCATATGGGTTGGACCCTTTTTCATGGATAAGGTACTTCAATTTCTCAACTTTTTTAACAAACTTGTGCTTAACTCTGTATCTGTAAAGTTATTGAATTGGAACAAGTTAACTTGAATGGTTTGATTGATGTTAGCTATCTCCTCATGGCTTGATTAGCTTTGTTGAGCTTACATGGGTTTCAATTCTGCATAATAAGATACAATGGTTATTTGTTGAGTTTACATGGCTGTGTATGGTTTCTGAAGGGTGCTTTACTCTGTAGCTGTGAAGTAGTTGTTCAGGAACCCCCAAAAAAGATTGTTTATTTTGATGGTGTATGGTTTCTAAAGGCTGCAACATATGAGTATATGAACATACCAATCAAAGTTATTGAACTGGAACAAGTTAACTAGAATGTTTTGATTGATGTTAGATATCTCCTCATGGGTTGATTAGCTTTGTTGAGCTTACATGGGTTTCAATTCTGCATAATAAGATACAATGGTTGTTTGCTGGTCAGTTTGACGACAGCGGAGTGGCAAAAGAATTTGGGGACATTGATGATGATCATGTTTGTGAAGATTTTTGGTAGCATTATGTTAAAGCTCTGGTCAAATTTGGTTTATGTATGTCTGACTAAGTTGAGGCAATATACTACTCCGTATGAACTTATAAGGTATGGATGTGATGCAAAGTTCTGCTTTGAAGAGTGTGAGGGTTTCTTAATGTGCTTTGGAGCCTCCTAATGAAACATGAGCTTAGCCGTCCTTGAGGTTAAGACTGGACCTTCAGTGCAGAGATTGAAGTCAATGCTGCAAGTCGTAATGGAGTAGTTGTTTGGGAATATCTGGACATTAGATTATGATCCCCCATTTTTTTGGCTGTCAGCTGGATCATTTAGCATAAACTCTATGGCTACGCATTGGTCGTTATCCAAAATTCTAATAAAATTTACCAGTTGCCACACCATTGAAAAAAATGCGACTATACAAACTTTAAAGCTAGGATTGTAAACTTGTAATCCAATCCTCAAACCTTTTTGTTCCCAAACATACCCTGAATTCTGGATATTATGCGAGTTACTATTAAAGGTATCCTTGTTGCGACAGACTTACAACTTATCTACTTGTAGGGCACAACTAACCTATTGTGAGTTTTTTCTCAAAAATTGAACTCATGAATGGATTCAACAGGCAAACTTGTTGGAACTGAACTTTCGTATGAGTTAAGTCTCAATAGAGTCAAGGAGAACTGTTTAGAAAAGAGTTGGTCAAAAGATTGGTTCGTCCAATATCAAGAGGAAGAGAGATGAAGTTTGGCTAGAGAATCACTTTAGCGATATCAAGTTCTGCAGTTTAAGTCTACTTATGAGAGATTTGGTCCTGATCAGAGTAAGGTTGAAACATGTGCTGATCCCTGTTTTTGGAAGTTGCATTGAATTGTAGATATTTGGTTTAGTAAGCTGAACTTATGAAGTATTATGTACTAGGAATATATCTTTTCAAGTCTTCACGGGTCCTTTTTGCATTAAGTTGACTGCGTTGCACAAACCAGTTCTTAATATTTTTTTCTATAGATAAATTGGAGGTCATCTATTTCTAGGGTTAAGGGCGACCTCCAGCTATATGATAAAAGGTCGCACCATCTCGAACCATGTGCTTTCCGTTGCTTGTTTTCAGTTGGTCGCTTTTTTGTTGTCTTTTTAGCCTCTCTCTTTCCAAACTTTGCACGGACACTCTGGGTGCCGTTGGCGTTTCTGAAACTCAAGACGCATGTGCATGCTGTCTCTGAAATGCCACATGGCGTTTAAAAAAATAAAACAAAAGTAGGGCCTGAAATGACAGGGAACGCCTGGGACACGCATCTCCATTTGGGGGATGTCGGGAGAGACGTAGAGAAGAGTTGGACAAAGCTGGTGATCGACTTGCCTGACCAGATCTGATTATTTTTCGTAGATTGTGTGGCTAGGGTTGGTGAAGACGGTTTAAGGATGAAAACACGATACAGTTTTCTTCACCTCCCCCCCCCCCCCCCTCCCACACACACACACACAATTAAAATAAAAACGCATGACTAATCTGTTTGCTTTATAGTTGTTATCTTCTGGATGTTAAGTTTCAACTCTTAGAATGCTTTTAGGTTTAAATTTGTCCATATATATAATATGGATACGGCGTGTCGCCTTTTCCCCGTTTTATGACATTCGGCGTCTGTTTCCTGCGATCTGTCTCCGTGCAACATAGACTCAATTTTTCACGCGTGAGTATGAGTGTGCAAGCGTGATAAGGGCAAGCTCCGAGAAAATTTGAGATGAGTGCCAAATGTAATTACCTATTTGTAATTAATTTAGCATGAAAGAAGAACTTGAATTATGCATGTACAGACATAGTAGTTTAATAGATGCAACCCCCTATTCTTTTGTACAGATTTTTTATTTCCAAATCAAGTTGAATAGCTAAATCAATTAACTTTTTTGTATCTATTTTCTAGGTAATATTTTAAATGCTCAAATTGTAGGTTTGAATATTCATACACACTCGCCCAAAGTGTTCCCATAAGAGAGTACGCCATATTGGTTGTTGCTTTTTAAGCTTGTAAGAGTGCAATTGTATGACTGTCATACATGGAAATGGAGAATTCTGTACGCCTTAACTTCACTGTATAAGTTCATGTCATAGAGGTTTTGCAAGTTAGCGTCTCGTTATGTGCATTATGTAATTTGTTGCTTACTAGCTACTTCATGTTTGGAATATGGTTCAGCAATTCCTGTGCTCATACAGCTGAATTCCGGTAGTGCTTTAACCCTCCATTATGGAGCCCTAGATTGTCTTGCATGACGCGGAATTCAGTCGAAGGGGGCCTTCCAAATCCTCCATTATATAGACGCTTAGATTTGTAATTGTGATTAGTATAGATTTTCAACTGGCAATCTGACTCAGTTCTCGCTCTTGTTTATGAGAGATCCCGGTTTTAAGTGTCATCGTTCCTCTTCGAACCCCGAAAGCATAGTTGGATGAGCGACATTCCACAAGGTTATAGGGCGCTGTAGGTGACTAAGATTCAGCATCATCTTCATCAACCATTTAGATTTTACAGAACCTCTTCTGGACTCTTGTTTTTTATCTACTCAAATTACTCCGTCAGCTGAATGGAGATAATGTATAAAACAATATTCTGTTTTTACTCCTTAGTAGTTACTCTTGGCAGTTTTGTCATCTTTAATTGCAACTATTGTAGTGTTTACCCGGTTTTATTCCATCAGCTGAAAAGAACATGATATATAAAGCAAATAAACAATCCTTACATATCGTATTTGTTAATAGTTGCAATACTTACACCAGAATTTGGCAATTATTTCTCTTCTGATATCTTCCGCACTACTCTTAAGTTTAATGCCATGTTTTTTTCACTTGCTTAATTTATCTGATACTTTCACCTAGTTGATATGCCTTTTTAATATTCTGTTTTGTTGCCTAAGCTGACGAATTTTCTTGTGCAGGAGATTATCCCTTTTATCAAATGGGAAAGGAGTACATTCAGTACAAGTGTGCTTGGAATCATACTATTTGCTTCTATTGCATTATTTCCTACTCTTTTGCTTCCATCTACACCTTCCATGTGGGCGGCAGGCATGACTTTTGGTTACGGGTATGGATTTTTACTAATCCTTGGTGGGGCTTCTATTGGCGTTTCTCTTCCATATTTTATTGGATCCCTCTTCTATGGGAAGATTCAGGTATGTTTTTCATTTTCATTGTAGTCTTGCTTTTCTCCAATTCCGTTTGTAAGGGATCTCTGAAGGCTGTTTTAATGTAAATATGATTTTTGTTAATTCATATGCAGGGATGGTTAGAGAAGTACTCCAAAAAAGCCTCCGTTTTAAGATTAGCTGGTGAAGGGGACTGGTTTAATCAGTTCCGGGCTGTAGCTTTAATACGGATTTCTCCATTTCCATACATAATATACAACTATTGTGCCATCGCTACACATGTTAAGTACACCCCTTTCTTGGTTGGGTCATTGGTCGGGATGGTGCCAGAAATATTGGTTGCCATTTACACGTAAGAACCTCTCTCTCTCTCTCTCTCCAACTAGATAGATGCACCTATTTCTATGTATATTTGAAGTTTTTAATTTGGTTATTTTGTTTTGTTTTTTTTCCCCTTCTTTTCTTGCACAAATAGTCATAACACTTACTTAGGTTGTGCATACTTTTCTTGCATCACTTGGTTGACTATTTATATACCCTTGCAGTTGCAGAAAAGAAGTCTCGTGGTTTTTGTAAAACTGTATTTGGCTTTAATTAGTTCAGTTTACAACTATATTTAGGATGTCCGTCCTATGCTGAATTGCCCATATTATTTTTTTTTGTCAGAATTGCTCATATAGTTTATCCTTTTGGTTGGCAATGGGTTTGTTTTGGATAAACAAAAAACTGTATGAAATTTGTGGGTCAATCATTTACCCCGTGTGTGGTTAGGGTGTGGGTAAAAGACCCCCCTGGAGTTCCAAATGCCGTAAAATACCTCCATGTGGTTTGGTTTTTGAGCGGAAGGGGGTAATTTTCTGTTAAGTATGATGAGGAAGACCTAATTACGCTTCTATATGTACCCTAAATCCCTAATCCTAACTATTCTTTCTCTTCTTACTCTCTCTCTCTAACTCTGCTCTCTCTTCCCTCTCTCCTTCTTTGCCGATTGAAGAAGATGAAGAAGCAGATCTTCTCTCTCTCTGGAAGGCGGCTGGTTGGTGGTGGTTGGTCAATCTGGACTTTTGGACAGAGGCACGAACTGGGTGCCGTCGCCCCCCACAGAGTTCAGTGGGAGGTCAACTACTTGGTCACCCTCTCTTTCTCTCTCTCAGATCTCCTCTCTTCCAGTCTGAAGTGATTACGCCTTGGCCGGGTTCGATTTGAGAGCGCATGATAAGATTTTTGGGTTCATTTTTTGAGATTTTGGTTTTACTGTTCGTTTGATTTGCCCCTTTTTTAGGGTTTGGTCTGGCATGGGAGAAGGGGACAGAGATGAAATGGACATTGATTTTGATTTCCATGTCGATGAGATGAAATTGATTCGAAAAAGTTTTGATTTCTTGTGTTTCTGTTGGAGTTCTTGGTTTCAAGATGGGGTTTCCTTTACTGTTATGCTCAAAGATCAATTGATTCGGAGAAGGCAGAGTTTCTCCCTCTTTTTCTTTTTTTCTTTTAAATTTGGTTTTTATGTTATTTTGACAATACTTTGAAAAGTTAGTAAGGGTATAAATATAATAGACATTGAAGTCCTACTTTTGACACGGTGGTAAAGTATCTGATATCCACCTAGGAAAGTAGCATATACATTCTAGATCTGTGGCCTCCTCATCCACCTAGGGAAGTAGCGTATCTGATATCCACCTTTGGCTTTTAGCCTTTAGTGCGACGGAGCATGCAGCTTAGCTGCGGTGTGCCAAAGTGAGAACTATTATGGGAATTCCACAAGCAAAAAAGTAAATAAAGGGGAATATAAGAAGAGGAGGACCTGTGGATAAAGGCCACTGTGCCACAAGCTCCCAAGAATTTTTGTGTATTTTGTCTTTGGTTATCATCCTTGCCTAAAGACTGATAGAGAAAACAAACTTAACAAGTTCCCAAGAATTGGCCAGTTTGGAAAGGCTGTGGTGTTTTAGAAAGCAGCTGTGCTGAAAGTGCTGTGAGAAAGCTGCTGTAGAAATTCACTTAACATGTGTTTGGTAAATTTCATAAATAACCTGCTGTGGAAAACCGCTTTTTGCAAATTGTGTTTGGTAATTATTGCTTTAGAATTGGTGCAAGTGTCGAAATGACATTATCAGACATCGTGGCATTTTATTGCAATTAGATATGTCGTTTTTGAATTTATTGTTATGGCATGGACAAAAAAGTCATTTAATAAAATTTTAAAAAGCAGGTCCCGTAAAGCAACCACTCTCCTGCTTCTCAAAAGCAGTTGCTTTCTAGAAAGCAGATAAATCAAAATTTACCAAACATATCAAGTTATTAACAGCGTTCTAGAAAGCTAAAGCATTACGAGACGAGCTCTAAGTTGGATTAGTTGTGCATTCGATTATATTTCTGTCATGTTTTCAGTGTTCTCCCTACTGACAGCATGTTTGTCTTCTGTAGTGGTACGTTGATAAGAGCTCTAGCTGATGCCTCGCAGGAGCATAGCACCCTGACAGCGCCACAGATAGTTTTCAATATACTTGGTTTCTGCGGATCAGTGCTTACCACAATAGTCATTACCAAGTATGCAAAAAGGCGCATCAAGGAGTTAGAAGATAATGAAGCTCTTCTACCGCAATAGTCGTCAAATATATGTTTCTATCTATTGGCTTAATGTAGCCGCTGGGTGAAATCTGCAATTCTAATGGCAGAGGGGAAGAAAGTTGGAATACAAGATTGAAAAGACAATGGAGAGGAGTCTGGCCGTGACAGGCATCCATCTAAAAACATGTAATTGGTTAAATATGAAATCGAGAAAGAACTGGAGTTTGCTTCTTCTTCCCTTGCAGAAGTCGGATTACTCGATTGTATATATATATTTTCTGTTCTGGTTCTGCAAGAACATTTGTTTTTTATTGAGGTATTGTATATCAATAGAATTTGTTTATCCTTCTGTTTTTTTGTCTGGGATACGGTTGTTATACTACCTCAATTGTAAATTTTGTTATGTTCTTGCCATTTAATTTACTAGATTTGGGGTCTTCTTTACCCAACAACCAATACAATGTGGAGGTTAAAACTTGGGAGCAAGAAGAAGTTGGCTTGCTAGCAGTTTCTAGCCCTGAGATTTCTCAGACTGACATAGCAAATCTTTGCTAGGGGGACCCGCTCTGCGTTCAGTCGTACGGATGGATTGAATCAGCCAATATCTAAATCCGATTCACAAGGTATTGGATCATATTTAGTTTGAATTTCACTGGATTCGAATCGGATTATCCATCGAATCATAGCGGGCGATATTTATAGTTTGTTTAATCTAAGATAATCATGAATTACAATTAAAAATAGATTAATTTTTACATTGCAAGCATATTTATCAATTTTATCATAACAAAAGAATATTCATGTGAACTTATGATGGTATCTTGAGCAAAGATAATAAGTAATGCATTTATAAGTATACAAATACATGTGTATTATTGAAATTATTAGGTATAAAAATCTAATCGGATCGGATTTCACGGATCACGAAACCTATGATCTATATCATATATAAACAGATTGGATCGGATCTACTCCATTAGGGTTGGATCTTGACGGATACCTTATCGGATCGGATTCAATTGTTATCGCCATTTGATCGCACTATTGAAGAAGGAAAATGCTAAACGTCACCATTTTTTCTTCACCCTTTGATTTCATCGCGTATGTGGATGTTTTTGATTGGTGATATGATAATAGAGATATCTTACAATAAATAGTTACCCACCAACCATATCTAAACACGTGGAAAGGAGTAATTATTGCTTGCTCCAAGAGCAAATATGACATGATGCTCTAAGCAATTCATCACAGGACACGTCAAGACTCAGGAACATGTAAGAATCCACTTTCATTTGTCTGACACTCATTCTCTTTCCGCCTAATGTGTCCTGTGATGTATGGTTAGAGCAAATCCACATAATTTGCTCTTAGAGCAAACAAAAATTTCTCCGTGGGTAAGTGAAATTTAAGGGTGAAGAAAAAAAGATGAAGCATAGCAGCCCTCATTGAAGAATGACGAGTGTTATTGATATTCGGTAAGTATGGACTTAGACTGTTTTTGGACAACTGCTTTCTTACATAAAGCTTAGGAGAAGCAGGTAGAGGTTGTTTTCTGAAACAATGGCTTCTCATCATAGATCCTCAGATAGATTACCAACACAGGTATGCAAAACTGAACATAACATGCAGTTTAGGAACACTGCTTGTGAAGAAGAAAGAGAACACAAAAATGAGAAAAGAATCAATCAATATTATAGTAATTACTAATGTGCTAATCAACACAGTAGTAGTAGTAGCATATTCTGCACAAAAATGTTGAAATGAATATTACTACTAGACATTGTCCCTAAGTTGTTTCTTTACTATTAACAAATTTTCATAAACCTGATGCCGCAGCTTGGTGCTGCTCATACGGCAGAATCAAGGAATTGATCATACAAAGTCGCCTCCTTCTGTACTAGAATCTTATTCTGATGAAAACCCAGAACCCGATTTGAATCTGGAACAAGAAACTGATTGCATTCTCTCGCCTTCAATCTTGGCATAAAACCCCTCTGTACCTTACAATGCCAACTCCAGAACCATTTTTAGGCCATCTCACCCTTGAGGCTTACAAGACTCCAGAAGTTTCCGGATACGCTCCATCACCACAGGAACATCCTTATCAGTCAAGGTACTGAAACAAAACCTGAACCACCCAGGTTCAACGCAGTGACAGGACGATCCTGGGGTTGCATTTATCTTAGCCACATTCAGCAACTTGTCCCAAAGCTCGAGTTCACCTTTCTCACTGTACGACCGGATCAGCCCACTCATATCAGCCCAACAATAGAAACCCCCGCTGGTTTTCGAGCATTCTATACCCAGTTTCTTTAATCCAGACACAAACTCATTATGCATCTTCCCAAGCCTTTCTCTGTTATTCCTGATGAATTTCTCAGTGAAGCTCTTATCTGAAAGCATGGAGGCTAGTAAACACTGGGTTGGGGAAGAAATAGCTGAGAATCTCGAAAGTTTTCTAGAAGACACCAGAACATTCTCGTTAAATGAATAGATAACCCCTACACCAAACCCTGGAAGAGATAACTCTTTTGAGAGGCCATAAACGATGTGAATTCTGTTTCTGTCGAAATCTTCCGAATCGACAATCTGCGCCAGGCTGACAAATTCCTCGCTTCCGTGGGGTCGCGCGGACCCCACGAGCGTTTCGTTGGAGATGATGTGGATGTTCTTTTCGGTAGCGAAGTCCAAGAGCGTGTAAAGTGTCTCCCGACTCAAGAGATGGCCCACGGGATTCGACGGGTTGGAAATGATGATCCCACGCACCTTCAGACCACGTTTCTTAGCCTGGGTGAACGCACGGTCAAGAGCAGTCGCGCTTAGATTGAAGTTGTCTGCACTCCGACAAGGTACTGGTACGATCTCCACACCCGTTCGCCATCTCACATCCCTGTCAAGACTGTATTTTGCAAATCAAATTTCAGTTGCTACCAAAGATAGAACACTCCAAGAATATATTTTCAAAAAATGACACCATTTCAGTCAAACCTAAATCACCTGGAGCAGAGTGCGAAAGCAACAAATTCTAACAAAATGTATTTGAGAGTCATGAGAACGCGTATATAAATCATATATTTAATATAATTTTTGGTTAAAAAATATAATAGATTTCTTGTGTAGTCTAGATTGTTTTAACTACTAACACTTATATATGAGACTTGAACCTCCTATACTGAAAAATATAATCAACTTGATTGAGTGTTAGCATTGAGAACTTGACATACATTGAGATAGGGGCTACCTCTGTAAGGGGTTGGCTTTGACTTAGTTTCAAATAGGCTTGGTAACTTAGTACTGAGACCAATTGCTGAGAAAGTACAGCGTTGGTAGAAACGCACTCTAGAATTTTCGGAGCATGAATTATAAGCGACTTCGAGCTGAAAGCACCAGAGTGACGATTGGGAGCGGAAGTGAAGCCCCTCCCAGAGGTTTTAGGTGATTTCTAGGGTAAAGCACTCCAAGAATATAATTTCCGAAAATGAATCATGTTAACATCAAAGAGTGAAGTGATCAAGATCAAGAGGTGGGAACTTACTTGGGGTAATAAGGAGAGGGGACAAGGAATGCATTTCCTGCATCAGCGAGGCAGAAGCTAAGAATCTCAATGGCAGACGTCGTATCGGCAGTCAAAATTATCTGTGATGGATTGAAAGTGATGGATCTTTCCATGATCTCAGACATGAAACCAGCAACAGCCTTCACACGAGAGAGAGGGTAATGTCAGAGCAGCAAGGACAAGTTTGGTAACAGTATTACTAGACAGCAGCAGGCGTTGAATGTGTATGACATCAAGATTTTGCACTTCATGTTAAGCTCGCTTGTACCCTCAGATGCATATGAACCAAAATAATGCTTGTAACACAGCAACAATGTTGTGTATACAATTTTGTGGCAGGAAATGAAAAAATGAACATAAACGAAAGAGACACTCTGTATAAAAACCAAGCTAGCAACCTAAATGGGGCATGACATTCAATTTTTAGGCCAATAAAACCTTGAGGTGGGTTACGTAAATCAGCGAAATACTATAAAAATCCGAGGAGGGTTTCTTAACTATGTGTCGTACTTCACTTTGGATGATCCAATTGCTGATAAAAATGCAAGTTGCTTCAGACTTGAGTCCAGTCTCTATCCTTGTTGTGTTATGAACTATTAGTCTATTCTTGAAAAATAGCATTACCACATAATGAGACAATATCATCCCCAAATAATTTACTTTGAGTTACGAATAACTTCATCTTCTCTACTAGTAAAAATGAGACCGAAAAATTACTCATATGGTAATAAGTGGAGGCAATTACCGATTTCAGTTCCATGAGACCATCTAGCGGCTGATAAGTTGCAATGCCTCTAATGCTCAAATCCCCACCTAAAATCGCCTCCTTCGCATTCTCCGCCAACCATTCGCGAACCAAATCCAACGACAACTACAATCAAAATCCAAATCCCACCCTTTAATCCCACCAATTCAAAAAATAACAAGAATTCACAGAAATCACAATAATCAATGAAACAATTCACCAAGAAATTAAGAAACAACACATGAATGAAACACATTTATTTAAACCCACCCTTTAATCCCATAAATTCAAGAAATATCAAGAATTCAAGAAATGACAATAAATCAATGAAACAATTCACCAAGAAATCAAGAAACAACACATTTCATTTCTATGAAATCCAAGAAAAGACATTTTTACCCTTACCCTATTCTCAGCCAATCCAAGCTGAACAACCCCCTCCGGATTTGACTCAAACTCATAAGGGTCTTCACACACCTTCTTCAGCCCCAAATAGTACGGACCATCATTTTGTCTGGCAATTGAATTAGCCCTAGAAGAGGTATGAGCCCCTTTAGGCGAAATCAGTGACCGGGACTGAACCCTGTGCAGACCCGGCAAGGTCTCCGGCGGCGGAGACGGCGGAGGAGGCGGCGGAGAGCGGTGGCGCTTGAGGTAGAGCTGGAGGAAGTAGAAGAGAGCGCAGGGGATGATTGACCCGAGTACGAGACCACCCCTGCCTTGGACTATTCCTTGTAAGGGGACTATGACCCGCATGGCCGTGGTGGTGGTGGGTCGGGAGGGGTTTTCGGTGAATTGGGTGATTCGGGTTTTCTTGGTCATGGTTGGGAGAGCATGGTGTGCGCCGCTAAGCTGACGGCGGAGGGAGTGGTGGTGGTGGTGGTGGTTGTGGTGGTGGTGTGACGGAGAGTACTAGGTGGTGTTTGGAGAAGAGAGAGGAGAGGGGTTGTTTTGTCTTTTTCTGTTTTCTTCAGAGGTTTAGAGAGAGGGAAGAGAAGCTGAGTGATGACTGATTCTCCCTCCCAAACTCTTCTACTGGTATCTGAAATTCTGGAGTTTCTCGAGGAAGAGGGATGAATTAGCGCCGTTAGTTGGGATTTTCTTGGGGACGGTACAACAAATTTGACGGTTATGCCCCCCTGCTTCTTCGTTTCTTTCCTCCCATTTTTTAGCTACTACTATTTTTCAATTCCCAAATCAAAGAGCAAAACACCGGAGGGCAGGAAGGACAATTTATTCGCCAAAAAACGCTTAGCCGCTTTAACTATAGCAGATAGATTACATTAGAAAGGTCGGTTCCAATCAGAACCGACCCAGACCGTTACACTTCTGACCCAACCCGTCAGAATCTGACCCGGATATAAAAATCATTTACCCAGAACCACTTGAACTGTTTTTTACCGGTTCAGTTCTAGGTATCACCCGTTCGGCGAGTGGGTGACCTAGAACCACATTTTGAGAAGAGCTATACCAAAAATCCATTCCCCTTTCTCTGTTATCTCCTCTGTTACCTAATGCTCAAATCTCTCTCTCACTATCTTTGTCTCTCTCTCCCTCCCTCTCTCTAGCATACTTAATGCAACGAAAAGCAGACCCCAAAGTCAACAATCACGCTCTCAGTTAGGCTGCTACAGTAGGTCGCATGACCTAGTGCTGAATCCGAATGTTGCAGCCTTCTCCTGGCCTGCTTCTTTTGATGCCTGATTTTGCTAGACGTTGAATCATTCCAACAAATCTCCACCTTGATTCAAACGTCCTAGCAACATGAATCCTCATCAAGTCTTGGTTTCTTCGATTCAAGACAAAGCTTCACCTTGTGTCGAATCCTCACAACCACCGAAAGTCAGAACCTGACGTTTCTCTCCTCTAACCTTATGCGAGTGTGTTTCCCAAAATTAGAAACGAGCACGTCTCACCTGGACAGTTTCACTTCCAGGAACCCAATCAAGTGCTCCACCCAAAACCAGACTCAAATACATTCACTAAGAAATATGATTGAATGTATTAATGATGCTCTTCAAACATCGTCTGAACCAGTGCAGCATAACAATTGTCAAATGTCATCCAGACCAGATGCACCGATGACGGGTGCCACAAATTGTCATGCCATGTATGCCTCAAATGCGCCAGAAGCCCTTGTGCACGCCAAAAACTAATTGCGACAGAACTAGATTCGCGGGCCAGACACATAAAAACCCTTGCCAGACTACTCCATGCAAGGAGCCCAGAAAGCCCCCGAGGGGCTCAGAGAACTAGGTGGTCCTCAGAGGAGGTCCCTACCCCTGCACCGAAACCTACAGATGAATGATTCTTCTTGGAACACTCCATTTTCCAGTGACCCTTCTCCCTACAGTAGGCACAAACATCATATGGTAAGCTGTAGCCCGCAAACCTCTTGTATCCCTTACCTTTTCTTGCTTTGACCATTAAACTAGAGGCATGATGGTCACCTGAATCCTTGCATGCGGCCTTGTGCCTCAGATTCTTGGTGTGAAGAGTCGATCTTACCTCTTCTAGGGCTATCGTATCTTTTCTCCGATGAAAGATTGCACGAAACCCTCGTACATTGGAGGTAGCGACACCAACAGAATTAAGGTTGCATCCTCATCACTTACTTTCTAATCACTATTACACAACTCAAGCAGAACAGTGTGTTTAGAACGTCCAAGTGATAACTAATTTGCGTACCTTCAGACATTCAAAGACTGAACAGTTTCTGCTTTAGCATCAACTTGTTGGTGAGTGACTTCGTCATGTAGAGGCTCTCCAACATGACCCATAAAGCAGTCGCCGTCTCCTGATCTGCAACTCTGGAGGTCACATCATCTGTCAGGCAACCATACATCGTCGCGTTTCAGCAACGCCTTCATCTTGATCTGCCACAAACTAAAACTATTTCTCCAATTGAACTTCTTGATCTTCGTTGAAGCTGACATCATTACTCTTGAGACCCTAACCTGACCCGAGCTCTGATACCATTTTGTTATAACATGAGTATCAATCAAGAACGATGAACTAAAACGAAGAACGAGACACGAAAATTAACTGGTACACTAGTTGTGAAACTAGCTACAACCACGGGCCGAAACCCGATGTTTATTAGAGATAAACAACCCGATTACAACGCACACTACATCACAACAAGTCTACCCACGTTTTATACACTTATATAGACCTAAGAGTCCTGACTTGGGCCTAAAGTAATGTCAAACGTTGTCAAAATTGATTAGGAAACAACTTCGGAAAATGCAAGCCCTGAAGTAGGTCGCACGACCTGCTACATTAGGTCGTGTACTCCTGAACCCGAATGCTGCAGCCTTCTCCTTGTCCTCCTGCTTCTTTTAACGCCTGATTTTGCTAGACTTTAAATCATTCCAACAAACCCGACACTGGAAACATGAATAAACCAAACTCTAGAAGTGTAGCTACCACAATTGGCAAGGTGATATGATATATAATTTGGTCATCCCAATGATTTGGAGCGGAACAAAATCTTAAAATTGTTGCATTGTGTGTGTTAATAACAACTTTCTAAAATTCCATGTTAGTCTTCCAACTCATAATAAGATAACTCATGACCCACTCAATACTTCCAAAGTCTTTGAAATTGAGCTAAAGTGATGGATATATGGATGGATGTGAACGTTTGAGGCTCGAATGAAATACCAAGAGAAGTAGATTTGATTGCGTGTACACCATTAGCATTTAGGAAAGACAAAAACAAAGACAGCATGTATGTGGGTCTACGAACGTACCCCTTTCTAGTTTCGGGTGTTTGGCTGGAAAATTATTGCCATATCCACCATTGCACTCATCATATTTGTCTTCATTTACTCTATTCCTTTCACTTCTTGCCGTGCATTGATGATGAGCTCAGCCAGGTGTGCGAAGCGTTTGGTAAAAGACATTTTGACCATGTTTCCTACCTGATACGGGCACATATCTACCGGAGGACAAGAATACCGAGACGGGCCTGCGTCGTGAGGAACGGAACCGTGCTCCGCCAAAGTATCTCAACGACTACGTGCCTAAGTAGTCAGTAGTAGGACGTTATTTATATTAATTTATTAGTAGAGGTCAATTATTGCATTTTTTCATTATTTAGGGGTCTTGAGAGTATTTACCTAAAACATTTAGTATTTATAGGTCCTAGGGTTCAGCTTTATTTTTCTATGAGATGAATGAATTATTTTGAGTTTTGTTTATTTTCACTATCTTTTCGTAGTTTTTTCGTAGTGTCACGAACTACTGGTAGAGATTCGTAGCCTCTCTCAAGCTACTGGTACGATACTGGGTGTATCACTACCTGTCTGAAAACTAGAAAAGTTCAGAAAACACCAAAGTTATTCGTGTTTTTGCAACACCGTTTTAGTGAAAAATGAACCAGCAGAAGAAAAACAACCAATTGCATGATTTGAATAATAATATGTTTATTCCAAAAATTGCACTTCAAGTTTATGAAAGAAAATATTAGAAGATTTGTGTACGTAGCTTCTTTATGTACAAGTTAGTGTATTTTGTTTACCGTATAAGAGGAACACATCGGTGTGGTTGCCTTTACTTGACCGCCAAGCAACTGCACTAGAATTAATTACTTCCGTGATCCCCATAATCTTTTGGAGGGTTGAGCATGTATGGATCTTCATATTAGATTCAAAACTAATCAATCATTAATGAACCTTGTCACCTTTCTCAAAAAAAAAAAAAAAAATGAAGCTTGTCACTGGTGCAATTGTTATGAAGGTTACGATATTATTTGTTGGCAGTGACGGAGATAGGAAAAAGAGAAGGTGCTGAAAGATAATCAATGGCTCAGTTTTTAATTATTTTAGGGACCCTCATGCAAATTTTAAGAAGAAACGCAAGTGAAAAACTATTAGTACAATAAAGAAAACATTGTTTTGGAATGCCGATGTAGCACTTGACCCTGCCTGTGTTGCAGTAGTAGTTAAAATGAATAATTTAAGCAAAATATATGAAAGTTTATATTTTTTAAAGATGAGTGGGGGTTATAGTGTAATTTTGTATAGGACTAAACTGAAAATGTGGATACCGCCCTTGCTTATAGCATGTACATAATTTAGAACGGTATACAATTTGGGAGATCCAACACTCTTCTTATTCCGTATTATGTTTCTTGCTTCTATTGTTAAGCAGTTGATTGAAAAAGAAGACACATAAAAAGACATTGCAAGTTTTCACGAAATACCATTCCTTAACACAAGTGAAAAGTTGAGGAATAAGAAAGTGGATGTACCTCTCCGTTTCTTTGAAGGAAACGCTAGCTCCGTTCGCTGATTCTTCCAAGCTTTTTTTTCGGGTCATTTTAATATGGTAATATGAGTAGCAAACGGATACAAGAATTTGGTAATCACACCAAATTATTGGGTCAATGGATTCAGTAAATAATGCACTAGGAATAACTTGAACGAGGTAGTATATATAGAGAGAGAATATTCTTCAAGGGACGAGCGTATGGTCCGACCAGATCTGAGATCCGAGCGATCTAAGCCGATTAGATCAGATCCGAATCCGATCTAATTGAAAAATGATCGAATTTAGACCAGAAAGTCATACCGATCGAATCTGGATCTGAGGGCAGATCCTCCAGGTTCCGATTCGATCCGATCTAACGTATATGTGTGTTTTACAAATATATCCCTATTAGCTCTCCATACACTTTTAAGAAGAATATAATAGTAACTCCAACCTACAAAGTTTTTTTTTTATTATTATTTTTTTTATTTTGTGTTTTAGACTTCATAACTTACGCACATGCCTTAGCGTATGAAATAGTTTACTTTTTATGTTATTTTTGTATTTCACTGCAAATTCGATTTGGATCCTTTCCGACCACGTATTATATGGATTTACGGATCGGATTTGGATCGGCTGAATGAAATACGATCCGAATTCGGTGACGATTCGAACAGATTTGGACCAATTTCTTCTGGTCGGATCTGGATCGAGAAGGGCCTGATCTGATACGGATCCGACCCGCCGCCATCCTAAGTTTTCTTTCTCACGGAAATAATTATTTTTTATCAAATCTTCCATCTTTTTGTAAGAGGATGTGGTCTTGGATTTCATAACATGTGCCAGCTAGAAGCAAGATAAACCAGTTACCACTTTTATGGGCCTACATAAAGCTCAATGGAAGTATGGAAGCCATAAAGCCATAAATGAGCCCAATATTAGCTTGAGCAAATTTTGCAACTTTTTTTTTTTGCAACACTTGAAAGTTCCGGAGAAATTTTTTTAGTGCTCCAAAAAAACATCACGTTATACCACCAATGATTATGTGCCAACTACTGACAGTTTGTATAAGTGGTGCAGTGTCATTGGAAGAAGAGCACCACGTGGTGCTCTTTTGGAGCACTAAAAAATTTCTCAAGTTTCAGGTGCACTTTGAGGCCTTAAGCACCCATTCACTAAAATTAGCATTTTTTAGAATTACATCATATAGCCGGATTCAAACTCCGGCCTCAAGCATGATTTTAAATACTCTGTCATCGAACGAACACCCATTTGTCTAAATTTAGCTTTACTTCTTGTTTAATGGCCTATGCTAGGCTCAATACTTCATCTGTCGTTTACCTCTTCATGACGTAAGAGTTCGTATTTTGCGCCAATGTTCACCAGTAATTTACCCTTCTCTATAAAATCCGCAGTATTTCTTCCGACCATTTTTTACATACACCACCCGTACCATTATCATATTATCCGAATCAGTCAATAAAACAAGACGTTAGACTACAAGGACTTGAAACATAGTACTACCTCCGTTTCTTCTCTATCACACCGGTTTGACTTTTTGACTCGTATCTGGGTCACTTTGACCAGGTGATTGGATAGCAAAACGATGTGATTTTTTGATAAATATTTCACCATGTTATAGAGCAACTTTTACTCTACAACTCAATGAAAAAATTATCAAAAAATTGCATCGTTTTGCTATACAAATCACCGGGTCAAAGTGACCCAGTGAATAATGACAAAAGTCAAATTGGTGTGATAGAGAAGAAACGGAGGTAGTATAAGACTATAAGCCACCAATCAAATAGATCTCTCAAACGCCAAGTGGAACTTCCAACTTCCGTTAAACGACCCTTTCAACCCTGCATATTTACATTTGGCCTGTAACATTCAATTTCACACATTGCCGGCCAATTCATTCTCAAATCAAAAGGTACTGTTGTTAAAACTATAAATTCAACCTCAAATCCAAGGCAAATGTACTTAGTGCCTTCTCATCCCCATTAATCATTATTCCGAGAGAGTGAGATAGAGTTTTCATCAGACAAGGCCTCTTTTTATAGCTCCATTGTTGTTTTCGTGATTGTTGCAATCTCTCTGAATATTTCTCCGGTTCTGGCCACCGACTACATGATTGGGGACGACATAGGGTGGAAACTTAACTTCAACTACCACGAGTGGGCTCAGGGCAAAAACTTCCGTGTTGGCGACAGACTAAGTACATACTCCCTCCGTCTTATTATTTTAGTTTCTTACTAGGGGATTGCCCGTGCCCGAGGGCACTACCCCAAAAACACGTTTCACCGATTGTAATGTCATAAATAAAATAAGTATTTTTATCTACAAACATGGACAGAAAATGAAAACAACATAAATAATTGTAGTAAATAATCAGGAATAAATGAAGCTCATTTTTTATATAATTATGATAAAAGGATTGGATAGTTAAATGGGTAATTGAGTAGTGGGTAGTTGAGGAGTGGTAGGTAAGATCTAAGGGCTGGGGTTAATTCAATCTAACGGTCTAAAAGACATTTTAAAGTCAGCCGTCCTAATTTATTATATAGATTCTTCTTTTGGCAAAGTTTAAAAAAAAGTACGGTCTGGTGTCTCGAAGAATTAATGGCAATGTAATAATTATGTTTTCCCTTACAAACTTAGAATTCTCAAATGGGACTGTTAGCAATTGGTGCGCCCATGTGGGGTGCCCAATGCAATTATCATAACCTTACGGGGTTAGTTGCACTAATGCACAAACTAGAGGGGTTAGTAGCTAAGGCTCAAACCCTAGGGGTTTATGTGCAAACTTAGGAGAAGTTTTGCCTATATAAGGAGGCAGCCTCCTACATATTATATTGCTATTCCAGAGAATAAAGTTACTCTGTCTAGATTCATACTAGTTGTAGAGAACCCTAGTCTCTCTCCAACTTCATCCAAGGAGGTGGAACGTGGTGTGGAAATCAGTGTTCGTCCTCGAGATTCACACTAGATTGGTGGGAGCAAGATCAAGGAGGAGGCGCGTGAAAGCAAGCAACACAACGATCATCCGCTGCATTAAGGAGCTTAGGAAGACAAGGTAAACACATGAATATTCCGCTTTAATTCATGTTGTAGATCTGAATGTGTTAGATCCTTCCTGCCCTTCATTGGTATCAGAGCCATAGGCTTGTTTTTCGTGCCTCGATAAGCGTTCCCGAACCTGTATTAAAAATCGCGTTTCTGAAATTTCATAACCAGTAGACGAAACCTATATGGTTAGGTAGGGTTTTTCACAAGGATTCCAGATATATAAATTGTATATTTTTTGGATTTACTGAATTAGTTATGAATTTTCAAAGTTTCGGAACTGTATTAATCTGGACTGCTAGATCCAATAATAGAACACGTTTTTCAAAAACTTGTTAAAATTGGATTTTGACCACATAATCGGGATCAGGACGAAGAGACGATCACGGCAAAATTAATTTCGTCGCGAACGGAGCACGGGAAGGCGGCGCGTGGGCTTCACGCGCCACCGACGCCGCCCCCACGCGCCGCACGCGCCTAAGGGCTGGCGGCGGCTGCTGACGTGGCCCCAGGGCTGACGTGGCAGATGACGTGGCGGTGCCACGTCAGCAAGTAGCTGACGTGGCGATGACGTGGCGGGATGACGTGGCAGCTGCCGTCAGCATAGGTGCTGACGTGGCATGCCACGTGGCATGCTGACGTGGCACATGGGTCGACGTCGGCGCGTGGCGGAGGCGGACGCGCCCACGCGCGGCGGCGCATGGGGGCGCGTGCGGCCTCCTCCCGCCGTCATTTTTCGTCCGGTTTTTTCCTAGGGACTCCAAATTAAATTTCCTATTTTGTGGATATTTTTTCATAATTTTTGGAGCGACGGAAAATTTTAGTAATTTCCAGATTAATTAATTAGTGTTTAGCACACTTTCCGAGGCAGTTTGACGACCTTAAACACACTGTTTTGAGCCCAAATTTTTGCTGGAGACTTAGGTCATTTTTCCCTACGTTTTGCCATAGGTGGTGAGACCCTAAGTGGTAGGGAGCAATTTTCGATCTTTTTAGTTGATTAGATTATTGCTTATTAATTTCCAGTAATTATTGCTTAATTCCGGAAACTTCCAGAAAATTCCAGTATGTTTATTCTATTGTTATACATGTTGTTGTGGGTTGAATGGATGTGTTTGGTGCATGGATGTGGCATAGATGTTTTATATTTTGGTTTTAGTTTTGGTTTTTGAATATGTAATCAAAATACGGCCTGCGTGTCGTGCCTCTCTATACTCTAGTGTCTTCTCTTCTCATCCACTCGCCTCTATGAGGTTACTTCTTATTAGAAATAAGATAGTTAGTAGAGATTGAAGATTGAAGCTTCTAGAGAGGTGGCCAAACCAAAAGCTACGGCGCAAGGTGCATGGAGCAATTAGACGGTCTAATGGAGCCTCAAGCTTGGAGTCCTCAAGTAGGCGAGATGGCATGAGATGGAGTTCAAGACTTGCTCAAGAAGTGCTCTCAATAGTGGGAGTGCACCTTAGGGGCCACATCCATTGCATATTTATTTATGCTTATGCTTGTTTTATGTTATAACTGCGTGTGATTGGATATATATGTTTAACCTCGCATGCTAAAGAACTAAAACAAAAGAGCTCACATGATGACATGATTAAAATTGATAGGAAATCACAAGTGATGAGATTTGATTCCTAGGATATACGCTAGGTTTTGGTGGAGTCCTTGTGACGAACTATTGAGATTAATCGATGTCACATGTTACTTAGGAGCTAAAAACAAAGCTAGTAACTAATATCCATTTTGTCTCGTTTTTCAGTCATGATGAACACGAATCTATTTCCTAAATCTGCTATAATCCTAAAGGGAGACAACTTCCGTGCATGGTACAGAAGTGCGATATGTCGCATGATTGAGCTAGGACTGTCTGATCATTTGCATATGGCAAAGATGGAGCCATGGGTACCACTGGGCGGCCCAACTGATGCATATAGACGTGATCTTGAGGCTTACCAGAAATGGGAAGTTGATGACAAGAAAGCATGTCTAGAATTGATGGATCTAGTGAGGACTGATCTCCTAGAGTCAATTGTGATTGATTATGCTAAGAAGCTCTGGGAGGACATTCTAGGACTGTACGAAACTGCAGACGACTTCCAAAAGACATGTCTATGGATGATGCTCACTTCCACGGTGAAGGATGATAATGTCTCTATGGATACGCACCTAAAGACCTTATCATTCTATATTACTGAACTTATAACTTCTGGGCATGATGTATCCGATGAGAGACAGCTAAAGGCTGTGAGAATGTCTCTACCAAATTCATGGGATTCCGTGAGAAAGGTGTTGCAAGGATCAGATGACATAAGGACATTTGATGATGCAAAACGATATTTATTGTTTGAGGAAAAGAGACTGGAATTTGCCAGAACTTCTAGTCCAGCATCGCAGGTAGAGAGCCCTCCCATGGCAAATGTGCCAAAGGGTCAGGAAGTCATCGTAGAGCACGAAAGTGGAGGCCACATGGGCCCATGCCGCAAGATCAGTAAGCGCCAAATGTGGAAGAGGTCCAAGAGGGATATGAGACAAGTTATGTGCTATAACTGCCAGGCATATGGCCACTTTGCTCGTGACTGCGCCGAGCCAAAGGTACACTATAATCCAAACTCTGACTGTTATGTTATAAGTCAAGTTTATATTGCTGATTCCCCTAATGTGTGGGTATTGGATTCAGGTGCGAGTGACCACCTAGCATGTGATCGAGACGCGTGCACGGATTATAGGCGAGTACCAGTGGGCAGTAGAAGAGTGTACATGGGGAACAACTCTTTCGTTGATGTGGTGGGCATTGGCACATATCAGCTGAAGATGAAGTCTGGAAAGACGCTTGTTCTTCATGACGTTTTATACGCTCCTGATGCACGCAAGAACTTAGTTTCAGTTTCTAGACTTTTGGATTTGGATTTTAGACTTGTTTTTTAGGGTGGTTTTGCCAAACTGTTTGTTGGCAACTCATGTTTTGGTACTGGTTATATTTCTCGTGGTTTATTTTATTTAGACATTGTTGGTTCTAGCATTGATGATATTTATGATTCTCGTTCATATATTACATCTTCTAGTGATGATGATGCCACTAGATGGCATGCTAGATTGGGACATATAGGACAGGACAGGATGAACAGGCTGGCCAAGGCAGGCCTACTTGGAGATATGCCCAAGATATCATTACCTGTATGTGAGTCTTGTCTTGCAGGAAAAGCTAAACGCAAACCATTCGGTAAAGCAGTAAGGGCTACTGAGCCTTTACAACTTATTCATTCTGATGTTTGCGGTCCATTAAATGTTAGAGCTAGACATGGTGCTCGCTATTTCATCACATTCATAGATGATCACACTCGTTTTGGTTATGTGTATTTGATGGCACATAAATCTGAGGCGCTAGGGTGCTTCAGAAAATTTCTGCAAGAGGTAGAGAACCAACTGGACAAAAGAGTTGAGGCTCTTAGGACAGATCGAGGGCGTGAATATCTATCTGAGCAATTCAAAGAGCTCTGTGAGACCAAAGGAATAGTGAGGCAGTTGACTATTCCCTTCACACCGCAGCAAAGCGGAAAGAAGGAATAGAACACTGTTAGAGATGGTTCGTAGTATGATGACAAATGCGAATCTGCCTATCTCCTATTGGGGAGATGCATTGATGACTGCCACATACATACTGAACCGTGTGCCCACCAAGTCTGTAGCCACAACCCCTTACGAGATGTGGACCAAAAGGCAACCCGAATTGGGTCACCTTAGGCCATGGGGGTCGGCCGCCTATGTACGTAACGTCTCCCATGTCCATGGGAAATTGGGTGCTAGAGGAAAGAAGTGCATCTTCATACGGTACTCTGAGCACTCTAAGGGTTACGTATTCATAGCGCAACAGCCGGATGGTAGTCTAACAGAGATGGAGTCGCGAGATGTAGAATTTCTCGAGAGAGATTTTCCTAGTCAGGGGGAAGCACGTGGAGATGGTATTCTCTACGAAGAAGAGGAACCACTGGATGACACTCAGTTCTCTACAGACCTACAGGGAACAGTCCCTATGGATCTTCAGAACAGTGGGAGTGACTTGCCTAGTGAGCAGCCCATCATATATGATGATGAAGCTGAAGAAGAACCCTCTTTGCGTAGGAGCGCTCGTGGGAGCGTACCCCGTCGACGATTTGACATCGAAGGGGAGGCCATGATGGTCACCACGCAAGAAGATGATGAACCTAGGACATTGTCTGAAGCTCTCTCATCCCCTGACAAGAAAGAATGGAACATTGCTTTACAAGAAGAACTGGAGTCAATGAAAACCAATCATGTTTGGGATTTAGTTGACTTGCCTCCTGGACGTAGGGCCATTGGAAACAAATGGGTTTTCAAGGTCAAAAGGAAGGCAGAAGAAAGCGTTGAGAGGCATAAGGCCCGGCTAGTGGCGAAAGGCTACACCCAACAACAGGGTGTGGATTACGAGGAGACGCTCTCACCAGTTGTGAGAATTGCCTCCATTCGTCTTATACTTGCGATAGTGGCTAGCATGGACTTGGAACTACATCAAATGGATGTTAAGACTGCATTTCTCAATGGAGAACTAGATGAGGAGATCTACATGGCTCAACCGGAAGGTTTTGAGAAGAAAGGTCAAGAGCACAAAGTGTGCAAACTGATTAAGTCCATATATGGACTGAAGCAGTCCTCAAGACAGTGGTATTTGAAATTCCATCAAGACATTGTGGCATATGGCTTCACAATGGTAGATGAGGACCACTATGTGTATGTCAGACGTTCCGGAAAGAAGTTCATGATACTGTCATTATATGTAGATGACATACTACTAGCCAGCAATGATAAAGGAATGCTCGGAACTACCAAAGGGTGGTTATCCTCTCGTTTTTCAATGAAGGATATTGGAGAAGCGAGTTACAGCCTTGGGATAAAGATCCTAAGGAACCGCTCTAAGAGGCTTCTTGGCTTGTCTCAAGAGAAATACATCAAGAAGATACTTGAACGGTTCCAGATGATGGACTCCAAGCCATTCGAGACTCCCATTGCACATGGCGAGAAACTCAGCCTTGAAATGCGTCCCAAGACCCAACACGAGAGAGACCAGATGGCCAAAGTACCCTATGCAAGTGCTGTCGGAAGTTTAATGTACGCAATGATGTGTACAAGGCCCGACATATGTCATGCTGTCGGTTTAGTTAGCAGATATCAGTCTGATCCTGGTGTTGGACACTGGAAGGCTGTTAAGAGGATTCTCCGATATCTCAAAGGGACTAAGGATTACGTGTTAAGCTACCGAGGCTCTGAGCTAAGGCTCATTGGCTACAGTGATGCTGACTGGGGTGGGGACCTAGACGCACGTAAATCGACCTCAGGCTACGTCTTCATGCTGGGTGGAGGAGCCATCACATGGCACAGTAGCAAGCAGACTTGCACTGCCTTATCAACCATAGAAGCTGAATACGTTGCCTGCTCCGCGGCAGCGCAGGTGAGTGTTTGGCTGAAGAGATTTCTGGTCAGCTTAGGAGCGGTTGACGAACCAAGACCAGTAACGCTTCGTTGTGATAGTATGTCGGCCATAGCTTGTGCTAAAGATCCGAAATACCACAGCAAGGCCAAACATATTGAGATAAAGTACCACTTCATTAGGGAAGTAGTAGCTAAAGGAGATATCACTCTAGAGCATATTCCTACGAATCAGATGTTAGCTGATCCAATGACCAAGCCTCTTCTTAAGGCTACTTTTGTTGGTCATACTAGGAATATAGGGTTAGGCAAATGGAACTAGATGTCAGACTGATTAGACGTTTTATGAGACATTGATTGATTGGATATTAGGAATGGATTTGTTTATTTATGATGCATGTTATTTGATACGTGTATGATATGTTACATTTCCTGTACTAGCTTAGAGCATGTCACGCAGACACTAAGTTGGCTCACTCACACGAGCAACTGCCTTCGCAATATCCTGGATATGTCTGGGTGTGGCGGAAGATGAGACGGAATCCAGATAAGCGCTGAAAGCCTGCGATATGATATGAGATGCCTTCTTCATATGAGCATATGGCCTATGATAAGAGCTTGAAGTCTATCAGTAGAGCTAGGAGCCTGTCAGACGGATTCGACTGTCGCATTGGAAATAAGTTCCAAGGTGAGGTTGGTTATGGCCAATCGAACATGGTTATTACCCCGAACCATGTATAGTCTGTGTAGAAGAAGCCAGATGCGAGAGCTGATAATTGTTCACAATAGTGTGACATGGCAGCACTCGGGCTGGTGGCCATAAGGGCTACCGGATAGACATCTGCATAGTGGTCCTTTTTGCTAGGATAAGACATGCGCTCTGATCAGAGTCTAAACACTATGGCGCATATTCCCCCTTGAATAACGCGCGCTTATGAGTGACCATGAGGTGATGAGTAGAATTAGTCCCTGGGATTCCTCATCGTGTGAGCCTCGTCGATCGTATGAGGATGATTGACACAGTATACCCTTTGTACTTACATCTGTGTCATGAGGAGACGGGTCGGTGGTGCTACTTTGGCGTGACACCTTACGGCTATGGATGATTCGGCCTTCCGGACACTGCTGGGAAAGCAGCTGAGCCGAATCTGAGTGACACATGTATGTAAGGAAAGATTCTCGTTGCATCGCTCTTTATTATCTTTCATTGGGCCCACCTGCAAGATCTTATGGGATCATGTAGGATATGAAAATATAAAGGAGATGTGGACTCATTGGAGCATGGCCTTCGGGACAAGGCAGGTGCTCATGATCCACGAGATGACAATCGGAGGAATCTGGGGGATACGAGAGTTACGGAGAGCATTATCACTGTTTTCTGTTTTAAGGGTGCCTTCCTGCGCTGGCTATACGAGTTTGGTATGTGGATCTCCCGAGAGGGTGCCTTCCCATGCTGGCTATACGAGTTTGGTGTACGGATCTCCCGAAATGCAGGTACTCTCACCGGTCACACGCCACGGCCACACAATACTCTTTTGTAGATGATAGAAAGTTGGAGATTGATGGAGACTAGATGAATTGTGCAACCCCACTGTGCGAGTGGGAGATGTTAGCAATTGGTGCGCCCATGTGGGGTGCCCAATGCAATTATCATAACCTTATGGGGTTAGTTGCACTAATGCACAAACTAGAGGGGTTAGTAGCTAAGGCTCAAACCCTAGGGGTTTATGTGCAAACTTAGGAGAAGTTTTGCCTATATAAGGAGGCAGCCTCCTACATATTATATTGCTATTCCAGATAATAAAGTTACTCTGTCTAGATTCATACTAGTTGTAGAGAACCCTAGTCTCTCTCCAACTTCATCCCAGGAGGTGGAACGTGGTGTGGAAATCAGTGTTCGTCCTCGAGATTCACACTAGATTGGTGGGAGCAAGATCAAGGAGGAGGCGCGTGAAAGCAAGCAACACAACGATCATCCGCTGCATTAAGGAGCTTAGGAAGACAAGGTAAACACATGAATATTCCGCTTTAATTCATGTTGTAGATCTGAATGTGTTAGATCCTTCCTGCCCTTCAGGGACCAAGATATTATGACATGTGAAATATTTTTCAAGTCAATTGCTTATACATTATTTCTGTCTCATAATAAGTGTCATTTTTTCTATTTTAGGATGTCCTAAAATAACTGTCAACTTTCATGTTTTAAGTTCAAAAGTAGTAGGTACATAGACGATTCCAACAAAAAGATGACACTTTTTTATTATTATGGGACGTACATTGTATACTAACCTCCTACGAATTTGGCCTGTGCAGTCTTCAAATACCCACAGGGAGCTCACAATGTGTTAGCAGTAGATGGAGCAGCCTTCGGACAATGTGCTGCGCCATCCACAGTTGAAGCAATTAACAGTGGAGAAGATGTTGTTGAACTGACTACACCAGGAAGGAAATGGTACATTTGCGGCGTTGGAAAACATTGCGAGTCTGGTGGTATGAAGTTTGTTATCACTGTCTTGCCTAGTGAAGTCGAATCTGTGTCTCCTGCCGCTACACCTGGATCTGACACTCCTCCTTTGTCGGCCGCCAAAATTGGGAACCGCTCCAAGTTTTACGCGTGGGTGATTGGAGCGTTCGGGTTCCTCTTTGCAGTCATGGTTTAGATTATCTGTTATATGAGTATTGCCTTTCATATTTGTTTCGTGCGTACTACCTACGATTATTGTGGTGGAGTCCTTAAATATATATTCCGGATCTAGTTAGATTGACGATTCAATCATTTCGAGGATTGGTTCAGTTAGAAGTGAGATTGACTCTATCTGGGTTCTTATTTCTTAAGAGTGAGTTGTGGGAATCGAACAATGAACTTAAAGTGAACAACGCCAAGATACAAAACAACTAACAATTAATCACATCAATATATATGTCGTTTGGCAAATTGCCTAATTTAATGGGAAGTTGCATATGATTTATAGTTCTTCCATAAGAGACGAAGAAGATGATTTAAGAATCTCTAAACTCTAACCTAAACACTCTCAAACTCTAGAAGAATTAAGAGAGCAAGAACTATAAAAACAGCTAAAGTGAAGGCTGAACTTTGGATCATTTGCTGAGTTTAGAATCTGTCTTTTACATACTTTCAAGCTCCAACTACCAACTGCACAAGTATTTATTATCTGCTCTCAAAAGTCTCCGTAAGTTGTTGCACAGATCTGCAGTAGCTGCACCACTCCAAGCATAAAATGCTTCCTCGCAATGGTTGCCACTGTCCAAGACTTTGCTGCCATGGCTACACATAACGCTGCGTTGCCAGTCCAGGGTTCATGACGCTGCGTTGCCATTCTCATGGCTGCTGCAGCTGGTGCTATGAGAGCTTCTAGTGGAACTCTAACGAGTCCGCTAGCTGCAGCACCTCAAGGTTTCTGCTATGGAAAAAATTAAAACACATAGCAAGGCCTTCAGCTACTAATAGTGCGTGGATCCATTCTAAGTCACACTTCTGTATGAACTGCAAAAGAAAACCTCTTCAAAGTTCTAGGAGCAACTAGTCAACATTTTGTAATATTAAGGGCACGAAAGAAGGTTGCAATTTAACAGCCTTTGTGCCTGCACTTTACATTGGCGATACGGATTGCCTCTCCGTGTCAAGTTTACAGCTTATTCTCTTCTTGATACAGACTGAGTAACCAATCAAAATGTCCAACGTCGAACTAAACAACTTACTAAAAACCCCTTCAATAAAATCCTGGAGGCAAATCCGGATCATCGTCAGTACTATCAAATGGTTGGTTCTTATCATCTACCACAGGGACACCAGTCGGAGCACTGTCCTTATCAGGTTCCACAGTGGTATTTTCCAGATGGTGGTCTTCTTCACCTTTTTCTTCCAAGGGGTTCGTATCTTCAGGCACGGGTAGACGTGGTTCCTCTTTTGGTTGCTCCACAATGTTGTCCTCGTGATGATTGGACACAGCGAAACCTGGTGGTTCAGTCAGCTCACCACCAGAGGCACCGCCAGTTTCATGAGTAGCAGTATCAGGTACAACATTGTCAGCTTTAGCTAGGGTATCAATGGGCGACGATATCGGCTCGTCGCTGCCTCCAGGGTTCAACAATTTATTGTAAACAGACTGGACAGTTTCTGTGATTTCATCTTTCATGCCATCACTTGATCTTATTGTTCCCCACAGACTATCAGATATTTGCCCCATCACTTGGTCCCTAAAGATGACATAATACAACAGAAATAAGCATTGTAGCACAACTTTTATGTTAGATAGCGTCTCCCAACAGTCGCCACTCTAGTGTAACTATGAGAACCCTATATTTCTTCTAGTTTCTCCCATGTGGCCCCGTGCCTAAGCTTCCTTTGTTGCTCACTCGAACATGGGACTTGATTCAAGTCGTTGATATTGATATTGTGGGTTTGGTATGGCTTTTTTTAGCTTTTAATCTACTTTGGACTTTTAATCTGTTTTGAACTTTCTTGAAGGGTTTGTATGGACTTTTTGTGCCAGCTTTTGGATTTTGGATTCTGGCTTTTCAGTGTAAAACTAGCTTTTGAAAAAAGTTGGGTTTCACCAATTTTTTTTGGATCTTTTTCTTCTTAGACAACAAAATAACTAATTATACTCATACATTTTTTTAGTATTTAAATACTACAACAATTCATATGACCTAGCATAATTTAATTAGTAATATAACCAGCAAAATTGTTGCATCACTAATTTATTAACAGCACACCTTTTTTTTACCAAACACCTACATCTTTTTTCATCAACTTCTTTCTCACGAACTTTGTTGACAACAGCTAAAAAGTCGTACAAAACCCATTCATTGTTTAAGCACATGCAAAGATATACATATATATTATATATATATATATATGCACAAACCAGTACACTAATCTTATGTCCGGTAAATTATTTTCCCAGAAGACATGATATTCTGAAATGTACTACTATGCTAGCCTAGCTCAACAAACATGGGATTGGTGAGTACTGAACCCTGGTAGATTCCTACTGATGATTCCTATTTCCTTGTAACATCCAAGTAGTAATTGCCTTTGCGGATGAAGAAAAAGAGCATAGGGAATAGATAACTCACCCCACTTCTTGGTGTATGGCATCAGAAAGTTGTTGACGTCTCATGCTTTCAGCTCCTGGGTGATTAAGAATAGCTGATTGCTTCACCGTGGAGATGATGCTATTTCGTAGCTCCTCCTGCATTTCAGAGAGAAAAAAAAAATGTTGACCAACGAACAAATGTGCTACAAAATAAAGTTATCTGAGAGTACTCACTCGGAGGACCTACTGACCAAAATATTATTCAACCAGTGATACCTTTGGGTAGAAAAGTGATTCAGCATATGAAATTCGGCATAGTTATCAACATTATATGGAAAGCTCTGTAGACACCACGGAGGTAGCAGGGGTCTAATCCAGATTCATCTAACCTTAATAACTAGTGTGTAGCACCCAAACCTCTAGGCCAATCTTTTAGGGAGTCATCAATTATAGCTAATGATTTACCATAGATTTGGGCGCATCATCTATTAAGTCATTTAAGTGCTGGTGTCTTAAATTGCCGCATTAAGATCCAAAAGATGACGAATAAAAGACCCACAATGACAATGGTATCACACCTATTGACTATATAATGCAGGAGCGGATGATACAGAGGAAGCAGAACTGTCAGACGCGAGTAATTTGGCACTTAACTACCATGATATGGAAGACAAGCGCAAGGGACGGAAGTGACTACAACATTTGGGGTTGTCGCGCTGTTTTGGCCATAACTTGGGCTACGTGTGTCAGAATGACGATTGCAACCCCAATCCGAAAAGCTCTCGACGAGACGCAAGAGGGCCCGATGGGGTCCGTTTTCATCACCAAATTCCATAGTTTCACCAATCTTACAGATAATTTTAGTTATTTTTCACCATTTTTGTACTATTTCGATTGTTGATGTTTCTTTTCAATAAGGTCAAACTTTTGGCCCAATTCCGGGATTTTGCCATTTTCGCATAAATTAGGGTTTTGGCTATATCTGTCCAGCTTGTGGACAGAATTCAGCAGTTTTTGGATTATTGAATTATTTCGAACCCTGGAGACGTTTTCTCTTAGTTTATGCCTTTCCGTTCGTTGTTTCTGCTTTTCGAATCAACGCCTTGATTCAATTTGGCGTCACTATTCCATAGGATTACATGCACAAGATCTTTAGATTTCAGTCACTCGGAATATTATTCTCTATTCTATAGGATTACATGACCACAACCATTAGATTTCACTTCAAAATAACCACTTTTGATTGGAGGGATCTGGTCTGGTTGCATTTGCAGGGTAGTGAATCTTGTTCAGTATAATTATTACCACAATGGTTCAGTATGTGATCTCCATCCAATCTAATTCCTATGGTATTACATTCAACATAATGATTATGATCTACTAATCAAGCATTGAATTTTCGACGGTTGTGGAGCTCACTAGCCGAGCTTCACTGACGAACCCGAGTCACTAAACCAAACAAGCTTAAAGTTAGTTTCCGGCTCGGCTCTTTTAGCACATGAGGTGAACTTTGACTGAGCTTCTGGCTGGCTCTCGCGTTGCTCAGTTCATTTGCAGCTAGGGATGTCAATTGGAACCGATCCGGCATGAACCGACCCTAATGTAGCAGATCCAATCTGATCCATTTGGAAATGGATCGGATATGGATCACATGTTTTGTGATCCGTGAAACCCGATCGGATCCAATTATGAAATTATATCTCTTAAATTCAATAATATAAATATGTTATATTATTGAATATATTATATTATACATTAACTTTAAATAACATCGTATGTTTGATATATATTTGCTTTTCCTACTATAAAATTGATGAATTTATAGTTGTAAAGTGTAACTTAATCCAATTTTCATTGTAATTCATTATTATCATACGCCAAGTGAACTAAAAAAACTGTTCTTTCTGATCTGATAGATAGTTCGATTCAAATCCGGCGAAATCCAATTCTAATATCTGATCGGGTCCGGACGCCCGTGGATTGGATTTGGATAGGCTGATCCGATCCAAATCAATCCGTTGCGATCCTATTTACAGCCCTTATCTGCTCGTGAAGTTGTGTCGACATGGGTGCATCGCCAAGAATGAAAACTCCGGCTAACTTGTCAGAAAGTAGAAGTTAGCTTTTCTTTACTAAATAAGCTTTACTTGGAGCAAGAAAACGTTATTATTTATTAGGTCTTACTTGAGGAGGAAGTTACCCTACACATAAATAGGCAAGTAAGCATCAAGATGAGAAAACTGAAGTTCCTTTCAGAGCAATTTGGAAATAGCGATTCTGAAACAGCGATTTCTGCTCACCAAAAGGTATAGGGTTCTAGAAAACATATGATGGGGGTTTCAAATATCATGCAGGTTTTGAGGGGATTGCAATCTTCATAAATGCAATTTGCGGAAATCATGAGGGGATTTATCTTCTGGATATTCCAACAATTCCATAAGGATTACGATCTTCTAAACAAGCATTGAATTTTCAATTCACAGATGAACCAAACACATTCTGCAATATATTATCTAGAATTGAAGCGAAAATTTCTGATCAGACGGAACATACAAACTAGATTTCCAAGGGAGTCAAATCAATACCTGCGGAAACAGAAAACAAGAACATACACATTTTCATAACCCAGTCCACCAAAATTAAATAGAGTACTTAGTATAGGTGATAACAGATAACTCCTAAACCCATGAATTGTCTCTGTGAATGTCTTCTACCGCTGACGAAATTCAACAGTTGTTCGAATTCCTTCAGCGTCGTTGGTGTTCTTGATGATATACCCAACAACCTTTGGGACACAAGTCACACAACACATCCACCAAAATCTTTGATATAGCATGTTGGGCGCACATCGTCCATATCAGTGCCGGTGTCTTAAAATGCCACATCAAGATCCAAATTACGGTGAACCAAAGTGTCTTCTAAGTGGGTTATAACGCCTATTAGCTACTCATCATTCCATAGCATTAACAGGACCAAGATCTTTACATTGTAGTCATCTGAAATATAGTTGTTCTCTATGTCCCTAGCCATGTCTTATGCGTTATAACCTCTATCGATCAGGCTATCTTAAAATCCACGCTTTAAGTAAAAGGGAAATGCTACGCGTCACCCTTTTTTCTTCACCCTTCAATTTCACCTCCTATGTGGATGTTTCTGATTGGTGATACAATTATAGAAATATCTTAAAATAAATATCACCAACAATCATATGAAGAAAAAAGGGTGAAATATAGCGGCTCTCTAAGTAAAATCCTACAAGAATCAATGGGTTTTATTTTATTTTTCATGTAAATGAAATCTATTGTTCAATTTCATTGATGGTATGAACATAATAAAACAAAAAAAAAAAAAAAAAATAATGAAAATTGGTATTAAGTGAAATCTAGCTTTCTCTTCCCTTGTTAAGCACATTAACCAACAATCTTATATCTAAATGCTTTCTAAATATATACAGATTTGGATAATCATCGTAAGAAGAACCCACAAAAACAGGAAATGGGAGGCGATGAGAACAAGTACGAGGATTGTTAATTAGTGGGGGGTCTTACGTTGTCTTTGAGCTTGCGGATGATTTTGCGGCGGAGCCTGTCGAAGTCTCCGTCGTCTTTGAGCTTCGATATCACCTCCTCGGCGCTGATTCCCTCCGGCCGAACAACACCACCGCCGTCGTTTTCCATTTCCCCTCTTTCCGATTTCTCACTGCGATTCACTTTCTCTCTTCGAAATAAACTGGTTTTGGTTTGGCGGATCTGGGTACGGGTTGGTTCGGATTGTCTCAGCTGTCCAGTTTATTTGGCGGGTTCGGATCGTGTCCGTGAGCACTCTCTCGGTTTAGAGAAAGAACCACAGAGCCCACATAAGGTTTGGAGTCGACCCATTGATGACAAAGCCCAAACGATTTGAGCTAAATTCAATTTTGGTTCAAGTGGTAAACAGCTTGATTCCGCTTAAATAGGTTTTGGGGTTCAATTTTTTTTTTTTTTTTTTTTTTGGGTAAACAACCACCTACAAACAAACTAACACAAAATTAACCTAACACAGCCAACACCCTAGCTATCTGCAACAAGAAAAGAATTACAATAAGAAGGAGCCATCCTAAGAGCTGCTTCTGGGAAGAAGAAGAACAAGCTTTAGCAAGACAATCAGCAGCCTGATTTGCTTCCCTCCAGATCTTCTGAACTTCACTCCTGGTCACAGCCATTAATCTTCTGATATCACTAACCAGCAACCAAAACACAGAGCTTGAGCTACCATGAAGAATTAACTGCACTGCTTCTCCAGAATCAGATTCAAACATGGCATTTTTCCCTCCATTCTCATGCAACAACACTAGTCCTTTATGAATGGCCCAAATCTCAGCATTTAATACTGACACATTCCCCACAAACTGGTGATAACCCCAAATCCAGTTACCAACCTGATTTCTGCACACAATGCCAATAGCCATTCCTTGGTGAGTATTACCTTCTGCACAATCAACATTAATCTTGAAATGGTGGATCTCAGGTCTTGTCCAACACACCCAAATAGCTTTCTTAAACACTCTATTTAAATCCAGTCCAAGAATAACATCAATCTGTTTTGCATAATGTTGAATGATCCCTACAGCATCACCAGGAAACTGAAAAGTTTCTTCATGCATCTTCTTATTATGCCACATCCAAATTGAAGATACAGCTGCCAAAAAGAGAGTTGGCCAAGGAATATATGCAGAAAGACCCCAATTCTTCTGCTTAATATTGTTATCTACCCAATCTTCTAGATTCATTTCAAAGAAACCCCTCCAACAAGAGTTTTTAACCAGCAATTTCCAAATGTGAGTCACCCAAGGGCAATCTCTCAGGACATGTAAAGTGTTTTCACACACATGATCACAAAAGAGACATTTAGCAGAAGAGATAATACCTCTACGAGCTTTGAGATATTGTGTACATAATATGTCTTGTCTAATCAACCAAAGAAGAGTTTTCCATCTTTGAGGCCCTTTTATTTTCCAAATCTCCTTCCAGCACTTGAACTGATCCATATTCAAAGCTAAGAAATGCTTCCAAATCTACCATTACCAATCTTCTTACCTGCACCATTTTTAACAGCTTTAACAGCTGCAAACAAATGCTTCCACACTCTAGAGTGATGAGAACTCAGAGGTTTGGAACCATATTTCTGGGTGAAAATTCTAGAACAAAGAGAATTCTCATACTTCAATCTCCAACCAGTCTTACCCAACATAGCCAAATTAAAATAGGCAAGGTTTTTAAAACCCAATCTACCCATCTCCTTAGGGGTTCTAGCTTTATCCCACCCAACAAGAGGCAACTTAGCTTTTTCAGAACTACCACTCCACAGGAATTTTTTACAAGCTTTATCAACCTCATTAATGACTGTCTGAGGAAGTAATGTAGACTGCATAGCATAGCAAGGCAGAGCTTGCAACACAGTTTTTATAACTGTCACTCTCCCAGCAAGAGAGAGCTGGTTAGCCATCCACCCACTAAGCTTAACCCTGACTTTGTCCACCAAAAACTGAAAAGTGGTTGCATTAAATTTCTTATGAATTAAAGGCATGCCAAGGTGAGCTCCCAAATTCTCAATAAGCCCAATCTCCAAAAAACTACTCAGCTCAGAAGCCTTCTCTCTACTAACCCCAGCAGACACAAACAGTTTAGATTTATCAAAATTAATTGACTGACATGTCTCTTCACAGAACTCCAGTAGAACCCTTCTCATTCTTCTAATCTGTTTAGTTGTAGCTTCACCAAACAATAACAAATCATCTGCAAAAAATAAATGAGTTACTGCTGGCCCACCTCTAGCACAACAAACCCCCTCCCACTTTCCTTGAGCTACAACAGCTTCAATTTTTTGAGCCAACACTTCCATAGTTAGCAAAAAGAGATAAGGAGAAATTGGATCTCCTTGTCTCACACTCCTCTCAGGCCTAATCCATCTCTGTTTCTCCCCATTCCATAAGACACTAAATCTAGTAGATGTCACAGAATCCATGATGAGAGAAGTCAAATTTGGAGGCAGCCCCATTTGTTGTAGAATAGCCTTAATCAAACTCCATTTGACCTTATCATAGGCTTTGGCCAGGTCAATTTTTATAGCAACTCCACCCTTCTTACTCTTCATTTGATTTAGAGTATGCAAAACCTCTTGAGCAATGAGAATATTGTCACAAGCATGTCTACCAGGGAGAAAACTAAACTGAGCTGGATGAATAACTCTTTGTAAAATTGGTCTCAATCTATGAGTAACCACTTTAGTAACAAGTTTCAGAACCACATTGCATAAACTTATTGGTCTAAAATGACCAAAAGTTTAAGGTTAATCAATTTTTGGAATTAAAACCAAAAGAGTATCATTTATACCTTCAGGGAGCTGTCCTTGACAGATAGCTTTCTGATCCATATTAACTAGAGAACTACCAACAGTCCTGCATTGATGCTGATAGAAATAAGGTATGATGCCATCAACCCCTGGACTTTTATAGCCCCCCATAGAGAACAACACTTTGTGTACTTCAGCTGCAGTAATTGGCATCATCAATTCACCATACTCAGCATTATTCAAAACACATCCCTTCCAAGCAAAATCCTGCAACTCTGGGCTGTCATCAGCATAAAGAGATTCAAAATGGAGAGAGACACCTTCTTTAAGAGCCACCACATCCTCACACCAGTCATCCCCATTGAGCTTCAACATAGTGACTTTGTTCTTCTTCCTTCTGACCACAGTGGTGAGATGAAAGAATCTGGAATTCCTATCACCCAACAGAACTTTATCAACTCTGGCTTTTTGAAACCAGAATAGTTCTTCTTGAGCTAAAACTTTATTAAATTGACTCTGTAAGTCCACCTCCAGCTGCCTCAAGAAATCACACTCTCTTGTTGCAAGAGCTTTCTGAATACCCATTAATCTAGCTATCAAGTTCCTCTTTCTGCTAAAGATGTTGCCAAAATAAGAGACATTCCAGTCCTTCATCTTGCTAGTAATGAGACTTACTGCCTCAGCAATTAGCAAATCATTTCTCCAATATTTCTGAACCAATTCACCAAAACTGACCTCAGTAAACCAGGCCAATTCCATTCTAAATGGTTTCAAATTAGGAGAAGGCTGGGGACCATCACACAAACTTATAAGAAGTGGATGATGATCAGATTTTACCCTAACCAAGTGCTTAACTCCAGCTTCAGGGTACATCAGTCTCCATTTCTGATTACATAAAGCCCTATCTAGCCTTTGTTTGATGTGAGCTCTACCACCCTGAGAATTAGACCAAGTGAATTTAGGTCCTTCAAAACCCATATCCACCAAATTACAAGAGTTAATACATTCCAACATCCTTTCACATCTCTGAGAATTAACAGGATTACCCCCTCTCTTCTCCTCAGAAGAAACTACTTGATTGAAGTCTCCAGCCAATAGCCATGGAAGATCATGATTATTGGCTAAGTTTTGTAAGTAGTTCCATAAATCCTCCCTAAAATAAGGAACTGGACTAGCATAAAGTGCAGAGAAAAGCCAACAATCCTCGTTAGACCTCTTGATAAGACCAGTAATTACCTGATTTGTTTTGGAGATAATTTCAATCTCCACAGCACCACTGTTCCAAAACAACCAAATGCCTCCAGAAAACCCTTGTGCCTCCACCACAGAGACCTGATCAAATGCAGTTCGTCTGCAAATCTTCTCAGTTACTTTACTAGCAACTCTTGGTTCAACAAGAACCATCACATCTGGATTTACCATTCTACACAGTTCTACAACAGCACGAACTGTCTCATCATTCCCCACACCTCTGCAATTCCAAGCAAGTAACCGCATTGGATTATTGTGGGTGATCAATCCGGTCCTTCGGCTGATTGAGCCCCCCGGTAAATCCACCGGCCAAACCTGTTCCAGTAACCTGACCAACATTCTTTCCCGCACTGGGAGAGCTAGTCTCATTTCGATTGACCCCTCCGGATCCAAAAGTGAACTGCAAAACTTCTGCAGGGAAAATTCCACCACGTCGACCGCCGGCCCCGTCACTGTAAGGACTGGTTGGTGCCATCCACTGCCGATTATAATCTCCACTTCGTCGTGAAGAAGACGCTTTTCCAGAACTCCGGTTTGCCTGAGCCATCCGTCCATCACTCCCAAACGTTTGAGAGAACTGTTTGCTATCAAATCCTCTGTTGTTCTGATCAATTTCTCCCAACGGCCGACGATTATCAGTGTTTACTCGATCCCCTTTCAACAACCCTAATTTCAATCGATTCAATACCTCTGCAATGTTATTGACTTTTGCCTTACCACGTGTCCCCTTCTCATTGGTTCTGTTAGACGCAGTAACCGTCTGAGCTTTAGATCCAGCGTGGCCGGGCGTACCACTCCTTTGCTGACGTGGCAATGATCCACTGCTCCCAGGCACATCCTCATTCAGTCCAGCAAGGACACTAAACTTTGAATGGACGGCCTGGATTTCTGTAAGAAACTCATTCGTCAACTTGTCTCCACTAGGCGAGTTAGACTCATCATTCAGATGCACCCCATCCGAGTTAGCTCGCTCCTTCTTCCCCGGCTCCGATCGTGAACCAGTGTTTTTCCGATTCCGGCGAGGTTTGGGAATCATCCACTCTCCAAACTCCGGACGATCCACACGAGATTCATTAGGCACAGCCATCGCCTCCTCCTCCGCCATAGCCGTTGAGTCCTTATCCGACGACTGTAGCCCAGAGCACTGCTCACGCCGGTGCCCAAACGTACCACACTGAAAACAGATCAACCATAGTCCTTCATATTCAACCAGGAACTCCTTCCCGTTCACCCAGATCGCCGGCAGCAATCTCTCAGCCAAATTCACTTCCACACAAATTCGAGCATACTTCCCCCTTGCCGCTGCTATGGTGGTGAGATCTACCTTGATAGATTTCCCAAACGACATCCCAATCTCCATCAGAGCCTCCTCGTCAAAATACTCCACAAACATTCCCTTCAATCTGATCCAGATCGGCATCGTCTTCACCACCTCTGCATACGGATCAAAGTGTGGAATCCATTTTTGTACCATCAAATACTGCCCCAAAATCATCCAGGGACCATTTAACAACACCCGATCATAATCCTCCTTACAATAGAAACGAACACAGTAGAATCTATTTTCTATATCTGTTAACTCAAATCCTCTGAATAATTTCCACTGAGCAGTGAGACGATTATGTAGATACCTGAACTCCGGCGACTTCCCCATTACTTTGACGATCAGAGCCCTACTCCATGGCCGATGCAATTTTCGAAGAGCAGAGCCTTCAATTCTGATACAAACACGACCATCCGCTAGCTTCTCTCGGATCATGCCTGCCTTCGGATCCAGATCCGCCTCACCAAAGTGGCCGTCCTCCTCCATATAGAGTCCGATCGGCGGCCTAGCTAGGGTTTCGGCAAACTTCCGATTCCCTGAGTCCTCATCAGAACTCCCACCATTCGAAACGAAACGCCGTTTGAAGTTACTCTGACTACGTCGGAGACTGTTCTCCATTCCGGCGTCAATCACCGGAGATGGAATCGGAAACTGTGCCTCGAAATTTCGTTTATCTTCAACTTCCATGGATTTCCAATTTTCAAAACTCAGAGCGAAATTCTAGAGAGAGAAAGCATTTTTTCTATCATGGAACCGTGTAGGATTGGTTCAAAATTTTTTGTATGTAGAATAATCTTACTGAAAGACTCACCTGCCAGCCATGCTCAAGCATGCGACCCTGTCAGAACGGATTACGAGGCAAAGCCCCGAAACAAACAAAAAAAACCCTAAATCATGGATGGCTTAAAATGTATTTTATAGAATTTGTTGTTGAGAGTGAGTTTATAAGATTTATGGGTTTTTATAAGACTACTGGGTCACAAAAGTATATGTAAGTGACTTGTAGGGATGTATGTGTAAATGAATAATTTGCCCTACCCTAGACAATAATGCGATTTCTTTCGACACATTTAAATTTCATAAATATTAAAAGTTGTCTTCAAACATATGGGCAAAAACAAACGAAAGGATTTCTGGGGTTGAATGGGCTTTTTATGGAAGCAACTATGGCTTATTTCTACAATTTCATTCATGCTTGCTTTACAAGGGGAAACTAGAGGAAAGATCATTCCGGAGAGAGTTCTGAGGCAGGGGTGTCCACTTTTTCCCTATTTTATTTATGTTGGTCTGCGAGACATTGTCACGAGCTTTGATTGCTTATGTTCAGGAGGGCCTTCTTTCATGGGTTGCGACCTCTCGGGGAGGTCCTTTGATATCTCATATCTTCCTTGTGGACGACAATATGGTTTTTTTAAAGCAAGTGCAAATGAGATTGCCTATTTTAAATCACTATTTCAGCTTTATGAAGCGGCTTTAGGACATAATGTACATGGATAAATCATCAATGATTTTTTCTTCTAATGTGCCTAACATGACAGAAGTGGGTTTTGCAACTTACTCGGATTGAATGAATCAACGAGTCACGAGAAATACCTCGGACTTCCTACCTAGCTCCATTGGCAAGAAACGTATTGCAACTTTTGGCTCCTTACCTGATAAAGTGGCTAACAAGTTGAAAGGGTGGAAGAAGAATCTCTGTTTTGCAGGTAAAGAAGTGCCTATTAAGGCGGTTTCCCAATCCATGTCGGTTTACACAATGAGCGACTTTAAGCTCCCATCTACTCTTTGTCAGAAATTGAAAAGAATGTCAAGCAAGTTTTTCTGGAGAAAACAGTCGGATCAAAGGGGAGGACATTGGGTTGCGCGGGACTCTATGAAACGCGCAAAGGATGAGGGAGGAAGCGGTTTTAAAGATCTGGAGGACTTCAATAACGCTCTCCTGTTAAACAATTCTGGAGGATTCTCACCTCGCAGTCTTTAGTGAGTAGAGTTTTCAAGTAGAAATATCTCCTAATTATGATATTCTTTATGATTCAGTACAACGGAACTGTTCCTACGCTTGGCGCTCTATTTCGAGTGTGCTCAACATAGTGCAACGGGTTTCGAGATGGAAACTTGGAGATTGACTTATTATATGTCTCTCTATGTATCCATGGCTGAAAAATCCTCCCAAGTTCAGTACTATTCTGAAGTCGGCAGAGGCGGAGAACATGAAGGTTGAGTAGTTCATTTCCCCCATCCGAGAATGGGACGTGGAGAAGCTAGAGGCGCACGACTTTGGAGTTGATGTAGGTGACATCTTGAAGGTTCACATCCCTTCATCTCATGTGTCCTGATGTTCTGAGATGGCATTATACCAAAGGCGGAGATTATAGTGTGGCCTCAGGCTATGCAATGATTCCGAAGCAAAAAGTCGAAGAGAGAAGATCGAGCTCTTCCTCGAACTCCTCACTCCCATGGTTGAAACTACTATGGAAGACCAAAGTTCAGCCAAAATCATTTACACGGTTTGGAGAGCTGCCCATGACTCACTAGCAACTAGGGTTAAGGTCTCTAGATTCCGGAAATATGTATTAGTTTTTCTGCCCTTTATGTAACAATGCTCCGGAAACCTCCACACATCTATTCATGGAGTGCCCTGTCTCCGTGGCGATTTGGGATCACTTTTTGGGCGATGAGTTCTCTAATGGTAAGATCGGCGATATTACTTTTTGGATAGCCACATTCTTCTCTACTTTATTCCTCGCCAATCGTATTTTATTTTGCACCATTATTTGGAAAAACTGGAGTTGTCGTAATGGCGAGCTGTTTCAGAATGAGTTTCATACTAAGGAGGAAGTTTTTGCTTTGATTAGTACCTCCTTGTCACAAACCAGCACTCATTCTCTTGCTGATCCGGGGACTGGCAGCAGTGCCATCCTCCCCTCCTACTGTTGGAGGTCTCCGGTTGAAGGTACAATCAAGATTAACACCGACGACAATTGGGTTGCAGGCGAGGATCGGGTAGCGGGTGGCGCTGTTTTGCGCAACCATTTGGGATCCCTGCACGCCGTTTCCAACAGCAGCTTCAGCAATGGAGGCAGAGGCTTTAGCGATTAGAGACGGTGTGCTCTTGGCGCTCGATTGTGAGAAACACCGTGTTTGTGTGGAATCGGACTCCAAGAAAGTCATTGACATTATCAACAATGGGAGCACAGAGAAGATATCAAGATCCGAACTTGCTGACACAATCAGCTCCATTCGTTCACTGTCGCAACGAGTCGAAATTATTTCATCTAACTGTAGCCATCTTTCTTTGAACATTGTAGCTCATGAGTTAGCAAAATTTGGTCTTTCCTTGACAAACAAATATGTATGGCTAGGTTCTTACCCTCAACAAACCTCTCAACTTCCGTCAAATGATGTAACAGGGATAACTAGTCCGAAGTTTTACATTAATAGAAGTTGTTCTTATTCTTAAAAAAAAAAGAATTTCCTAAAATAAAATTCCTAACAAAAAAAGCAACAAAAAAGGGAAAAGGTTAAGACGAGTGGGGAAATTTGCTAGTAAGATGAATTGACCAGCCGGTTCAACATCCAATTTTTCTGTGAATATTGGCAAGGTTAGAGCTTGTTTGGTATCCGTTTAAAAACAAAAAAAACATTGAAAAAAAAAACGTGCTGAAAAAATACGTTTAAAAACAGAATGAAAAACTGTTTGGTATCCGTTTAAAAACAGTGTTTAAAATCAAAAACACATTTAGTAAAATTATTAAATTTCAATGTTAATTTGCGTGAATATCATTTTTACATACAATATCTACATGTATTTGATATTTTTTGCATCTACTCATAATTGAAATGTCTTCAAACACCAATACTTTGAAAAAAACATCAAAAAAACACCACATTTGCTGTTTTTTTAAACAGCTGTTTTTCAGCATGTTTTTGTTTTTAAACAGGCAGAAAAACAGGCATGCCAAATGAGTTTAAAAAAAACACCCTGTGGATGCCAAACTTGCACATAGTAAATTTGTTTCATCAGTTACACTTATCACCGGGTGCGAGCGAGTTAGCCTCCGCCGCAGAAGACGGCCGTTCGTGACGTCTGGACTACCTTTCCGTCCCTCAAACTGCAAGCTGGAATGGCTGATGAAGAAGGAGCTCGGATACCCTAAATTTCATACCTGTTCCCAAACCCTAATCGGAGCAGGTGAACTTGTCTTCTACCAACTTATTTGCGTGATTACTACACTAAGCTTGTTAGTTCTCGCTTAAATTATTGATTTTTATATTCAAGTTGTTATACCCTATGATTAAACTACTGACATGTGACCTCTCCAGACTCCACAGAGTTACAGAGAGGAGCAAAAATAAGTTTTGACTCTTTTTTATACAAAAAAAAAAAAAAGTTGATTCTTTCATTGAAATAACTGCATACTTCATCCGTAAGGCCTCTTTCTTTATGTTTTGACTTTTGTCACTGTGATTTACTGATTTGGATAGCAAAACGATATAATTTTTTGACAAGTTTTCCACGGTGTTGTAGAGTAAAAATTGTTCCATAAAGAAATTATCAAAAGATCATACCGTTTTGCGATCCAAATTGCCCGGTCAAAGTGACTTAGATACGGGTCAAAAAGTCAAAGCGTAGAGAAAGAGGCGATACGGAGGAAGTATTAAATATTTGGGTCTAGCAGAGTTGGTCGGAATGAGGCTTTGTGACAGGGAGGCTACAGGTGTTGGTGTTATTCCCCTCACCTCTCAGCTATGTCAGCTATGGCAACTTGAGTTGGTTTGACATTTCCCGCGTGGTTTGCAGACTATTGCACATGAGAGTTAGCGATGCTGTAGTTCCCTCACCGAAGAAACCTTTGAAGGGAGAAAAATGAAAGAATATAAGTCCTCGTGTCGATAGTTTCACCTCGTGTTTGAGTCGTATTCTTTCATTTTCAATAGAGAATTTTATAGCTATTAATAGGAAAGAAGTAGGTTAGATTACTTAACTTAATTTCAAGGAGTTGTGGTGCACGAAGGATTTGGAAACTTTTGCGTGTGTTTAAAAATTTGACCCCCTTTGGCTGTCTAGTTGTTGTATACTAGTGAGAAAGCTCTCTGTGTGGCCCGAGCAATGCATTACGAAAACTGGTTTTGAAGGGGAATGTTGGTTTACTCGTACAATCATATACTTGGGTACAAAAGATCTGGAGATTTCAACCACAAAATTGTGTTGTTTGGTTGGATTTGACTTAGAGGAAGAGCTATGTTGCAATAACCAAATGATAAAATGTAAATTACACACTCTTCCCTCCCAATGATCACACATTCCATTCTTGGTAAGAAAAGAAAAGTGATGGCAACGCTACTACATGTTACAAAATTATAATGACCTGCCCTTTAGAGATTTGAAACTTTTAGATTCTTAAAAATGCACCTTATGGTCCACATGCTTTCATGTTCCCCTATTGTATGATTGGAAGTCTCAATATACTAGCTAATATCATGTGAGTAGTTACCTTGAATTCTTTGCCTGTTTGGTTACTGAATGGAACTGAAACTCTTGCTAGAGTAATTCTTATGTTCTCATAGTAAATGAGTGGCCGTGCTACGATCTATATCTCATACATGTGTGTCATGCGTTGTATGATTGGAGCACGACCACGCCATTTACTCCAGAGCACATAAGAGTTACTCGTCTTGCATGCTATCAGCTGTTCCGATGCATGAATAAGGACTAGAGCTTTCAAACTGGCTGGAGGGGGACCGACGGCTGGGCTGTGGACCGGACCTATTGGCCGGAACCCCAGGATCGTCACCGGGTGCGCCGGCCCTTCTATATATGTTATTTATAAAAAAAACCTTGTAAGAATAGTAACGTGCCAAAAAATTCATGTATTTATCCAAAATCATATATATTATTAACTGTTTAAGAAGTGTGTAAAATGTTAGGAAAAGTTGCATTGCTATCGTTTAAGTACATCCCATTTAGGTTGGCACTTGGGACCCATTCAATTGGAAGATGCAAACTTGCTAATGATGAGATGATCATTAGAGTAAGTAGTAGTGTTGATTGAGTTGTTTGGAGCAAGGTTTTCAAAATCTAGATCTTGCATAGGATCGTGGCATATCCTGCAGGCTCGGAATCGTATCGTATTATGCAGTTTTCTATGAAATTTAACCCCAAACTACTCAAATGTTGTTCCTTGTCAATTTTCTACCTAAGAAACATGTAATTCATTTATTTGGACCTCACATTTCATGTTACCTGAAATTTGAGAGGCTAAAAGTGTAAGTTGCAGAGCTAAAGGACGTGTTTGATACAAGATGAGTTGACCATATACTGATAGTACTAAGGTTTCAAATCGTGGCATGATCCAAATTGGGGGAAAACTATCTAAAGCAATTTCCGCTTCTTTTCTCTTGTACAAAGTGATATGCTATATGATGTAAAGTTGTAAACCCTTAATCTAGAGGTACAAGACAGCTCGGTAGGGTTGATAGCACCTAAAGAAGCAAGAATGTAATAGACTTTTGGAAATATCCAAAAGGTCATTATGAAGAGTTGTTTGGATCATACAGACCGTATAGGAGTCTAGGATTGCACTAGTAGAATCGGGATTCTACAGGGAGTTCTATGAATTTCGGAGTTTACATGGGATCGAGAACAGCTATGAGTTGAAGGATCGTAAGATCCGGATTGGGATTTTGACAACCTAAGTTGGAGTGAGAGCTATTTTGGAGTTTAGACAATATATTGATTTTTACGGGGTCTTGGACGAAACTACCCCCTAATATAACGATTTGGGGGTCAATTGACCAAAAACTAGCCGTTGAGGGGAAGAAATGGCCGTTTGAAGCTAAGTTACCTGGAACACCGATCGTTCCAGTTCGTGGAACGGGAACGCGGAACACCATACCCTACGGAATTCGGTACGCCAAGGGTAGGCTTCTTTGGGTACATTCGTAGGAGTTTTACCATATTTCGCAATAAAGTATAAAAACTGCTCAATGTATGCAATATTTTAAAGCTATTACTCTTATATGGACGTAACTTAGCAAATCTAAATGTAATTTCCTCTTCTACATAGATACTTTAGGTGAAATTAGTGAAAACATTTGGGAATCGCCAAATTAATGGTGTTCTATGTTTTGGAACGCGTGATCCAATTCGCAATTCGCGGGGGTACGAGTGAATTGTGGTAACACTGGTTTGATGTTTGCGGGCCTGGTGGTCCGGGTTCTGGGCCGGTGATGGGCCAGGACGGGCTTGTCCAGTCCTGGTCTTCCTCGCTGTCCAGGCCCGTCCTACGGTTCCGATTCCCGGGGCGGGCTCGAGCCAGTGGGGAGTCGGGCTAGGGCCAGTCGGGGACTGGTGGTGGGCTGGGCTGATTCACCCTTGGAACGGGCCAGTCCTGCTGGGTTCAGAATCTCAGGCCCGTTTGACAGCTCTATTAAGGACCCAAGCCCATTGTAGGAGAAAAAGGTCACAGTTTAGTAAATAGGTCCATGCCTGTTTGTAACTCTCGGGGATGAAGGGAACTCATTCCTGACAATCGGCCTTGTTTGGAGGGTGTCTGAACTCAATCTAACACTTGGAAATGGAAGTTAGTTCAAAGTAAATATGGGTAGTGCGGAATTTCAAAGTAAATATGACGTGTGCTGCTGCTGTGGTTTAGGCTTTGTACAGACTTGCTTACCTAAAAGAGTGTAGAGGTGAGCTTGTAGGTAGCTTCTACAGCTGGGTCTGCTTGTTTGATTCGCTTAGCTCTCTCCTTGTCTACTTGTTTTCTCTAGCTTTGATGTCTCATTGTCTGCTTGTTTTCTCTAGCTTTGATGTCTGCTTCTCTGTATTTTTCCTGCGGATGTCCCTTGCACTAGCTTCTTTTCTTAAAAAAAATACCTTTCTTGCCCGGAAAAAAATAAATAAGTTATCCACCTTTGAAAACTTATCTTAAATACCAGGTGTTATTGTACTTACCATTGACTTTTATCTATTCTTTACTGGGTAGAAAGATGGAATTGAATGCTTGTCTCAACTGGTCAAGCCCTTGGTTTGGTTGCCAGCTCAAACCCTTTTAATAGTAGCGGTGAAGGTTATGGGACATGAGTCTGATCATGGTGCATGAAAACGAACATAGCTGTTAAAACTTAAAAACACTACTGTTGTAATGGCCTCTTAAGACCTGTTAACTAACTAGCCTACTAATGGAAAATTTCCCTGAAAGTTCCAATTTTTAGCACGATAATGGCTGTTCCATATGACTGAATCTTGTATACATTTTTCATGGTGGTGGAGAATCCGTGTCTCCGTTGCACATATTTTCTCGTAATAACCATCTGTGGTCTCTTTCCCAGATCTCTGTATGCGGCACTCATTAGTGTTATCAGCTGTCACGGGCCCAACAGTCTTGATCTCTTGTAAGTAGTTCATGCTACAAATAATTTTCCCTTCACGGAATTGTAAACGCTGCTGCCATGTTGCCAATGTTTGTTCAACTACTTATCCTTGTCAATATGAATTTCTCATTCTGAAATTGTTGGGGAGACTTGTTTTCTGTCCCATATCCGTTGGTTGAGAACTTTTCTTGTAGTGAATCTGTAGCAACTGCCTTAACTATCTCATTGTTATGTCCATGAAGTCATATTAGTTATGAAAAGAACATGGAACACCTAACAAAACCGTTCATCAAATTAAATCATCCGTCACTTCTTCATATTATTTCTTTCTTTTGAAACATTTCTCACATGGGCTTGCTTCTTAGTTAAATTGAGAACAGTTATTCGATTACGTTCATATGATATTTCATTGGTGGCGGTGGTGGTGGGGTGGTAAGTGCTCATGAGAGAATGTGCTATAACGGAAGTTTCTACAAATAATTCAACACTGGGCCTTAGTCTGCTACGATATGGATGGATATCCATTCACTTGGACCATGTCCCTGACAAATCTTCATATTGATACTGCAGTGTTATTAATACACAAGGTGGTTGCATCTTAGTTATTGTCTAAGTTGGGATAAGAAAATCATTGAATCAGTCTGAAATTATTATACCAAAATCTTGATCATTTATCACCCATTAGTACACTAGCTATTTGTCCTTGTTTATATAAATTTGCAAAATCAGTTTTCACGTCTTAATCAAGGACAATTATTCAATTGTGGCTAGAAATTAACAAATCTCATTGATTAGTACTTGCTCATATAACAGAGACCAAATATTTGTCCCAAATTAACAATCGGTGACTTGTGAGCCAACCTCTTAAAATATTAACAATCGGAGCAGATGTTAAAATATTCTGCCTTTGATCTTTCTTGTCTGGCCTATGACATCTGTTTAGCGCTTCTATGTGATCTTTGTTTATTCAGCCTACGAGTTGAATTAGCTCCCAAAGCCTATTATTTTCACAGAAATCAAAACTAGTAGTATAGAGCCTTAGACATACTGGGTGTGACAGGCTAGAGAAATTTATTATACCGACCTATCTAAAATTAATCATCAATTTTTGCTCTAGGCTAGCTGATAATTTAGCTGGCCACACCACTTGCTGATTTTCAAACCTAAAAAGATTTCGGGTGAGGAAACCTTACTAGCTAGTTTTTTCCTTCTGCAAGGTGCATCAGGATGATATAAATCTTGCTATTTGTGTCATGAATCTATCTTTTCCAACGGCCCTAAAACATTTTTGATGTTCTATGTGATGGTATACCACGGACATTTGATCTTTTCCATATTTTCTGCAAATAAGACTTTCTTTTGGGTGGTATGTGAACTAGAACGAGACTTTCGTTGGCTGGAAACTTTCTATAGTATCCGAGAACTTCATTATTAGTAATAAAAGTGTAGTACTCTGGTCAGATTACATCACTTGCAGGATATCCTTCACCATAGCTAGGAAAAGACTTGCACGTAGGGGTGAGAGATAGAGAGAGATCTCATGATAGTGGTATACATACATATATGTGTGTGCGTGTGTGTGTAAACCACAATTATTAGTGTACTAATAATTGTGTAAGAAATTAGTACAAAGCCTGTGCTTAGAATATACTAATGGTGTCTAATCAAGTTTACGTCATTGCTAGTGTCACTGCCTCACCAGAGCTTCTTTCTTACTCTGTTTTTTTAAGATTTGTTTTCCTTGCACATGGTAGTTCTGTTCTGTCAATATGATTGCATTCTTGCTTAAAACTTGATTTTGGGGATACGCCAAGACTGCTCCATGCAAAGTCCACAATATGATTAAATTACCAACTTTATAGAGTTAGTAACCTTGTTCTTAATTGAATGCTTTTTTCACTTTTAGCTATGAGTTAACTCGGATTTCACCTTTAATAATTCAGATTATGGGACTTTTTAGTCTTATCTATAGTGACCTGTCTCTCACATCACTAAAGATCATTAGAAGAAAGTAATACTCCGTTTGTGTAAGACTGTAAGCATCCCTATAGGTGGGAAAAGCTTGGGACGCGGCACAAACAGTCTGGATATATGTTAAACGCTTGTAAAGATGCTGTTACCACAGTGAACCCTTCGCCCCTTCTAGGTAAATGTACTACTTTTACTAAGAACTTAGTAGTAAATGAGGCTATAAGTTGCTTATGATGAACGTAATCATAATTTGTAACCTTCAGTCTTTCATATATTGTGTGTCGTGATTAGATTGGTAGTAAACGAAGAAACACGATATTAAGAGCCGGTAAGGACTATTAAAGAAACCCTAAGATGTGTGTTACAGACCTGATACAAGGTCCATTTGGGCCCCTTAAGTGTCTAGTGCCATGATAGAAGGCTGCCTCATACATTGTAGAGAAGTCTATGGGCATGTTGACAGCTCACAATACCTTGATATTTATGTGCTTTGCTTGTTGATATGTGAACAATCCTAGTTAGAATAGATGAGGCTTTATTAAGCAAGCTTATGATAGAGTTATTAGTGAGTTGTGATGACTCTGCAGATGCTAAGACCTAAAAATGATTTTTGTGCTAATGCCAAACTTTCTTCTGAAGACTTAAAAGAAAATCTGATTGTCTGCTGGACTTCCATTCGTTATGGCCATAGTATCACAAGTTTAAATTTTGAACGGTTTTAGCAAGAAGAGTCAACTATGTAATCAGAAGCTGCAACCTAAACGAGACCAGACCTGCCGGAAACATAACCTAAGGGCGGAGCGATCGAGAGAATATATCCAACTCTGAATCTCTGGGCAACTTAGGCTCTTAGTCCTTCACGTTAATCTCGGCATGAGAGTTATTAAGATGTTTTTTGTGTGTGTGGGAATGCTCTATATTATTGGAGCATTTTAAATGTGCATTAATGGAAGTTTTCTCAAGTCCTCCAAATGTACAGTGCCATTAAACAATATCTTTTGCTACCAAAAGTATCTACTATATATCTGTCCATATACTCCTAAGAATTGAAACCTTTTTCCTCCCAGAGATACTATATATCTATAGAGAGAGGGAGAAGCTGAAGAGGGCGACTTTTATGATTTTCTAATATGGATGTGGCGTCGCCATTCTTCTCGCTTGACCAAATTGATGAGTTATTTCAGTTCTCTTCTATTCCCTCCTGCAGCCAAGAACAATCCACGATAGAGGAAAAGACCCCTATCCTGCCATTTAAACCATCTCTGGGTAACAACAATGATGTAGTATCCGTCAAGCCAGATCACAGAAAGCGCATCGGTTTATCGGTGACCTGTGGCGACTCTGAAGACGGTAATTTGGAAAAGAAAAAGATCATTCATCGTGATGTTGAGAGACAGAGAAGGCAAGAAATGGCTGTGCTCTACAAATCTTTAAGATCACAGCTGCCTGACGAATATCTCAAGGTGGACATTTTGTTCTTTTTTAATTATCGTATCTTTTGATTTCGTTCATTATATTTTCCTTGTTTAGGAGTCGCTGACTTGATCAATGGTTTCAGGGAAAGAGGTCTATATCTGATCATATGCACGAGGCGGTGAAATACATAAGACATATGCGGAACAAGATTGAAGGGTTGAGTGAGAGAAGAGATGAGGTAAAGAGATCGCTGGATAGAGGCAGTGTTAGTATTGGAACGAATCATGGGGAAAGAAGTCTTCAACAAACTGTTACAGTTGAGACTGCAAGATCAGGAGGAGTTCACATTGTACTAAGCTCAATCTCAAAAGGAGGCGTGCCTGTTTCCCGAGTGCTAAACTTTCTCATCCAAGAAGGGCTAAATGTGGTTAGCTGCATTTCTACGAACACCAACGGGAGATTGCATCACTGCATTCAATGCGAGGTATGCACTTATCTTTATTTATCTTTACTTACTACAGTAACTCCTAAAGTGAAGGTTCTGTGGCTGTGGGAATATGATGTTACTCATTCTTGTCATTCGTGACCATAAAAAATTCCCCATTCTTTTTCATTTCGACTGGGTATATTTTGTTGCAACTCATTGTCCATAGAAATATACACAGGTCAGTGAAGGAAACAGCATCGACGATTCTGAGATGCAACAGAAGCTGTTGACATTAGTACTCGGGGGGCTAACAACTTAATTTGGATGTAATGTTTTCTTCTTCTTTTGATGATCATATATGATAGTGTGAAACAATAACGAGGGATGTCCAATCTATAGTAGCTTCGTTTCTCTGTGGGTTTTCAGCGGTGCATTGTCTTTTAGAATCATGTCCACACTGTTTTCTCTAGTTTTTCCAGGGTGAATCATGGTTGTATTGTTGTAATGTTATGGTTCTTGGCTCCGGGTCAAAGAGATGACAAATTAAGGCATACATGAATAATCAGTTAAAGGTTTTCTAAACCATGCAACAGCGTTGACCCTGCAATTTCAATTTCCATAAACTAATTTCAAGAACTAAAAGCCAATGGCTCATTGAAGCTATTGTGGTTCACGAAAGGAGATGGATACTATAACTACTAGTTATGAACTATATGATATTCGTCTTCCAACTAAGAAAATAATTATATGATTTTTCACAACCTAGGTTCCATAGTCGATAGGCAGAAGCTTGAAACTGTATAAGCAGAATATGCTACCAAGCCAAGTCAACATACAGAAAATGAAGATGTTAGATCATGTTTCAGATGCATATTTATATACGCCCGACAATCCTGCTCTTGTTACCCCGAGAGCTACAAAGAAGAGAAGATGAAAAATTTCACAAAAAATTGACTGTGCAAATATAGCTTATCCCTTGGGAGCTATTGAAGTGTCTGGAAGCATATCTAATTACAGAATCAAGTAATAGTTTGGGCCTTGAGGTGTTGACAGGTCGAAAGAGAGTTTTCGTTGATCCTTAGCTTCCTTTTGAGGTATGATGCTTCTGTGGTTAGAGAGTTGTAAGATGTCACCATGGCCTTTAATTGTATCCAGACACTACATTAAATATCAACCTTGAGAATAGATACAACTCAACCATAATATGTTTAGACTGAAAAAAAATATACTTCAAGATAGGTAGATGTGTCCCACTGTGCAGCATATATCAATGGGTAAAAGACACTTTCACCCCCTCAGTTTTGGCATAAAGACAGTTTTACCCCTTAAATGGGCCAAATTTCAGAACACTTACACCCCCTGATTGTGTCATTCCATACTCGTAGAGATTAAAGCACCAAAATATTGACCATCTCTATCTCGGGTTCATCAAGCTTTCATCCCCAAATGATAGAAGCAGCTTTTGATAGCAAGGCACACACAATATAATTGTATAAAAACTATGTAATAATTCTAATTCAGAAGGCACAAGTTATAAACTCCCAAAAGAATGCTCGAGATAGAGGACTACTACAGAGAACGGGGAGTTTGATCTTCCAACAGTACCTGTAGCTCGAATCAATTTTGCCCACTCCTGCAAATGACTAAATCATCAAGGAGAAATCACTTCTGGAGAATTGCTTACAGTTTCTCTGACCTGTAAATATCAATATCAACTCATTTAAGAAAATTGACCTGATGCTGGCCGGCTATATGTGTGCTGTAATTGTGAGAAATCGTGAAAATTATTCTACTTGATGATTAAACTCGTAGGCCAACTTTATACTAAAGTAGTTTGAAAATTCACGCTTTTTGTTAAGAAAACAAGTGAAGGTAGCAGTAATCTTTGCCTATATAGGTTTTAGCTCATTAAAATCTTACCTTGTGGTCCATTACTCCATATCCATTCATGTTCTGTTGTGTAGTTGGAATTTTCAGTGTTGCAGTAATTTAATTGCACATAATTATTCTCTTGATGAATTTTAGTTGCTCATATCTCTTATTTGAGTCATGCAATCTGCGCGTACTAGCTCTTATTAATTCAACATAGCTGACATCCCGTAAGTAGAAAAGAACACAATTTAGTAAGTATGCCAATGCTTGTTTGTAACTCTTCTTGGTAAGGCTTGTTTGCAACTCTGCGGGCTGCATGGAACTCATTCCTGATAACAGTATTTGTGTGGTGGGATGGGTGTCTGTGAGCTCGATCTAGCACTTGGACATGGAAGGTAGTTCAAAGTAATTATGGGTTGTTTGGAAGTTTAAACCATATGCACAGAATCATTCACTATTTTGAAAGTATAATAATGAAATCTGTTTGTACGGAGTAAGATTTTCCTTATAAGAAAGGGCCACTCATCGGCAATCTTTAATTGTACTTATCATTGACATCTATGTAGTCTTCCCTTGGTAAACGTGTACGCTTGTTTCAGCTGGTGATGCATCAGGAAAAACAAAACAAATAACACAAATGCGACTCCGGAAAGAAAACGACTCTCAAAATATGTGAAATCTGAAATATTATTGATTGGATGTTAAAAGACGCATTGGCCAAAGGCCTACAATGATTTAAATAGCCTAAACGCTAAAGCATGATAAAATTATTAAAAATGGCATAAACGACTATCCTATTATTCTGATAGTTTATAATATTATATGATCAACCCAATTGGCGGAATTGTAATTGGACTTTCCTACTTAGGGAACATAATTTAATACAATCTGATCTAAAATGAAAAAAAAAAACATTTATTTCGAGCCTGAGATGGATGATTCTGGCCAAATCAGCGCCTTGCTTGTGACTAAAGTCACAAATTCTGATCATAATGTCGTTTCCACTCAGAATAAGTGTGTACTGTAGCTTGCCCGTGGTTGCACGCCTTTAACCCTGCCCTGATTTTCTTTTTCCACAAATTCTTCCCTACATCAGCTGGTCTAGCCATCCGTTTGGTTGCCAGCTCAAGCTCCATAGCGTCTTGATCTCTGATATTACCTAGTCGTGAACTTTAGGGGCACATGAGTTTGGTCCAGTCGATTTAACTAAACCTGGACATCCCTGTTCCTAGATGTATCATTTTTACGACTTGAAATTTACCTTTGCAGTTTCAACTTGTTCCATTAAATGTCACATTATTTCATAGCTAGTTTAGAAGTATCTGTCTCTTCATATGTAGTACTACTCATCAGTTAATAATAATAATAATAATAATAATAATAATAATAATAATAATAATAATAATAATAATAATAATAATAATAATAATAATAATTCCTGGTCTCTTTATCAGATCTCTATAACGGAGATCTCCTGTAAGTAGTTCTCTGTAACAAATTGTTTGTCTTTCTAATGCTGAATCAAAGTGATAGAAATGCTGCTGCCAAGTTGCAATGAAGAAAAGTTCAAAGAGGCTGGTTTCCTGTCCCGTTATCTGTGGGCTGAGAGAACCTTTTTCTGTACTTAATCTGTAGTAACTGCCTCTTTACCATTCCACTGATATGCCAATGGAGTCATATTAGATATCAGTGGAGCTTACAAAACCTACACGAAACCATTCATCGAATTTGAGACAATCTTGGCTTCTTCACATTTTTCTTTCTGAGACACTTTCTGTCGTGTAGGCTGCTTCTTTGGTTAAAAGTGACAATAGTTCTTTAACTGCATTATTCATATTATATTTTCATTTCAGGAGGGGTGGTCATGAGTAGGAGGATGTGATATGCTGGAAGTTACTACTAATAATTCTGCACTGGACCCCTGTCTGCTATGAAATAGATGCATACCCAGTCACTTACGCCATGTCCCTGAAGATCTCCATGTCGACACTGGCAATGTTATTAATACAGATGCATATTAAGTGCAGATTTGGCGAATCTGTTTCTTGTCTTAGTCAAGAACAATATTTAAGTGTGGCTTATAGTTAACAAATCCCATCTGATTAGTTTACTTGCTAATATCAAAGAGACGAAACAGTTATCTCAGATTAACAATCAGTGTCTTGTGAGCTAACCTTGTAAATATATTTAACAATCAGAGTAGGTATTAAAAATATTCAGCATTTATCTTTCTTGTAGAGCTGTAGCCATTCGGGGTATCACAGTCTAGGGACACTTAATGTACAGAGTCTACAGACTTATCTAAGATGCATGGTCGACTATTTTTCCCTTGCTGATTCTTAAACCTAAAATGTTCTGGTAACAAAACCTTGATAGCTAGGTTTTTTCTTCGGCAAGGTGCAACATGATGATAGGGAGGGTGCTATTTGAGTAATGAATCTATCTTTTCCCGCATCCCTTGAATATTTTTGATGTTCTATATGATGGGATATACAATATGAAAGTTTGATCTTGCCTAATTTCCGCAACACGTGGAACGGGACTTTGGTTGGCTGGAAATTTGACACGTCGCGATAATTAATTGTCGTTTGCCTATATATTAATTTATGTGTTAGAAATCAACATGATGGCTGCTCTAATAATTTACTAATGGCCTCTAATCAAGTTTTACGTCATTGATAGTGTCACTGGAGCTTCTTTCTTACACTTACTAGTTTGGGTAGGTCGGTGTGATTGTCTTCTGGCTTAAAATATGATTATGGATAATTAGGGAAGAAAAGCCAGATGAGCTCCACGCAAAGTCCACGATGTGTTTAGTGTTGCACTTTACAGGGTTAATCTTTTATTCATTCCAACTTTTGAATGCTGTCACATTTGGCTACTATGAGTTAGCAGTTCCATGCTGTTCCATCTCTCACAATAATTATCAGCAAAAGAATGGTAAAAATATAGGTGGAAATAACTGGGGACACATTTCTTGTAAAGATGCTGCTGTAAGACTTACAAGCCTGTATGGAAAAATAGCAGGGTAATCCTTCCTTCTAGGTCTATATTCCCCTCTTACGTAGTAAACGACGCCGTAGGTTGATTATGATGACAGTAATCCAAAGTTTTACCGTTTATATTCTTGGCCGTGACTTGGTAAATGAGATAAGGAGAAATATGATGAGGTATGAAGTCAATCAATTTACATTAAAGAAACACTAGATGTGTGATACAGACTCGATATTGGGCAGGCATGTCATTTCCCAACTTAGTTGGGACACGGTACAAGTTAAGGGAATACCTCCAGGAAGAACACGCAATTCTATTAAATTCTTAGGAAGACTTATTTCACGTGGTAATATTTTTCTTGAATGCTCAATTATTTTTGGTTCACTTAAACATGTGCACTTTTAGTAATTGACATTTTCTCCAGCCCTCCAGATGTACAGTGACGTTACAAATGGGCATCTTATGTCTTTTATTACATGGAGTATTGATGTATCTATGTCCATAAACTTCCAACAACTGGAACCCCATTTTCTTCTCAAAGAACTATATTTGTAGAGAGAGGGAGAAGCTGAAGTTTTGTGATTTTCTAATATGGATGTGATGTCGCCATTTTTCTCTTTTGACGAAATTGATGAGTTATTTCAGTTCGCTTCTATTCCCTCCTCCAGCCAAGAACAATCCACGATAGAGGAAAAGACCCTCTCCTGCCATTGAAACCATCTCTGCGTAACAACAATGATGCAGTATCTGTCAAGCCAGATCACAGAAAGCGCATCAGTTTATCAGTGACCTGTGGCGACTCTGAAGATGGTAACCTGAAAAAGAAGAAAAAGATCATTCATCGTGATATTGAGAGACAGAGAAGGCAAGAAATGGCTGTGCTCTACAAGTCTTTAAGATCGCAGCTGCCTGACGAATTTCTCAAGGTGCACATTGTTTTCTTTAGTCATCGTAACTTTTGATTTCGTTCATTGTATTGGTTTCCTTGTTTGGGAGTCGCTGACTTGATCGATGGTTTCAGGGAAAGAGGTCTATATCTGATCATATGCACGGGGGGGTGAAATACACAAGACATCTGCGTAACAAGATTGAAGGGTTGAGTGAGAGAAGAAACGAGGTAAAGAGATTCTTGGATAAGGGCAGTGTTAGCATTGGAACAAATCTTCAACAAACTGTTACAGTTGAAACTACAAGATCAGGAGGAGTTCACATGGTAATAAGCTCAATCTCAAAAGGAGGCGTGCCTGTTTCCCGAGTGCTAAAATTTGTCATTCAAGAAGGGCTAAATGTGGTTAGCTGCATTTCTACAAACACCAACGGTAGATTGCATCACTGTATTCGATGCGAGGTATGTACTTATCTTTATTTATCTTCAGTTACAGTAACTCCTAAAATGAAGGTTATGTGGCTGTGGGAATACGATGTTACTCATTCTTGTCATTCGTGTCCATAAAAATCCCGATTCTTTTTCAATTTCTCTTTGGTAGATTTTCTTGGTACTCATTGTCCGCAGTAACATACAGGTCAGTGAAGTAAACAGCATCGACGATTCTGAGCTGCAACAAAAGTTGTTGACATCAGTACTGGGGGGTTAACATCTTAACCTGGATGTAATGTGTTCTTCTCTAGATGATTATATATGATACTTTGAATCAATAACGAGGGATGTCCAATCTATAGTATTCTTGGTTTCTCTCTGGGTTTTCAGTCATGCATTGTCTTCCAGATCATGTCGACATTATTTTCTGAAGTTTTTTCATGGTGAATCATGTTTGTAATTTTAAAGAGATAACAAACTAAGGTATACATGAAAAAATCAGTTTAAGGTTTTCTAAACTAATTTTAATTTCCAAAAACTAATTTGAAGAACTTAAAGCCAATGGCTCATTGAAGCTATTGTGGTTCACGAAAGGAGATGGAGACGATGACTATTAATCATTATCTATATGATCTTTTAACTAAGAAAAAAACTAAATGATTTTCCACAAACTTATGTTCCATAGTTTGATAGGCAGAAGCTTGAAACTGTATAAGCAGAATATGCTACCAAGCCAATCGAACAAAGGAATATGAAGATGTTGGATCATGTTTCAGATGCATATTTGTATATGCCTGACAACCCTGCTCTTCTTACCCCAAAAATTGACTGTGAAACGATACTTTTTCCCTTGGGATCTAATGAAGGGTCTGGGAAACTACAAGGCTATGAGAAACTACATCTCTAATTACTGATTCGAGTAACAACGTGGCACTTGAGGTGTTGACAGGTTGAATAGAGTTTTCGTTGATCCTTAGCTTCCGTGGGTTGAGACTTGTAAGATGTCCCCATGGCCTTAAATTGTATCCATACACTACATTAAATATCAACCTTTAGAATAGATGTAAACTCAACCATAATATATTTAAACTGAGAAAACAATGTTATTCAAGATAGGCAGATGTGTCCCACTGTGCAGGATAAAGCAATAGATTCTTAAATTGTTAGTTCTATGTAAATTTTGACAATTTTCACTTGAGTCCTTAATATTTGGAGAACTATATAATGTAAATGATCTTCTACCTTACTTTTCTTTCAACTGACAACTCGGCCAACATGACGGCGTTGCCGCGTTCCCAAGAGGCCAAGACAAAAAAAGTACCAAAAGAAAGCTATAAAATAATCTGCAACCATTGAAGGTAGAAGAATAGAGTAAGGATAGTAATAGTTTTTTTTTTAGACAGAAGGATACTCATAATTTCTTTAAAAAAAAAATCGATGCTGATAGTGAACATTAAGTGAGAAGTTTCTCCTTCCCAAGTCAACTTCAACTCTAAAAGTTCGTAGATAAATAGGGACCTGAATAAAACGGAACCAAACAATCATATACATTCTCAACCATGAACCCAATGCACAAAGATAAATGGGACCTAAATAAAACGAGATGAAGACAAAAGAAGTTAAGTGAAGGGTTTTACATTCAGTCAAATTAGGAGTAGTACTGCTAGTAAACAAATGTCTAGTTTGGGGAACGAAATATTAGCAATCAGATATGCAGCTAGAATTGGACTGCATTCTTTTGTGATCAATCTGATTGGTGAGATATTACTCTATTCAATCTGATTGGTGAGATATTACTCTATTTGATCATGTGGTTCCGTTTGGAAGGAAGAAGATATCAAGGCAAATGTATTAAAAAATGTGCATAGTGACGGAGGTCTATTATAAGTATAACGAATGTGCAAATTCTAATATAGATAGAAAGCCATATCTATGTAAAGGAGAGAGTTCTAGGTAAGAGTCAATCTAAGAATTCCACGAATTACAGCTAGATGGGCTGATGAAAAGGTGGGGTGCACAAAGTTCAATAAGAACACTAACCTGGAACCCAATCGAAGATTACCGGCATGTTGAAGACGTAAGACCTGAAACTATCGAACCATGATGTAAACTTTTGTTTCGTCATCTCAAGTAACATCATGCCAGAACCACATTATATTGTGCATAAAATCAGATGGCATAGATAGTTCAGAGTCTTCCAATATACCCGATACACTTGTGGTTCTTGAAGCACCAAAATATTGACTATCTCCATCTCGGGTTCATCAAGCTTTCTCCTAAATGATAGAAGCAGCTTCTGAAAGTAAGGCACACACAATATATGACTTCATAAAAACCATGTAATAATTCTAATTCAAAGGCACAAATTGTAAACTCTTGAGAGAATGCTCGAGATAGAGGACTACTACAGAGAAAGGGGAGTTCGATGTTCCAGCAGTGCCTGTAGCTCGAATCTATTTTTGCCCACTCCTGAAAATGACTAAAACTTCAAGGAGAAATCACTTCTCGAGAATTGCTTACAGTTTCTCTGACCTGTAAATATCAAAGTTGAATCATTTAAGAAAATGACCTGGTGCTTGCTGACTATATGTGTGCTTCAATTGTGAGAAAGCATGGAAAATTTCTACCTGATGATTAAACTCGTAGGGAAATTTTATACTAATTGTCATTGGTACTCACTAAGAAGTTCAAATAATTCACTCTTTTCTGTAGACAAAGTACTTTGTCGGCGTGCAAATGGGTGCTAGCTCCGTGGTTGAGCATTCAAAGGCCCTGCATGAGGTTCAGGTTCGAAAACCGTGTTAGATGTAGGCTAGTTTAGAATTTGTTATATGAAGTTCTTGTATAAGAGAAAAAAAGGGAAAAAGGTTGTACTGTGGGGGAGTAGTTGAGTTGGTCGGGCATGCATGCTTAAGTCATTGGTCATTTTTGCCTAGAGGTCTTGAGTCTGAAACTTGGAGAAACCCAAGGAGCTGTCTATGGGTGTTTGGCTTTGATTATATATTCAGTGTGGTATATATGCTATTCAAATGAGCAGACCACAGGTTTTTTAAGTGTAGTATATTGGTCTTTCCTCCACTTTTAGACCCATTTGGCTGTCTATGGGTGTTCGTATAATCAAATACTTGGGGACAGAGATCGGAAGAGTTCAACCACAAAATCAGGTTGTTTAGTAGGATTTGACTAAGAGGAACAGTTCCATTGCAATTATCAAATGATAGAAGGCAGATTAGTAGTTATATTAAACACCAACTTTGTCTGTCAATAACACAATCATCCTCCCCAATGATCACACCTTCCATTCTTGGTAAGAAAGCAAGTGAAGGAAGCAGCGACCTTTACCTATTTAAGTATTAGCTCCCAAAAATTGTACCTTAGGGTCCATATGCTTTCATGTTTTGTTGTTATATTGTATTTGGAATTCAATATCCCAGTAATTTAATTGCACAAAACTATTCTCTTGACGAATTTTAACTGCTCGTATCTTCTGTGTTTGTGTTGTGATTTTTGCGCGTACCAGCTCTTATTAGCTCAAATTTTTTGACATTCTGTAATTAGATAAGAACACAATTTAGTAAATAGGCCAAGGCTTATTTGTAACTCTATTTGGTAAGACTTGTTTTTAACTCTGCGGGCTGCATGTAACTCATTCCTGTAAACCGTCTTTGTTTGGTGAGTGTCTGTGAGCTCGATCTAACACTTAAACATGGAAGGTAGTTCAAAGTGAATATGAGTTGTTTTTAAGTTTAAATAACCATCTGCTTAGAATTATCCACTATTTTTGAAGTAAATACAAAATTTGTTTGTACCGTGTAAGATTTTTCTCATAAGAAAGGACCACTTGTTGGCAAGCTTTAATTGTACTTATCATTGACATCTATCTAGTCTTCCCTGCGCAGCAGGAAAAACGAAACAAAGAACATCAATGTGACCCTGGAAAGATAAACGACTCTCAAAATATGAGAAATCTGAAATGTTATTGATTAGATCTAAAAAGATGCATTGGCCTACAATGATTTTAATAGCCTTAACGCTAAAACATGAAAAAATATGAAAAATGGCAAAAACAAGATATCCTAAAATTATGATAGTCTATAATATTATAAGATCAGCTCACTCAATTGACGGAATTGTAATTAAAATGTCACATTATTTCATAACTAATTAAAATGTTGCATTTTTACGACTTGAAATTTACCTTTGCAGTTTCAACTTGTTCCATATATGATTAAAAATCACATTATTTCATAGCTAATTAATAAGTATCTGTCTCTTCATATGTACCCCTTATTTTCTCATAATAATGATACTTGTCTCCTTCTCAGATCTCTATATCGGAGTAGCATCCTTAAGGTTATGAGCTGTCATGGGCCAGGCAGTGTTGATCTCCTGTAAGTAGTTCTCTGTAACAAATTGTTTGTCTTTCTTCCGCTGAACCAAAATGATAGAAATGCTGCTGCCAAGTTGCAACGAAGAAAGTGTCAAGAGACTGGTTTGGTGTCCTATTAGTATTATCTGTAGTAACTCCTCTTTACCAGTCCGCTGATATGCCAATGAAGTCATAATAGATACCAGAGGAGCTTATAAAAATTACATGAAACCATTCATCGAATTTGAGACAATCTTGGCTTCTTCACATTGTTCTTTCTGGGACACTTTCCGTCCCGTGTAGGCTGCTTCTTTGGTTAAAAGTGAGAACAGATGTTCAGTTGCATTATTCATATGATAGTTTCATTTTAGGGGAGGGGTGGTCATAAGTAGGGGAATGTGCTATACTGGAAGGTACTAATAATTCAGCACTGGACCCTGGTCTGCTATGAAATAGATGCATATCCAGCCTCTTGGACCATGTTCCTGAGAGATCTCTATGTTCACACTGGCAATGTTATTAATACAGAAGGTGGTTGCCCTTGGCTATATTTCTCTTTTTTTCGAGTGCAGATTTGGAGAATCAGTTTTCGTGTCTTAGTCAAGAACAATATTTAACTGTGGCTTATGGTTAACAAATCCCATCTGATTAGTTTACTTCCTAATATCAAAGAGATCAAACAGTTATCTCAGATTAACAATTGGTGTCTTGTGAGCAAACCATGTAAATATATTAAACAATCAGAGCAGGTATTAAAAATATTCTGCATTGATCTTTCTTGCCTAGCTCATCAATGATACGCCCTATCTCACTTTTATATTGTCTTACTTCCCTAAAAAAAGTTCCAAAATTATTGTCATACTTTCTAAAAGTTACAAAACTTTTTCACTTACTTCCCTGCACGCCTTTTTCTCTTTTCTACCTTTTCAGTTTACGAGAAAATATTGTATAAGACAAAGGACATTTCGTTAAGTTTATCAAGACAAAACTATCTCCTTAAACTTTATGAAAAGTCCAACGTGACGATAATTTGGGACGGAGGGAGTATCGTTCTAGGTTCTGTGTGATATTTGCTTATTCAACCTACCAATTGAATTAATTCCCAAAGCATATTTTTCTCATGGAAAACCGATGCTAGTAGTGTAGAGCCTTGGCCATACGGAGTGTCACAGGCTAGAAACTTTATGTACAGACACATCTATTATTTAAGATACATCACCAGTTATTTTTCGCTTGGTCGTTCTTAAACCTAAACGTTTCTGGTAATAAAACCTTGCTAGCTAGTTTTTTTCTTCTACAAGGTGCAACATGATGATAGGAAGGGGGTTATTTCTGTCACAAATTCATCTTTTCCCGCGTTCCTCGAACATTTTTGATGTTCTATATGATGGGGTATACGATGTGGAAGTTTGTTCTTGCCTTATTTTCTGCTACACGTGGAACGGGACTTTGGTTGGCTGGAAATTTGACACGTCGCGATTATTAATTGCGGTTTACCTATATATAATTTCGTACGTGTTAGAAATCAATATGATGGCTGCTTTAATAATTTAATAATGGTCTCTATTCAAGTCTGACATCATTGATAGTGTCACTAGAGCTTCTTTCTTGCACTTACTAGTTTGGTTCCGTCAGTGTGATTGTCTTCTGGCTTTAAATATGATTTGGGAATAAAAGCAAGAAGAAGAGATCCTTGCAGAGTCTACATAATTTTTTACTCATTCAAAGTTTTGAATGCTGTCACTTTTAGCTAGTACTGTATGAGTTAAACTGCAGATTTCACCCACAATTATTCAGAAGATGGGGACACTTCATAATGTAGGTGGAAGTAAATGGGGACACTTCACAGCCAGTATGGAGATACATTTCTTCTAAAGATGCTGTTGCCCGAGTGAACCCTTCCTTCGAGGTCTATCTTCTCCTCTTATTAAGAACTCAAAAGTAAATGGAGCTGTAGGGTTGCTTTGCAAATCATAAATTTTACCCATTATATATTCTTGGCCATGACTTGATCAAATTACATTATTGAAGTTTGAGCGTGTGATACAGACCCGATATGGGGCAGGCATGCCATTTCCCAACTTAGTTGGGATATCATACAACTGAAGGGAAGACCTCCAAGAAGAACACACAATTTAGAAAATATGGCTCAATTCTGAATAAAACTGGTCAACTTCTGAGAAGATGATTGTTGTTAGATATCTGTTTCTATGATCTTCTTATGTTAATCTGAAAATTAAGACTTATTTCACATGGTTATTGTTTTCTTGAATGCTCAGTTATTTTCGGTCCACTTAAACATTTGTATTAATAATGATTGAAATTTTCCCCAGCCCTCCAAATGTACAGTGAAATAAAAAAATGTGGGCACTAATGTCATATACATATATAGACACACACACACTATGTCCATAAACTCCCAAGAATTCAGAGGCATAAGTTGTGGCTTTTATGATTTTCTAATATGGATGTGGTGTCACCTTTCTTCTCCCTTGACCAAATTGACGAGTTATTTCAGTTCTCATCTATTCCCTCCTGCAGCCAAAAACAATCCGCGATAGAGGAAAAGGCCCCTCTCTTGCCATTGAAACCATCTCTGCCTAACAACAATGATGCAGTATCCGTCAAGCCAGATCTCAGAAAGCGCATCAGTTTATCAGTGACCTGTGGCGACTCTGAAGATGGTAACCTGACAAAGAAGAAAAAGATCATTCATCGTGATGTTGAGAGACAGAGAAGGCAAGAAATGGCTGTGCTCTACCAGTCTTTAAGATCTCAGCTGCCTAACGAATATCTCAAGGTGCACACTTTCTTCTTAAATTTTGATCATTCATTGTATTGGTTTCCTTGTTTATGAGTTGCTGACTTGATCGATGGTTTCAGGGAAAGAAGTCTATATCTGATCATATGCACGAGGCAGTGAAATACATAGCACATCTGCGGAACAAGATTGAAGGGTTGAATGAGAAAAGAGACGAGGTGAAAAGATCCCTGGATAAGGGTAGTAGTGTTAGCTTTGGAAAGGATCATGGCCAGAGAAGTCTGCAACAAACTGTTACAGTTGAAACTACGAGATCAGGAGTTCACGTTGTTGTAAGCTCAATCTCAAAAGGAGGTGTGCCTGTTTCCCAAGTGCTAAATCTTCTCATCCAAGAAGGGCTTGATGTGGTTAGCTGCATTTCTACAAACACCAATGGGAGATTACATCACTGTATTCAATGCCAGGTATGTACTTGTTTTTATTCATTTCTTCTTCCGGAAACTCCTAAAATGAAGGTTTCGTGGGTGTGGGAATACGATGATGTTACTCAATTCTTATGCTGGGTAGATTTTCTTGACTCATTGTCGTGTAACATACACAGGTCAGTGAAGGAAACAGCATCGACGATTCTGAGCTGCAACAAAAGTTGACATTAGTACTTGGGGGTTGTTAACAACTTCATCTCTATGTAATGTTTTCTTCTTCTCTTGATGATTATAGCATATGATACTAGTTTGAAACATTAATGAGGGATGTCGAAACGATAGAAGCCTGGTGGTGCATTGTTGTCTTCTAGATCATGTACATGGTGGATCATTGTTGTAACTTGTAAGATACTTATGGATCTTGTAATAAAGAGACATTTAATGTCTCATCATCATCTTCAGCTACCGGTAATGCTATGGTCCTTGTAATAAAAGAGACATCTCTCTGTAACATCACCATCTTCTGCCACTGCAATTGTGATATAATACTATTGTCGATGAAACATGTTCGGTATTGTTTTTCTTGATGTTTTAGGCTATTTTTTTAAAACAACCTGTTCAATATTGTTGTTTTTATCTTTTTCTTTTAAACATGTACCAAACATGCTCATTGCTCAATTTCTATTCGATTTAAAAAGCTTAACTCCCTCTCTTTGCAACTGACATTATGAAATGAACTAATTGTTTGTTCGATCAACGTCTCATTTAGTTCTGAACCTATTCTCTATAGTACAACATGAAGACTCTATGTGCACATCATAATTAACCAAGGAGCCTGTTTGGTCCCGGTTTAAAATTTTAAAAATCTCTTCTAAATAACACCTATATGCACATAATAACAGTTGTGGAGCTCGAACTCAAGCCTCAGTCTGGCAAAGAGAAGCATTAATATCATCCCAACATCAAGTACCGTAGAAGTATATGATTTTTTGGGTACCAATTCAATGAGATTTAATTTGAGTCAGGCCATGAATTGAAAGTTGAGCGGTCACTGGTCCATCCTAATTGAAAGCAACACTATTAGTATTTCGCATCATTTGCCCGATGTATGCTGCTATCTCTTGCTGTATCCACAGGATTCTTGCTATATGATTGTGCGAAAAGTAAATTAAGATATGTGTGTGTGTTCATTATATTGATTTTTGTTAGAGAACGAATTTGCAAATCGTCTCACATTTCTTGTAGGTCTCACTCTTAAGGTGCATTTCAATCGAAGTTGAATTGTTACGACTTCATTCTGAATGTGTGTGTGAGAGAGAGAGAGATATTGAGCGAAGGATTTAAGGGTCAGTTTGAAAATGCTTATGCTGCAGCATAGCTGCTTTCAGACAGCAGAAGCAGTTTTAATGTGTTTGGTAAAAATATTTTTTTTGCTTTTACGGACAGTTTCTGCTGTCTCACAACAGCTTTCAGGAAGCAAGGGGGAATATGTTTTTCCAGAAAGTGTTTTTGATTGATTTATCTACAATCGATTTTAACATTATTTAAAAATATCAATAGTTATCTTTACGGAAATGACACGTGTCATATATTTTTTTGTCATTTTACCCTCTCAAAGCAAGTTCACAGTTATTTTACCAAACAGAAAATTACTATATCAATATTTCACAACTGCTTATACATAATATTTACCAAACAGTATTTTATCAAGAATTCACAGCAACTTTCCCATAGTGTTTTCACACAGCAGTTTTTTATCACCGTCACAACATTCCCAAACTAGCCCTAAGGCAGTGGCTCTGGCTCTTCCATAGGCTAACATAGTTTTACACTAGCACATGTGTGTTGCGAATTTCACTTGTGTTTGTTCTTTCTCTTTGACAGTTTTATAAAGGCAAAAGTGTAAAAATGACACGTAAACTTTGGGTTACCAATCAAAACTGCTACCTAAACTATTTTTATGGTTAATTTACATCCTAGACTATACTATCATATTTAGTTCAAGTCTGTGGTTAGTTTTCACCGTTAATTAATGTTAAGGTCTGAGAATTTGAAGGAGAATTTTGATTGTTCATTTGTTTTGGCAAAATGAAATTTAAAGTGACAATATTAACCTCATCCTTATGCAAGGGACTACATTATCCTTGCTCTCATGTACTTACAAACAAAATCACACGATTACTTTGAAGCAAACGAGAGGTCACACGAATCAGGAACACAACAAATTTGTATGAGGGTTGAAGGTTTGTTCGACATATCAAAAACGAATCACGCAGTCAAAAAAAGTAAGACGTGGGAAAGGAAGAAGCAACTAGTAGTATTATGAGATCAACTAATAGATAAAAGCTGAATATGCTGAGTGAACGAACTCGAGGTAAGCATAGAGTTATGACCTTTTGGGTTCTCAATATTTTAACGTTTGGGATTTGGTGTTGAACTCCGTAACGATGTGATAGAGGAGATAAGAAATACTAACCTCCCTCCCCGAATAGTGAGCCTGAAGTCCCCCAAATTATATCTCAATTTACATCTTTTTGTAACATCAGTTACGTTAATTATACAATTTACTCACAAGATGTCAGATTTTATTTTCAGGTAATGACATTTTTCTTAATGTTATTCCCTTGTAAGGTCAGAGCATAACATCAGACACCTAGAAATTAGTATGAGAACAGTGTTAAACTTCTCTAGAATCGAATGGAACTTTTAAGGTGCCTTTGTATACACTACCTGCAGAACATGCCTTCAAACCTTATTTTTGTTGATTTTACTAGAATAGAGTTGCAAAAGTTAGTAAAACAGAAACTGCCAATATTTTACATAATATTTACACTCATAATTGTGACATCATTAGCCGGGGGCCGGTTGTCCGTCACTATAGGAGAGGATAAATTCGGTCTCTTAAAATATGATATGACATAGTCAAAGAGTGTAAGTGCCATAAAATCTGAAACAAAAAAGAGGGTGAAAGTGTCATTTCCCAAACAAGAAATGGTGAATGTGTTGTTGTAAACCTGAGGTGATGAAACTGCCTTTTTATCCTATATTTTACATCATTTGAGATCAGCAGAACCTATTGCTCACACCCAACCACAGGGAATAAAATGCAATTAACACTCTCTTCTATTTCTAAACATTTTAGGGTAAACGACACTTTCACCCCATCTAGTTTCATTGTAGGACACTTTTACCCCCTTAAGTTTTGAAAAGTACATTTTCACCCCTTCATTGTACCGTACTTCAAGTAATTTACTCTCTCTAACTGCCACACCCTTAGTCTGGGAGAGGAACATGTCACTAAATATAATTTTAAAGACTAATTTGACCCAACATATCATGCGAAAAGTCTAATATACATTTGAATAATGCTAAAAAAAATTATAAGATGAGGGCAAATTTGTCCCAGAAATTATTTTTACTGCCGATTCTCAATCTCAGACTTACGGTGTAACAATATGGGGTGTGAGTTTTTTGAAACTAAAGGGGGTAAAAGTGTCTTTTACAACAACCAACTTTACAGAAATCAATATACTCGTAATTCGTAAAATTTACTCCTATTAATTACTAGAATTGCACATGCCCGAGGGAACTATCCCTAAATTAGATAGTGTTTAAATTTAGAGGTGTTATTCAAATTTATATTTGCAAATGTGGTGAATTAAAAAAAGTAAAAAAAAAAAAAAAAAGAACAACTTCCGAGTATGGAATGAACATTATAATAATATCCATCAAGTCATGTTCTTAAACACCTTTGATAAGTTGCGTAAATTAATCAGAGAGATGGTAAATTTTCAAGTGGTGGGTAGTTAAGTGGGTAGTTAAGATCTGGGTAGTTAAGTGGGTAGTTAAGATCTGGGTAGTTAAGTGGGTGGTAGGTGAGATCTAAGGGCTGAGGATGACTTAATCCAAGGACTGAAAAGTCATAAGTTAGTGAAACCATGCTGTTTTATAGAATAGATGAGAACATTAGTTACCATGATCCAAACAAGGCGGCGTTTGGATTGTCAGTTTATGGTTTATTAGAATGCAAGACATAAAATGTGACAATCTGCAACAACCCCTTTTCCGGCTCGAGACAAGTCCGGGAGGGCGATGCTTAATAGAAGCGGCGGAGATCAAAGCAATACAATCCAAAACTCATACTTATATTATTAAACAACTTCATATAGTATCTTACACACGCGAATTACTATTAAACAATACTTATCTAACATTATTAGATAAACTACCGGTGGAATCCATACTCTAGATGAGTACCGCGCCCCTTCTATTTTACAATCCAGCTCCTAGGCCTGCGGTGGGAAGAAAAACAAGAACAACAGTTTTCGAAAGTCAGCAAGAAATGCTGAGTGAGATACACCTTAGCGTGTAAAATAAGGAAGATGAGATAGTTGCTGATTCACGAGTTAAGTAAAACAGTAACAAAATACGAGTAAAACATTATCAGAGTTTGCAGCAGAAATAATCAATTATGAACGTTCCAGAAAGAAGTCCATTTATCGAAATTCCGATCCGTCGCACGTTTCCAAACCACAGGAGCAAATATGCCCAAATATTATTGGTTCGTTGTAACCAGGGACCATGGCAGACATACTAGACCTAAAATGTTGCAACACCCTCCTAAGAGCGTCAATCATAGGAGTGTTATCTAGATGTTGGACCCTAGCCAATAAGGTGTAGAGCCGGGGCACGCGAAATCCCGCATTTTAGGGAATAAAACCCAAGGGATCTAAATCTTAGGGGCACATGGAGTCCCGCATTTTAGGACATGAGTCCAAGGGATCGAAACCTGATATAAGTAACAAAACTGGTTCCAGTACAAGCGAATCTTTCCACTTTGCATTATGAACGGATTATTATTGCGTGACAGTTTCAAAGAATCATTTCGAAATGTAACCAAACTCAAATAAAGCATGTGAAACACAAAACACATTTTGAGACGGAATATAAAATCATATATTGACATGAATGAAGCTAGGCTAGCTAGGCTAGACATGTAACTCACAAGTATTTTGAGACAAGGAACACAAATCACACAATTCGACACGAATGAAGCTAGGCTCGCTAGGCTAAGCATGTGAACTCACTTGAAGTCGATTTAGCAGCTAATACGTCAGATGGTCGATGAAGCCTATGTCCACAAATTCGTCTCCTACAATTTACAAATCTCTAGTCACAACGGTGTTATTTCCGGATAAATGAATACGCTAGCCCTATACAAATTTCCGGCTAGGTCAAATACTATTTACATCTCGCACGATCCCAATAACTTGTCTTTTAGGTCATACACTTATGTAAAATATATTTATATATAGGACAAATGACACTAAACCTACATGCAGTTTACACTTAGTGACACTAAACCTCCATCACTTTCAATTTACATAAAAAACCCTATGCAGTTTGATTTTTGGTACAAATAGCCTCAATCCACTAACGGAGTTACCGAAATCTAACGAAATTAAGGGCAAAACTGTATTTTCATATAAAATCATATTTTATCTTTATTATTTTGTAAATAAAATAAAAAATGTTAAAAATAAATGATGTTATGTGAATAAACTATTAAAAATATATTTTTACCCCTAAACAGATTTTCATTTATGGGTTTTTTCGTAAAAAACATCTACAACAGATAGGAAGGTAAAAACATCCATTTACATAAAAAAAGGCAACAGATTGACCAATTTGTTTTCTTAGATGAACAATTAATGGAAGCGGTATTTCAATTCTCATGCATTCAGAGTCCAAAACTAATGGCACCAGAGGTAAGCACTTCAGACTAGGATCAAATCTCAAACCAATTGCAATTAGTATCAACATTTTCTGCTGTAAATAGACTTCATCCTTTCAAAGACCTAACTTAAAACCACCAAAAAGCTAGCCCTAAGAGCATCTCCCACAGTTCACCAAATCCTATATTTGATAGTAAAATTTGGTGTTTTCGACCTCCCACAACAAATCATCAAATCACCAAATCATCAAAAAAATGGTGATTTTTTTGTTGGCCTCCCACAGTCGTTGACCAAAAAAACACCAAATCACCAAATCCTATATTTGGTGTAGCTTTTGTGAAATGGTGAAGTGCATCTCCCACAGTGCCCTCAAATCCTATCCTATATCATCAAATCCTATTTTTACCATCAAATTTGATGGCAAAAATAGGATTTGGTGTAATCTACACCAAATTTTTTATTAGTGTTTAGGGCATGTTTTCACATTACTTTCATGGTAATAATATTCTCTAATGTAATAGTGTAGCATTTCGTCTTAACAGTATATACGTCATTCGTTTTTTTTCTCCCACTTTGTATAATATGCTTTTGAGCCATAGCATGTTACATAATATTTTTAGCATCATGCTGCGGGATGATAAAATAAAATAACTAATGTAATTGCAACAGGTTTGGCCGAACATAATACACTCATGTTAAACTTCAAGAACTACAGTAATACATATGGGATAATCATGGTCAAATAGATTAGACTGGTTAATTTTAGATTTTTTGAAGTGTTACTTAATCATTTTGTAATTTCGTGTAATATTATTTTGGTAATAATTTTTTTTTGATAGTTATGAAATTCATGACAATAATGCTACTCTCCCCGAAATATGGGTTTCCCGATCTCCCCGAATCTTACATGGCAATGCCATTGTGAAAGATGATCTGATGAAAAGTTGTGCAAAGTGGTGGGCCCATAGGTTAAAGTGGCTGACGTATGTAGGCACATAGCTTCGGGAATGTCGGGATTTCGGTGAGTGTAGCACTGTTGAATTCATGATTTGGTGATAAATTTGATGATTTGTTGTGGGAGACCAAAATTACCATTCTCTAAATTTGATGAAATGGTGAAATAGCTATTTGATGTAAAATTTGGTGAAAACTGTGGGAGACCAAAAACTCTATTTCTCCACCAAAAATGGTGAAATGGTGTTTTTGAGGGTTAACTGTGGGAGGCCAAACCATTTTTCTCCACCAAATATAGGATTTGGTGTGAAATTTGATGTCAACTGTGGGAGATGCTCTAACACCTTCCGGAACCAATCTGTCACATACACCTCCATGACAAATTCTGTTTTTTTTTCTAATCGAGGGTTTCTTAGTCCGGGAAGTCGAACTGGACTTCCACCGCCACCGCCGGACCGCCCCACTGCCTGGATCTGCAAGGGTTTTATCTGGGATTCGACGAAGACATCCTAGCCGCCGAGAGGAAGCAGAACAGAGGAAGATCGGAGGAGATGAAGGTTTCCGTCAAAGTTCCAGTCACCACCACCTGGATCTGTGAATGGTTCGATGAGACTTCCATCTGGGATTTGAAAGGTTCTTCAGCGTTCTTCGGATTGAAGGCTGAGAGAGAGCGAGAGAGAGAGAGACAGACAGACAGACAGAGAGAGAGACAGAGAGAGAGAGACCGCCGGTGATATTCGTGTGATGAAGAAATTTGATGGTGGTTTGATCAAATTGAGCCATACACCAATTGTGGGTGTTTGATGGTGGTTATCTTGAGGCCCTCGAGCACAATTCACTCTGCTTGTAATTTTTTTTCTTCCTTCGATCTGTTGTGGATGGCTAACTATGCCCACCAATAAATAACTATTTTTAGATTTCTTTTCCTTTCTTCTTTTGTCTAAATTTTGTGTAGGGGTAAAAATATAACATCATTAAGTTCTTAAAAAAAATAGTTTATTTACTTAACATCATTATTTATCTACAAAAAAATAAAAATCAAATATGGTTTTTATATGAAATACATTTTTTCCCTTAATTCCGTTAGATTTCGATAACTCCGTTAGTGGATTGAGGCTATTTGTACCAAAAATCAAACTGCAGAGGGTTTTTTATGTAAATTAAAAGTGATTGAGGTTTAGTGTCACTAAATGTAAACTGCATATAGGTTTAGTGTCATTTGTCCTTATATATATAATAAGTATTTTGGAAAAGTAAATTTGAGATTAAATAAGTACAACAACACTTATAAGCAAGCAATACTTGAACTATTTGATACTATATATACTTACTAGCAAAAATATGTTTTCATAAAATAAAGAATAAGAAAAACTGTTATAGTTAGAAAGATTTAGAGACTATATTTGCATACACAATATTTAACTTAAACGAGTATACTTATTGATGATAAATGAATATTTGAGACCCTTTATTTATTTATTTATTTAAAAGTGACATTTAACGAGTACTATTTTCCAAACATACACTTATATTCACAAAGTACTCTTGTTAGCTTATTTTCAAGATAATTATTGAAATGATAGCTTATCACAAAATAATTTTATGTTTCTATACATTTGTAGAATTTAAATAATGAAAAAAACTTAATTAAATATATCATAATAGTTAATGCACAACTAGTCCCCCTTTGAAACACCCCATTTGTTGTTCGTTTGGTTGATATGATCATTGCATTTTCTTGTGCAATAGAAATTTGCATTTTCTTGTGCAATATAAATTACATCATTGCATCGTGCATGTAGGTATAATGTTCTCTTTGGAGAGTTACTGTTTTACGCTTCGAGGACGAAGCGTTATTTTAAGGGGAAGGTGATGTAATACCCCTATATTTAGTGGGGTATTTATTTGTGTATCATTCTTAAATTGGGGTAATTGTTAGTATTGTGGGTATGCATTTGTAGTTTCTTAAACTTAAGTGTAACCTTACTTGGGGGTTAAAGTGTCATTTCTCAAACCACATGTACCACTCTCTCCTCCTCTCTCGGAAAAACCCAGTAACAGCACCCCCGACGCTCTCTCCCCGCTTCTCCCGCAACTCCCTCCACAACGCCGCCACGAAATCACCCACGATCTCCCTCAATTCAACATAAATCATCCCCAAGCCTCTTCTTCCCTCTTCCTGTACTCACTCTACCCTCACCCTCTGTTTTGCGAAGAAAACAAACCCACTCCTCTGTTTGACAAATCACCGCCAACACCACCACCTTCTCTGCCGATTCCGGCGAATTGACCACCACCACCAGATCGCCTCCTCCCCTTCTCCATCACCGGCGAATCAGCAGGAGCTAACAGAGCATCGTCGGCTCTATTTTCGCTCAAGTCCGAATCTCCTACCCGACGGAAAGACCCGGACCCGACACCGGAACTTGTCAATTCCCCGGCCATTCTCTGTCGTTACCTCTGCTCCGTCCGACGTCTTCTCACTCTCTGCTACTTCCCTCTGCTCCGGCGACCACCAAGGCAGCAACCGTGACCGCAGTAACAGCGACGGTTGTCTTCTCCGACTTTGGCTTCGCCTCCTTCAATCGGTAACACCAAAATTTCCCCTGTTCATTTCTGTCTTGGTTCGTGAGTCTGATCTCTCCATTGTTTGTTACATGTAGTACTTGTCGATTTATCTTGTGGGTATGGGTTGGTTTGTGAATTGAAGGTGTAGGGAAGATAAGCGGCTGAAACTATTGTTTGGGGTACTCTTGGTACTTTTGTAAGACTTTGTGGGTAGGTGGCTGTCATTTCAAAAGTTTGGGGGGAGGTCCTGGCTGTTAACTAGAATCTATTTTGTTTAGTTGGCTATTCTCATATGTATAATTAGTGTTTTGTCAAATATTAGTTTTAATTAATTAGTTTCTACAATATGAAAACAAATATAAGTGTAGTATTATAATTTTACAATAAGAGTTTTGATAATAAAAAATAGTTTTGTTAGTGATAAATAAAAGTGTTTTCTTAAGATATTAGTTTACTCTACATTGTGTTTAATTCAAGATATTTTCCTTATATAAATAAATATTGGTTCTTAAATAAGTATTTACTCTTTTAACTAGTAAAGTTAACTTTTTCTTAATACTAATATCAATTTTAAATATTATACTCTTTTCTATACGACTAGTTGAAAATAGATTTTAAGAATATAGCTAATTAGTTTAAAGTGTATTTCTATTATTATATTATTATTATTATTATTATTACTATTATTCTTTAATATCATAACTTTGTAAACTATTAATCTTTTCTAATATTAGAGTGACGTAAATTAAATTGGGAACTTGTCGGGGAAATATTCTTTGTTTGCATATAGGGCATAATTACATTTGTTGTATGAGTTTGGTTACGTGTTAATGTTAGGATTATTTGACTATTGTAGATTCCGAGTTCTTAGACGATCAGTTCTTTGACAGTCCGTACTACGAGTATTAGTTTCGTGCTTGCTTGTGTGTGTGGAGCTTTCTTCAATCCAAGTAAGTATATGCACGACACCTTTAAATTATCAAAATGTGTTATTTCGTGTGCGTTATCTCAAACTGTAAATTCGATTTCCTCTTTACACTACTTTGAGCCTTCCTAGTAATTCATCATTAACGTTTTGAGAAGCATGTGGTTACTATCCAAATTGTGATCTTTTACCCTCGTAAATAATGGATATTAAATGTACGATAATAGAATTGGGAACGGTGTACAGAGGATGCGTGTGAAGGCTACGGCCGGGGACACATGTGCGTTGATTCCCCTAGGGTTTATACCCTCTTATTTATTGTGAAAACTAGGAGTACTACCTATGCTAGTGTGGGTCACAACAGTATAGGGGTGTCGACACTTAAGGTCTCACTAGTTATTTTAGGGAGAATCGGGATGGACTGTGATATCCCGTAGAAGCACCCTACTTTATTATTATTCCATCGTGACCCCTCTGTCCACATCGAACCTGTTGGGGCTCGTGTTATGCCTCAACCAAATAAAATGATAAAGTTGTGGTTATCGCTTATCTTCCTGCTTATACTTTCGTGTTATGCCTCAACCAAATAAAATGATAAAGTTGTGGTTATCGCTTATCTTCCTGCTTATACTTTCGTGTTAGCCAAAAACTCCGTTTTTACGTGTTGTGGTATATCTTACTTAGTTTTTACTAATTAAAATTTTCCTGCGGTCGGCTTTGTCTATTGTAAAACCCGCAGGTTGGCATTGAGGTGGGGGAAACGCGCACATGTTGAAGCTTAGGTGTTTAGCAGCAATAAAGTTTAGTTTCATTTCGTCACTTAGATGTTTCAGACGTTTAGTTTTTGTTTATTTTCCTTGTTTCCAAACTTTGTTGGAGGGTTTTCTCCTTTTTATATATAAATAATGTACTTGGAATTTCGGTTGAATTGTACTAGCTGTGAACCGTGGTCCTTCGGGCTGTTTCACCCTTAATATTCTCTAAAATACAATTCAGCCCGTAATAAGTTTTATATAAAAGACAGACCCCTCCCCAAAGGTTTCTGAAAACTGTAATTCGACCTCAACCATAAACTAAACGATGAATACCCAAACACACCAAATCGTAATACGAATTCGAGCTATAAAACATGATTTTGATTACATAAAACAACTCATGGGGTGATTTAGGGCTTACCCACTCCAAGAAACGCAAGAAACGGTCGACAAACGGAGCGGGTCAAGTCGCCGAAAACTTCGCCGGCGGTGGAGCTCGACAGGAGCTTTTCCGGTGGATTCTGGACTTGGCTTAGGGCTCTAAGAGCTTGTTTGGCCCCCTTAGTGTCTAGGGAGTTGGAATAGAGAAGGCGGGTGGTGTTCGTTTGCCGAACGTTGACCGGAAAATATGGAGTTTCACGGGAAAATCTTCGTCGGCTGCTGCTGCTGCTTTTTTGGCCTCTTTTTCTTCTTATTTTACTAGTGGTAAGGTCGCAATAGAGAGGGAAAGATATATATAGAGAGAAGAGGTGGAGAAACAGGAGGCGGTGGGTGGTTTGGGTGGCTTCCCGATGGGTGCGGTGGCAGCAGTGGCTTTGTTGCCGCTGCTGCTTCTTGGTCACTTTTGTCCAGTTCAGAGAGGTACAGAGAGAAGAGAAGCAGAGAGATATAGAGAAGAGATGGAGGACGATGGTGTTTGGTGGTGATGGTGATCGGTGAAGTTGGTTGTGGTGGTGTTTGGTTGAGTTGCCATAGAGGAAGAAGATGAAGAAGAAGAAGATGATGATGATGATGAAGATGAAGATGATGATGAAGATGAACTAAGTTTAAATAGGAGAAAAGGAGGTGAAGAGAGCGGTGGCGAGGGCGGTGATGTTGTCGTGGAAGAAGAAGCAAGAAAAAGAATATGAGAAGGAAACATTCTGTTGGAAAAAAATATCAAATAAAATATAATTTTTTTCTTTAGAAATTATTGGGTGTAGCTTAGGTACTAGTTGCTAGAGTGATTGGGTGTGGCACACACACACAAGATCGCGGTGGTCGTACACGCAATAGCTAAAACAAAGAAAATATTTACGTTTTAACTTACGATTATTAACATAACGTTCTCCAAAATCCCACACGATTAAAACACGATAAGTTACACAAATATTATTTTTCGAAACAAAATTTTTAATAGCTCTCCGAATTACTATTTTACCCTTAAGTTTTAGACAGGGTATTACACAATCCAAACACCCTCGAAGTCGAATTTCTCTCTTTGAATCATCTGCTCCAACGACACTCTCTCTACCCAACAATCCATGGCCGCCGAATCTAAAAATCTGAGTGTGTTGTCGGCACCGGAGCTGGCCTCGATCACATCGATCTCACCGAGTACCGACGTTGTGGTATTAAGGTCGCCAACGCCGGAGATTATGTTTTCAATGGATGCAAGCCTTCTTCCACCCCTATGGATATCAATAACAAGCTGAGTGCAGTTGATGGACAAGAACTTTCACAAGAAAAGGCCTTTTAATATAGAAGACTTGTTGGGAGATAACTGTATTTGTGCAACACAAGGTCAGATTTATGCTACGTTGTTCACAAATTATCTCAATTTTTAGCATCTCCCAGAATTCCTCACCTTGATGCTGCTCACAAGGTTCTGAGATATCTAAAGAATACTTGTGCTCAGGGCTTATTCTTTTCTTCCAATACTAAACTGACAGTCAATGTTTGCATGATGTGGTTGCAAAGAGTTCTGCAGAAGCAGAGTATAGAAGCCTTGCTTCTGTCACTTGTGAGTTACAGTGGATTCAATACTTGCTCCAAGATCTTAAAGTTTCTTTGAAGGACTCTCCAGTGATATGTTGTGATAGCAAATCTGCCAATTACGTTGCTTACAATCTAGTTTTCCATGAGAGAACTAAGCACATTGTAATAGATTGGTATTGGATAAGAGATAAACTCGAAGAGGGAAAGCTGAAGCTGCTGCACATTGATTTCAAACATCAACTAGAAGACATTCTGACAAAGCCATTAGCTCATGGGCCTTTTCATATTTTACTTGCCAAAATGGGGGTTCACAATGTACATGATCCAACTTAAGGGGGCCTCACAACAACAAATCCTGCCTCCGTTGACATCAAAAATTGTCCCTAGAAAGGCCAAATATGTCGGTAGAAATTCTATCGAAAAATCATTTTTTGACGCAAAATTGTCACTACAACTCGGTCATTAGTCTTAAAGCCGACAAACCCCAAGTATGTCGGCAGAAAAAAAAGGCGACATCAATTTCTCTCGACAGTTTAAATCTAACAACAAACTTTTTTTGTCGCTAGTACAACTACCGACAAGTAAATTTAGTAGTTTATGTAGATAAGTGACAAAAATATTTGTCACCAGTTAATATGTTTCTCACAATTACATCTTCCTGGCGACACACATGTTTGTCGCCTGTATCACGACCAAATAAAAATAAGAATGGAGATTTTTACATATGTGCATATCTGTGCTGAAATCCAAGATCAACCATATATGCACCCAAAATCTAAACACTACTCAAACATATATGCACAACTGTGCTGAAAACCAAGATCACCCTTCAACAGTGGGATTTTTTACATCACACAAACCAAAATAACACTGCATAAAAACAAGTTTGCATCCTTAGCCGTGTTAGTGACCGTCCAGTAGGTCACTCTAATTCAAGATTCATACAAATCAAAGCAGTATTAAGTTAAAAAAACAAGTAGCTTGTGTTTCAAACTTCAAAAACTATTACATCTAGAGGTATCAAGTGCCCAGAATTAAAACAGCTAAAAAGTATTATATGATCAACTGTCCAGAATCACCGGCCAGTGGGTCCTTCGATGCCCTGAACCTGCAAGCGACGCTAAAACCTGCAAACAATGAAAAAAAGAATCATATGATAGTGGCTGTATGGTTTAACAACAATGAATATCGCCTACGATATACATCAATAACCTAGCTAACTATTCATGCTGCCGTTAAATATATATTTTTACACATTCGAGTTACAATTACTCTATACCGTATATAGGCCAGCCAATTTACAATTACAGTTTTCTGTGAGAATAGAGAACAATATGCAGATATCATACTTTTCAAAATCTCACATTATTACGGATACTGCGAGCACAGTTGAACACATTTCAGCACCAAAGATGTCTTTAATACAGTGCATAGTCTAATTAAGAGACATCAGCCATTGTAAGATTAAGCTGGAAATGGTGGCTAGCACGACTAACTCTTTCACGCGTAAAAGATTATTCCTACGAGTTATACTTCAAACCACTACACCTCATCTATGTAATCAACAATGAGCATGGGTTTCAAATATACTTTGTAAACTTTAAGCGACAAATGTAATTTTAAGATTCCTACTCTCCCTGTCCAATTGATTTCTTAGATCACTACTAATTATAGATTTTAAAATCAAAATCTGAATAAGCAAATAGAAAAACTATCAAGGATATCTTACCGTCGAGAAAAAGAATCTTTAGACGGCATGAGGTGCTTTCCAAATTGAAAATCAACTGCATAAGGACAAATACAGTACGTTAAATGATTAGGGAAGGATTCTACACTTGGCATATGAGAGAACCTTAAAATGCCAACATTTAGTTTTGATAGCTAAACTAAGCGAAAAGAAACTATCTAAAATAAAACTCGTATCTTGGTGCTAATGAACACGAAAATAAGGCAAGGTAAAAATAAATTACCTTCGGTTTGACAAAGCTACTATTGCAGAACTCGGGTGAAATCACACCTACACCTGAAAATCGTATCAACTATTCCCTTTTTCTTGTTATTGTCAGCTTCACTTGTGCTTTCCCCTTGTGGTGTAACTGCAGAAAATGACGCATCTATTTGGGTTTGAGCTCTAGTTTCTACATAGATCATGGGAAGGAGTGTTATTTCTAGTACTTAAGTCAAAATCCATGACCTCAAAGAAGAGTCTGAACTAACTGAAAATACTCACCCAATGGCATCTTCCCGCGTGTTATTAGCTCAATAGCTCCTGTTTTACAAGCATTTCTCTCCTTCAACGTCTCTTCAAATAGATTCGACTGGGGCTTATCGAATGCTGCATCGTTTTTGACAAATGTTATTGCCTTTTTTAGCATAGTTCCCAAAGCAAAGTTTTACTAAAGGATGTCATGAAGATTGCAGGAGAAGCTTCTACTGGACCAGAAACACAATTAACGATAAGCACAAGTTAAAAAAATCCATAAAATATTAAGAGTGCAGCTCCTTAGTTTTGATTTCCACAACAATGTTTATTTAAGCTTGATGAAACCCCTGTTCAATCTTAATCCGATTAAGTTTGTGTCCCTTATGATAATACAAACCACATATGAAACACAGGAAGATGACGAGAAATCAAACCTGCAGTCAAGGATATCTCATGCACATTGTGCAACTATCATAATTAAAACATATTAATAGTTTATTTTCGAACCAGATGGAGGGATTTGAAAATTATGTGGCTTTTACACTACATCAAGAACAGAACCAAAGATGGAAAAAACTTTGGAGTTAAATGCACCGAGAATGGAACATGAGACAAAATAGATTAGAAAATTTGGAAAAAACTGGCAAATTCCTTCTACCTTTGTTTCTTTGTGCTTCTCAAGATGGTGTCTGATCCCTGCACCCTTCCTTGAAACCGGTTGACAAATACCTGCCTCTGCCTCCTATTCATGCATTATTCTTGTGGCGGCTTGAAAAAATTATTGATGGAATAACTTCACATGACCCGATCATTGAGCCAACCTTGTAGTCGGGTTACAAGAAAAGAAGAAACGTGAAAGAAACTAAAGGAGAAAGATGATGACAAAGAAATACCACTCCGTCCCAACTCTATCTTCCCATGGCGGCTGGGCTCGTGGTTTAAGAGTTGGGACAGAAAGACTAAAATACCCCTGCCTTTTTACACAAATAACATTCAACTCCACCATCAACACCACCCACCAGCCACCATCAACACCACCACCAGCCACCATCAACGCCACCAGAAACAAGAACAACCAAACACAAGAAATTCAATAAAAAAAAATACAGATCTAGACTACAAAATTACAAATTTTAGAAAAAATACAAGAGGGTGTAAAAAAGAGAAGTAGAAACAGATCCAATCCTCTATTCCTCGTCGCCAAGATCTGACGCCGGTAGCCTCTCCACGCCGCCGGTCGCCTCGTCGCAAAGATCTGTGAAAATAAGCAGATTTGAATCAAATAGAGCAGATCTACCAAGAGAAGAGAAGAAGAAGAAGAAGAAGAAGAAGAAGAAGAAGAAGAAGAAGAAGAAGAAGAAGAAGAAGAAGAAGAAGAAGAAGAAGAAGAAGAAGAAGAAGAAGAAGAAGAAGAAGAACATAGCTACCTGGGTTGCCGGCGTCCTCTCCGGCGTCGTTGCCGTCGTCTTCCACCAGCAACGAGGTCGCTAAGAAGAAGAAGGGAACATAGCTACCTGGGTTGCCGGCGTCCTCTCCGGCGTCGTTGCCGTCGTCTTCCACCAGCAACGAGGTCGCTGTCCTCTTCGCCATCCTCCTCGCCGTTGGCACCGTCCTCTTCTCCGCCATCGTCCTCAGTCGTCGGCGTCGTCCTCTTCTTCTCCGCCATCCTCCTCCCCGCCATCATCACCGTCGAAGTCACCGTCCTCTTCCCCCCAACTCACTGTCGTGCCTCTCTCTCTCTTCCATTCTTTTCTCTCTTCAGTTATGTGTTGTGTGGTGTGTTCTTCTCCCTCTGGTTGGTGTTTTGTGTGGTGTGAGAGGAGTGAGAGAAGATATGAGGATAAGGTTAGGAGAAAGTGAGAGAGAAATGAGTAGGGCTGTGTTGTTGTAGGGAGGGTAACTTAGTCTTTTGCCTTGTTTAAGGTTACCCGATTTGGAAATGGGAAGAAAGAGTTGGGACGTACCAAAAAGGAAATTGGGAAGAAAGAGCTGGGACGGAGTGGTAGGAATCAGTTACATTACATATCCAATCTTCCTCCAAGACTACTGGTACCTGTAAATTAAGATCCATGATCAACTCTCGCATACGCAGTTGTTCAAAGATGGGATGATCGAAGAATCAGCGCCTTCTTTCAAACTAATTTGTAATGATGATCAAAGAACTCTGAGAAAGCCTTAGGTTGGAGCGAGATTGGTGTTTGAATCACGAAGAGAGAAACATAGAGAGAGAGAGAGAGAGAGAGAGAGAGAGAGAGAGAGAGAGGGATCCGATCTACTCTCAGTCCTGGAGACATGATGGGTTTCGATCTTGGACGGCGGCGATGAAGCTCTGAGGTGGGCGGCAGTTGAGATTGCTTCAGAGGGTTTCTTTTTTCTTTTTTTTTTTTTGAGAAAGCTTCAGAGGGTTTCAAAGAAATTAGTGAAAAGATGATTTTTTTTAGAATTGTGGAGAGAGGAATTTGATTTTGACGCATGACTCACAAATCTTTTATTCATTCTAAAAATGTTGTTTTCCCCCTCCCACAAATTGTTAGCGGGAAAATTTTCACATTACCTCCAAAAGTTATGCACTTTAATTTTTAGCGTTGACAACTATGTAAGTCACCAAATATAAAGTCTTCACCTTATTTATTTTTTCGAGATGGAAACCAAGCACATAACGTATGCATGACTAGTTTTTTATTAAAAATATATAAACAATCACAATGTTCGACAAATAATAGCATGTATATCAACAAAAAGAAATATTGTCGATAAATCATTTAACTAGCTACACAAAATTGTTTGTGAACAAAAAATTTGTCGATAAAAGTCATAATTGTTGTAGTGCCTATTACAGAATATAGGTAAGTTGGATAGCAGGGGTTAATATAATAATTGTGCATAGTTGTGGCTTGATAATCAATTAGCGCAGTTTAGTTGCTCTAGTTAATAATCTCCATATGTGTATTATTGATTGTGAATTAGCTTGACCAATTCAATTAATTTGGAATCAATTTTTCCCTCCATCTTCTTTCTTGTTAGAAATCACTAGGGGACCATTGATAAAATAGAAGTAAAGAAAGGAATTTGCTGAACGAAGAATAAGTTAGAGGAGGTCTAGGGAAAGGACATGCCTTTCAAAGAGGATCGAGAGAACTACACGATAAGGAAAGAAGTATTCCCAGCCTGAGAAGGTGTAACTTGGAGGGTAGTTTATCAAGAACAGCTAGCCAAAGCAGTATTAACACTTTAGGAGGCAACTTCAATCTCGAGAAATCATTCCAAGAAAAAGAGTGGTCGATTTTAGAGATAAACTCCAAAATTACCGTTCCGCAAATCTTTGTCAAGTGCATGAAAAGGGAGATCCCAGTAAAGCTTCTTAAAGAAGAACAATCCATTGGTGGTAGTGATCCAACATGCTCTATCACTTTGATCTCCAAAAGGAACATGTAAGCAAATAATCTTAGAAACTAACCAAGGTAAAAAACACTCTTTATTATGTTGAAGTTCCAAGTTTTGGAAAGGGGGTTTAAAAGATCATGAACAGTAAAAACCCCAAAATGTTGCCCACTGCAAATGTCCAAGATAGCTTTAAACGAAGAGGCTGGAACATCATGGATCCAAGAGAAGTTGTACTCTCATCAGATATTTTATGTATGGTCCTTTGACTTGCATTATTGCATAGTACTAGTACTTTTAGGGAGAAACGTAGTTCTCTTATCTCTTACAGTACTTAGTCACGTTTTCATTTTAAGTTGTACTATGTTTTAAGAAGAAGACGAGTCCTTATTCCTCACTCTAACCCTCTAGATATAGGTAATTACGGTCAGGTAAACTGCTACTATAAGTTTGTGAATCATCCAAAAGATTCATTTATCTCCTATTTTATTGATTGTAGAATTTGCAATGGCCTTCTCAAACAATGTGCCTCTGGTGATCATCCACCGGCATCCGGGATTCGGCTTCGATTACAAGTCTTGGCTCGCAGGCCGATTCCGATACATTGAGCCGTTGGACCCTTCCTTCTACTCTTCTCCCGAGTCTCAGGCCCTATCACGTAGTAGTCGGGCTCTCCTTTGCGTGGGACCACCCGAGATCAACTCCAGGACACTGGATCGTTTCCCGTCCTTGGAGTGCGTGGTTGGGTCCAGCATTGGACTTGACCACGTTGACCTTTCTGAGTGCCGACGGCGTGGCATAAAGGTCACCAATGCTGGTGCCGCTTTCTCTGAGGACGTGGCCGACTATGCCGTAATGCTGCTCGGGGATGTGCTCCGCCGAGTCACGGCGAGCGACCGGTACGTACGTGCCGGGTTGTGGCCACTGAAAGGGAAATATCCACCTGGATCCAAGGTCATAAATATCCTTTCTCCAACTTTTATCTATAATCAGTCAAAAAATTTGAGCAACGTTCACACTCTCTTGCTTATTTTCATTCAAAATTTAACTTGTTTAGAGCATCTCCAGTGACAGCTAAATTTATTTATAATGTGATGAAAATGGTACATCTTCATTTTTAATATTGTAACTTTAGTGAGTGTTTCAATAGTGTAATCTAAATGAAAGTTAAATAATACCTGACAAATTTTCAATATTTTCTATGAGAGAAATTTACTGAATTCATGACACAACCATCATGAACATTGTTAAAATGAATATAAAGATTTATATCTAACTCTCCGCTAAAATAAAGACTGAAGTAAAGAACATATTGGTGATAATATTTTACTCATCTTATTTGTATTTTAAAATAATCGCTGTATAAATAAGTTATCGGAAATGCTCTTAAAACTTCAAATAAAATTAGGGTCCACATTTTGTATGGGAACAATTTCTAGTTAGGAAAATGTTAACATGTTCTTTTGTGAACTTACTAATCACCTACTTCCTCTGTTTCTTCTATTTCTTCTTGGTTCCATTTTTATCACTATTTATCAGGTCACTTTGACCCGATAATTTGATTAGCAATACGATGCAAAAATTTGATAATCTTTTCAAGGTATTGTAGAATAAAGTTTACTCCACAACACCATAGAAAAATTTTGCCAAAAATTATATTATTTTCTCTCCAAATTACCGGATCAAAGTGACATGCCTACGGATGAAAAAGTCAAATTAAGAAGAAACAGACCAAGTACTAGCTGGTTGCTTGAAAAGTCACTTTTAAAATTTTTTATTGAAAAGTCAAACATGACAGATAAAATGACACAAAGACAAATAAAAGTTTGCATGAATTTCAACTTTATAATTTCATGGAAATTAATCTAATGCTAATCGATCACAGCTGAATACATCGATTTATTATTTTTATAATCAAACCATTTGAAAAGATAAACCAAACCAAATCGAAAAGTTTTGATCTTTTTTGTTTAATTTGGTTTGGTTGGTTTTTCGAATCATTTTTGCCCGGATACAATAATACTAGCTTGTCAACAAAATTCATGTACTAGGAATTAAGTTGAATAAATATAGAGAACTTACAAAATTGAAGCTTTAGAGAGAGAAATGGTAAGGCATAAGAGAAATAGAGTAAATTAACATCAATTAGATCATTTAGTTTTTCTTTTACAAATAATTAAATCATTTAGTTGATTAAACTACTTGGGATACAATTTTATAGATTACAAAAATATCATTGCGGTGTAATTAGTTAACAAATCGAAACCGACCCGATTTAAGCAGTTTGTGAAAATTTTTGAACTGTTTATGAACCAAATTACAATAAAAAAAAACTCGTCCAAAACCTCAACATTAAACTTAGTTCTATTAGTTTAAACTGTTTATTCGGTTTTCTTTACACCCCTCATTTGTGGTATTTACAGTTGAGAGGAAGACGTGTTGGGATAGTGGGGCTCGGAAGTATAGGATCCATAGTTGCCAAAAGGCTGGAGGCATTCGGCTGCATCATCGCCTACAACTCAAGAACTGAGAAGAGAAATGTTTCCTTCCCATATTACTCCACCGTCAAAGAGCTTGCCAGAAATAGCGACTGTCTTATACTTTGTTGTCCTTTAACAAGCGAAACCCGTCATATGATTAACGAAGAAGTTATGACGGAGATGGGAAAGGAAGGTGTCATTGTTAACATCGGACGTGGAGGTCTTGTCAAAGAGGAAGAGCTCGTGAAGTTTCTGGTGAGCGGCCAAATTAGAGGGGCGGGTCTTGATGTGTACGAGGATGAGCCCAACGTGCCTAAAGAGTTGTTCGGTTTGGATAATGTTGTTTTGTCTCCCCACTCTGCTTTTATGACACTGCAATCGTTTGAAGCGTTGAAAGACGTTGTTGTTGCCAACTTGGAGGCATTCTTTGCTGATAAACCTCTGATATCAGAAGTAGTGGAACTCTAAATTACGTCGTCGTTGAATGTAATGTTTTGATATCATATTGTCGCAATCGCAAATAAACGTATCAGTGTGTTCTTGATAAATATATGCTTTGCTGTGAAGTTCAGTTGATCGAACATTCAATCTTAATACAGAGAGATATTGTGTTTGAAATTTTATCGGAATCACCTTTTGGTTCAGAGGATCATACAGTTGTTGATTCAACAGCGGCAATACTTGTGTAAATGCAGGTAGTTGTGCGGAGTCGATAGCAAACTTGTAGGTGACTGTGATTGGTGTGGAAGGGTTGGTTTTAGTCTTTTTATTGAATACTAAAGTATTGCCCGTGCCCGATGGCACTATCCCTAAATTAAATAGTTTTTGAATTTAGAGGTGTTTCTTTTTTTAAATGAATTTAGAGGTGTTATTCAAAAATTATATTTACAAATCTGGTGGGGAAAAAAGTACAAAAAAAAGAACAACTTACAAATATAGGATGAGAATTATAATGGACGTGGGAATCACTTACAACCTCTGACTTGTTAGTTAGGGATGTTGTTTTGGTGATAAAGAACTCTCTCCTATTAGTTAGGGATGACCAAAGAGAGTGGGTAGTTAGAGATGTCCAAGGAGAGTGGGTAGTTAGAAATGTAATAAGTATGTGAGATCTAACGGTGGGAATGAGGTTAATTTAATCTAACGGCTGAAAAATCATAAGTTAGTTAAACAATACTATTTTATTAATATAGATTGTAGGGTAAGGACACTTTCACTATCTCAAGTTTGATGCAAACATACTCTTACCCCTTTTAGTTTGAAAAATGACACTTTCACCTCTTTAGTTTTTTTTTTTTTTTTTTTTTTTTTTTTATCCAACACCTCTGTTGTCTTTCGAATTTCATAATATTTACACTCCTAATTGTGACATTATGGGGCCGGTTGTCCATCATAATAGTAGTTTGGGGAAACAAAGTCCATTCTCTTAGAGTATGATATGATATAGTCAATGGGTGTGAGGGCCCTAACAGTTTGGAACACAAAGGGAGTGAACATGTCATTTCTCAAACAAATTAAGGGTAAAAGTGTCTTTGTATCAAACTTGAGGGAGTGAATTGTCTTTTATTCAATATTTCAGTATGACCTATATTCCTTACACATCCAACCACGGGGAATAAAATGTAATTAACCCTTTTTTTTTTAACAAAACAAAACTATTATTATCAGAATTTACAAGGTGACGTTGTCGACCGAAGATCCAGAACTATGCAACAAAACTAAGATCGGCACAAGAAAAACATGTAAAATATATGGGATGACATCTAAAAGAAAAACAAACTGAGAAATAAACAACCAAACAAGTCCTAAGGGCAAGTTGGTGGGAAACCAAACAAAGCCCAAAACCAATTTCTCGATAAGCACCAGAAAGGTCCAGGGATGAAGATGATGCACGCCTCAACTTGAAGTCTCGGTGAATGACTTTGAGGTTGTGGGCACGTCGGTGAAGAGGTCAGTGAGGCGGTGGAACACCGTCACAGTGAAGAACCCGCCCGGAGGCGCTATGGTGAGGCCCTACAGCAGCGCAGTGAACCCAAAGCCCCCATAATCAGATTTACAGATTGGGCAGCGGTGGGGCGCGAGGAACTTTAAGAAATCCCGTCGACGTCGTGGAAAGCCTCAGCGAGGACAGTGACGGCGGTGAAGGAGAAGCCAACGAGAAAATCAGGCGGTAATGATGGCTTCGGCCGTTAACAAACGCATAGCACCCAAGCTGAAGACGGCAACGCCAGAGAGACCTTGGAGAAATTGGCGGCAAAAACAGCCGCAAAAAAAAACCCATCTGCAAAAGCATGCATGGAATTCAAAAAAGAGAGAAAGAGAAGGAAATGTGTAGATCGGGAGTCAAGCAATCCACCTGAGGAACATCTCCACAAGGAGACCAAGCAAGTGGTGGAGGTGGCCGACCGACCGATCCCACGGCCCGCCTCTCTCTCTCTAGAAATCTAGAGAGAGGTCAGAGCGCATCTTCTTTTTCATTTTAACAACCAACTTTTTCTAAAGGATTTGAACAACAAACTAAAGTCTAAACAGAACTGCAAACAGGTGATAGAACAGTAGAGTGTTAAAAGCCCATGTATGAGGTCCAGATTCAAATCCTGCAATATGATGTAATTGTACAAAATAAAAGTCTAAACACAACTCGATATGATTAGTAGAATTTATTAATCTTTTCTTTTGAAGATGATGATTTATTAAACTGAACTGGGCTTAAAGCGGCCCAAGACATTTAAATACAACGAGTCTAAAGCCCAATCTGCATAACCAATTACAATTGACATTTGACCGGATGGCTTCTTTAGCGAAGCGATGAGCTGTCATATTCCACTTGCGTGGAACGTGTTTAACCACGTAGTCGGTTACACATTCCAAGGCATCTCCACAGTTCTCTAGAACTCTCTTCACTTTTGTGTAATTCGTAGAGCATCCGTTTCAATCCAGATATGATTCAAGTTTTTCTGAGCAGTAAGTTTGATGCCTTATTTCAAAGCTTTGGCTGTGACAGAGAACTGTACGGTTTGAATAATCCGGGGATAAAAATACCTTCCCGGTCACGAATTACAACACTAACTGCTGCAAATTGGGGTTCCAAGCGGCATCAGTGCTGTTTTCCTAACATTAATTATGAGAACAACCATTAGTAATTTAGCATTATTATCCATACAAACGCTGTCAAAGTCGTATTTCTCTCCTAAATCACACCACAACCATCGATCTCCTCCACTGAAATTCCCTCACCTCCCCTGAAACCAATGTCTGCAGAATCTAAAAATCTGGGTGGTCCCGTAATCATTCAGTGCCTCCCTCAGTACCGTCCACTTTACAAGTCCTGGATCGGGTCCCGTTTCCACTGCCTCGACCCGTCCGACCCGGACCCGTCATCCGCTCAAGCCCTAGCCCGATCCGGCCGAATTCTCCTCTGCGTCGGCCTCTTCCCGATCGATTCCGCTACGCTTGGTCGGTTTCCGTCCCTCGAGTGCGTTGTCGGCACCAGCGCCGGCGTCGACCACATCGACCTCACCGAGTGCCGACGCCGTGGTATTAAGATTTCCAACGCCGGAGACGCCTTCTCCGATGACGCCGCCGACTACGCCGTCGGGCTACTCATCGACGTTCTCCGCCGGGTCTCGGAGAGCCACCGCTTTGTTCGGGCCGGGTTGTGGGCGACTAAAGGAGAACACCCTCTTGGTTCCAAGGTCATCATTCTCTTTTCTTGTCAATGAGAAAGAGCTCGTGAAATTTCTGATGAGCGGACAGATTGGAGGCGCGGCTCTTGACGTGTACGAGGATGAACCTGACGTGCCTAAAGAACTGTTTGGTTTGGATAATGTTGTTTTGTCTCCTCACGTGGCGGTTGAAACGCCTGAAGCGCTTGAAGCGTTGAAAGAGGTGGTTATAGGTAATTTAGAGGCTTTCTTTGCAGGTAAACCTCTCATCTCAGAAGTAGAGCTGTAAACCATGTTGTTATTGTTGTGTTGTTGATGCTGCCTGTTGTTGTGAGACTTTTTCTTGAACTAGCAGAACAATTTTAGTAAGAACGCTCCACTTGAGCTACCACTGTAGCTGCAATTCAATTTTAGATTTGTGAAATCGAAACCAAAGGGCATGAACAAATTGAATAAAAGTTGTCACATAAGCAAATAGACAACTCTAAAAAAAACACGCTACTGAAACTAAACGTTAGGGGATTCATGAAAAGTAATTTTAGAACAAGCATTTTCAAAGACGTTTGATGTTTGATGTGTGGGGAGTGACCAAAGAGATTAAGAAGTGAGAAATAGGGAATGGAGAACAGTGTGGGGAGTGACCAAAGAGATTCAGAAATCAGAAATAGGGAATGGAAAACATACCACTCCGTCCTACCTCTCTATGTCTAAGTTGACTTTTTGACTAGTATTTGGGTCACTTTGACAGGGTAATTTAGATAGCAAAAATATACAATTTTTTATTATTTTCTCACAGTATTTTTAACAAAATTATCAAAAAAGTTGCATCATTTTGCTATCCAAATCACATGGTCACTTCAAGTGACCAATAAGTAGTGGTACAAGTCAAAGAGGCGGGAGTGTCGTGGGACGGAGTTGTAGAAGATGGGGTAGAGAGATACTACATCTCTTTGTTACCACTCCGTTCCTCCAAATTAGTTGACTTTTCAGGGTCATTTTGACTTTTTGATTTGGTGGGAATACAATGCAAAAATTTGATAATTTTTGCCGGTATTGTAGAGTAAAACTTTACACTACACCATAAAATATTACCAAATTCTTGTCTCATTTTGCTAACCAAATCAACAGATCAAACTGAAAAGTCAACTATGAAGGATCTGGAGGAATGTGATATCTTTGAACTTAATTCAGTTTTTGACATTATTCCCTGGATCCCTGTGACCCGAGATTTGGTTGGCAAAACGACACACAAATTTGGAAAGATTGTATGATTTTGTAGAGTAAATTTTACTCTACATATTATGAAAAAATTTGTAAAAAAATTACACCGTTTTGCTTTCCAAATCACCGAATCGAAGTAACTCACTTACGTTGTTAAAATGTCGACCGGAGTTTTTTTTGTTTTTGATCAAAGGTAAGAAAGTAACTCACTTACAGATGTATTTCGCTGTATTCAAGTTCTGGATATAACTTCAACCGAAGTTGAAAGAGAATGAAATGAGGTAGTAGGAAGAAGACGATAAACAGAGAGATAATGGTGAGACACGTGGTGTAGCTTCTCCAACAACCGTTAACTATCAACCGGACAAGACCCGGGTGGATTAATTAAAACCGCACCTAAGCCGAGCCAAGCCCCTTTTTATTCATTCCACAGCTAATCCTCCTAAAGCCACTCACTTGCTCTGGTCATCGCACTCCACCAGTCGAAAATCAAAGACCCGAAATCAAATGGCAGAACCCGAAGCCAGTAGCGGTGCTGGTGATCTCCCTCTAGTAATCATCCATCGCCTCCCTCGTTTCGGTACTATCTACGAGTCGTGGGTCGGGTCCCGATTTCACTGCCTTGACCCGTTATCAGATCCTTCCTCACCCACTGCCCAAGCCCTAGCCCGCTCTGCCCGGGTCCTCCTCTGCGTGGGTCCCACACCCCTCGATTCACTCGCGCTCGATCGATTTCCGTACTTGGAGTGCGTTGTCGGGTCAAGTGCCGGCATCGACCACATCGACCTCGCCGAGTGTCGCCGCCGTGGCGTTAAGGTCACCAGCGCCGGAGAAGCCTTCTCCGACGACGTTGCCGACCTCGCCGTCGGGTTTCTCATCGACGTGTTCCGGCGGATCTCGGAGAGCCACCGCTATGTCGGTGCGGGGTCATGGCCTGTGAAAGGAGAGCACCCCCTTGGTTCCAAGGTCATTTTCCACCTTCCCCTTCTTCAATTATTATTTCAATAATTTTTTATTCGTCATTGGGCATCTCCTTTATATAGCAGTTTATCTTTAAAAATATGAATAAGATGGAAAAAATATTAACTCCAATAGATTCTCTATTCTAGTATTCTGCACTTTATTTTAGCGATAGTTATCCCGCTTACTATATTTGAATAGCCGGATCAATAACTCCATACGTTCTATAACTATGTTTTTAGCGGTTATGTCCTGAATTCCATAAAATTCTCTTGCAGTAAATATTGAGAATGTGTCACGTGTTATTTAGCTAAGTATTTCACTAACAATATTGGAACACTTACTAGAATTTTACAATATCTAAAATGAAGATGTTTGATTTTCATCAACTTATAAATAATTTTAGCTACTATTACTGGAGTTGCTCTTAATGTGTTTAAAAAAAAAAAAACATAATTGAATGTGTTGTTAAGATTTATGAGCATCTTCCATAGTGCATCTCCAAGACTTAAAAGAGCATCTTCTTCGGTGCACCTAATTTTATATTTGATGATAAAATATAGTGTTCTCGGTAGGGGCGGATTCAAGAATTCGGTACAGTTGGGCTAGATTAGAGAACTTAAATAAAATAATGGTAAAATCCAAATTCTAAAAATTTGAATGGGGGCTAAAGGAGGGCTAAATTGAAATAATTGACAAAACTAGAGAAAAAGTGTGATTTCTAAAGTTGAGTGGGCCCTACCAGTCCTGTACTAGATCGGCCATTGGTTTTCAGGCTCCCACAACAAAACCAAATCATCAAAAATTTGTTATTTTTTTAGGCCACGGTCGTTGATCAAAAAACAGACCAAATCACCTAAGCGGGGTTTATTTCTTGTACTCTTTATATTGTTAATTTCCTAGTTCAATGTTTATCTGGAGTTTCACTTGATGATAAAGCCTGATATGATATTCTACTGATATTAGCCTGTCTGAGTTCTACAATAATTGTTGCGGGGCTCTGTTGTTTCATAACCAGTTAACCACGTTTGAATTAAACCTTTTTAGGTTTGTTTAAAATCAATTGTAGTACTTTATGCTCAAAATCCATATTCCCCCGCGATTTTGTTTTGCAGCTAGGAGGGAAGCGCGTTGGAATAGTAGGGTTGGGAAGTATCGGTTCCAGGGTTGCTAAGAGATTGGAAGCTTTCGGCTGCATCATCGCCTATAATTCAAGGAAGAAGAAGCCAGAGGTTTCCATTCCTTATTACTCCACTGTGAAAGAGCTTGCTAAAAACAGCGACTCTCTAATACTCTGTTGTGCTCTAACAAGCGAAACACAGCATATGGTTAACAAAGAAGTCATGACCGAGCTCGGAAAGGATGGTGTTATTGTTAACGTTGGGCGCGGAGGCCTTGTTGACGAAAAGGAGCTTGTGAAGTTTTTGGTGAGCGGACGGATAGGAGGAGCGGGTCTTGATGTGTTTGAGGATGAACCAAACGCGCCTAGGGAATTGTTTGATTTGGACAACGTTGTCTTGTCTCCCCACAAAGCTGTTTTAACACCTGAATCTTTCGAAGCATTGAAAGAGATCGTTGTGGGTAATTTGGAGGCTTTCTTTGCGGGTAAACCTCTGCTCTCAGAAGTGGAGCTCTAAGGAACCGTCTGTCACTGTGTTTATTGTTGGATGTATGTTGGTTGTATCAGTGGCGATGAATTCAGTACATAAATATTACTGGTTTTGTCTTTGGTGACGATGCTTTGTGATTCAAATAGAGACTCAAAATCATGCTTATCGGGTTAAACATACGAGTAAACTTTTACCATATACTAGGATAAGATCAAGAGGTTCAAGAGGGATGCATGACAACGTACCATTCAGAACATAAGCAGGAAACAATAGTACATTAGTTTCAGTTATATACGGACATAAGCATAATACAATATTGGCTAATTCATCAAAAAAATGATACAATATTGGCCAAATTATATTTTCTAACTCTCTAGTGAGCAATGTACCTTTTTCTTCTCCTTTTTGGGTATTGAACATAAGAAACTAAGTCGTTATTGTAGTGTTGGGGATAAACAAACAAGGAACAATATTGTGTCAATATCATTACAAATTCAACCATGTGTGTATGGTTAGTGCATGTCCTCTCAAAAAGTTGAGTTTAAAAAAATGACACTTCTTATGAGACGGATGGTATTACTACATATTTATACACTTGCAAACCCAAGAACAGTCCTAAACACAGGAATTAGATACTAGTTCAGCAGCATTCCCCAACATCCACCATAAACTTAACATAAGACGCCTCTACACAACTCCAAAAGAGAACTACTCCAGTTACAAGCAACTATAGAGAATTTCATGGGTAGCCGAGGATGACCATCTGTTTGGAACACATCATTTGCACCAGCATTGTCAGAACTCCTTTCAGCATGGTCGTCTTCTCGAGAGCCTCTAGCAGCAGAATCTGAAATGAATACTACAAGATAAGAAACACCATCTCATTACCACCATATGTAGATCAAGGTGGATATCATAAAGTGGTAGTCAGTCAGCTAGCACAATCAGTTAGATGATCAGAAACATTTTGAGCAATTCTCCAGATGTGCTGCAAGAGTAGTACAGCTCTCTAGTTTCCACTAGGATCTAAAAGATGGCACCAATGCAAGACCAGGACCTATAACTAATCTTTACTTGCCAACCCTTGATACATTCCTGTATGGATGTAATGTGCATATGTCCACAATTTTGACAGAGAGCTATCAAAAGCCAAGAAGCATTAGAATAGGCAGGTTTGATTTCCAAAAAGGTTTTTCTTTTCCAGCATTTAGCACAAAAAGTACTTGGTAAAGAAAGTTTTTTCTTTTGTAAGAAGAAAGATACGACTGTGTATACCTCACGTAGAAGTATCTCATTTTCCAAAAGAATCATGCTAGGCAGAGGATATTTCGTGACTGATCTTTTTAGGAACATTTAAAATGGGCATTGAATACATTAACGTGCTAGATGAAACAGTCCTTATCAGGCTAGCCCTACCAGCTTTGTTAAGACGACCCTTCCAACTGGCACATTTAGTTAGAATCGAGTCAAGCATCTTTGGGGGGTTTGATTCTGACTTCTATCAATATCATAAATAAGCCCTTAATACCTTACCACATTGTCTTTAGGAATAACACCTAGAGCCTGTAGGACTTCAAGTTTTGAGGTTTCTCGGAGAGTTTGGACTAACTGTGATAGAAGATTTCAGAACATTAATTACTTATCCAGATTGAATACAACAATTCTACAGGATGGATTTTACTCGAGTCCCAACAGAAGGTGTGATCTTAAAAGAAGAGACTACAGTTATCTGCAAATTGCAGATGACTGATGCTAGGACTATGCCTAGGCGAGGAAACTCCCTGATTAAACACTCTTTATATGCTGCTAGTGTGGGCTGTGACTGAACTTTCAGCACACAAATAGGATCTCCCCGTCTCAGCATAAAGATCCATTAATCAGAATGGAGAATGGCACTGTTTGAACACACAGTAGAAGAGATGAGACAATTCCCTAGGGTATAGAAACTGATCCAAGACTTGATTTAAGAACCTTGATCACCTGAAACGTTTGAACATGGTCATGCTCCCGCTCTAAAGGTTCTGGGACGAAATCAGAATAAAGCCGCGCTCCAGAAATTGGAAAGCGCAAATTGTGGAGTGAATTGTTAAATTAAAAAGTTTTGAGGCCTTAGCTGCAATAGTATTCAGCCCAAAACATAGAGTGCAACTACTCAGGCCTTTATTTTCAATCATTCCCATTCATTTTCTAAATGAAAAAGCCCAGTGACAGCCGACTTTCGAGAAGGAATTGAATGCAGCCCTTTTATAGAGTTTCTCATGTGGAAATGAGTCATGCTCAAGCGATGTGGGACTCTTTCAAGAAGACATTTTTGAAGCTCTTTAGAGCAGAACTAGTTCGAGTTTCTCTCAGCCGCGTGGGTAACTTATCAATTACCATTAGAAGCTCGAACACCCTTTCTAACTACACTAATATTACACTCACATCATCTACGAGAGAGGAGAGAGAAGATAAGGGAAGGGGGTTTAAATTTTGCTAACAAAGAAGAACAAGAGAAAAATGTGCAGGTGCATTTCAAGTAAGGAAGAGGATGTTGACGACTAAAAAGTTGTCATACGCACCTACATAGTTGGCTACAGCTAAAGCTATCTACTTTCTGGAAACTGACAAACGAGCTTATACTTTTAAAATCAATGATCCACATATTGTGAATCAAGCAAATTGTGCAACTCCAAGGGTACTTGAACTCACACATCACTAGAAAACTTACGATTTGTATTGTATAAAGATAAAGACACCTTGAACGTATAACTTAAACTATATCTATTTAATGTAATTGTAGTAGAGTATAGTATATAAAGAAGTGCGGGGTGGGAATATCCTTATATCCGGTCGAAAGCAAAAGTAGGAGATTCCTAGAGTGTGAGTATCAGACTCGGTTGGGAACAAGTACCCTAATCCTAGGGCTGAAGGTGCTTCTCATTTGGGGCGAAAGAAGAATCCTAGAGCGACCGCGATCACAACTCTAAGAAACCACTGCTCCTTTCTATAAGCATTTCTTTCTTCACATCCCACGCTTTCACGGAGCTCTACGATCTTTCTGAATGTAGCCGCTCTCCCGCTCCAGGTGACTTAGTTAAAAACTCTCATCTAAGATTGTCAAAGGCCTCTGACATGCCATGTTTTAGAACTGTATAAGAGTCTTCCTGCGGAGATAATCTTTTCGATACAACAAAATGAGAAAGATACTGAGCCAAAAGAATATTATCTCGGATTACCAGACAAGGATTGAAACAATTTTAATCACTAGAAATAAGGGAGGTAGGCAGACGTTTAATCTATTAGCTAATAATTCTATATGTTACATTTCATAACCTTATCGGCCCTATTATAATCATCAACTGAGTTTCGATTTTCGCACACTTTGGTATAAGATCAATATCAGTTCGATTGATGTCCTTCAACAGTAATTGGATTTTCGCACTTTGGTATAAGAGCGATATGACCAGCAGTGATCTGAGTCGAAATTTTTTGTCGGCACTTTTGAAAATTTACATGTTGAACTGTTGAAGGCCATCTCGCCCAGGAACTTTTACAGGACCCATAGAGAAAACAGTCTTTCTGGGCATGTACTTTAAGCACATTTTTGAACAATTTATAGGCATGTGCAGCCTTCAAAGTAACACAAAACTCCTCGCTTACACCCTCAAACGAACCCATCAAAATAGCCCAAATCTGCAGGTCTTCCCTAACCAACACGCCTCTAAGTGTGAGCTTTCAACTAGGAGGTCAGTATCTTTCTCTAGTATTTTTTTATACTATAACTTCTTGACAACCCTCTTGGCAACTATAGTTCAAAAATCATATGTAAATCCACAAGAAGATGCAAAACTTCTCGCAGATACTTGCAAACGGACATTATCAACAAAACATAACTCTGCAGGTCTCCCCTAGGCCCTAACTAACATACCTAGTATCGACATATGAACCTTTCTTAATAACCATAACGGTTCCATAATACACTTGAAGAACTATGATACGTATATCCAAAAGAAAATGCATCAATACAACAGTTGCCAGCATGCAAATTAAGAGTTGGAGAATTTAACTCTATTCCGCGATAAGAAGAAAGCAAAAGGGCAATGAAACTCACTAACTCCATCAATATTAAAAATTGAGCCAAAGTATTGTTTATATATGGTCATGGCTGCAAGTAACAAGCACATGTAGGACAAAACTAAAACCCACGTAAGCAAAAAATAGACAACATAGCACAATTGCTGCTGCTCTAATTAATTTATTTGATAGTGAGTAATCTGCATTTCCCATTGTTGAAACTACGCTATCATTAACTTTTATTCCAAGTTCTTCAGATGATTATATCCGACATAGTTGGCCTTTACATAACTTTGGCATGTACTTTCTATAAATAAATATTGCAACATTGCCTTTTGCACAACTTTTCCAAACAGCATATTTTATGTATCACAGCAGTTATGTTTTATTTAAATTTTCCTTATTGCCTATTATGTTCCATTGTCTTGGAATCTAACGGTTCGAATTCTTGTACCTCCACCTAAAACAGGCAGCCATACTTTACTAACTGTTATATGTATATCCAAAAGAAGTGCTGCAATGCCTCTCCAAAAAAATACCAATGCTATAATTCCTGCCTACGACTCATCAGAGTGCAAATTAAGTGTTTAAAAAATCAATTTCACTCCTCGAAAGAAGAATGCAAAAGTTTCACATTTAGCATAAAAAAGCAACGGAATTTACAAACACAAATCCAAGCCTCACCTAACCAACACGCCTCCCATACAGCCTCAAAAGACCCCATCAACAGGGCACAAATCTGCAGGTCTCCCCTAACACCTTGAAAAATGAATTTTTACTTTCAACTAGGAGTTCAGTATCTTTCTCTAGTATTCTTTTCTTATAACATAAACGAGTTCTAAAGTATACTTGAACTTCTTGACTACTGTCACCTCCACCTAATACTGGGCAACTGCAGTTCAAGAACTGTTATATGTGAAGTCCCTAAGAAGATGCAAAACTCCTTGCAGATACTAGACCTCATCAACAGAGCTCAAATCTGCATGTCTGCCCTAACCAACATGCCTAGTATCGACATATGAACTTTTCTTAATAACCATACACAGTTCCATAATACACTTGAAGAAATATCGTATGTGTATCCAAAAGATACACCAATTCCCAGCATTTCAGCACTTCAGCAGGGTGCAAGTTAAGAGTTTAAGAATTTAACCTTATTCCTCGATAAGAAGACGCAAAAAGGCAGTGAAATTCACAAATTCAAGCCTCGCCTCTACCTCCTTAAATATTCACTCTTAAGCCAAAGCATTGTTAATATATTATCATCGCTGCAAGTAACAAGCAAATGTAGGACAAAGCTAAAACATGAGCAAGCAAAAGTAGATTAGATACCGTAAATATGTTGCTGATGCTCTAATTAATTTATATGATATGGAGTAAACCGCATTACCCTTTGTTGAAACTACGCTATCATTAACTTCTATTCCAAATTCTTCCGACGATTCCCATATGGCGCCGGCCTTTCCATAACTTTCGCATGTACTTATCATAAATGAATATTATGACATTTCCTTATGTACAGGTTCTCTAAACCACATATTTTTATATGCATCGCAACAGTCAAGTTGCATCATTTATATTTTCCTATCATGTTCCATTCTCTTGGTATCCAACGGTTCCTAGTTTGACATTACTTCCACTATGTTTACATCAATTGTTATTGGTGATAGTTTCAAGTTGCTTTGAGTTTTCTTATTTATAGACAAACACATTGGTCACACATGTTATAGACTTATAATTTTGTGGATTATGTAATTTAATCTACTACTTAAAAGTAATGTATGTGTGAATCTGTCACAATTCAGTGAAATTGGATAACAATATCTGAATCTTGATTTGACAACTATGATAAACGAGGTTATATGGTATACTTGAACTTCTTAATGAATTCTCGCACCTCCACCTAATATCAGGCAGCCATACTTCACTAACTGTTATATGTATGTAGAGAAGAAGTGCAGCAATGCATCTCGATAAAAACGAATTGCATCAATGCTACGATTTGTCAGGGTGCAAGTTAGAGTAAGTGTTTACAAAATCAACTTCATTCCTGGAAAGAAGAATACAAGAGTTTCACATTTAGCATAACAAACACAAATCCAAATCTCACCTCTACCTCTACCACACTCCAATAACCCAGAGCATTATTCACATTTTCATCACAAGTCAAAGGCGCAATGCAGGACAAAAACTAACAGTCAGTTACGTCAATTATAGTTGAGAAGTTGTAAGAACTCTACCTTTAGAAATCTCGATGATATTTTTCATTTTATGCTTAACCAAGAATACTATTGATTCTCGTTCTTTTTGGTTCAACATGAGAACAAGCTACTAGTTTATTGTGCAATAATTGAAGTTGGTTCGAATGGTAATCAGTTTATATGCTTCCTTTCTGAGGTTTCTTGTCAAGTACTTGGTTACCTTAAACATTCAGAAATGTGGAAGAAAAGCACTAGCAATACTGTACCAGAAAAAAATGGACAACTAAACATCCAGGTGAAGAAATGTAACAATGGGGATCACTAGTCTTTTTACCTGATTAATTGAGAGAAGCAAGGCTCTCACTGTAGGGGAAGATCTCCAATATAGTTTCTCTTCTCCCGAAAGCCTTGGTCTCCCCACTCACTGGATCATACAAGTTCAAGGAGCAGTTCCCGGGTTCCTCATACAAGAGTATAAAGTCAACGCCATCCTTCCTGAAAAATCCCACAGCATTCTTAACCTTAATGGACGGTTTACAAGTCAGTAGTTTAGACCACGACTGATTCGGACCACCACAGTCGTTCATCACCCACACATCAACCTCAATACCGAAAACAACATGCCTATGAACAAACATGGCAAGTGATCCATTGTAAGGAGTAAGTTTGTAGTTGACAGAAGCGGGCCGGGTCGGCATCTCGGTCCGTTTAAACACCTCTTTACTAATGTCATAACTTAGAACGTACATGTCATCTATTTCTATTGTCCGGCCACGACGACAAAACATATTGATGTGCCAATGCATGTACCCATTCACACACGTCGCACCACGGACAGAGCTGCAACCATTTCTTCCCCGAGTAGGGAACGGCACAGGTATGTTGTTCTCCGTCCATGAATTGGTACCGGTAGAGAACACATTGACTTGAGCCATAGTCATTCCTTCTTCGGTAACACTCAATAAAAATTGTGCCACTTTAAAAGCATTTGTGGCTGGATCGAAACAAAAGCCAGAGCCATACCACCAACCATTCTCTTCAAGGTCCAAATTGCGAAAAAATGGACCATCCATTGGAGCACTATCAATAAGCCTAATTTTTTTAGTTGCAGGGTTCCAAAGAGCATACTTTTGTGGGCGTTTTGAGAGAGATAAGCAAATGACTCCATTAAAACAACCAATCATGTCAATACGCCCCATGTAAATGTCAAAACTCAACATTTTGACGGGGTCGTCTTCACCAAATATGAAAAAGGCGAAAGTTGTTGAACACCGTTCACCATTAGCATAACTGCTATCGTTACCACTGAAAACCATCTGTAAAGTGACGATGTTGTTGCGGTGGCTGTGTGTGGAGTGCGTAGAAATGAAATTCGGAGATGCGATTAGAGAGTACCAGAGTTTGGAGACGGACCTGAACCTTATGAGGGATTTCACCGGTAGTCTGAAGAAGATCTCGGAGATGTTATCTTCTGTTAGCTCTTTCTTCATCGTCTTTGCGTCTCCGTTGAATGATCGAACTAGAGCTGAGCAATCCATGGTCGAGGAGAAGAAATTGGGAAACTAGGGTTTCAAATGGTCTCTGCACCTCTGAGTGATGAAGAATTGGGGAGAAATTGGCTCAAAGCTCCCAATTTGCCGAATTCCCTAGTTTGTCCGCTTCAATTTTTGAGCCGAGAACATTTTTTCCTTTTTAATTTTTTTTTTGTCAGCCGCGTTTGAACTTACCTCATACTCCCTCTGTTTCACTAGATACTTCAAAAACTTTATGGGCACGGGGATTAAGAAAGGTGGCATATTGACTATATTGCCCTTGTTGATTCATTAATTTACTATTTCTGTCCCTTTCTCTCACTCTCTCCTCTGTGCAAAGAACAACACTAACAGAGATTAACAAGAGAAGAAACACCTCAACTTCAACATGAACAGATCAAGAAGAACAAGAACAAAAGAGAAGATGTTGCACTAATCCATCAATAATTTCAAAATTCAACCATCTTCAGTAACTTTTAGCAACACCTATTAACATCAACAAGAACACCAAATCAACTCTTGAATTTACAGAAGTGACAAAAAAAAGAAGATGAATTTGCACAAGAGGAAGAAAGAACAGAAGAAGAAGAAAGAAAGAACAGATCTACTACAAGCCTACAACTGCTGATGACGGAGAGAGAGAAGGGGAAGGGGATAGATGTGCTTCTAACCAGATCCGGTGATGAACGATGGAGACGACGACGTGCTCAGCCGTTGGCCGCCTCACAGCCATCGCTTTTTCCTGGGTCAGCCTCCCCCGCCGCCTCCACTGTCGCCGGCGTCCAAGCCGTTGTCCTCACCGCGTCTATTCGCCCGTCTTCCACCAGAACCACCGCCGTCCTCTCCGTCGTCTCTTCGGCCGTATTCCACCAGAACCAACGCCTCCACCACTGTCTGTCTCCCTCTCTTCCTTTCTTTCTCTCTCTAATCTGTGGTCTGTGAGGTGTTCGGTGAGGGTGAGAGAGAGAGAGGCGGAGGGAGATGAGAGAGCAAGAGAGGAAATGAATGGTCTGTGTGTGATGGTGAGGCTGAGAGAAAGAGGCGGAGGGAGATGAGAGAGCAAGAGAGGAAATGAATTGGGGGAAGAAATTGAGAAGTTTTAGGGTTTGATGTGGGTGTCGGCTGATGGGTTATGATTAAGCAGCTCACAATTACATTTGGGCTTAATTAATCAGGTTTAGTAATAAATTTGATTAGTTAAGCCCAATTAAAATGTGGGTTTGGGTTTTTTTTAGCAAGGGTATTGTTGTATTTTTTTAGTATCAAAGTTTCCATATTTGGAAATTTTGAAGAATCTGGCGAAACGCCCAAAAAGGAAATTTTGAAGAATCTGGCGAAACGGAGGGAGTACTTCTTAACGTTCAATCAATTGAGTTGCCACACTAGCTGCCGATAACCAAATTTAAATGTTAAAAGATGGAAGGTCTGAGGAAGTGATCCATGAGAAAATGGAGAGAGACCGACGCAGATGACACCCAGAGGCGGAGCCAAGATTGCATTAGTGGGATGCCACAATTTCAGAAACTTGTAAGGAGGACAAACTAAATATGTTTTGAGTGCACATGCTACTTAATGAAGGGCACACCAGAAAAGTACAGAATTTAAGGGGTACCACTCCGTCCCAGCTCTTTCTTCCCATCCTGACTTTTTGACTCGTATCTGAGTCACTTTGACCGGGTGATTTGGATAGCAAAACGATGTGATTTTTTGATAATTTTTTCACCGTGTTATAGAGCAACCTTTACTCTACAATGCCATGAAAAAATTATCACAAAATTGTATAATTTTGCTATCCAAATCATCGGGTCAAAGTGACCCAATGAATAGTGACAAAAATTAAATTGGGAAGAAAGAGCTGGGACAGAGTAATATATTAATAGCAATGCCAAATTAGTGGGTGTGCTTGTACACCTGTGCCCTCATGTGGCTCTGCCACTAGAGAGAACGAGAAAGGGAGATGTCAATTCACTTCACTCCTTGGCGGCTGCGCAAACACGCCTTCAACGAGAAGCTTTCGGCCATAAATGACGATTCCGCCACTCCAAGGGATAAAAAGTTGGGGAAGAAACGGGCTGGTGAAATTGTCGTGTGACTTAGACAATCTCTAGTTCCGCCATGAGTTATTTCCTACTACCTCCGTTTCTTCTCTATCACACCGGTTTGACTTTTTGACTTGTATCTGGGTCACTTTGACCGGGTGATTTGGATAGCAAAACGATGCGGTTTTTCGATAATTTTTTCACCTTGTTATAGAGCAACTTTTACTCTATCACGCTATGAAAAAATTATCAAAAAATTGCATCGTTTTGCTACACAAATCACCGGGTCAAAGCGACCCAGTGAATAGTGACAAAAGTCAAAATGGTGTGATAGAGAAGAAACGGAGGTAGTATTTTCTAAGGGGCTTTGTGATGACATTGAGAATCTTATTTGTGACTTTTGGTGGGGCGATACCAAAGAAAAAAGAGTTTCACACTGGCTTAGTTAGGATCGCTTAAAAGAAGACAAGGGCAAATGTGGGATGTGTTACAAAGATCTACATGATTTCAATATAGTAATGCTAGCAAAACAAATTTCGGTATAAAAAAATGGTTATATCGGTTGAACATTAATTCAATGTCTCGCCCGTTTGATGCTCATTCCAGTTTTTTAAACCTTTGGTTCACACTCTTGTTTGTCATTTCTTTAATTTATGTTATATTTTCAATATATTTCATTTCTCAAAAAAAAATATGTTATACTTTCTTAATGCGGAATAGTTATTATTTTTGAATTGTCATACGCCCTTTATCTTGCAGGGTGTAGTTGAGTTGGTTGGATTTTTTTTTTCATCGGCAACGTAAAGGATGGAATATATATAAAAATATTACATTAGAGTTATGGAGGACATATCCCCTTAAAGCATAAGACAAGGTCTAGGGAACAACCCTAAAAGCAACAAAAGAACAACAGAGGGCTCTGCCAAGATTAAGAAAAAAAATGTGCATCATCTTGGGCTGATTTGGCAAGCTGTGGGCTTTAGCGACCGTAGATCTGGGGATCTTCTCTATTGCAATTAGCCGATTAAGAAGCTCTAGGGTGGCATGGATGGAGGCAGAGTCCTAAAAGGATCCCTTCTAGAGATCAAGCAGCTACGATACGAGGTTCGAACAGTCAGTAAGAAAGTTTACATACTATTAATGTGAAGAGATACACCATGAACATGCAGATAAGAGGGCCAGAATTTCCGTGTGGAGGGCCGAGTGAGCGCGGCTGCGCTTGTTTTCGCAGAGGAGGAGTGGTCGTAATTTGTGTAAGCTGCTAAACTAATGCCTACAGAGCCGGCCGCTGGGTTCCAGGCGCCATCGGTTTGCATGGAAATCTCATTAGGGGAGTTGGAGATGGGGTTGGCGCCACTACTGAAGGGAGGTGGGGCTCCTCCTTCGGTTGCCTGTGGGCGGTGGATTCTATCATGCTCCTGTGAAACCTCAAGGAAATGGAAGGCAGTAGAAACATTGTCTAAGGTGATTTTACATGTATTGTCCTCGGTACCTTGGAAGGAGGCATCGTTGCGAGCTTTCCAAAGGCTCCGCGAGATGGCAGTGAAGACGTATATATTTCTCTTATCTTTCTATAGTGCTGAGAGTCAGTGGTTGATCCAATCAGGGATGGTGAGGTTCGGGGGATGGGGGTTTATCAGGATCTGGAGACCAAAAGGGGATCTGGCCCAGGTGTCTGTGGCTGTGGTGCAGCTACGAAAGATGTCGTCGGGGGTTTGTCCGAGTTAGGACACGAGGGGCAGGCATGGGAGATATGCTGCAGGTGTTTGGCTATGTAATGGTTTGTATGGAGGGCATCATAGATGGACTTCCAGAGGAGGAACTTAATCTTTTTCGGAAGATGGAGGCTCCAAAGGGTGTTACAGTGGTTGTTTGGGGGGGGGGGATACCTAAAAAAGGCTCGATGTGAGAGGCAAGGGCCATGAGTTTAGATGTGGTGTCAGAGGAGAGGTGGCAGCCAAATTTGGTTGTGTAGGATCTAGAGAGGGTGAAAGGCCAAACAATAGCGACTGGTAGTTGGGTGTGGTGGAGGCTAATAGAGTGGATACGAGGGATCATACAGGGGGGATGAGGATGTGAGGACTTGGGTTTAACGATGCTTCATGCCTATAATGTTTGTCATTTACTTATTGACCTCTTCAACTGCGAGCCTGTCAAATTGGAGGTTGTGTTCACACGGTGCGCATTCGAATGGGTAGTGGTTGTGGGTTCCAATGTGAATAAAAAGAATACCCAATTCAATGTGACAATCTATATACTAAAGGAACTCCCCTTTTATTGTTAAATAACGCGAAACTCAATGGCCATATCACATCACTTAAGGAAAAACTTGATAGTGAGCTCTGCCCACATAGCATTCCCAGTTGTAACAAAGTGAGGACAGGTAGACAAATACTTCATATGTTCCCTCTCTTTCTTTTTCTCTTTGACTTTTTAATTCATATATGGGTCTGTATTTTTACACGAAAATTTGAATAGTAAATTAATGCAAATTTTTTGATAATTTATTCATGGTATTATAAAGTAAAAAAGATTACTAAATTCTATCACCGTCTTACTAATTAAATTATCGGGTCTACTGCGATGAATAGTGGTAAAAGTTAAACCGAAAAATGTTGGGAATATGCCTTGAATATGCTCGAGAAGCTCGGCGAGGAGTTAAGCGACGAAGAGGGACAAGGAAACAAGGCCAAACGGGAGGATCAAGACGAAGAGAAGGAAGACAAAGAAGTTGCTGAAATTGGGTGCTGCAACTAGGTCGTGCGACCTACTGAGCAGGTCGGGCGACCTAGTTCGGGCTGGGCAATTTGGAATTGTTTCCTTATGCGTTTGTGGTCTGTTTTGGATGTTTCTTTGGGACCAAGCAAGCCTAGTAGGTCTATATAAACGTGTATAGGCATAAACTAAGATCGTGGGTTGTATTCGTATCGTTTGTCTCTAATAAACAAGGGTTTTCGGGTCATGGAGGTAGCTAGAACCGTGCTAGTGAACCACGTTATATCGGGTGTGCTTCTTGTGTTCTTGTTTTCATCAATTCATCGTTCTCTAAGGACTGCCCGAATCATAACAAATAACATAGAGGCAAAAAGAGATACTTAGTCCGTTCTCTCTCTATCTTCCATGTTTAACTTGTTCTTCCTTAATCGGGTCACTTTGACCCGTTTATTTGGATACCAAGACAATGTAATTATTTGATAATTTTTTTATAGTGTTGTAGAGTAAAGTTTACTCAACTACAACATGCAAAGTTTACCAAATTTTTGAATCGTTTTACACCAAACTAAAGTGACATAGTGAACAGTGATAAAATGAAAACCTAGAAGACAGAGAGAAGGAGGAAGTAGTAACGGGAAAAAAGAACACACCTGGCATTCGCACAAGGATACGACAGCCAACCACGTGTACACACGAGCCATCGACTATATTTAATGCAATCAAAACTGCTGAGGTGGCATCCGATTCGGAGCAACGAAACAAACTTACCCGAGCACTCGATCATTCCCTCCATGGTCTTCCACTCCACACATTTTAGCCGTTGCCTTATCCCCCCGGGAAAAAAAAAGATCGTATACAATCCACCCCCCTAAACAAAAACCCCACAATGCAACACCACCACCACCAATTCAACACCATAACCTACCATCGCCGTCGTCCTCCGCTCCTATCGCCGCCGGCTTCGGAGTTATGGCCAGTCGATTGGCCTTCACTCTTACCACACCTCGTCTGCTCACTTCTCAGTTCCGGAAACCCTCTTCAACGCCTTGCTCATCGTCTCCGTCGTCGTCGCTACCTAGGGTTTCCTCCGTCCCTCTCGTCGGCCGCCGCTTGCAATACAGACGCGGCCTCTTCATTGTCTCCCCCAAAGCTACCACCGACAAGCCAGGTTAGGGTTTTATTCGCTATTTCCCCTTTTTTTTTGGTAATTGCTATTTCCCCTTTTCAATTACTCTCTGTCCCTGAATTGTAATTTTGCAATTTTGTCTAGTGGTTTTGCAACCCTATCAAGTTCCATAGACTAGTGTGTACAGAGAAAGGTATGAGATGGATCCTAGCGTGTACCTGTTAGGGCATCTACAACCCTATGAGGGGAGGGGGACGGGGAAAACCGTATTTTCATGTCCAACCCTATGGGGGAGGGGGCGCTATGGGGAGAAATTTCCCCATAGACATGCCCTCACCCAAAGCAAAATTTCTCCCCATAGCACCCCCTCCCCATCCCCCTCCCCCTCCCCTCACATGGTTGGAGACGAGTAGTAGTTTGGGGGAGGGGGAGGGGGAAAAGGCATGGGTTGGAGATGGGGCATCTCCAACCCTGTGGGGGGAGGGGGATGGGGAAAACCGTGTAAAAATACGGTTCATGTCCAACCCTATGGGGGAAGGGGAGGGGGTGGGGGTGCCATGGGGAGAATTTTTGCCTTGGGTGAGGGCATGTCCCCATAGCAAAAATTCTCCCCATAGCACCCCTCCCCATCCCCCTCCCCTCACATGGTTGTAGACGAGTAGTAGTTTGGGGGAGGGGGAGGGGGAAGGGGAGGGGGGAAATTGTGGGCCCGTGAGGGGAGGGGGAGGGCGAGGGGGAGGTGAGGGGAGGGGGAAAATGACATGGGTTGGAGATGCCCTTAAAGATCAGAACAACCAACGATACGCAAAGATAAAGAGAGTGAGAAGTTAAGTAAGCAAGTGTAAGAGTAAGCCAAGTCTGGTATCTGAGAGAGAGCCAGTAAGAAAGAAGGGTGATGATACAAAAGGTCCGAGGACAACCCTCCTATATATACTAGTTTTAGGACAACCGTTATGAGAAGTTATAAAACCGTACAATACGGTATTATCGACCGTATATATAGGCAGATGTTTTGCAAGTCTCTAAGATAACCGACAAGGGTCGCACGCAAGTATAACCATAGCTCGCGCGCGACGAGACTTACTCTAGCCTACAAGCCACTTAAACTCCTTAGCTCCCGTATGGTTCATGTCCGAAGAGCCCTGTCTCACAACCCCTATACTGATGTGCGAGAATATGATAATTATATAATACTCATGAAGTACCAGTAAGCTTTACCTTTGGATGCCACATGGATAATAACTAGAATAGACAGATTATACTATCTACAACTAGTATGCTGCTATATCAAAATTGGACTGGAACTGGAAAATTAGTCCCTTCTATGAATTTCGATCAAAAAAGGGTTATGGCTTTTGGTCTGAGTGATTATTTTTACTGTTTAAGTAACTAGTTTGAACATCTGTTGCTTAAAAAGAGATGTCAAGGTGTATATAATGCAATTGACGATAAATGTGCAGCCTTTTTCGTCGAGGAAGTTTCACAGTACAGTTTAAGGGGATATATACATTACAAGGTGAAATACCAAGTCATATACAGAGCTAACTAACTGCCCCAAACAGGGGCTGCTCCAGGAATTTGTTGCAGTGGGGCTAAAATGTAAAATTTAATTTTTCTAAAGTTTAGTGGGGGCTATAGTGCGATTTCTTTGGGGATAAATTGAGAAAACCTAAAAAAATAAGGGTGAAAAATCAATATTAGAAAGTTGAGTGGGGGCTATAGTGTGGATCCGCCCTTGTGCCTAAAGATTTTATAAGCAATGGTTGACAAGTCCCAACAAGGAACTGATTCGAACCTGCTATATAAAATTATAACTCTCCCTGCTTCGATTTACAATCTCTTTTCCCCAAACTGTAATTGAATGAAAGGGATATTTACACAACAAGAAACTAGTAATACAAATTGAAAAGCAATAATCAGGTCTTTTGTTCTTATGAGCTGCTATGTCCACAAAACTACTGGATTTTGAACATTTTGATGTGCTTGTTAACCAGATTTTCTTCCAGTTACCTATGTAAATACTTGAGCCAGAAAATGTAGCTAATAGAGAAACTGTAGTTGGTTGTAGGTGAAGTATTTGCTGGCTCCAAAAGCTCAAAAGAACTAAATATCTATCTAAACAGAAAGACCAATTACCCATACTTGTAAATACTTGAGCCAGAAAATGTAGCTAATAGAGAAACTGTAGTTGGTTGTAGGTGAAGTATTTGCTGGCTCCAAAAGCTCAAAAGAACTAAATATCTATCTAAACAGAAAGACCAATTACCCATAGTTGTCAAATCGAGATTACGATCATGAATCGAAATTCCACTTTACTGAATCACGAATCGGATAGCGAATCGTAAAGATTCGGTTCAAATCTTCTTAAGTATATAGAATTATGTATCCATTAAATCTGTAAGCATGTGTGAACTCTACATCCATTTTTCAAGAACAAGTTTACACAAGTTCTCGGAAACTTGTTGTCATTAAGTGTGATTAGGAGCCTTATGCATCTACTATACAAAAGATAAAAAGATCTACTTCTTCAATAGGTAGAGACAGAGACTCTGTGAAGTTATGCATCCACAATCCAAAAGATACGAAAGGTTGAAGATATAAGAAGGTATGTATGTAGAGCTAGTAAACATAAGATTCCAAGATCATGGAAAAAAAATGGGAAACTATTATTCTTGGCCTTGAAAACGTTGTACTAGTTATTTGAAACAAACATGTGTTGTAAAACAAGAAATAGGAAAAGTATGACTTCGTAGACTAACTCTAACTTAATTAGCCGCATCGATGATGAATCGCATGAATTGGTCTGAATCACTATGAATTTTAAGATAGGGTCTCTTGAATCGAGATTCAGATTATTTTGTTCCATTTGAGATTCACAGTGGGACTCCCATCGTTTCATGTGTGAATCGAATCTAATTCTACGAATCAAATCGTGAATTGTAAATTCTGAAAACTGTGCGATTACGAAGGGAATAAGTCCATTCATATGATCCTGTGGTGCTGACAAACCGATTTTAGTACATGCAATGCTTCTTTTCTTACAACACTTGGTTGATTTTCTGTGCCTTCTAGTATCTATTCGAAGCTTCAGGGCTCCAATTCGTGGTGCACACTCTGTCATATACCGTCAGTGGCACTAACTTATGGCCAACTCATTCCAATAACCTGTCCAGCTTTGCTAACTGTCATGTTTTAAATGATGGTCCTTTTCTTGTGCTATATGCAAGATTTCTATATGACTATGATTTCTGACCCCAATTTTCCTCGCAGGCCAGGCCCAAGAAGACGAGGTGGTTGACAGTAATGTCTTACAGTACTGTAGCATAGACCAGAAACAGAAGAAGTCGATAGGGGAGCTTGAACAAGAATTTCTTCAAGCACTACAAGTACAAACCTAATCAGTTTTCTATTTTTCCTTTCCTTACTGTCAACTATGTATATACATTTTACTCACAGGTCCTGTTACCTTTTTCATTTATCGACTCCGAGGTCTGTACTCTGTACTCTGTAACTTCCGATGAATGTTTTCACATCTCTTAAAAATCATTAAAAAAAACTCAGCAGTGACAAAATGTTTTTTCAAGTTATATATTGCATCTTTTAAACGTCATAAAATAAATCTACTTTTGGGCATGACTTATCAAATTTACTTGGTGCAGTCTTTCTACTATGAAGGGAAGGCTATTATGTCAAATGAGGAATTTGACAACCTCAAGGAAGAACTTATGTGGGAAGGAAGCAGTGTTGTCATGCTAAGTACGGACTAGTTTTTTATTTGAGGCTCATACATTATGACATCCAAGTAGACAAATTGATAAAGATAAGTTCTCTTGTTTGCCAACTGTTTATATACAGGTTCAGATGAACAGAAGTTTCTAGAAGCTTCAATGGCCTATGTAGCTGGGAAACCACTACTGAGTGACGAGGATTATGACAAATTAAAGATACAGCTAAAGGTTGTTCTTCTGCATTTCATATTCGTTTTCATATGCGCATCCTTCCACCTTTGACATGGAGTATCTCTTAAATTTATGTTTGCATGCACTGATGATGTGAGTATTGTTCAGTTTCAGTGTGTCACTATTGAGAATCTTATTAAACCACTCATTTTTTCTACTGACAATCAAACCCGCATTTAACAGTTACATGACTGACATCTGGGGATAGTTACCAATTTTTGAATCACAATACAAGTTTGGGGAGTACTTCTGTTTACTGAGAAGAAAGACATTGTTCCGATTTTAGAATCACTATACAAAGTCGTGGAGTACTTCTGTTTACTGAGAAAAAGACATTCTTTAATGCTCTGTACTGGAGAAGTTACTTCTGGTTTTTGCTCCTATAATGGCATAAGTGATTCCAGTTCTTTTTAATGTGACTACTTTGTTAGACTTATAGAACTATAGATGGGTTAGGTACATTGAAGATAGGTTCTGAAGGTTTCTGGGGAGGTTGAATATTTGGTGAATAAGGCCTTCCGCCTTAACAAGATTTCAGATGCACTCAGAATGTCTGAGGGAAGTTAGTTTAATGACTTTCAAACAAATTTCATAAATTATGTTATTTAAATAGAAAGATGTACGAATTTTGAAAATTAAACTCTTAAATTTATACTACGCTCAACTTAAATTGAAAGAGTAGTTGACAACTTGACATCCTTTTTTTGAGCTGGAGTCCTGGAGAGTAGTTGGCATTCACTTTGGGATATCTTTAGTTAGATTACTATTAATGCCAAGTAGTTTATTGAGTTTATCTGATAGACATAAAAGCTTGATTTTTTGTTCCTGCTTTCTGGTTCCCATTATAAGTGGCTTCACAACTGCTTTCCATTCTGCATCTTGAAGTGGCAAAGTTGTGAAACCAGTTCCATTCTGCATCTGGAACTGCAATGCCAATACGTCTTAACTTATTTCGAGATCTACTTTCTTTGAAGAAAGGAAAAGCTCGTCGCCTGCAATTTTTATTGACACAATATTTTGTTGGCAATTAGAAGTGAGAGAACTTGTAGGCCAATTTCATTCGAAATCAGTGTTCTGACATCATGTCTTCATGAAACATTGAATATTAAAGTATCTTGCTTTATAATGTTTAACCTATGGAAGCAAAAACGACATACCATATTATTTGTTGGTGGCAAACCATGTAAGATTCATGTTCTGGTGAACTGAACGATCATTAGCACTGCTACTATTTTATTTCATCTAGTTAGCTTCCCACATTATTTACCCTTGTTCAAAAGAAAACGGACTATAAATAGGTTATGTCTTCAAATGGTATTGATTTACTTCACAAACTTTTCGATACAAAAGCCCATATCCTAAAATTATTATTTGCTTCTGTTTTGAAGATTGACGGGAGTGATATAGTGGTTGAAGGTCCAAGATGCAGTCTGCGCAGCAGGAAGGTGTTTCCTGTTATCTTATTATCTCCATGGTTTTGAGTGTCTTTTATCTTTTCCTGCTCTTATCTTTATTACAATGGAGCTTAAAAACTCTGAGAATGTCTTTTGGACTGTTAGATATGATGATTTGAACTGGATCAACCCTATTTGTAGGGAAGTAATCACTTGCACCTCAATCATTTTAAGCACTTTTAATTTATACGGAACCCTCATTTATGTATGGGGGACCTAGTATTCAATTATGCAGTATCATATGTCTAGTTTCCTCATCTAGAATCCTTATTAAGCCAGTTTTAATAAGAACCAAGTAATGGTGGATGGTTTGATGGAAGAGTGTCTCATACGGAGCTTCAATTGCTCATTCCTGTAATGCCTACTAAGGTAAATTACTAAATTGTTCACGAGTTTCTAAAACTATTTAGAAAATAGATGTCGAAGGTACAGTACCGTACCTTCGACATCAATCATTTCAAGCACTTTTAATTTTTACGGAACCCTCATTTATGTATGGGGCACCTAGTATTCAATTATGCAGTATCATATGTCTAGTTTCCTCATCTAGAATCCTTATTAAGCCAGTTTTAATAAGAACCAAGTAATGGTGGATGGTTTGATGGAAGAGTGTCTCATACGGAGCTTCAATTGCTCATTCCTGTAATGCCTACTAAGGTAAATTACTAAATTGTTAACGAGTTTCTAAAACTATTTAGAAAATAGATGTCGAAGGTACAGTACCGTACCTTCGACATCAATCATTTTAAGCACTTTTAATTTTTACGGAACCCTCATTTATGTATGGGGCACCTAGTATTCAATTATGCAGTAACATATGTCTAGTTTCCTCATCTAGAATCCTTATTAAGCCAGTTTTAATAAGAACCAAGTAATGGTGGATGGTTTGATGGAAGAGTGTCTCATACGGAGCTTCAATTGCTCATTCCTGTAACGCCTACTAAGGTAAATTACTAAATTGTTAACGAATTTCTAAAACTATTTAGAAAATAGATGTCGAAGGTACGGTACTGTTTTTAATTACTGTTTACATTTCACAAAAGTTTATAGAGATTGATACATTAAATTGACTTCTATGTTGTTTAAGCATATATGGACAGTTTACATAGTTTGTCATTTCAGTTTCTCCATTTCTGCAAATTCTTACCGACCTGCTTGTAAGTTGTAACTGCGAACTAAGGCAGTACATGCTATCTGCTAAACATGGTCCGCATTTTGTCGTACAAGGCAGTACTTCTGTTAGGGGTAATACTTGTTCCTTCAGCTGATATACTTGCGTCCTGCAGGTCTACAGTGACCTGACTGTTGACTATCTCAAGATGTTCCTTTTATATGTGCCTGCTTCTGTTGTCGCTGTGACACTGTAAGTTTTCTTTTTGCAATTACTGAAGATCTTCCTCATTACAATTGTTTTGGTGATTTTCATTAGTACCCCAAACTTTCTTGTAACCGTCAAAGCTGCTGCTTATTTCCTTCGCATAAAAAATTCAAGGAAGAAAGAAATGAAGAACATAAGTAACCATCAAAGCTGAAGCAAGTTACGACCTATTCAATTGTTTCCAAAGTTGAGATGTTTTAATTTTTTCTTCAAATCGACAAGACAGACAATCAGATCACGTCGGTTGTTTATTTTCTCTCAAAGATACAACATCCCGCGATAGTAATCTGATATTTCCTTGAAATTAGTATGGAGGAAATAATGAGTGTTGAGTGTTCGGAGTTTCTGGCACACTCTGGACGCAGTAGACAATTTTGGATAACAGTTGTATTTTATGGCTGCCGAAATCTTAACGAGCTAATAGAACATATTATCTTTATTAGCTAATGTTTCCTTGACAATTTTGTTATCTATGCATAAGGAAGAAAGACTAAAAAGTCTAAATGACCTGAATTGACTTAAATGGGTACATTACGGTGGAGCTGACTGGAATTGTCATAATTCTTTTTTTATAATAATAATAGTTATTATTTTTGTACATTCTTTTGTGCGTGTGGCGGTATAATCATTTGACGGGATAACAATAATAAGTTACATTATTCCAACTGACTGATGTGAAAATTTTATCTGGAGTGAATGGGAGTGCTCTGTACTTGTGATCCATCAGTTAGATACTCAGTAGACATGTATTTATCAGTACATCATTTCCTTACAGGTTCTTCTTCCTGGATGATTTGACTGGATTTGAGATTACATATCTGTTGGAGGTAACTATTACTGTGGCCTTTTCTTTTCTAGAACTGAAATGAATATGAATAGACGGTTTGAAGACATGTGGGGTTGAAACTTGTTTGATAGTATCTTACATGTAATCTGTTCTTATTAGTTGCTCCCATATACATAATTGATCAAATAACTATATCAATTTTCACTTTTTCAGCTGCCCGAACCATTCAGTTTCATTTTCACATGGTTTGCTGCTTTGCCCCTGATACTGTACTTAGCTTCATCAATTACAAACTTCATTGTCAGAGATTTTTTAATCTTGAAGGTATAATCCCCTTTCTCGTTGTAAAGAATGTATCTTTGCCAGATTGCTCTGTTAAACTAACAAAAAACTTTAAATTCTAAGGGACCTTGTCCAAACTGCGGGACGGAAAATCTTTCCTTCTTTGGGACCATCTTATCTATACCTAGCGGTGGTTCATCCAACTCAGTTAAATGCTCAAGGTAAGTATGTAGTTATCATTTCTAAGTCTGTAGTTATCATTTCCTTCTTTGGGACCATCTTATCTATTCTGTTACATCTTCCTCAGTTGTGCGACACCACTTCAGTATGATGCAAAGACGCGCTTGATTACACTGCCAGAAGGAAGTGAAGCTTGAGTTCCTGGTACATTTTTTGTCATCTGTTTTATCTCTACTGTATTATGAGAATGAAAAAGTCGCCAAAAGCACAATTGTGTCAGTCACTGAAGAACTACATTAGCCTTTTTCCTAGTTTAACCTGGCCTGCTACATAGATCACTCCTCCAGTTCTATGTTTCCAAAGAAAACTGCTACAAAGAGCTGAGCTCTTTATGAAATTTGAAACAAAAATAAAGGCCAGTATGTTGTCTCATGACCAATAGGAAAATAGATGAAATTCATGAACTTTCTAGAATGTCAAAGGTGTCCCAAGAATTGCTCTGAAGCCGGAGTTCTCTTGCATATATAGGAGAGAACACAAGAAAAATGGGTGAGCTGGAGCCATTCTCAAAAGGTTGTTCAACCTTGGTGGCATTTGATTTTAACTTAATGGCGAACACCGTTTGTGGCATCACAGAATTCCTTTCTTTGGATAAAGTAATTTGCAAAACACGCCTCTTTAAGTAACTTGAGCCACATTTATAAATATATTTATATACTCTATAAACATACCCTTTGTGTCATTTTACAAGTCAAATCGTTCCCTTAAATGCATGAAAAGGTCAAATAGGACATTTTTTTAGGGAGATGGTTTCTTCACTTGAGAAGAAATCGTTTTTTTCCTGGCATTTTCTCACCAATGGAGCCACAAATTAGGACTGAATATTTCTCGAACTATTTTCCTTTCCCTTGTCTGAAGTTCTGAACCCATCCTCAAATGAAGTAGAAAATAGAAACCAAGAAAGAAGAATGCTTCATTATGCTCTAAGTAGCATTTCGTAGTAGTTTGTGAATGCCACAGGACTCTCAACTTGGCATGGATTTTCCCCAAAATCTATATCCATTAACATCTGCAATGGTCGTCAATGCAGATGCAAAAGCTGACAGCGGACAAAACAATCGTTGTTGGTAAAACACAGAAGTCCAAGAATGGAGTACATTCCCATTGCATAATTGTTATCGGTAAAATGTAATGTAATATGTATATACAACTCACTGGCGTTTCTGCTAATAATCTGTCGTCCAGTAGAGTCTTTTGTCGAACTGTTGACATTTATAGAAGTAGACTTATGTTCCTCTTCTATCTATCTGTTTATTATGCGTATTTCTATTTGTCAACGCGTAACTTTTGCATGATAGAGTAGGGGAGGTGTCTCGAATTGGAGATATGACGCAAGAGCACCGAGCCCTATTACTACTTGGCTGAGAGAGCATGACTCTGTTTGAGCATCTTATGTTGTTATCTTCTACCAGTCTGTGAATTGGGCACTGAATACACTAGATGTAATTGACCAAATGTGTAGGGTATTTAATTTTGGTTTCTAAAATTTTGGGCGCCATACCACTCCGGGGCTGGTCTAGTCTTTAGGCATCGGGTGCAAGATGGCAATGGTGGAGCCAGGAAATCAAACCAGCCGGGGATTTTCTTAAGGGCCTTAGTCTGAAATAACTATAATTAGAGGGGTGCTAGTAGAGTTTTTAAAAAGTCAGGGGCGGCAATTGCCACCCCTTGAGTAAAAGCACTTTCACCCCTTCTAGTTTGGAAAATTTCACTTTCACCTCTTTAATGTGTCGAACTTCATGAAATTTACATCACGTATTTTTTTTTCTTTCACCAGCAACGAAAGATTTTATAACTAGAAAAGCGGTTACAATACGAATGGGGTATACCCTAAAAAATGGAAAAGCAAACAAACAAAGCCAAACCTCCTATCAAAAACTAACCACTGCGTATGTTACACAGACCAATCCAAATGGATTACAAGCTCAAAGGCTACCATTAAACAACCCTAAGCATAACAGGTTCGGCCCAGGAGGCCCAAGAGCCTCTAAACTTCTCGTCAAAGTGTTTCAGAGACAACCCTAAAACAAAGGCCCAAAACAAACAGCCTGGAACCTCCACGGCCAAACGAACCACCAAGCCGGCTGCACTACGAAGGGGACTAGCGGACCACCAAGCCGTCTCAACACGGAAACATCACTACCAGCCTCCACAGGCCATCACAAGGGTTGGTGCCGCGTGAGCCAAAGAGGGCCAGAACCATCACACCCGGGAAGCCAAAACAGATGCGGTACTCAGTAGTGTCGGTGTGCGGTGAGGGGACAGCTCCAGGGGGGGGGGGGGTTTCCAAGGCCGAAGCTCAGTCTAGGAAAGGGGAGGGGGGGGGGGGGGGGGGACGACTACTTGAGGCCAGATCTGAGATCGGGAAGGGGAGGTGGTGAGAACAGGGGGCAAAGGCTCAAGTGGTGAAGCCAAAACAAGGGGAGGGGCCGGTGGAGGGGTGGTAGAGAGGAGGCGATGGCGGATAGTGGCGGCGACAACAGAGGCAGGAAACAATGATCCGGTCAAGGTGGCGGCGGGACCACGAATGCGACGACTTCCATGGCGGTGGGGCGGCGGGACTTCGATCGGGGCATGACGGCGGAGGCGGAAACAAGTGAGGAGTCCAGGGTAGCTGAAATCACATACCTGGAGTCCACTTGGACGTCGAAGAGGGGCGCTCCCGACTTTGATTCCGGCGGGGAGCCGGTGCTGCACGATTCCGATGCTAGCCAGCACGGGCAGGAGATGCCTCGATTGGCGCCGGTGGGAGCGGATGTGGCTGAATCGATAATGGTGGTAACTGGTAAGGGTGGAGGGGCGAGGAAGCTGATTAGCGGAGGCGGCGGCTAGCAGCTCCATGGAGGAGCCGCCGCCAGGGGGAGATGCAGATTTAGGGTTTCTGCTGGGGGAGAGAGTAGAGAGGTTTTTTACAACACGTATTATGACACCACCGCTCTGGAGTTAGAACATGTCACTAATTTGGCCCCCATATTATGCAAAATGTAAGGGTTATCTAAGGTTTTAATAGATTTTCTGCACAATGTGAGCCGAAGTTGTCTAAAAATTATTTTCAATGACGTATGGCTTCACATGGGAGGGTATAAGTTATTTGAAGTTCGGGACTCAGAAGTGGTGAAAGTGTCTTTTTTCCCGACTGAAAGGGGTTATAATGTCCTTCAATCAAACTAGAGGAGCTGAAAGTGTCTTTTACCCTAATCTTCTCCTTTTTTTGGTCACTGACTTATGTTTGCATTCATTTTGATTTTGCTTTTTTTTTTTTTTTTTCCTTGCAAAAACCTTCCTGCACGTTCCTTAGGTTCATCACCCCAAAGTCAACCTCTAAGAAATTTGACCCGATCGAGTGGGCCAGGAATTGTTAGTTACTAGAGTACCCATACAAGAAGACCAACGTGTGTACGTTGGTGAGGGTATTTTGGGCACTTCACGGTATATATTTGTCAGTTCGATTTGAAGGGCAGCACTAACATGTTCGTGATGGTCACGTAGAGAAACTTGCTAAAATCTGCTGGTGCTGGTGTCTTTATAAGGGTTTACATGTTCAGAGTCTATTAGCAATTGCACTTGTTCATCAACTACCAAAACTAGAAGAAGAAGAAGATAAACACCATGGCTTCTCTCCGCAATTCATGGAACATTTTCTTCCTTCTCGTCGGATGGGCGATGACGTTAATCACCAAGTCATCTGCCGCCAATTATGCGGCAACAAAGGTCTTCCGGCCAATGCCGTGGACGCCGTCGCACGCCACGTTTTACGGTGACGAGACCGCCTCCGAAACCATGGGTTAGTAATTTCTTCTTCACCCTCTTCCACTAGCTTCATACATTAAATTTCTATCATTCGGGGTGTAGTTGAGTTGATTGGGTTTATATTGGGACAATCCAATGACTGTGTATTGGTCTCCTCAACTGCGATCTTGATAGTCCGAGTTTTCTCATGCTGATTTAACTCTCTAGTGTGGTTTGAAAGTTATTACACTAGAGCAGAGTTCACTCCAGTGCGTACCCGAAATGTCGGGGTTTCGGTCACGTCATAAGAAAATATATACTAAATTTTTCAATGTTGTGACATACTTATTGAGACGATTCTCGATTGTGCAGGAGGAGCTTGTGGTTACGGAAACTTATACAACAACGGGTATGGAACTGACACTGCTGCGTTGAGCTCGACATTGTACAAAGATGGATTCGCCTGCGGGAGTTGTTACCAGATCAAGTGCGTAGATTCGAAGTGGTGCTACAGCAACGTCGTCACCATCACCGCTACCAACTTGTGCCCGCCGAACTGGTACCAAGACTCCAACAATGGTGGATGGTGCAACCCTCCCCGGACACACTTCGACATGGCCAAGCCCGCTTTCATGAAGATCGCAGAATGGCACGCCGGCATTGTCCCAGTCATGTACCGCAGGTACCTACTAGTTTCACCATGATCAATCTCTGATTGTCTATAAGTGGATACTGTCTGTTTCTTACTAGTTTCACTTTACTGACCCGTCGTATTGAGAAGATCGGTCTAAGTCTCTGGCTGTCTGCTGCGGGATACTGGCTATTTCTACTAGTCTCTTATGTGTTGATGTTTTTTTTGGTGTCGTTGCAGAGTGCCATGCGTCAGGAAAGGCGGACTCAGGTTCATGTTCCAAGGAAACAGCTACTGGTTGTTGGTGTACGTGATGAACGTCGCCGGTGGAGGCGACATCTCCGGCATGTGGGTGAAGGGGACCAAGACAGGGTGGATAAGCATGAGCCATAACTGGGGAGCTTCGTACCAGGCTTTCGCTACTTTGGGCGGTCAAGCACTCTCCTTTAAACTCACTTCTTACACGAACAAAGAGACTATCATTGCCAACTACGTTACTCCGGAATATTGGCAGGTCGGCATGACTTATCAAGCATCTGTGAACTTCCATTGATGATGATCGGTGGTGGTGATTGCTGTTGTTGCAGAGAGATGAGTAGTCTTCTTCTTCTTCTCCGGACACTTTTGGTGCTTTCTTGTGTCTCAAGGCACTTTTAACATTTTGTATCGCTGCACTATATTTATTTTTTGTTAACTTTATATCCGATCTCTTGTAATGGAATACTTGATTTGAGTATACATAAATGGATTCATTTTAAAATTTCTTTAGATTTTTCTCAAATTCATTGCAGTTTTATGCGCGGTTTAATCTTGATGACTGTTTAGAACTTTTAACTGTTGAAGATTTTCAACGACATGCATATGTAAACGTGCAAAGAATGTAATACGCTCTCCATTCAAAAATAATCGCGCTGCTTTTTTTCTCGAAAATTCTGAGGAAGTAATTTGACTGACAATTAAAATTATACACGTACTTGTCAATTTGTTTATAATACTTCTATTGTTCTTTCAAAAAAGTTCTTCTGTTGCTATGCTAACTTAATTGCCTCCCCAAAATATTTCGACAAAAAATACGATAATATAAAAGATATGGAGACATGGGTGGATTCATGAATTCTTCTCAGTGATCATTAAAATTTAAAATTAAATAAAACAAGAGTATATCATGAATTTTGAAGAGTTCAGTGGGTGTTATAATGTAGTTTTTGTAAGGAGTTGAACTACAAATATCAAGCAAAATAAGGAAAAAATACAAAAGTTGAAAAGTTGAGTGAGACTGATAGCCCCCACTGATCCTAATGTAGGCCGCCCATGGATGGAGAGTAGATTTTTGAGCTGGTTTGGTTTATAAAGCCGGTACTGTCAAAGGGGGCTCGGCTTTGGTACTGTGGTCATCTGTACAGTCTTGGTGCTGTTGAAATCCAAGGGCTCTGGTTTGGCCACGTGTTAACTGAGTCGGTAATTAATGTGGACTTCTTTCAGTCTCACACGCGCACTTCTTTATCTCCAACCTCACTATCTCTATCCGTTATCTCTTCCTTTCTCTAACCGACAAGTTTGGAAACTGACATTTTCACCCTATTAACATGTCAAATTTTAAAACACTTGCACTCTTTAATTGCAACGCAGTTAGTCTGGAGTGAAGCTACTCCTGGAACAAATCTTTCTCCATATAGTACATAATTTCCCAATCAGGCAGTGGCGGAGCCACATAGAGGCCTGGGGAGGCAAGTGCACCACTAAAGTTTTGATTAACTACTAGTATATCCCCAAATCATGCAACATTTTCAATTGTGTTCTTCAATAAATTGCATTTGTGCACCCCAAAAATGTTTCGTATGTGCCCCCTATCAGATTTGTGCCACCCCTCCGACGGAATCCTGGCTCCGCCACTGCTATCAGGTGATGTAAGTGTCTGTGATTTTGGGCAATGTGAAGGGACAAAAGTGTCCCTTCTCAAATTAGAATCGGGTGAAAGTGTTTTCGCGTCAAGAAAGTGTCATTTACCCTTAATATCTATAGTGATCACTCAAGACATGCCATGCCTGTCCTATAGCTTTAGCTTGAGGGTGGTGGGGAAGATGTGATTATTAACACAAACATCAGATATTGTAATTTATTTCACTTTTAGGCCAAAAGGAATGACTTTTAACGTTCCAAATCTGAGTAGCTCTAGCTAGGTAAGCACGCCAATTAAAATTCTTCCCTCCTTTTTGACATGAAAATGTCATCATCATCAGCTTTCATATGCTCAACTCATCATTCCTCCCAATCCCAATCCCCATTCATTCCCACCTCATCCTATTAAATAAATTGTACCACATTCTAGAAATAATTTCTAACATAAGTGTGGAAGTAAACATAGACATTTTTAGCACAACTATCAAAAAAAAAAAAAAAATGGGACGAATTATAAGCAGATAGATGTCGTTTCTAGATTTAACGTATCATTCGTACAAGACGAACTGCGACTCAGAAAATTATATGATGACATATACGACGTGGTTTTTAGTTCTGAGTCGAGATCATATGTAGTTCTGATAGAACACTCGCGAATCAACTTAATTGTCAACCAAAATTAAACCGGTCAAAAATAAATGCCCAATTTTCGAAACCTAAATGGGAATATTATGATTACCTTACAACCAAAAAAATCACTACTCTCTAGTCTACTCCAACCTTTTCCACCTCACAAAAGAAGAAGTGCTTTTAGATCCAAATTTGATTGCAAGAAATTTGAAAGTAATAAAAGTAAACCTCTTTCTCATTGTAAAAAAGTCCTAAAGGAAATAAGAGAAACAGAGCACAGTCCCTAACCTTTCACCTCCTAACAAACCAAACCAATCTCTATCCCTTTCAAAAAAAAAATGAGAGCTCTGTTTTCACTCTCCCTAACACTCCTCTCCCTAGCTTCATCTCCATCACCAACAACTGAAGCTCAAGGCATCAGATCATCGCGCCTTCTCGATCTCCTAATCAGAGACTACTCCTTCCAATCATTCAACAACTTCCACAAAACAGGGGAATTCCACTCAGTTCATCTCCCAACAAATCTCTCCGGCCTGGAAACCGACACGGCGAGGTTCCGGTGCGGCAGCCTCCGCCGCTACGGCGCTAAGGTGAAGGAATTCCATCTGGGTGTTGGCCTAATTGTCCAACCATGCATTGAGAGAGTGATGGTGATCAGGCAAAACCTTGGCTACAACTTGTCTTCTATTTACTATGACAACTATGACTTGTTAGGGTATGAGCTTGTGTCACCTGTTGTTGGCCTCTTGGCTTACAATGGCGGCGACGACATGAATTATAGTAACCCTTTTGAGATTGGTATCGAAGCGACGAAGAAGAATCCGATATTGATTGATTTCAAGAACATCACATTGTTGAACCAAAGCACAGGGTTGATACGATTGTGTGCTAGGTTTGAGCATGATGGGAAAGTTTTTGTGTACAAGGAGGTGTCGCCGAGTGTTTGCTCTGCGACGAGTCATGGACATTTTGGGATGGTGGTGGAATCGCCGCTGTTGCCGGAGAGGAAGGCGGTGCGGCGGTGGAAGCTGGTGGTGGGATGTTCCATTGGAGCTGCTTTGGGTGCTTTTCTGTTGAGTTTGCTAGTGGTTGCTTTGTTTGTGAAGGTGAAGAAGAAGGCTAGGATGGAGGAAATGGTGAGGAGGGCTTATGAAGAGGAGGCTTTGAGAGTGAGCATGGTTGGGCATGTTAGGGCTCCTATTGCATCAGGCACAAGAACCACACCAGTCATTGAGCATCAGTATAAACCTTTCCCTTCTTGATTTTCTTGATTTTTTTTAATCTTCTCTTTTGTGTACTATAATTCTTTTGTAAGGTCAATTAGATGAACAAAAGATCTTTAACTTATTGTTGATGATTGTTATATTACTATTTGTATGTTTTAGCCAGACTTCATTAATAAGAGTGACAAAATTATAGTTTCCAGGTTGAGAGGATTCAAGACCACATAGTACTGGTTTTGAAGTTTTGAAGACCACCTAGTACTGGTATGTAAACAAGTATTGAGAGGGACTTATTTGACTAGTGTTTGTCAGGAAGTTCCCAGTTTGAGTTTTAGCAAAATTATTCCAGTCAAAGTGATATAATTACAGATGAAAAAGTCAAATTAGAAACTTTCTGACGAAATGAGAAAAGTAAGAAAATGGAGGTGGGTGAGACATGATCAGGCAAGTCCTGTGATCTGATACTGTTTGGCTGTGAGGAGGAAAGAAAAGGGGGCAAAAGATGATTGCAGATGGTGTTTGCTTTAAAGGCACTTCTGCAACACTCTAATGAGAGCATGCAAAGTATAACTAGTTAAAGGAGACATGCTGTCCATTTCAGAAACTCATTATGTCTACTCAGTTGACTCGTTCGTGAGTCCCGGATCGCGCAAGAAGACACCAGGCTGCCGAGTCCGTCCACGACTCATTTCACATGCATATCCTACCTCATACTTCAATATATTTTTAAAAGTGTTAAATAAACATTTACATTAATGTTCGTAACCTTTATAGAGAATTATGTTATTTTTCTTTGCACTCGTATCGTAAATAGAAACTTATTATCTGTATGGTAAGAGTTTTTCTCTATCATATACAGAGTATATTTGTTAAACATTATCCGAAAAAACCATCTTTTACTAAACTTAAACTATAAAAATCCAAATAGCCCCAACGATGGATGAGAATGAAGTTCTAGTAGCCTAAGGCCCAACATAGAGGTACCATGGACGCCATTATTACAACTTCAAGGTTATTTTCATAATTCTATCAGAGTTTATCTATTCCCTTTTACATAGGCCTTGTTTGGATTGATTAGTTTTAGCAAACTTAAAATGGCAATAGGGCAGTCCAAAATGACACTTTACTGTAATGCTCTGGCATGTTGATGACTAGGGAAAGACCCGTGGTTGTGGCCGAGAACTTCATTATTTATCTTCTTCTCCTCTATACATACTACAGAAGTAACAGAATGAGGTATCTGAAAACTGAGAGAGAAATTAGGGTTTGTTCACCATAGATGCAGAGAGAAGAGATGCAGCAGAAATGAAGGGACAATTAGGGTTTGATCGCCTTAATCTCATTGAAGAGGAAAAGAGGGTTTTATACAAGATATCCAACGGTCTCATTGTGAGCCGTTGGATCAAATCTAATCAGATCACAAGATCTGGAAATTGTACTAATGCCCGAATATTACTAATGTTATTACAAAGGCATCTATGGTAAATTATAGAGAGGCACACCATTTCTGGAATTGTCATAAAGACCCCTCTGCCGTCCACTTCCGTTATCTTTATTCCAGCTGAGCCCTTCTTCCGTTATGCTCCGTTAATAGCCCCCGTCAAACTGATGGTGGTGCTTGAAACGCCATGAGTTTGTCTTTAAGCTCTTGAAACCGAGGTGTTGGCAGCCCTTTTGTGAATATGTCAGCTATTTGATGAGAGCTGCCAACAAAAGAAACAATTAGTTCATGTCGCAAAGCTTTCTCTCTAACAAAATGATAGTCAATTTCGATATGCATCGTACGAGCGTGCATTATCGGATTGGCTGTCATTTTGACAGCAGAGGCATTATCACACCACAAAATTGGTGGAGTTAAAATTGGAATATGAAGATCACGAAATAAAAGTTTTAGCCAGTAGAGTTCTGCAGCTGTAACAGCTAAGGCTCTATATTCAGCTTCGGTTGATGAACGGGCCACGGTGGGCTGTTTCTTGGCGGCCCAATGTATTGGGTTGGGCCCAAGAAACAAAACAAAACCACTGGTGCTTCTGCGATCAGTTGGGTTACCAGCCCAATCTGCATCTGCAAAAGCTTGTATTGGGCCTGGTGGAGAGTGAGGCCCAGCAGAATAAAATAAACCATGTCCAGAAGTGCCTTTTATGTATCGTAAAATTCTTTTGGCACCAATTAAATGCACAGTTGTGGGATTGTGCATAAATTGACACAAGTGATTTATAGCAAAAGAAATGTCAGGTCTTGTAAACACTAAGTATTGCAAAGATCCCAGAAGTTGTCTGTAAAGTGATGGATCATCAAGAGGTTCACCATCATTAGCATGAAATTTCCCAGAAGAAGGAAGTGGGTTTGGACAAGGTTTAGTATGATGCATGTTAAATCTTTGCAACAAATCATGTACATACTTAGACTGATGTATGAAAATGCCAGCAGTGGTTCTTTGTATCTCCAAACCCAGAAAATAGTGAAGAAAGCCCAAATTTTTCATATCAAATTCAGAGTGAAGACATTGCACTAAATGTGGAATATAAGACACATCATTGCCAGTTAAAACAATGTCATCCACATAAAGAAGAAGTAAAGTGATACCAGATTTGGCATGTCTAATGAATAGAGAGGAATCAGCATGAGATTGAGTGAAGCCAAGAGACAAAATGTATGATGTAAATTTGGAAAACCATGTTCTTGGAGCCTGTTTTAAACCATATATTGATTTATGAAGTTTGCAAACAAAATCAGGTTTAGTTTGATCAACAAAACCTTGTGGTTGCTGCATAAAAACAGTTTCTTGAAGATTGCCATGAAGAAAGGCATTTTTAACATCTAATTGATGAAGAGGCCAATTATAAGTGGCTGCAAGAGCTAATATAGTTCTAACAGTAGCATGTTTAATAACAGGGCTAAATGTTTCATCAAAATCAACACCAGGGGTTTGGTGAAACCCCTTGGCTACAAGTCTAGCTTTATATCTAGAGACACTACCATCAGTGTTGAATTTAGTTTTGTAAACCCACTTGTTACCAACCACATTGGCATGTGGTGGTTTAGGAACAAGGCTCCAAGTGTTTTGTTGTTTGAGGCTAAGATACTCATCAGTCATGGCTTTCTGCCACTGTGAGTGTTTCTTAGCCTCAGTGAAACATGTAGGATCAGGTGCAGAAATATGATGTGCAGACAAATGTGCAAGATGCAAGCCAAAACCAGGAAATGACTTCTCTTTGGCAGAGAAGGAGGGATCAGAAATACCAGGGATACCATTAATGGTGGCAAGGTCTAGAATCTTCTTTTTAGAGATTCCAGATTTGCTTCTAGTTCTCATGGGATGCTCAGAGTGTGATGGTTGAACCAAGGTCTGGGCTGGTGCCATGTCTATTAATGGTGAAGAGTGTTGTATCTGTTCTTGTGTAGTTATCTGTTCTTGAGGTGTGACATCATCACCACAAGACTGCACCAGACCTGGACTAGGAACAGCTGCATCAGTCACTTGAGTACCATGGATAGGTAATTCATCATGTCCAGGGACAGGTGCAGGGGGAATGAACCCAGGAGCAGGAGCATTAATGATGTCTGGAGGGACATTAATGGTGTCTGAAGAAGCAACAGGAGAAGCAGCATTAATGTCAGTCACAGTGTCAGAATAAGGAAATAAATTTTCAATAAATATAACATCCCTGCTAACATACAATTTTTGTGATGGTTTATGATAACAAATGTAACCTTTGTAATTATCAGCATAGCCAAGGAATATGCATTTTAAAGTTCTAGCATCTAATTTGGATTTAGTATAAGGTCTTAAATTAGGAAAACAAGCACAACCAAATACTTTGAGACTATCATAATTTGGTTTAGTTTTGAATAAAAGTTCAAAAGGAGACTTGTCATGAGTATTTGCACTAGGCATTCTATTAATGAGAAAAACAGAAGTAGCAATTGCATGATACCAAAAACAGTGAGGCAAATCAGCATGTTGAAGAAGAGTGATTGCAGTTTCTAAAATGTGTCTATGTTTTCTTTCAGAAACACCATTTTGTTGAGGTGTGTGTGGACAAGATTTCTGATGTGTGATCCCATGATCTTGTAAGAAATGTTGAAACACAAATGACATATATTCACCACCTCCATCTGACCTTAGAATTTTAATTTTATGGCCAAGTAAGTTTTCAACATGCAACTTGAATTTAGGAAAAACAGACATAACTTCAGATTTGTGAAATAAAGGAAAGAGCCATGTATATCTAGTGTGATCATCAATAAAGAGAACATAAAACCTATAGCCATGAATAGATTTAACAGAGGATGGACCCCAGACATCTGAATGTAGTAAATGTAGAGGTGTGTGTGTGACAGTGTTAGAGGCAGAATAAGGTAACCTGGTGATCTTTCCTTTCAAACAAGATTCACACACTTTAGAATCAGCAGATAACTTATAAGAAGAACCAAATATTTTAGACAAAACACTGTTTGCTGGATGACCCAGTCTATCATGTAACAGAGGCACATTAATTGTTTTACCCAAACAAGCCTTGGGTTTAGGTGAAGAACCAGAAAAGGGAGAAGCATAAATTGGATAAAGTCCATGTTCACTCAAGCCTTGATAGAGAATTTTGCCAGTTTCCAGGTCCTGAATAGAGAAAGAGTTGGCATTAAAAGTAAAACAACAATTGTGTTGATGACATAACTGATAGACAGATAACAAATTTGTAGCAAGGTTAGGAACATGAAGAGTATTTGGTAAAGAGAAAGAATGAGATTTAGTGTTAAGTGTGGCTGTACCAGTGTGTGTGATAGAAGAGGTTTGACCATTACCCATGGTCACAGAATCAGAACCTGAATAAGTATCAGCCAGAGACAAGTTTCTTAAATCTGCAGTCATATGGTTGGTGGCACCTGAATCAGATAGCCAGTAATCAGGTGTAGAGGAGCCAGAGGTTGCAGCATTATAAGCTGTTAACTGTTCAGGTGGTGGTTTCCCCTGATAAGAGTAGTCCATTCGATGCCAGCAATCAACAGCAGTGTGGTAGTCTCGGCCACAAATTTGACAATTAACAGGTGAAGATCCAGACTTAGAGAGGTGACCACCACTAGACTGACCACGGTTAAGGTTCCCCCTATAATTGCCTCGACCTCTAGGGTTTGAGGAGTCAAACCGACCACTAGGGTTTTGACCAGGAAACGAACCGTTTCGACCATAGCCGCCGCCAGAACGGCCGTAACCACCACGACTGGTGGCTGGACCAGGTCCAAGCACACCACGGCCACGGCCTCGACCCCGATGACCAGAAAACCCACTAGAAGAAAGAAAGGCCGTAGGTGCAGAAAGGTCAGAAGCTTGAGACTCATGCATCTGTTCTTCAGATTTAAGCAAAACATGTAGTTCTTCAAAGGTAATTGGTCCAGAACGATTGTTGCGAATAGTTGTTCGAAAAGAATTATACTCAGGGGGAAGACCATTTAGAACATATAAAAGCATATCTTCGTCATCAATACTGACCATAGAGACAGCAAGTTTATCACGAATAGCTTTTAGCTTTTGCATGTATAGATCCACAGAATCAGAACGTTTCTTCAACGTTTGCAACTCAGATTTCAATTGCAAGATATGAGAGCGAGAGAGAGATGCATACCTCCCTTCAAGAGCAAGCCAGGCGTCGTAGGAAGAGATCTTACCAATCACATGTGTTAGAGCCTCAGGAGTAAGGGTGGCGTTGATGAGTGTTTGCAGAGCTTGATCTTGAGAGTACCAGTCACGATACGCCGGATTAGGAAGGAGTCTGTCTGGATTCGCCGGATCTGGAACTGTAGATGGCGGTGGAGGCATGGAACCGTCGATAAACCCATAAAGATTCTGGGTTCTGAAGATGGAGGAAAGCTGATGTCGCCATAGGACATAGTTAGAGTTGTCAAGTTTAAAAGGCATAAGATTGTGGATATTTGAGAGGAGGTAGAGGGGATTTGGGGGTGATTGAGACATGGTGGCCTGCGTGAGGCTCTGATACCATGAAAACTGAGAGAGAAATTAGGGTTTGTTCACCATAGATGCAGAGAGAAGAGATGCAGCAGAAATGAAGGGACAATTAGGGTTTGATCGCCTTAATCTCATTGAAGAGGAAAAGAGGGTTTTATACAAGATATCCAACGGTCTCATTGTGAGCCGTTGGATCAAATCTAATCAGATCACAAGATCTGGAAATTGTACTAATGCCCGAATATTACTAATGTTATTACAAAGGCATCTATGGTAAATTATAGAGAGGCACACCATTTCTGGAATTGTCATAAAGACCCCTCTGCCGTGCACTTCCGTTATCTTTATTCCAGCTGAGCCCTTCTTCCGTTATGCTCCGTTAATAGTATCAAGGTGTCAAAGGGGCGGTCTGGGCCTGACTGATGTGGGGGCCGGGCTTGGAGGACCGCTGGGGGGGGGGAGAGAGAGAGGGGGCCGGGGCCCACTGTTTGGGAGGGGGAAGGCCCGGAGAGGGCTTTTGCTTGGAGGGGCCTGGGCCGCTGGGGGCTAAATGCAACCCGGATCAGTCCGGGCCAGGTTGGGGCAGGTTTTGCCCGCGGGCCGGCCCTTTTGACACCATGAATGAGGTAGAAGTGTTTTTATCACTTGACCAGACTCACGTGTCGATGATGATATGTTGCGTAGTATCACTTTTATACTTACTCCGTTTCTTTGACTCAGTGACTTAGATAACAAAACATTAGTAGTTTTTGGAAAAAATTCATAGTGTTGTAGAGTAAAGTTTACTCTACGAGACCATGCAAAGATTTTCACATTCTTATATCGTTTTTCTAATCAAATCACCATGTCAAAGTGACTCAGTGAATAGTGACAAAAAGTAAAGTAGGGTGAAAGAGATGAAACATAGGTAGTATTAACTATACATTGTTAATAGTTTAATATTTTTTCTTTTCGGAGCAAGTAACTAGTAATGTTCGTTAATTAAAACAATGCATACAGTAACGAATTAGAGACTCATTTCATACAAATTCAATTTGAATATACTTGAAATGAAGCATGTCAAGTAATCAGGACAAGATTATTCTCATAAAGCTTTATACTACAAACAGGTTTTGCAACATTGGGAGACTTAAACCATTCCCAGCTTCAAATAGCATTCTGTTTACAACACTTCTGTCTTATACAAATTCTGTGAATACAGTCATCATTGATTAGGTTGTCCTATGATCAAATCTGTCTGTACATCTTCAAATTCTCTTTTGATAACTTGTTGCACCACTGGGAGAGATGGTGATTGCATCTCCAACTGCATCCATAACCAGGGATTTATTTTGTTTATTTTATCGTGAAAAAATATATTCAAGAAAACAAAATATAATTTCTACCTTCGCATGTAATTTTGCGTTTTCTTCTAATAGGATTCGCTCCTAAATCACAAAGCATAAAGTATCTAAATCAGCAGAGTAACAACATTAATGGAAGACTAAAGTATCAGTAAAGAGTACTTATTATTTACCTTGTTCTTCAGTTCTTTGATCTTCTCATCAAACAGGAGAGCCTACGCGAGAGTGAGACCATCGATTAGCACTGATCAGATATTGATTGTGATATATTTGTGTGTACCTTTTGTTCTCTAATGTTGCTTAAACTTTTCTTAATCTGTTCTTCTAGTCGCCTTAGCTCATCGACAGAACATGGCTCCAAGCACTCTCCCATCATCTTTCTGCATTAGTAAGGATGATAGAAGTTCGGTAAAAGCAATCTTTTGGCTTCATGAGCCAAATTGAATGAACGGGAAGCAAAAATTGTGAGCAACTTCATAACCTGGCCAAGTTATTATCAAGGCAAATGAAAAGGTAAATTTAAGCATGAAACCTTTTCGACTCTTCAATTAGTTCAATCTTCTTGTACATGGACTGAGCTTCTTCCTTGGTGTACTGCACGCAGAAGCACAACAGTCATTTGCGAGGTCAAAAAAACAAATACTACTATTTAGAGGAAAATTTGGGGATAAACAGCCAATTTCTCATGCATGTCAACCTTTCTAAAGAATAGAGAAACATTGTGGTGAGATTTTCTAATGAAGGCCTCACAACTGAAGCCTCAAGGAATAACAATTAAGGAAATACACAATTGCAGCCCGCTCGATCATTTATAGGAAACACTGGTGACATCCAAATGGTCAATACCCTATCTCCTAGAGTACATTTATTCAAAGAACTGAGTGTGAAGATTGGTTTTCCTGGTGAATTGGTTTGGTCCATAGCACTATCTCTGCATAAACTTAACTAAGTCGACTCCGAACATCAACCCCAACTAAGTTTCATTTTCTCATACCATGAGGGCACCACTTTATATAGAAACCACATTTTAAATACCATATCTCTTCGCCCCATAGTCGTGTTGACCTTTTTTCACGTATTTTAAGGTACTGTTTAACTTGTAAAACAATAAGACGACTTCCTAATCTTTACAGGATCTCGTGGTACTAAAATAACGCAACAACATTGTGATAACTATAGCAAGCTCTTGTATTCTTCTTCAAGAAAAATTGCAACCTTAAAACATGTGACAAGAAATAGACATACTGTACATTTTCAGACAAGGAGAGTATTGAGCAACACGTATCAAGTAATGATAAATACTATTCAGTGAAAATAAGAATAATTTCAGAAATATTTTATGCTAATGTCTCAATTCATAAATTAACACGTCGGTCTATCTTTTTCTAACAATTCAAAAAATCATCAGTTATTATGATGTAAAAAAACTTTTTCTCACTTGATATAAGTAGCCATACTATAAATTAGGCACTGATCGGCATCCAGTTGCAAATGGCCGTCTTTCATAATTACAGTGGAAGAAAATGCTCTCTCAAAGTCCCATGCGAAGGGTAAAATTAAACCCATCTTCGCAAGTCTATAGTCAGTACAAATTAGAAATACAAGTTCCATGTAAAAACCAAAATCGAAGCAGAGACATATATGAAGCAACTTAGCCCATGCAGGATCCCAATAGAAATACATATGACTATATGAGTGCCTATTGAATGAGTTTCAAATTTGTTGAAGTTAGAAGACCGGGGGCAAGTGACCCACATGGCATGACCTCAATCCACCCCTGGCCGCTAGGTATGACTTTACTGTAGTAGGGGTCTAAAAACATCAAATATTGTAATTTAGAAACTAAAACAGACGAGACTATCCTATAAATCTTCGTCAAACTCAAATTCTATAAATGCCCTTCATTTAAGTTGATGCAATCCTATGACAGTATGACTGTAGGTAGAAATATCTCAAACCCATCTCCAACTGTGACTAACATCTTATTTTTAATCATCTTTGAAATGCTTTCATTACTTAACTTGCTTAGAATGGTGCCTTTCATATGTTTTGTACTCCATTCTTGTGCTTAATCATCAATCTTTCCCTACTATTAAGAGGGGTGAGTATGTGAATCTATTTGCATTCACTAGTTGTTCTAAAGGCTCTGATTTTGGTTAGACAAGTCATGACATTTTTTTTAAACAAATTCTCTCGAATCTTCTCTAGTTCTAAATCTGTGGCAAATCACTCTTTATAGGCGCGTTCAACAGTTCACATTGTAGATAAGCCTACTCAGATTTTCTTCAACCACATCATATTTGGATAAAAAGAATTCCCTTTGTGATCAGTCATCATGTCTCAAATGCTACTACGCCTACACACTCATGTTATATTTGGTAAAAACGTAATTCAGGAAAACCACTACACTAATATATATCCATATGCTCCTCCGGGAAGGAATTAGCGTTGTCATCTACCACATCCGTTAATCATGGAAAAGTACGAACTTACATATTAGAATTTCATAGCAAAACTAGAGCATGGAAGTGTCAGACAACAACAAGAAGAAAAATGTTAAGAATTTGTTAATCAACGGCTTTGGATTTTATTTACACTTCACTATGCACTTAGGAACATAAAACACACATGACTATGAATTTGACCATATTAAACTCAATATAACTCCTCAAAACATGCATAAACAGACTACATATAACAACCACAAGCCTTCTCCCAAATTAGAGCATCTCCAATGGCATTAGGTAAAATTTAGGCATATTATGCCCAAAAAGTAATTTTGCATTAGTGTTTTCCACTTGTACTCCAACACTATTAGCTAAAATTTCGTCATTTTGATTTCCCAAATAATATGGTGCGCGGTTGCCGGGATTTCTTACATGAGAACATTAATTTCGTTTTAATTTTGAGATAAAATAGGAAAAAGTTATATTTGACAAGGACACGTGTTTGTTTTTGCTTAATTTACGGAGAGTTGGCGAGTATCTTTACTTCGCCAAACATAGCGAAGATGTTGCCGAACGTTATGTTTGCCTATTCAAATGCCTAATCTATTGGAGCCTAAAACTTCTCAAAATTATCTAAATTTTGCCTAATAATATCGATTTACCTATTGCGTTGGAGATGCTCTTAGTCAAGGTCGGCTACACGGATCGAGATTCTACAGTTGCATCAGTCCAAGTTCATTACTTGATACACAATTAGAAAGTACAGTAGATATTGGTATCTAAATTATGGGTCCCTTGATAAATATTAAATGAAATAAAAGTAAAGGATATATGCCGACCTGCAAATTTTCATGAGCATTCTTTTCCCCATATGATGTTTCCTTAGTATCTTTCTGGTACCTGTCCACTGTTGTCTTAATGCTGCAACATTCCCATGGAAAACAAAGAGAAAATAATCACTAGTCAGAGGTCTAAAGTTTAAAACTTAGTCTAAGTCTTCATGATATTGACACTAAGAATCATGCTAGCCACAGCTAAGAGAAGACATCTTCTATATATGTTCATTTCAACATTTGTCTGAGATGACTAAACTAACCTACCCATATTGGTTAGGCCAAACCTGGCCATGTAATACATTTATCTATGAATCATCTAAGTCATTAGGAAGTTGGATTCTTTTGCTTTCGCGTGGCAGATCTTAAAGATTTTCTCACATACAAGCTCAAAGAGTGGTCTTTCATTTTATCTTTGATCAGTGTAATTAAGGTCTCAAGACTAGAAAATATCTCTCAATGTGTGTATTACACATTAACTGACAGTTTCTTGAACACATGCACTGCGATCATAAAAGCTAGTAAAATCTTTAAGTTTTTAGCTCTAAAGAAACGACAAAATTTTTCTTATGATGGTGAGATTGCAGGAAATTGATATTATCGTTGTTTTTCCTATAAAAGTTATATTATTACACCATTCTGTGACCCCAGGTTATTGAATGTATATAGATACTTCAGGGGCTTGAAGCCAAATACAAGAACTGTATTGTCATCTTACCACATAGCACTTTCCTGTTGATGTATTAAAATGTGTTAATTGCATTTTACCCCGTGGTTAGGAATTTGTGTGAAACACCCCTGTGGTCTTAAATGTTGCATTTGACCTGCCTGTGGTTTCGTCTTTGTGCCATTCCCTTAAAACTAACAGAATCTGTTAAAATTTGTAATCAAAATGCCTACTATACCATCAAAAGGCCTATTATTATTTTTCCAACTAAGATTCACGCAGGGATTCGCATCGTTTCATGGGCAAATCTAATAGTGAATCGTAAGATTTTGATAACTATGCTCACACACTTATGATCAAATGCAAGGTATGGGAAGTGCTGCTCAGATACATGGTTATCAATACGATGATGTGCCAAAGTTTCCAGTACATGGAGCGGGCAATGAGCTCAAGTTGCTTACCCAAATCAATACAACCATAGATATGCTGGTGGGGGTAAGCCAGTGTGTTATCATTGTGGATATATCAAAGAAAATGTTCGAAACTAAATGGCTATACTCCAGGTTCAAGGGAAGAGTTCATTAATGAATCAGCCACAGTCACTGGCACACAATGTCAATGGAGAAAGTCTATTGCATCTTAAAATACTTCATGAAGTCAAGAGCTCAGTTGTCAGAATCTCACTGTTAGCAAGTTATGAATTAATATATTGATACTTAGAAATCACTCTAATCCACGGCATACTACATCTGGGGTGAATAATTTGCATATCTATGATAGGGACGCATCAGACACTCAGTTTGGTCAATGCATTACACGGTATAAGACAGTTTATGCAGTAGTATCACGTAAATCCTCAAAATATAGTGCCTAGGTATCCTTTTATGGCTGGAGTAATTAGTTCTTTTGCTTTCTAGCTAGGTGTTTCTATTGATGCACACATGCTGATAGCTGAATTATTGATGATGGGACTGCGAATCACATGTGTTATGATCTTAAAAGTTTTCAAATGTTATATACCAGTAATGGTACTTTTGTTCCACTTACCAAATGACAAGAGTATCATAGTGCCTAATATTGGGACATTTAGGTTGAATGAGTACTTGATAACTGAGAAAGTTCTTATGTGCGATCTTTCAACCTTAAGATGTTGAATATGTCTCAACTAACTCAATCTCGTAATTGTGTTTTTCTATGTGAACTCACTAGGTGTCTTATAAACAAAATTATGACAGACCATTTCGGGACATGGTGTTAAACATGGAGGTTTGCATCTTTTGTTTGTGGCTGATTCTACTTCCTTTTGCTCCCATAGTCATTTTTCACACTTCAACGATATTGCAATGCATTGTTTATTTGACAAAGCTATTTCCCCAGAACTTTGGCAGAATAGATTAAGTCAAATTATAACTGCTATTACAACAACTGCATTTCACGTTAATCAGCCATCGGTCATTCACCATAAATGATTTGCCCTAAAGCGCAGGAGAAAATGTAGAGCTTCCTAACCATTATCACATGAGTAGTGGGATATTCACCATTATTCATGTACATACTTTTGAGTCCTTACAGGTTGCCTACATTTGATGGGAATACATATTCTATTACTATTATAGAAGACTACACATGAAGTGATTGGGTTTATATTATGGTATACAAATCATATGAAACAAATTTCATACATCAACCATAGAGATGGTTGAAACTCAGTTCCATTAAAGGGTCAAAAAATTTGAAAGTGGTCAGCAGATGCGCTGAAAATGAGTATTTATTCTGGTCAAAAAGGTATTGCGCACTAGTCATTTATGCTGAAAAACCGGTGCAAAATTCAGTTGTTTAAAGAAAGCAGCGACATCTTTTCAATGTGGCAACTAAAGTTATAGGGAAATTCAGGTTTCAATCTAACCTACATTGGAAGTTATAGGGAAATTCAGGTTTCAATCTAACCTACATTGGAAGTTATGGGGAAATATGTCTTAGCTGCATACATTATCAACAGAATGGCAACTAAAGTTTCGGATAACATAAAGCTTGATGATGACAGCCATAGTTGTCACATCGGGATTCGGAGTGTGAACCGAAATTCAACTTCGCTGAGTCGTGAATCGACCGAATCGTGGAGCGCAAAGATTTACTTACAATCCCTTCAAACATATATAATAACATTCCATTAACTATGTCCTGCATGGACAAAAAACGTGGCAAGTATCACAAAAAAACGTGCAAGGTATTGTTTTTTACTCTCTAGCTTATCAATAGATGATGAATCATATGAATCGGTCTGAATCGCATCTGGATTGTAGAATTCGGTCTCATGAATTCTGATAAATTTTTGGTCCATTTAAGATCACCCTCTGACTCGCATCGTTTCATGTGTTAATCGAATCAAATCGTAGGATACGAATCGTGAATGATAAAATTCTGACAACTAAAGTGACAGCTCCGTATTCTGAGTTATTTAAATCGCCATTTCGGGGAGTTTTGCGAGGATTTTAGAGTGAAAATGGCACAATCTCAGTTGATTTGGCATATATGTGAGATTCAGAGCATTTTATGGAGATATCGCGTTTTTCATGCATTTTTTATGTATTTCATGTAATTTAGCGCATTTCTTTCCATCACCAGCATGATCACGGGATTTGTTGAGTGGTATTTCAGCTATAGGTGATGGCAACGCGGAAATTAAGAAAATGGCATGGAGCGCGAAGTTGCGAAATCAAAACGAATGAAAAGTGTGCTCCGGAATCACATCTACAGAGGCATCAAGGTTCAAAGAAGCACAAGAAAGTAAGAGTATAGCACGAGATGTCGCAAGGCGAAGTGGCGATGAGAAAATGAAAAGAGAAAATGCATTGTCTTAACTATTTTAGCCATAGATGGAGATCTACACATAAATGTAGAGCGAGACCGAAGGAAATGAAAGTATACTTCTAGAGCTTTCCAACGACATAAGATGCAATCAAGTCGGCATCCGAATCGGGGAGATATGGGCCCACGAAGTTGGATACACTATACAGCGGTAAGTATGACAGAGAGCACGAAATTCAACTAAACATAGTTTGACCGCGGTAATGGAAGAGTATACCGCAGTAAACTATGGCAAAGTGCTCCAAAACAAAAAAGAAAAGAAAAAGAAACGGCAGAATACTCCTAGAAAAAGTAAATATCTAGAGGACTTAACCGCGGTAAGCCTTATTGGCGAACACTCCAAATTGTGGGGAACCTATTGACTATTTAAGTCTTGTGCAATTTCATTACCCGCACTGACCTGCGCTAGATGATAAAAAGATAAATTAAAATCATTGTTTCAGAGCTAGAGAAGAGGCTATGAGCGTGGAGCAACACGGATTAGCAGAGAACACCATTGTCAATCTAATCTTGATGCAAAAGCATATCATCTCTTTTGACACAGATTTATGAATCTGGGGTTCTCTAATATTATTTCTCTTTTGTGTGGTTCATGAAGTAATAAGCCAAACTGAGAGAAGTTTCAGCCTTTTCACTTACTTTTTGAAATGGTAGAAGTTTCTTCAAGAAGATTCAAACCTTTTAAAAGATAACCAAGTTGCAGAAGGAGGATATGAGAAGATTCAAACCTTTTAAAAGGCAACCAAGTTGCAGAAGGAGGTTATGATTGGTTTTAAGAAAATGTGCGGAGCTAAAGCTCTTATCCATCTAGGGTTTCAAGTAATGGATGCTTGGGTTTTGAGATTCAACCAATGACGCCTATCAATCTCTCTTCGCTGCAGCCTGCAGGAGTGCGCGAGAGAATGCTCAAAGCCACCCATGTTTCTATTCGCTGCAGGAGTGCGCACGAAACTAGCATTTTCTATTGTATTCCTCTTGTAGCTTCTGTTATTACATTGGTTTCTTCTTTTATCAGAGAAAGTTGAATGATTATAGCATAATATATAGTTAACTCCTAGCTATTTGCATCAACTTGGTATCTGAGCAAGTTCTTTCTTGCGACTATATTAGACTGGTGATTGGCTCATTTAGTTGCCAAGAAAGATATGGAAGATAAAAGCGAAGTTGACAACTCGAACGGAGTCGAGTTCATTGAACCGCGAGAGAATGATGCAAAAGCATGTCATGTCTTTTGACACAAATGTATGAATCTGGGGTTCTCTAATATTATTTCTCTTTTTGTGGGGTTCATGACGTAATAAGACAAACTTGGAAGTTTCAGCTCTTGCACTTGCTTTTTGAAAAGGTAGAAACTTTTCCAAGAAGATTCAAACCTTTTAAAAGGCAACCAAGTTGCAGAAGGAGGATATGATTGATTTTAAGAAAATGTGAGGAGCTAAGTTCTTGTCCAGCTAGGGTTTCAAGTATTGGAGGCTTGAATTTTGAGGATTCAACCCATGGCGCCTATCCATCTCTCTTCGCTGAAGGAGTGCGCGAGAGACTAGCTCGAAGCCACACCTGTTTCTATTCGCTGCAGGAGTGCGCCAGAAACTAGCATTTTCTATTGCATTCCTCTTGTAGCTTCTATTATTACTTTGGTTTCTTATCATATCATAGAATAGTTGAATGATTATAGCATAATATATAGTTATCTCCTAGATATTTGCATCAAATCGTCTTATCTTGAACTATGAATTCATCTTTTATTGTTTTAATTTAAGCAACTAAGTAGCTTTGCGAGTGCTCGAATTGGGTACCTAGTTATGATTTATTCATAAATTGGCCTTTTGATTCATGCTTAATTTGCTAAATGGATATGTTTTTATCATTGTTTTTCATATCATGTGATATTCGGATCAATGCGAATTGAACTAGTTGTTAGTAATTCACGGAAGACAAGTAGGATGGTATTCTCTAGAATGGGGGTAGACACATATGCCCGTATCAATCGTCTTGCTTAATATTTGGTTAGTTTATGTTAGATCACCGAAGAAAAGTAGTGATTCAATGTCTCTAAACCAAAACTTATTCACCAAAGAAAAGAAGGGAGAACAACCTGTACACGGTTAGATGTGACTAGATCATCGTGTTTCAATAATCAATAATCAATAATCAAAGGAAATCGCTTGTCCGTTCCAACGACGAGCGCTAGTGTTGTTAATTGTTAATTTGGTTGTGACTTTAGATTAAAAATAAGGGTAGATTCTTCACACTTTGATTATTCAGAAAAACTAGCCAACACTGGGTCATTTGGATTCAATACTACACAGAGCTTTCCAGTTATTACTGTGATTTATACTGTGCACTTGCGCTAAGGTTCAGTCATATGATAGAGAATATTCTTGTTCCTATTGGCCATGTCTATGGAGTTGAGGGTTATGATGTGTACAATATGGAGACATTCGCTACAACAATTTCTAGGCATGTAAATTTTCATAAAGAAGTATTTCCATTTTTCACTGATAAGCCATATACAATACAACCGTTCTCCAATATTAGCATGCAACTCAACATCTATGATGCTCACTGTAGATAGTGCTTTCTAGACAGGCAGATCTTAGCCACGTGGCGACCATCCAGCACACCTAGCTGTGCTCCACACACACTGGATCACCAGCCGCGCTGATCCACGTGGGGGCTGCGAGACAGGGCCCTGCATACCACCACACGGGACTTGTAGGGACTTAGTGGTTTGGAGGCTAGAGTAAGTCCTGTCGCGCGCAAGCGACAACCAAGCCCGCGCGCGACCCCTTAGTAACTGCTTTGAGAGATTTATGGCACGAGCTCCATAAACCCGGTCAACCTCGTAACGGTTCCGGTATACGCGGATAACGTGCTGTAACGGTCCCTATATACGCAGACGAACGTGCCGTTGTGGTTAAGATAATTAAGCCGCCATTAATGGGCGTATTAACCCACTACAACGGTCACATTCTCCGTTATATATAGAATCGTTAACCCTTCCATACAAGGGCGAATCACCTGAACCACGCGGAAGCTCTGCCAAAATCCTGTCTCTCTCTCAAACAGTCCTATTGTCTTACTCTCTCCCTACACACAACCTTACACTTCCTGTGTTCCTTCTATCCCCTACTCTTGGTGTATATTGAATTCTCTCTGCAGGATTCTCTCGTACACATTTGGTGAACCCGACGTGAACTTACCACTCCAAGCAACCATGTCTCATGAGGATGATGTCAGTAACAGATCGCCCTCCACGGAGACCACCTCGGGAGAGGAGACCCGTCACACTCCTACGAACGCCGGTGAGCCTCCGACGCTAGAGGCCCTGAACGCTACTATCCAGAATCAGGCGAAGGCTCTTAAGGCTCAATCCGCACAGATGGAACGGATAATAGCCATCCTGGGAACCTCGCCCCGAATCCTACATCGGCCACTGCCGTCTCTCAGAGTGGGAGCAGCCTCGAACTCAGCAAAGTGGAATGTGTGAGTCGCAGGCGAGTAGCGCGAGAGAAGGTTTAGAAGCATGGACTGGCCCAACTTCACGGCAGCACCCTTCATAGCACGAACGGCGAAAGAGATGCCAGCATTGTTCAATGCGATGGCATGGTTGGTCAATACATGGTCGATCCACTCATCCATGAAGTCCAATTTCTGGACAAACGCCTGGGTACAAATTGCAGTATGGGGGAAAAATCCATTTTCAACCCCTAATCGAACCACATCCTTGGAATCGATCAATTCCAGCATGGCTGCGTTAACAGGTGGAGTCAATGTTTGCAACTCTTCAGACGGAACAGGAGTCGGCAGGTTCTTTACCTTAACCCTAGCATGATAAAAATCTTTTCCGCCCAAATAGGGGGCTTTCCGCCATAGGGTTTGGGGAAGATCAGGTATTTCTTCGACCTCTTTAACGGATTTGGTTCCTTTTGTCTTTGCCATTCCTGCGGAAGAGCATGAAAAAAGGGGGAGAAATACACACACTTTCAGTTCGAATTTCAGGAATCAGTTCGAGTTTCAGTTTGCAACAACAATGTTTTGTCAAGAGAAGACGAACAGTTCAGTATCAAATTTGGGTGTGAAAGATCGGAATCGTTTATATTACTTGGAATCTCAGAAGTCCCACATTCAAAATCGTTGCAATCTGGCGATTAGATTAGTTCTGGGTTTAAAGAACAAGGGATCTTTTGCTTTGCAATTCTGGGTTTAAAGAACAAGGTCTTCTCTTGCAGTTTTCAACGAATAGCATGCTTCGGATAGTCACGGGTTTGCAGATCCAATACATTTCAAAGCATATATCAGTACATTAAATGGAATTGAGCAAAGCCAACCTTGTTTTGGTAAAGCTTGCTTGGATGAAGCCAGTTGAAGGAGACGATTGACAAGAAAGAATTGATGATTGATTATTTGAATCTGCTCTTGAAGGCTTCCGGGTATCATTCACTTTAAGAGAAAGAAGTGATGCTTTGCAGCAATGGAGAGCACAGAGTATTTATCCAAAAACAATGAATGGTTGCGTCCTTTCAGTAGTCGAATCGCAACCGTCACCGTCGAATCGCGCAATCACAAGACAAGCTGACGTCATGCCTAAAACCCTAAAAGACCAGACGGCACGACTCTAGGGATTTTAGGTCATAATGACACGCACGGGGGCTGAATTTGCGTGTATTTGAATTGGTGCGTGGCGGCGACGCGTACATTGGTTCCTGCGCATTGAAGCCTATCCGGCTATGTGCCTTCACACGCAGAAAGGGAGCTAATGTAGATAGTGCTTTCTAGACACGCAGATCTTAGCCACGTGGCGACCATCCAGCACACCTAGCTGTGCTCCACACACATTGGATCACCAGCCGCGCTGATCCACGTGGGGGCTGCGAGACAGGGCCCTCATACCACCACACGGGACTTGTAGGGACTTAGTGGTTTGGAGGCTAGAGTAAGTCCTGTTGTAACACCCCGTATTTTCTGAATACTTTTGACGTATTTTTTCGTAAAGTTTAATAAGTTATTTTCAATAAGTTATAGTTTGGGGAGGTAGATGTAATTTTAGATAATAATACATAGTTGTTATTGGGGGTATATTTGTCTTTTACGAAACTTGTAGTATTTAATACTAGTATTTTGACATCATACTATACGTATTATTATACAGTATTTATACCGTATTTTATACCCACTTATTTTATATTATATTTTATAATACTTTTATATAATAATAATAATAATAATAATAATAATAATAATAATAATAATAATAATAATAATGTTAAAAATATTTTCCCAACTCCCCAACCCATCTGCCACATTTTGTGTTCTCCAACACAAACATCTCTCCATCATTCTCCCTCTCTCTCCCCGTCACCCTCTTTCTCTCTCTCCTGCAATTTGTTTTCTCCTCTCTACACACAATCTCTTCTCCTTAATTTTTTTATTCTTATTCTTCTTCTATTTAAACTCCTTCACTCCTCCACCTTCCTCCTCACCCGACACAACCACCACCCCCTCTGCCACCACCATCACTCCCAACGCCATCACCACCATCACCTCCATCTCTTTCCCTCTGTCTCACCCCTCTCTGCCCAGAAACAACGGCAACAACAGCAGCGGCAGCAGCTGCAAGAAGGCAGCCCGCCACCACCACCATCTCCGGCGACCACGCCATCATCACCACCATCTCCCTCTCTGCTCTCACCCCCTCTCACCCACCATCTCTCCCTCCTCTGTTCTGTACGTCGGACGCAGCAAGAGGCAGCAGCGGCAGCGGCCTTGCCGCTGCCATCTCCGACGAACGCCACCACGACCCACCACCACCGAGAACACCCACACACGACCTCCACCACCTCCAGTTAGCTCTCTCTCTCCCTCTCAGAACACCCGCAGCAGCAGGCGAAGCAGCAGCAGCAGTGGCAACAACGCCGGTGCCTTTCCGACGAGAACCCGCCGGCAAAAATGGCAGCCACCTTCACGGCCACCCATCTCTCCCACTTCCCACTGTTCTCTCGTTCTCTCCCCTCTCTACCTTGCTCGAAAAACCCACCAGAAGGAGACAGAGCCGCAGAAACAGCAGCAGCAGCCCCTACACCGCCGCCGACCACCATTAATTCCGACGAAGAACTCGCCGAAGTTCAACCGAGACGATCCAGACCCTTCCACCTATCCCCCTAGCCTCCTGGAGGACCGACTAGGCTGATGGAGGCCTCAACCAAGGCCAAGAACAGCCGGAGAAGCCACGGCGAAAGCTCCACCTCCGGCGACCCGACGGCGACCTCGACCCGACCCATTCCTTCACCGTTTCTCGCGATTTTTGGACTGGGTATGCTTGAAATCTTCCCCTGAGTTGTTGTAAGTAATCAAAATCAAGTTTTAAGGCCTCGAATCCACGTTTTAATCAGTTACTTTGAATATTCATGTTTAGGGGGTTAAAGTGTCATTTTTAGAAAGTTTTCAGGGGGTTATAATGTCGTTTCAGAAACTTTGGGGGAGGCAGTTGATATTTCAGAAACTTTTGGGTACTAAATGCAGTCTTTAATTTCAGATTTATTTATAACCTTAGTTTTTATTTAATTAGATTAGATTATTATTTATAAATTAATAAGCATATTTTTGGGGGTATATATTAATGAAAGAAAATATATTTTGGGTTTGTAAATTAGATTAAAATTGAATATTGTCTTGAGAAAAATAATATGAGCTAGATATATATATATAGGATGTATATTTGTTGAGATTGTATTAAGTTAGAAGCTCCGATTTGTAGGTGACGATTCCGTAGACGAGAACGAATTATAGGACGTGCTTGGATTATTGGTAAGTTAATATGCCTAGTCTTGCGAGCCTTTCATTTCGTTCGTGTTATCGCGTGCGTTATTTGTGAATACTACAATACGTGCTTTATATGAATTATTTACTCGCTTTCGAAACATTCTATATTGAAGTATCACATGAATCACGATAATCCAAAATAAGAGTTCGAACGACTCCGCTAGAAGAACATCCAAATCCTATTTCCGAAATGAAGTACCCATCAAATCCCGACTACCACATTAGGCCCTGATTATTTAGTTCACGAGCCACAGTTATCAAATGTGTTGTCCTCCTTTCGTCTCCAAATGTTTATGTGATTTTGCGTCTCAAAATGTGATTTATGCTATGCGTAATTGACCTTCGATTTTGACCACGCGTCCAAACGATTCCTTCAAAAGTGTAATGTGATTAATTGGTTCGTTCCCGCTACCACTAATTATCAAACTTGAATTATCAAGAGGAAGTGAAAGAAATTATTTAGTTGAGTATATCCCTCCTAAGTGGGGCAGTTGTACGGGAGTATACCCCCCAAAGTGGGGCAGAACTATGGTTATATCCCCCTTAAGTGGGGCAGTTTTATGAGAGTATACCCCCCTAAGTGGGGCAGAATTTATGGAATTATTTCCCCTTAATTGGGCAGCATTATGGGAGTATACCCCCCTAAGCGGGGCAGAATTATTGATTCATAAATGTCGGAATTATAAATGATAATTGGTTGAGAATGTCAAATAAAGAGTTGGAAAATTTATACTGTCTCATTCTTGGTTTTGTTAGGGTAAGTTAATATGCCTAGCCTCGTGTGCCTTTCCTTCATTTCGCGTTTCGCGTGAGTTATTTGTGAAATTACTGCCGTACTTGATTTATTTGAGTTGTTTATTTGTTTTGAAATACTCCTCTTTGTAGTCTCGTTTGAAATTGGTATCCAAATCTAAATAACAATCCGAAAGTGAAACATCTAAATGATATTGTGAAATACTTGTAAAAGTGATACCCCAAGACGGACCACATCATTGGGTTGGAAGTACGAAATTCGAAATCGTTGCCTCGGTTACCAATAGTAGCACACCGCTCACTTTTTGGTCGAATCTGAATATCTCTCAATCGTACATCGATTATTATTATTTTTGCCACACCGGCTTTTTGTTCGGAGATCCTTACACGATTCTATACCTTGAATGAAAATACGTAATTATGTAAAGTGGAAAGCCGTTGTGCGTGGGTTTGTGCCATATCCCTGATACGATACATTTCTGACATATTGTGTTGGTTACTGTTATGAGAATTGAGATTATGAGGCTCTGACCTCCTTTGATTAGTTATGGTTATGAGGCGCTGTGATGCGAACCTCCTGTGATTGAGTATGGTTATGTGGGTGCTTTTGCACATATGAGAAAGAGGTTGTGGATTGGATATGGTCACGCCCCGTATCAACTAGTTACTAAAAATGATTTCTGGACTCGATTCCTATGGATATGTGATATCTTGAGATTAAAATAATATTGTGAGTTGCTATTAGAATTGAGTTCCCGAGATGGACCACATCTTCGGGTTGGAACACGAAATTTGAGATCGTTGAGTTGAACACACCGAATCAGTTGTGAACGCTTTTCCCGCGAGTGTTTGATATTTATTACTAGCGAATTGGTTATTCCTGTCATATGTCTCATCATCTGTTTACGTGCTATGGGTGTTAGCTTACTCAGCCGTTTGCTGACTATTTTCTGTAAAAACTGCGTCGGCTTTTGCTATTTTAAAACCGCAGGTTGACTATCGAGTTGGGGGAACGTTCACGACACTTTGGACAGGAAAGCTTGCTAGTTGGAAGATCACATAGTATATTATCTCACCTAAAAGTGTATTCATTGATTTTCAAAAGATTATCACTGTTTGTATTCGTATTGAAACTGTAAAAGTTGTAATTTGAAGTTTCGAAATGTTATCGATGGTTGTACTAACTGTGAACCGACGATCCTTATCCGTTCCCAATGAGGCTCATCACCTCGGGCGGAGACATCTCTTCCGAACGTGGGGCCCGGCCGGCCCTGCGACTCGGTGGGGTGTTGCAGTTGGTATCAGAGCCGACGGTTCTAAGTTAGTACGACCCTTCGGTTTCAACTAAAAAGAGTTTTCAAAAATTAAAATGAATATAGGCGAAACTAAAACCAGTAATAAAATTGAACAAGCCGGGTTTGCGGGATAGCTTAAGTCCTTAGATGCCAGGAGTGCTGATTTGAGATTCTTGTTAGCTTGAGTTTCTAATTGCTGTTATGTGATCATTTGCTTCGTGTGTTATTTAGTTTCGTGTGCTGACACGATAAGTGATACGATTGACTTTAGAACCTTTCCGAGACTTAGCGAACCTAGCTTCGAGGACGAAGCTTTCTTTAAGGGGGGAAGGATGTAACACCCCGTATTTTCTGAATACTTTTGACGTATTTTTTTTCGTAAAGTTTAATAAGTTATTTTCAATAAGTTATAGTTTGGGGAGGTAGATGTAATTTTAGATAATAATACATAGTTGTTATTGGGGGTATATTTGTCTTTTACGAAACTTGTAGTATTTAATACTAGTATTTTGACATCATACTATACGTATTATTATACAGTATTTATACCGTATTTTATACCCACTTATTTTATATTATATTTTATAATACTTTTATATAATAATAATAATAATAATAATAATAATGTTAAAAATATTTTCCCAACTCCCCAACCCATCTGCCACATTTTGTGTTCTCCAACACAAACATCTCTCCATCATTCTCCCTCTCTCTCCCCGTCACCCTCTTTCTCTCTCTCCTGCAATTTGTTTTCTCCTCTCTACACACAATCTCTTCTCCTTAATTTTTTTTATTCTTATTCTTCTTCTATTTAAACTCCTTCACTCCTCCACCTTCCTCCTCACCCGACACAACCACCACCCCCTCTGCCACCACCATCACTCCCAACGCCATCACCACCATCACCTCCATCTCTTTCCCTCTGTCTCACCCCTCTCTGCCCAGAAACAACGGCAACAACAGCAGCGGCAGCAGCTGCAAGAAGGAAGCCCGCCACCACCACCATCTCCGGCGACCACGCCATCATCACCACCATCTCCCTCTCTGCTCTCACCCCCTCTCACCCACCATCTCTCCCTCCTCTGTTCTGTACGTCGGACGCAGCAAGAGGCAGCAGCGGCAGCGGCCTTGCCGCTGCCATCTCCGACGAACGCCACCACGACCCACCACCACCGAGAACACCCACACACGACCTCCACCACCTCCAGTTAGCTCTCTCTCTCCCTCTCAGAACACCCGCAGCAGCAGGCGAAGCAGCAGCAGCAGTGGCAACAACGCCGCTGCCTTTCCGACGAGAACCCGCCGGCAAAAATGGCAGCCACCTTCACGGCCACCCATCTCTCCCACTTCCCACTGTTCTCTCGTTCTCTCCCCTCTCTACCTTGCTCGAAAAACCCACCAGAAGGAGACAGAGCCGCAGAAACAGCAGCAGCAGCCCCTACACCGCCGCCGACCACCATTGTTTCCGACGAAGAACTCGCCGAAGTTCAACCGAGACGATCCAGACCCTTCCACCTATCCCCCTAGCCTCCTGGAGGACCGACTAGGCTGATGGAGGCCTCAACCAAGGCCAAGAACAGCCGGAGAAGCCACGGCGAAAGCTCCACCTCCGGCGACCCGACGGCGACCTCGACCCGACCCATTCCTTCACCGTTTCTCGCGATTTTTGGACTGGGTATGCTTGAAATCTTCCCCTGAGTTGTTTTAAGTAATCAAAATCAAGTTTTAAGGCCTCGAATCCACGTTTTAATCGGTTACTTTGAATATTCATGTTTAGGGGGTTAAAGTGTCATTTTTAGAAAGTTTTTCAGGGGGTTATAATGTCGTTTCAGAAACTTTGGGGGAGGCAGTTGATATTTCAGAAACTTTTGGGTACTAAATGCAGTCTTTAATTTCAGATTTATTTATAACCTTAGTTTTTATTTAATTAGATTAGATTATTATTTATAAATTAATAAGCATATTTTTGGGGGTATATATTAATGAAAGAAAATATATTTTGGGTTTGTAAATTAGATTAAAATTGAATATTGTCTTGAGAAAAATAATATGAGCTAGATATATATATATAGGATGTATATTTGTTGAGATTGTATTAAGTTAGAAGCTCCGATTTGTAGGTGACGATTCCGTAGACGAGAACGAATTATAGGACGTGCTTGGATTATTGGTAAGTTAATATGCCTAGTCTTGTGAGCCTTTCATTTCGTTCGTGTTATCGCGTGCGTTATTTGTGAATACTACAATACGTGCTTTATATGAATTATTTACTCGCTTTCGAAACATTCTATATTGAAGTATCACATGAATCACGATAATCCAAAATAAGAGTTCGAACGACTCCGCTAGAAGAACATCCAAATCCTATTTCCGAAATGAAGTACCCATCAAATCCCGACTACCACATTAGGCCCTGATTATTTAGTTCACGAGCCACAGTTATCAAATGTGTTGTCCTCCTTTCGTCTCCAAATGTTTATGTGATTTTGCGTCTCAAAATGTGATTTATGCTATGCGTAATTGACCTTCGATTTTGCCCACGCGTCCAAACGATTCCTTCAAAAGTGTAATGTGATTAATTGGTTCGTTCCCGCTACCACTAATTATCAAACTTGAATTATCAAGAGGAAGTGAAAGAAATTATTTAGTTGAGTATATCCCTCCTAAGTGGGGCAGTTGTACGGGAGTATACCCCCCAAAGTGGGGCAGAACTATGGTTATATCCCCCTTAAGTGGGGCAGTTTTATGAGAGTATACCCCCCTAAGTGGGGCAGAATTTATGGAATTATTTCCCCTTAATTGGGCAGCATTATGGGAGTATACCCCCCTAAGCGGGGCAGAATTATTGATTCATAAATGTCGGAATTATAAATGATAATTGGTTGAGAATGTCAAATAAAGAGTTGGAAAATTTATACTGTCTCATTCTTGATTTTGTTAGGGTAAGTTAATATGCCTAGCCTCGTGTGCCTTTCCTTCATTTCGCGTTTCGCATGAGTTATTTGTGAAATTACTGCCGTACTTGATTTATTTGAGTTGTTTATTTGTTTTGAAATACTCCTATTTGTAGTCTCGTTTGAAATTGGTATCCAAATCTAAATAACAATCCGAAAGTGAAACATCTAAATGATATTGTGAAATACTTGTAAAAGTGATACCCCAAGACGGACCACATCATTGGGTTGGAAGTACGAAATTCGAAATCGTTGCCTCGGTTACCAATAGTAGCACACCGCTCACTTTTTGGTCGAATCTGAATATCTCTCAATCGTACATCGATTATTATTATTTTTGCCACACCGGCTTTTTGTTCGGAGCTCCTTACACGATTCTATACCTTGAATGAAAATACGTAATTATGTAAAGTGGAAAGCCGTTGTGCGTGGGTTTGTGCCATATCCCTGATACGATACATTTCTGACATATTGTGTTGGTTACTGTTATGAGAATTGAGATTATGAGGCTCTGACCTCCTTTGATTAGTTATGGTTATGAGGCGCTGTGATGCGAACCTCCTGTGATTGAGTATGGTTATGTGGGTGCTTTTGCACATATGAGAAAGAGGTTGTGGATTGGATATGGTCACGCCCCGTATCAACTAGTTACTAAAAATGATTTCTGGACTCGATTCCTATGGATATGTGATATCTTGAGATTAAAATAATATTGTGAGTTGCTATTAGAATTGAGTTCCCGAGATGGACCACATCTTCGGGTTGGAACACGAAATTTGAGATCGTTGAGTTGAACACACCGAATCAGTTGTGAACGCTTTTCCCGCGAGTGTTTGATATTTATTACTAGCGAATTGGTTATTCCTGTCATATGTCTCATCATCTGTTTACGTGCTATGGGTGTTAGCTTACTCAGCCGTTTGCTGACTATTTTCTGTAAAAACTGCGTCGGCTTTTGCTATTTTAAAACCGCAGGTTGACTATCGAGTTGGGGGAACGTTCACGACACTTTGGACATGAAAGCTTGCTAGTTGGAAGATCACATAGTATATTATCTCATCTAAAAGTGTATTCATTGATTTTCAAAAGATTATCACTGTTTGTATTCGTATTGAAACTGTAAAAGTTGTAATTTGAAGTTTCGAAATGTTATCGATGGTTGTACTAACTGTGAACCGACGATCCTTATCCGTTCCCAATGAGGCTCGTCACCTCGGGCGGAGACATCTCTTCCGAACGTGGGGCCCGGCCGGCCCTGCGGCTCGGTGGGGTGTTGCACCTGTCGCGCGCGAGCGACAACCAAGCCCGTGCGCGACCCCTTAGTAACTGCTTTGAGAGATTTATGGCACGAGCTCCATAAACCCGGTCAACCTCGTAACGGTTCCGGTATACGCGGATAACGTGCTGTAACGGTCCCTATATACGCGGACGAACGTGCCGTTGTGGTTAAGCTAATTAAGCCGCCATTAATGGGCGCATTAACCCACTACAACGGTCACATTCTCCGTTATATATAGGATCGTTAACCCTTCCATACAAGGGCGAATCACCTGAACCACGCGGAAGCTCTGCCAAAATCCTGTCTCTCTCACAAACAGTGCTATTGTCTTACTCTCTCCCTACACACAACCTTACACTTCCTGTGTTCCTTCTATCCCCTACTTTTGGTGTATATTGAATTCTCTCTGCAGGATTCTCTCGTACACACTCGCGATTCCCAGAAGCCGCATATGTACCTTCGGTTGTTGATGTCCCAGTTTGTGGCATTGGTGATGTTTGGATGAGAGGAAATAGAGAGGTAGCTAATAGTAAAAAATATATAAAAAATAGTCAAAACTCATCAAAAAATCAGAATTTCAAAAGTAATTGAGGATTTCGTAGTTTAGAGAGCCGCAATTCCAGATTTACTGACGGAAGTCAGGAATTGAAGAGATTATCCGGATTTATTGGGGATGACTGATTAGTTTGAAATATAATTCCTGTAAAATGACAAATTTTGGCCCACTTTCCACGCGTTTCCCTGCTATTGGACCACAAGGTTACCGAAATCGCGGAACGCTGTAGTTCGCGGAACGAGATGGAGAAAGCGATTCGCGGTCTGCTAAGAATGCGGTTCGCAAGGGGTAGGCTTCTCCAGAGAGATTAGTTGGAACGATATATACTCATGTTAGCGTTGCCTAGTACTGTGGATTATTATTAGGTAGATTTTGTAGAGGCTTCCATCATACATAAGAAGAGGAGGGGTAAAGATGTGAATTAGTCGATGAAATTATGAGTCAGAGAGTAATGATAATAAAATACTTAGGTCCATGTGTGAAAACCTTAGGGATCGCCAAAATCAGCGATCTGGATCGCGAAAGATCCCGAATTGGAATCGCACGATCTAGATCACAAATCACACCCCGTCGAGCGATTTCTGGTAACTCTGGGACCACTTGGTCAATTTTATAAAACAAAGAGAGAATACATAAAGTTCCGTACCCACCTAATTTCGGGGATCATGCCTGATTGAGCTAATAAAATATTATGAGCTCTTACTGAATTATAATTTTCAGCACTAGTTTTTCTGATTTCCTTTTGGGAATTACGGATTTACCTTCATTTTCGAGATTTTCCGTTTTTATTAATATTAAATTATTAATATCGTTTTGCAAAAATTTATTAATCTACTTTAATCCATCTCATCCCCACACTCAAGATAAAAGAAGTCTTTTAGCTAAGCTGCTCACTTACTTCAGCTCATTCAAACAGACCTAGTATCACAAACAGGGAGGTGACTATAGATAATGCTACAGCATCACTGCAAAATGTGCATGTAACTACAAGACCAACAAGAAGTGTTAGACATCCAACACATTTTCAAGACTGTAACTATAGCACCAACACTGGCAGCTGCTGCTCACGTGTCTTTCAGTGTCACTATGAATACTTCATTGCACATATACCATCAAAGAGCCAATGACTTATCATGAGGCACCGCAAGACCCACTTCAGATTCAAGCTATGGAAGCTGAACTTGTGGCACTTAGAGCCAAAAGTCATAGGGATAGTACCTTTTGGGTTTTGAGATTACCAGGAATGAAACTGGGATATCCCTCAAAGGAAGTTTGCACTTGAAATTTTGCTTGATAGTGGCAGTGAAAAGAATCTTCTGTTCCTATGGAGGTTAAATTTAAACTAAAGAAAGCTTCCCTTAGCTATCTTTGTGAATGTGATGTAAAATGTGAAGTATAAGAGTATAGTGGAAAGATCACGTATCTAGGCAGATTTAGACCAGACGTGTGCTTTTCAGTTCGAAAATTAAGTCAATCTGTGTTCAAACCTTCATTCATGTAAGCACCTCGAACTTGTGCATCATATTTTGAGATAATTGCAAGGTCATGTTGGTCAAGGGTTGTTCTAACCAACAATCACTGACATTACACTTAAGGCCTATGCTTAATCAAATTGGAGAGGCTGCATAAATCAAGAAGATCTACAACTAGTATTTGATCCATATGGGAGATGTGTAAGTATCATGGTAACCAAAGAAGTAAACTGCAGTTAGAAGTTCAGTTATGGGAGTTTGGGTGCAGCAGCATGTGAGATAAAATGGTTTATGTTTCAAGTCTCTAATCTTGGAATTTCTTTGCATACCACTCGAGTGATATTTTGTGACGTCAATTGAGTAATACATATAATTGTAAAAAAAAAAAATCATGAAAGAACCAAGCATACTGAACTACATGGTCATCTAGTTAGAGATTGCTGCAAAAGGGTGCTTTGATGCTAATTCATATGCCTTTATCTCATCAAATAGTTGATTTGCTTACTAAGCACTTGTCCTCTCTATAGTTCAAATATGTGTACTCCATAGGATTGTTAGATATACACATTCCAACTCGAGAGGTGTATTGGAAGTATACAGATACTACGAGTTAGAGTCAAATATAAGTGTCATCCCACTACGTGGCACCCTCCTTTTGGAGTATTAAGTTCTCTGTTACTTTTAATTTTATGTGAATTAGGTGATGTAACGACTTTGCTTTATTTGGTTAACCAATGAGTAAACTTTCCATTTCTATGTGAGTGATTATGTTACAAGTTATAGAGGGAAACCACGTTTATAGTCATGTTGAGAGAATAATAGGAAAAGTTCTTACAAAATAGCAGGATATATGAGTGAATAGAATAGTTATAATCTACCCTATACTAAAACCCCTAACCCCACCCCAACATACACGCCACCAGGCATGTATAGAAGAGAGGAACACATGCCATCCAAAATATTACATCCCTTAACATAAAAAAGTACTACCTACGAAAGCATTATGCCTAGAATTACTTTCAAAATTGATGTTCATTTAATATTTTCCCTTCAGAAAAGTTTCCTCACACATGCCACCTAAAATGCTTCATCCATCTGAGTCATGCTAGAGGGACACAAATTCTAACAGAAAACAAAGCAAAAAGTGATGTGGCATATCATAAGATGCATTTCATTGTTAAAAACGTAATAATAAAATACATGGGAAATAGATAATCACTTAGTTTGAAGCAATATGTTCAACACTTTTTATCCCATTTTTTGGTTCACTTAGACTTTTTCCCATCTGTTAGCATAAAGCCTGGTACTACTAAAGAAATTGTTACGTCTACAATTATTTTCAAATTTACGTTCATTCTGTATTTTCCCTTTACAAAAGATTCCTCATGATGCAACTTAAGGAAATTTCAGAAACGCCAAACATTCAAATTAATTGCTTCATAAATACATGCATTTGTGCATATATGTAATCATACAGAGACCATATTATACCGCAAATATTGAATCTTTTTCAAGTTAGTGAATCATTTTCTGGTTGGTTTATGATGATCAAAATATTTGTTTCACTGTTTGTGGCATAGGTTATAGGTTAGTTAGAAATACATGAGTCAGTTTAATACATTGACTTTATGATGAATCAAACACCTCTTGTAAAGGAAGGCTAGAAGTTCCAAGGCAAATGCTTCATCCTCTATGCATGGGGAGAATGTGTTTCTTTCTTATAATAGGAGAATGAGTGTTTTAGACAAAAGCTTTTGCAACAAAAAAAATGGAAAGTACATATAGTAGTGGTAAAAAATTTAGTTTTCAATGAAGTAACTAATTATGAAAATTTGTGTCACTCGGAGAAGGAACGTGATATATGTTCATATGAATCTTCTCATATGTAAGATGTTACATGATAAAATTTTAGTAAAAGGAAAATGTTAAAGTACTTATTTTTAGGAAAAACTCTATATATTATTTTTTCTTTAGTAGTAGTTCCTATTAGTTTAAGATTTTCAATTTGGTCTCGCCATTTCTTTACAAAGTTGAATTTTGCTAAATAAACAATCATATGCTTGGTAAAATTATGTTATAACTATATCAGAAAAGTATGAGAGAAAGCATATCACATAGTTTTTCCATTCATGAAGAAAACTATATTTTTAATTTCTCTCTTTACCATCGATCAGCTAATTACTAGTTTCATTTCGTTAGCTTCTTCCTACATTGACTTTTATCGCTAGTCACCGAGTTAATGCGACCCAGTATTTTAATTGGCGAAACAATATAAGAATTTGGTAGTCTTTTTATGGTGATGTAGAGTAAACAACACCATGAAAAAGTTACCAAAAAATTGCATTGTTTTGCTATCCAAATCACCGAGCCAGAGTGACTTGGTTACGGGTGAGAAAATCAAAGTAGGAAGAAGCAGGCGAAACACAAGCAGTACTTTATTTGGATCCCAAATTTATAATAGGCCACGGTAATTCCAAACGGAACGTAAAAGAAATTAGAAATTAAATAAAAATATAACAGCAGGTGAGGACCCTCCTCTCCTGTTGGTCCTTGTGTAGCACAGGGAAAGACTGAACTTGATCATCATTGTACTTCATCTGAGGCTAGCTCTTGAATATCTCCAGATCTTATATTTCCATTAACACATAACCCCATAAACTCAAGGAATCAAACAAATCAATACTAATATAGTAATATGTATGTACTACGAAACATTTTAGTAAAAGAGAACAAGGGTATATATGGTTCACAGTAAACAAGAATAATGTAATAATGTAATGTTGATTTTTGATTACTCCAAAGTGAGTACCTGGAGCTAGAGAACTCATAGAGCCTTCCTTTAGGGGAGAAGATGATGAGTGCAAGTTCAGCATCACATAGAACTGATAACTCAAAGGCCTTCTTCAGAAGACCACCTCTGCGCTTTGAGAAAGTCACTTGTCTACTTGTTGAATTCTCTATCCTTTTCATCTCAGTTTTCCCTCTCACCATATTCTCTCAACCTCAACAGAAACAACAAAAACCACTAAAAAATCAAGAATCTAGTTATAAAACAAGTACAAAAAAATCAGAGATTTTGGCAAATAGATAGAGATCAAGAAGAGACAAACCACTCACAGACACACAACCTCAAAGAGAATCAAAAAGCAATGACCTTTCCTGCATATACAAAACCCATCCAGATAAGAAAGATCAAGAAACAATAAAAGGGGTTAGATCAAGAAGTGAAGAACTTACTCACCAACACAACCTCTCAAGGGAAGCTAAAAAGCAATGACCTTTACTGCAAAAAAAACCCCAACCACCAGCTCAGTTGAAATCAAGAAAATCAAGAAAATCAAGAAACTGTTGAAAAAGCAACTAGATTTTCCTTCCCAAAATAGAAAGGGGCTCAGATCAAGAAGAGACAAACCCAGATAAATGATGTTCTGGGTATTGCAGATCTGTAGATGGAACCAAGATTGAAGGGTCAATTTTTGCTTGGAGACACAACAGTTACAAAACCCTAGAAAGATAACAGAGGAGAGAGCTTTTTTTTGTGTGTTATCTTCCCAATCGGTTACTCCAAAACCCTAAAAATCCATACTTGGAGGATTGGAGAATCTGAAAGCATCAATCTTTTCTTCTTTTGGCAACTCCTCAAGAATAAAGTTGGGATTTTTACTTTCTTTTGGCTACATTATCCGATGGAGAAGACCCATATAACTGGTCTTCTGAGATCGCGACACGTGTCAAGATCGCCGGAAACCTATGAAGTCCGGTTGGTCGTTCGTGGAAATTAAGGCCGATTTGTGGTCCAGGCGGATTACTGCTTTTCCTAGTCAGCTTCTAAAATTGGACTGTCCGTACAATACGTCATCCTCGGTCGTACAAAAAAGTAAGTTAGGCAGCCAATTATGGATTGCCACGTCATTTGTTGATTGACTCCTTCACGTGGCTTTGCTTCTTCCATAACCGGCGAACGAAGAGCTCGTTTGGTTTACCGGTCGTGGCGGATTACTGGTTTTGATAGAAAACAATTCTCGGTTTTGCTTCGCTGACACCTAACTGCATGCAATATTGATTTTTACTACATCGTCTCTGTAGTTTGTAAAATTGCGACACTTATGTCAAAATGGACTAACACCGTATGTTAGATAAGTGAGTGATATTTTAGTTTTATAATAATTTCAAAATGGACAAATGTGGTCTTTTCTCATGTGTTTTTATTTTTTCATTTTCGTTTTTCTCTCTTCCAGTTTTACTTTTCTTTTTCTTTTATTTTTCTTCTTTTTCTTCTTCATATTTATTTAACAGAAGTTAACAGTGTTAGTTCATTCTGACCTAAGTGTGGCAATTTTACAAACTGCAGAGACGATAAGTGGTAAAAGCAATACTTCATGTAATTAAGTGCAAAACTGTGAGGGAGTTTTCTGTCAAAAATTATTTTGATTATGTTTAAAAAAATAAATTATAGTTTTTTTTGGCATAAAATTGCTTTCTATTTGTGCAGTGGGAAGTCCAATGTCCAGAAGTGGTACAAGTTGGGAGAGTAAATTGAAGCCCATAAATTACAATTACTAAAAGCTCAAGCCCATTCTTACTACTACTTAAATAGAGCAACCCCATTAGACTTATACTTATATCATATTGGGAAAAACTATGTTCAGTAGACTTCTATTCTATAAAACAACATTGTTTGACTTTAAAATGTCTTTTAAATCTTTAGATCAAATCAGGCACAGCCCTTAGATTTCACACACCACCCACTTATAGTTAAAAAATTCCCTCAAAATGGGGATGGGGAGAGATTGTGTATTTTAAAAAAATTGTAGTGCACACCACCAATTTTGTAACTTCTCTCCGCTTCCTCCACACATCTTTAACTTCCCCCATGTTCACTCTCTTTGACCCGAACTTCTCACATGGCGGTTCGAAAAAAAATTCAGTTTCTACTAACTTCTCCATCCTCTTTGTGTTGTCATTCACTTTTTACATCGCAAGTGCAAATAAGTGTTTCAAAAGAATCATTTTAGATAGATGTGCACTTCATGCCGAATGAAGGCAATGAATTTCTCATTGTTTTTTGGGTTAGTGCCCTCGGACATGGGCAAATCCCCTAGTGCTCTCTATTAACGTAGTGGGAAGTTCAATGTCCAGTAGACTTATACTTGTATTATTTTCTTCTTATTTTTTATTTTCTCTAATCCTATTGTACACCCAAAACACCTAATAATTTCTCTTATCTTCTCCATTACAAGTCTTACCTTTTTTTCCTTTTACTACCTCTGTTACACCACTTCCATCGTATTCAACCTCACCATGGGCAACCATCGCCACTACCACTGCCACCTCCTCCTCTATTCTCTCCATGCTCTCTCTCTCCCTTCCTATTTGTCACTCGCTCAGTAACGACAGCTACAGAAGCAGTATTCGACAGCAAAGAAGCGCCTGTAACAGTCGACAAAGCATCCCCAACAGCCGCCACAAGTAGCAGCCCACAACAGTAGCAACGGCATTGTTTTTGCCCGTTCTATTTCATTCACCTCCAAATTTTCCCACTTTCCAACACACCTCACTCTACTTGTCCTCTACAACAGACTACGAATCACGGCGTCATTGAAACTGCTCTTGCCGAACAGCACCCACTGAACAGCCAACTTGTTCTTCTTTGTAATCTTCCATTTTAGCTATCCCCGTTTTCTCCTACATATCCATATACTTGTCCTCTACAAATATCGTTCCTTAGCCGCGAAAAAACGAGGCCAAGATGGACTCTGAATTCTTGCTGGTTTAAAACTACTCTAGCAACGTCAAATAGCCACCTTCGTCACAAACACCGCCAACGACCATCACTTTGGACACAGATGATACGCCCACTCTGTGAGACTCTAGAGACTCCCTAAGGACCACTCTAGCATGCCGACAAGGCTAAAACAGGCCACGCAAGGCCACCGCGTGTTTCATCAAAAAGTTGATATCAAATTCATAGACATGCTTAGCCTTGTCTGCCTAGTTTCCTTCGCGTCAAATTATAATTTTATATCATGTCTCAAAATATACATGTGACTGAACATGCTTGGCTTTGTATGCCTATCTTATTTTGTATCAAAATGTGATTTTCATGTCTTGTCTCAAAATATACTTGCGAGTTTTTACGCTTAGCCTTGGGTTCTTAGCTTCCTTCGTGTCAACTACTTGTTTACTTGAAAAAGTTTTAATATTTTATTCCCTACCTGATAAACTTATTTTACTTGATTACTTGCTTTACAATCTTTAAATTACTGTTCTTATTTTTACATGGATAACTTGGTGCTCAAATGCTATAATTCACTAGAACACGTTAATAACGTAAAGTGGAATATTACATGTACCGGAATCAGTTATTATTATTTGGGAGACCCTTTGTTGGCATGATTCTGCTCTTTGTTGGCTAGAGATATTATTTGGGAGGCCCTTTATTGGCATGGCTCCTCGCCTTGTTAGCTAGAGTTCCAACTAGTACTCACCTTCTGGCATTTTCCTTCTTGAGGGGATATCGCGACACTTAAGGTCTAGTTGGTTTTTGCAAGGGCCTTTGTTCGCATTATTATTTGGGAGGCCATTTGTTGGCATTATTATTTTCGGTTACTGTGAACAATTATTTGGATTCATTGATTCTATATTGGGAACCGTTAATTATATTCGTATAGTGGATGGACGAAGGCACTTGAAAAGAATTTGATTGGGACGATTTGTCATTTAACACTGCTATCTATACTATTGCGAACTCTGATATAGTTTTTACTAGTACTCTGTCACTTTTAATTTTATTTTACACGTGACACAACAGCCTTTCTCAGCTTTTCTGTTTTTACATGCTACGATATACTCTCACTCAGTATCTCTTGTTGAATTTTCCAAACTGTGGCTCTTGTTGTTTCTCTTCCACCACAGGTGTAGGAGCTGGGAATATGGAATCGAAGGGTGTGAGACTAACCTAAACGGTCAACGTCACAAGTAGTTATCTAGTAATGCTAGTGTCTAGTGTAGTAGTAATCAGATTGTGTAGGATACTTAATGTAGTATTTTAATGTTTTCAATGTGTTGTGGATTGTATTCCTTTCGAGCTCCGTCGTCTATTAAGCATCACCCTCCATGTCTCTCCCGAGCCGGACAAGGGGGTTGTTGCAGTCATCTTCTGTTATAGATTTAACAATAATTTTCTTCAGATCATCACTTGTCCCTTCAAATATCTTATTGTTTTTAGATGTCCAAATATGTCAAATAACGTGAATAAAACATATCGATTTTGTTTAGGTAATTCAATTCAAATCTCTCTAATTAGTAACTGAATGACAATTTTGTTGATTGAATATATATATCTAAAAGAGTATAATGGATAATCAATATAGCTCAAAAGCAGTCGAGTAAAGGACTTGTTAGGACCCCAGCCTAAAATAGTCAGTGAACTAAGTGGTTGTAATGTACACCCTAGTTTTCACATCTTAACGAAATCCTTACCATCTCTTCCAAACAAACTAAATGCGAAGAACTCTCACTTTCTCCACACGCGCACATTTTTGGGTCCATCTAAGAGGTCTCCATAACTGTCTTACCTAATCACGCTGAATTGTCTCTTAGGCAGCTCGATAGTTCACTCGAAAATTCTCTTGTGTTGGGTTCCTACATAGTTAAGTTTCTCAATCTAATCCTTAAAATTTTTTAGATTTCATGGGATTGGTGCTACAACCGAAAGGAGAAGCGCGAGACACACCGACCAATGAAGCAAATATGGTACTGCGCAATGCGAATTCTGTATGTAGCTTCATATGTTTTAATGATTATATTTATAGCTGGACAACTCGTATGTGTTGATAATGTTCTAAAATGTATCATCAAGCCCTTCATGAATCAATTTTAAGAGATTTGGTTCCCGTTAAATACATGGGAGAGTTTGACATTTTGGATATCATCACGGTCTGTATTTTCTTTTGAAATCGTTCAATATATTCACAATGTGGGTTCATATCTTTTTTTGCAGTGATTGGATAGTAATTAAATGGTAATACACTGGGATCATTTATCCAATTTCATATAGTGAATGGACAAAGAATGGTTGGTGATCATTATTGGCCAGAAGGAGACCAAATTGCAACTCGCACAGTCACATGTTGACAGTGTGTATGGACTACATAATGTCTTACTGTTGCACTTAATTTATAATCAAAACCCTTACATGTGCATCTTAAATATTTATTTTTGGTTACTTATGAAACTCGCCATATGACTATGTCATCATCATTGAGCAGGAAAGAGGAGAAAATAATACTCCGTATTTTACTTAGGGGGTAATATAGTAATTTGACCCGTTAATTCAGTGTTGGGTTGCGAGTAGTGAGTTGGATATTTTTCGATATTTATTAGACGGGAAACTCGTGTGAAAATTTAGAATGAGACGGTAAATTTTTAGGCTATTTCTTTTATTTTGTAGACGACCTGGCGATAGCGACCACCGCGATAACCTACACATATGCCGCACCCAATCATTATTTCACTTCCTATATTTAAATGAGAAAACACACTTTTGTTCCATCTTTTTCTTCTTCCTTGTGCTTCACGACCACGACACCAACACCACCGCCCTCATCTCACTGCCACCAAGCTCACCGCTCTCCTCAACCCTAGCTCCTCTCTATAAAAACCCAGCACACACACCCTTGGCACACCACAGCCGCCACCACTCCCTCTTTTCTCTTTCTCTTCTCCGGCAAACAACCATCACCACCACCGTCACAACCACCATCATCATCATCAACACCTTCACCTTCATCTCAGCACCAACTCTCTTCTCTTACCCTCCATCTATTATATCTCTGTCCTCTGTCACCGTCGGAAAAGGCCAACAAGGCATCACCACCGTTCTTTTCTCCACCTATATCTCTCACTATCGATCCCTCTCTCATTTCAGACCATAAGATAGGCGAGAAGAAGAGTAGAAGCAGTCAGTAGCAGCCGCAGAACGAAGAAGGCCACCGCCGCCGCCAAATCTCCATTAATTTCGGCGAAGCTCTAGCCCAGCCAAACATGAGCGACCCGCTGTTCAATATCAGACTCTGTAGACTCCAGAGGGGCCAAACAGTACTCAGAAGGGCTCAGCCGCGCCCAAAAGTGATCGGAGAAAGCACCCTCGGCCGCCATTACCGGCGACTTTTTCGGCGACTCGACCCGATTCATTTCTTGACCATTTGTCGCGTTTCTTGGATCGGGTATGCTTTAAATCTTCTCCTAAGTTGTTTGTAGCTATCAAAATCATGTTTTTAAAGCTTGAATTCGTCTTTTGATCATGTGAGAGTAGGTGTTCATGTTTGGGGGTTAGTTATTGTTTTTAGAAAATTTAGGGGATTTGATTATCTTTTTCCTAAACTATTAGGGGGTAGCATATTGTAGTTTCATTAAAGTGAGCTATATTTTATATTTATCATATATATATATACACATATATATATGGTTTTATGTTTATTTGAGAAAAACTATTAATAAGACAAAGTAATTGTTTTGTCGTGAGATAAAGTTTCAAGTAAGTAAGCTAATAAAACATTTGTCTATAAGTGTATATATTTGAAAAATAATGTTGTTTTAATATGGTTTGTTTGAATAAATAGTGAATTTCAAATGTTTTTAGCAACAAACATAATTGTTTAAACTGAATTTTAAGTAAATAGTCCTCTAAAATAACTCTTTATAGATAGAAGTATATTTCCCTACTACTACTAGTAATTATAACTAAATAGTTCTTAAATATTATTTGCTTATTTTAATCATCAGTTCTAAGTGTTGTTTTACTTATTTAATATCATTTTTTTTTTCAAAAAAATACTTCTTTATATAAGTGTGTAACTTAAAGACGGGTTTTATGGGGGGATAATTAGGAATCCTGAGAGCTGAAATTAGTATCCGACTAGAAGAGCATTCTTTTATTTAGAAATATTGTCGTTGTGGCTATAGAATTGGTGATTGTAGGCAACATGTTCATAGACGGAGACCACGATCATCCGTAGGAGCTGTATGTGATAATTGTTGTTGAATAAGGTGAGTTCACATACTTAGCCTTGTGTGCCTAGCTCCTTTCGTGTCCGATTGAGATTTCTATTTCCTATCTCAAAATATACTTGTTATTATTTATTTATACTTGTAAAATATTTGAATTGTTGGCTACTGTTCTTGAATACTCTCATGCGATAATTAATAATTCGTTAATAATGTAAACTGGGAAGATTTGCATGTACCGGAACCAGTTGTGTTACTTATTACGGGTGATGATTCCCCGGGCTTTGGTCCCTAAAGATATGGCACTACGTGGACCCCGACTCCTTTCGTCGTAGGCTGAAATACTGCTTCTAGATACCACTCCTTTAATTGACGCTCTTAGGAGGGTGTTGCAACACTTAAGGTCTAGAATGTCTGATATGGTCACTGGTCTACCCAGGTGCTGTGAAATAAGTAAATGATAATTCGACTGCCTTATTAGCTTTATTATAATTTGTGGCCCTTTGTTGGCATTACTATATTCGATTACTGTGCATCCGATTGGATTATTGATTTCTATATTGGAACGTTTCTTAATTTTCACTGCAGTTTATACCGTTGCAAACTCTGATAAAGTTTTACTTACTCTCTGTCACTTTCACTTTATTTAACTAGTGTCCCAGCAGTTTATGTTCTCTTTCTTATTTTACATGCTAAGGTGTATCTCACTCAGTATTTATTGCTGACTTTCGAAACTGTGGTTCTTGTTGTTTTCTTCTCACTGCAGGTCTAGGAGCTGGAACTTATGGAATAGAAGGGGCGCGAGACTCACCTAGACTGATAACGTCACAACTAGTATCTTGTATTGTTAGGTTATTGTGTAATAATAAGCACCTTTTGTATAAGATTTCAAGTTTAATGTTTAAATTTATAAGTTTACATTGTGGATTGTATTGCTTTTGAGTTCTGCCACTTCTATTAAGCATCGCCCTCCTGGTCTTGTCCCGAGTCGGATAAGGGGGTTGTTGCAGAGAGTCAACTACTCGAGGTGTTTCAGGATCGAAAAGAAGCAATGGACGAATCCAATATTGTTTGATAAAGCACTGAGTCACACGTCAAATATGTTAATGCATAATGTCAAACTAACTGAGGGACCGAACCACTGGTCATGGGTTGCCAAGCAAACCCACAATGAAATATATATGTGCTCTTTTCAAACACATAGCTAACATGATCAAACCAAATCACTAACATGATCAGAAAATATACCAAAATAAATTCAACAATTATATGTTAACTACTGGAAGTAAAATAAATAAATAAAATGAATGTAGTACACATAACTACCATGATCAAACAAACTAACAATAAGTAGAACAAAAGTTAAATTAAATTAAAGAACTCTAAGTTAGCTAAAGTGACATAAAGCATTCATTAAGGAAAAATCAAATAAGAAGATTATATTCTAAGTTTACTAACATGTATATTCTAAGTTTACTAACATGTACAAAAATTCTAAGTTAACTAACATGATCAAACCGATGCAGTATCTCATGGGGTAAACATTTCCAGCATTTGGAGATGGTGTGTAATCTGGAGCTTTGAGGATGGGGAATAGTTATGTACATCCAACTAGAACAGAAGCACATAAAGTGGAAATTCAGTATCAAAACTCTTGCACAACAAAAGAGATTCAATTCAAGGATATGATTACAGGTATGCATATAGATGAGAAGTGGTTCCCCATGCAGAAAATTAATGAGAAGTACGTCCTACTTCTTGATGTCAGTCAAAGCATTTTATACCTTGCAAGACCATTTCTGGGGAAGGAGTGTAAGTACTATTTGATTGGGAAATAGCCATTTGGCCATTTGTGGATGACATTGAAGCACAAAGGGGTTCAAAAGATTGAGTTCCAGGGGACTTAGAGACAAAACATGCCACTTCGGTTAATTTTGAGGTAATGAAAGACATGCTAATCAAGAACATCATTCAGCAATTAAGTAGAAGCGGCCAAATTTTCATCAATAATATATCAATTCAATAGTATAATGCCAAGCCACACAAAACCAAAGATGATGTGGCTTTATAGAATGTTTCAACAAGTGATGGATTCAATATATTTTTGGTTAGTCAACCAGCCAAGTCTCCAGACACTAACATAAATGATTTGGGGTTCTTTAACTCAATACAAAGTGTGCAGATTTAAATGTAAACTAAGACAGTTGATGAGTTGATTGTGGCATTACATATGAGCTTTGAGGCGGAAACTTTAAACAATGTGTTTCATAGCCTTCAAAACTGGGCTATTGAGATGGTCAATGTTGTCCCTTACCAATTGCACATCAACTTGCAAGTTCACTAGCAGTTCTCCAATTCATTCCAAACTCTTCTTGCCCATGTGAGGGATCTTGCAATCATTATGCCCATTCTTTTATTTGCATCAGTGTTTAGTGTTGCCACATTTGAATTGTACTATGGGTTCAGGTAAACTGTGAGGATGATGCTTGTTGCTCCTCATACTATGTTCATTCCATAACTCAGTAATGAATGACTAATGTTATGAGAGTTTTCACACGCACATTGCATTTCCCAAAAACATACACTATCATGTGTATTAGTAGTACAAAAATACGTATTGTTCAACCATTTGAAAAAAAATTGCACTAAACAAATCATATATACCTGATCCTAAATTGCCTTAAATTCTTCCTCAGAAAAATTAGTTATAACCAAAGATTTATTCCTTTTTTTGGTAAAATCAAATAACAAACTTTATAATTTAGAGGTAGAGTTGGATGACTGTAAGGCTTTCTTCCAAAGCATATCTGAATCAATCTCTTGTAGTAAACAAAAGTATCCTGACCATTTTAAATTTCTTGTTTGACTGATTGAAAGAGGTCTATGACTTTAACAAAACATTTGCAAAGACAAGATCGATGCAGAATTAGTAGCACTAACAGAAAGAGCGGCCGAATTTCTGCAATATTTTCCTTTAAGACATCGTTGGAAGTTGATTCTATTACTCCATAGTACCTAAATGCCAACAATGAATTGACACCTTTCCTCGATTGGTAGACCCTCAAAAATTTTATAAAACCAGTTGGGACCTAGGTTGGTGTTCCTGAGCCTTTTCCTTTGTGCACTTCATGAAAATCTGGTCCCAGAACGGGAGAACAGTATGACATTCGAAGAAAGCGTGGTTAGCGATCTTTGAGTTTTCACAACACGGACAATTTGTGTCAATTTGAATCCCTTGCGCCGTAAGTTCTCTTTTGAAGAAAATATAACTCTGTAAACTCTCAAGGAAAAGAAAATTATTTTACTTTGTGGCTTGAGCTTCCACATCTGTTTTTGCCAACTATGAGAGGGTGTTGAACTGCCTTCATACTTGTTTTCCTTTTTTTTTTACCGCAAACGAGGATATAAACCGGATTTAACTATATGGTTGCAAGTTCTTCATAAAACCATGACCATTCATATGCTTTTCCTTCATTTGGGATTATGATCCTTGTAATTTTTTCAACATCAACATGTAAGAGTGTTTCTTGGAGATTCTGGATGTTCCATTCCTTCATCTCAAGGTCCATATAATCAATAACCGAATTGTCTTCTCAAACTTGTGCAGGTGAATACGGAACAATGGGGTCGGTGTAGTCAAGGATCATTACACATATGAATTGATATTCCATTCCTCAATTTTCTCCTTAATCACTTTTAGGAAGTTTCAGCCCCTCAAAAATTGACCTCTACGGAAAAGAAGACTGGTTTCCCAAGTTGGCATTAATAAGATCACTTTGCATGAAATACTTACCTTTAGAATTCTAGCCACAAAGCTTGAGGGACTTGTTAAAATCCTCCAACCTTGTTTTGCCAACAACCCTATATTGAAGTCTTGGATAACTCGAAATCCAATTCCCCCATTTTCTTTGCTTAGCTTGACTCTGTACCAGGCTAACCAATTGATGCCATTCTTATTTCCATTGCCCCACCAGAGTTTCCTCATCATTCGCTCAATCTTCTGACACGTTCTCACTGGAAACAAGTAAACCTTGTGGATTACTACTAGCACCTTGTTGTTAACTACTAGCACCTTGTGGATTACTACTAGCACCTTGGAGGCTTAAGCATTTTTATCCGATGGTATGGACAAATAAGTTACTGGAACAACAATTCGCTCGGGTGTTACATTTTCCTTCCAACATTTCACCTTGTTGTTAACTCTGTCTAGTCACCTCTTATTTTTTCCAATGGCCGTAGACAAGTCAATATATCTTTGATGATGCTCCACCTCTGGAACTCCACAAGTTATGCTTATATCAATCTTAACATCATTTGTAACAATGGATGAAAAACGAGCTGCAGTTTTAGCTAGATTAATTTTTTGCCAGATGCCAATTCATATTCTGTAATAATTTAGAAATATCATCCTATCTGGCTCTAGTTATGAACATACTGTCATCTGCAAAGAAAATATGAGAAATTGTATGGCATCTTCTCGACATATGGCCATTAGAAACTGTTGCGCCTATAGAACGAGAAATGGCTTCACTACAGAGTAGAAATAAATAAGGAGACAACTTGAAGCCTTGTCGAAGTCCCCTCTCTTGTATGGCACTCCCCACTGCAGCTCCAAATATTGTTATTCCAAATATTGTTATTGTCGAATCTATAATATTTCTTTTTTATTTTCTTAGAACTAAAGCGAGTACCAAATGAGTAAAAATGAATCTCCAACATTTTATATGAGAAAATAATTATTATATATGATAAAATAATAATTATATTTTGGGTATACAATTCTTTTTTTTGGGATACTTATACAATTCTTTTGTGATAGAATTTAAAAAAAACAGTACGGTTTAACCGGTTCAGTACAATTTGTGCTCGATTTGATTTGCTATGGTCTGATTTATCTCAGTTTACTTTATTTTCTGCCCATATTTGTCAGGAAGATTCCTGCCCTAGAAAAGAGATAAGTGACGAAGAATTGAACGAAAAAGAGATTGACGAAGAAGAAGAAGGAGATTTACAGAAGAATTGCAGAAGAAGAAATTAGAGAGAATCAGAATTTGATTTCATATTCATTCCTATCTATGGTACAAATCAGGCCATATAAGGCGTGAGGAATAACAATCATCCAAATACAAAACACACCCCTAAATTTGACTGTACTAACAAATCACCCCAAACTATTATTTAATTGCAATAAAACCCCAACTTTCATGACAAACCACCACCCTTAAAACATCATTGTCCTCAATGATAATACGTAGGTATCATAAACTCACAGCAGCAACTCGAATCAAATAAATATTGTCATCTCTTCATGTGACAGAGAACCTTCTGTAGATTCTCAATGATAATGGAGCACTGTTGATTCTCTTTCTTTCTTTCCCATTTCCTCACAAGATACGTGGTATTTTCTAAGCTGAGAACTGACCCCGAAATTATACCAATACACGAAGCTAAACACGCTGGTGAGAATTCCTTTGATAGTCTCTTCTAAAACAATTCCCATGCTTCTTTTCTGCTCCGAGTAATAATCAAGACATCTTTTTTTGGTAATAGCTAATACCACAAATAGTACTATAACAGAACACACTTTGAAAAGTTTCCAGCAAGGAGCAATTAGCTTACCCCATTTCCGAGAGTTGGCTCCTGAAAATATTGGTGCATACTTGATAATGGTTGAAAATATGCAATTACAATCCACTTGAATACCACCTTTTCTATCTTGATCATATAAATCCTGGTGTTCTTCCAGTAATTTGAGGATAACCCTTGAAAGCATTGTCTTGATTTGTGAGAATTCAACACCTTTGTTGCTTCTTAATTCCACTTTATCTCCATTCTTGTTTCTCTTATTCTCAGAACTGATAAGACATTTTCCATGTTGAAAACCAGATTCCTTAATTAACTCTTGCAGCCAAGGATCAAACAACAAGGTGTTGCAAGTACCACCTGGATTTGGACCTCTAAACCATACATCCCCTTGACTACTTCTCAGTTTCTTGCTGACAAATTTCACCAAACCAGATAACTTGCTGCTTCCCCCTCCGTTACCAAAACAAGTGACATAATAGATGAACTCATTTTCCAGTGATCACTCAACAAAATTTCATTAATGCCAATGAGATTCTTAATCAGCTTCTTTTCTGCATTTAAAACAATTGAGCTCATAGGGAATACCTGATTTCCTTGGTTCAACTCCTCTGACTTTACCATTTTTTTTGCCTGACCTCTCTGAATTGATAAGTTGTTAGCTACACTTTCCCAGGCTTGTTGTGGCATTGTTTTTCACCTTCTTCTCCATTCAAACATTCTCTCAAACAGTTGGTGGACACCTCCTTCATACTTCTCTTTTCGTCACTGTGGTTATGTAAATACAATGGACTAATAACAAGATACTTGTGAATTGATCCACAAATCACAGTTACCGAATCATGCTCTTCAGTTAGGCATTTCTTCAAGCACTTGTCGAGTGTTTTGAATTCCCTCTTCCCTTCGACAAAATCACCTGCAGGAACTTTCACTTCTGCATTTCGACATTTCGTCGAACATGTAACAGGAGGCTGCGATTCACTGCGTGATTGAACAGAAACTCGATTCCAATCCCCAGTGTAACTCGGTGTCTGGTCCCGCCCGATGCCTAAACTCGCCGGAGTGGGGGTGCCCCTGATCTGAAGCCGCCGATAGCTTCTTGTTAGATGCCTCAAACTGAGCCCTGACCTCGTCGCTAGCTCTCCCGAGGAGGCGATTTGTCACCTTCTTAATTTCATCTCGGAGCTCTCCAGTCTGATCCAACTGTGTAAGCTTGGCGAGAATGAGGTCCTGTCCATGCCGGAGATCGGAAATGGCCTTCTCCGCCGCTTGGAGATGAGTTCGGATCCCGACGATCCGATCCACATAAGTGTTGCCGCCGCTCCTTCTCGCCATCGACGTCTTTGCGCAAGGGGAAGTGAGGCTCTGATACCAATTGGCAGGAATCGAGCCCTAGAAAAGACATAAGTGACGAAGAATTGAACGAAGAAGGGATTGACGAAGAAGAAGAAGGAGATTTACAGAAGAATTGCAGAAGAAGAAATTAGAGAGATTCAGAATTTGATTTCATATTCATTCCTATCTCTGGTACAAATGAGGCCATATATGGGCGTGAGGAATAACAATCATCCAAATACAAAACACACCCCTAAATTTGACTGTATTAACAAACCACCTCAAACTATTACTTAATTGCAATAAAACCCCTAATTTCATGACAATATTTTAGGGGTATATTAGTTCAATTTAGTTCCTTTTTTCAAGAAACAGGGAGATTTAATTTGCACGTGTTGACGCCGGTGAAGAAAAACACTACTCCAAGCTTTGATCTTGCCGTCCCCTCTCTCTCTATACGTATCCGATTTCGCCCTTCAAATTGAATCTCTTTCTCTCTACGTATTATCAACCTCGATTCTATGGAAGCTCCACCTATGGCTTCTGCTTCTGCTTCTTCCGAAGAAAGACGAGACGAACCCACCAAGGAATTGATCCACAAGACCAAGACGATTCAGTTCTTGGGTCGCACCACCCCAATCGTCCTCCAGAACGACAATGGCCCCTGTCCTCTCCTCGCTATCTGTAATCAATTTTCTCTTCACCGTCTCTGTTTATTTTTCTAGGGTTTATGTAAATTTTCTTTAATGGGTACTTTAATTCGATCATGTTTGGTTTTTTCTTGAAGAAATTGATTGTCTGATGACCAAGAAACGATGATTTGAAACTTACCCACAAGTTAATTTCTGTTTCTGTTGAGTGAATTGCACTGAGACTGCAAATCTAGGTCTTCTCTGTTCTGTACTTAGGGTTAGCCCAATTGGGGAGATTATGAATTTGAGGAATTGATTATCCGATGACGGATAAACGACAATTTGAAACTTACCCACAAGTTAATTTCTGTTTCTGTTGAGTGATGATTGAGGAATTGCAGTGAAAACTGCAAATCTAGGTCTTCTCTGTTCTGTACTTAGGGTTAGCCCAATTGGGAAGATTTTGAATTTGGGGAAGAACCCTTTTGATTGATAGAGATAGGGAACCCTTTTGATTGGTAGGGAAGATTTTGAATTTGGGGAGAACCCTTTTGGTGTCTTTTGATTTGAGTTTGGAATCAGAGATATAGAGTTGTGCCCTGACTAGTAGCATTTGCTTTGTTGATTGATAGGTAATGTTCTTCTACTAAGGAATCATCTGAGTTTGAATCCAGATGTTACAGAAGTTTCGCAGGAGAGATTGCTTTCACTTGTGGCCGAGCGGTTGATCGATTCAAACAGTAATGTTGATGTAATGGCCTTATCTGTTTGCTGAATTCTTTAGCGCTTGTGAGGTTATCAGAACATATGAGGTCAGAAAAGAAAGTGATGACGATTGAACAAGTGGTTTCGGGCTTCTTGTTTGGTTATATTTACTTTCTTTTCTGATCTCTCATGTTTGGCAATGATCTCACCGGGTAAAATTTGATTTCTGTTGCTGATGTGTTACATTTTTACTCTTTCTTTGTGCGGTACAGAACAAGGATGCTGGGTATGTTGAAAATCAACAGCAGAACATTGCTGATGCAATTGATTTGCTTCCTCGACTTACAACTGGAATTGATGTCAATACAAAATTCAGGAGGTGAGTTCATAACCTTCATATTCGTCTTGATCATTTTTCCTCACTAATTCGTGTTTCAGAATGCCATTATCTTTCAACTGATGACTTCTGGAACACTATGTTTGCAGAATAGATGATTTCGAGTTCACCTCTGAGTGTGCAATATTTGACTTGTTGGACATTCCTCTTTATCATGGTTGGATAGTGGATCCTCAGGTACAATACTAAACCAATGACTATTGATGAAATACAGTTAGTTGAATGATTCAGTTCATGGTACTATGATAGGTATTGCCTTAACTCCGATAGTGCATACTAACCCTAGGATTGTTGATGAATAGTAAGTTGAACAGTTCCATGATCTCTAATTTCTGTCCTGAATTTTCATTATCTAATTCGTAAAATTTTCATGAAAATGTAGTCATGAATGTATCCCTCTATTAGGATTTCTGAAGCTTGAAGTCAAAAGTGAACACTAAGACATGGTTGTTAGGATGCTTATCCTACTATTTGAATAGATTCACCCATGAAGTGATGTGAATCGCTTTATGAATCTTAAATGGACAAGTAGTTATCTGCATCTTGATTCAAAATATCATTGATTCAGCTAGAGGTTTAGCTGATTTAGAGCCGGTCTGAGAAACGTTACTTTCTCTATTTCTGTCTGTTTCTCCAACATATGTTTAGTTAAAGTGACTGGTACAGTGGTACTTTTTCTTAAGTCCAAGACTAATAGTTTCCTAGTAATGTTTGTTTTTGTCCATTTAAGTGTCATGTAGTTTCGCATCCTGGACTTCTGTGGACCATTTATCATTATTTTCTCCGCTGGAAACAAAAAGAATCATAGTGAGTAATGAGATCAAAATACTTTTTCAAACTGGTATTGGTATCCTGTGATAAGCTTATGTTTATAGTAGTAACGGACTATCATTTGACCTGTTAAACACATGAATAGTGGAGATGTTGGTGGTAGGAAAATTAGTCTATTCTAGATTTTATATGAACTCTTTTCTCCTGGATGACACTGGAGCAGTGTCAAAGATTTTCTTATTATTCCTTAGGTGTGTGTTAATGAATCTAGACTCATCTATCCAAACTTGTTACAATGCTCCTTGTTCATGTGAACCAGGATTCTGAAACTGCTAATGCAATTGGGTCAAAGTCTTATAATGCTCTCATGGGGGATCTTGTTGAACTTGAAACAAGATATATGAAGGAGAAACAAGAAAAGAATTCTGAAGAAGATTCTATTGATTTTGCTGCTGCGACAACTGCTACTCTTGGGGTACCTTCCCCAGCCCTTTCAAGAGGTATATCTTTTGATGAAGCTACCCAATCTTCTTCTAATCACCAAGAAGTAATAACAGAAGGACATATGAAACAAGAAGCAGAACTGTTAAATGCTGTAAAAGAGCCTGAATTGGTAGTTCCGGTGAATAATTCCAACGAAGTTAAAGAAAATAATGACTTCGAATCAATTGATGCTGTAGAAAGATCTGAAGAACATAGTGATGTCGTAAGTCGGAAGAACGATGAACAGGGAGACAGGGAACATGAAGCAGAACTGTTAAAAGCAATAAAACTGTCAGAGAATGATCTCCGAGTTGCAGTGAATAATTCACCTGTTGTCGATTCGAATGATGAAAAAATTTCTGCCGATGCCAGTGAAGGATTAGAGAGTAAGAACTCTGAATCAGTTGCCATTGTAGAAAAACTGGAAGCAGGCAGCGAGATTGAAAGTCAGAAGAAGGATGAACAGGAACCTGTTCCATTTCAGGATTTGCATGCCTTGAAAGATTCCAGTAATCAGGCGATATCTTCTGAAATAGATCTGAGAGGAACTGATTGCCTTAAAACTGATGAACATAACCATGTTAATGAACCTATTCGTGGAGATAATGTTGAAGAAAGAAGCGAAAAGGTTCCAGTCCAGAATGACAGTGCTCCATTAGACCCCATTCGACAAGATCAGAAGCAATCTGGTAGTGAATCAGGCATGCTGACATCTAATGGAGGGGACTATGAAGTTCAGAAGCAATCTGCTCCTGTATCTCATACTGGGGAGCACGAAGATAAGCAAAGAGACTGCAATAATACAGTACAAGTTTCTGATTCATCAACACAAGTTGATGCATCCAGTACAAGTAGGCAACCTATAGATGAACCAGAAACATGTTCTTCGAGTGCTCAAGGCAGTGAACCCATTTATGAAGGAGAGGAGCGCATGCTAGAATCTGATTTGAGCTTGTGTAAGGGCGAAGAGCCTATGTATGAAGGGGAAATGGCTCTGGCAGAGCAAAGTTGCAAAGGTACTAAAGACTACGATGGAAGTTCTAAGGACCAGCTTTCTCCAAGACAAGGTCAGGAGATTCTTCATATACAGAGTATTTGTTTCTGATATGGCATGTAATTTGGTACACTGTGCTGACAGTTCTTAACTTATTCTAGGAGATCTGATTGCGAAGTTCTTCAAACACAATGCTAGCCAGTTGACCATATACGGGTATGTATTTCTTTTTAAAAAGTACTTGTTTTGCACGGTCTAATAAGCTTAACTGCTATCTCAAAGGACTTTACACTATTTATCAGATAAGCATTTTTTTTAATTGAAAACCATTATTTATATACTTGGGGATGTATGTTTTATGGCAAGGAGGTTTTTATTTGTTAGTTACTGCATTTCTCTATCTTGCAGCTTATTTTGCTTACAAGACGGACTGAAAGAACGCGAACTTTGTGTTTTCTTCCGTAATAATCACTTCAACACGATGTTTAAGGTCTGTTTACGATACACCAACTTCTTTTTGTTATCGTGTATTATATAGGCCGCAGTGCTGCGAAATACTACCATTGAGCAAATGAAGTATTAAAACTGTTGCTTGCTCTAGCTTTTACTTGCGAGAACAATACCTAGTATGACTTATGTTCTCTTTTTTGGCAGTTTGATGGCGAATTGTATATTTTAGCTACAGATCAAGGGTACATAAGTCAACCTGGTTTGGTTTGGGAAAAGTTAAACGAGGTAAGATTTTTCTGGTGGTGACTTACTTTCAACTGTTGATAAGTTATCTGCATAAATGGTGGCACCACCTAATCCTGACTTCTATTGCATTCTTTCTGGTTGACCCTGCATTCGTGGATATAGCATTCTTTTCTGGAAAGGAAAAAAGACATAAATGGGATTTATTTTTGTCGATGTCTTTGTAGTTGTGCTGCATTTGAAATGCAATTGGGCATCCACCTGATTGTTCCCTATTATTTCCTTGGTCCTTTCAGGTGAATGGAAACTCAGTGTTTATGACCAGCAACTTTAAGGAATTCCAGGTGGAAAATGAGGTCAACACCAACACATGGGATGAGCAAAATGCAATGGCCAGTACTGCTGTCAGTGGCTCTGTTTCTGATTTTATCTTTTCTGGATTAAAACTAGACTAGTTGATTTTTTGAGGGCTGATTCAAGTTTCTTTCTTCAGGATTACCTTGCAAGTGTTGACAACTCAGCGCACTTGGATTCGAGTTTCAAGTAAGTTTCCTGAATGTCCTTGTGCATATGCATTGATTTCAACTCCTTTATCTGTTTAGCATGAGTGCCGTATTTCTGTTTCTTTTGTGAAGTTATGTTTGCTAGGAATATGGTATGGAAATCATATCTTCTATACATTAACCTGATGTTATGCAAGCCAAGTGTTATATTTACTGGCTACTGCCATAAACTACAAGCAATTCCAAATGTCAGTATGTACCTATCATTTTGGCATTTGTTGTCAACCCACCTTAAAATCCCAATGTTTTCAATCGTCCTGGCCACTTAAGTTTCTTGAGTTTGGCTAAGTTTGTTCGCAACACATTGTAGACTTTTTCTTTTCTTTTCTTTTCTGATATTGTCAAATTATTAGAGAAAGATAACTTTAGTCAGTCGAAGTGCACATAATGTCTTGAAAAGGGAGACAATACAAAAGTAGTGGCAGTTTGTGGAAGGAAAGTTTAGTTAACCTAAAGAATTACAGTTCGATAATCAATAGCATACAGCTTAGGATTTTTTTTCTAAAATAAATCCTTGCCGTATGAAGGAAATGCTACAACCAGTTTATCACGTGTTATTTTCTGAGAAACTAGGAACCAGACTTTTATGAATTGCCCACATGTCTTTTCTTAGTCTTTCTGCTAAACAGATCGCATCTTTGTCACTGAAAGCTTTCTAAGTTAAACACAAAATGCATCTTTCTCATTTTCATCTTTGTCACAAATTACTTTAGTTTTGCGGAAGATTTTACAGTTTGTTTACCAGTAGAGTTGATTTCTCTTTTTCAAAATCTTCAGTGGGTGGTTGATTTCTATTAAATGCCTTCCTATCATTTGCTGATGTTTCCTTAATCCACTACTACATGCTGATTCCTTTCTATCCTTAGACTATTTACTTATCTCCACTACTATCCTTTGCTGATGCCTTCCTATTCTTTGTACTGTTTGCTTGTCTTCACTACTATCATTAATAGAATAGAGACATAAAAGACAAAATCAAGTGAGAGTAACAGTAAAAGGAGTAAAGGACTGTGTAGATCTATGTAGCACGAGTGCGGGTGCGGTGCGGGTGCTGGTTCGGGAACTGGGTGCGGGTGCGGCAAATTCCCAAAAATCAAGGGTGCGGGTGCGGCGGGGGTGCGGCCACTTTATTTATATTTTTATTTGATATTATTAGAGATACCATTATACTAATATAATAACGACAATAATAGGGATCATATTTTAATCGAACATAAATTCATACACACATTCAAAGGTACTTACAAGGTTACTATATATATCAAGTATAATCTCTTCATATCATTGTTCTTAGCTGTGGGAGAGATGAGTAATCTAAGGGTTAAAAATGTTCACATAGATACGTTTCTTTGTTAAATTCTGGTTGTATTTGGAAGACCTCTCAGTAAAATTTTCAAAAATGACCCTGCCTTATCCACAAAGCACCCGCAAAGCACCCAAGCACCCACGAAGCACCCAGAAGCACCCGGTGCGGGTGCGCGACCAATCTGAAGCACCCGTGCAACATAGGTGTAGATATCATTGACTTTCTGGTATGCTGTTAGTCATCATATGCCTGCAATGAACTTTCACCTGAGGGAAGCAGCCTTAACCTCTAATTAAATGGAAAGTACGTGCCGAGGGTACATTGGTTCACGCATATTATTTTAATAATATTGTTGGCGTACCTGTCCATATCAAAGCATATGGGCTTTTAGTATCGCAAACTTGAATTTGAAAGGACTATTCTGAAACGTAGATTGCAGACGCATTAGTTAATTTACCTTTCAAACACTTTTCTTTTGGTAACGTCTCTTTTCAGTTAGTGATGCCTTTCTGTTGGTGCAAATAGTTTATTTCATAAGAGGAAGTGAATGGATGCTTTTAATTTTTCTGTCCGTTATTAGCTTCACAAAATTGCTGTTCAGCATTGTTTGGTCTTTTATTTGGTTTCCAGATTCACATTCAATTCTTTTTTTTGGACAGTTCTGACTTGCAATTGGCTATAGCTCTTCAACAAAAGGAGTTTGAAGAACAGCAGCCCCAACGTAATACACAACCATCTACTATTGGAAGTTCAAGGCTGATCACAGGACCTCAGGTTAGCAGTAAATTACTTTGGCCGCCTAATCACGTGACCTTCCTTTATTGTTGCTTCTGTTGCTGAGTTATTACTAGTCTTAACATAGAACTAGAAAGATTATAGGATATTGGATATGGGTGACAGAACGTTCAGGTTCTGAAGAGTTCAGGAACACTGTAACAACAACATAGCATTTAGATTGGGCGGAAAGGACACTGTTTGTCCTACAATACACAGGGCAATCTCATATGCCGGTTCATACAGGGCGACAACAGGATAAACATTCATCTGTATCTTGGAAAGCGTAGATATAATCTGCAAACAAGTCCCCAAATAGATGATATATTTCGTTAGCACGAGTTAGTCTTTAGTAAGTTGTCAGGGTCAACTTTCGGAGGTATGATCTAAATAGATGATGAACCCCAAGGGTTGGGCTAGTGGTGGAAGCTTGGAATCCAGGGTTTTGCTCCCCTTGGATCTCAAGTTCAAACCCCACGGACGTTCCTTCGAGGTGTGCAAGACACCAGGGTTCTTTAAAAAAATCATTTGGTATCTGTTGGGTTGGGACGAAAAGCTCTCCTGATTCCTTGAAGTAAGGTGATTGCTCCAGAATGGTTGATCAGTAATGACACCGTTGTTTTTAAACATTGGATACGAGGAAGTATCTTCATCACATAGTTGTACACAAACTTAGTTCTAGGAAGCTCTATTGCTGCGGGTAAAGTACCTATCATTGATTATCACTAAATGGTGACAAAAGCATCCTTGGATAAGGATGTACATCATATGCCTACAGTACCATCTTAATCACCTTACCACATGAGGGCCAAGTTTTGTGGCATGAGTGGAAAATGTCTTCTTTGTCATTGGATAACGATGTCCAGCACTGGAGGGCCAAGTTTGTGGCATGAATGGAAAATTGCTACACCAACCTTGTCGAAAAAACGATCTGGAGTTTCTGTTTATTGTTTTTTAGCTTTCTTATCATCTACGTAGCTTATCATTGGGACCGACACTATACCAGTCATACCTATTAGTAATTGGTGTTGCTAAAAGGATGGTTCTGGCTTACGAGTCATCCAAGACGTCTTCTTTGTGACGTTGACATGAATCATCAAGAGGAATGATGCTTTTACGTGCTGAAGGGGGGCATACTGTTATTTGACGCTTATTTCTTACTTGTCATGTTTACGAACTTTGGAGATCTTTTAGTACTAGATTTAATAGAGACATTTCCGCCGAAGTCTGATTATGAACGTTCTCTTTGATGATGCTTAAAGAATTGTCGCCGCCGAAAGGGTCGCCAGAGATGATTATTTGTAGCTGTGAGGTCAGGCTTGTACTTCTTCGCTCCTTGTCTTTCTCTTCTTTACTTCTCTCCTTGTCTTTCACTTTTCTACTTCGCTCACTGTCTTTCACTTTTTTACTTCGCTCATTGTCTCACTTTTTTACTTCGCTCATTGTCGTTTCACTTCTTTACTTGTTTGAGTTTCTGAAATCTCAAGTATTAAGAGAATTATATACTTCTGGAAGTCTTGGTCACTAAAAATATCTCCTCCCATGAGATTTATGTACTCCATCTGTCCCATTTATGTTGTTATACTTTCATAAAAGAAAGGTCCCAAAATTATTGTCCTTTGAAAGTTACAAACTTTTTCATTTTACTTCCCTACACACTCTTTCCTCTTTCAAATCTTCTCACTTTCCCGAGAAAAAGTAACTTGAAAGTACAATTTTTGTAAATTCACCTAGTGAAAAATCATCTTCTTAAACTTTGTGAAAGTCCACCAAGATTATTATTTTGGGACAGAGGGAGTTTCAATTTTGTCCATGACGTTTATTTTCTGTCACATTGGTTCTTTTATAAAGTCTTTAGTTACGCTCGGTTACCAAATACATGTTACATGTGACATATGGTCCCTAGACTTCGTTTATTTTTTATCAAAGCAGCAGAGACACATGGGGGAGTTGGGAAGTTTTTGGCGCAGATATAATGGTCTTATACTCTTTTGTCACTTAATTCTTGTAGAACCAAAACAGGTCCCCCAAAGGAAAGCCATAAACGTCGATTGATAAAGTTTAGGGGTTTCTTCATATCCTCACCATTTGAGATCATTTGATGCCCGGCATTTTGGAAGATAATAGAAGAAATTGCGCCAGTAGAAGCTGAAATGCCGGGAAGCTGTGTGGCACTCTCAGATGCATGAATGAGAAACCGTTTAAAATAATTTGACAATGTAGAGACTAGAGGCATTGAGTAGACTTGAGTAATGTACAAAGAGCTGGAGGTATTATTAGACTTGCGATTGTATTAGGGAAATGCAGAATGCTTGTGGAGTAGCATTTTTCCTTTTGTACTCTTGTTCATCTACAATTAGGGAAATTCAGAATGCTTGTGGAGTAGCATTTTTCCTTCTGTACTCTTGTTCATCCTTGGCTAGGAACAGATGTAGTCCTCAATGAGACTATCTATGACTAAAAGATTCGACGGAATTTGGACTAAAAAAATTGGATGATTGATGTTGTGCAGGTGCCAAGAAGCAGTGTGAAGAGCTCCAGTTCATCAGTGTCTCCCAGGCAGCAGGAAGCAAAGTCATCGAAAGACAAATGCATCGTGATGTGAATTTTGAGGTGTTGTATAATGTGAAAATGAACGTAGCTTTGTCTCGGTCATCACCTTGGAATCACACATACTGTTTTCATCTGTAAATTGTGTATTTTACTCTTTTTTACGACATTTCTAGGCTCTGCAATTTGCTTTTTTCTACAATGTCAAGCACATTGTGAGCCTCTTTTTGAAATGGAAATAATAGGAAAACACTTGGAAGAAAATACAAACATAAAAGAGAACAGAACATGTGTAGGTTTTGTCATGTGACTTCAAGAGAAGGGGTTGCTGATGAGCATAAATCTAGAAATGATTGTGTTTGGTTCGATTTGCAACTTTCTTTTACCCACTTGTATTTCACTGTACATCTTACTAAAGATGAGAGATGTATCATCTTATTGTTGCTGGCTTTTGTGTAGCTTTGGTGACCTCTGAGAGTATTAGGTTCAGAGTTTAGGTAACTCTTAGTGCAGTGTTTGTTTGACATCTATGTTTTGAGAAACAGATTTGTTAAAAACAGTGTTTTGTGCTCTTTTACTGTACTATTTTCTCTAATTTTGAAAGCATCTCAAGAGAAATAGTAGCAGCAGAGAATGAATACCCAGTAGTTGTACTGTGTTAGTGGTTATGAAGAAGATGCCCATGTGTACTTGGAAGGAGGTGTGTGTGGGCACCCAGAGTTCTGAACTCTGTTTTTGGGGTTGTACATAAAGGAGAGAATGGCAAGAGGGAGGAGGAAACAGAGAAAAAGTTGAAAAGAAATCATGTGAGAAAGAAAGGGAAAGTTGAAAGTGACAAGTCTGTCCCTTGAATGAATCTGCTGCAGCTGCTGCCCCTGCTATGGGGGTTGGGGCTTCCTCTCTCTAGGTTGTTTGTGTAGGGGACCATCCTGGGGGTGCTGAGGGGGGACCCCAAGCCCAGTCCTGCCCTGCCCAGCCCTTCATTCATTATTTGCTTCTACTACTTCCCCCCAGCATAAAGAAAAAGATGGCGGACCCGACAGCTGTGATAGCAACCTTGTCAATTATCCTGTGCTTCCCCTCCACCGACTAGGCTTCCCTCCCCTGTCCGGCTAACCAATGCCTGGAACTTTTCTTATTTATACGCCTCGCTTTCATACGTCGAGGGTAATTGGTTCTGATTGAATACTGCCTGTGTGAAATCCGTCGAAAGTCTCTATTTCGGTCAGCCATACCGCGTTGAATTCTTTTTTGTGCTTCTCCTCCATCGATTAGGCTTCCCTTTCTGTTTGGTTCGTTAATGCCTCAGAGTCTGAAACTTTTTTTTTGTGCTTCTCCTCCACCCACGAGGCTTCCCTCCTTGTCTGGTTCACCAATGCCTTAGGCTGTAATGATACTGCTTCATTGGCAAAGTTACTGTTCATTTGGTAAAACGCCAGAAAGAGCAGCTACCGTACGATCAAATGAAGGAGAAGACACATGTTCCAGCTGCATCAACTGAGTCCTTGCACTCAAATTTAGGTAGCCCTTCTACAATATTCGTGCTAATATAAATCCAGGGTTTGTTTGGAATGGAGAGAGGCTGCAACAACCCAGGATAAGGCACATATTCCACCTTCATTCTTTGGCATATATCACAATATTTAACCACTTGTTCACCTCATTATGCATCCCGGGTCAAAAGAACAATGTATATAGTCTTTTATAGGTGCATAAAATGCCATAATGCCTACATACACCACTCATGTGCACCTCTGCAATAATTCCTTCAAGTCACCATTTGTACCTACATATATGCAGTGGCCTTTCTTCAACAATCTATCGTGCAACTTCATCTCCCGCTGGGTCTCGATCAAGTGTAAGTTGTACTATGAGCATTTGAGCCCACTTATCCTCATGGGAAAATTGTTCTTAACAATGATCTCATTCAAACCTCAATAATCCACACAAAACCTCAATGTCCCATCTGTCATTCTTAACTAGTAGAACGGGAGAAGAAAATGAGCTGGTGCTATGTTGAATAACTCCATTACTTAGCATTTCTTTTAACAGTTTTTCAATCTCATTCTTTTGAACATGGGGATACCTATAAGGCCTAAAACACACTGGTTGAGTGCAATGTTTGTGTATTATGTGGCGATCATGTGTCCTTGGTGGGTGAAATGATTTGGGCTCATAAAGTACCTTATGGTACTGATCTAACGCCCCTTGTACAACTGGGGGTATTGTAGTCTTTTCACCCTCTGTTGTGCCCTTGATGCTATACAGGTTCCATATAGCGTTGAATTCTTTTTTGTGCTTCTCCTCCACCGACTAGGCTTCCCTTCCTGTCTGGTTCGTTGATGCCTCATAGCCTGGAACTTTTTCTTGTGCTTCTCCTCCACCGACGAGGCTTCCCTCCTTTTCTTGTTCACCAATGCTTTAGGTTGTAGTGATACTGCTTCATTGGCAAAGTTACTGTTCATTTGGTAAACCACCAGAAAGATCAGCTACCATACGGTCAAATGGATGAGAAGAGCAGCAACAGTCCCATAGTTGTGGTGTAGTTTTAGTTAGTGGAGGTGACCGTTAGGGTTGATATTTGTCTTGTGCTTAGCATGTGTTGGTGACATTTGCTATAGCAGCGGTGTGGGAGAACGAAATGGCATGAAAAATCATTTGCACACTCTTTCTCCATCTCTCTATTATGTACCTCTCATTCTCTCTCTTCCTTCCTCTGCAATGTTTCCTCGCCGGAGAACTACTCCAACTACCTTCTGATAAAATCGGACAAGCGATCTCATGTCAATTGGTATAAGAACCACCCTTCCCCTGTGACGAATCAATCGAAATGTGGCCCGAAAAGAACAATTCCCTCATCCAAAACCGTGAGATCGATGCGATTGAAGGTCTCGAAAATCACCTCCATGTGGTAGACGGGGATTTAAGGAGTGGCCAAGATGTAATCCACGAACAGCTGGTTCAATTAGCCCAGATTGGAGAGTTGAGAAATGAGGTCAAGCAGATTGGAGAGCTGCGAGACGAGGTCAAGAAGTTGATGAGCTGCTTCAAGATCATGGCTAATGATAGAGAACGATCTCAGATGGCAGCTCTCAATGGCACGACGACGAAGATACCAGTTAATCTATGCGTTTTGGGCAAAGGGAAGGACATTAAGGCTCAAGCTCATCTGGAAATGGCGCAAATCATGCAGAGCACAAAGGAGAGGTTAACACATAACCAATTAGGTCAAATCACTGCAACCCTCTCCAAATTACCAAAATTGAATTCCTAAAGTTTGATGGCACTGATCCAGTTGCTGAAAGCAAACAAGTACTTCTAGCTGCATCAACTGAGTTCTTGCCCTCGATTTTCGTAGCCCTTCTACAATATTCTTGCTAATATGAATCCAAGATTTGTTTGGAATGTAGTCGGGGAATTGGTGAGGCCAAATGGCATCACTTTAAACTCATAGAACTCTTTATGTGTTCTGAAAGCAGTCTTCAGACTATCTTCTTCAGCCATTTGAATATGATGATACCCAGCCCTGAGATCCAACTTTGAAAAGCAAGTAGCTATATTAAGTTCATCCAACAACTCATGAATAATGGGAATGAGAAAATTATTCTTCACAATCATCTTATTCAAGCCTCTATAATCCACACAAAACCTCCATGTCCCATATTTCTTATGAACTAGTAGAACTGGAGAAGCAAATGAGTTGGTGTTATGTTGAATAACTCCATTACTTAGCATTTCTTTTACCACCTATTCAATCTCATTCTTTTGGACACATGGATACCTATAAGGCCTAAAACACACTGGTTGAGTGCATGGTTTGAGTGTAATGTGGCGATCATGTGTCCTTTGAGTGTAATGTGGCGATCATTTCTTTTACCACCTATTCAATCTCATTCTTTCATTTGTTGATATGAACATACCTTTCTTCAAAGAAATAGCACATTCTGAGCCCTTTTCTCTTGCATTTCTTCTGGTGTTAGCTTCTTAAATGTGGTGGCATAATTAGTACCACCCTTCTTCTCACTATGACAACTTGGGGGAGGTTTCCATGATGCACTGGTGTATTAACTTCTGTGCCTTTTTTCCAGCTTGAGCCAATGTGTGTGGAGCCCACAGCTGCGCACAATTTTTTATTCTATTTTAACCCTCCAAAAAATGTGGTAAGAAATACTTATCATCAGCCTAAGGATAATTGGCTTTTACTCTCGGTCTAATTGTATCAATTGATTTGGTAATATGCCACACCACCTTTCTGTTCTAATTTTTAAAATTCAGCTAATATGTTCTCTTGTCCAAGTTTCAGAAATTTAGCACATAACCATTCATTAAACTCACTCCAAGTGATGTGCTCAAGAGTGTCTAACTCAGCTCTAAAAGCTCTGCCTCCCCAGTTAAGTTTAAAGAGACTAAAATGAGTTTCTGCAATTCATTGGGCTTGTCGAGCTGAAAATACTTGTTAGCCTTCCGTAGCCACCCCAAAGGGTCTTCTCCATTGAACTGAGGAAATTCAACTTTGAGAATTGGCATTTTAAAATGAGTAGCAACCCCAAGTATCTCTGAGAAGTAGCCCTTTGTCTTCTCGAGATGATTGGAGCTGGATGAAGCAGTGTTGGTAAACACAGTAAAAATTCTACTGTTCATTTGGTCCATTGATAATTTTCAAGACACACCGCCATCACATACACAGCCGCCACAAACACGCTGTTAGCCCACCACTTATGCTTAGTATATTTTTATTGGAGCAACTATTTCTTTCTTTTTGTCTAATTTTCGATTAAGAAGTTTCTTATACCAATATTTTTAATTTTTTATAGTTGAAGGATACAACGATTCTTTTGAGACCCACAGATAAACCAAAGCGCAGGAGGTGAGACCGAGTGACTGATAATGTGTCATGACTACGAGTATTGCAAGATACAACCTATTCTAACTCAATCATTTGAGACCGATAATGTACAACAACGTGTGACTATTGCACGATATAGCCTAAAATAAATATTATTGTACATAACAGTGTAGAGCTACTTCTCAAACAATACATCATTAATTTCGGGGTGTACATAGTTGGGTTGGTCCGACCTACATTCTTAAGCATGTCTAGAGGTCTTGAGTTCAAGTTGGGGTAAGTCAATGGCTGTCTATCGGCATCTTCAACTGCGATTCTGTTAGCACATGTTTTCACAAATTGGTTTACCTCTAAGATATGATTTGCATACTATTACGCCAGAGCGGTGGTTTAATCGGAAAAAAACTTGGACATCATCATACCATTTTTTCTCATGACATATTCATGAAAGTGGGACCTTAATATAGACAACGAAAATGTTAATTTACATATTGAATCTGTTATGATCCGGCCAGAGCTTAGAGAATGATGAATCGGACGAAAACAAGAACACAATAACACATCCAATATAATGTGGTTCACTAGCGATGAACTAGCTACATCCACGATCCGAAAACCCTGTTTATTAGAGAGAAACACCACGAATACAACATACATCAGTTAGCCATGACCCTAGGTTCTTATATAGGCCTAGGATACCGACTTGGCGCCCAAGAAATACCAAAAACCGAGCTAACGAACAAGGAAACAACTTTCTGCCGCCTCCAGCGATGTCTTTGCACGAAGACTGAATTGTCTTCGCACGAAGACCTTCGCACAAGGCCCCGTACTCTTCGCACGAAGAGTCTGCTCCACCTGCTTGTCTTCTCTTCGCCTTGTTCTTCCGTTTGGTTCGTTTCTTGCTCCACTTCATCGCTAACTCCTCGCCAAGGCCAAGTCCAATCAAGGCACCTCTGGATTCACAACAGACTGTCTGAAATTGTTAGTTATTGTCGGACAATTTGCCATCACTTTGAAGAGATGATTGATAATGTGAACGATTTATCAAAAAAAAAATATATATTGATGATCTGAACGATCAAACATTTTGTTACTCTCTTCATAATATTGTCTATTCGAGACAGTTTACAATAGTATAAAAATAGTTTAAGACCTTTATCATTTTAATCATCAAATCAACTTGGCAAAGTGACGTTGAAAAGAGTGAATATGACAGCGGAAATATTATACTAGTACCATGTATTGAAGCTCACACGGTTGTTTCATAGAGTATTAAATTATAAATTACTAAAGAAAGGGAGAGTAGAATTAAACTTTCCCTTTCGTTTGCTTCCAAACACAGCCTTCCCAGATATATATGCTCCCTTCCTATCACCGCAATATTTCCACGTAAAACAAAAGGAACCAATAAAAGAAAAACGTTTCCTTTTGTGTTCTTGTCTCTTTGTATAAAAAGATGAGGACCCCTCAAATATTCATTGCATTCACATAGGACCCACAATATAACAATAATTCCTAACAATACCCCCAAAACCCCCTTAAGCAAAACTATACACCGGTCTGGTTATAACTTACCGTAAGGGATCTTTGTTTGTTGGAGGTTTAACTCTACAACGATCAGTCATTATCCAATAATTCTATCACAAGATGGAGTTCTTCAACTTCTTTTTGATTCAATTTCTCAAAAAAAAAAAAAAAAGAAAAAAAAAGAAAAACGACTTAGCACACATATGCCGAATTGATATGGCAAGTTAAGAACTGAATACGTATTTATATATAAAAAAAGTTGAGTATTCAATATTGTCATCTTTCGTTTCACGTATGGATCAGTTATACAATCAGCTTGTTTCAGAGAATGTAATTTTATTGTACCACTGAATTATCGACTTCGTTTGATGAATGAGACACAATGTTCACACTTGAGTTATGTTTCACCAAACTAAATGTAGTATCCATCAAGTTTCGATAGTTAAACGTAGGACCAAAACCTATTAAACGATGCCACCTTAATTAGAATTGGACATGGTATGTGGATATATATTCAAATGGGGTTACAATTGTGGTTGGTGGTGAGTCATTTTGTGGCCTACCAAACAGGGCACAAATCTATAATTGAATTGATTTTTAACTAGTTGTCGATAATTTGTTTATTTTGTTAGTACTAGTAAGCAAGCTGATTGGAGTTGGATAAAACGTCTGAAAGCAATGACCCAATCACCAGCAAGCAAAGCCACCAACAGTGACAGCTCAACCCTATCAGCCGACTTTTCTGAATTTATCACCAACACAAAAATAAAAATAAAATATAAACAAAATAAATAATACCATCAACCACCTCACACTCATCTTCAAGTGACCTTTTGCCCCTGTAGTAATTCTTTTACCCTGCATGTCATTGTCTCATTTCATGGTTTTATTTGAAATTTTCACATAAAAAAGGGGAGAGAATGTGTTTCTTAACGTAACAACAAAAATATTGTTCTGATTTTACAAGGAAAGGGGATAGAGAGAAGTGAAGTAAAAGAAAATTGACTCATACCACTCCGTCCCAGCTCTTTCTTCCCACCCTGACTTTTTGACTCGTATCTGAGTCACTTTGACCGGGTGATTTGGATGGCAAAACGATGCAATTTTTTGATAATTTTTTCACCGTGTTAAAGAGCAACTTTTATTCTACAATGCCATGAAAAATGATTAAAAAATAATATCATTTTGTTATCCAAATCTTCGGGTCAAAGTGATCCAATGAATAGTGATAAAAATTAAATTGGGAAGAAAGAGCTGGGACAGAGTGGTAACACACTATGACCAGAAGGGTAATTATGTCATTTTGCATGTCCAAGAGGGAAGAAAATGAATGCTTCACGCATTTCCATATTAATTAAAAAATAAAAATTAGCATGCAACTAGAATTAGTTGTTGAAGTATAGAAGAATCCAATCCTTCCGATAACCCACCATTGGCATCACCTAATCCAACCCACAAACCAATAATTAGTGGGTAGGTTAAGGGTTTTTAGCACATAACCATCACAATTAGGAGATAAATGATGAATTTTCAGCTACTCCAAATATACCACGTCAACAAAAGCACACTTCACCAACTTAACTTCACTCGCATACAAGGAGGCAAAGGAAAGTCTGTGTCAAATAAAGTCAAACCAGTTGAGCATGGTAGATACATAATTTTGGGGGTGCCACGTTAGTTTAGGCACCACCACTCATATCGTTCCATGTGGAGCATAATTTGCAGGGAACCACATTCCGGTCATCTCGAGGGGTGTGACCACGGTTATGTATGCCACATCATTGACCCCACGGTCGCACACCGATTGGGCACTGTGCCCACCTTGGACATTACCACTCCGTTTCTTCTCTTTAGCCCCCTTTCTATTTTGGTACGTTTCTTCTCTTTAGCCCCCTTTCCTCATTTGGCAAGTTTAATGATGACCAATTACATATTTACCCTCACAATAATTACCCCACCTTTCATTTCAATATACCCCACCTAACCTATTTTATCCACTCAAAAGAAAACTCTGCCCCTTTTTCACCTCCCCACCACACATTTCAGGGAGGATAGAGATAGAGAGAAAAAGGCAGACGGATAGAGCAAGAGAGAGAAATAGAGAGAGAGGGGAAGAAGAAGGGAGTGAGGGAGGAAGAGGGGGACCAGATCGAGGGAAGGAGACTACGGAGATGGGCGCCGATTAGACAAACCCGATCTCCGATTTGGCGAGTGCTTCGGCAAGGGTTTCTGGTGGACGACGGCGGCGGCGGACGGGTGTTTCTAGCAGACGACGGCGGCGGCGGAGGTTCCATAGTCTTGCACCAGAGGTTGGACTCTCTCTCTCAAATTTGAGATCTCCCTGCTGGAGGACAAAGATGGCCTGGATTTGTTCTCTTCCTCTTCTCTTCTTCTTCCTCTGATTCTTTTTCTTCAAGTTGTAATTTTTGAAGCTACCTTGTGTTTAATGAAATTGGATGGAGATTTTAAAGCTACACTGTGTTTAATGAAATTGGATGGAGATTTTGAAGCTACCTTGTGTTTAATGAAATTGGAGATCTCTATGGTTGCAGTAGAGAGTATTACCCATTTGTTTTCTGGTGGTGGTGGTGGTGGTAGTAGTGTTGTTATCAGAGAGTGAGAGGACGACAGATACATGAGGGAGAGGAGGGGTAACAGAGTCATTTAGCCAGTTTTCTTATTTTCTGTGCATTTTGAAAGGGGGCTAATGTAAAGAAACGGTGTGGTAAGACACGGTCTGGGGTATTCATGAGACTGCGTTACCGTGTACCCCTGCATTGCACACACACGATGACTGAGAAAGTGTAATTGAGTGGAGGCTAGAGTAAGGTCCGTTAAGATGCCTACTGTGCACAAGAGATTCCGGCAGGGAGACCTCCGTGTACACCGTGCGTAGTGGATCAGGGATCGCACAGGAAGAATAGGGGTGTGTGTAGGGAGAGAGTAAGTCAGTAGTAATGTCTGAGAGAGAGACAGAGGTTTGGCAGAGCTTCCGCGTATGGCAGTGTGTCCTCCTTTGTATGGAAAGGTCGACGATCTATATATACTGGAGAACGTGACCGTTGTAGTGTGGTTAATGCGCCCATTAATGGCGGCTTAATTAGCTTAACCATAACGGCACGTTCGTCCGAGTATATAGGAACCGTTAGAGCACGTGGTGCGCGAGTACCGGAACCGTTACGAGGTTGACCGGGTTTGACCGGATTGACCGGGTCTAAGGAGCTCGTGCCATAGATCTCTCAAAACAGTTACTAAAGGTCGCGCGCGGGCTTGGCTCGCACGCGACAGGGCTTACTCTAGCCTCCAAACCACAAAGTCCCTACAAGTCCCGTGCAGTGGTATGCGAGGGCTCTGTCTCGCAGCCCCCACATGGATCAGCTCGGCTGGTGATCCTGTGTGTGTGGAGCACAATATGGTGTGCTGGATGGTTGCCACGTGGCTAAGATCTGCCATGTCAGAAAGCAGTATCTACATTAGCCCCCTTTCTGCGCGTGAAGGCTCATAGCTGTATAGGCTTCCATGCGCGGAAACCAACATGCGCGTCGTCGCCACGCACCAATTCAAATACGGGTAAGTTCAGCCCCCGTGCGTGTCATTATGACCTAAAACCCCTAGAGTCGTGCCGTCTGACCTTTAGGGTTTTAGGCGTGACGTCAGCCCGTCCTGTGATTGCGCGATACAACGGTGACGGTTGCGATTCGACTACTGAAGGGACGCAACCCTTCATTCTTTTGGATAAATACCTTGTATCCCATTATTGCAAAGCATCACTTCTTTCTCTCAAAGTGAATGGTACCCGGAGATCTTCGAGAGCAGATCCAGATAATCAATCACCAGTTCAGAACTGCAAATCGTATTCTCCAATTGTGTATATCCAAGCAAGCTTCAAGGAAACAAGGTTGGCCTCGTTTACTTTTGATTTGAAATACCAGTGTTTGCCTTGAACTGCGTCGAATCTGTAAGCCCATGAAATTTGTGAAGAGGCTTTGATCTTTGAACCCGCTTCGTTTTAATCTTTAAAATATCAACTCCCCAATTTCTGAAATCAGTACCGAAATTTCTGAAATCAGTACCGAAACTGTTTGCTTCCCTTTGCATAGATCTCGAATTCCAAAATTCAAACTGAAGTGTGGTATTTCTCCCCCCTTTTTTTTTTTGCCCTTTCGCAGGAATGGCCAAGACAAGAGTAACCAGACCCGTCAAGGAAGATGAAGAGATACCGGAGCTTCCGCAGGCTCTGTGGCGAAAAGCCCCCTTTCTGGGTGGGAAGGATTTTTATCACGCGAGGGTGAAGGCGAAGAGGATGCCTGATCCTGTTCCAGTTGAGCGGTTGTTGACACTGACTCGCCCAGTTAACTCAGCCTTGCTCGAGTTGGTTGGTTCCGAGGATGTGGTTCGATTGGGAATCGAGAATGGGCACTTCCCATATGCTGCGATTTCTACTCAGGCGTTTGTCCAGAAATTGGACTATATGGATGAGTGGATCGACCACGTGTTGGATAATTACGCCGAAACTCTCGATGAAGCCGGCATTTTCTTCGCTGTCCGTGCTATGAAGGGTGCTGCCGTGAAGTTGGATCAGTCCATGCTTCTAGACTTTCTGTCCCGTTATTCGCCCGCGACTCACACGTTTCATTTTGCTGAGTTCGAGGCTGCCCCCACGCTCGAGGACGTTCAAATGCTGTATGAGCTTTCCCCCATGGGCGAGGTGGACCCCTTGGGTCACTTGAGGACATCTGCTGAAATGGCCTTGTATGCGCAGATGGAGGAGTGCCTAGCAGAGGTAAAGAAAATCTCCACTCGGTGGACCACTACAAAGCCTCTTCCGAACTGGCAGCTAGTGGATACGTCTGCGAAGAATACCTGGAACAAGTGGTTGCAGTACTTCTTCCGAGACTATGCGAACAGCAGCATCACTAAGAAGCTTTTGAGCGAGAACCCGGAGGCCGAGAATTATGTAGAGGGCAAGGGTTATCATTTGACCCTTTGTGCCTTTCTCTGTGCTTGGCTGTCGAGGTATCTGATTGATGGTCATCCCCATGACGGGGTCTTCTACCATGTGCTACCACTTGCCGTGAAGCTTGCTCTTGGCCAAAAAGTCGCACTCGGACCCTTGGTCTTGGGTACGCTATATTATAGGCTTGATCAGCTGGTTCTGGCGATGAGGGAATCGCGTGGCCGCCTCGATGTTCTGACCTTTGTCAATATCAGCTTTTTGACAATGTGGGTTTTCGAGCGCTGGCCGTCTTATGCTCCAACTCCCCTCCCACTTGACAAGTGGTGTCCCCCAGGCGAGACGGAAGCGCGCAACAGCGGAAGGGCTGCGAGATGGTTTGGAGCAAGCAACACCAAGTGTACTTGGAGTTTGATATGCGACAAACGAAGGGAGTTTACTGCCAGGCCCTATGCCACACGTGTTGAGAATGTGCGGTGGTTTCCAAAGCTATACCCTTCCAAAGGTATGGTTTTGTCAGAAGACCTTCTCTTTGAAAAGGGGCCGCATTTCCACGAACGCTATCGTGAATTCTTTTGTTGGTGTCTGCGAGGTTCTCTTCCTGCCCTTGCAGAGCATACTCGTGAGCTCGCGCCACGGTATGAAAGACTTACAGTGGATGTTGACCCTACTCGGGTCTCTCCTCAGTTTGGTTTTGATGCGGTGGCCCCATCAATCTGGCCCCAGTCTATTATCAGAGGGTGCTACAAGCGTTTGCTGACAAAGGAATGCAAGACGGTCCTTATGAGCAATCTTCCCTTTGAGCAGCCTGCGGGAACTCGCAAGGGTGGTTGTTCCCAGAACTGGCTCGCATACTGGGTTGCCCAGCAAACGAGGATCGAGACGGAGGCAGCAGCGCAGCCAGGAAGAGCCCCCTTGATCAAGAGAAACTCTTTTCCATTTCGCCCCAATTGCAGTTTGAGTGAGTCTGAGTATGGTTGCTACTCGCTGTGGGACCGCGAGAACCATTTGTGCCCCGATTTCATTCTGAGGGAGCAAGTCGACGCAATCAAGAAGGGTGACACGCAGGTCATCAAATATAGTAAGGCGTTTGCTGAGGTAAGCAATTTCCTTGTATGCTTTAGGCTCTTTTTTTTTTTTATTTTCCTTGTGCTGATGCTTTTCGTTCTGTATTGCTCAGTGTCATGTGCGGAGGTTCGCAGCTGGTGACCGTTCCAAATCGCTGGTGGACACCATTGTTGCCACCAGAAGGAAGGGGGAGTCGTACCGGCTAGCATGGAGGATGGATGCCGAGGTCGAAACAAAGGTTCGCGCAGTCATGAATACTTTTGCTGACTCGCTGATAGACAATCCTCCGGCTCCGTCTCCTTCTAGAGATGACCCGTCCCCTCCAGCAACTGTGGCGCCGAGAGTGAAAAGACCTAGGCAAAAGGGAATTACGATTTCTTCCCCTAGGAGTGCTCCAGCTTCGCCCCCAGTGAGGTCCCTTTCCATCAAAGACAAAGGCAAGGGTCGTATGCCCAGCAAAGTGCGAAAAGATCTCGCAGTTGAGACTTTCGTTCCATTCAACCAAGAGGAAGAGGAAGAGAGGCAGGAGCCCCAAGCAAGTGATGAAGAAGAAGAAGGAACAGTTGTAATGCGCGAGGAAGAGTCAGGAGGTACTTCCATCGCATTTCCTTGTCCTTTATCATGATTTCTATGCAGTTCTTTTCTTTGAACCAATTATGTATTCGCAGATGATGATGAAGCCGTTGGTGGCCTTGTGGCCAAGAGGCAAAAGAGAGATGCCCATTCTGGCATTTCAGATGATCCTATAAGCGAGGATGTTCTCGCTGAATCCCGGAGGACAGCCGCGGAGGCTGCTGAAAGAAGAAGGCAGCGAGAGGAAGAGGAGCTCGAGCGTGTGAAACAGCGGAGCCTCGAGGAGCAGTATGTTGACGACTTAGTACGTCCAGTTGGCGAGGAAGACGAGCTTCCCGAAGAAGTGGCTCCTCATGTGGAGGAGGAAGATGCGGTTCCCGGAGAGGACGCAGCAGAGCTAGAGTAAGTCCAAGCGGACTTCGCAGAGATCGCAGGTGGCGATAAAGGTGAGATCTTCAATCTCGCAGTTACTTATAGAGATGTAATTGTGGGTGCGTTAAAGCACGGTGTGTCAAAGCCTGACATTCGCCGTTGGTTGGTAAGCAAATGCGGAGAACCCTCAGGTAATTATTTTGAGTGATATGCGCATACTAGGCTGTAGCCACTTGAGGCAAAATCATGACTGGTTTACTCGCATCCCAGGTCACGCTTCTCTTAAAGATTTGCTTAGTGAGGATACACTGATAGGGCACGGTTCCACGTCCCTAGTGTACGATGAGGATACCTCAATCCCACCTTCGCGTGGAGGTGCTTATTCTTAGCTTTAGTAAAGATAGCGAAATAACTTATAACACAAGTTACCTCACATCATCGCATTTGGTATCGCAGGTCATGCTGAGGAACCTGAGATGGAGCAGAGAAGTCAGCCTTCTGCATCCCATGTTCCAATTTCGAGCTCCCATACCGAGAAGCCCGTCGCAGCTGCTGGACACGCAAGTGAGCATCTCGAGGATGTCATTGAACTCTCCGATGATGTCGAAGCTGATGCTGCGCCGATGGACGAAGGTGTCCGTACCGGTGGTGAGGAAGAAAGAACAAGTAATGCCAATGTTTTCGCATCTGGTAGTGTCCTCCGCCCAGCGACTTCGGCTGTCCCTTCGCCTCCGGCGATGACTGAGCCAGAAGCACCTATTCCTGCGTGGAGCATTTGGGGCTCGCAGGTTGGGAATGCAGTCGCAGCTGGTGCGGCCTATACTCTTCCTCCTGACTATGAGAGGTTGGAGCTTGCTGCTGATAGGAGAGCCATGGAGCGAGGGCAGTCTTCGAACAACCCAGTGGCCCGCATCCCTTCTCTTCATGAAATTCTGGAAGGCACTGGTAAGTAAAGATTTACCGTTCGCACGTCGCATTATTTGCTTGCGAGTTCTGACATTATAACCATTTTTGATGTCTCAGGTTTAAAGCAAACCGATGTAGACTGGGTGGTTCGAATGCGTCTCAGATACCCCCGATCGTTTGTGAGATCTCTGGAGATCGGACCTTTTGACAGGAGGCTATTCCTTACTGAAGCCATCTGGATATTGGAGCAGCTGTCTGCGGCTACACCTGCGACCATTTCGGCCCAGAGTGCTGAATTGCTGTGTGGCATGTGCCAAAATCTCCTGTTCAAAGTCCAAGGCAGACTTGGTTTCAAATTCCTCAAGGACAGAGTTACACTGATTCGCGCAGCTGTAACTTTGAATCTCGGTCACCAGAATCTCGCAGCTGAGATGCAGAAGGTGGAGCAGCAAAAGCAAAAGGTTGATGAAGCTTTGAAGCTGTATGACGAAATGAACGCCAAGTGCGAGCTACTGAAGCAAGAAGTGAAACAAGTGGAGAAGCTGAGCGAGCAGTTCGGGCCCCAAGACTCCTTAATCAAGAATTTGTTTTGACTTTTCGAATTTTGAAAAGAAAAACAGGAAAATGGCTGAGACATTAATGTAATGTTTTGAAACATTAATGTAATGTTGCTAGGGTTTCTCCCCTTTTTTTTAACAACAAACAATGAGTTTGCCTGTTTTGCCCCTTTTCGGGATTTGATTGGACATTTCTGTGCATATCCAATTATGACATCAGCAATTGATTCTTTGCTTGATTTTCGCGCTAATTTTCCGGCAGATAAGCACGCTTCCGTTGGGAAGTCCATCCGAATCATGACTATCCGTCATTTATTAGGATACGCAACTGAATCGTCGTAGCCTTTAGTAGGGTAATTGATTGTTACCGCTTTTCAAGGCGTAAGTGATTGAACTTACCCTCTTTTTGAATTTGCTGACTCATCTTAAGCAACCGAAGAGTCTCTACAGGGTCTATATAAACCGTGTCTTTGCTATTTGGGTTCTTCATCCCAAACATGTGCTCTGCCGTGAGTCTTTACGACTGCTGGCTTCAACGCTTGTTTTTCGTTGATTCATGGCAACTTCAAGTTTTGAATCCTGAGTTTGCGCTTTGTGCTATAGAAATAGTTTCCAAGATCCACTTTATGAGGCTTATTGCTGTTTATAACCATCATAAAGAGGATGCAGATAATATCTCATGTGTGTTCGAAGAAATTTCTTCGTGTATTATCTGTGCAGGTCATGTTTCCGGCCGCCTCGTGGCGAGGTGCAGCGCCGAAGTGACCGTGCTACCGTCTCGTAATGAACGGCGGGATTCTCCTCCAGCATCCCTGGAGGAGGGTTTCTTGCCTCTTCGTTCTTGAACTCAGGGTTGCGAACCGCTGTGTTCATCCCCGTCTACAAGGAGCCCTTGCCCTTTGGAGCTTCTGCTTGCAGTTTGATCGCTGGAACCGGTGGTTCCTTGGGCAAATGTTATGGGGAGCATATCTGACAACGGTCTTGTCGGATAGCGGGATGTCGAGCGTACGGCTTCATGTGGCTCTTTTTAGAGCAAGATCCCCCTTGCTACAGATGTTCACCCACAGATCTGGGCATCGTGTAGCCGGCGTTTGAAGCCAGGGCGGTTCATTCTTTGCAGTCCGGGTTTCTGTACCGTGTCTCTGCTGGCTTATCAGCCATTTTTCGAATGTATTGTAGTTAGATTCGAGCTTTTCGCTTGTAAGCTGCTATCTAGATAGATAAATTGTAAGTCATTTGACTCATAATGATATATAGCTTTCGTATTATCTGCTGTCTCGTTACAACAAAATTCAATTTCGCATGCGTTTCGGCTCGTTTTGCCTTGCATAATGCTATGTAATGATTTCACATATGCGATGTCAATTCACAGATGTTTCGCTAGATCATTCGAGATCGTACTTTCGCAGCTGTGCCATCTTGACGGATGGGCTTGTAGTTGGTCGTTGTAAATCATATGAGATCATGTTCACAACTTTACTATCGTAACAGATAGCTTTTTAAGAGATCAATTAAGATCGTTGAGTGGTGCGAATTGCTATCATAGAAGATAGGCTTTATTAGAGAATTGCTTGAGATCGTTTCTCGCATAAATTGCTATCGCAGCAGACAGATCTTTAGAAGACCCAATAAGATGATTCTGCACTTACGTTGCCATCATAACAGTCGGGCTTGGGTGATTACTTTGCGTATAAATTGCTATCGTAACAGATAGTCTTGAGAAGATCGCATTTGTATAAACCGCTATCATGAGAGATAGGCTTTAGATGATCGATTGAGATCGTTTTTTTTTTATTTTGCTGCTATCGTGAGAGATAGGCTTTAGATGATCACTTAAGATCGCATTTGCGTTTGGCTGCTATCGTAGAAGATAGGCTTTAGATGACCTCTTAAGATCGTATTCGTGTTGACTGCTATCGCGAGAGATAGGCTTTGACAATCACTTAAGATCGCACTTGCGTTTGGCTGCTATCGTAGAAGATAGGCTTTAGATGGCCGATCAAGATCGCATTCGTGTTGACTGCTATCGCGAGAGATAGGCTTGAGATGATCACTTAAGATCGCATTTGCGTTTGGCTGCTATCGTAGAAGATAGGCTTTAGATGATCGATTAAGATCGCATTTTTGTTGACTGCTATCGCGAGAGATAGGCTTTGATGATCAATCAAGATCGTTTTTGTATTTTGCTGCTATCGTGAGAGATAGGCTTTAGATGATCACACTTAAGATCGCATTTGCATTGACTGCCATCGTAGGAGATGGGCTGTAGATGATCAATTAAGATCGTATTCGTGTCAATTGCTATCGTGAGAGATAGGCTTTGATGATCGCTTAAGATCGCATTTGCGTTTGGCTGCTATCGTAAGAGATAGGCTTTGATGATCAATTGAGATCGTATTTGTATTTGCTGCTATCGTAAGAGATAGGCTTTCAGATGATCTCTTAAGATCGCGTTTGTATTTGCTGCTATCGTAAGAGATAGGCTTAGATGATCAGTTAAGATCGCGTTTGTATTTGCTGCTATCGTAAGAGATAGGCTTAGATGATCAGTTAAGATCGCGTTTGTATTTGCTGCTATCGTAAGAGATAGGCTTAGATGATCAGTTAAGATCGCGTTTGTATTTGCTGCTATCGTAAGAGATAGGCTTAGATGATCAGTTAAGATCGCGTTTGTATTTGCTGCTATCGTAAGAGATAGGCTTAGATGATCAGTTAAGATCGCGTTTGTATTTGCTGCTATCGTAAGAGATAGGCTTAGATGATCAGTTAAGATCGCGTTTGTATTTGCTGCTATCGTAAGAGATAGGCTTTGATGATCATTTAGGATCACAGTTGTATAAATTGCTATTGCAGCGAATAAATCATTGTTAACAGTAATAACAAATTAAATAGAGCAATATAAACGGCTAGAAATATGAGCTTCTCATTTGGGAGAATTCTTTTATTATAACACTCTCATATGGGAGAGATAGGATTACAATCCTCTCATATGGGAGAGGAGATTGCGTCAATCGTAGCCACATGAGATCGTATGAACATTAAGCAACGTTATCATAAAACGTATGAAATAAGAGAAGTCAAGGATAGTACTTCTTGATCCAGCGCATGTTGACTGAGCTTGGAGTTGAGGTTGTGCCGTGCAACCTTCGTATGCTGCAGTAGCCACTATCGAAGACTTCTGTGACTTCGAAGGGTCCTTCCCAATTAGCTGCGAACTTTGGGTGAGTTGCTTCTCGCATGCAGTGGTCAGATGCGCGCAAGACCAGATCGCCAACTGCGAAATCCCGCCGCTAGACTGTCTTGTTGTAGGCGCGAGCGATTCTTTCTTGGTACCGCTTGTTAGTCCTTTTGGCTTGTTCTCGCTTTTCTTCCAGCAAGACTAAATCATGATCGCGCTGGTTTTCATAGAGTGCGTGGAAGGCCAGCCTTGCCGAATTGACTCTGACCTCCGCAGGTACTACAGCTTCGGCCCCATAGCATAGCAGAAATGGCGAGGCCCCTGTGGGTGTCCTTGGAGAAGTCCTGTAGGCCCACAGAGCTATGTTAAGAGAGTCGGCCCACTTCTTGTGGTCATCTGCGACCATCTTGCTCAGAATTCTCAACAGCGTTTTGTTAGTCGCTTCGGCTTGTCCGTTTCCCTTTGGATAATAGGGGGTAGAGCATATCTGCCTGATATTGTACTCCGCGAGTTTCGTAGCTACCTGGCGATTAACAAAAGGAGTACCGTTATCTGAAAGAATGGTGTTTGGGATTCCGAACCTGCATACGATGTTTTCCTGGATGAAGTTAACCACAGCCAGCGCGTTTGCCGTCTTTAGTGGTATTGCTTCCACCCATTTGGTGAACAGCTCAGTTGCGGTGAGAATGAAATGGTTCCCATGTGACGTTGGTCGGATGGGGCCAATGAAGTCCAAAGCCCACGTGTGAAATGGCCATGGCGTCCCTAATGCATGTAGGTCCACGGCGGGAGCGTGCACTAGGTTCCCTTTGAACTGGCATTCTTGGCAGCGTCGCACCTTGGTGCGGCAATCGACTTCCATCGTGGGCCAGAAGTATCCGATTGAGAGGAGCTGTCTGCATAATTTCGCACCTCCCTGGTGTTCCACCTGATGAGAAAGGTCCATGACTTCTTGTGCTTCCCTGTCGTCTAGGCATCGCAGCAAGTTGCCCTCGTGACCTTTTCGCCAAAGCAGGTTTTCCTGAACCACATATCGAGACGCTTTCCTCTTCAATTTGTCGGCTTCTTTTCTCGATTCGGGTACGGTGCCTTGGGTGAGGAATTCAAACAATGGCTTCCTCCAGTCTGTGTCGTCATCGGTTAGAGCGACGAGTAGAGAATCTTTGATTAGTGCGCAACTTTCGCACTTCCCTTGTATCAGGGCTGCAGCTGTTGACATGCTTGGCCAATGAATGCCATATCTCTGAGCTTTCCTGTAGATTGACACCTCGCTTTCTCCACAAGCGTGTTGGTGAATCTTTTCTAACAGCTGTTGTCCCTCTTGCTCGGAGACACATCGCATGAGTATTCCTCCAGGACCCTTGTAGTAAAGGGTGTTGTCGTGGATGCAGTATCCTTTCGTGAGTGCCCAGCTTTCGCTGCTGGTGCCTTTCGCAATATCTTGCAGGATTGCTTTTCGCCAGTCCGCGTCATCTATGTGTTCGTCGTCGCACGCATCCTCTGTTAATGCCGACGATGTTCGCACTTCGATGGAAATCCTTGCGGGGCATTTGTCTATGCTGACCTTAGATCCTAGAGTTGCTAAGGCGTCTGCATGCCTGTTGTCCGCTCGGGGCTTGTGCTCGTATTTCACGTCGCAGAATTGCTGCATCAGCTTTTGCACTAGGGTGCGGTATGACAGGAGGTTGATCTCCTTTAAACCATATTCGCCCGAGGCTTGCTTAACAATCAGTTTGGAATCTCCCATGACCGTTAAGTTGCTCACTTCCAAAGCTTTCGCCGCACGGAGCCCCGCGATAAGAGCCTCGTATTCCGCCTCGTTGTTCATGACTGCGAAGTTGAGTTTTGCGGACATCTGTATGACTTCCCCGTCCGGCTTTGTCAAGACTATCCCAATGCCTCCGCCTTTTCTGGTTGACGAACCATCGAAGTGGAGGGTCCAATAGGGCACGTCGATCGCGTAGATTTCAGGGCCTTCGAGCTCTAACTCGATCACGGGTTCGTGGCTGTTGTCGGGAAACTGTGCCAACAGATCTGCTACCGCCTGCGACTTGATCGCTCTCGGTTTCACGCATGTGATATCGTATTGAGAGATGGTCATGTACCATTTCGCCAATCTCCCGCCCGGAGTAGTGTGAGTTAGCAAGTATCTTATGGGGTCGCTTTTGGTGACCACCACTACTTGATTCAGCAGGCTGCACAATGCGAGAGATGTAATAGATAGGCCTCTCTTGGCCTTCATACACCTGAGCCAAGAGCGCTCCTATAGATCTCCTTGTTGATGTAAGATATAGTAGAAGCGGTGATCCCAGTTGAGGCGCGATCATTATCTTTGGGGATGTGAGTAGCTCCTTTAGCTTTTCAAATGCGGCTTCGTGGTCAGGAGCCCAGTTGTACGCGGCGTCCTTCTTGAGAAGAGTGCTGAAACAGCATGTGATTTCGGCGATTGCTGGGATGAATCTCCGCAGATATGACAATTTTCCCAAGAATGTTTTCAAGGCACTTTGGTTGTGAGGTGGCGTCATGCTGGTGATGGCTGACACTTTCGCGGGGTCAGGCTCGATCCCTTGGCGATGGACCACGCATCCCAAAAACTTTCCCGAGGTCACGCCGAATGCGCATTTCATGGGGTTCATTTTCAGTTGAAAGCTCCTGCATCTGTTGAACACCTTTCGCAGGTCTTCAAGGTGATCTGCTTCATGCTTGGATTTGACTACCAGGTCATCCACATAGAATTCCACTTCTTTGTGCATCATGTCATGGAATAGAGCCATCATGGCCCGCTGATAGGTTGCGCCTGCGTTCTTAAGACCGAATGGCATTACCGTGTAGTTGATTGTACCCGCTGAAACCGTCCATGAAACTGAACATGCGATGGCCTGCCGTCGAATCGATGAGTAAGTCGATGTTAGGCAGTGGGAAATCGTCCTTAGGGCAGAAGCGGTTGAGATCTCGGAAGTCCACGCAGATGCGGAGCTGTCCGTTCTTCTTCACCACCGGCACGATGTTGGCCAACCATGTGGGATGGTGATTTGGCTTTATGAACTTGGCGTCTAGGAGTTTGACAATCTCCTGCTTGATCTTTACGTTGAGCTCTGGCCTGAAACTCCTGGTGCTTTGCTTGACCGGCTTAGACCCTGGGATGATGTCTAAACGGTGCATGGTGATGCTCGTGTCCAGACCTGGCATCTCATCATATTCCCATGCGAACACGTCCTTGTATTCAGTTAGGAGCTGCAGCAGTCCTTGTTCCTCTTCGCTTGTGAGGTCCGCACTCAGGAAGACTGGCCTTTTCTTTTCCTCGTTCGGGCTGAGGAACACTTCCTTTAGCTCTTGCTTTTGTGGTCTTGGCCTGTCTTCCATGCATTCGGGCGCTTCTTTGAGTTTCTCGTCTGAAACAATCTGTGTTGGCTCTTTTGTCAGCGCAACTTGCTCGATTTGATTGATTTGCCCAGGGACATCCCCATGCCCGTGTGAGGACGTCCCCGCGCACCTTCATATGCGATAGCATTTCTTCCCGTTGGCGTAGAAGCTCTCTATCTCCTTACCCTCGGGGTCATGCTTTGCAATCCTCTTCAGAGTGTACACATTCTTCCGATGATATGCGATACGCGGCGCCTCTTCGTGCGTAGGCGGCTTTTCCTTGGCATCTCCCCTTGTTACCATCACGCCTGCAGGTGACTGGTCCTTGATGTCCTCCCAGAGAGGTAAAGGAGTAGGGTTGAATGGTCCGGGTGTTTGCTCGTCCGCCATCTCGGTGAACCACACCGCCTCGCTGAGATGTGCTTCGTCCAAGTTGAACGGGTTGGTTGAGGCCGGTATTTCGACAATCCTGCCGTTCCAGATAGCTTTCATCACCTGGTGGGCCGTCGAAGGGATCGCGTCGAAGCGATGAATCCAGGCTCGACCGATGATCATGTGATATGTGGTGTTCGCGTCTATGACATAGAACTTCGCCGAGCACTTGATTTTACCAATTTGAACGCCTAGGCGGATCCATCCGATCGTCATTCTAGAATCGCTTCCGAATCCCACCAGCGGGGATGGACGCTTGACCACCTTGTGCTCGGGGATCCCTGCTAGCTTCAGTGTGTGGAGTGGAACAACATTGACCGCTGCTCCTCCATCGACGAATGCTCGCTTGAATTCGACGCCGTTGATGATGGCGGTCACGTACAGGGGCCTCTGGTGGCTCGCATCTGTCTTCTTGTCGCTGGCAGAAAAGGTCATAATCTTTTCTGTGGAACGGGACGCCCTGACGACTTTCCCGTTGGAGACCACGAGGTCCTCCTCGTAGTCCTTAAGATTTCTTTTGTCATATCCGTTCGGCATTTTTCGGAGAAGTTCATCTCGTTGAAGAATTTGTCGAAGCCATGCGACCCTTTCATGCGGTCGGCACGCTCGTCTTCCGTGTCCATGCTGTAGTCTTCGTCTTCATGGACTTCAGCAATGATGGGTAGACCATCCTCTGCGACTTCTTCCAGGTCCACTATCGAGATCATGGCGACCTCTTTGCCCTTTGAGCCCAAATCTGTATGGGCAGGCAGCGGGTTGTTGCGCACATCCTTCCGGTGGTCGCTGACGATGAGTTCGCCGTTCTTCATCTTCTGATCGAATGCGAATCTGAGCTTCTTGCACTCAGCTGTGGGGTGCATGACCTTGCCGTGGTATTCACACCACTTAGGGTCCCTCGTCATTTCCTTGGAGGGTGCTTTCTCGAGCGGTGGCAGGACGCCGTCCTTGCGCCACTGTCTGCAGAGATCGCTAGCTTCCTCCACCGAGCATGGCAGAGGCGGTGCGTCGAAGTTTGTAACTTTTGTTTGCTTCTGGGGTGAAACTGTATTGACCTCAGCTTCGCGTCCCCGCTTGTAGCCAAATCTGCCGATCTTGTAGGTAGTGCCGCTCGCAGGTCGTTCTGGAGCGCTCTTCTTTCTCTGTCTCTCGACAATAGGCTCGATGTTCATTGTGCATTCGATGAGCTTTGAAAACGTAGGTGTTTGCAAATTGATCAGCATGCTTTTGTATTCATCTCGCATGCACTGCAGGCATATCTCTACGAGCCGGCTTTCGAGCATGGGGTCCTTGCACTCCAAGGATTTCGCTCTGAATTTCTTGATGAAAGTGATTCCATCTTCCTCACGTTTCTGGTACATCCGCGAGAGATGGATCATCGTCACCTTTTCTTCCATCTGGAAGAACTTGGTATAGAACTTCTGGACCATGTCGTCCCAAGTCTTCACAGATCTGGCCTCCAACGTTCGGTACCATTTGTATGCTACATTCCCAAGAGTCTTTGGGAATTCTCGCATCAGCAGTTTGGGATCAGCTCCGTATGGACCCATGACATCAATGAAACGCATGACATGCTCATGAGCGTTTCCATTGACGTCCTCGGACTTATCCCATTTGGGAGCCTTATACCCCGCCGGGTTAGGCATTAGATAGATCTCTCGTGGAATGGGTGGATCGTTGTCTAGCTTCGGGATGATGGTATCCGCGAGCGACTGATGAGCCAGGATGGAGTCCACGCGCTTCTGCAAAGACGTCATGCATTCTGGAATGCTTCCCTCGGTAGTTGGCGGAGGTGTTGCCGTAGGCGGTGGCGACACATATGCCGCCGGAGGATTGGGAGTGTATTGACTGCCCGCGTTTCCCCAGATCGTCGCTGGTGGAGGCAGAGTGTACTGCAGAGTTGGGTTAGACGCTAAAGCCGTGGGCTGAGAGGCGTGAGCAGCAGGGGGCAGCATTTGCGCCGTTGACCCTTGGACCGAAGGCAGCTGCGCGGCTGACGGTGGAGTTTGCAGATGAGAGTTGGGAGGCGTGGCTGACACTCCCAATCCCGGAGCGGTAGGGGTTCCTCCTCCCTGAGGGATAGCGGTAGCTGGTGGAGGATTTGGCGCAAGGGTGCCCAGAACGGCCAAGATCCGTTCTAACTGTGCAGATTGAGACTTGAGAGCTTTTGCTTGACTTTGGACAGTGGCGTCCAAAGACTCTAAAGTTGGCGCCTCGCCGGGAGTCGTCGGAGTACGGCGGACTTCGTCCCCCGAGGGAGTTTCGGTGGAAGGCGATCGGTTGCTGACATCGTCCTCCTGAGACATGGTTGCTTTTGCTGGTAAGATTCACGTCGGGTTCACCAAAATGTGCACAAGAGATTCCGGCAGGGAGACCTCCGTGTACACCGTGCGTAGTGGATCAGGGATCGCACAGGAAGAATAGGGGTGTGTGTAGGGAGAGAGTAAGTCAGTAGTAATGTCTGAGAGAGAGACAGAGGTTTGGCAGAGCTTCCGCGTATGGCAGTGTCTCCTCCTTTGTATGGAAAGGTCGACGATCTATATATACTGGAGAACGTGACCGTTGTAGTGTGGTTAATGCGCCCATTAATGGCGGCTTAATTAGCTTAACCATAACGGCACGTTCGTCCGAGTATATAGGAACCGTTAGAGCACGTGGTGCGCGAGTACCGGAACCGTTACGAGGTTGACCGGGTTTGACCGGATTGACCGGGTCTAAGGAGCTCGTGCCATAGATCTCTCAAAACAGTTACTAAAGGTCGCGCGCGGGCTTGGCTCGCACGCGACAGGGCTTACTCTAGCCTCCAAACCACAAAGTCCCTACAAGTCCCGTGCAGTGGTATGCGAGGGCTCTGTCTCGCAGCCCCCACATGGATCAGCTCGGCTGGTGATCCTGTGTGTGTGGAGCACAATATGGTGTGCTGGATGGTTGCCACGTGGCTAAGATCTGCCATGTCAGAAAGCAGTATCTACACCTACGTGGGGTGTTTATCTTGTTGCTCAAAGACAGAGGCTCACGGGTACCTTTTTGGAGGAAGGTTATTGCTAGCTGCAGGCGGCTTGGTAGGGGTGTTCACGGTCCGATTCGGTCGAGTTTAGAAGATATGAGACACTTAAACCGAAATGTTCGGTTTCAATATTTTCGAAACCGAAATACCTTCGGTTTGAAACTTAGAAATTCAAAAAAACCATACCGAAAATTCCGTTTCCGTCCGGTTAAACCATTCGGTTTGGAACCGCTTATATTATATATTAATTCCTAACTTCGATGCAAAGTAAACAAACTATAACAAAGAATGTTTTACTTATATCTTTGCTACTTATCAAATACATCTAAAAAAACCAAGATAAACTCTACATTTTAAAAAATATAGTGGTTCCCTACTTCTCTTTTATCTCAGCATGGTGAGAAAAGAAATTTTTGTTTAGTAAATTATGACTATGGCGTGGTTGTGTTAAACTCAAACTTTGAGGAGTGAGTCAGAACATGGAAAGTTGTAAGTAAAATACTAAAATTTGTATTAAAAACTATTTTTGGTGCGGTGCGGTTTTTGTCAGTTTTATTGGTTCGGTCTCGCTTCAGTTGCAGCCCGGTTCGGTTTTCAAAATAATAAAACTGTTCCATAAGAAAAAAAATTGTTGAACCATCGCTTTAGGTACAGTTCGGTTTGGTGCGGTCCGGGTTTGCCGTTGCGGTCGGTTTATGAACACCCCTACGTCTTGGGACCACATCATGTACATGGGATTATCAATCGCTACTACTTGGAGAGAAGTCAAACTAACGACCTCACCTGATGCTCTGTGCTTGGGATCCCCGGTCACACAAACTACACATATATAAGGTCACATCCCTTAGCCTCAGAAGCGTGATGATAGCTCTGGTTAGATACGACACCCCATATCTGTTGGGTTTTGACGTAGGTAACGCAGCGGAATAACAAAAATTAATCCTATTTCAAATCCCACCACGGATCGTCAGGAGGAGACATCATAACATGATAAGAGACATAGTATTGTGTACCTTTTGATTTGTGAGATCACACGAAGAATGATGTCCTCGTCTCTACGGTTGATCCACGTCTAGAGGTGAGATCTAGATTCTTCCTTCAAACAAGTGCTAGCTTGAACCCGGAGGAAGAGGGAAGATGATCAAAGCAACAAGGACAAGAGGAGGTTTCGGCCTCCTCTTTGTGCCGACGGGAAGGGGGGGCGGACGGGCCTAGGGCGTCGACCTTAGGCTTGTCTTGCTCTCTCCCACTCACTTTGTTATGTCTAATAACATTAAGTGGGAAGGAAGCTAGAGCCTTTTTTATATACTCCAACAACTCCTTGTTGTTTCTATAAAAGAGCTTCCTAATTCTAAGAGCTTCCTAATTCTACATGAACTAGAATTAGTCCCTTCCTTGCAAATTATTCCTACTAAGTTTGCAAGGTGTTGCACAATGATCCTTCTTGTTAATTAATCAATATTAATTAATCCCAAATCCTGCTCTACTCTATTTGACGTGTGACCCCATAGGTTTCTATCTAGTTAGTAGTAACTTTTACTAACATGGAGCGGTGTCTAGCAACACATCCTTGCTACCCAACTAATAGAAATAGTCAGTGATCCCGACAAACCTCTTGTGCCCAATATCTTATATTGCACTTTCCCTTTGTCTCCATATCCGGATTGGACACGAGACATAAATAGTCACACTCGTATATCCAATCCATAGTTCCTCGATCCTGGAAATATGCTTATGCTAGCAGATAACATCAATATCTCCATATTGATTTATCTGAGTCTGGACAGACATTCAATAAGCCTCATCCCTCGAGTGGTCGTGGATATTACTCCCATTATGTGGGAGGGGCAAATCCTATCTACATCACTACGATCTCTAAGCTTGCTTCCTATCATGCCCGATAGCTATATTTATGATTACCAAGTTACGGTGTAACGTTTGATAACATCAAAGCACAATATTCCACAACTGGAGTATCTAGTGACTTCAAGTCTAAGGATTACAATTATATTAGCCCTAGGAGAAGCGATTGCGACTTGACATAATCTAATGTATCCTTCTCGCTGTGGGTCAATCCAGTATGTCATTACCCCTAATGCACACCCATGTGTTAGACTTGATATCTCCATATCAATCTACCCACATACTAGTCTATATTTGATCGCCCTATTAATCAATATAGTTGACTGGGGATATTTAAGATAAACAACACATTGTATCTAAGGACTTCATTATATTAAATATCACAATATATAATAAATGAAAATTCTAGCCAAAAACAATGTTCATACTAAATCTACGATTGCCTCTAGGGCATCTATTCCAACAGTCTCCCACTTGCACTAGAGCCAATCTGGCGCATCTCGTATGCCTATAGATCTGGCGTGCCCTTCATGCTTTCGTTGCGCAAGAGGTTTTGTGAGCGGATCTGAAACATTGTCATCCGTTAGAATCTTGCACATCTTCACATCTCCTCGATCGATCATATCACGAATAAGATGGAATCTCCTAAGTACAAGATTTGATTTCTGGTGTGATCTTGGTTCCTTGGCTTGTGCGATTGCCCCAGAGTTGTCACAGTACAACTCTATGGGATCCACGATGCTAGGGACCACACCGAGCTCAGTGATAAACTTCTTTATCCAAATGGCCTCTTTTGCTGCTTCCGCAACATCAATGTACTAAGTTCTGTTGTAGAATCAGCAATTGTCCCTTGCTCGGAACTCTTCCAGCTCACAGCTCCTCCATTCAGGCAAAACACGTATCCAGACTGTGATCTGTAGTCATCTTTGTCGGTTTGGAAGCTTGCATCAGTGTAACCCTTTACACTTAACTATTCCTTACCTCCAAATATCAAGAACACATCCTTATTTCTTCTCAAGTACTTTAGGATGTTCTTATACAGCAATCCAGTGACTCTCACCCGGACTGGACTGGTATCTGCTCACCATACTCAACGCGTATGATACGTCTGGTCTAGTACATAACATGGCGTACATGATGGATCCTATGGCCGAAGCATAGGGTATCCACTCATGCGGTCCTTCTCAATCTCATTGGAGGGACAATCATTCTTAGAAAGAGTGACTCCATGCGACATGGGTTAGAATCCCTTCTTGGAATCTTGCATGTTGAACCTCATCAATACCTTGTCTATATATGTACTTTGACTTAGGCCGATCAACCTTTTAGATCTATCCCTATAGATCTTTATACCAAGTATATATGCTGCATCTCCTAAGTCCTTCATTGCAAAGCACTTTCCTAGCCAATCTTTAACAGATTGTAAAGTCGGAATGTCGTTGCCAATGATTAGTATGTCATCCACATACAAGACCAGAAATACTACAGAGCTCCCACTAACCTTCTTGTAAACACAAGGATCATCTTCGTTTTTGATGAGGCCAAACTCTTTGACCGCGTCATCAAAACGTCGATTCCAACTCCTAGAAGCTTGCTTCAATCCATAAATGGATCTTTGCAGCTTACAGACTTTATTGGCATTCTCTGGATCCTCAAAACCCTCCGGTTGTGTCCTGTACACATCCTCGAGGAGGTTCCCATAAAGGAACACTGTTTTGACATCCATTTGCCAAATCTCATAGTCGTAGTATGCTGAAATGGCAAGTAGGATTCGAATAGATTCAGTCATGGCGACTGGTGAAAAGGTCTCATCATAGTAAATACCATGAATCTGTCTATACCCTTTGGCTACCAATCGCCCCTTATTGGCAAATACCTTGCCATCCATGTCGGTCTTCTTCTTGAATACCCACTTGCACCCTATGGGCCGAGCCCCTTCGGGTGGTTCCACCAAAGTCCATACTCTGTTGGTGTACATGGAATCCATTTTGGATCTCATGGCTTCTAGCCACTTCTTAGAGTCTGAGCCTTTCATGGCTTCTCCGTGGGTTGCAGGCTCATCATCTATGAGTGGTATGTCATCGGGCTCAGTCACGAGAAGTCCATACCTCTCTGGCTCATGACGGACTCTTCCTGATCTACGGAGTTCCTGTGTCACCTGAACAGGTTCTTCCACAACTAATTGCGGTTCCTGTTCATGTTCCATCATCGGTTCAGTGATTTCTGGTTCTTGAATCTCTTCAAGTTCTACAGCCCTCCCACTTGCTTCTTTAGAGATAAACTCTCTTTCTAGAAACACGCCGGTCCGAGCAACAAACACTTTGTTCTCGATGGGATTGTAGAAATAATATCCTTTAGTTTCCTTAGGATATCCCACAAATTTACACTTATCCGCTTTGGGCCCGAGCTTGTCTGTTTGTAAACGTTTTACATAGACATCGCAGCCCCATATCCTCATAAACGACACTACGGGACGCTTCCCAGTCCATATCTCATATGGTGTCTTCATGACTGACTTGGATAAAACGCGGTTAATGGTAAAGGCTGCCGTCATTAGAGCATGTCCCCAAAATGACATCAGAAGATCTGTTTGAGACATCATAGATCACACCATATCTAATAGCGTGCGATTCCTCCTCTTGGACACGCCGTTCCATTGTGGCGTTCCGGTTGGAGTGAGATGGGATACTATCCCACACTCTCTAAGATACTCATCAAACTCTTGGCTTAAGTATTCTCCTCCACGATCCGATCGTAGATCCTTAATACTTTTACCAAGCTGCTTCTCTACTTCATTCTTGAATTCTTTGAACAATCCAAAGGATTCAGATTTGGCCTTAATAAGGTATACAAATCCATATCTACTGAAATCATCAGTAAATGTGATGAAGTAGGCATAACCACCTCTGGCAGGCGTCGGGAATGGACCACATACATCAGTATGTATGAGTGCCAATAACTCACTAGTCATTTCACCTTTCTTATTGAAAGGGGACTTTGTCATTTTTCCCAATAAACAAGAAATGAAAATAAACGGAGCAACACTTGTCCTTTATTGAAATAGAAAAACCTCTCCCGTCCAAACAAGAAATGGAAATAATGTTTCTGCTCATAGCAGGCACATAAAAGCAACTGTCTAATTCTAAAATAAGTCCAGAAGGCAAAGATAGCTCATAAACGCCTACAGCTAATGCAGCAACTCTTGCTCCATTCCCGACGCGCAGATCTATCTCCCCTTTACTCAATCTTCTACTTCTTTTCAAATCCTGCACATTACGACAAATGTGAGAACCACATCCGATATCCAATACCCAATATGAAGAAATAGAAAGATTGGCGTCTATAACATAAATACCTGGTGGTGGTGGAGTCACTATTTCAATCTTCTTATCCTCCTGATATTTAGGGCAATTCCTCCTCCAGTGACCCGGCTGGCTGCAGTAGTGACACTCACCCTTAGCCACGCCTCCACTAGGCTTTAGGGCTTCTTTGGATTTTGCAACTTTCTTGCGCTTTCCTTTTGAATTAGAGGCAACTGACTTGCCCTTCTTCTTATGCACCATCATTATGGCCTTGCCCTTGTTGATGCTCTGCTGTCTTCAGCATATTCAATAAGTCAGGCAGAGTTTTACTGATCTCGTTCATATTAAGTTCATAATGAATTGATTATAACTGTCAGGCAACGATTGCAAGACAAGATCAGTAGCCAAATCTTGGCTTAGTGGGAATCCCAGTCTCTGAAGTGTATGATCATATCATAGGCTTCCATATTCTCATGTTGCTTCTGAAGCTCAGGAGTCATGGTACAAAGCATGAGGCAAGTCACGTCATTAAAAACATCAATATGTTTCAGATGTGCCCTTACTTCCGCTAGAAGAGACTCATCTTGTGGTGGGTCTGGAATTTGAGTGTCCAAGACGTATAGCTTCTTTCTTAAGGACAATCCTTAAATTTCTGTACCAGTCAAGAAAATCCGTTCCAGACAGTTTATCCTTCTCAAAGACAGATCGTAGGGATGAAGTCGATGCGTTGTTGTTTGCCATTTGAAATTCTACAAAACGAGAAATGTGCAATTTAGAGGTGTCAAACGGGCGGGTTGGGCGGGTTCAACCCATTTATAAACGGGTTCACCCATAAACGGATTCAACCTGCTCAACCCGTGTAGACATTCGGGTGTTCATGGGTGGGTCATAAATGGGTCAATGTAACCCGTTAACCCGTCTATGACCCGTTTATGACCCGTTTACCACTAAAGGACCTGTAAACTATGTAAACTAAGGGTCACTGCACCACATCCAAAGCCAACAATGTACCAGGAGAGTAAAATGTTGGAATAGATGCCCTAGAGGCAATCTAGTTTAGTATGAATTTGTATTTGGCTAGAAATTCATTTATTATTTATTGGATATTTAATATAATGAAGTCCTTAGATTTACAATCGTGTTGTTTATCTTAAATATCCCTAGTCAAGTATAATGATTAAATGGGACAATCATCTATAGACTAGTATGGGGTTGGATTGATATGGAGATATCACGATCCAACACATAAGTGTGCATTACGGAATGTTGCACTGGATTGACCCATCACCGAGAAGGCTACATACACGTTATGTTGAGTCACAAGTGCTTCTCGGGTACAATGGTATTGTCATCCTTAGACTTGAAGTCACTAGATATTCTAGTTGTGGATCATTGTAATCTTGGTAGCGTTAAACGCTACACCGTAACTGGGTAGTTATAAAGGCGTGTACTGGATACAATGAGAAGCAAGCTTAGAGATCGTAGTGGACGTAGAGAGGATTTGCCCCTCCCACATAACGGGAGTAAATATCCTAGGCCACTCGAGGATAGTGCTTATAGAATGTCTGGCCAGACTCAAATAAATCAATATATGGGATATTGATGTTATTTGCACGAATAAGGCTATTCCATGGATCGAGAAACTAGGGATTGGATATACGAGTGTGACTTGTATGTCTCGTGTCCAATCCGGATATGGAGGCAAAGGGATGAGACAATTACTTGTACAAGGTTGTCTAGATGACTATTCTATTAGTTGGCTAGAATGGATGTTTTGCTAGAAACCGCTCCATATTAGCAAATAGTTGCTACCAACTAGATAGAACCTATGGGGTCACACGCTATATAGAGTTGTACTAGATTTGGAATTAATTAATTGGATTAATTAATTAGAAGGATCACTTTGCAAACCCTTGCAAACTTAGTAGGGACTAATTTGCAAGGAAGGGACTTAATTGAATTCTAGTAGGACTAGAATAAGTCCTTTAGGTAGTTAACAAGGAGTTGTTGGACTATATAAAGGACCCTCCTTCCTTCCTTCCTTATAACTTATGCTCTAGAGAGAACATAACAAGAGTGGGAGAGAACAAAGGAGAGAGAGAGCAAGCAACAAGGAGGACGCCGCCCCCTTGCCGCCGCCCCTCGTCCCCGACGCCACAAGAGGGCCGAACCCCTCTTTGTGCCTCGTTTTGCGTGATTCCTTCACCCTCTTTTCATTCCGGGCTAGCACCAAGGAGATTGGAGATCTAGGATCAACTCTAGGCGTGGATCAACTATAGAGAACGTGACACTATTCGCGTTTGAAGTCATCAAGGAGAACCCAAAGGTGTGTTTATGATTTCTTACCTTCACTATCGTTATGCATCTAGACTTGTGATCCTTGGAGGGTTTTGCATGGTTGTTTGTTTGATTATGCTTCTGTTGCGCGATCCATGAATCAAAACCCTACAGTGGTATCAGAGCCACAGGTCATAGAGCATAAACGTAGTTTATGTGTTACATTCTTGTTGTTTTACACCTTAATTTGTTGTTTATCGCGTAAAACAAGACAAATCAAGCATTGGATGCAATTTGTCAAAGAATTAATTATAACAAGACCCAATTATTGCATTGGATACATGAATTGGTGAGTTTAAGGAATTTTAGGATCTTAGATCTAGGGTTTGGGCATCCTTGGGGAAGAAGGAGTTCTCCCAAAACAAGGAAACAACCAAACTTGGGCTCCAAGCAAGGAGGTTGTTTTGGAAACAACCTCCATAAGGAGGTTCGGCCCCCTAGGGGACCGCCCCCCTTGCTTGCCGCCCAAGATTGGCGCCCTAAGGGGCCGGGCGGCCCTAACCCGCGGGCCTAGCTTGCGGGTTTTGGGCCGGGCCGGCCCTAGGGCCTTTATGGTTCACTTTGTTTGGGCCCGGGCAATTGGATTGTTGGGCCCATGGACCGTTTTAACCCTAGAAATCCTAAAATCAATTAAAATTGACCAAGCGCGTTAAAATTGGATTTTAACTGTTTATGTGCAATTCGCATGGTGATTGGATATGGCCTTAGGATGTGGTTTGATATGGATGTTTAATTTTGTGGTTTGGTTTTACGGCCTGCGAGCTGATCAATTAATTGTAATAATTAATTAAGGTTTTTTATGGCCTGCGTGCCATTTTTTCTCAATTTGTGAGATTTATTTTATTTAGTATAGATATTAGCTAGTGCTAGATAAAGTAGATTGTTAGCCAAGATTGAAGAAAAGAAGCCCGAAGCCAAAAAGGAGCCATAAAGGATGGAGCATGGAGCATGGAGCATTCCACATGACTATGGAGGATGGACCAAAAGATCAAGACGCATGGAGATGTGTTTGCTTTTAGGGTTCATAGATAATTCCATTGGCTTGGAATTATCTTAGTCTAGAAAAGGCCATATCCACATCACGTTTAATTTCTGTTTTGTGGTTGTTTATTTATTGTCTTATTATTTGTGTGGTTGGTGTATGGATGATGCATGCAATTAGGATAATAAGATAATTAGACAACCCGGATCTATTATTTGGAGTTGTGCCCAAACTCAAATAGATAGATTAGTTGATATTGATCAACAAGATAATTAAAATTGAATTGAAAAATCCCTCAAAATTCAATATTGTGTTCTTGCCTTCTCGTTATTTAAACACTCATTATCATCATTATTTATCAAATTCGTGCGTGCCAAAGCATGGCGACTTGGTTCATAATGATGGAATGCGATGGCACGTAACAATGTGCAATTGTTTAGATAAGAGGTTGAACACAACTAGGCTATTAATTTGATTAAAAAACCTAGAGGCAATCAATTGGGATTATCCATATGGATGGATAAATAAGGAGTTATTTGCCCGATTGAACCAAGAGTTGCATATGGGATGCAATTGGAAATCGTTCCTACCTAAGAAGTAATCGAATTATGGGTGACTTGCCAAAGCAAGCTCATAAGGAGATGAAAAGATGGATCTTGGCCCACTAGAAAATATAATGATATTTTCCGCATTAATATCTTGAGGGTTATTAATCCGTAGAAAAATAGTGGGAGCTATATTTAATAAACTAGCCATTATTAAAAATAGTAAAAAATTCACAAATACTAAAACTTGCGTATTTTCCTTTTTGTAGAATTCCAAATGGCAAACAACTCATCGAGTTCACAACATTCCCTACGATCTGTCCTTGAGAAGAACAAGCTCTCTGGACTCAACTTCCTTGATTGGTACAGAAACTTGAGAATTGTTCTCAAGAAAGAGAAGAAGCTGTACGCAATAGAGGAGCAAGTTCCAGAAGGTCCAGAGAATCAGACACCTGCTGCCTTAAAGGCGTATCAAAAGCGTGTTGATGACGCTAATGATGCGGCCTGCCTAATGCTTTGCATCATGACCTCTGAGCTTCAGAAGCAACATGAGAACATGAATGCTGTCGATATGATCGAACATCTAAAGCAGCTCTTCCAAGAGCAGGCGAGGGTAGAGAGGTATGAGGTCTCAAAGGCACTGTTCAAATGTCATCTAGCAGAAGGGAACCCGGTGGGACCCCATGTACTCCGAATGATCGGGTACTTGGAGAATCTCGCCCGGCTTGGGTTCCCGGTCGGCCAAGAGTTGGCAACCGATCTCGTGTTGCAATCGTTGCCCGAGAGTTATGGACAGTTCATTATGAACTATAACATGAACGAGATCGTTAAACCACTGCCAGATTTGCTCAACATGTTGAGGACGGCTGAACAGAGCATCAACAAGGGTAAGGGCAAGGCCATTATGATGGTGCATAAAGGAAAGAGCAAAAAGTTTGCATCTTCCTCTAAGGGCAAAGGCAAGTCAGTTGCCAAGTCCAAGGAACAAGCCCTTAAGCCTGTTGGTGCCATTGCCAAGGTCGTGACTAAGGGTGAGTGTCACTACTGTAGTCAACCTGGACACTGGAGGAGGAACTGCCCAAAATATCTGGAGGACAAGAGGCTTGGAATAGTGATTCCACCACCACCAGGTATTTTTGTTGTAGATGTCAATTTAACTGTCTCTACATCATGGGTATTAGATACTGGATGTGGATCTCATATTTGTCGAAATATGCAGGATCTAAAGAGAAGTAAAAGATTGGCTAAAGGGGAGGTAGATCTGCGCGTTGGGAATGAAGCAAAGGTTGCTGCGTTGGCCATAGGCGTGTGCGAGCTATCTCTGCCTTCAGGATTAGTTTTAGAATTAAATAATTGCTATTTTGTACCTGCTATGAGCAGAAACATTATTTCTATTTCTTGTTTGGACAAGGAATGTTTTATTATTTCAATAAAGAACAATTGTTGTTCCTTTTATTTGAATAATATTCACTATTTTAGTGCGCAATTATTTAATGGACTTTATGTCCTTGATCTAAGCAATCCTGTCTACAACATTAATACCAAGCGGATTAAAATAAATGATTTAAATCCAGCTTATTTATGGCATTGTCGTTTAGGCCACATAAATGAGAAACGTGTATCTAGACTCCATAAGGATGGATTACTAGACTCATTTGATTTTGAATCATATGAGACATGTGAGGCTTGTTTATTGGGAAAAATGACAAAGTCCCCTTTCAATAAGAAAGGTGAGAGGACTAGTGAGCAATTGGCGCTCATACATACCGATGTGTGTGGGCCATTTGCCACGCCTGCCAGGGGTGGTTATGTCTACTTCATTACGTTTACTGATGATTACAGTAGATATGGATTTGTGTACCTTATGAGGGCAAAATCCGAATCCTTTGAAGTGTTCAAAGAATTCAAGAATGAATTAGAGAAGCAACTTGGCAAAGGTATCAAGGCTCTACGATCGGATCGTGGAGGAGAATACTTGAGCCAAGAGTTTGACGACTATCTTAGAGAGTGTGGGATCGTGTCCCAACTCACTCCACCCGGAACGCCACAATGGAATGGCGTGTCCGAGAGGAGGAATCGAACCCTATTGGATATGGTTCGGTCTATGATGTGTCAAACCGATCTTCCATTATCATTTTGGGGCTACGCTCTATTAAGTGCAGCTTTCACCATTAACCGTGTTCCATCTAAATCAGTCATGAAGACACCATATGAGATGTGGAGTGGGAGGCGTCCCACACTGTCGTTCATGAGGATTTGGGGCTGCGATGTCTATGTAAAACGTTTACAATCAGACAAGCTAGGGCCTAAATTGGATAAGTGTAAATTTGTGGGGTACCCTAAGGAAACTAAGGGATACTACTTCTACAATCCAACCGAGAACAAAGTGTTTGTTGCTCGGACCGGCGTGTTTCTAGAAAGAGAGTTTGTCTCTAAAGAAGCAAGTGGGAGGAATGTAGAAATTGAAGAAGTTCAAGAACCACAAATCACTGAACCGATTATGGAACATGAACAAGAGTCACAAGCAGTTGTGGATCCACCTGTTCAGGTAACACAAGAGCTTCGTAGATCTAGTAGAGTGCGCCAGGAACCCGAGAGGTACGGACTTCTCGTAACTGATTCCGGTGACACGATGCTCATAGATGATGAGCCTACTACCTATGAGGAGGCCATGAATGGCCCAGACTCACAGAAGTGGCTTGAGGCCATGAGATCCGAGATGGAATCCATGTATACCAACAAAGTATGGACTTTGGTGGAACCACCTGATGGGGCGCGGCCCATAGGGTGCAAGTGGGTCTTCAAGAAGAAGATCGACATGGATGGTAATGTGATTACCTATAAGGGCCGATTGGTGGCTAAAGGATTCAGACAGATTCATGGTATTGACTATGATGAAACCTTTTCACCAGTCGCTATGACCAAATCCATCCGAATCCTACTTGAAATTGCAGCATACTACGACTATGAGATTTGGCAGATGGATGTCAAAACAGCATTCCTTTATGGGAATCTCCTCGAGGACGTGTATATGATACAGCCGGAGGGTTTTGAGGATCCAAAGCAAGCCAACAAAGTCTGTAAGCTGCAACGATCTATTTATGGATTGAAGCAAGCTTCTAGGAGTTGGAATCGACGTTTTGATGAAGTGGTCAAAGAGTTTGACTTCATCAGAAACGAAGATGAGTCTTGTGTCTACAAGAAGGTTAGTGGGAGCTCTATAGCTTTTCTGGTCTTGTATGTGGATGACATACTACTCATTGGAAACGACATTCCCATGCTGCAATCTGTGAAAGATTGGCTAGGAAAGTGTTTCTCAATGAAGGACTTAGGGGAAGCAGCCTATATACTCGGTATAAAGATCTATAGAGATAGATCTAAGAGGTTGCTAGGCCTAAGTCAAAGTACATATATTGACAAGGTGTTGAAACGGTTCAACATGCAAGATTCCAAGAAGGGATTCTTGCCCATGTCACATGGAGTCACTCTTTCGAAGAGTGGTTGTCCTTCCAATGAGATTGAGAAGGAACGCATGAGTAGGATTCCCTATGCCTCGGCCATAGGATCTATCATGTACGCCATGTTATGTACTAGACCAGATGTGTCATATGCCTTGAGTATGACAAGCAGATACCAATCCAATCCAGGTGAGAGTCACTGGATTGCTGTCAAGAACATCCTAAAGTACTTGAGAAGAACTAAGGACGCTTTCTTGATGTTTGGCGGTGAGGAAGAGTTGCGTGTAAGGGGTTACACTGATGCAAGCTTCCAAACCGACAGAGATGACTTTAGATCACAATCGGGATATGTGTTTTGCCTGAATGGAGCAGCGGTGAGCTGGAAGAGTTCCAAGCAAGAGACGGTAGCTGATTCTACAACAGAGGCTGAGTACATTGCTGCAAATGGCGCAGCAAAGGAAGCTGTTTGGATCAGAAAGTTTGTTTCTGAACTTGGTGTGGTCCCTAGCATTGCGGATCCAGTGGAGTTGTTCTGTGACAACACTGGGGCGATCGCGCAATCGAAGGAACCAAGATCGCACCAGAAGTCCAAGCACGTGCTCAGGAAGTTTCATCTGATTCGAGATATTATCGATAGAGGAGACGTTCGAATATGCAAGATTCCTACAGATGATAATCTGTCAGACCCGCTTACGAAGCCTCTCACGCAGTGGAAGCATGAAGGGCACACTAGGAGTATGGGCATACGAGATGCGCCAGATTGGCTCTAGTGCAAGTGGGAGACTGTTGGAATAGATGCCCTAGAGGCAATCTAGTTTAGTATGAATTTGTATTTGGCTAGAAATTCATTTATTATTTATTGGATATTTAATATAATGAAGTCCTTAGATTTACAATCGTGTTGTTTATCTTAAATATCCCTAGTCAAGTATAATGATTAAATGGGACAATCATCTATAGACTAGTATGGGGTTGGATTGATATGGAGATATCACGATCCAACACATAAGTGTGCATTACGGAATGTTGCACTGGATTGACCCATCACCGAGAAGGCTACATACACGTTATGTTGAGTCACAAGTGCTTCTCGGGTACAATGGTATTGTCATCCTTAGACTTGAAGTCACTAGATATTCTAGTTGTGGATCATTGTAATCTTGGTAGCGTTAAACGCTACACCGTAACTGGGTAGTTATAAAGGCGTGTACTGGATACAATGAGAAGCAAGCTTAGAGATCGTAGTGGACGTAGAGAGGATTTGCCCCTCCCACATAACGGGAGTAAATATCCTAGGCCACTCGAGGATAGTGCTTATAGAATGTCTGGCCAGACTCAAATAAATCAATATATGGGATATTGATGTTATTTGCACGAATAAGGCTATTCCATGGATAGAGAAACTAGGGATTGGATATACGAGTGTGACTTGTATGTCTCGTGTCCAATCCGGATATGGAGGCAAAGGGATGAGACAATTACTTGTACAAGGTTGTCTAGATGACTATTCTATTAGTTGGCTAGAATGGATGTTTTGCTAGAAACCGCTCCATATTAGCAAATAGTTGCTACCAACTAGATAGAACCTATGGGGTCACACGCTATATAGAGTTGTACTAGATTTGGAATTAATTAATTGGATTAATTAATTAGAAGGATCACTTTGCAAATCCTTGCAAACTTAGTAGGGACTAATTTGCAAGGAAGGGACTTAATTGAATTCTAGTAGGACTAGAATAAGTCCTTTAGGTAGTTAACAAGGAGTTGTTGGACTATATAAAGGACCCTACTTCCTTCCTTCCTTATAACTTATGCTCTAGAGAGAACATAACAAGAGTGGGAGAGAACAAAGGAGAGAGAGAGCAAGCAACAAGGAGGACGCCGCCCCTTGCCGCCGCCCCTCGTCCCCGACGCCACAAGAGGGCCGAACCCCTCTTTGTGCCTCGTTTTGCGTGATTCCTTCACCCTCTTTTCATTCCGGGCTAGCACCAAGGAGATTGGAGATCTAGGATCAACTCTAGGCGTGGATCAACTATAGAGAACGTGACACTATTCGCGTTTGAAGTCATCAAGGAGAACCCAAAGGTGTGTTTATGATTTCTTACCTTCACTATCGTTATGCATCTAGACTTGTGATCCTTGGAGGGTTTTGCATGGTTGTTTGTTTGATTATGCTTCCGTTGCGCGATCCATGAATCAAAACCCTACATAAAAGTCATCAACTCAATAACAAAGCTAAATTCGATACAGTATACTAACAAAACTAAACTCCATCACTAAAATAAAACAAGTACAACAACCATCAGCAACTCTGTTACAAAACTAAACTCTGTAACATAACTAGACCCTGTTACAGAACTAAACTCTTCTATAAAACAAGTTAAACGAAGCTCCATGCACTCATTGGTATTCATCACTTCCAACTCCTCATGCCAAACAATGTCATCATCATTTGATCTAAAGCACCGCGACTCACATCTAGGGGTCTTTACTTCTGGTCCTGAAGGAAAAAAGAACATAGATTAGAATTAAGACTAGAAAAAACCAGAGAAAATCCAGCAGCTAGTTCACCAAAGAATCCATATAATAAATTTCTATTCCAGGAAGTATGTATTCACTTCTTCCTGAATATGGAGTTGTGATGTTAACATCCCAACTGATGTTCACATCCCAAATTCATTTGACACCGTAAATGGCAATTTGGTGCAACGTTCACAGCCTAGAGGTGAAAGAAGAAATCTGTGTTCTTCAAGAAGCTTTCAAAGAGACACCTCACAATCATCTAAAGACAAAAACCAACATACAGATCTCATATCAGTTCAGTATGAATACCCACTAACCCAATCATGAATCAGCCTCATCGTGAACTAAATGAGCCCCAAATCTTCAATCACAATGTGTTTGAAACTATTTCTAGGAACTTCATACGTGTTTGCAGAAAAATAACATGAGATGAGTTTGGAAGGCCTCGAAGTTTCATCGAATATTACCACAAGTTCCTTCAACCAAAGTCAGATAGGTTTCAAAATTGAATAGAGTGCAGTATTTTTTTTTTCTTTTTCTTTTGAGGGAACATAGTGCAGTATTGAAGTAAGAAATGATTATGTGACCTGAATTAGGAAATCAATGTGAACTAGACAAGCAAAGTAACACAAAGTAATACAGGAAATGTATGTAATCAGCAAGCGCATCTGGTGTAGTGGTATCAACAAAGCCCTAATATCTGAAAGAGAGAACAGACCAGTAAATTCAATGTCTACAACATACCTTGGCCAATTAAAAGATTTCTAATAGACCCACAAGTGAAAATACCCAATTCAACTGAGACTTGAACCTCAAAATCCACATGAGCCTATATCAATACATACAACACACGTAAATATATGAATATGTCAATTAAAACCACACAAACATATAGAAGAAACCCAAAAAAAACCAATACCCATTCAAGGCAGAAAGCTTCAATTCAGTTTCTAATCCAATCATCAATACCCACAATGAGAAAGTCCTTACCAGCAACAAGTTGAACTAAAAACTAAAATTGAAAGCAGCTGAAGCGTACTACAAATTCAATCAGATTCACAAAAGACACAATACCTGCAATTGGCCAACTAGGACAGAAGAAACCCAAAAAAAAACTTCATGTATGCAATGATTCAACGCAATCTAAGAACTCTTGTTCAAATCTGAGAGAAGTCGAGGATGTACGTGTAAGAGAGAGGGAGAGAGAAAGAGCGAATCTGAGAGAGGGCGAGAGAACTACCTACAGTTGAGATCTCTTCCGATGATGTGCGTGTGTGTTTTCTTTCGATTCCTCCACTGATACGACGAAACCACCATCAATCGGTGGTCGATGCTCGTCAGTGGAATCGTAGGCTCGTAGCGGTGCTCAGGGGATGTAGGAGAACGATGAAACTGAAGAAGAAATATCGGGTGCAGACGGGTTAAATTCTTGACCCGCCTAACCCTTATACATCACGTGGGTTGACCCACAACCACCCGTTTCTGTTTTTAAAGGGACCTGAACCCGACTAACTTACGCAGAAACGGGCGGTTTAACGGGTCCGGGTTGAATTTGCCAGGTCTAGTGCAATTTTAGTAATTTGAAAAATTTAACTATATTCAACAATGGCTAGATCATCAAATATAGCTCCCACTATTCTTCTCGGATTAATAGCCCTCACCATTAATGCGGAAAATATCATTATATTTTCTAATAGGTCCAAGATCCCTTTTTCACTTCTTCTTGAGCTTGCTTTGGCAAGTCATCCAAGAATAGGCTATTTAGGTAGGAACCATTCTAATTGCATCCCATGCAACTCTTGATCCAATTAGGTGGATAACTCTTTATTCTTTATCCATGGATAATTCCTAATTGTCATGCCTCTAGGCTCATCAATCCAATTGATTCTTGCCTAGTTGCGTCCAACCTCTTGCTTCAACATACACACATTACTAGCTTGTGTCGTCCGCAACACACCATGGTAAATTAAAATTGCCTTGCTTTGGCAAGCCCGCATTTTAATGAACCCTGATCATGAAGGGTGTTTTGGCAAGAGAAGGCAAAACCCAATATTTAATTGAGGGATTTTTTCTTTTAATTTATTTGGTTGATCTTATCAACACGATCTACTTATTTGGATTGGGCAATCCACAATAAAAGACCAACCTTGTTTATTATTATCTTGTTATCGTTTTCGCTAGTATCGCCATACACACAAAATTAAATAACAAGAAATGAATAATAAACATCCACAAAATAAAAACGTGGCATGGATATGGCCCCTAGACTAATGATATTATCAAGCCAATGATAATATCCAATTGCCCTAAAGTGCTTAGCTCATCTCCATGTGCTCCACCATAGCTGCGCGCCTAGGGGACGTCATCTTTGTCTTTTGGCTCCTTTGGTTCTCCGGTCTTCTTCTCCATGCTTCTTGGCTATCATCTAAATATTTCTAATTCTAGCCTGTCATCTAGAATAAATAAATAACAAAAGCCTCACATGTCGAGGAGAAAAAAGACGACTCACAGGCCATAAAATCTAATTAATTATTACATTAATTTGATCAGCTCGCAGGCCGTAAACCAAGCCACAAAGCAATAAACATCCACAATCCTAGGCCATATCCATCCATCATGCAACAAAGCACATAATACAGTCAAAACCACTTTTTAACGCGCTTGTTTAATTTTAATTGAATCGGGTAATTGACTCGCCGGCCGCCCCATGTGGCTTGCGGCCTTTGCTTGCCGCGCAAGGGAGGGGCGGACGGCTAGGGTTTAGGCCCTAGCCTCCTTCCCTCTTCCTTGTTGCCCAAGCAATGTTGTTTCCTTTATGGAATTGTTTCCATAAATTTGTTTCCATAATTAAAAAACTCCTTTTCAATCATGTGCCCATGAACCCTAATTTTTTCAAGAACCCAATTGTTCACATCTTATGTGATTAAACTCACCAATTCTAACATCCAATGTTAAATTGGATCTTGTTTTATTGAATCAAATTCAATTTTGCATTTGTTGGAATAGATGCCCTAGAGGCAATCTAGTTTTAGTATGAATTTGTATATGGCTAGAAAATTCATTTATTATTTATTGGATATTTAATATAATGAAGCCCTTAGATTTACAATCGTTTTGTTTATCTTAAATATCCCTAGTCAAGTATAATGATTAAATGGGACAATCATTCATAGACTAGTATGGGGTTGTGATATGGAGATATCACGATCCAACACATAGGTGTGCATTACAGAATGTTGCACTGGATTGACCCATCACCGAGAAGGCTACATACATGTTATGTTGAGTCACAAGTGCTTCTCGCGGTGCAATGGTATTGTCATCCTTAGACTTGAAGTCACTAGATATTCTAGTTGTGGATCATTGTGATCTTGGTAGCGTTAAACGCTACACCGTAACTGGGTAGTTATAAAGGCGTGTACTGGATACAATGAGAAGCAAGCTTAGAGATCGTAGTGGACGTAGAGAGGATTTGCCCCTCCCACATAACGGGAGCAAATATCCTAGGCCACTCGAAGGATAGTGCTTATACAATGTCTGGCCAGACTCAAATAAATCAATATAGGATATTGATGTTATTTGCACGAATAAGGCTATTCCATGGATCGAGAAACTAGGGATTGGATATACGAGTGTGACTTGTATGTCTCGTGTCCAATCCGGATATGGAGGCAAAGGGATGAGACAATTACTTGTACAAGGTTGTCAAGATGACTATTCTATTAGTTGGCTAGAATGGATGTTTTGCTAGAAACCGCACCATATTAGCAAATAGTTGCTACCAACTAGATAGAACCTATGGGGTCACACGCTATATAGAGTTGTACTAGATTTGGAATTAATTAATTGGATTAATTAATTAGAAGGATCACTTTGCAAACCCTTGCAAACTTAGTAGGGACTAATTTGCAAGGAAGGGACTAAATTGAATTCTAGTTGGACTAGAATAAGTCCTTTAGGTAGTTAACAAGGAGTTGTTGGACTATATAAAGGACCCTCCTTCCTTCCTTCCTCACAACTTATGCTCATTATTGATCATAACAAGAGTGGGAGAGAACAAAGGAGAGAGAGAGCAAGCAACAAGGGCCGAACCCGACCCTTGCCGCCGCCCCCTCACCCCGTCGGCCAAAAGAGGGCCGAGCCCCCTTTTTGTCTCGTTTTGCGTGATTCCTTCACCCTCCTCTCATTCCGGGCTAGCACCAAGGAGTTTGGGAGATCTAGGAGCAACTCTAGGCGTGGATCAACTATAGAGAACGTGACACTATTCGCGTTTGAAGTCATCAAGGAGAACCCAAAGGTGTGTTTATGATTTCTTACCTTTACTATCGTTATGCATCTAGACTTGTGATCCTTGGAGGGTTTTGCATGGCTATTTGTTTGATTATGCTTCCGTTGCGCGATCCATGAATCAAAACCCTACAGTGGTATCAGAGCCACAGGTCATAGAGCATAAACGTAGTTTATGTGTTACATTCTTGTTGTTTTACACCTTAATTGTTGTTTATCGCGTAAAACAAGACAAATCAAGCATGGGATGCAATTTGTCAATAATTAGATCATAACAAGACCCAATTTTGCATTGGATGCATGAATTGGTGAGTTTGAGAAATTTTAGGATCTTAGATCTAGGGTTTGGGCATCCTTGGGGAAGAAGGAGTTCTCCCAAAACAAGGAAACAACCAAACTTGGGCTCCAAGCAAGGAGGTTGTTTTGGAAACAACCCCCAAGAGGAGGTTCGGCCCCCTAGGGGACCGCCCCCTTGCTTGCCGCCCAAGCTTGGCCGCCCTAGGGGCCGGGCGGCCCTAACCCGCGGGCTTAGCTTGCGGGTTTTGGGCCGGGCCGGCCCTAGGGCCTTATGATTCACTTTGTTGGGCCCGGGCAATTGGATTGTTGGGCCCATGGACCGTTTTAACCCTAGAAATCCTAAAATCAATTAAAATTGACCAAGCGCGTTAAAATTGGATTTTAACTGTTTATGTGCAAATCGCATGGTGATTGGATATGGCCTTAGGATGTGGTTTGATGTGGATGTTTAATTTTGTGGTTTGGTTTTACGGCCTGCGAGCTGATCAATTAATTGTAATAATTAATTAGGGTTTTATGGCCTGCGTGCCATTTTTTTTCTCAACTTGTGAGATTTATTTTATTTAGTATAGATATTAGCTAGTGCTAGATAAAGTAGATTGTTAGCCAAGATTGGAGAAAAGAAGCCCAAAGCCAAAGAAGCCACAAAAGATGGAGCATGGAGCATGGAGTATCCCACATGACTATGAAGGATGGACCAAAAGACCAAGACGCATGGAGATGTGTTTGCTTAGGGTTCATAGATAATTCCAATGGCTTGGAATTATCTTAGTCTAGAAAAGGCCATATCCACATCACGTTTAATTTCTGTTTTGTGGTTGTTTATTTATTGTCTTATTATTTGTGTGGTTGGTGTATGGATGATGCATGCAATTAGGTTAATAAGATAATTAGACAACCCGGATCTATTATTTGGAGTTGTGCCCAAACTCAAATAGATAGATTAGTTGATATTGATCAACAAAATAATTAAAACTGAATTTAAAATCCCTCAAATTTTAAATATTGTGTTCTTGCCTTCTCGTTATTTAAACACTCATTATCATCATTATTTATCAAGTTCGTGCGTGCCAAAGCATGGCGACTTGGTTCATAATGATGGAATGCGATGGCACGTAACAATGTGAAATTGTTTAGATAAGAGGTTGAACACAACTAGGCTATTAATTTGATTAAGAAACCTAGAGGCAATAAATTGGGATTACCCATGTGGATGGATAAATAAGGAGTTATTTGCCCGATTAAACCAAGAGTTGCATATGGGATGCAATTGGAATTGTTCCTACCTAAAAGTAGTCAAATTATGGGCGACTTGCCAAAGCAAGCTCATAAGGAGATGAAAAGATGGATCTTGGCCCACTAGAAAATATAAGGATATTTTCCGCATTAATATCTTGAGGGTTATTAATCCGTAGAAAAATAGTGGGAGCTATATTTAATAAACTAGCCATTATTAAATATAGTCAAAAATTCACAAATACTAAAACTTGCGTATTTTCCTTTTTGTAGAATTCCAAATGGCAAACAACTCATCGAGTTCACAACATTCCCTACGATCTGTCCTTGAGAAGGACAAGCTCTCTGGAACCAACTTTCTTGATTGGTACAGAAACTTAAGAATTGTTCTCAAGCAAGAGAAGAAACTGTACGCAATAGAGGAGCATGTTCCAGAAGGTCCAGAGAATCAGACACCTGCTGCCTTAAAGGCGTATCAAAAGCGTGTTGATGACGCTAATGATGCGGCCTGCCTAATGCTTTGCACCATGACCTCTGAGCTTCAGAAGCAACATGAGAACATGCATGCTGTCGATATGATCGAACATCTAAAGCAGCTCTTCCAAGAGCAGGCGAGGGTAGAGAGGTATGAGGTCTCAAAGGCACTGTTCAAATGTCATCTGGCAGAAGGGAACCCGGTGGGACCCCATGTACTCCGAATGATCGGGTACCTGGAGAATCTCGCCCGGCTAGGGTTCCCGGTTGGCCAAGAGTTGGCAACCGATCTCGTGTTGCAATCGTTGCCCGAAAGTTATGGACAGTTCATTATGAACTATAACATGAACGAGATCGTTAAACCACTGCCAGATTTGCTCAACATGTTGAGGACGGCTGAACAGAGCATCAACAAGGGTAAGGGCAAGGCCATTATGATGGTGCATAAAGGAAAAGGCAAAAAGTTTGCCTCTTCCTCCAAGGGCAAGAGCATGTCAGTTGCCAAGTCCAAGGAACATGCCCTTAAGCCTGTTGGTGGCATTGCCAAGGTCGTGACTAAGGGTGAATGTCACTACTGCAGTCAGCCTGGACACTGGAGGAGGAACTGCCCAAAATATCTGGAGGACAAGAGGCTAGGAATAGTGATTCCACCACCACCAGGTATTTTTGTTGTAGATGTCAATTTAACTGTGTATACATCATGGGTATTAGATACTGGATGTGGATCTCATATTTGTCGAAATATGCAGGATCTAAAGAGAAGTAAAAGATTGGCTAAAGGGGAGGTAGATCTGCGCGTTGGGAATGGAGCAAAGGTTGCTGCGTTGGCCATAGGCGTGTGCGAGCTATCTCTGCCTTCAGGATTAGTTTTAGAATTAAATAATTACTATTTTGTGCCTGCTATGAGCAGAAACATTATTTCTATTTCTTGTTTGGACAAGGAAGGTTTTATTATTTCAATAAAGAACAATTGTTGTTCCTTTTATTTGAATAATATTCACTATTTTAGTGCGCAATTATTTAATGGACTTTATGTCCTTGATCTAAGCAATCCTGTCTACAACATTAATACCAAGCGGATTAAAATAAATGATTTAAATCCTGCTTATTTATGGCATTGTCGTTTAGGCCACATAAATGAGAAACGTGTATCTAGACTCCATAAGGATGGATTACTGGACTCATTTGATTTTGAATCATATGAGACATGTGAGGCTTGTTTATTGGGAAAAATGACAAAGTCCCCTTTCAATAAGAAAGGTGAGAGGACTAGTGAGCAATTGGCGCTCATACATACCGATGTGTGTGGGCCATTTGCCACGCCAGTCAGGGGTGGTTATGTCTACTTCATTACATTTACTGATGATTACAGTAGATATGGATTTGTGTACCTTATGAGGGCAAAATCCGAATCCTTTGAAGTGTTCAAAGAATTCAAGAATGAAGTAGAGAAGCAACTTGGCAAAAGTATCAAGGCTCTACGATCGGATCGTGGAGGAGAATACTTGAGCCAAGAGTTTGACGACTATCTTAGAGAGTGTGGGATCGTATCCCAACTCACTCCACCCGGAACGCCACAATGGAATGGCGTGTCCGAGAGGAGGAATCGAACCCTATTGGATATGGTTCGGTCTATGATGTGTCAAACCGATCTTCCATTATCATTTTGGGGCTACACTCTATTAAGTGCAGCTTTCACCATTAACCGTGTTCCATCTAAATCAGTCATGAAGACACCATATGAGATGTGGAGTGGGAGGCGTCCCACACTGTCGTTCATGAGGATTTGGGGCTGCTATGTATATGTAAAACGTTTACAATCAGACAAGCTAGGGCCTAAATCGGATAAGTGTAAATTTGTGGGGTACCCTAAGGAAACTAAGGGATACTACTTCTACAATCCAACCGAGAACAAAGTGTTTGTTGCTCGGACCGGCGTGTTTCTAGAAAGAGAATTTGTCTCTAAAGAAGCAAGTGGGAGGAATGTAGAACTTGAAGAAGTTCAAGAACCACAAATCACTGAACCGGTTATGGAACATGAACAGGTTTCACAAGCAGTTGTGGAGCCACCTGTTCAGGTAACACAAGAGCTTCGTAGATCTAGTAGAGTGCGCCAGGAACCCGAGAGGTACGGACTTCTCGTAACTGATTCCGGTGACACGATGCTCATAGATGATGAGCCTACTACCTATGAGGAGGCCATGAATGGCCCAGACTCACAGAAGTGGCTTGAGGCCATGAGATCCGAGATGGAATCCATGTATACCAACAAAGTATGGACTTTGGTGGAACCACCTGACGGGGCGCGGCCCATAGGGTGCAAGTGGGTCTTCAAGAAGAAGATCGACATGGATGGTAATGTGATTACCTATAAGGGCCGATCGGTGGCTAAAGGATTCAGACAGATTCATGGTATTGACTATGATGAAACCTTTTCACCAGTCGCTATGACCAAATCCATCCGAATCCTACTTGCAATTGCAGCATACTACGACTATGAGATTTGGCAGATGGATGTCAAAACAGCATTCCTTTATGGGAATCTCCTCGAGGACGTGTATATGATACAACCGGAGGGTTTTGAGGATCCAAAGCAAGCCAACAGAGTCTGTAAACTGCAACGATCCATTTATGGATTGAAGCAAGCTTCTAGGAGTTGGAATCGACGTTTTGATGAAGTAGTCAAAGAGTTTGGCTTCATCAGAAACGAAGATGAGTCTTGTGTCTACAAGAATGTTAGTGGGAGCTCTGTAGCTTTTCTGGTCTTGTATGTGGATGACATACTACTCATTGGAAACGACATTCCCATGCTGCAATCTGTGAAAGATTGGCTAGGAAAGTGTTTCTCAATGAAGGACTTAGGGGAAGCAGCCTATATACTCAGTATAAAGATCTATAGAGATAGATCTAAGAGGTTGCTAGGCCTAAGTCAAAGTACATATATTGACAAGGTGTTGAAACGGTTCAACATGCAAGATTCCAAGAAGGGATTCTTGCCCATGTCACATGGAATCACTCTTTCGAAGAGTGGTTGTCCTTCCAATGAGATTGAGAAGGAACGCATGAGTAGGATTCCCTATGCCTCGGCCATAGGATCTATCATGTACGCCATGTTATGTACTAGACCAGATGTGTCATATGCCTTGAGTATGACAAGCAGATACCAATCCAATCCGGGTGAGAGTCACTGGATTGCTGTCAAGAACATCCTAAAGTACTTGAGAAGAACTAAGGATGCTTTCTTGATGTTTGGCGGTGAGGAAGAGTTGCGTGTAAGGGGTTACACTGATGCAAGCTTCCAAACCGACAGAGATGACTTTAGATCACAGTCGGGATATGTGTTTTGCCTGAATGGAGCAGCGGTGAGCTGGAAGAGTTCCAAGCAAGAGACGGTAGCTGAATCTACAACAGAGGCTGAGTACATTGCTGCAAATGGCGCAGCAAAGGAGGCTGTTTGGATCAGAAAGTTTGTTTCTGAACTTGGTGTGGTCCCTAGTATTGCGGATCCAGTGGAGTTTTTTTGTGACAACACTGGGGCGATCGCGCAATCAAAGGAACCCAGATCGCACCAGAAGTCCAAGCACGTGCTCAGGAAGTTTCATCTGATTCGAGATATTATCGATAGAGGAGACGTTCGGATATGCAAGATTCCTACAGATGATAATCTGTCAGACCCGCTTACAAAGCCTCTCACGCAGTGGAAGCATGAAGGGCACACTAGGAGTATGGGCATACGAGATGCGCCAGATTGGCTCTAGTGCAAGTGGGAGACTGTTGGAATAGATGCCCTAGAGGCAATCTAGTTTAGTATGAATTTGTATTTGGCTAGAAATTCATTTATTATTTATTGGATATTTAATATAATGAAGTCCTTAGATTTACAATCGTGTTGTTTATCTTAAATATCCCTAGTCAAGTATAATGATTAAATGGGACAATCATCTATAGACTAGTATGGGGTTGGATTGATATGGAGATATCACGATCCAACACATAAGTGTGCATTACGGAATGTTGCACTGGATTGACCCATCACCGAGAAGGCTACATACACGTTATGTTGAGTCACAAGTGCTTCTCGGGTACAATGGTATTGTCATCCTTAGACTTGAAGTCACTAGATATTCTAGTTGTGGATCATTGTAATCTTGGTAGCGTTAAACGCTACACCGTAACTGGGTAGTTATAAAGGCGTGTACTGGATACAATGAGAAGCAAGCTTAGAGATCGTAGTGGACGTAGAGAGGATTTGCCCCTCCCACATAACGGGAGTAAATATCCTAGGCCACTCGAGGATAGTGCTTATAGAATGTCTGGCCAGACTCAAATAAATCAATATATGGGATATTGATGTTATTTGCACGAATAAGGCTATTCCATGGATCGAGAAACTAGGGATTGGATATACGAGTGTGACTTGTATGTCTCGTGTCCAATCCGGATATGGAGGCAAAGGGATGAGACAATTACTTGTACAAGGTTGTCTAGATGACTATTCTATTAGTTGGCTAGAATGGATGTTTTGCTAGAAACCGCTCCATATTAGCAAATAGTTGCTACCAACTAGATAGAACCTATGGGGTCACACGCTATATAGAGTTGTACTAGATTTGGAATTAATTAATTGGATTAATTAATTAGAAGGATCACTTTGCAAACCCTTGCAAACTTAGTAGGGACTAATTTGCAAGGAAGGGACTAAATTGAATTCTAGTTGGACTAGAATAAGTCCTTTAGGTAGTTAACAAGGAGTTGTTGGACTATATAAAGGACCCTCCTTCCTTCCTTCCTCACAACTTATGCTCATTATTGATCATAACAAGAGTGGGAGAGAACAAAGGAGAGAGAGAGCAAGCAACAAGGGCCGAACCCGACCCTTGCCGCCGCCCCCTCACCCCGTCGGCCAAAAGAGGGCCGAGCCCCCTTTTTGTCTCGTTTTGCGTGATTCCTTCACCCTCCTCTCATTCCGGGCTAGCACCAAGGAGTTTGGGAGATCTAGGAGCAACTCTAGGCGTGGATCAACTATAGAGAACGTGACACTATTCGCGTTTGAAGTCATCAAGGAGAACCCAAAGGTGTGTTTATGATTTCTTACCTTTACTATCGTTATGCATCTAGACTTGTGATCCTTGGAGGGTTTTGCATGGCTATTTGTTTGATTATGCTTCCGTTGCGCGATCCATGAATCAAAACCCTACAGCATTTACTATGCCAACTATTTCAGTTTTCGCGTAATAAACAATAATACGGTGTATAAACTGAAATCGTAACACATAAAATCATGTTATGCTCTACGACATGTGGCTCTGATACCACTGTTGGGTTTTGACGTAGGTAACACAGCGGAATAACAAAAATTAATCCTACTTCAAAGCCCACCACGGATCGTCAGGAGGAGACATCATAACATGATAAGAGACATAGTATTGTGTACCTTTTGATTTGTGAGATCACACGAAGAATGATGTCCTCGTCTCTACGGTTGATCCACGTCTAGAGGTGAGATCTAGATTCTTCCTTCAAACAAGTGCTAGCTTGAACCCGGAGGAAGAGGGAAGAGGATCAAAGCAACAAGGACAAGAGGAGGTTTCGGCCTCCTCTTTGTGCCGACGGGAAGGGGGGGGGGGGGGGGGGGCGGACGGGCCTAGGGCGTCGGCCTATGACGCTCCAGAATACAGGGGTCAATTTAGGAAATAGTGACAAATAGAAAACGACACGACGATCGAATCGGCACCACTTACGGCTCACGATGGTACCTAAACAAAGATTCGTCTACCAAATCAGTACCATGTGCGCCATCAGCGCGGGTACCAAATACAATATCATATTTAAATAAAAACATATTCATTTACTTCATAAAATCTGATAGAGCGGTATGTGACTGTCAATTTGAAAAAAAATACTTTATATCAATAAATAATATTAATTATCTTGTATCAATTCTATGGATCATTAAATTTTAAATTTAATTAAATGACCCACGGCTTGAGATTATAATTTTTTATAATGTTAGGCACTTGTGCTTGAGTCTTGGCCCGATCGTGGTTTGGATTGGGTTTGCGTTAACCTTTTAAATATCCAACCTAGTTCGGTACGACCCAACCCAGCCCAACCCAGTCCAGCCCGACCCACGACCAGGCCTAGTCCTAATGTTTGGCTTCAATAGGTGGCAAAGTGTTAGTATCTAAAACTCAAGGGGCAAAGTATACTTGTGCCAAAATATAGGTGTCAAAGTGTCTTTTACCCTAGAGTGCTTTTGCAGCACTAGAATTTTCCCCAAAATTAGATGTAGAGTACACCAATAATAAGAGAAGGTAAATGAAATAGAAAAAGCAACGAAAACGTCAGGCCACAGAAGCAGCTTTATCTGTGTAGCTCTCCCTCTCTCTTTCCCTCTCCTCGTTCCCTTCTTCTACCTTTCATGGTAATCATCTCTCTCCCTCTCTAAAACAGAAGAAATCTCTCTCGTCTCTCTCTCTCTTTCTCTCCAAGTTTCTTCAGCCTAGCCTACACATAGTTGTGCCTACTGCCTACCCATCTCTTTCTTTTTGGTGTAAAAAAAACCCTGCAACTCCACAGTGGTGCGCCCAAAAAGCGTTGTTGTCCCGAATCCCAATATAGAGAGAGAGAGCGAGAGAGAGATCTCTCTCTGTGTATCTCTCTCTAAAGAGAGAACGTCTGCAAACCCCATCAACCCCATAAAAGACTATTTGTGGTCCTCTCTTCTGCTCCAATTTGATCATATCATCATCGCCTTAGCTTTTTCCATTCATTTCTGATTTGTCAATTTCTATTGAATCTCACCTTCACCACAATCCCCAATAAATTTTAGTCTTTCAGTTCCCAAATGCAAGACCCAAGTCTGGTCATGATGGGTTCCGGCGGAGGAATTGGTGGTTTGGGTGACATCTCCGCCGCGGTTACTGACCAGCACGGCCATCTCAAGGCGGAGATCGCCACCCACCCGCTCTACGAGCAGCTCCTCGCCGCCCACGTCGACTGCCTCCGCGTCGCTACTCCCATCGACCAGTTGCCGCTTATCGAGGCTCAGCTCTCCCGTTCACACCATCTCCTCCGGTCTTACGCTTCCCAGCAACAGCACCACCACCACCAGCCTCTCTCTCCTCATGAGAGACAGGAGCTTGACAACTTTCTGGTTAGGGTTTATTTCTTTTCTTCAAATTCCAGATAAACCCATTTTTTTTTCGTTTCCAGCCTTTAATTTTTCTGGAAACCCAGAAAAATTAAAGGCTAGTTGGCAACAAGATTATATAGCATATTATGCCCTAATATGCTATATAATCTTGTTCTGAGTTTCCAGAAAAATTAAAGGCTGGTGGGCAACAAGATTATATAGCATATTATGCCATAATATGCTATATAATCTTGTTGTTTGTGTGTGATAAGTTGTGACTGAATTTTATTTTATGTTGTACGAATAACAGGCGCAGTATATGGTTGTGTTGAGTTCTTTCAAAGAACAGCTCCAACAACATGTCAGAGTTCATGCTGTGGAAGCCGTTATGGCCTGCCGTGAAATTGAACACAACTTACAAGCACTCACTGGTACACCATCCTCTCTCTGTGTTAATGGCTACTTGTGTAGGAGATCATTTTCTTCCATTTGGATTTAATTGGGTTGTTGGGTTGGAGTTATTCTTCTTTCTGTTCACAGCAGACCTAATTTCTTCTTTCTTTCTTCAAGTATGTGAATGCTTCCCTTATTAGTTATGTGGCTCTACCTAGCTAAGGAAGAAAAAAAAGGCTATTTTGTGAGGGATTCTTGGTTGTTTGTGTAGAGCCAAAGTAAATGGTTGGTGTTATGGGACCAATCAATTAGGTGGAGTATTTGTTTATAGTTATTGAGTTAGGAGAGGTGGTTAGTTGGATATGATGTAGGGAACAAGGAAAGAAGATAGAACTTAAACAACCCATATAAGTGCTACCAACAACTGGTTAGATGTGCATCTCTTCAATGGAATATACTTTCAGTTTCTAGAACACAGGTTTCCAGAGCTGATTGGTTTTGAAAAACATAGGATTTCTAGGATTTAGAATAGAGAAAATATTTAGAGTAGTGAAATATTAGAGATTGCACCAATATCTTTCACCCATTTTTTACAAAATTGACATCTTGAATGCTCATTTGGCAAGAATACATTTATGTGGAAGAGAGATTGTAGATGAATGTGAGATATTGGTGAATTTCCAAGATATTTCGTTATAGAACATATTTTTTTCTTGTTTATGGCGAAGTATTTTTATGTAGGTTAATCCAGCCAGACGAAATTGCAACGCGTAACATAATAACTTTTACCAATGTGTAGAAACTAACAACTCTGCTGAAGACCTACTTTTTGGTATATTGAAAGTGTAGACAGTTACCAGAAAGAGTGTAGTTGAGTTGGTCGGGATTCGTAAGACTTTGAACATTTGCCTAGATGTATTGAGTTGAAACTTTGAGATAACCTAGGACTGCCTATTGAACTTCTCAAATGCGAGAACATCAGTCTGAATTTTCTCAGGCTGCTTTACCTCTCCGGTACAATTTACAAGCTATTGCACTAAAGCGGGATTTTACTCAGTGCGGACTCAAATGATAGAGGCTGCGGGTTTCCCGCATCTTTAAAAAACGTGTAGACAGTTTTACTTTGATTGAAGAGACATAGAAAGTACTACTAAGAGATAACATACTTTTCTCCCCTTTCCAAACTCAGTTTTTGGTTAAGTTTTCCCATACTTTTGGGTGGTCATTTCTAGGTTATAGTTTTATCCGAAACTTCTTTTCTTTATTTATCCACATTTGAAACTCCTCGGAATGTTCATTTGAAATTTTTGATAAGTAAAAAAGTAGCAATAGTTCTAAAGATGCAAGAGATGCAGTAAAATAAAAGAGCCATTAGTAACTTCTTCAAAAGTATTTGCATGTTAGAGTTTAGATGATTGTAGGTGGGTTTGGTATGACTTATTTTCAGTTTTTAATCCACTTTGGACTTTTAATCTGTTTTGAGCTTTTCTGAAAGGTTTGGTATGACTTTTTCTGTGCCAGCTTTTGGATTTTGGCTTTTGTCTTGTAGTGTAAAACTGAATTGAGAAAAAAGTTGGGTTTCATGAACTTTTTTTGGACTTTTTTCTTCCTAAACAATAAAAATGAGCAATTTACCTCTATTTTTTTTGTACCAACATACAATGACATCTAATTAGACCTACTATAATTTTATTAGTAAATATAAAAAATACAAAATAAAAATTTTCACTAAGAAACAAAAGTGTTGCATCTTACCTTTTTTACAGCATAACTTTTTTCACTAAACCCATGCACCTTTTTTCATCAACTTCCTTGTCACGAACTTTTTTCACAACAACTTAAAAGTCGACTTAAAAGTCCAAAAAGTCATACCAAACCCACCCTGTATTTGAATTTCTCAAATATGAAAGAAATGCACTCACAAGAAGTCGGAGCCTCGAATATAGTAAAGGGAAAAAGTAAATTTGAGCCCTGAAATTGGAATTACACCAATTGATTCAACAAAAAATTAATGTATCATCAATGTAATGTATTTCAAGAGTAAGAGGCGCTTACATGGTCGAGTCAAATGATGTGGTGCTTCAAAGAAATTTATTACATTCTCCCAAGTCAATGTAGTTAAGTGCAATAGTTTCCTTTCGATAATTTTCATTGCTCATAAAATGTTGGACTTGGTGCTTTCTTAGTACAGCACCGACCAAATCCACACAAACTTGTGATACTGAAGCTTTGGAAGAGCGCTGGTTCAGCGACTACAAGAGTAGGAGTAAATTAAAGAACGCTAAGTCAGCGACTACAAGAATATGAGTAAAAAATTTCCTCCCCATGAAATAAACATGAGAATTCCTGTTTGAACTGTTGACAAGACATTTAAGATTCTCCTATTGACGTTGTTCCCATGAAGTACTTTAAAGCCTAAAAAGTGGTAAAAAAGAGTTGTCACCTATCACTTCGCAGTAAAGAGAATTCATGGGATCTGTTGCATCATTGGAGGTAGTACAAGTTGTTAAAACTACCAGCCTTCATTTAAACTCTGGTGAAGAAAGTGTTCCTCTTTTGGTCAAATGGCTAGTTGATTCTTAGGGTGTCTCTTATAGTTGAAAGGGATGGGAGTTATAGTTTCCAAACAGATGAAAGTAAAAACTGAATGTGAAGGTGAAAAGGGAAATGGGAAAACACATTGGTCAAATGCCTAGTTGCATTAAATCTGTGGTATTTGTTGTTGCTGTTGTGTTACTGTGAGAGAACTGTAGAGAGGTTGAGAGACTTGTTAATTTTCATATGAGAATGTGTATTGATCTGTTAATTTTTTTTTTCAGATCTGTTAATTGGGATATTTTGTTGATGTCGTTGATGTGTTAGATAGAGAGGCTGAGAGAGACAAGTAAATACATAAAAGAGCAGGGTAGGTCAAATACACATGTTTCTTAAAATTCGTGTCTACAGTAAGTCAGTAACAGGGAAAAAAGAGGTAGAACGGAGGAAGTAATAGCAAGTGAGTCCTCTTGGTAGATTTAAGTATGGGTAAGTTTTTTATTGATTCATTATACTTTTTTTTTTTGAGAAAAGCATGTACTTTAATTCATTATACTTTTATTAAAATCATTTTATTCAACAAAAATCACAATAAATCAATTATTTAATATTTTTAATAGAAAATAATTTTTTTATATCCTAAATGACCTACACATTTTTCTATAAAGTCTGAATTCAATATTTTGTATCCTAATTCTCTTATAACTCTTAGTGCACCAATAAATTAAGTAAGTATCACTAATGAATTATTTTTTTCTTCATATTTACAAAACAGTATTTAATTAAATAATTTATTTACTATTTATATAAGCACATCCCCTCGCGTTCGCGTTCGCCTTCGCCTCAACTTCACCTTAGAGGTCCAATTCTTTCTCACTTTCCTTTCATCTTCACTGTATCATCTTCTTCAACCGAATAACTTAACTCATGCAATAAAGTATGTAGTTTACACTTTTTTTTTGGTTTCACACGGTTCCGGGGCTTCGCCCCGTAATCCGGTACGACCCGGGTCGCATGCCTGGATATGGCAGGTAAGTCTCCCAGTGAGAATTTGTAATTCGCATGATTATGTAAAATGTAAATAGTAAATGAAGCATGTGGATTGGGTACATTTTTTGGTATTTGATTTTATTGGATTAGTTTCAGGGTTTATAAACTCAACAACAGACCAGACCAGACCAATAATGTTAGAATGGCCAACTCCCTTTCCTATAGTTGCCAGGTCTCCTGATGCATTATTATTTGTCTAAACAACTTTTTAATTAACGAATGGTTGGGCAGCTCCATTGCTTCAATGGCGGAGTCCTCGGATATCAAAAAATACCAAAATTTATGCCCAAGGTTAACGCCCCAACTGTGAGACTTGTTCGTAAAAATTCTATAGCAACACGGTACATATAACTCCCTTAAAATTAACTATGTACTGTTTCACCTTTATGGCACGTTTGGTTTTCCTGACTATTCGTACTAAACTGGACTGGACTGGACTAAATTTTCCGAATAGGATTGGACTGGATTAGCTGAGCTATATTTAATAATGTGTTTGGTTTTGTACAATATTAATTCAGTATTAATGTATAAATAGTCCAATCCAGCTAATACCCTCATGTGAGAGGGTACTAATTTGGGATATTAAACACCATCTTTTCACTATTTAGTACTGGTATTAAAATTAGTCCAGAACACCAAACACACTATTAACTAATACATGGACTATATTTAGTCCAATCCTAGCTAATACAGCTAATACTGAAAAACTAAACGTACCCTTAGTGAAATGTGGTAACTAGGAAGTACTAACTATGTTTCTTCTCTTTCCCATGCGGTTGACTTTTTTACCCATATCTGGGTCACTTTGACTCGGTGATTTGGATAGCAAAACGGCGTAATTTTTTGACAAATATTTCATAGTATTGTAGAGTAAACTGATGTATTGTTTTGCTAACCAAATCATCGGGTCGAAGTGACCAGTGAATAGTGTCAAAAAATAAAGTAAGGTGAAAGAGAAGAAACAGAGGTAGTATAACATATACTGTAGCGGTGATCTCGCATTGTTTCTTCACGAGGTTGTGGTTTGATTCTTTTCCACGTCACTGTTTGGATGGATGGACCATATTATTCGATCAATATGTGGTTTGATTCTTTTCCACGCCTCTGATGTTGTCATGAATAATTTCATTTTGCAGTTTCTTGAAATTGTACGTAGTTGAAGTTTGTAGTTCGTACTACTTGGTAGTTGGTACCCACAAAACGTGGGTTATTCAATAACATTTTACCTTCTGGTGTTGTGTGGCCGAGCTGCTCGTGCATGTAGGGTTAGAAGTTTTGTCTGACATTGCATGGTACATGTTCAATGTGAGCAAAGTATTGGCATTTTCTAACAATGGTACACTCCTATCATGTCATGTTACAAATTTCGGGGTGAGTGAAGAAGAACAGGAAAAAAACTAGCAATTGGTGTCTTTTTTTTAATCATGTGCAGTGTCAACAGCGCGGGCCCTAGCAGGGTTGGAGGGGGCCTGTGCGAGAGGGGGCCGGACCGGGTTGAGGGGTCGGGAAACTTGAACTCCACTGGTCGCGGTGGGTAGGGGGGGGGGGGGGTGGCGGCAAATATATATTTAGGGGTTGACATGGCCGGGGAAGGGTTGGCTAATATATATTACTAATATATTAAATAATCCATTTTTAATATTAATATTTGTAGAAATTAATAATATATTGATACGGTATTGTTTTGAGGGTGCCAGGTCGGGTCAGTTTGTGTACAAGTTGAACCACAATGGACTCGGGGTTAGGGTGCTGGGCCTGCTTGGGTGTTGGAGGGGGCTGGGCTGGCTCATTTTAGTGCGGGTGGTCGGTTTCAAGCCTTGACCGGTCCCCTTGACACCTTGATGCAGGGAGGGGATCTATATCGGGACTAGCCTCCGCTCAATTTCAAAATTTGTTATTTTATCCCTAATTTTCACGTATATTATTATTTAGCCCCCATAAACATTTTAGAATTTATAATTTAGCTTCTACTCATTTAGCTATATTTGCCTAATTTCGACTTTTAGCCCTCACTCCAATAAATTCCTAGATCCACCCCTACCTTGATATGCAGTCGAATCTGTAAGTTGACATGATAAAAGAAACTCAGTCATTCTTGTTAGGAAAGGACACTTTAAAGTTTAAACCCATATGCGTGCCAAACTTCAGAACATATACAGTGATTGTGTACTACTATCAGAGACGGATCCCGCCCAATACTAGCCACATCATATTTCCGGAGTGTATGTGATTTGAAATTTGGCACTCTAAAAGGGTGAAAGTGTCATTTCTCAAACTGGGAGTGGTGAAACTGTAAGTTGAGACTTTGACATGTTCCATTCTTCATGTGGAAATGTTCCCCCCATGGGCCTCAAACTGTTAATGTCTCTTCTTTTGGGTCATGTATGTATACATATTGGGCCAACCTGGTCCAATTTCATTTAGTGGTACTTCCTTTTTATCCATCTAAACCTCTGATATGAGATTGTTGTCTTTAGCAGAGCCCAAAAAGAAAGGGTTGTCAACTACATTTAGACTAGACACAAATTCAATAATCTATCTACTAATTTATCTAATAATTAAAAAAAAAAAAATCTATCTCTTCCAAAGTCAGTCATCCTTTTTAGCAGAGTTTAATTTTGCTAACAATAGGTAGACTTTTTGCGTCAGAATAAATGGTCAGGTGTTGATAGCTTACATGACAGTTAATGGGTAGGTTTATCTCACATTGTAGTGTTTCGTTCCCTAGTATAAGATGTTGGTTTCTGGTCGCACTTAGTGAGTTTTTTAGCCCCTTTTTCATTTCATCTTTACCAATGTGATGATGATGGAATGTTCAGGAGCGAGTCTTGGAGAAGGGACGGGGGCAACGATGTCAGATGACGAGGATGAGATGCAAATGGACTTCTCACTGGATCACTCTGGGGGAGATGGGCATGACATGATGATGGGTTTTGGTCCTCTTCATCCCACAGAATCTGAGAGGTCTCTGATGGAAAGAGTTCGTCAAGAACTCAAAGTTGAACTCAAACAGGTAACAAATTAATACCACTACTCATTCTTTTATTTATTAATTTATTAGTCTTGCAACTTTCTTCAAGAGTAAGGTAACATTGATTTTTTTTGCCTTATATGAATGTTAACAGGGGTTTAGGTCAAAAATTGAAGATGTGAGGGAAGAAATATTGAGAAAAAGAAGAGCAGGGAAGCTACCTGGAGATACCACTTCAGTGCTGAAAAACTGGTGGCAGGAACATGCCAAATGGCCCTATCCCACTGTGAGTAACAGTTTCAAAATTATTCATCCCCTTTTCCCATTCAATCCTAGTTAGTCCCAAGTCGCAACACACTGTTTGGTGTCCGTTCAAAAACAAGAAATATAGTGGAAAAATTGTTGAAAAAATACGTTTAAAAACAAAGTCAGAAAACTGTTTGGTGTGTCCTAAGAATGTTGAAAAACATGTTTGACTACACTTTCAAACTGCGATGTTAATTTTACCTAATACTACTATCATTTTGTACATATAACAATAACAGTACGAAAGAAAACGCTACTAAATGTTTAAGCACCAACAGTACGACAAAACATAAAATAAAAACACTAAAGGGCATTATTCAGTTTTTTATTGTTTTTAAACAAAGAAAACGCTGTTTTTAAACACTACTAAATGCCTGTAATGATGGATGCAGGAAGATGACAAAGCAAAACTGGTGGAAGAGACGGGGTTGCAGCTGAAGCAGATCAACAACTGGTTCATCAACCAAAGGAAGCGAAACTGGCATAGCAATTCCCAGTCTGTCACGGCTCTTAAATCTAAGCGCAAGAGGTAAAAATAATTAGCCAACAATTCAGAAAGAGAGAATGTGTATAGAGCTCTCATATAACCCTCCCAGTGGCAGAAGAAACGATGTTCGAAACAAAAAAATGTAGGAAGATCTTTTTATGACTGAGGAAAAGTAAAAAGAAAACACTACTGTAACATAATGGGTGTCATAGAATGGCATACTAGGTAGTAGACGAGACTTGATCAGGTTTTCGCCCAGTGTGGAAACTAACATCTTTTGTTGTATCGCTCGCTGTAATGGTTTACTACTACTTTTACTACTCCTACTATTGTTTAATTACGTTGTATCTAGCAAACAATGCACATTGGTATGATCTTGGCCGCTGATTGTAACACTTTCTTTTGAATACGACAAGATCGTGAACATTTTTTTACTGCACCTGTGTTGTTCTGTTGGTGAGGCGCTGGATGATGTTCAGATCGGACCGGGCTTGGTCTCGGGTTACAAAAACAGGAGCACATTATGTAGTCGGGCTCAATTCTGAAGCCCAAGCCAATGAATGGGCTAAACCTCTTATACCCAAGCCTTGAAATGTCGGGCTAGGTGGGTAACGAGGCCCTAGTAAGAAAAGGATTATAAATATTACGCATTCTTTCTCTCCCTTGCTTTGGTCTCGAAGTCGTGAATTCACGATTACATATATACAATAAAAAAATAAGTCAAGAATACTGCCAATGGCCATGTGGAAAAACAGATCGATCACCGACTGGATGTTTAGGGGAGATAAATAATCCATCTTGATCGGATCCAGAGATTTAAAAGGAGTGATAGTCACGTGATTATTAGAAAATACGTCCCCAATACTTTAATTATTTTATTTCTTTTTATAAGAGGTGATTGTGCCATCTATTCGTTCATTATTATGAGTAATTGAGTATGGTCTCAACTTGCGTTCTTAATCATTTAGTATTTAATATATGATATGATGCATTTGGTGGGTGTTCATTTTCGTTTATTTGACTGTTAATTAACTAGTGATCACATACTTGCAAACCATCACCTCCACCACTTAACTCTATTCCCATTTCATTGCTCATGCTACCAAGTATTTCCTTTTACAAATAACGCGCTACTATCTCTTTGTCCAATAGATTTATACACGAAAAATAGTGCTACTTATGGCAAATTGTGCTGAGACCCATGAACTAATTATTGTAGATGACTTCAGTTCGGTCCCTTCATATCTGCGGCCGAGGTAGAAATTAGATATACGGTCAAGGATATGAAATTATTCCTGAAATCCCCTCATATCTGTCGCGGAGGTAGGAATTAGAAAGTGTTGGGGAGTAATTCTAAATTTTAAAGAAATTCAGGGCATTTTCATAGTTTTACAGAAATTTAGGGCATTTTCATAGTTTTACAGAAATTTAGGGCATTTTCATAGTTTTATTTGGGGCAATTTTTTTTCCTTTTTTTTGTGTTTAAAAAGGGGTATTAGTGTTGTTTTTTAAAATTAAGGTGCGCCGCCGTGCTGTATGCTAGCTCCGCCAATCTCACACATTTACGCAACCAATACATGATCCACATCACCTTCATACAAAATTGAACCATTTGGGGGTGCAGTTGAGTTGATCGGGCTTGCATTCTTAACGCTATGGGCATTTGTCTAGAGGTCTTGAACTCGGACCTTGGGGTAATTCTAGGACTGCCTATTGGTCTTCTCAATTGCGAGTCTGTCAGTCCGGGTTCTCTCAAACTGATTTACCTCTCTATAGTTTGCAAGCTATTGCACTAGAGCGTGAGTTTACCCAGAGCGCAACCGAAGAGTAGCGGCTGCGAGTTCCCACATCATAAAAAAATGAATCATGTTTACCGATGGAGATCCAGTGGAGTTGATAGCCTGTCAACTCGTGTTTTTTCAGGTTGGTTTACCTTCTCTGGTGTGGTTTACAGACTATTGCACTATATCAGGTGTTTATTCAGTGCCCACGCAAATTTAGTGTCTGCGAGTTCTCGTGTCACTAAAAAAGCTGAAACATAATTACACTGTGTGAATAGTCATTTCTGATAAACATATAGTCTTCCTTATGTATCTACTATATATATATATATAATTGTATCATAAAAAAAGCTTGAATTATGTACGAACACAACCAGACACGTACACATGTATGTTAATACCGCGAGTGTTTTACGAAATACTATCGATTCACGAATATAGATGTGGGTTGAGATCTTCCTTTCACCAGACACAGTGATATTTTGTCAGAAAATGACGAACACTCTAACCAGCAATACCTGCAAAAGTCGAGAGGCCTGAGATAATTCTATGATCTCTCTTCCGATACCCAATTAGTTGTTGTGGTTATGGAGAAATCAATATCAAATTTAGATTGTTACTTGTAGCCTTGTGTTAGAGAGTGGGAGATCTCTTTTTATGTAACTAATACCTTTCTGTAGATAGAAGATTGTTTCATAATTGAAGTTAGCTCGAGATTATAATCTTATAATTATGTGAAGTCAATATCTCTTCTTAGGATTGATCTTACATCGGGTGTGATAACATATATTTCTCTCCCAATTATGTCCGATAAATATCTTGGTTTCCTAAATTACTCGAGTTCCCACTACATCAAATGGTGATAAATTGGGGCTGATTTACAATTTTCTCTAAATTTCAGGGTCAAATTACAAAACAACACTAAAACAACACCCACAGAAGGCAAATATAAATCGCTGTCCAGACACTGAACATAACACCTGTAGTATCTCTCCACCATTCCTTCCCTTTAAATACCCCCTGCCTGAAAACTTCCAAAAGCTCTAACACTCTCTCTCGCCGATAGATCACCTGCTAATACTCAGATCCACACCCTCTTCCTCCAACCATGGGTTTCCCGACCAACGGCTCATCGGAGAAGCCCCTGAAGTTCCTGATCTACGGCCGCACCGGCTGGATCGGCGGCCTCCTCGGCAAGCTCTGCGACTCTCAGGCCATCGAATACGTCTACGGCTCCGGCCGTCTCGAGAACCGTAGCTCCCTAGAGGCCGACATCGAATCAATCAAACCCACCCATGTTTTCAACGCTGCTGGCGTCACTGGCCGACCCAACGTCGACTGGTGCGAGTCCCACAAGGTGGAGACCATTCGGACCAACGTTGTTGGTACGCTGACGCTCGCTGATATCTGCAGGGAGAGAGATCTGGTGCTGATCAATTACGCGACCGGGTGTATTTTTGAGTATGATGAGGCGCATCCTCTTGGATCTGGGATTGGGTTTAAGGAGGAGGATAAGCCTAATTTTATTGGGTCTTTCTATTCCAAGACCAAGGCTATGGTTAGTTTAACTTTTTTGAATTCTCACGTTAAAATGTTTCTCAGTTTTCAGTTTGTGTTATTGGATCTTTCTATTGCAAGACCAAGGCTATGGTGAGTTGGTGTTGTTGATCTGTGTTTTGATTTGGATAATGTGATTCGGATCCGCAAATTAGTAACCTGATTTTGTTTTAGTTGGTTGAAATTTTGTAGATCTGTTGATCTGTTTCATTTAGATCTGTGAAAATTGGGCATGTGTTGCGAACGATAAGTTTTCCCTTTCATTTTAGGGGTGGACATTGGTTTGAGATGAGTTTAGGATGCTGACAGTTTAGTTTGTTAGTGAAAATTATTACTTTATCATTTTCATTAGTAACTAGTAAAATTATAGTAGTAGTGGGTCAAATTAATTACCATGCTAGTATGGGAATCCGAAATGGGTAGATTGGTCATTTTGGTGATTAAGAAGAACAAAGTCAAGAAACGGCTGGTAAAACTGGGCTTTATGAGAATCCAGGTTTACACTAAAAAGTCAAAACCCGAATGATGGCAAAACAAATCCATATTAAAGTTTAAAACAGATGAAAAGTCCCAAGTTAATTAAAAGCTACCGTTAGTGTGGGTCTTATGGTCATGTTAATGCATTTTATGTAGTCAATGGATCACAATGACGCAATTAGGAAGAAATCTAGATGTTGCAGCTATGATAGAGATTCATCTGAGGTGGCTTGATCATGTGTATCATAGGTTCTCAAATGCACCAATTAAGAGAACTAATATGGTTCTCTTGATTGGGCAGACACAATACTATTCAAATTAAACCCATGTGAGTGAATAGTTTTGGACACTCGGAATTGTTCCATGTAACCGACCCGATCAAACTGGGAATGAAGGGTTATATAGTTGTTGTGTGGCATGAAAATCTGAGTGAGGCAGAAACACCTCATTTTGGTGTTTTAAATTATCCATTTGGCATTCTAGCAGGTCAACCCTTTTTCGCACTAGTGATAGGTTTGTTGAATATCTACGCATTTAGCTGCACTTTAAGTGAAAGTGGAAGGCTTGTATTCATGCTTTATAGAACCGTTGACTTTACCCTCACAACTTTTGTTTATCTTGACCAGGCCCTGTTCGTTATCAGCTGAAAATCTGAAAAATCGGCTTAAAAATTTTTAGTGAAAGATCCAGCTTACCTGAAAATTATAATCTGTGGTATAAGTAGAAATTGTAGATTTGTAATTTGATCCATTTGACAAAAATTCAAGAGATAATTTTAGAGACTTATGCCATCTGTGTTATTTACTCTTCTTCATCCATCTTTGTTGATGTCCAAAGGTTGAAGATTTGCTCGGCAATTATGAAAATGTCTGCACTCTACGGGTGAGGATGCCGATCTCGTCTGACCTGTCGAACCCCCGCAATTTCATCACGAAGATCACCCGGTACGACAAGGTCGTTGACATCCCAAACTCCATGACAATCTTGGACGAACTTCTTCCGATTTCCATCGAGATGGCGAAGAGAAACCTCACCGGGATTTGGAACTTCACCAACCCTGGAGTGGTCAGCCACAACGAGATCCTAGAGATGTACCGCGACTACATCGACCCAGACTTCACATGGAAGAATTTCAATTTGGAGGAGCAAGCAAAGGTGATTATTGCACCAAGGAGCAACAATGAGCTCGATACGACCAAGATGAAGAAAGAATTCCCTGAGCTCTTGTCCATCAAGGAGTCGCTCATCAAGTACGTTTTCCAGCCAAACAGGAAGACTCCCGTCGCTTGAGATTCCGAGGTTAATTTATTTTTATTTTGTTTGAACTGTTGCTATCATTTATACGTATTACATCATGGGGGATGATTGTTTGCCACTATTTGGGGCTTTTTTGTGGCAAGCTCTCTCGCATGATTCTGTTTTCTGTAATTCAATTGTTGTAGCCTTATTTACCCACTTTGATTATGAATAAATGAGTTGAAAGTTGTTTACTAGTATAATCAGTTGCAATAATCTTGCCAGAGATATATGTATTAAGGCTTCACCTAAGTCCCTTCTGCTTTTCTCTGCCTCCTTTTCTGGAACCTCGGTAAAGAAGTGAGGAAAATACATACCAACCTGTGTTTTTAACATTATTAAAAAGCAACCTGAGGTGTCACCTTTACCTTCCGACTGTAAAAAATAGGATCACTTCGATTTGGGTTTGGTCTGCTTAGGGTTTGGCTTTGAGGTCTGACCATTGAAGTCACTGCTTTGTGTTTGAGTTGATATTGGTTCTATTTTGAGAGTGTTTGAATTGATGTAGGACTTTGCTCTGTTTGATCTTTTGAAGATCCTGATAGATTTTAAGTTTGAATTTGGAGGTGTTGGTTGCTCATTTGGTGTATGGTGCCGGGATTATGGCTCTTTATGCGCGTACTCTGGAATTGGTTTCCAATCTTACATCTCTTAATGTGTTGGCGGAGATTTGGCATTTCAATTTAGCTCCTTTACGCAGGATTGGTTTGTCTAAAATTCGGTTCGGGGGGTGATAACAGAGGTTAGTGGTGGTTGGGTTGGTCTGTGAAGAAGGATCTTGTCATTTTCAATGGTGAAATTCAGTGATGAATTGTAGAGGACCGATTTGGGACAATTGGATTTGTTTAGGCAGAGTAGATTAAGGGAAGTTAATGATGGAATCTCAAATATTGCATTTGATTATCACGGTCTGGTTCAGTGTTCAATCAAGCATAGGTTTAAAATTCTATGTGAAAAAATCACCAAAATTCAATTGAATCACACTAATGAGGGACATTAGTGACAAAGTAGTGAATGAATTACTTATTCCAACACAATAAAATGACTTAAAAGTAGACAATTTGAAACTAATTTAGAAACAAATAGAGACCGAAACCAAACTTTTCAACTGAACCTGACATGGTTTTCCATGTCTACTGATCACCAGCTTAAGTTTACATAGATGTAGGACACGTGGATCTTCCTAAGTACTAGTAGTCAAGATCATCATCTCCAGTTTTATTGCGAAAAAAAAAAAATAGAGGCACCCTACCTTAAGAACTCTTTCAAGGATGTTGTTTCATGATCCCATTCTTGTGATACATAGATGATCCTTTAAAGCTGGGGTTGTTCTTGGACATCGAGTATACAGCAGTAGTAGAATGTAAGCTCCAAGGAGCCCCAGGAATGTAATTGTAGATTACCAGTGGTGCCCTAACCTCATGGGTCCCATCATTCCACGTAATCGCACCCGACATAATTGGCTGCTGTGAAATCTTAGGTCCCGCAACCTTCACCGTGAAGGTTTTCTTCTCTCCAACTGCGGAGAAAGAGAGAACCGAAGGTTCCACGGTAACCCCAACATTTCCCAAAGTGTAAACAGTTGTTTTGTAAGTAGAGTTTGCATCTCCAACATTTGTAACTGTCCTGGTGAAAACAGCCGATATTTCCTCGCCGTCGTCCACGTAAAGGGAGAAGGAAGGGTAGTTTAGATCCCATCCTCTCCCAGGCTCTGTCCCAGAACAAGTACTGTTGTCCCCTGTAACGAGTTGCAAGATGGTTGTGTTGTATCCTTGTTTGCAGAGGAAGTTGACATAATCCGCTTCCGATGCATCAAAGATTAGACCCGGGTCTACGGCTGCAGTCGGGTTAATATGGCCTGACCCGTATGCAAATTCCCGGTCTTGATGCTTGTTTGAGTCCATAACCATAGCTGAAAGAAACGGCAGTTTGAGAATGGCAGCTAAGATGTCATAAAAAGAAGAAATTCCTAGTACGTTTACCTGTAGTCATCAGAGCAGATTTAACGGCGGCTGGGGACCAGTTGGGGTGGGCGGCTTTGACGTAGGCGGCCGCACCGCTGGCGTGAGGGCAAGACATGGAGGTTCCGGAGATGATGTTGTAGTCAACGCTCCTGGTGTCCTTGGGGTCAATGGAAGGTGCTCCCAATGGAGACCAGGCGGCTAGGATGTCAACTCCAGGAGCAGTTATGTCAGGCTGCTTGCATCAGCAACCGGTTTTTAGTGTCCGATATCTAATTAGGCGTCGGGTATTATTTAGTGTGAATGATTTCATCTTACCTTGAGAATGTCTGGACTGATCGGGTTGGGTCCTCTGGAAGAAAAGGAGACAACAATGGGTGCCGTTACATCCTGGAAAGCCTCGCTTGTCAAAATTGTCGCGACTGGGTATCTGTTAAGGTGAAAACATTTTATGGGGAACATTATGGGAATGTGTTGGCAACCTTTTCTACAAAGAAATGTTGAAGTAAATTTTCTCAGAGTTTTCTTACTCTGCTGTTCTGATGTAGGCGGCAACTTTAGCTGCATCCTCAAAGCTGATAACAGTGGTTGGTAAAGGGTAAGTGAAGGCGAAATCAGTATACGTTGAATCAGACATTATGGCACCAAAACCGTTAGCTGCTACAATTCCGGAACCATCCACTATGGTGTCGCACAGAACAATCTTTCCTTTAACTTTATAGGAATTTAGGGATAAGCATAACCCTGCAATTTCTGGATTAGAGCCGTGGCTGTAGTTTGCTGCTTCTCCTCCCCAGATCAATGGAAACGATAGCCCGTTTAGGTCAAAGTTGTTCACAGACAGCCCCTTCATTTTTGTCATACACGAGAAAGCAGTTAAGACAAATATCCACTGTGGTGGTGAGTCAGGTGTGTTGATTTTATTTATGAGAATTGTGTCTTAGGGCTTTTTGGTACCGACTGAAAATCTAAATAGTCAGCTGAAAATAATCTAAGAAAATAATTTGGCCAAAAATGTGAAATAGTTGGAATTTCTAAAGTTCTTCTGTATAAGCATAAAATCGCCAGAATGTATTACAATCTGTAAAATTAGGCAAATTACGAGTCCAAGACAAATGTTAATCGGAGTTGCAAAACAGTGTAACAAACGAAATTAAATTAGAATGACCGATTTCAATCAAAACAAATTAAATTTTGAGATCAGTAGCTTACGTTGAAAACAAGTCCGTTGCCAAGAAGAACTTTGGTGTAAAATTTCCTGTCGATTGTGCTGGCGGCGACGGTGAGCGTCCAAGGCGCGAAGTTGGCCACTGACACCGGATAAGGTCCGGAGTTACCGGCGGAGTTTGACGTGAGGATCCCGTGTTTCATGGCGTGGAAAGACCCGATCGCGATGGGATCTTTGAAGTATTTGGAGGGGAAATCCGATCCGAGCGAGACCGACAGGATATCGACTCCGTCAGCGATCGCGTCATCGAAAGCTGCGAGTATGTCTGCAGTGCCGCATCCAAATGACCAGCACACCTTGTAAACTGCTATCCTCGCCCCCGGGACGCCTCCTCTAGCTACTCCTTCAGCTAGGCCTAGGTAACTCGCGTCAGCGACTTCTGTGCCCGCAGCGGTCGACGCGGTGTGGGTTCCGTGCCCTTCACTGTCTCTTGGGGAAGCAATGTCGGTAGTGTCGTAGTAGCCATCGCTATTGTAGTATCTCGCCCCAATAATCTTGCTGTATGATTCAAAGGAAATACGAAAAAATAGTGAGAAATTATTCGGACTTAAAGACTTTGACCGGTGTTATGGTCTGTTTCGCATCTTCCTAGTTGACTTGAGGAGTCAGTTTGATCGACTCATTTTGCTGACTATATGATACAAAATTTTGCTATTTTTTTTTTATAACATTGTAATGTTAAAGGAAGATTAACGATATTATGAAAAGATTAACACATTTTCATATCAGATCATTAGCTATATTAGTTGGTCAAAGTGACCTCTAAAGTCAACCAAAAAGATTCTAGCAAAACGAAAGTAGCATTTGGGAACAGGTTCCGTACTTGTTACAGGTGAAGTTTGCACCGTTGCAGGAACCCTTCCATTTCGCTGGTGGAGGTCCCATGCCTTTGTCGCTGAAGCTATGAGATTCCGGCCACACTCCTAATAGAGTTTAAACCAAAGATTACGTAAACGGGTCATGGAAGGGTTCAAGCCCTGTTGTGTGGGTGATGAGACAATGAGCTTACCGGTGTCCAGAAGTCCAATGACGACGTCTCCTTCCACTAAGTTTCCTAGCTTGCCTTTGCTGAAACCCATGAAGTCCCAAGACCTTGTTGTGTGCAACTTCAGTTTGTGGTTTGGGAAAACCGAAACCACACCTTCCATTCCTGCAATTGCATACAAAGACGGGTGAATACACTTCCTATGTTCCTATATCGTATCATCTTTCTCGTATGTCTCTTTTCGTCTTTTCCTTTTTTCACGATAACTCACCTGAAACCTTTGCAGCTTCATCATCGGATAGTTTGGCTGCAAATCCATTAAAACTCTTCCCGTAGCTGTAAACCAGTGAGTCTTTGGCTGATGAAGCACTGCAGGGAAAGGGAACTTAAATTGCTGATGAGATTATGCAATAACATTGGAAGATTCGGAGCATGTTTCTTTCAAACTCTCATGACCGTAAACATGGAATTACTGTGAACCATTTAGATGTAGTAGCAGTAAAAAGAAACAAGAACACCAACCTTCCAAGAACATGTTTCAGTATGGAGTGATGTGTGAATTTAGTCGATTCTTCTCCACGAGGCAGGTTTCCCATGTACACAATATGCACCTAAACATGCAGAAAAACAAGGGGACATCTTATCAAACATTACAAACTCTTGTTCTTCAAATCGTCAAAGGATGAAATATTGAGTCGTGTAGTCCGTCCGTACCTTTTTGTTGTCATCGCAGTGACAATTCAGGACAAGGGTCGCAAGCAAGCATGCTAAGATAAGAGGAAGCAACTTTGTATTCGCCATTGGTAGTGGTTTTGCTTGTGAGTTGATGGCTGAAGAATGAAATCTATCGATCATGTTTATATAGAAGCCAGCTTCGACATGGGTATTGGAGTGGCCGTCTTCAGCATCTCAGCCCATCTCTCTCAAATGCGGCTTTTATTACAGGTTGGATGGAATGTTGTTTTTTCCATCATGGCAATCTCAATTGTATCAAAACGTATGGGATGGGTTGGATTTTTTTGCTTTGTTACATACGCCAGTGTGAGAAGTTATGTAAGTTCTTTTGGCAAATCTATAAAAAAGAAAAAAGGTTACAATTATAGAAAACAATAAAAGAATGCATTGACACAGCATGTTGGTGTTACCTCTCCGGGTTGAACATGGCATGTAAAACCGATTAGTTCACCCTATGATGCTGCTCAGATGTTTGCGATTACGGAAGAAAGTAATATCTGGTAGGTCCTTGTCAATCTTAGGGTGATGTAAAATAGTAGTTATTCTTTGTGGTGAAGGGTCTGAGAGGTGCAGTGATGAGAGATCCCTATTTTACAAAAATATTTGGAAACAAATTTTTTGCTGTGAAATGCGATTTAGTGGTTAATAATGCGGGCTATGACATTGATTTCAATTACTATCATGATTGTGGTTCACTCTTTAGTGATTCACCTGGTGGAGTGAAGTGGCGGTTAGGGACGACAATTGGATACATTCCGATAATCTATACAATAGTTTCGCTGCCCTCGTTGAGCTCTTGCCTTCGCTGCACCTCTCGTCCGCTCAGCTAAACGAGGTCTCTTATTTACTCGGTAGTTGACCAGATGACGCTGTGACTCTTGTGTTTGCTCACTCCCTCAACTTTGCAACTTTCTCAAATTACGTGTTGGGAGAAGTTGCAAATGTATTAAAAATATTGTTCGATGTGGTATAATCCAATCCTAATCTGGAAAATTTTAAATATGGTATGATTCGAACAATGTGGATTGAATTTGGATACTGAATAATCTGATTTAAATCGGGTCCGTTGCTATCTTTAGTTATGGTTAATTAGTCAACTTATAAAATTATTGCTGGATAAAGATATGTTGCTCGACACGCTATGTACTTTTTTTAGGCAGTGAACACGTTATGTACTTGGGTTGAGGCTAGTTAGAGCCATTTTTTTTAGGAAAATGGTAAAATCTATTCAAGGGACGTCAACTCTGAAGAATCAAAGTTATTTACATCAATAGCCCAATCTGGAACTTCTGAATAATAGCTAATCTTTTTGGTTGACTTTAGAGATCAACTAAATGGGAAAAAGTATTGCCTTCTCTTCTAACGTAAACAAATTCAACTACGCTAAAATTGGACATCAATGCTCTACATTCTAGCGATCGATTCTTCAGGTCCCGAAATGGCAATAAGTTCTTTGATATTTCCTGAAGCACCATCACGCAACAGCTGCGTCGCCATCAAACCATCCAATTCCACATGCACTGTCCTGAAGCCATTTTCTGTCGAAAAAATCAGACCTTCTCGTACTGCACTAAGGTCGGCCATTAATGGCGATCGCTCCCTGGAAATTCGTCGCTGTCTAGCAGCCTGAAATTCCCCTCACCCGGGGTCTCTAATAACAGACCCAACTCCTGTAGCTGCGCCATATTGAACCCAACTCGCATCAGCAAGGGCGGTACCACATAGTGACCTGTGGGGTCACATGCCCCCACCAAGTTTGATTTCCTACTACAACTCCCCAAATTTTTGAGGTTTTGTTCTTTCTTGTCCCCAGCATAATTACAAAAGCACCCTCAATGTTTCAGAAACATTCACATGCACCCATATTTAGAAGACACCAAACATATAAAATTACAAAAGTAGCCCCATATTTACCCTTATATATGTTGTACTTACAATTTGAGATGCCAAATTTATATTTCAGTGTTATTATATGTGAACTAAAAGAATTTGATCATTTTATGTGTTAAGCGTGCTCCACAGCACTAAAATTCTGCGTCCGCCCCTGCGCATCAGTGTTAACTTTCGTGACACCCACCGGCGGAGGTAACCGCGAGGAGTTACCAGCAGACTCAGTTTTGCAGATCTCTTCCATTTTACCTTCAGATCTTGCTTTCTTATACCACAAATAATAATCTTTGCAGTGCTTTACTATATCGTCGGGCCCAATTAAAGACTTCTTCGTTGCGGTTCCTCCAAATCGTTCAAACTGTGAAGACAAACAATTCACAGGTCTGCATTATTTCTTTAGTAAAAACATCCACCAATAAATCTTTAATACTCATTTTCCGATGGGCAAGGAAGTCTTCCTCTAGCATGACTACAATTCAGAACTGGAAATTCTTTAAAGTAGTAGGGTCATACTACAATTCGAATTTGGAAATACTACAAAACAATAGAGTCATACTCATACATAATTATTTTCATGCAACAACACCCTTAGTGGCTGATAGCCATATTTTTTCGTACAAGGCATTTATGTCTATGTCCAAATTATACTTCTCCCCTTCATTTTATACAGTCCTCTAAAATTTAACATTACTCCTTTTACGCATCTAAGGGTGAGTTTGAGAATTCTTCTGCTGCCAGCACAACTGCTTTCCGACAACAGAAACAGTTTTAGAGTGTGTTGTAATTAGTAAAAATAAAATTTGTACTTTTCCGGACAGCTTCTGTTATCTCACAACAGCTTTCAGGAAACAAGGGGGGGGGGATGCTTTTCCAGCAAGTGCTTTTGATTAATTTATCTACAACCGATTTTAACCTTACAATTGTTTAAAATATCACTAGTTATCTTTTTCGGAAATGACGGGTGTCATTTTTTTTGTCATTTTACACTCTCACAGCAACTTCATAGTTGATTTTACCAAACATAAATTACAATATATATCAATATTTCACAGACGATTTTACGTAATATTTACCAAACAACATTTACCAAACAACAGATTTTACGTAATATTTACCAAACAACATTTTATCAAGAATTCACATCAGCTTTTCCACAGTGTTCTCACACAACAGGTTTGTAGCACCGCCACAACATTCCCAAACTAGTCATAAATAAACATTATTCCTTCCTAAGTCACTAAGGGCCAGTTTGAGAATGCTTTTGCTGCTAGCACAACTGCTTTCCGACAACAGAAACAGTTTTAGTATGTTTGGTAAAAATAAAATTTCTGCTTTTTCGAAGAGTTTCTGCTGTCCCACAACAGTTTTCAGGAAGCAAGGGGGAGATGATTTTCCAAAAAAGTGATTTTGATTAATTTATCTATAACCGATTTTAACATTACAAATTTTGAAATATCAATAGTTATCTATATGGAAATGATACGTGTTATTTATTTTTGTCATTTTACCCTCTCTCAGCAAGTTCACAGTTGATTTTACCAAACAAAAAATCGCTATATCAGTATTTCACAGCAACTTTTACGTAATATTTACCAAACAACATTTTATCAAGAATTCACAGCAGCTTTTCCATAGTATTTTCACACATCAGCTTTCTAGCACCGCCATGACATTCCCAACTAGCCCTAAATGATGTGTTTTATATGGTATGACAAAATTAGGCTTCGCTGCATCTACAATGTGATTAGACTAGTTAGTAGTTAAAAGTTCAACCCGGTTAGATTACTATTGTAGATAGTGGATTCTGAGCAGATCAACTACCGTCCACGTGGCAGTCATCGAGCACATCCAATGGTACTCCGTATACACTCAATCACATGCTTATATTCGAGCTTATCTACATGGGGCCTGTGAGACAGGGTCACCCGCGATACTAATCACACGGGAGTTGTAGGGACTTAGTGGCTTGGAGTCTAGAGTAAGGAACGTTGCGCGAGAGCAACAACCACGCTCGCGCGCGACCCTTGGAAACTGTCTGAGAGATCTAAGGTCTACGTGTCCCATAAATACGGTCGATCTCATAACGGTCCCCTACTTATGCGGATGAGTGTGTAACGTGCCCTATATATACGGTCGAACGTGCCGTTACGAGTCTATCATTAAGCCGTCATTTATGGGCGCATTAACCTCTCATAACGGTCACTTCCCCACTATATATAGGAATGTTAGCCTTCTATGACGCTTCTTCTGGACTCTCTGGCTAATCATCACTGTCTCTCTCTCAAAACAGTTAACCATTGCTTACTCTTTCCCCTACGTCAACCATCAATCTCTCTGTGTTCTTGTTCTTATCCCCTGTTAGAGGTATACACTTGGATATTCCTCTAGGATTTCCTTGTTCACATTTATCTCTATAATTTATTGATTTGTGCCACCAGATAAAAATATTTACGCCTTGAATGTGCCGGTAGTAATCCAGAAGATGTATTATATACCACATGTCGAACTCACAAATTTCCGATGTGTGGCGGAATATTACAATCCCACAACTTTATATACATATGATGCATATCTCGACGTGAGACTGATACTACATCGAGCATTACCTGCCACTATTTTTCATGTGTGACCTTTGAACTAAATTAAAAAGTTAGCCCGTACATTTTCAAAAAAGGAAATGTCAATTGTCACCATTTTTTCTTTACTGCCCGTATGAATATTTCTGATTAATCATATGGTTATAGAAATATTTAAAATAAATAGTTACCAACAATACTAGGGCAGCTTGGGTGGTAGCACAAGTGGTAGAGCGTTGGAAGCCCCTGCACCGGTTGACGACAAAACAATTTCTCAAAAAAAGAAAAAAAAAAAAATAGGTAAAACTATAAGGTACTCCATCTGTTTCACCAGGTTCTTCAAAAAGTTATTCCGGTATTATTTAGGCTTAGCGATTTGGTTAGCAAAACAAAATAAGAATTTGATAACTTTTTGTTGTATTGTAGAGCAAAGTTTACTCTACGACAATATGAAAAGATTGTCAAATTCTTGAATCGTTTTGCTACTGAAATTGCTAGGCCCAAATAATACCCAAATAAGCTTTTGAAGAACCTGGCGAAGCGGAGGGAGTAAAGAAGAATAGGGTGAAATATAGCACTCCTTTAACAATACAGTAATTACCCTGCTAACAAATACTAGTATAATTTATTTTCAAAAAAAATAAACAAATATAATTCGTACTATAATTTTTTCACTCCCTTCACACAAGAAAAAATCCTCTCCTTTTCTGTCTCTCTCGCCGATGCGTTCTGCGTCCCTGACCGAAACCAGAAGCGACAGTCCGACGAACGGCTTCCGCGGTTATCCAACAGCTCACCTCAAAGTCCGATTTTACTCCAATCCAGAACCCAGGTTTCTAAACCTTAAACCCCAACTCAATTTCTTCTTCTTCCTTTGCGAAATCAGATTTTAATCTTCTTCTTGCTCTCTAAAATTGCGTAATCAATTTTCAGTTTGTGTGAAATTGTGGAAATTGCAAAAAATGTGAAATTATGGTCGACTGATTTTGACAGTGAAATTGCAAATTTTCAGTGTATGTGGGATGGAATTAATCAATGATGCTTGCTGTTAGTTTCATTGGAACTTAATGTTAGTTATTAGTTAACTTGTCACTATCAAATTAATGTGTAAGTAATTTATGTTTACTTTGTTCATAGTGATGTTGAGATTCTTCCCAAGAACGCCATTGATGCTTCAACTTCAATTGGAGCTTCTCCAACCATGAATGTGAGTGCTCTACATGAATACAAGCCTTTTTGTAAAGCGAAAATGGAGTATATAAAATATGAACTTTTAGATTTTCACCATAGGAATCAAATTGGGCCTGCTTTAGTATATAAGTTCCAAGACTTCTCTGAATCAGAAATCATCTCATAAAATTCAAACCAGAAACTCCAGATTGAGTCCACAGTGGAACTCTAGCAAATTAGAATGAACGAATTCGAGAAAGAATCAGTCGTATTCTCTTGTTGACGAGTCTTGCATAGCTCATTTTGTGGATATCTGTATATAGATGCGTGTACAGATTGAAACACCTGAGTATAAACAACCAATTTGAGAAAAAGATTAACAAATCAAGTTACTGATATCAATTCCCATTTTCTTAACCTGCTAGAACACTTTCAAGTTCATCTTGGAATGTCTTGTGGTGATTGAAGAGCTGAAAAGTAATGGGTGAGAGTGGGAGTGATTGGAGATGATTGAGGATGTTTAGCAAGATGAGACTGTGCGGCCGATGTTGGACGCGAATTAAGTGAATGGTGGAAAGGTTAAATTAGTCGTTCCTAAACCTAGCATAAAATTTTAAGCGGCTCTGTAAGGAGTTATGTTTGTTTTGTAAGTAAGAAATGCTAAAAGGGAAGTCCCAAAGTTACTGTCTTACTTTTATAAAGTTAGCAACTCTTCATTTTACTTCCCTATATACTCTTCTCTTTCAAATTTTTTTAATCTCCGACCAAAAAGTAGTATATACGATAAAGAACATTTTTATACATTTATCAAGTCAAAAGCATCTCCATAAAGGTTGTAAAAAGTCCAACCAGAATGTATTTTTAGTACATGATTTTGTAGTTTTGGGGGATACGACTGATTCTTAATCTAGAAACAATAGAGGCCAAAGCACAACTTCAGCTGAACCTGACATGGGTTTTTATCTAGGTCTAACACACTGGCAGTTTACATAGTGTAGATGTACGGTATGTGGATCTTCCCAAGTAGTGGCAGCCAACTTTAAGAATGCTTTCCGTGCTTATACACTCTCGACGTTATGAAGCTCGTTCATAATATCATGAACTTTGGAGCTCATAAGTTAGATAAGCTAGTATCGTTTCATGATCCCATTCTTGTGATACATAGATAATCCTTTGAAGCTCGTCTTGTTCCTGGACATCGAGTATGCTGTAGTAGTAGATTGTAAGCTCCAAGTATAAATTACCAGTGGGGTCCTAACCTCGTGGGTCCCATCTCTCCACGTAATAGCACCCGACATGATTGGCTGCTGTGAAATCGTAGGTCCCGTAACCTTCACTGTGAAGGTTTTCTTCTCTCCCAAAGTGGAGAAGGAGAGAACTGATGGTTGCACTTCCGCGGTAACCCCATCAATTCCAGGAGTGTACACAGTTGCTGTGTAGGTAGACGTTGCATCGCCAACATTTGTAACCGTCCTTGGGAAAATCCCAAATATTTCCTGGCCGTCTTCCACGTAAAGGGAGAAGGAAGGGTAGTTTAGATCCCATCCTCTCCCAGGCTCTATCCCAGTACAAGTACTGTTGTCCCCTGTTACGAGTTGCAAGGTGGTTGTGTCGTATCCTTGTTTGCAGAGGAAGTTAACATAGTCCGGTTCCGATGCATCAAAGATTAGACCAGGGTCTGTAGCTCTACTTGGGTTAATTTGGCCTGATCCGTATGCAAATTCCCTGTCTGGATGTTTCTCCGGGTCCACAACCGTAGCTGATCCAAAGAAAGAAACTATAGTTTAAGAATTGTCATCACTAGTCATAACAGAGACATGTAGTACTTGTTAGAGTTATTTGGCTTATTTTACTTCAATGGAAGTAGTTTAGTCTTTTTGCTCTTGAGCCTATACAAGGCTCTCTTCGTTCTTTGTAACATCAGACTATTATTTTCTAGTACTGCAGAACCCTAGTTTTCTTCTCCCACAATGAATCATTCTTCCATTTCTTTCACAATTCCTAGTAAGTAAAGTGGTCCTCACCTGTGGTCATCAGAGCAGATTTAACGGCGGCTGGGGACCAGTCGGGGTGGGCGGCTTTAACGTATGCGGCAGCACCACTGACGTGAGGGCAAGACATGGAGGTTCCGGAGATGATGTTGTAGCTAACGCGCCTGGGGTCATTGGGGTCGACTGAAGGGGATGACAGCGGGGACCAGGCAGCTAGGATGTCAACTCCAGGAGCAGTCATGTCAGGCTGCTTGCAGCAGCAACAAGTTTTTAGTGTCCAAAATTCAATTAAAAACTGTAATTGGGTATTACGCTGCTGACCATATTTGATGAAAATTCATCGTACCTTGTGAATATCTGGGCTGATAGAGTTTGGTCCTCTGGAAGAGAAGTAGGCAACGGTGGGTGCCATGTCATCCTTGAAAGTCTCGCTTTTAAGAATTGTCGCCACTGGGAAGCTGTAAGTAAGATAATCATATATATGATTTCATGGGGGAAGAAATGGTTTGTTCAAGTGTGTGTGTGTGTGTGTGTGTGTGTGTGTGTGTGTGTGTAAATGGGGAGTCTTACTCTGTTGTTCTGATGTAGTTTTTAACTCTAGCTGCATCCTCACCGCTGATAACACTGACCGATAAAGGGAAACTGAAGGCGACACCCCTATTCTGATCCGAACCAGTCATTATGGCACCAACGCCGTTAGCTTCTCTGATTGCGGAACCATCCACTACAGTGTCGCACAGAACAATAGTTCCTTCAACTTTGTAGGAATTCAGAGAATCCCGGGATTGGCATAAAGATGCGATTTCAGGATTAGAACCGTAGGTGTAGTTTGCTGCATCTCCTGCCCAGATCAAGGGATACGACTTCCCATATAGTTCAAAGCTGTTCACAGACACCCCCTTCATTTTTGTCACAAAACCAGGAAAATAGTTAGACAAATTATCCACTGTACTGGTTCGGGTGTTTTGATTTATGAGAACTACAAAGCCTGTTTGGTAGCAGTTGAAAATCTAAATATCAGCTGAAAATAATATGAGAAAATGAGCTGGCTGAAAATCTGAGGTAGTTGAAATTTCTAAAGCTGTTTGGTATGAGCTTCAAATCTGCAGAATGTGAGAGAATCTTAAAACCTAAAGATTTAATAATCTGCAAATTATTGGTCCAACATATAGTTTATTCGGAATTGCAAAACAGTGTAATAAACATGATTAAGTTAAAATGACCAATTTTAATCAAAACTGATTAAATTTGAGATCCCAAACAGGGGGATAGGGAGTAGCTTACGTTGATAACGAATCCATCGCCAAGAATAACTTTGGTGACAAACTTCCTGTCGATTGTGCTGGCGGCGACGGTGAGTGTCCAGGGCGCGGAGTTGGTCACCGACGCTGGATAAGGTCCGGAGTTACCGGCGGAGTTTGATGTGAGGATCCCATGTTTTATGGCGTGGAAAGCCCCGATAGCGATGGGATCTTGTAAGTAGTCTAAGGGGATTTCTGATCCGAGTGAGAGAGATAGAATATCGACTTTGTCTTTAATAGCATCGTTGAAAGCTGCAAGTATATCTGCACTGGGGCATCCATATGACCAGCACACCTTGTAAACTGCTATCCTCGCGCACGGGGCACCTCCTCTGGCAACCCCTTGGGCGAGGCCTTCGAAACTCGCGCCGGCGACTTCTCTGCCGGCGGCGGTCGAGGCGGTGTGGGTCCCGTGGCCTTCGCCGTCTCGTGCAGAAGCAATGTCGGTGGGGCCGTAGCCTTCACTGTTGTAGTATCTCGCCCCAATAATTTTGCTGTGTAATTTAAAGGAATCACGAAAAATAGTTAGAAATTACTAGGACTTGACTTGAAGCAATGTTATGTATAGGGTCAATTGCATTTTACCCCTGTGGCTAGGGGTTCGTGCGAAAGACCGCCCCCCTCCGAAGTCTAAAATGTTGCAATACTCTCCCATGTGGTTTGGTTTTTGTGCGGTTCCGTTAAAATTAACTGAAAATTTTAAAATTTTATACCCATTATGCTCTCCGTATTCAAAGGCAAAAAATAATGGAGGAAGAAGAAGAGAGAAAGAGGAAAAAGAGGAGAGGAGGCGGTTGGTGCTCCTGAGACGAATACAAGACGAGGAAGCCGACGAACCAGGTCGAAGAAAAAGGCGGCAACGGCGGCGGCGCAGGTGGAAGGCAACCGTGCGGGTGAAAGAGCGGGCTCTGCCCCTTCTGTGGTCGGAGAAGAAAGAGGAGTAGAAGGCCTCCAGATCTGGAGAAGAATGTGGAAGGAGAAGAAAGTGTAGAGAGAGAGAAGAGAGCAGAGTTTAGAGAGAGAAAGTGAAATGAGTAAATGAAGGGTTTATGCTATTTGTAAAAGGGTAGTGATGTTTTTTTACCCTCATTAACGGAAAAATATCTCCCTTCCGCACAAAAATGAAACCACAGTGGGGTCTTTTGCACAAACCCCTAACTACAGGCGGGCAAAATGCAATTAACCCTTATATATAATTGGGGTTACTGTTTCGTACTTGTTACAGGTGAAGTTTGCACCACCGTTGCATGAACCCTTCCATGTCGCTGGTGGAGGTCCCAAGTCTTTGTCGCTGAAGCTATCAGATTCCGGCCACGCTCCTGATTATATGAAACCAAAGAATTTGTAAACGGGTCATGAACGACTTCAGGCACTGTCACGTGTTGATGAGCTTACCAGTGTCCAGAACTCCAACGATGGATCTTCCTTCCCCCGAGTTTCCTGTGCCTTGACTGAAACCTAAGAAGTCCCACGAATGTGTTGTGTGCAACTTCAATATGCGGTTGGGAAAAACCGAAACCACACCTTTCATTCCTGCAATTTGAAACCTGACCCTTCAGAAGCCATATCAACTAGGAAGACATGCAAAGAAACTTTCTATAGTCGTATGTTTCTCCTCTGTATCTTTTCATCTCTCTTTTTTTCACGATAACACTCACTTGAAATCTTTGCAACTTCATCATCAGATAGTTTGGCTGCAAATCCATTAAAACTCTTCCCGTAGCTGTAAACCAGCGAGTCTTTGGCTGATGAAGCACTGCAAGGGAAGGGAAGTTAAATTCCTGAACAATTTAGAGATGTTGGTAGCAGTAAAAGAAAGAAACAAGAAGAACACTGACCTTCCGAGAACATGTTTCAGCATGGAATGATGCGTCAATTTGGTCGATTCTTCTCCATGAGGCAGGCTTCCCATGTACACAATATGAACCTAATCAAACATGCAGAAAACAAGGAAGACATTTTTATCAAACATTATCAAATTCGTGTTCTTCAAGTTCTCAAAGGAGGATGACTGAGTAGTGTCGTTGGTACCTTTTTGTCATCGCAATGACAATTCAGGACAAGGGTCGCAAGCAAGCATGCAAAGAAAAGAGGAGGAAGCAGCAACTGTGTATTTGCCATTGGTAGCGACCGAACTTGCTTACAATCAACTTGTGAGTTGAAGGCTAAAGAATGAAATATATCGATCATGTTTATATAGAAGTCAGTTTTGACATTGTTACGTTTGTCATCTATTGGGAACTCAAATCGGCTAAGAGTGGCCGTCTGCAGTATCTCTCTCTCGTATATGCGTCTATATACAGGTTGGAGTGTTGTTGTTTCTGTAATCACAATCTTAATTGTATCAAAACGTGTGGGATAGGTTTGGTTATTTGCTTTGTTACATACGCCAGTGTCAGGAAATAAAAGTTCATGAAGTAGTTGTAGTAGTAGTTGTTTTGGGGTGAGGGGTCTGAGTGTTATGGTGAGGCCAACTTTACAAAATTATTGAAGGGTAGTAGACACTTTCTCCCCCTCAGGTTTGACACAGAAATTTTGAATACTTCCAGTTTGGGAAAGGATGTGTACCAAACTTCTGGACACTTACACTCATTGTTTGTGTCATTACATACTCATTACATACTCTGAGGGATCAAAATTGTCCCAGAAACAACTATCAGCGGATCACCACCCCTGGCGAACGGTGTCAGAATTACGTAGTCTAAGTGTTCTGTGATTTGGCACACTAAAGAAGTAAAAAACTAGTAAGGTGTGAAAGTGTCTTTTATCCATTATTTTAAAAATATAATAACTTTTACTTGAAATTCGATTGGTGGTGGATAATGCGTGCTGGTATGATTTTGGGTGCTAGTTAGAACCATCTTTTCGTACAAGGTAGCCATGTTTGGGTTACAGTGTATGTATACATACCCACAATTTATGTATTTTAGTACATGAGTCCGTAGTTTTGGGGATAGGAATACTAATTTTGTTGGTACACAAGTTTTTGCTAGGTGTCATGTAAATAGAGCACACGGGTGTGTTCACATGCTAATAATCCAGCAACCTAAGATTATTGCTTTTGGGTAATCTAAGTGAGAGTATAGACAACGAACTTGGGTAATTTAATTTGGCACACTTTTGTTTATGTAGATGGATGTTTCCTTACTGAAGAAGGATGCATCAGTAAGAGACAAAACGATATATGTTCTTGAGTGGGACAATTTGGGAGAGGTAAGTTATTACCATTGTTCTTTGTTTTAGAACTCTCGGCCATTAAAAAGTGAGGGTTATTGACCTTGATTCTCATTCTTTTACTTACTATGCGATTTGAAGTTGAACGTGAGAGTTCCATTATATGAACGCATTCATGTGGGTTTAGGTCAATTTAGACGTATCCCCATCAACAGATGGTGATCTGAGAATCACTTGAGCTAAATGAACTCTAAATGAGGTAAGGAAAATTAATTTTCAAATTCTTGCAGTTACGGTGTATATTTGTGTACATAATTTTGGTGTCTGTTTCCAACATTTTAGCTACCCGGTAATTGTTTTGTGATTGAGAAATCACGTTGATTGTAATTTGAGTCATGCATGTTGTTAGAGAGAGCCTGAGAGATAAGGGTTTGGTAAAAATATCAGCTACCTGCTCTTGTGTGGAGACCTGAGAGAGTCTGAGAGAATTGTTGACCACTTGCTCTCTAACAAAGTGGTAGTCAATCTCTATGTGCTTGGTTCTGGCATGGAAGACAGGGTTTCTTGCTAGAGCTAGTGCTGAGATTGTCACAGAGCAGAATAGGAGAAGAAGCATGACTGATGTGATTGTGACCAATGTGCAGATCATGAAGAACATATGTAATCCATTTTAGTTCAGCAGAAGTTGTAGCCATAGACCTGTATTCAGCTTCTGTGCTACTTGTGGCTGTTGTATGTTGTCTCTTGGAGCTCCAGGAGATAAGATTTGGAGCCTATGTATACACAAAACCCTGAGGTTGATCTTCTATCAACAATGGAGCCTGCCCAATTAGCATCACATAAGCCTTGGATTTGAAACACAAGTTGTGTTTAACTATTTGCAAATCAAAGTCTGCTGTGACTTGATTATGCTCTGCTTGATTGTATTCTGTTCACTGATTTTTCTTGTGCTTTGTTGCTTTGTTGAAAATAGTGGAAAAGATGGGTCTGTATTGCAATTGTTAAGAAAGGTGAAAATAGGGTTTGTATTGAGAAACTGATTGTATTGTAGTTTAGAGAAAGTATGGGGTATTATTGTAATATTCCAAACTTTGTAACAACCATTTATCAACCAGTTAAATACTGGTTGTGGCGCCTAAATGGTGTTAATGAGAAACAGTTCATCTTCTTCCCCTTTCATCTTTCTCTCTCTTGAGATCCAAAATCATCTTCTCTGTTTCTTCAGATCATGATTTTCTACATTTCTGCTCGGTTTTCTCCCATAAGTGGCGGAGATTTAGATAAACTTAAAATTTAAGTAGTAAGAAACTGATTACTGAGGAAGAACGAACTCACCTATCAGCTGCGATTTGTCATTTCAATATACAAAGTTCAACTACACATTCCAACGAACGTTTCAATCTACCAAGTTAAACGACACATTCCAAAGAACCTCGAACGATGCCATCTTTCTTTAATTCATAGTAGACAGTTTTTATTTTGTTTAATCTGAAAAACACCCAGAACTATCACACTATAATTTCATTTAAATATGAAGGAAAAACACCAGGAATGGTACAATAATTGGCTAACAAGAAAAACACTCAACATCTATAGAATCTTCAAACAGATGCAGAGAGGTGAAGGAAGGAGGATTAAATTACACAACTTAGCAACACTACGCCAACAAACTATGCGTTAACTTGAAACAGACTCGCTGAAGCAGAGAGTTATTCTTCTTCTATGTCCTGAGGGAGCGAATCATCAAAACAGCAGCTGAGTCGACAGTTAGTGACCATTCGCCGCCACGGAGCCATTTTCGTATGCCTTGGCGGTAGTTTTGCCTTCATCCTTCTTTGCGTAGAACCTCCGGTACTTGGAGTCGACTTCAGTGAGATAGTAGGTGCCTGGAGCCAGAAGGCTCGAGTCCTTGGTGGTTACAAAGTCCTTGGCTCCGTATCTGTGTTCCATCAACTTCATGGTTTCGACGAATTTTTCCGGTGTGAACTGCAAGGGAATGTACCTAATTGTCAGAGCTGAATGAAGATAATTGGAATAATGGATTGTCAGTTAACTATGCCTTTTTTTATAACTAATACTTTTCTTTTATGACGTGGGAACCTGCAGCGCTACCCTTCAGGTGAGCACAGAGTAAACTCTTGCTTTATTGCAATGGCCTGCAAACCACACCAGAGAGGTAAACCAGCCTGAGATAACAATGACAGACTCGAAGTTGAGAAGGCCAATAGGTAGCTCTTGGGTTATCCCGAGGTTCGAACTCAATACCTTTAGGCAAATGCCCCAAAGCTTTAAGAATGCAAGCCTGACGGGGATATTCCCAGTTCTCGTGTAGAGTTATTTTTTGGGAGCTTATGTTATTTATTATACATTTAAGTTGCACCTATAGAAGACAAAATGATGGAGAATCGTTTGTGGTGGTTTGATCATTGTGTATTGCAGGCCACCGGATGGTCCAGTTAGGAGAAGTGAGACGAAATCAAGGGCGATAGATGAGGGAGAGGGAGACCAAAAGAACCAACGTATAGACAATAAGACACAAGTTAGTCAAACCAAATATAAAGGAGGAAACGAGATCGGACAGACTGCCAAAGAATAGACACTTGATTCACTTAGTCGACCTTGGTTACACTAGGAAAAAGACTTGTTGATGTTGATGTTATTTATACATTTATCGAGTCATCATAAGCTTAACCAAGCATTTTTCAAGAATGTTCAACTCACACTGTAGTGGATATAGACAAGGACACATACTAGGAATCAAAGCTGCAGAAAGAATGTTACCTCATGCCTTGACTTCAGTTTGCCGCCGACATCCATCACGGTTGCAATGTTTGACAAGCTGAAGGGGTGTTGACCTTCACGTACCTTGAAGGAAAACATAGTGGCAGATAAACCACTTCCGTATGAGAACATTACCACTCGCTGCCCTGCCTGAAAGTATGAAGAACATGAACATGTTTAGTCTTGTTATAAGGAAAATAGACTCTCGTACCAACAACAATACGCAATTTTTAATTATTAAGGATTTACCAATGAGCTGTTCTTGTTGTGTAGAAGAGATGCGAATGCTGCATAGAGTGAAGCAGTATACATATTTCCCACTTGCTTCGGTACCAGTGTGGTTGGTGTCACCTTGGTGTCATATAGTGACTTCGCTACTTGCTGTGTTGCCTGTAAATGCATTGCAAGTGTTCATTAGAAAGATGGTCAAATGTCAGCAATTGTATCTTCTTTGTAAACAGATAGCAATTTCCTAGAAATAACTGCTAGAAAGCAAAGCATTCCATCACCTGGACTTGCCTTTCAGGCACTCTGATGACAGTTAAATGATGGAAGTTAGAAATAACTGCTAGAAAGCAAAACATACCTTCTCAAGATCACGGCTCTGGTAGCTTGCATCTCCGGTGAGAGTTGCATATGGAGCCAACTTCTCTTTAGCAGCCTCATCAACAGAACTGGATAAGCACAAAGATATTATCAACCAAAAACACCTGACCAAACAGAGAAGGAAGTACCACATTCAGGGACTTTGATTTACAGAGGCATAGATACAAACCTCGCATTCCGCAAGTAATCATTGAACAGCAACCGTGCAAAGCTCTTTTGTACAAGCTGGAGCAATTCAAGTAATAGAAGGTTACACATTGAAATATTGAATAACTCAGAAAAGTAAACAGTTCAGACAACTTGGTACTACATATGGTTTCAGAAAAATTACCTTGTTGTATGGAGAGTGAAACACGAAATACTCGGCATCATTAGCTGAAAATTGCTTTCCCTCAAATTTTTCATACCTATGAAATAAAGATGTGTAAGGATCAAATTGCTCAATTCAGTTACTCCACAGTAAAGAATAAGCTCGTAGAATAGTCACTAACTTGTTGCAGAAACGTGTGTAACAAGAATCTAGTGCCATGAGATAGCAAGTCTGTGAGAGCTTTCCATCGACAACCTATAAAAAAGGAAGTTATCTCCATGAAAATCACATGGGAATTATGCTAGTTTGCTATACCAAAGAAAATATCCGAGAAACAAGGACAACGGATTTCTCAACGTTACAAGCCAATAAGAATTTCAAATTGTTACACATTGGGAAAACAGCATCCAATTCGTGCACATTTCACTAGCTTGTATGGTATAATACTAAAGTACTTCTTTAATTACTTTTTAATAAGTAAAAAAAAATCATTCTGTTCTCCAAAGAGGTAATTAAACATGTGGTTTCCCAAGTCACAATCGAAGACTAGGCGAGCTGTGATGGCTAGTCTAACAGAAGTTTCTATGATCACATTCTTTTACAGTTGATCTTTTGTGGATTAGTTAAGAATGTAAACAAATTTATCCGTTGTCTTCTAGAACTACAACCAAAGCACACATTATTTAAGCTATGATGGACTTTGATGAAAATTACCGGATATTCACTTGCAAGGTCGGGCTTGTAGAAATCATAGACATGGGCCATATGGCTTCCCCTCAATTTGCTCTCGAATGCGATAGGGGCATCAGGTCCAATAAGCATAGCTATGGCAGCTGCACCGCCAGTTGGTCGAGCTGGTCCTTCAGCATATACCTGTTAAAAAGAACCCATTGAGACCCCAAATCAGAAAAAAGGTTGATCTTCTAATTCGCATGACTCAAGCAAAATTAAGCACGATACCCACTCAATGAACAAGCATTAACAGCAAAAATTTCCCAGTCTTATAGTTAAGGCAGCATATTTTTCGGAGAATAGTTCATTTCACATGTGAGACTCTATAAGAAAATTCAATACCAGAAGGAAAAGGTCATACCGCACTGTCTGTGCACACTACAAGTCCATAGCGACCATCCCATGAACTACTCTCCACCCAATTGACAACATTGAAAAGAGCTGCAGTCCCTCCGTAGCAAGCATTAGTTGAGTCAACACCTTCGATATCAGTATTGCCAGACTCCTGCCCATCCAACGTGAAAAAGAGAAAGATAAGCATACCATGGCAAAGAATCAGTACATACATAAACAGGGCACATAGAAACTTGTATCACAGGACTAGGCAGGGGAGATAGAAATGATCACTAATTATTAGAGATCTGACCAATCGAATAAGAAAACCTATAAGTTTCAAAAATGTTTCTGGAAAACTAGAGATTATATGACTGAATCAAAGAAGGCTACAGTTTGAAGCCTCTTTAAGCATGTTAGAACCAAGTTTACGGATCAAAACCAGTAGACAATTTCAATCTACAACTCCAACTGTACCCTCTAGCAATTCCTCTACTTCCTAATGCCAACTCTTTTAAGTCACAGGACATTATTAGGCAAGAACATAACCATTCAAAAGGCAACAAAGAACACTTCATCATGATGAGACATCTACCTCAAAAATTTGCATGAGGAAGGTCTTGATAGACTTGCTCTTGTCGATAACAGTCTCACTGCCAACTTCAAGACGGCCAATCTGTTTATGATCGATGCCATACTTCTCCAGGAGCGAAGTAACCGCTGTCAAACTAAAAAAAAAACGTCAAATTAGTGAAGAAAAATCAATCTCACAGGATTCCGAAAGTTGAATAAGATATTCAACCACATATCCAGATCAGCATGCCAGGATAACACAAATTGAACTGAAAGATCCTTTCTCCGATTATGATTCCCACATGGCCACATGTGACACTAAATCTCGGTGCTAATGAGCTGTATAGTTTATAGCAAACCCTTTCTTTAATCTTATACCTACTACGCCTAAAGTAAACTGCTATTAGCAAAAAAGAAAACGATCAACTAACCTCATGGAGATGACATCTTCCACCTCTGTACAAAATGCTAGACAATCTTGTCCAAGTCCAATTGTGTATTTCCCTTGGCTCACCCCATCATGAGCCTCCAAATCCTCCTACAACATCAAATCAATTTAAACAAAAAAATTAGATTCTCCATTTCTCTCATCAGAATCAACTCGATTCAGAGAGTAACACAGCTTGCAACACCATTGCTCATCACAATTAAAACGCTTAGAAAAGTAGATCATGCACAAAAACGAGCATAACTCAACACCTAACAAACATAAAACTTAACAAAACTGTTCATCACAATTAAGCACTTGGAAAAGTAGATCATGCACAAAAATGAGCATAGCTCAACACCTAACAAACATTTAAACTTAACACCACCGTTCATCACAATTAAACGCTCGGAAAAGTAGATCATGCACAAAAATGAGCAGAATCACGAACTCAACACCTAATAAAACAGAAATCATCCAAATCAGAAATGTCACTAGTACATAATCATCTCTCAACTTCGTCATTTCGATAGAGCGACACAAGAAGCTGCAAATTCGATTTCTTATCGATTAATCCAACACAACCAGAAGCTTCTGAATCGAATCGGAACCAGAACTTGTTCGTTTCGAACGATCAAATCCACAGATTAAGACATCTCTATTCGATTTCGAGAAGATTTCATACGGTGATGGAAACGAAACAACGGCGATGAGAAGACGAGATCTGGTTTTACCTGCTTGATGTAAGTCGGAGGGAAATAGATTTCCATGGCGAGAATTCCAACATTCTGTTGCTGATTCGACGCCATTTCTGTTAATTCCTCTTCTTCTCTCGCCTCCTCGAATCGTAAAAAAGCTCTGATCCGAGGACAACAATGGCGTGTCCTTCAGAGACGGAGAGAGATAAAGACGACGACGATTGCAGGAGGAAGAAGAGAGAAAGAGGAGGTGAGTGAAAGCCTGAAATGTTCCGGCTAGCTATTTATACTGCGAGCCGAAGTCTTCTCTCAAATGCATTCTTCGTGAGCCTCACAGAGACAAGTGTTTTATCACTTTACCCACCACTTTTCGGTTATTTACGTCTTTTGCCATGATGTCGCCCCCTGGAAGAATATACTCCACCTAACTACCTAAGGAGTCGAGTTTTTGGATAATCTGCTTTTAGCCCCCTTCTGGTTTTCAGCTGTTGATTTTTGACCCGTTTTATTTGATACAGCGTTGACGCGTGCGTGAACTCTAAATTGTTCTTATCTAGAATTCTATTTAACGCGTGCTTATTAGTACAAGAGCAGTCATTTAATAGAAGTTTGGTCGTTTTAGATATAGTAGTTAACATATGGTGTCTCATTGTATTCAGTAATTATTTTCCTCTGACGTGTGTCTCCATACAATAACTGACATGTATATATAAAGTAAATTATGTGTTTTGTCATTAATGATGGAATTACTTATTATTTTTAGGGAGTTAGCGTTCTCATTTATGTACTTTGAGAATTCTCAATCTTTCTGGTGTCGTATAGTTGTTAGATGTTGATTTCCGCTACCAAGAGAGGGCAAAATGTAATGCTTCGAAACAGCAGGGGTTTGGTGTGGAATTTAGCGTAGTACAAATCTATATTTAGTGATAAATTAATGAAGTACCCTATAGAAAAGAGGGAAAGCAACTATTTAGAGACAAATTAGTTATCTTTCATTTTAAAGAATAACGAAGTCAATAATTGGTTGAAAAGAAAAGAAAGTAATTAACAAAGAGGGTAAATTTCACTTACGCGCCCTGAGTTTATGACGATCTTCAATTATACCCTTTATAGTTTGAAAAACTTCACTTACACCCCTTATAACAACCAAAGTTGTTGTCACTCACACCCTTTCTGTGTATTCACTCTGCTAGTTGATAGAGTAACTTCATCTATTCAAATTTTGTTAGAATTCAGAGGCCACATAGGCCCATCCAGTAAACCAATTTTCACTTATAGTATAGGCATCATATTCAAAACGTATGCGAGAGATGCAATTGAATACAAATATTGTATACATTTTAAGAGTACATATTGGAGTGGTTGATTCCGCACCCCCTTTAAGGGTAAAAATGCTCGAAAATTTCGATTTGAGAAGCTACCCTACCACTTAGCAGTGAGAATACATAGATAGTAAGAGACAACAAATTTGGAAGTCATAAAGGGTGTAAGTGAAGTATATATTCCAAACTAGAAGGGGAGTAAGTGAAGATCACTCTAAAGGGAGGGGGTGTAAGAGAATTTCACCCTTAAAAAGATCCTTGATACCGTTCATCCACCACGTTCAAGCTAACAAAATTTATTTTTCTTCAAGAAAAGTTAACAAAACTTTATTTTTATTTCCAAAACTTGAGAGAGTGTCAAAGTTGACTGTTACAATTTGACTGTGAAGCAACAAAAGTACAACTATATGGAATCTGAATTGCTGGGCGAGGAAAATTATGTTGCTGAGCTTAGAAAACATGTGCTAACTTGTCCTGTTTCAGTGGTCCGTCATACATGTTTGAATCATCTGTTGTGACCGTCTCTTTCATTCATAAAAATAAACATAACAAAATATAAGAAAAATATAACAGTGTTACCTCATTACAATATTTGATGCATCGATCAGATATCTAAGTAATATCTCAGTTTTCATATAATTTGTGTAGCTAAGTTTTGGCTGAATTGTCTTCTTTTGATGGTTTTGAGTGCAAGAACTTCAGTAATGAAGTGAACAATGGCGGCTTGGGATGGGTAAAACATGGAGGCCCTTGACTAAAATTAGTAAGTACTACTAATGGAAGTCCAAAATAGACTGAAGAATAAGCTGATTTTGTTTTTTCTCATTCCTTTTCTTGGTGAGCTATATTAATATGATGTTTATTAAATCAAATTTTGTAAATTTAGTTTTTTTTTTTTTTTTTTTTTTTTTTTTTTTTTGAGAAAGTTTGTAAATTTAGTTAGTGAGGCAAACTTGGGTTAATTTCTTTCTTATATTGTACTTCCGTAAACGGATTGAAGACTTGGATTCCAATTTTGGGCTTGGCTTGACTTCTGATCGATCAAATGAGAATATTATATGTGTGTGCTTCCAAAAAAACGTATTCTTGCTTTTAAATTAAATTTGTATCCCATGTATTCCCTTATTTGTTACTTTTATTTGACAAAGGATCCGGATCCTCCCTATTATTTAAGATAGTTGAAGAAAAAGAAAGGAAAAACTAGTGCAAGAACTTTTCACACCCATTTTGTAAGAAGTTTGAGGCTCTTTTTGGTATCAGCTTAAAATATGAAATTCGGGTAAAAAATAAATCTATGTGAAAATGTAGCTGAAGTGAAAATCAAAACATGTTTGGTGTGATATGAAAATTCTAGATTACTAATTTGGTTCGTTTGACAAGATGCAAAGTGCTTGATAATCAGCTAGTTGAATATACCCGCTTGTAAATGAACTATGATCATGTGAGTGTTAAAATGAAATTAAAATATTTTCTTACTGATATTCGGTTGAAAAATTCCAATTTTTGAGAAATTCTACATTCGTCTTGAGATTATTTTAATATGTAAATTATTAACCTAAAATTTTATGTCATGTCAAATAAAATTATCTGAAAAACAGAGTTTAATCCAATTTCGATTAATATCAGGGGCGAAACATGTACTTCCTCTGTTTCTTCTCTAACTCACTTTGATCCTGTAATTTAGCAAAACGATGCAACAATTCGTAACCTTTTAGTGATGTTATAGAGCAAAAAGATTACTAAATTTTTGCATTTAATCAAATCACCGAGTCAAAGTGACTTAGAAAAACCAAAAGAACAAGCAAGAACAGAGGAGTACTAAATAATATCCCAAAATATCGTGTGTGGTGCCTGGACCTTGTGTCCCTCGTGGTTCCATATGATATGCCTATCGAGGTTGGGTAAATGATAGTTTCACCTCCCTAATTTTGATACAAATTCACTTTCACCCGTTTGAGTTTTAACTCTTTTACTGTACCATTAAGACACTTTTACTCACGGATTGTGTCATTTCATGCTATAAGAGCATCTCCAGTACTAGGAGGGGAAAATTATCAAAATTATTGAGAAAACTATAATTTTACATAACAAATAATGAAGATTTCAAGAGTCTTCTCCAATAGTGATTATGTAAAATATATGTATTAGCATTTTTAATTTATTTTATACTAGAAATATGGACACGTGGAGAGAAAATAGTGGAAATTGGTGAGAAAATTTAGGAAAGATGTCATTACCCACATAAATAGGGAAGGAAGTTGATTTTACATAACAAAAAATCATCGCCAAATTTGGCGAAGTGGATACATAATTTGGGTTTTACATATCAAGATACATATGCTATTGGAGCCCAAATTATCTATAATATACCTAACAAAACTGGTTTACATAATCTATTGGAGATGCTCTAAGAAGCCATAGTGAAGGGTTGTGATTTGTGAATGTTATTTCTCAAATTGTAAAAGATGAAAGTGTTTTTGCAGAAAACTTTTGCCCCTCGGTTTCCATGTAACATGATATAGGCACGATGATGTTGTTCCTAGTCGGATACTCAGATTATTTTATTTTATTTTTTTAGAAATTGTTTTTGTCATCAACCGGGTTTGAACTCGAGATCTCATGCAGGCGCTTCCAACGTTCTACCATTTGAACTACCACCCTAGTTGCGGATACTCAGATTAATGTTATCACTCATTTGAGTATCTGAACCACCTCTAACCCCGCAAATGTAATCTAACCTTTATTTTAAGATTTTAAGAAAGTAATTTAACTTTTATTAGTTTCTATAAAGTCGTTATATGTAAAATCGTATAAAACTCCTTAGAATGTCAATTCATACAGTTTTTTTACTTGAAGAAAAAGGTTCGTCATTACGTAATTTGTTACCGAAGTCTGTGTATTGTGTAATTCTCTTTTTGACTTTGAAGTGTTGAGTTGCTTCGTATAATGGCACTATTAATTCCCTCTGATGATGATTAATTCTTTTAATTAAAATTATTACTCGATATTTCTTATGTCTAGTTGGATGGATTGGATCTCAAACACGTGATCAACTGTTTCAAACGAGTTGTCACCTGATAATAAAGCAACATGTTCCTCATAAGAAACAAAAACATGACATAATAATCGTTATTTTAATAGTTTTGAAGTTAAAATCAGAACTATTTTGGCATTGGCTTGTTGTATGTTTGCTTTAAGAGAAGTTAATGAGTTGAGTGCAATGTGATTTCATGCGTAATTGATCTAAAACTACTAGTGGATTGTGAGTGTTGTTCATTTGAGTTCGAGCCTCTTCTCTTTGAGTATATCATGCGACTGTTTCTCTTGCCTTCAGCTAGCGTTCTAAACAAAGCTCGTCCGAATAGATGTAGAAACAATCGTAGTAGTAGTAGTATAATGCATGCATGCAATCTACCGTTTTCGATCAGATTTCACATTTGTTAACAATACATCCCCACCAGATCTGTAGGAAATATGGGTGGTGTTTAGAATGGGAACAATTGAACTTGGACAATCTCTGAGTCGTGATATCACTCTCAAATTAAAGTATTTCGGCGTTGTGCACGAAATCTCCAATCGGATAAAACAGAGACTTCAAGAACGAAAATTATTTCCTTTCTGTTTCTGAATTCGACCAAACTGACAAATAGGGAGGGAGAGGGCGGTTAATCTGGCGGTTACAACCGTCAGATTTCAGTCCGTTTTTTAACAGAAAATTAAATCGGAGACGGTTTTTGTGAAGCACTGAAACGTCAAAAATCCAATTTTTCCACTCTGAGATTTCAGCGCGACCGCCGCCAGGGGCGTTGCCCCTTGGACCCCACCGGGGGCGCTGCCCCCGGACCCCCGTCGGGGGCTCCGCCCCTGAACCCCCGCAGTCGTCTGCGAGTTCCTTGTCCAAGTCATTAACATAGTTGTGTGCACGCGTGTACTCCGCACCTCCTAACGTGTACTACCTCTGTTTCGCCTGTTTCAGCCTACTTCACTTTTTGTCACTATTCACTGGGTTACTTTCATCCGGCGATTTGATTAGCAAAACGATACAAGAATTTGGTAATCTTTGCATGGTGTTATAGAGGAAAGTTTATTATAAAATACCATGAAAAAATTGTTAAAAAATTACATCGTTTTGGTACCCAAATCACCAAGTCAAAGTGACTCAGTTACGGGTTAAAAAGTCAAACGCAGACGAAACAGACGAAACAGAGGTAGTACAACGTAATGTCAATGTCTACTTGGTCGTAAGTAAATTCGATTACACAAATGGCCGATGACACTAAAATCACCAACAATCTCTCTACACTATAAGTTACTTGTAGAATGACCATTTTCCTTTTTAATGATTCATATGAAGTTTTGCTTATATTTTCACAGTATCCTATCTGAGATGTTGATCGTTACTCGTTAGTATGACACCCCCCTCAAGTATTGGAGTAACCCCGAACTTTAAGATGTGTTTAGCTATGTCATTTCTTTAAAGTCATATCCTTCATCCCAGCTAAGTAATTTTATTCCAAGAATAAAATGCAAGCCTTAAAATGATGGCGTGTGCTTTCTGCTTCTATTACTACACACAGCTTACTTTTCTTTCTATACAGATTTTTCACTTCAATTCTAAAATATTTGAACATATATTTATTTATTTTTAAATTTGAACATATTAATTGATTTGTTTCACTTCGTATAGATAACAGTAGTAAAATCGGATACAATTATCCATGAAAGTAATTTAGCAATTTTCGCACACCTTGTTCGAAGTAACTTAAAGTGACAAATACTCACACGGATTAAGTTAGGAGGTGCAGTGATTTTGTTCTTAATTGATCGAAAAGACGTCAAAATATAAGTTATTTGTAACTGCATGTTTGGTAACCATGATTTTAGTCAGTATCAATTAAAGTCGGTTACTTTATTAATTATGTTTGTTATGACACAAAATTTTAATCTGAAAATTTGCAAGTTAAAATAATCTCCGGCCAATTGTAGAATCTTGAGTCAAAAATCTAACTGAACTGAAAATTCAAATTCGTTTGGTATGAGCTGAAATTTTAGATAATTAATTTGATTCATTTGACAAAATTTAAAGATATATATGACAAATTACTTGAATATACCTACTTACAAATGAACTATGATCATGCTAATGTTAAGAAAACGTTAAAATTATTTTTTCTGAGATTTCAACCGCATATTCCCCAATTTTGGAGATTCTACAATTGCACTGAGATTATTTTAATCTGCAAATTTTCAGCTTAAAATGTTGTGCCATAACAAACGGAATTAGATTAAAATGACTGATTATAATCAAATGAATTAAAATCCGAGTTTCCTAACGTGCACTAAAATTGGAATTATGTTGCTGAAAATCTAATTGACAATATAGCTCTTTAATTTTTTTTTCTAATGGATCAATTAAACATATGTAATTTCAGCTCATACAAAACATATTTTAATTTTTACTTTAGCTGAATTATTCACCCAGAATTATTTCAGTCAATTTTTCAAATTTCCAGTTGATACCGAAAATATGCAATTGGAACGATATTAATTTTAGAAACTTTGACTAGTACCAGTTTGTCCTAGCTCTTTCTTCCCAATTTGACTTTTGTCACTATTCACTGAGTCACTTTGACTCGGTGATTTGAACAGCAAACCGATGTAATTTTTTGACAATTTTTTCATGGTGTTGTAGAGTAAAAGTTGCTCTATAATATGGTGAAAAAATTATCAAAAAATCGTATTATTTTACTATCCAAATCACCTGATCAAAGTGACCCAGATACGAGTCAAAAAAGTCGGATGGGAAGAAAGAGCTAGGACGAACTGGTAGGTGACATAATTTGTCCCTTATTGACGGCAAGACCACTGCCATTGAATTTGTCTTCTCGGGATATACAATTTTTTTAATGATTCGCCTTCATCTATGGCTTGTAGCTCTACTTTTTTAGTGATTCGCCTTATCTGAGGTTTGTAGCTTTAGTTATACTTGTAGAGTCAGCAGACGATATGAGCGCACACGAGTACTAGTGTGTCTACCATTCTCAACAGTTATACCACATAAAATAGCAACAAAAACGTAGGGCTAATAAATAGTCTAGCTACTCAATATAATAGATGATTAACGACATATTAATACCTAATATCTCAACTATGATGTATAACGTAAAGATCTTGTCAATGATGCTAAACAATAAATGTAACTTGATACATATATAACTATGCAAACATAACAACTAATCAAAGATAAATCTTACATGCCTAGCTTCTGCAATTTTGTAGCACTCCGACAAGGTAATCCAAACACCTCTTGAATTCAGTTGAAAACCAGCGTATTGGTTCAGTACGTTGAACTAGTGACCGGATGACACAAGGAGCCACCTGCCAAACTTAATGCCACATGAACTTTTCACCGTGTTTGTTTGTAAAGTGAGCAACATTATCGTCGTGTTCGCAGAGTGAACAACTCTATAAGAGACTAGGTAAACAAAAGATCAGCATGGTAGGCAACAAATAGATAACACTAAAGATCCTAGCCCTTTAGATTAAAGTATTGACTCAAGAAAAATACAAGGGTAATACGAAAAGATATTGAAACAACCCTAACCCACAAAGACATTTGTGGAGGTGGATTTTTTCTCTCCACAAATGTTTTCTTGGGTTATTGTGGTGATTTAGATGATGGGTTACAGTCTTTTGCTGGTGGTGGTGTGGAGGCGGGGATTTGGTGGAGGTGGAGGCACTGGTGAAGAAGAACACCAAAAACACCAAGATAACCAAGCAAGATCACCAAGAACCCCGAAAACAATGTGGTATGACAAAAGGTTAAATAGTCTCAAAAAATCTGATTTAACAGATGGGTGGTATAGTTGTCTAACTTCCATCCACCGACAGGGGCTTTTTGTCTCTGACAGGGAGTATTGGTATATACACAAGCAGCAGGAGTATTTGTATATAACTCATACTCAAGGGGTGTTTTTGTCTTTTGCCCATTAAATTTTTATTTAAAAAATTAAAAAGGGTCCAAAGTCCAAACTCACCCTTGATGATGCGTTTGATATTTTTTAAGGGGCACGAGTGGCGTGGCCAAGCAACTCTTGATACTCTCCAGTCTCCTCCATGGGGGTAGGTGGGGGGCATGTGTTGTTGTGACTTTGGTGGTTAGAATTTAAAATTTTAAATCCTCTGATAAATAAACAAATACTGAGAATGATAAGCCTTGAAAGGACTACACTTAAGTGATGACAGCCGACACCAAAAAATCAAATTAAGTAGGATTTCATTGTTAGCGTATGGAAGTCAAATTTGACTAACGAAAAATGAGCTCAAAGATGCGAGAACGCAAGTCTTAATATAATTGTGCAAAATATACACGAGTGAAACTGTGTGGCTTTGTTTGTTTTTTGGCTTATGATTGTGGAATTCGGAATGGTAAGATTAATAATATGAAAATTGATAGTGATAGGATTAATAGTGCTCAATAAGAATAATATGGTGTTTGATTGATAATGGTAGTAGTGTAGGACTAAACTCCAAAGTGACCAATTTACCATAGCATGTGGGCCAAGAACAAAACAGACAAAGCAATAAAGTGGGGCAATAAGGTAATTGTGCACTTAGGGCTTCAATTTGCTCTTTCTTTGCACCAAACACCAAGTTGGCTCACTGTTAGTCCAATTCATGGGTAAGAAGAAAAACAAACAAGGCCTGGAAGTATAGAAATAGGACTAGATTATTATTATTATTATTATTATTGTTGTTGTTGTTGTTGTTGTTGTTGTTGTTGTTGTTGTTGTTGTTGTTGTTGTACATGTTTTCCTAATTATTTCTCCGTATTTGCAAGCGTTAAAATGTATTCCTCTAAAAAAAGGTTGAAATGTGATAGATTCTGAACATTATGAATGCATGAATGAAGAAAATGTAATTATTTTCAAATTAATTTCTCAAAAAAAGTTATTTTCAAATTAAGAAAAAAATTAAATTGAAATAATTACATAGGTAACTAGAAGTATACACATGTACACTTCTTAATTTGCGATATTTGAACATGTATATTTATTGTGTATATACACATAAATTTTCTAATTATTTCTTCGCATTTGGAGAAAAATGAATACACTCTAAACAATATCAATGTGAATGAAGAAACTGTAATTATTTTGAAATTAAGAAAACAGAAGAATTGAAATGAATGCATAGATATTTAGAAAACAAAACGCATTAAACAAAACGAAAAACATTAAAAAAATATGTTGAAATATTATATACATTTCATAATTATTTCTCCCCTTTGAGAAAAATGAATGCACTCTAAATACTATAAATGCATGATTGAAGAAATTGTAATTGTTTTGAAATTAAGAAGAAAATCCAAAAATAAAAGAAATTAAAAAGAATGCATAGGTATGTAGAAAACAAAGGGGAAAAATTAAAATAATATGTTGAGAGTGGGATTTGAACCCACGCCCTGACGGACCAGAACCTTAATCTGGCGCCTTAGACCAACTCGGCCATCTCAACTTTTGTGTGAGCTATCTAATATCATTATATATAACTCCGTAGATCTGAGTGATTATTTTTAAGTATTATTCCGGTGAGTGATTATCCTGCACAAGAAAGAACTTGTTCGTAATTATTATTCTTATTTCATGGGACAATGGTTCGATCAGGCCGCTGTATATTGGAAACATGCTTGAGTATTATGAATTACTCAAGTACTTTGGATTTTGTACGCAAAAGTAAGTAGTGAGAAAGGTGTGTGAATAAGTAGTGGAAATGTGAATAGTATTGTTTGGAATAATTTGGTGCTAGAGTGAGCTGGTCCCAAGACACCCCATCGTTAGCAGTCATAATCTTGAATGGTGTTGTTTTGAACAATTTGGTGCCAGAGCCGGTTCCTAGGCACCCTATCTTGAGCGGACATAGTCTTAAATAGTGTTGTTTTGAGCAATTTGATTCTAGAGTGAGCTGATTCTAAGGCAACTTATCGTTAGCGGACATAGTCTTCAGCTAGAACCACATAGAAGGAAAAGAGATGAAAGTAAGCCTATATTCCATCTTGGAGTCTCATCTCAACAGTTACTTCTTTGTAGAAGGGATTTCAGCTTCCAATTTCCGATTCAATCATTTACAGTAGCCCACTTAGGAAGCTTATAGACAGACATGAGATTAAGCATACTTCTCACAGCGGTTCTTATCCAACAACAAATAGCAAACAGTTGACAAGAAGCAATCGTTATGGTTACTGCCTGTAATTAGAGGTGTTAAACGGTTTTAACTGGACCAACTAACCATTAACCACCGGTTCTTGTTCGGTTCAGTCTGGGGCGGTCCAGAACCAATATGTTCTATTTTCCTATTTAAATAACAGTTTATTCATATATTAAACTGGCCGTTGTAGGGTATAGGAGGTAGTAAATCGAGTCGATCACCCGTGGTTGACGGTTCGGTCACGATTCTGAGCCGGCTAAGGTTACTGGATGGTTCGGTTACGATTTTTGGCGGTCTCGATTCTGGGCCGGTTAAGGTTATTGGCTGGTTGGGTTATGATTTTTCTGTGGTGGTCCACTATAACTAAAACCAGCCGAGTCACTAGCCACTCGATCCTAGGCCGGTTTATTACCTCACGGTACCGGTCCTATTAGGTTCTTCACTCACATGATTTTTAGTGGTTCGTTAGCCGGTTAACCGGCCCATTTGACAGCTCTACCTATAATGGCGCAAGGAAATTGAGAATCAAAAGCTGCTTATCATGATCAACTAGTAGATGAAACTATAAGCACAGGAAAACCCCAAAACTGCTGTTGATACAATCCGTCCGAGTTGGGACCAAAAATTGCAAACACCACATACTACTACTACTATGAACAAGTTCTCAAAGAATTGGAAAGGTATATCTTTCTCTTTGACTACCACAGCAGCGGCGGCGGCGGCGCATGCTACTTTGCACCATCTAAGTCCCAGAGCAGCAGAAATATATGTTGCGTTAGATGCGCGCAAGCCTGAAATTTCTAAGAATCTGCGGGAGAAACTGAACTAGTAAAGGGTGTTGTAGGTACAGCAGGTGGCTACAATGGAGCCGATACAGATCAAGAGCGAAGGAAGTAGCGTAATATTCAAGAGCCTGCTCTGTCCCAGGTATCCAGCCAAAGTGATGGTAGCGTCTGCCACGACTCGAGCGAGTGTTCCAGCTTCAGTTGATAGAAGCCCGCCATTGTAGGTGCCCCGCGATAGTCTGGACGACATAACTCGCGACAGAAGAGATAAGTTGACACCTGTAAGGAAAAACCATAACTTTGTGTTAAAAAGCGATCCATCATACAAAGTCATTTTCCATACCTAAGCACCAGAAATCAAACCCTGGACCACACCATCTACCAGTTATGCCAAACCTTGTTGGTGTTTACAGGGTAGTCTTCATTTTAAACGCACAAGGACAATAGTCATATTAACACCCCACCTATATCCCTCAATCCTTGCTTATACCACCTGGGAGGATATTTATACATGTTTCATATCTTCAATCCCAACACGAGATCTGAAACCACAAATCCTTATCTCCATCTTCTTCTACCTTACCCAAACGAGGCCCTAGATGACAAAAGCATTTTTTCACTGTTTATAATGGTAAATTGTTTGTCTTTGTTGCTAACCAAATTTGGGGAGTTCGTCCAATCTGCTTATGATAATAACTTGCCAAATATATATTATTTATGTATTTGTGATTGGTGCGTCAGAAAGGAGATCGTGGGAGGGGTTTGTGGCTCCTGGACTGTAGAAAATACAAATAATCTAGTTTCATTAAATACGAACTTACCCTCTAGCACTTCGGCAGAAACAAACATTACTAGTCCTGAAATGACATATTGCGGCACAGAATATGGGATTATCAAATGGAAGCTCATAAGTATTCCCAGGCAAACCATGATCTCTGATGCTAGTAAAATCTGCCTGCAGTTAGACAATGAGACAAAAAATGTTACCCAGGTATCGAAGGTAGATCATGAAACTCACACAAACTTATGCCTCAAACAGTGGATAGGAATCAGATAAAGTTTTCACAGTATAAAAAATATATACTAGACAAGATTCCACCAGTGTCAATTTTAATTAACAAGGTAACTGAAACCCACAGGCTAATTGAACGTTCTGCTGAAGAGGTTGAGAAGGAAATAGATCGAATCATTCACAAAGACAGTAAAAATAAAACCGGCAAGAGCCGTCATTTAACTAAATACATATATACTTCTGGAGTTTTAATCCTTGGGGCCTTTTATGGACTTGTCTGAAATCCGAAGAAATTCAATTGACTTTTGGTTATTGTATTTCAGCTTGGCAAGTGAAACAAATTATTAGATACATAATTAAGCAAGCCTCGAAAATTACCTGTCCTCAAACATATTGCTGATGTAGCTTCCAACAACAATGTTTACAGGAAGAACGGTTAGGCCAAGACAAGCAAGAAATATTGCCACGGAACTCGTGGACCAATTGAAGTAGTAGGTGGTGACCACACTAGATTCTGATAGCAATATCTCCATTGCATATTTGAGCATGAAATATATCAGCAATTGAACCTGAAGAAAATAGAATTACTCTGATATCTCACATAATATATAATCATGATACAGATACAAAATAAGATCAAGCATCTCGTTCTCGGTTCATGTATTCTTAGAAGAAAAGGAAGAAAATTAAACTTAACGAATACGCCAGAAGTAGCTGATTTTTGGAAAAAAAAACACTAGACTACAAATAGATAAAAGAGCCAAATATTAGAAAGCATTTAAAACCATGAGTGGTATGGATAAGAATAGTAACTCTTTATGTTTGCATTACATGCAACTGTTAAGTTGTCGTTACTATGTCATATTTCAACCCATAATGTTTTCCTGTTGGCACATCCGTTATCCATGATTTCGAATACATTCTTCCCAACGACTCCAAAACCAGAACTATATACTAAAACTTCAACAGTATCTAGAGTCAAATATTTGAAGCAAATGAAGACTGAAAAGAGTAAGATTAGTACCTTAACTGATGGTGTCAGCAACCTATATGCTGATCCTATAGAAGTAGCTGGCCCACGAGCCTCCTCCGGGGCTTCTTCACTCCCATCATAGTCTTCATCTCCATCTTCATCTCGTTGGTCGTTTCCTGGACCTAAGAGCAGCGGTTGCTGAGTGCCTTTTTCGAGGGCATTTGCAACTTCACCTGCTGACCAAAAGACTATATTATTCATGTGATCCTTTGTACATTTTAGAAACTGTGACCTGGTGAATCTTCCAAATAATTTTTTTCTTCATATAAAGTCAGAAAACACAACTTTTCAGAACACATATGCCAACCAATATTTCTGAAGTACAGTTCCCGAATGAATCCAACACCTTGTGAAAGAGGAGTTGAAAAGAAAATGGTCCTGATGTGAGGATGAGCTCACTCCAAACCCTAATTATTTCTTTAGATTACATTAGAAATCTTCAATCGATGAATTTTTTTATTAGGAGAACAGAAAAACACTAGTGATTTGCTAATTTTAAGCTGTTGCATCTGCATCCGGAAACACCAAAGCAATAGCAAGCAAACAGTTTACACAGTTATGACCACCATCATTGCTGAAACAAGATAATGCTATAGTAGGTTGATGCGTTTGGAAGCTAAAATGGACGTCATCGAGTTATACTTTATGAGTGAAACTTTCAAATTGTCGAGTCTGCAAATGCAGCAAAACATCGCATGTTTTGTTTCATTTTAACCTTTTCTCTTTCTCAACACATGACTAACGTCAACTCACACAGACAAACAAAGAAAGGTTCAAAAGAGAAGGTGACGATAAAAAAACACATGGCTAGTGGTTATTGAATAAGATGAATGAAGTTACATTACCTGCATTCTGTCCTTGAGGTATGTGCTTCTCTTCAGGCGCAAACACAGGTTCTCTAAATGATATCCATAGCCATATTAAATATAGAAACCATGCCACAGCCATAACCCAGCCAGGTAAAGTATCTTCGTTGAATGTAATATTGTAGATCTTAAAATTAGTTTGAAGTAATCCAGCAAGTGCAGGGCCACAAGCCATCCCCAGAGCACTGGCACTCACAAAAGCTGCAGAAGCCTGCATACGAATTTTGAGTGGTACACAATCGCTGATGTAACGCCGGTTAACAGCTCTGGCAGAACCGAAACTGCAAAATCGCCATATAAAGTAATATGTTCGATCAGTGTAAGCTCCAAGATTATATAAGTAAAGTATTAGACAGCATGACGGCTCATGTTGACGTTGTTAGAACAGAGAAAAATATTATCATAACAAAGGGATGCTATGCCATGAATAAACTAAAGGGAACATCCCCTTAAGCCTGCAAAAGCTTAGGAGCGCACTAGAGAGTAATTACTAGCTAGCACCAAAAGTTGAGAGAACTAGATTTGACATGCAAAAAATATAGGGCAATGGAGCACAATAAGGACCAGAGATTCACAAATCACGTCTAAACATATCGGACGTGGTCATACCACATCACCCTCAACAAATATCCTCTTTTGGACTGCACACCAAACAGAAAAGAAGAATGTAATGGAGCTCCCTCATTAGCAGCTGATTCAAAAGAAGCAACATCATCACACTAGAAAGATCTATCAGGAAAAAATCATTCGAATTCTCTTAACATGATTCCCAGGGTAGAGATTCTTGTTCCACACAAAACTGACATCAGATTTTACAACCCAATTCCTCCCAAGCACTGAACCCATGCACATGATAATGTCACAAGAAGCTCCTCCAGAGATCCACCAGAAAAAAACCAAAAATTGACCATAGACGGAGCATGACCCTAGCAAGTGAAACCAACTGGGAACCTCGCTACAACAAACACCAGCACAGAACCTAATTATTTTCCTTTCAAATGTTAAATCTCACATGACAACACAGCCACGGTTTTAGATAAGACAACCGAACTACTAATTCCAAATGTCTCAAAATATTGGTTTTGGGAGCTGTCTTTTATTTCAGATTTGAGGAAACAGCAGTGAGGGTAACTAATGCTTAAGCTATACACAGCACACTGCACAAAGATGTTCAGCTCAGTATTGGAGAGAGAGAGAGAGAGAGAAAGATATACCCGCACAAAAGACGACCAAGTAGTAGAATAGTGATTGAATTCATATCATAAGCTAGCGCATACATGGTGTTCCCCAGAAGCAGAACTATACTACTGAATATCAGAGGCTGGAAGTATGATTTATTGGACCAAGCACTGAAATACACTGATGAGAAGACCTGCGCAACAGCCATGGCACCAATCACAACTCCACAAACAGTTGCTGCTGCACCGAGGCTCGTAGAATAGTTATCAGCTGTGGGAACAATGATGTACGTATTGACCATATAGAGAAATGTGTTCGCCAAGTTCAGTACAAGTGACATAAAGTGGTATCTCTGATCATCAACATGTTCCTCCACTGGACTAGGTAAATCTTCTTGCATTATTAGTGCATGTTGAGCCATAAAGTTTAGGAAATTTGTCGAGTTACTAAGTCTGTCCACAGCTGCTCTCATGGAATCAACAACTGGGTCCTGGAAATGAAATAAAATTACAAAATCAAGAAAATTTTGCTGTGCTACCAAGGCGTAGCAGTCACGAAAATCTCGATATCCAAAATAATTAACTAATAAGAATTGATTGCAAAGAAGAACCTCAAGTGGCAGAGCCGGTTGGTCATAAATAGATAAGTAGCTTCCCTGACGGTCCTGGAGATCTGCAAGATTGCGAGAGATAGCTCCAACTACTGCACCTAAACCCTGCAATTTCCACTCACTATGAGAAATATGCCGAGAGCCCGAGACAAGCATGAACTCTATACTTGTGCCATGAAGCATGATTCCAAGGACTCATCTTGAGAGAGAAGAAAAAAGAGAGAACCACACAAAAGATTCAAAGAGAGAATAAAATGGAAGAACTTGATGTTCACACAGTACCACATGCTTGAACACTTGCTGCAGCTGGGAATAAGGATGATTTGCTCGGGTCTTGACATAGTAATCAGTGAATCTATATCGAAACCTTTTATCAAACTTCTTCAGTATCTTACGGAGTCCAATTGCATTCATCTCAACAAAAAAAAGAAGTTTCAAAAGGTCGCGTCCCACTTCTCTATATGCTTCTCTTAGCTCAGATATCCGTGCTATATCAGGCTGCTCCTGAAGAACATCCTGCTGCTTTCCAAGCTCCGCTATCCTGCCTGCAAGTAGCCCTTGTTGTTCCAGTAAAAACAGGACAGTCTTTTCAATCTGGTTAAACCAAAACAAATCGAACCAAGAAACTGTAAGAAATAGGAAGGGAACAGAATAACCACAACAACATCAAACAGAGACTACAGAATCCAAAGAGAAAAACTAAAAAGAACCGTAACATTCTCAACCAGACATAGCAACTCAATTCAAGAGTACTTATCCTTTCAAATTTGAGTACATGTATAAAAGTCAACATTGACATGCACTTGCACTCGCCAAATACAAGCAGAATCAAGAACAAACTTCTCAGACTACAACTTAAACAGCCAGAATCAGTAACTAAAATGTGATAAAACCACAACAAGAAAAAGCACGTGATACATCTGACTTGATCTAATGTGGCAAAAATATTGAGTTACCAAAACACAATATTGCATATCCAACAAATAGAGTATACTTGCTTCTCAAAAGCCTGTTCTAAATTAGCAATGTATTTCCAGATACCTTGGATTGGGATTTGGACTTACAAACGCCGAAACTATCCAACGGGAACACCATATGAACTCTGAATTTGGATTTGACCACAATGGACAAAGACCATTCCCACTCCCTGTCTCCCTCTATCACTTACTTTATTTTAAGAACTTTCTTTTCTCCCAACTCGCTTGTTCTCCTGCATACTTTCCAGACTCTCTAGTCCTATCTACAACTTCATTCCACAAAATTTCAAATCACACCGTTACATCACAATAAATATAATATTTAAACTGTCAGAGCAGAATGTTTACATAAACAAATAATTTAATAGTATAAATATTAATAAAATCCCTTGATTGTGAAGTCAAAATAGCACCCACTCAATTGATTTTGGTATTTACAAATAGGATAAGAATCAAATAAAAACTTTTGCAGCTTAAGGTGAAAGTCATGCTCAGGTATTTTTGCCATTGACAAAATTTGAAGAACTTTGGGGCACGAGTAGAAGAAAGGCGCAAAAAGAAAACATGCCTTTTGAGTATCTACAACTTTCAGAAGGCACTGCTCAGATCTACAATGGAAAGATCTAAGTATCTACAACTCTTCGGGAGGAAAACTTTGTTGACACATTGTGACAACTGATTTCTAACTGACCATTTGCCAACAAACACCCTGGCACAAAGATAAAACATCAAATCAAGATATTGTGCACCCATATCATACCTGGATATCCAGCATTCTTGAAAACTCCTTAAGAACATGTCGGCGGTCTAGTGCTCCTATTTCAATCTGGCGAGCATATTGTTTTACTCTTTTCTTCATTAGTTTGTAGTTGATATAATACCTAAAAAGGGAAGAAATGACAGCATATGAGGTATGCCCATAAACAAGTACTCATGTAATAAAACAGCAAGACAGCTTAAGTTAACAGTTGTTCTGGAGAATCATCTTTCCAAATGGTTTCTGGGGTTTAAAATGTTTAACATACTACAAGACGTTAGCTTATTTTGTATGTTCCCAAACAATAGACAAACCAAGACTAGTTTTCTGCTTTTAATTTGTTTTATCACTCTTTTAGAGGAAAAATGTCATTTCAAAATTTCTTTCATGGCATCCTTTTACTGACGCCGAATAGACCATCTTCTCCTATCACCAAACCTTCATAGATTTCCGAATACCAATGCAACTTACTTTTAATTGGCTGTGGAACGATGGTGTGTAGATAGCCACCAAATAGTATTGGTGTCCAGAGTTGATCACTGACTTTTGCAACTCAACTGTGCTATAAGAAATTTTCTAGAGAACTGCTAGATCATAATCAGCACTGAAGGATCCAATTTGGGACTCCAAGTGTTATATTTCTGTACTCAATATCAGGGTTTCGGTGTATGTATCAAAATACTCACATTTTTCAAGAACCTTTTAAACTCAATAATATACTTCGAGGTCATCAACTGTTTCTATATGTTCTTTTCTGCAAGTGAAATCGAGTCTTAACAAAACAATTCCTATACTAAATCCAAGGCCTGAAACATCATCATCAGTCTAGTATAATCAGTTACTCTAGCCCTTCCATCTTTCTGTTGATCTCTGCATGCATATTCTTTTGTCTTCTCATAAATCGGCTTTACGAAGAAAAAAACAATCAGCTTTTACTTCCATGGAATTCCTACCATGATGATATGGTGACAACAATTACAACATAGCATACTAAAGCCTCAGCACCTCCCATAAAGTATTGGCAACAGGCAATACCAAAAAGCTAGAACCAGATCATTCTTAGTAATCACGCATAGAACTATATCATAGACCTAACATGTATATGAAGTATGAACAGTAAGCAAGGCAACGTAGTTGAGACTGAAATGCATATAATCGTACCCTTTCCATTCTTCAATTTGTCTTTCTTTGAGCTTCTTGCCAAATGCCACCATGGCTCACTGCATATATGGCATACAGAAAATGCAATAACTGAGTTCAACATTAGAAAAATATGCATAACTGTACACTTCGCAACAAAACCACCTCTTCATTAGCTACCTTGTTCTGTTATTTAGAGTTGGAATGATTTTATCATATAACTTCAACATTTTGAATATGATGTTATGGCTTACTCGCATGTGTGATTGATTTCCAAAATGATCACCATAACTTCCAAAAAAAACTATATATTTTTAATAGAAATAAAGAACACTTTTAGTCACAATGGAATTCCATGCATGAGAAAATAAGTCTTTTGGCAAACTACTCCACAAGTTCAGCCGACAAACAGAACTTAAATTCACCGCTAAGGGCACAACGTTTGAAGCAAATTTGAAATTTGGGTACAGTCATCGGAAATGTACTGCCTGCATTGTGCTAGGCAGACAATAAATGCATTGACTGGTACTCAAACCCAACCTTTGGGTGATGATTTCATTCCTATCATTCAGAAATCCATTTAAATTGATTTACATCTCTGCACTATTTTTTATGTCTCACCAAAAGGCTTCACAGGACATTAGAGCATCTCCAAGAGATTTACAAAAACATACTTTGGCCTAAACTTAGGCCAGATTTGCCCCACTCCAACAGCTGGTGTAAAATAATGCAGAGACATCTCTGCATGATTTTTATGTCTCACTAGAAGGCTTCACAAGACATAACATCATCTCCAAGAGATGGATAAAAACATACTTTGGCCTAAATTTAGGCCAGATTTCCCCCAAAACCAGCTCCACAGCTGGTGTAAAAGCAGGAGCAAATATACACACGGGCCTGAAGATTACTATTCATGGTGAAAAACTTATAAAAAAATAATAAAAATAATAATAATAATAATAATAATAATAATAATAATAATAATAATAATAATAATAATAATAATAATAATAATAATAATAATAATAATAATAATAATAATAATATAAATAATATAGGTGGCCTATATTTAGGTCAGCTACTAGAGCAACAGCTTAAAAAGTGATATGAGTAAAAATTTAGACATGATCAAATGTAGTCCGAGAGGAACGTTTTGCTGTTGGAGATGCTGTAAATGTCACTTCATGTAGGTACTTGGAAAAGAGAAATTAAACACATCAACCCAGCCATCCAATCAACAACACAAAAGTTGCAACACCTTTTTTGTACTGATAAACATTTCCAATTGAAAGGAGCTTCAGCAACTTCAATCCAAAAACAAGGCATGCAAATTGTAGTTAAAAGTTTCTTCCAGTCCAATAACAGTTCAATCATCGCGAACTAATTGAAGAGAGGCTTACGAAATTCGCTATTAGAGCTAACAAAATCACAATTAATAAGATCTTAGCAACCACAGAATCTCTCAATTAAGCCTCTTCCTAGATCCAAAACACAAGCAGTAAACAACATATCATCAAAATCTGCCACTGCTTGTACCGTTAATTACAGTCGAAAATCATCGAGAAACGTTCACGGAAATGAAGAATCGGAAGAAAGACGTACGCAATTGCAGTGACCAGAATGAGTATTTCTTCTTCCGAGAGCTTAGATGACCATCAACAGAGATGCGAATTTTGCAGAAATCGCCGAGAGCGAAGCAATTGAAGGGAGTGACAGCAAATGATTAGGGATTGATTGATTGAAATCGTAGTAATGAATGATTGTTGTTTTTGGGCTGTGAAACAATGATCCGCGAATCGGCGGTGGTTGAGATTTGAATTATTTCGCCCTTCTTCGGGCGATTCAGATTGATTCTGTGTGTCTGTGTATGAAGGAGGAGGGGCTAAGTAGGGAGATACACTGGTACTCTCTCTAATCATGTAGAGAGAAAGAGAAGAAAGAAAGATAAGATCGTACAGGTCATCATGCAGGTCCAGTTTTGTTTGTGTTGTCATCTTCTGGATTTACACTTCCTAAAATGTGTCGTGCAATTGAGAATGTCACAGAGGTAAATGAGGCCCCCAAAATTATTCAAATTATTAATAATGACAGACGCGCAATTGAAAAAGTCAATAAGCACCTAAGGGGTAGGTAGCTGTCAGCACAGCTACTTCCTGACGGCAGAAGTAGTTTTAGTCTGTTTGGTAAGAATATATTTCTGTTTTTTCGAATAATTTCTGCTGTCCCACAACAGTTTTCAAGAAGGGAGGAGATGCTTTTTCAAAATGTGCTTTTGATTGATTTATCTACAACCGTTTTTAACCTTACAATTTTTAAAAATATCAATAGTTATCTTTACGGAAATGACACGTGTCATATATTTTTGTCATTTTATCGTCTCACAGAAAGTTCACAGTTGATTTTACTAACACAAAATTGTTATATCAATATTTCACAGCAGCTTTTACCGTTTTACGTAGTATTTATCAAACAACATTTTATCAAGAATTCACAACAACTTTTCCATAGTGTTCTCACACAGCAGCTTTCTAACACTGCCACAGAATTCTCAAACTAGCCCTAAGTGAGTGAGTCTTAAGTTTTTTTTCTTTTGAGGTCTCGTGGATTAAGTCAATGTGCGTGCAAACTAGTTCACAAAACAGTTATCTCGACAGAAAAAGAGAGAGAGGGTCATAACGCTACTATTATTAAAACTTATTAAGATTAAAAAAAACAAACTCAATATTTCTATACAAACGCTAGAAGATTTAAGCAGGCATGTCAACTCCATCCTGAGAGTAGTATGCACAAAATTTGCCTTCACAATGATGTTGCAAGGCTGGGACATTACCGCATTAACTATGTACAACCGTACAAGGTACTACCTCTGTTTCGCCTGTTTCAGCCTACTTCACTTTTTGTCACTATTCACTGGGTTACTTTCATCCGGTGATTTGAGTAGGCAAACGATACAAGAATTTGGTAATCTTTGCATGGTGTTATAGATGAAAGTTTATTCTAAAATACAATGAAAAAATTGTTAAAAAGTTACATCGTTTTGGTACCCAAATCACCAAGTCAAAGTGACTCAATTACGGGTTCAAAAGTCAAACGCAGACGAAACAGACGAAACGGAGGTAGTACTGATGTGCTTGTTTAGGAGTGAAGGATCTAAGGTTTAGAAAACTAAACATCTCTATTTTTGGAGTAGGGTGCTGATTTTTTTAGTTAGGCACCAGTTCTGCTTTTATTTTCTTAATTTTATGTTCTTTGCGAGAGGAAAGAAATTAGACTGGTAACAGTGCTCACCAACTAGTATGAGAAAAATGTTTATTTATGTTGGGGTTTTCCAAACCCTCTCTCCAAACAAGGCCACTAATGGCACGTTTGAATTTCCAAATTAGCCAGATTAAAACTTGGCTGGTCTTGATTAGATTAACTCTAATCATTCTTGTGTTTAATCTATGCGGTATTGATTCAGTATGAAGCTGCAAGTTGTCGAATCGAGCTAATCTCCTCATGTGAGAGGGGACTGATTTAGTGTCTTAACACTATATTTTCACTATTTAGTTCTTGTCTTAAACTTAGTCGTGAACGACTAAACATAGTATACATAAGTTATAGTTAGTTTAACCCGGACTAATACTGATAATTATGATAAAAACTAAACCTCACATGAAAGTATTCATTATCAAACGTAAAATTAAATTTTTTTCCTCAAAAAAATGTACAATTTAAATATGTATCCTGCTTAATAAGATAATGAAATTATTGTGTTACGTGATTGTCTATAGTTTTGGTGCAACTAGAAAATGGAGTGGAGTAATCAACTTTGTTTGCCTTTTTAAGAAAAAAGCGACGCTTGTGACTGTGGAAACGTGTGTTGGGTGTTTATTTAGAAGAATACGTATTTGTGGGTACTAAAACTATTGAGAAAGTTGGGGGATATCATTGTCTGTCGTCCTATCAAGCCAAGTGAGAAGAAACAATGACATATGAGGACTACATGTACTGCACAAATAGAACACTATCTCTACCTAGTAGAGATTTGGACCACCTTTCTTATATATGGTACGGCAACTATTGAGCTACAGCTCCTCAAAATAGCAATGTGGTAACAGCTGATCCATCAAATTAGAAGATTTAGTTTTTCTGCTTGGACTAAATTGCAACCATGTCCAAAGTAATGACATGAAACTTTGGAGCTACAGATACCGTTGGATCAAGAAGGAAGATCTAATCTTGGCCGTTGTTTCATTGTTAGTGCTACGGCACCGTTTCATGTTAAGATTTCTTATGTCCTAATTAGTTACTAAACTAGCTCCTGATTGGCTGTCATTTGCCAGCTGTTGCTGAGTTGGCAAACGACTATAAGAGGATTTAATCCTCTGATTTTCCGTTGTAACGAATTATCAATTTCATTTTCCCTCTTCTCTCTTTTGCTCTGGTTTCTCTCCTTCTTCTTCATGTTGTTGATTTCTAGGGTTTGAGAATTGCAGGTTTGCAATTCTATTATGGTATCAGAGCCAGGTTGCGAAGGCTGCTGATTGTTTTGTGAATCGTTATCTGGTTCAATTTTGTGTGGATTCGAAGATCTAGGGTTTCAGATCTGGTTTCTGGAAAGATGGTGAACACATCAGAATCGCAGACTTCTGGTTCAGGTTTGGTGGCGATGGATCCACAGTCGCCTTTCTATCTGCATCACGGAGATAGTCCTGGTAATGTTTTGGTTTCTGTTCCTCTCTCTGGAGATAATTTCTATTCATGGCATATGTCAATGATAGTAGCTCTGGAAGCTAAGAATAAGCTTGAATTTGTTGATGGAACGATAGTTGCTCCTGAAATTGATACTGATATGTATGCTGTATGGAGAAGGTGTGATAGGATGATTATGTCTTGGCTGTTTAATTCCATTTCTAAGGACATAGCCTGCAGTGTTGTAGGCAGATCTAGTGCTAGAGAGGTGTGGCTTGATCTCATAGAAAGATTTTCTCAAGGAAATTTACCTAGGTTGTTTCAGATTTCTATGGCTATTTCTAGTTTGAAACAAGCTGACATGACAGTAACTGCATATTTTACAAAGCTGAAAACACTTTGGAATGAGTTAAGTAACTACAAGCCTTTGCCTAGCTGTGTGTGCAATGGCTGTGTATGTAACACAAATGTCAAGTTAAAGCAATCTCAAGAAGAGGAAAGAGTAATGCAGTTTCTTATGGGACTCAATGAGCAGTACATGAATGTTAGAGATCAAATTTTGCTTACAGAACCACTGCCTTCTCTCAATGTTGTTTTTGCTAAAATAATACAACAAGAGAGACAGATGCAGCTGAAGAATAGTACTCCTCATACCCCTAGCATGGCAATGTATGTTCAAGGTTCACATGTTCATCATAAATCAGGTGACAATGTCAATTCAGGAGGATCAGGTCATAATTTTGGTGGGAGAGGTCCTAATGGAAAGTTGATATGTCATCACTGTGGAAATGAAGGTCATGTCAAGGCAAAATGCTACAGATTGCATGGATTTCCACCAAATTTTAAGAATAATAAGCCAAGGGTTCACAATGTAGTTATGAGTGGTTCATCAGCTCCAGTAACTCAGAGTTCAACCTCTTCTTCCACTCATGATAATAATGGAAAAACAGTAACACTCACAGAGAATCAGTGTCAACAATTAGTGACACTCTTGAATACTCACTTAGGATCAAAGAGTGGTCCAAATCAGAGTGCTTTTAGTGATGCAGGATCAGTTTCTCCATACTCTACAGTTTCAGTGGATTCACCACTTCATCACTCTGGCACACATTTTGATTCAGCTCATTTTATGGGAGGAGTTATTAGTTCTTGTTCTCTGCAAACTTCTTCAGTTGAGAAGGAAGGTTTTATGTTAAATTCATGGATTCTGGATAGTGGAGCTACTGATCATATGTGCAACAATATTGATATGTTTAGTGATCTCACAACTGTTGGTGATACAGTTGTTCACTTGCCAAATGGGAAAACAGTTAGAGTTACTCATGTTGGATCAGTAAAGCTGTCTGATGATTTGATTTTGACAGGAGTACTTTGCATCCCCAGCTTCCAATTTAATCTAATCTCTGTCACTCAGCTCACAAGGGTGTCAGGGTGTACATGTATATGCCAGGCAAATGAATGCATTCTCAAAAAGGAGGAAGTGATTCTAGGAATTGGCAAGAGAGTTGGAGGTTTATATGTGCTGCAAATGTCAAAATTGCCAAAGCTGAATTCAAAAATGAGTTTTGCAGTTTCTGCAAATAACAAGGCTTTTCTATGGCATCAAAGATTGGGGCATCCATCTTTTGAAAAGGGATTTTTAATGTCCAAACAACTTGAAGGTATGCCTACTTCACATCAAGGTTTACAATGTGATATTTGTCCTTTGGCCAAACAGAAGAAACTTTCTTATATTTCTCATGGACATATGTCTCAAAATGCTTTTGATTTGATTCATTGTGATACATGGGGCCCTTACAAGGTGCCTACATATTCAGGACATAAGTTTTTCTTGACTATTGTGGATGATGCCACAAGAATGACATGGGTTTATCTCATGAAACATAAATCAGAAGTAGAAACTATTATTCCTGGTTTTTACAAGATGATAGAAACTCAATTTAATGCCAAAATCAAGAAGTTTAGAACAGATAATGCACCAGAATTGCATCTATCTGCTTTCTATCTGGAACATGGTATTATTCATGAATTGAGTTGTGTAGAAACACCTGAGCAGAATTCAGTTGTGGAGAGGAAGCATCAGCATCTTCTTAATGTGGCAAGAGCACTTAGATTTCAGTCAAATGTGCCTATAAGATTCTAGGGAGATTGTGTGTTGACTGCAGCTTATCTGATTAATAGATTGCCTTCTCCTAAAACTCAGAACAAATCACCATATGAGTTACTGTTTAGGACATCTCCAGATTACTCTCAGTGCAAAGTCTTTGGATGTTTGTGTTTTGCCTCCACATTATTGCAGTCAAGAACAAAGTTTGATCCTAGAGCCATCAAAGGAGTTTTTGTGGGATATGTTTTTGGAATCAAAGGTTTCAAAGTGTATGATCTGGCTACTCACAGCTTTGTGGTTTCTAGAAATGTGGTATTTCATGAAGATGTGTTTCCTTTTGTTGACAAAAGTTCATCAACCACTGATCTCTTTGATACAATGAGTTTGCCAAAAAGTGTGTCTGATATTGGTGATGATAAGGAGCAGCCACCTTCTTCAACTTCACAAGAATCAGCTAACTCTACTGTTCCTTCAGTATCTCCAGTTAGGAGTTTTAGAGAAGTTTTGTTGCATCCAGTGCCAGTGAGACAAAGTACTAGAGTTTCAAAGCCTCCCTCTCACTTACAAGACTATGTTCTCTCAAAGAAAAACCCCAGGGCACTAATAGTTAGTGGCTCAAATCTCACTAGTGCTGTCTGTGCACTCACTGAACCAACCACTTATAGACAAGCTTCTCAAGATCCAGATTGGATTGCAGCTATGCAGCTGGAAATACAGGCTTTAGAAGCAAACAATACCTGGGTTATTACTCAGTTGCCTCCACATCATTCTGCAGTAGGATGCAAATGGGTATATAAAATCAAGTACAAAGCAGATGGTTCCATAGAAAGGTATAAAGCTAGGTTGGTAGCAAAAGGCTACACACAAACTGAAGGGTTAGATTATTTTGAAACCTTTTCACCTGTTGCCAAATTGGTTACTTTTAGAGTTCTTCTTGCTCTTGCTATCCAACAGGGGTGGACCATTCTTCAAATGGATGTTAATAATGCTTTTCTGCATGGTGATCTTCATGAAGAGGTGTATATGAAGCTTCCAGATGGATATGAGCCAAAATTGCCAGCCTCTTTCATTTCAAATTCTTCTCAGCCTTTGGTTTGCAGATTAAAGAAGTCATTGTATGGTTTGAAGCAAGCTTCCAGGCAATGGTTTGTCAAGTTTTCTTCAACTCTTCTGCAATTTGGTTTTACTCAGTGCAAGTCAGATTATACATTGTTTGTGAAAAGCTCAGGCTCAGTTCTCATGATGCTCTTGTTGTATGTAGATGACATACTTTTGGCAGGAAATGATATTGATGCACTAACCAGCTTCAAAAGGTGTTTGAATGCACAGTTCAAGCTCAAAGATCTGGGAGAGATTGCTTATTTCATTGGATTTGAGGTTACTAAAATGAGTTATGGGTATTTTCTGAGTCAGCACAAGTTTCTTCTAGAAATACTAACTCAAACTGGCTATGATCAATGCAAGATAGCACATTCACCTATGGTGCCAGCTTGTAAGCTTAGTCAATCTATTGGAGATTTGCTGAAGGAAGAAGATGCTAGTGCATATAGAAAGCTGATTGGTAAGCTTTTGTATCTCTGCAACTCCAGGCCTGATATTTCTTATTCAGTGAACAAGCTCTCCCAATTTGTGGCTCATCCTACAAGAGAACATCTTACTGCAGCTCATCATGTTCTTAGATATCTGAGAGGTACTTCTGAATATGGTCTTGTTTTTCCTTCTGCATCTTGCTCTCCAGCCTCTCTTGTAGCTTATGCAGATGCAGACTGGGGTGGATGTCTTGATACCAGAAGATCCACCTCTGGATATTTGGTATTTCTGGGCTCTTCTTTAGTTTCTTGGAGATCCAAGAAGCAGAGTGTAGTTGCCAGAAGTTCAGCTGAAGCTGAGTACAGAAGTTTGGCTTATTTGGTTTGTGAGATCAAATGGATTATGTCTCTCTTGCAAGAACTACATTCACCCCTTCTTGGCACTCCACTTCTGCTTTCTGACAGTTCTTCTGCCATTCAGATGGCTCACAACCCTATCTGTCATGATAAGACCAAGCACATAGAACTGGACTGTCATACTATCAGAGATTTGGTTCAAGCAGGCACCATCACTTTGCAGCATTTGTCCAGTTCTGAGCAACTAGCAGATGTGCTCACTAAGCCTTTAGCTCATCCACTTTTTCAGAAGCTTCTCTGCAAGTTGAAGGTGTTATGTGCTTCCCCCCCTTCAACTTGAGGGGGCGTATTGAGCTACAGCTCCTCAAAATAGCAATGTGGTAACAGCTGATCCATCAAATTAGAAGATTTAGTTTTTCTGCTTGGACTAAATTGCAACCATGTCCAAAGTAATGACATGAAACTTTGGAGCTACAGATACCGTTGGATCAAGAAGGAAGATCTAATCTTGGCCGTTGTTTCATTGTTAGTGCTACGGCACCGTTTCATGTTAAGATTTCTTATGTCCTAATTAGTTACTAAACTAGCTCCTGATTGGCTGTCATTTGCCAGCTGTTGCTGAGTTGGCAAACGACTATAAGAGGATTTAATCCTCTGATTTTCCGTTGTAACGAATTATCAATTTCATTTTCCCTCTTCTCTCTTTTGCTCTGGTTTCTCTCCTTCTTCTTCATGTTGTTGATTTCTAGGGTTTGAGAATTGCAGGTTTGCAATTCTATTAGCAACCAAGCAATATTGCTCTGGTGCAACATTCTGAAATAAATAGACATGTGAAAATTGAAGTTAACAGAATTAGAATTCAAAAGACTAACATACAGTATTTAATTTCCTCAAGTTTAACCACTTACTCTTAATGCTAGAACTGCCAAAAAAAAAAATTACTGCCATTTTGCATGTTTGCCAACAGCTGCATATACACGAAGAAATACAAAAGAAATGCCCTAGGGCAATAGCTCCGGCTAATGGCCTGGGTACTATGGTAGCTGCCGCACGGGCGATTTGAAGTGTGGAAGAATTATTTTTTTCGATAAATTAAAAATTTATCTTCTCATGTAATTTAATTCATCCAGTATTATCAGGGAAGTGGAGTGAAGGACCCTCACTGTTATGGTTCATTGTAACAAATGAAATTGGCATTTAATTAAAAACGACTTATTTCTCCTTAGTTTGGTTTTTAAATATGCCACCATTTTTATCTCCCAAATAAGTTTTTTGAGCAACACATTCGATTGAAACACAGGTCCCAAACAAACACTGAACCCCTGAGCACTATGGGGGGTCCCAAACAAACACTGAACCCCTGAGCACTATGGGAGTGTTTGAGTGAACGAATGTCAAATTATGAAATGATAGATTATTAAAATGAGTAGTTGTGGTAAGTAGAAAGAAAAAATATTGTCTCCTCACTAGAAACATTGATTCAGATAGTCTATACTTCATTAATCTCCCATCCGCTGATCCAAACAACGTCCATATATTAATTTCCCATCCACTGATCCAAATAACGCCAATATTTCCCGCCCCGCCCAAGCAAAACCCAAGTTCCCAACAACAATTAACATGCCCCCGAAGTTAATATTATAAGGACAGTTTTTTATTATTTAAAATAAAAAATGTTAGGCGGTATAATACCACTTGATTCCTCTTTCTCCTCTATTTTAACTTTTACCGCTATTCACTTGGTCATTTTGACCCAATAATTTAGATACAAAATAATACAATTTTTTGATAATTTTTTATGGTGTTATAGATTAAAAATTGTTCTACAACACGGTACACAATTTATCAAAAAATTACATCATCTTACAATTCAAATCACCAAAGTCAAAGTGACACGGATAGAAAAAATCAAAATAAAAAGAAAGAGAAGAATGAGACTGGTATGTACCACTCCGTTTCTTCTCTTTAGCCCCCTTTCTATTTTGGGACGTTTCCTCTCTTGCTCCCCCTTTCCCTTTTTGGCAAAGTTTTTATTGCCAACTACCGAAAATACCCTCATCAAATACCCCACTTGTTATTTTTATAAAATATCCCAAATCACATTGGGCCACTGATTAATCACATTAGTGGGTCACTTAGTTACAACAGGCCCATTTACACTAATTAACCTACCATCTAACCCAAATTAACCCAAAACAAACCCAACCCAGTTGAAACATCAGAAGATCAAAACAAACTGAAAACCTAGTCTCACCCGTTCATTTCCAACCTCTCTGTCTCTCTCTTGTTCTTCGTGAGACTCTCTGTGTCTCATCGTTCCACCGCCGTATACGGCGGTTTGGTGGTGATTTGCGAACAGATCTCACCACTTTGTGGTGCGATCTTGAGTGATTTGAACAAATCTCCTCTCCTCCCAAACCCCCTTCATCGATTTGTTCTAGGGTTTGTTGGGTTTCGCCGAAACATGAACCCTAACCCTCTGGACGGCTTCGAATCCTTTGATACATTTGTGGGTGACTCCTATGCCGAAATCACCGGCGCCGGATTGTGGGTTCCCGATTCAGAAGACGAATCGGAGACGGAGTCCTTTCGTATGCCATATCCAATTAAATCCGGCCACTCTCCGACCCCTTACCGTCGCGATGCAAAGGTTGATTCCACTATCTCTTATGGTGGCGATGCAAAGGTTGAACCGACGATTTGCTATGGTGGCGATTCAGAAGACGAATCGGAGACTGATGCAATCGTGAACAGCATGCTTGATATCCTTCTACCTCTACATAGATCTGCTAAATCCATGGTGCGAGGTTCCAATTCTAAACTGAGTTTTAAATATTTGCTTTTTATCTGTTATTCTCGTTCATCTTCTAGGGTTTCTGTTCTGTGATATGTGGTATACCATGTTTGAGATTGTTGGCTGTTCTGTGCTATATGGACTACCAATTCTAAACTGGTGTTTTAATTATTACTGGCTGTTTGTGGATTGTTGGCTGTTTGTGGATTGTTGGCTGTTTGTGGATTGTTGGCTATGTGGGCTATCATATATGTGGATTGTTGTGCTATGTGGATTCTGATCTGTTCTTATCATTCAATTATTGAGACTTGTACCAAGCTGTTTTGGTTGGTGTTCGAGTAAATGATCTGTTCTTATCATTCTTGTGCTATGTTTTGAGATTGTTGGCTGTTCTGTTCTGATATGTTCTATTCCACCTTAACCAGAACACATTGAATCCTTTGAGGATAAACCACATCTGGTCTTGTACCAATCTGTTTTGGTTGGTGTTTGAGTAAGCAATGTGAGTCATTTTGTGGTTCCACCTAAACCAAAACACGCCAATCCGATGATGATAAACCACAACTGGTTTGAGGATTGTGCACAATATGATACGACACTTTGATACAAGACTATGAATGCTATGTTGGTACGAGTCTTGTACCAATCTGTTTTGGTTGGTGTTTGAGTAAGCAATGTGAGTCATTTTGTGGTTCCACCTAAACCAAAACACGCCAATCCGATGATGATAAACCACAACTGGTTTGAGGATTGTGCACAATATGATACGACACTTTGATACAAGACTATGAATGCTATGTTGGTACGAGTCTTGTATGAATCTGTTTTGGTTGGTGTTTGAGTAAGCAATGTGATTCATTTTGTGGTTCCACCTAAACCAAAACACCCCAATCCGATGATGAGAAACCACAACTGGTTTGAGGATTGTGCACAATATGATACGACACTTTGATACAAGTCCATGAATGCAATGTTTGTACGAGTCTTGTATGAATCTGTTTTGGTTGGTGTTTGAGTAAGCAATGTGAGTCATTTTGTGGTTCCACCTAAACCAAAACACGCCAATCCGATGATGATAAACCACAACTGGTTTGAGGATTGTGCACAATATGATACGACACTTTGATACAAGTCCATGAATGCAATGTTTGTACGAGTCTTGTATGAATCTGTTTTGGTTGGTGTTTGAGTAAGCAATGTGATTCATTTTGTGGTTCCACCTAAACCAAAACACCCCAATCCGATGATGAGAAACCACAACTGGTTTGAGGATTGTGCACAATGTTTGTACGAGTCTTGTATCAAGTCATTCATTTGATACTACATTCAAAATACATTCAAAATACATTCATGTGCTAACTTGCACTATATACTGAAACTTGCAACTATGCATAGTTGTATCAAAATACAACCTTGCCTACAACTATGTCTAGTTGCAACAAAAGTGTAGTGATCCTATGTTATGCCTATTCTGGATCATACCCTAATCCTTCCAACAACGAAGGATTGCCTATCTTCTCTTCCATTTCTTTCATGTAGTCAATGCAGTCCATTACAATTTGAGTTTGGACAGTGAAATCTCTTGGTAGCAAACCCAACTTCTTCAACTTCCCTTTACCTATATGTGGAATCTTGAAGTTGTTGTGACCTTTTGCAACCATAATCTCTGTCATCACCAATTGTAGGTCTAGATACACATTGTCCACTGTTCTATCTTCTTTTCCTTCGTACGCCATTTGTACTGCAGCAATGAGATCCTCCGTGTTCTTTGTTTGCATTTTACTTTGTAGACTTTGAATTGAGTTGAAGAACCCTAAATCAAGAATGTTGCAATCTGGTGACTTTGCTGGTTGATTGACTAGCTTCATATTAAACCCATCTGAGTTTGCAGCCGCAATAAAATCAACATTTTCATTATGCACGTGCGGTGTTGCATTGTCCTGCTGGATCAATATGTTCTTTGACAGCATGTGTGGCCAATTTGACTTGATTCCTGGAATGATGTTGTTGATGAGCATGTCATTCATCACCTCTTTAGTCACAGATGCAATTGGTTTAATTTCGAGTGTACCTGCTGGTCTGTTAACTGATGACCTCCTAGCTGCAACCTCTTCCACAAATGGCCACACTCCTATCTTGCCATCCCACACACAATCACCATTAATGTCATATAGAGGCCTTCCAACACAGCACATAAACATTACTTTACCTACAAAATGCTTTGATTGGCAATCATCATATGGTACTTCTTCTAATGGTAGCAGAATGTAACTGTCTTTCACTTTCTGAATGTAGAACCACTTCTCATCGATGTGTACGATATTATCCATACTTTTGTAAAATATGACACCTTCTAAATTGATGTCTAATGCCTTTAGACACCATCTTAGTCTTGCTATTTTGTGTGCGTGTGTTAGGGCAGGGTGCACCCATGACTTCCTACTCTTTAATGCACCTTCGTGAATCCACCTCCATATACTTGTTGCACTAACTCCATAGTTTACTGAAACGCAAGAGATATAATTCATGTGTTATTGATTGATAAGAATAGATTATATATACTGACTTGCATTTCTTTGGGTTGACAAGAACAGATGCTATACAATTAATAGTTTGATAAGAACAGATGCTACATACTTGCATTTCATTTCAATCATGAGAACAGAAACTGCACATGAATCTTGCATTTATTAAATGATTTGAACAGTTGCTACACTTGAATTGGTTGAGTGTGAGGAGTAGGGCATTAATACAATGCAACTCCACACTCAATCCAATTCTGTGATGAAATTAATTCTGAGAATTGGCAAAATTAAACAACAATGTCGGAGATAATTGACTTACATGCTGCTTGTCTGATTGTGTGCCTATCTTCCTTGAGAATCTCCATGAATCTTCCAATGTCTATTGGTGTTTTTGGCTTTCCATTACCCTTCTGCCTCGATTTACAATCGATTGATGTTCCATTAGCTGCAGCTTCATGAATTCTTGTCCAAACATTGTAGATGGTCTTCTTGTCAACTTTGAACTTGACTCTAGCTTCTGTGAAAAGACCCCTCTTTGGCTTCATGTCCGACAAGCCGAGAAGAATGAAATCCTTAATATCAATTCTCTCAATTTCTGTTAGATGCTTTTTCCCCATTTCATGTACTAACTTGTTTGATTTTGCAAGAACTGCGGAGAAGTAGAATCGCGAAGATGTTATTGTTGTAGCAGTAGCTGCAGCTGGGAGGGAAGCAAGAATCTGAAGTTGGAGATGGAGTTTTTATACACTACCTGGACAGCTTCTTCTTCTTCTTCTAATCCTTCTCTGTTTTCTATTTTTTCTAAATTCTGGACATGTTCTTCATGAAGAACATGTTATGTTGTTTGTTTTGAATGTGTAATGGCATTGTATTTATAAGCACTGTAAAAAAAGACCCAAAGAGGGTATCCAAATTTTGAAATTTTGTGTTTTGTTTTACCTCCCTTGATTTGGAGGGAACTTTTTAATTTTGGCACCAACTGTTAATCAACAGGTTCAATCAGCTGTCTTCTTTATGATGGCAGCATTTAGATTGATTACATCATCCCCCAATGAGGGGTATGTATGTCTATTACACATGATTTGATTGCTTTCCTTATTTCTTGTGCAAACCCAAAGGGGACTAAACACAAGAAACGGACTGGTATCACACTAATGTGCGGTCTGGAGAAAAATATGCAGACTCCACAAAGGCACAAACCATGAGATCTGAACTAGGTAAATGACAAAACATGTCCATGTCTCTTGTGGGGAGTCTAGTGGAGCCCCATGTGAGGTTCACTTCAGACCAGAACAGCCACATGCATTAATCAGGCGCATGAAAAACATAGACGAGTGACCATGACTTCATGACCCATATATTCAAGGCCTTCTTTGAAAACATAAGAGTGACCATGACTTCATGACCCCCATTCAAGGCCTTCCAAATTCAAAGGTTACCTGTAGACTGTAGTGAGCTTGTCACAGTTGGTATTAGGTGTGACAGATTAGTTCCAAGATGCAAAGTTCCAATAATGGCAACCACAGCGTGGGAGTTCAGTTCAACCCTTAACAGTGGACTTTTTGTGGGCACCATGCATTGGCCCTCCCCCACTAGGAGCCCGTTGTGTACCTGATTTATCCCTCTGTGCTGGTTTGGGACGCTGCCACAAGGACAGCTAGAGTGATCGTCTCCACCTTTTTTCTCCAAGAAATCAGGCCAGACTTCATCTGACAATTGTTGTAAAGAGCTTGTTAGGTACCCAGAGACCAGACTTCAAGCGCTAGCGCAACAGCTACCGCAACACTCCAGTCATTTATCAGTTGAGCTATACTCTAGGCAAGACCTTTCAAATTTAGATATGATATGATGGTGCAACATACCAATAATCAATTCAGACAACCAAAGTAGGATAATAACATCATCACAGACAGAATTCCATTAAATGTTTACTTCAAAGATTTATTTTGTTGGCTTTGTTCTCATCAAAGAGTGCACAACCTTAAAGAAGAAGCACTAGGAAGTTTTTTATTCTAACCGAAAGGACTTGGCCCTTTCCAAGCTTTTCGTTGCTAATTCCACTAAATGTTACTTCCTTTTGCTGTCTATGCAGCAGAAACAAGCAAAATTTAGTGGAAGCAGCAAAAAAAAGCTTTAAGAATTGGACTACCCTAGCTACAAATACACCAAACACGAAAAAGAAAAAGGAGAGAAAATATAGAAGCATTCCGTCTTTCTGGACCTTCTTCGCCGCACTCTTATCACTTTATGAAATCTACATCTGCGGTGGGGCGGATCCACTACAATTCCCTGCAAAAAAACAGAGCATATAAGCCGGATCAAGTTAGGAACCAAATCCCCAATATAAAGTTTCACCATATACATGTATATATCACGTTGCAAAGAACCAAGAAAAGTTTGGAAGTTTTACCATTCATCCACTTTGATTCATGAGCTCTAGCTTTCTTAGGAGAAAGAGTCTCCATGGCATGGTTTATGCACTTGTGATATGAGAAATCCTCAACCGTTCCATCTGTCCTCACTAGAGCAAAACAGCGACTGTTTTCGTGATCTGGGTGGTTAACAACCTGTACAGAAAAGATTAAAAGAATCAAAAGAGTTCATGCTCAGATTAGACTAATAAATGCAACCCTTTAACATAACCAATATATATATATATATATATATTATCTGAGACTTAGTAAAAAAATTGCTTTTTTTTCACTTACCTTTATCTCCTTAATTCCGCTTCCCATCTTTTCTTTGCTCCGAGGGTGATAACTTAGAGCGATCATAGCCACGGATTGATCTAGTTCACTTAAAGACTGATTGGTCTCATACCTACATGGTGTAATGTCACGAGAACAAGAATCAGAATTTATCTTGCTGCTTTAAGTTTGAAAGGGAGATGAGCTACACCAATTAGCTCGTTAAGTGCATAGAATCGGAAATTGATCCACACAGATTTATAACGCAGTCAACCTCACAAGAGAGCATATATACCAAATGTGAAAATTGTGTATATGGTACTCCATGAGTGAGGTGTCAGAATTACACGATTGCCCTTCCTGGAACCAAAATCCCACGCAACACTAACATATGCATATGCAGAATTGTTTTTGGTTGCCAAGGCAAATATGCCATTTTCTTATCCAGCCTCCCTCATAGCAATGTTACAGTAGCATAGATGTATAAATGCAAAGGACTAACATTTCAGATAATTTCTTTGGAGTTCTAACTAACAATGAAAGAAGGTGGATAACCCAGCCAAGTGACGACGGATGAATAAAGGAAGAAAATAACCAAATTGGGGAAAGGATTATCTGAAGAAGAAATGGAATCACAAATCCAGAAATTTAACTGACTCTCGTTTTTTTTTAGAATTGATTTGATTTCTAGAGATATTGATAGGATTAAATTACTTGTTTCTATTCTAGTCTACGCTCTCATCTATAAGTAGCTAGACTTCTGAACATTGCAAGGCAGATTTTAGCCATTAATTATTGAATAGACCTGAGTTTATTTGAGATTATAATGGGTGAATGCAGGTTATTCAGAATTTGAGTTTGTTCCTTTCGGTCCTACAACGCCAAGTAATATGAATTGCAGTATAGAAGAATAGAAGAATGCGGGCAGGTGAATAGCTTACACTTGCAGCATATTCCTCAGTGATTTAGCAAGACTCTGTATTGTCCCGGAAGATTTCTGATTCCTACGTCCTCTTGAAAGAACATCACCATTTGCAATAAGAGGTTGAGGATGACGCTTCCCATGTCCACCAGCCGCCTTCACATTTCCATTCTCTTCATGAGAAGCAACACGGCTACTCCTCAACATTTCGTAAACACTTTTTGGCTCATCAATCATTTGTTGCTGAAAATTGATAACGAAAAAGAATTAGACATGATGAGAATCCAAAACTTCAACCAGACAGAAGGGCTAAACCAATACACAAGGAGTTTGAATGTGAAATACTTGAACACAATGATCATATCATGCCAGTGAATTAGTGAGGAAAGATGTTAAGCTTAACTTAGGCAAAGTTGCTAACTAAAGAAAGAGTAAATGCCTACAACGTACTGCACATTGCCAACTACCACGCCAATTGTAGGACAGTGGTAGTAGAGCAAGAGCTGAATCGTTATGAAACTTCCCAAAATGTTGAAGACTAAGGATGTTTTGCCTCGTAAACAGGAGAGATATACCCACCAACCTGTACACTAAGACCCACGTACAAATCCGGTAAGTGACCAAAAACACTACGTGGAACTAAAGGATGGTATCTTCATGCATCCCTTAAGCTTAAACCTCGGGGCACCATACCATTCAATAGATGTGAGTGCCCGGAGAGTCTTTGAAAAGAGCAATAAGCGAGTCTATAGAAACAAAATACAAAGCTTGTTTGAAATATCAAACTTCGGTTCTCTTATTACGAGATCATACTAGGCTTGGGTAAAGATAAGAGTAATTCTTACACTTGAGCATTGAAAACTATGTGAAGTTAAGACATTTCGACAGAAACAACAAGCATTTACCTTTCCAGAGAATAAAATGTCAAATCCAGCCCCAGTCCCTATAGAAGGGATTTTCCCCCATGAAAGCGCATCAATAGTCCCGTGGAGTTCATCCACAACTCCTTTCTTCGCAGCCCTGATGAAGCAATCAGCTGGATTCTGCAACAAGAAAACACAAATCTTGCACTTGAGCACAGGTTTACACTCCATACGATAAATATGACACAAGAACTTACCGAAAAGCAGGCTTGAGTGAAGGGTGAAGACACGAGTGAGCTTTTTCTTTGGTCTGCAAAGCCTTTTGGATTCAAGCTCACGAACTCCCCCGTGACACTCAAACAGTCAGCAGCAAGGCATAGATGCTCTGCGCGCATGATCTTTCCTGTGTCTGATATTGCAGACTTCAAATTCTGCAAAAGCAATTATCATTTTTTTAAGTTAGAGACAATGGAAAAATGTTAGAAAATTGTGATAATTAAGTCGAGAGAGCTGAACATAACCCACCCTGAGAAAACATTCGCGTGCGGTATTAATTCCGTATGCTGCAGTTATATCATGTATATCATCGGGATGACTTCTTTCCCAGTCGATCATATCCATGACTGGGAGACAGTTGTCCAGAACTGCACTCCAAAATTTATCTCGCACGCAGTACTCTGACATGAAAACTCTCAGGTAGAGCTCGCCAGAACCTCTGTGGTATCTGGATGCATTCGTCTCATCTTTCCACAAGATTTCAGCCTTTTTTATCTCCAAGAACCCTGCACAGAGCACAAGTAATTAAGGAATAATCAAGGTTTCATACAAAATATATAAATGCAATAAACTCAACACAACGGAAAACTAGTTTTCTATACTTGTTGTGTGATATCATTGAACTTTCACTCATACAACCCAATGATTTTATCAAAAGCTAAAAAAGTTGAAAATAATGTTATAGATCGTATATAAAGTTTTTCCACAACCTGGTAACTGGTAAATAACTTTCAAAATGTAAAACTACCCTGCCACCATCATCTCCATGAGACACATACGAGTGTCCCTCAAGTGTCAAGTGTCTAACAGAAACCAGTTCCTTTGCGTATTTCTTAGGTTATACCTTTATTGATAGAGCCTTTAATGACAAGTACTTCGAGCTAAAAGCAGACACAGCAAGAATCACAGCTACACAACCCCTAGAGCAAATACTGTTCATTGAGTTCAGTAATAATTTACCTTTCACAACAGTTCCAAGAAGGGCTGGAATCACAATTTCTTTAAGGGTATCCATTTGAGCACCGGTATTCTTAGGGCTTTCAGCAAGTGATACTGCGATGCAGACTGTGTCACTTTTCTCTTTTTTGGCTTCGGAACACATTCTGCAAATTATTCAAAATATAGAGTAAATGGAAATCATGTCAGCTTAACAATATTTTTGAACCCTTCAACCAACTATAGTTCCTTCATGTGTCATTTGTAGATACGGAGAGTAGAATAAAGAACGATTTCATTGAAAAGCACAGAACAAGATTATAGTTAGACTTACAAAAGTTAAAACAACAATTAAGATGGTTAACAGAAGAAAAGAAGCATACCTGCTTGTTATTCGCAATTCTGGGATAGTCACTTTTGATCTGGTGCCAATAGAGTTACGTCTCAAAGTGAGTGCATCAACAATGGACTTAACCTTGATCCTTCTCCTCTTTAATATATCCTGGAAATAACAACCCGGTAAAAATAATGAGAGAAAGATAAATAAGTTACTTCTAAAGTGAACTAATTCCTGATTATCATACCTTGAATATATGGAAATGGCAGACCCATGGACTGCTCGAACGCTTATTGCGGCCCCCAGTCTCCGGAGAGAAGCTAAATCCCACAGGGAAGATAAATAAGTTGACATAAAAACACACTCTCATTATAATCGGATTGCTAGGAATATGATAAAAACATTAAGAAGCAGAGCATTTATTGCACAATTAGACAAGATCTTACAGTATCGTCACAGTAGAAACAATTTCTGAAAACAGTAGTCTCTCCAGATGAGACTGAATCTCCAAAGCTGCATACTCGAATCCGTAGGTCCTCTGTAGCAGTTTCTTGGAGAAAAAGAGAGAAGCTGTTTTATCACCCCTACTCTTTTTTACTCCGCACTCTAGCGCTTTCTGCCAGAGCCAAAAGCAAAACAGCACGACGGTTAGATAAATAAATAAATAAATATATATATATATATATATATATATATATATATAGAGAGAGAGAGAGAGAGGGCGAGAGAGAGAGAACCTTGAGATTTAACAGTGGCGATGTTTCAAGCGGTGTGATTGGTTGATCCAGAGCACTATAAGCAGCCTCAGAAATGGCACAGGCAGCCAATGAACCAACAGGGTGGCCACCAACTGCTTCTTTACTAGGAAAACTGGTATCTTCCAAGTTGTAAGAGAACTCAATCACCTGATTCCCAAATGCGCTCCTAACTGTTCCATCGTACATCATGCACAAATCCCGCATCATGTATGTCAGCCGTCTGTTAAGTGTCCCAGGGAGATCCGCATTGTCACTGAATGAACTGTCGCGAGTAGTCACTGAGTGCACAAAACACTCCAAAGGATTCAGGCCTGCCAAGTAAGAGCTCTCAACTACTGCGCAGGGGATGTAGGATCCGTTATGTTCTGGGCCTTCTCGCCCACCAGAAGCTTCTTTGTGGCGATTCCACGCGTCACAAGTAAGCTTGCGCGGCAGATTAAAACCTATTGGAACCATGGCATGCAACAACCCCATACACATGCTATGCTGGACCAGCTTCAAGGGATTACCTTTGGTTCCAGCTCTCAACATGGCTACCAGTGAATTCTCCTTCCCCGCGTGATGGTAGATGAGGTTTTGAATATCTCTGAAGACCTGCTTAAAAGCTGAAACAGAAACTATGCTTAACGAAGCCAACCTCTGCTTCTCATAGCACAGAAACTCATCTGTGAAACCTGCTTCACCAATGGTTTCCTCGTTTCCAGAGAGGAAGTCCTTACAAGCTTCCACCATTAAAAGCTTGATGTGCGAGATCCGCTCTGCTTCTGCCAACCCAAGCGAGACTTCTTCCATTAGATTCTTGCGAGAATCTTGATCCGGGGATAGGTAAAGGTCGGACAGTGACACGCTGAGACCCCTCATGGACAGCCACTCGCAGAGGACATCTTGAGCAGAGCGCAAAAGATCTAGAACTTTCTCTGGACAGTGCTTGACAAGAGAGTGGAAAAGGTTTCCCTCTGTTCCTCGCAGCCAAGAAGATCCTAAGGGGGAAGTTAACAGCTCCCCACCACTAATACTAACACCATCAGAAGAAAACTCAAAATCAAAATCTGGTGGCAGAAGAAGACTAAATAATTTTTTGCCGGACCACAAGCTATTTCCTTCTGTGGAAGGCAATAATTCCCTAGGGCAGAGCATCTGAAGCTGCTGCATTTGGAATCTATCCAAAACTAAGTCATCCTCAAGCACTAAATGTGCAGCAGTCAAACTATCTTGGCCCAGGGAGAGGAGGTTAAGCCCACTCTGCCCATCAGTGAGCTGCTTATCTAAGCCAACTAGCTCCTGGAGCTCAACTCGGGTGTTTATGGATTGAGGAACATACCCGTGAAGACAGTCACCGTCGAAATCCCCTCGGAACGGCGAGCAAATAAGAGGGTTAATGGACAAAACGGAGCTTGGTGGGAGGATTTTCGCCGTCAATGCGATGATGGAGTGTTGGTGAATTGACGGAGGTCTGTTTATCATAATGATGTCACCGTCTCTGAGTTGCCGGAATATGACATCACCGATCTCGAGCTTACCCATTACGCTTAGTTTAACGAGGTTGTTTTGCCTCCGGATGTAAACCCCTCCTTTGTCAAGCATCTTCAGGGTACAGCTGGCAGTTTGCGCATCCCAGTTCAAAGGGCTCAATGTCTCCGAGACCTGCAACCTCTCTGCAATGTTGAAGGGTATCCCAATCTCACTCAGCTTGATGTTGGGATCACCAACGACTACCATTCGGAAGATGTGGTTGGTTCGCTTCCCAAGAAGTAGCTCTTTGATGTGACCCAAGCCAGTTGGGTTGGATGCAGGATTCTTTGATGATGATTTTTCTTGGTATATCTGCAACAACAAAAGGAATAGCAAAAATGTCTTCAGAATAGTAACTGTTAATTATCAGTGTGAAGCTGATAAATTGGCTAAAAATGCAAATAAAAATAATCTTCCATTATCAGAAGGCGCTAAAACTGCAAGTAAATATAATCTTCCATATTCATAAAGCAGTTCTATATGACTGAAAAAGGTATAGCTAAAAATCTGTGTGTAGAGCCTAAAGCAGGCCGAAAAAAAGTCAGCTAGAATGAGTGTGGGAGCACAAAAGCGGCCAACTTCAGAAGTATTACACTTCAGAACGCCTGTATGGCTATTTATTATGTTTCTACTTATATTAGAACCAAAATGAAATCATATTTATTCAATATAAATACAGTAATAATACGGAATTTGATAGCATACTTTAACAATGAATAGAAAATTTGGAATGATGTTTGCCTCAATCGGTGAATGATCGTTACTATATTTTAAGTAAATACAACATCTTTATTTTTGTTTGATTTGATTTGTTGAATTGGCAAGATTTTATCCGTACAAGTGACCATGCTCAATCTAAGAAAGCCATTTGTTCTGTTAAGAAACTTGTACCACATTGTCACTATGAGAGTAAGTTGACACATGTTTGTATTGGCTCTGCATGAAGTAGTGAAGTGAGGCTATCTATTAACATTCGTGTATGCTTTCGGGAAGTTAAATTGTGCAACTGGTCTTTTGGATTATTCAACTTGATAGGCTCAAGAATAAAGGCCCAACTCTGTGGGCATTGAAATGCACTGATAATGGAATATGTTATGTTACTCACCTTAGATGTCTTTAATCCATCAAGAACTCGAGAACTCAACTCATTTGCAGTCCCTCTAAAATCAACCACCTTCTTGTAGATCTTAGTTCGGGCATCCTACAACCATTGACAAGAGGAAACACCATATAAGGGGAAACCCAAATTGTGAGATAATCATTTAAACTGAAAAGGAACATGTGGATTACTTACAAAGGTTATATGCTGCCCAAGTTCTGTTACGCGGTGACAATTGGGAGTTATAAGTAAGGAGTCAAGAAAGATAGAATTCTTTTTAACCAGAGTCTCTTCTAGAACCTTGGGATCCACGTCCTTTAAGATGTGATAGACCTAGAACAAAAACAGAAAGAAACTCAAAATAATGATTGGCTAATAAAAGCGTAAGATTTAGGGTAAAAGAACATAGGCAGAGAACAATGCGACAAAAGCAGAGTAAGAAAAATGATAATCTAAGCGTAATCTGAGAAAGAGAGAGCAAAGTGAGACAACACTCCATTCATCTGGAAAAGGCCCGACCTATTACAGAGGGGTATATACAGGGGCGGATCCAGGATTTAATGACAGTGAGGGCTAAATTAGGGAAAAAAGCAATAACATAAGAGTGGGGGCTATAGTGCAATTATGTGGGGGCTAAACTGAATTTTTTTTTAAAAAAAAAGGGCAAAATTTCAACTTCTGAAAATTGAGTGGGGGCTAGGCCACTAGTATCTATGTAGATCCGCCCCTGGGTATATAGATATAGATATGTAAGTGTGTGTGTGTGTGTGTGTGTACATAATTTTGGGGTCCATAAGATAACAAGAGGTCCATAAAATTACCTGAGCATGAGATATTACTCTTTTGGTAGGCTGCATTGTAGTTTCATCTTGTTGTTCATCTTTGGGGATAATATCCCAATAATCAGGAGCTAACACCGGCTCGGATTTTCCACTCTTGGACTTGCTTGACGCTGTGTGCACCACTTCTACAATCACTGCAGTCTTTTGGAATATCTCGCTTGTTGATACTTTAAACTTCATTCTGGGGTATTGATCTCTCTTATTCCCCTGTCCATTACACACCATAAATAGATATAGGTGGATAAAATTAAAAGCACCCGACTAAGACAAGAAAACTTACTGAGCAATATTTGCATGTTGTCCTTGCACTTGAACTAGAAGCCTGGCATGCGAAAGATAAAAGAGAAGTTACGACACCAAAATGGTCCTCTTGAAACCAATTAAAGAAACGAAATTAAAAGGGATGCATTCACAGAACTAAGAGAAACTCACCTTGAATCTGTCACTTCTAATGGATTTACACCCGGGGCAAATTTTGTTCAGAATGCTAGCAGTTTCTGATAGGAAATATGGGTTGAGTATAGTGAACGGGAACTTTATTTCCCCGAAGTGACCTGCACCATTGAAGTCGATAACATAATCAAATCAAATAACTAAAACCAGAAACTTGTTAAATAAATTTCTTTAATAGTTCCTCTATTGCACCTTCACAAGTAGATCGATCCTTCGCCCCGCATGTTGTACATCGAGATGTGGGGTTCGGCAAACCCAACCTGGGGTCGATCACCTCATTGGAAGATTCAAGCGAGAAAGCTGCTAATTTCTCCTGACAGAGTATCATGACATTATATGAGATCATTCATAGATCGTTAAAAGAAAAGGTTAACTGACCTCAAAGACTAGCAACTTAAGTCATGGACCACATTGATCTACATAACATTACCAAAGTGTTCCTTGAGCTAGTACTAGCTTCACTTATCCAAGAATATCTTTTATGGTGACACAACCAAAATTAATTCCAAAGGATGAGAACAATATTACAAGCAAAGGGTTAAATATATTTACTTCCACAAGGCCATAGTTGATATAGAAGTTATAAGTTACCGGCAGAACTAGAGGGGAATAGGATAGACTATGAAATCCTTTCAGTCTTGACTACAAATCAGAAAGACCAACAATGAGGTATAACAACCAACCAACTCATATTAGAAGTAACAGAACGTAGCAATGCAACTATTCAAATTTTAAGCTAGTTGATCCATGCATTGGAGGTTTAAATGAAGTTTGGACCCAAAAGAAACTACCTTCGCTGTGACCTATAACCAGATTTCTTTAAGCCAGCTGAAGCCAAGAGTAGCCGCACATGATGCAAAAGTTGGTGAAATAACATGAAAGAAATCAGTAACCGAGAACATATAGTGTATTTATTTATTGGGGGGGGGGGGGGGGGGGCGTCACAGGGTATGCGTACGTTTTTCAGGAACTCTGGGCTAATACTCGGGCATTTTTTTGTGTGACGGCTAATAAAGCTTCTTATTTACTAAACGTCTTTCAGGGAGATATTTGCTAAGTATTAAAAGAAAAGACAAATGTAGACTTCTACGGAGCACAAAACTCGTGTTGCCAGACCAAAATTAGATAACACTACAAGTATGTTTTCGACAAGTGTCTCCCTAATACGAAATTTCTGTAAAATTTAATGGATATCCTCAAAGCAAAGATTGGGGGCATGGAAAATTACTTCAATAGATCATATAGTTCGGAAACAGGTAAGGGTTCTGTAGTGACGATCACGAGATTAATAATGAATTAACTTTGGGCCTAAGTAAAAAAGGTGCCAAAATGTGAAATAACTTGTCGCAGAGGATTACGGACAAACTCTGCCCTTCCACTTGCTATGTGACTGCATGACTGAAGCATAATCAACATCAAAACCATATTTCATTGGATAAGAAAATAGTTACCGCCTCTGTGGGTGTTAAAAGCCCAAACCATATGCTTTTCAGTGCAGCTAACGTAGCTTCCCATTCTTCACACAATCGACTGCCCATTGAAGCCTTATTCTTTCAGGAACGAATTGAAATATCTACATAACAGGCATGCAATAATTAAAATGTCAACAAAAAAGGTAAATAGTGGTTAAGAAAGCACATTTTGAGAAGTGAACATTTTAAGTGAAAAAAAAAATCGTGCTAAAATCTCTTTGGAGACAATTTACTCTAAGCTAGTTTGCGATGCTACTCACAAGATGTACTTTAGTAAGTTAAATTTGATTACAAAGTACGAAAGCTAACTTCGTAAATAAAGTTCTGCTAACTTCATAAAGATGCGAGCAATAATTAACATACCAAAATGAGATCAATACCTCAAGAGAGTATCACAGTTCACCATGGTGCGAACTAACAACTACAAATCAAGCTGAAACGCCTAGTTTTCTAGCCCGTGTACTAGTTCCTCACCTTTAGTTACAGTTTTCACAATATGCAATGATGTCCCTGTTAAAGCTCCCTAGCTTTGCAACATGGATAATAATCTTTCTGGAGCATAAATTGGCCCTGTAACTGAAAAGGTAAAGTTTTGACTGTTAAGGAATAAAAAGCATAAATTGGCCCTGTAACTAACCAACAACACGACAAAAAGAGTAAATGCTATAATACAAGGCTGCAGCTAATGGAAAATAAATGTGCCAAAACACGGGACAAAACCTGGAAAGTTCCAACTGAAAAATAAATGTGCCAACACGAGACAGGAAACAAATGCCGAATACACTGACAGGAAACAAATGCAAACCATGAATGGAGAAGTGCCAAAACATGAGAATGTTCACAACAATGCAGAATGCAAAGGAACATTATGGAAAATAAACTTGAACTATGTAGGCCGTGATAACACACTAATTTGGCCGCATAGGTGGAGCATAAGAGAAAAGTGTCAGAGCACGAGAATTTTCATAGCCAATTGAATCGAGGAATGCGGAATGCAAGGGGCTTTTATGGGGGAAAAAAGTGAACTATATATGCCGTGATAAATGCCTAACTTCAACCCCATATGTGCGGCATAAGAGAAAGTTGTCTTCACATAGGGAATCGAAGACCGAAAGAATAGGAGGAAAAACAACTGATTGTCAAGGCACCATATCAAAAATGCATTCAAGAAAATATCAGACAATCGATCAATCAAGTCTGGAAATCTATAATGCCATGCTGTGTTAGTGGTTTACCTCTGTATGTTTTGCAGACTATTGCACTAGAGCAGGGTTTTACCCAGTCACAAAGAAAAAAACTGCTATCACAGGACATGCTTTTTGGGTATCTAAACTATCAGCTATATTACAAAGGAATCGCACAATTGAGACGCGTCGATAGGGGTTAAAGATGAATCTAACACAACATCTACCACCCAGTCCTGCTTTGGAAACAGCTAATCAAGGGAATTACCGGCGAAATCACATGTTCCATTAATACAACTTAGCATTGCAAAATTACCTATTGAAGAACATGGCAAAGAGTCTTTACAAGGAAAAACATGAACCGATGAACCAATCAGAGAAGAAATAGAAATCCCAAATGGTACCATCATGATCCAATTGAAAAACCAATTTGATCACACAAGGGTCCAACCCATTCCAGCCCAAAATCAAGCCATGAAGTTGATCCAACGCGATCCAATTAAGAACCAAATTGGAGTCCATCAAAAACCCAAAATCAACTCATGTTCCATTAGTTACCACTAAACATTGCAAAATTACCTAATGAAGAACATGTCAAAAAGTCTTTACAAGGAAAAAACATGAACTGATGAACCAAGTCAGAGAACAAACAACCAAATGCATACTTAATTTATTGAATATTTGCATACTGATTAGAAATCCCAAATGGTCCCATCATGATCCAATAAAAATCAATTTGATCAGAAGGGTTCAAGCCATGAACCAATGCAAAATCAAATTGGAGTCCATCAATACCCAAAATCAACCCAAATGATTCAACCTCAATACAATCTCACCTCAATCTCATTCAACCACAACCGATCATACCCACATTGATGAACCAAACTCATCAAACCCCAAGTAAACCAATTAACCCCACATGCAAAATTCACCCACAAAAACTTCATCATCTCATAAAATTCACACAAAACCTCAATAGTAAGAAATCAGAACCCACAAAGGAAAAGGAACAAATGAGGAAGAAAAACAGAACCCACATAGAACAATCACAACATGATCAAACCCACAAAGGAAAAAAGAAAAAATCAAGCAAGCCTAGAGAACACACATAGAATAGAAACTCCTTACAAAAAATGCTTCAAAACCCACCTGGGTTTGCTTCCTTAAAGCTTTCTCTCTCTCCGGCGAGCTCTGCTTCTAGAGAGAACTGAACACTCTCAGGGGGGTTTAAGCAATAAAGCCCTCTGGGCTCACTCACTCTACTTATATATGCTAAACAGAGAGTGAGAAAACGGACAAAATTGTAATAATGGAGAAAATTGGGGGTCGGGTTTAGTACCGGAGAAAATATAGCGCCGTCGATTGGGTGTCTCGATTGGCCGAGAAAACCCCCCCTGAGACCGAGAAGAGAGAGAACCGGAGAGGTTTATGTGTTTTCTTACACTTCAATAAAGGCCCCTCGTTGTCGTTGGAATTACCTTTTATGCCATGTCACTTTCACTCTTTCTGAGTTTTTTCAGTAGCGAATCTGTATTGTGGTTGAAAATGACAGGTGATGTCATTTATTATTATCTAATATAATAATATAATAAGTGACACTTTTTCTATTCATGGAGATAGATATGCGTTGGGAATTTATTCACTGGTTTCAGAGTATAGAGTTGTACACCACTATTATTATAGATAAAATGCAAAAAAAGTTAGTTCGCTGAGTAAAGTTGTGTGTCGTGATTACATAGTCACGTTTTACATGGTTTATGGAAACCTATTGTCAAAAAACGTGATGAGTGTTTACATATCCACAATTATGAGATAAAGTGCGGAAAAAGTTAGTTCACGGGCAATGTTGTGTGTTACGATTACATAGTCACGGTTTACATGGTTTATGGAAATATATTATCAAAAAACGTGATGATTGTTTAGAAATCCACAAAGCGTGTTGATATATTTTGTCTCGATGTGTTATTGCTAGATTTTGGGTTGTGCTGACGGTGTCGGTCAGATTATTGGGTTGTGCTGACGGTACCGATGTGTAGATTTTTGGGTTGTGCTAGATTTTGGGTCCGAGATGAGCCATTTCATAAACGTTCAGATTACCCTTGTTTCGGAAACTAAGGCTAAATATGCTTGCAATGTAGAGGTGTCTTCGGTTGTGTTAACGTTGTCACATGTCTATCCTGCTGCATTGCAATATTTTCATTCCTTCCACGCAGCGCCCACAAGGAATGTGATATCCTCAGTAGTGAGTCTGGTGCTCCCAGAGTAAGACTGATTGGTTGTTAGGTGTGGGATGGTTACGGGGGAACTCCCCATGAGCAAACTCCTACCTTTCCTCCTACATAGGTTAAAATGAATAGGTGAAAATGGGTTGGAGATGAGTTGTACTTTGGAGGATGGGCAAGGGGAAAAGGTGGGCCCATGAGGAGAGGGGGGAGGGGAAAATGACATGGTTTGGAGATGATCTCGACCACTCCCGACTTCACACTCCTCAGATGAACGATTCCACATAAAGCCTCTTCCATTTTTTCGTCGTCGCTTTTTTTCTGAGGAGACTATCACTATCTGCAATCTGGATACCGGTGTTGCTGCCAAGATCCGTTGTCGCTTGTTACTTCTCTGCCCACCGACTTCCTTCGTTGTTCGGGTGGATACCACACGCTATTTCATCCTCCCCCTCCACCGTCTGATGGTGTCGATGCTCTTGACAATATGGGCTTGGGCCGCATGTTCTAGGAGCTCGAGTTTTATTTTTTTACTATGTTTGTTTGTTGGTTTTTTTTTTTCTTCTCCTGAATTAGCTAATAATTTATTTGACGTAGGTGTATGTATCTTGTAGATTGTTATGGTAGGGTAGTTTATCGTGTACAATGTTACTGACATCTATTAATATGTGCTTGTCGGAAAATAATGATGGGGCCATAGAACATGCTCCAGAACCAGTGGACACTTCCTATTAGTTCTTATTCTTCTATTATTATTATTATTATTATTATTATTAATATTATTATTATTATTATTATTATTATTATTATTATTATTATTATTATTATTATTATTAGTAGTAGCAGCAGCAGCAGCAGTAGCAACTTGAGTACTTTTTGTTTACTTTATTATATCTGAAAGTTTCTTACACTACAACTAATTCTTCTGAATCTTCCTTATTGAGGGATATAATGACTTCTGAATCTTTTGAATCTTCCTTAGCAGTTGTGCCTAACATACTAAAAAAGTTACCCTTATTTTTTCTCAAGAAATTTACCCTAGTTCATTCCTATAAAAAGTCTACCGCTGATCTTCATCTTCTCACGATCCTTTATCTCTTCCCTTACTCACATCCGCCCTCCGAGCTCCTACTCGTTCTAGATTGCGAATTTGCCATTTCAGCTTCATCCTTGCCTTCAGGAAGCCTGACTAAGGGTAGTCTTGTAGTTTATGCGTTTTAATGACCTCGTAGAATGCTGATTCAGTAGGCTTTATGATGATAAAACATCATAATTGTTGCCGACACAATTTATTTGAATTGATTGTTTGTGCAAGTTTTTATTACGTAGTGTTTTTTTGTGACTATGTGAAATAAACGGGTTACACGATGGGTAACCCGATTAATATTCGGGTCGGGTTAGAGTTCATAGTACCGGACACGTTTAATGTATGGGTCACGTTCGGGTTTACACCATATGGGTCTCGACGCAAATATGACCTGACACGAACACGACCTGTGACACGAATTGCTGCCCCTACAACTATCAAGAACACATCTTTACAGTATCAAGAACACTTCCAAATCAAACTAAAAAGTAGATCTAAAATCAGATTTCAAGTAAAAAAAAATAACAGACAAATGAATACTCCTAGCATTTTTAATTAGGTCTAGAGTAAGAGATGATGATGATGATGGCGAAGAAGAAGAAGAAGAAGAAGAAGAAGAAGAAGAAGAAGAAGAAGAAGAAGAAGAAGAAGAAGAAGAAGAAGAAGAAGAATAGAGGAGGAGGAAGAGATAAGAAGATCTGCAGTTTATACCTTTTGGAATATATTTTTTACCGGAAATCCGTCGAACCCTCACGACCGTTGTGACCTCCACCGCCTGCATGAGCTGATTATGTCGACCTCTTACGGATCTTCCACTCGTCCCCGTCGCCGCTCGCTTCGATATGCAGAAGACGAAGAGAGACAGAGAGAAGAAGATGGAGGCGGCATTAGTCTTCTACGGTCGGCCTCTCTCTTCCTCTCTCTCTTTCCCCCTCCCTCCTCCTTATCACAGAATCTGCTCACTCACCGCCACCGCCGCCAATCACCATCGATCATCGGTTGTAGAAAAAGAACAGAGCCAGAGAGATGGAGATGAAGGCGGCGTCAGTTTCTCCCGTTCGTTTCTCAATCCCTCTCCCTCTTCCTCTCTCTCTCTCTCTCTCTCCAATGTGCAGAGGCAGAGGCGAAGACGGTTCTATGAAAGAATTGAAAATGAGATGGGTAGATCTTTAGATAAATAGGGTTAGGCAGTGGGTTGGGCTTTTTGGGCTGGGGTTGTTTAATTCGTCTTCTAGTTGTATATGGGTCTAATTAACTTGGATTAGTCAGTTAATCTATTTAATTAGGTCCAATAAAAATTGATGTGGTGTTTTTTTATAAAGGGTATGATGGTATTTTGAGGGTGTAGAAAGTTTTCATTTTAGAAAAATTTAAAGAATTGGGTGGGACGTCCCAAAAAAGAAATTTTAAAGAATTGGTTGACGTGGAAGGAGTAGTTATTTTCGATTTAAATGTACATATTTGTTTATATAATTTTATTAATATATTTATATTATTTCCAAATACATATGCAAATACGGGTAAGGTAACTGGACGATACTTATCTTAGAAGTGTTTGGTTACTCGTCCCTTATTTTCTTTCCATTCTGCTCTAAATTCTACTCGAGCTGGCTTAAAATGGAAAACATTAAACTTTTTTGAGTTCAAAAAACACATTAAATTTCAAAAGATAAATTAAAACACATTGATAACAAAATTAATGACATTTCCATTCATCAAAAGCCTTGGTAGGTGATATTTAACTTTACATTCGACTATGAAAGTGCCCCACAATTGCAAGTTATAAACCTACGTACATTTTTATTCTAGCCTCATATATTCTTCTCTCAATGCCCCTTGTAGGGCTAACTCGAATAAATAAAGGAGTGTCATCCATAACAAATCTGACTCGGAAATATTGATGTTTTTTTTTTTTTTTTTGAGAAACGAAAATATTGATATTTAATCCATATACTTCAGGATAATAAAGCGGCGACAATAATAAGAAAATAAATAATACTATATTCTTGTCGTTATCTTTGCCATGACACGTTTTGGGACTATGATGTCTTAAAACTTTAAGATGGCCTAGTATTTGAAACTCTCGATTAATTTGAATTGATCGAAATGATACTTCCTTTTTGAGACGGCAGTGGTGTCCGGGATTAATAACTTTACTAGACATAGGTTTATAGTGTATACATTCAAAAATAACTATAACAAAATTTAAATGAAAGGCTTGTACTTGTCATGGAAATAAATCATACACGTAAATATGATGTGTTTTATTATAAGGTAGTAATTTCTATTTCACAGATGTATGATTTCAGTTTAGCCAAAGCTTAGGCATTTTGATAATATTTTTTCCTCATATCTGGCAGTCCACATCATTTCCAAAACCGCAAAACTAAACTTGTAAACCCAAAACTAAGAAAAAAACCTTGAGCTCCCAATCAACCCTCAATCTATATACTAAGGAGGAAACAGGGTTTTACTATTGTAATATTATTTATTTTTATACCGTTGGATTGTTTCAAAATAAATTGTTCTTATTCACCTAAAATACATAACCATCGCTATCTAACACATGTCAACCTGTACACAGTTACTAAACAACAATTAATCCACTTAGTCATTAACTTTATGATACTCATATACTTAACACCAATTTTAATTTATTTTGTGAAAACATATTATTACTATTATCATTATTTATTTTGGTTAAGAGTTTGACTATTTCTCTGTGTAGAGTTTGTTAAATATTATCCCTTCAATTAGAGATAAATTTAAGTTGTATAATTTTAAGAGACTGGATTAGTGTAATAATCTCGACGAGACGAATTTTATACTAATACTTTATTATGCAAGAACATAAAGGGTGTCATTCTCTATTCTTTATCAACACTCTGGGAGGGCATACAATTCCAAGAGACTGGATTAGTGTAATAATTTCCACGAGGATTTTATATAATACTTTATTTGTACAATTTCCAGATGTTGTAGGGCATACAATTCACTTAGTCTTCATCCTATTAATCCTGCCTCTCAATATTTGTATAATCAATTTGTCATTATGTTCATTGAAAATTGTATAGTGTATTTAAGACACAAGTTTTTTTCTTCAGAAAAGACACAAGTTCTCTCAGTGTTTGATATCGATAACATGCTTAAGCTACGAGTTTATGATATTTTTTGGAATTTAATTTATTGTCGAATGTCTTTTGGATTATTTTAAGAAAATAATAATGTGCTTCTAATACCATTATTTTAATTAATGCTGCACTAGCGCGAAGACATCCTCGAACATTCAATTCAGGTATTATATTTATTTTACAAGAAGAATTGCTGGTCAAACCAACCATGCCAATAAACGATTTGTTACAAAGTTTGATTCGGCCCCTCTCTCAGTTTCTTAAGTCAAGCAATGAAATATATTTTATTTTTTCATAATAGCGCTTGCTATTCCATCTAGTTGCAAAATTAAAGTCCGTATATTCTGTTTGGACTGTCTTAACTAAACTACTGTCCCAATTTTACTAGTTGCATTACCAAGTTGTCATGCAAGCATTTTATATGAAAGTGAAAAAATAGAGAAATAATTAACACGTCTTCTAAAAAGAGACTGAAACACAAACTTTAGAGATTGAGAGTTAGAGATGTGTCGTTAACCAAACACGCGAAAGTTTCTCTACAAAAAAAAAAAAAAAAAAAAAAGACGAGCACGTATTAAAACATAATTCAAATAAAATACACATTACTAGTATAATTAAAGGCGCATTAGTATAATCCCGTACACTAAACAATCTCCATGATTTCATGAACATTAGTGTATGCATTAATTTTTTATGAAGCAACAATCCCTTCAAACGGCGGGACTCATTAAAAAACTATCATATTAGGCCACAATTAGCAATATTCAATCCTTTTGCAATCATCATCTCACCTTTTATCAATTCTTTTTATTTTGACCAAGGACGACTCTAGTCTTGATTGCTCCAGTAGATCTAAAGCTAGCAGGGCAGACACTGTAAGGCACGTGAGGGTAGCTTTGTACTATTACCAGCTTTGCAGTTTCCTACTCCTTTTCAGTAGAAAAGGCTTTTCTACACCACGATGATAGTTTTAGAAACTAGACTAGAGTTGGATAAAGTCACAAAAACTACTCAGGTGATAGTTCTCGAACTACTCGTTTGATATCGTCTTTTATTTCTGTGCCCAAAAGTTATAATAATATATATATATAATAAATGTAATTTTTTAAATAATAATCGTGGTGTTCGAACCAGGAAAATAATTGTTGATTGTCATTGATTTTGAGTGTGAGATCAAAGCAAATTTAACCCACCAGACTACCCCCTTGGGTAACTAAGAATTGTGTATTTAAGTGTCATTCTTTTCGTTTTCTCGCCGTTGAAACTATCAAATTTACAAACACTTTTTCGATGAGGGAAATATATGCTCACTTTACTTCTTCTCGGCCGTAAATCCGAAAATTCATATTTAAAGGCCGGAGTTCCGAATTTTTTGAATGGAAATCTGAATATGTTTGGGTTTGGAGAGATTTGACCGATTATATCATATTTTTTTATTTTTCGTTACCTCCTGACTTCCTCTCATCCAACGAAAGCCCATTATTATGGTTTGAAATAAATACTTTGACATCTCTATTACAATGAAGGCACATGAGGCATAAAATATAACTCAGATCAAAATAAAATTCATTTTCGTAAAATGAAAGTATTACAATAAAAAAATAAAAATTATCCTCTTATAATACACAAATTATTTTCGCTACTGAGAGTCACATATTTAAGTAGACCTCTAAAAATGTTCTACGCCTAGGGAGTTCATATCTGAGCACTTAATATTGTCCTAGTATACTTCATATGTCCTAATATTATGCCGATCTTGTCAACAATGCGATTCAAAATAAGCCATTATTAGTTGAAAAAAAAGCAAAGACAAAAAAGATGCAAAAAAAATGGATGAGGAGGAGGAGGAGGAGGCCAATTAGCCCATTGGGCCGTTAGCACTCTAGAGCATGAACATATAAGTCTGACAACGATGACAAAGCCCAGGAGTAAATATGGAAACGCGCAATGATGTCATATTTCTGACAGACAGTGATTGGTTAGCTGTCCAAACTTATTGAGCGAGAAAATACTCCGCGTCACACATTATAGTTTCCACGAACTCTGATTGTACTGTATGATCCGTATCTAGTGGACTTAGCATGCCACTGACTCACTGAGTGTAACACAGCAGCACGTGCATGAGCTACACCACTTATTCCACCCACTTGTTCCAAACTCCAATTCCATCAAGTATTTCAATGTTTTTAATATTTGACATTTGCAGCATTCATTGTTTGAAATTGTTGCGCAGATGATACATTTCACTAACGTGCCCATTAGTTTCCTAACGGTTAGAGTGAGCATTATGCTCTTTTGCAAAGATAAAATAGTAGAAGTAGTATCCATATTTACAATTTTGTTCCAATTTGGTACACATATTTTTTATTTCAACAATTTTATTACACAATTTATTTTGTACAAATTTGATACCATCAACTGTTCAAATAACCATAATAATCAGAGTGTTGATAGGTGATACGGAACCCTAAAAGCAGACGACAACGATTTCCCTCACGATGGCGGCTCCGATGGTTAACATCACCACTCTTCATTCCCAAACAAGAGACTGTGATTGTCTTTGAGATGAAAGTTGCTTGGACGCAATCCAATCGCTTGGGCATGTCTAATCGAGCGATTTCTGATCCCTTCTTGGGTTAACACGTGGCTAAGAAGAATATTTCCAAGAAGAATTGGCTTGAAGGAGAAGGAATCATCATCCGCGCATCCTCCCCCAATCGTTTTATTTTTAGGTTCCCATCAAAAGCTTCAATGGACAAGGTTCTTGAAGGAGATCCTTCGTTCTCCGACGGAAACATTCTTGTGCTCAAACCAATAACCATGGGTGACAGGTGCGCCAACATATAAGTCACTATTTAGTACAATGGATGTGTCACTACTAGAAATATTAGCAAAAGCGTCATTAGATTAATGCTGGTTTTGCTAAATTTAATGCTGCATTTAGCAAAAACAGCATTAATTGCAGCATTAATGCTAATGCTACATTAGCCAGTGCTGTTTTTTGCATTGCAGCATTAAGCTAATGCTGCTAGCAAAAAGCAGCATTACTTGCAGCATTAGTTAATGCTGCACAATTCTTCTCACACCCTGCAGCATTTACATTAATGCTGCATTTTAGAATCAAATTGCAGCATTATTGTTGATTAATGCTGCATTTTTACACACTATTTTGCAGCATTATTGTTGATTAATGCTGCATTTTTCTTCCTCTGTTTGTCTTTTTTTTCCCGCAAAGTTCCTCTATTTTTTCTTTTTTTTTGAAATACTCTATTTTTTCTAATTCTTCCCTTTATTCTACATTTTTGCACTTTCTTTACCCTTTCAAAAATCTGCTAATTAATAAACACTCTTCATCCAACAACAAGAACACATTTCAAAAAAAATAAATCCAACAACAACAAGAACATTCTTACATCACAGCAACAACAATAACAATTTCTCATCCTTCATACATATAAATTTATATACATTTACAAATTTACATCACAAAAACAGATTGTAATTCAATAAAAAATCTAATCTAACTGATTTAAAGAAAAAAAAATGTGCAGATTTACATATTCTTCGTTCTTCAATCTGGTTCTTCCCTTGTTCTTCGATCTGGTTCTTCTCTTGTTCTTCGTTCTCCTCCAATTCTTCCCTTGTTCTTCTCTCTGCAGATTCAAACACCAAATAAAACACAGTCAAAGAACACAATCGTCTCTGCCTTCGATTAGAAAGGTTGAATTATCTAAACACGATTAATGCTGGAACACGATTAAATTAATGCTGGAACACAGTCAAATACAGTCAAAGAACACAGTAAAAGAATTCGATTAGATAGAACCAAAAATCATAATACACACAAAGAACACGGAGCACCTACTGCTGAGACGGTGGCGACGACCTTGTGGAGATCCATCGCCTCCCTCTGCGATCTGGAGATCCATCGCCTCCCTCTCAGATCTGGAATACAGAGGGAGAACTAAGATTAGAAGAATACACAGAGAGGGAGAGAGAGAGAGATAGAGAGAGAGGGAGATAAGGACAGAGAGGGAGAGAGAGAGAGACTCACCAGATCTGGACGCAGAGGGAGAGACGCCGACGTGGAGGCATTGTCGGGACGCGGAAGCGATGGCGACGGCAGATGCTCCGATCTGCGGTGGCGTTCGTTGGTGGCGGCGGTGGCGTTCGTTGGCGGTGGCGTTCGTCGGCTGTGGAAGAGACCGAAACAGAAAGAGAGGAAGAAGAAGAGGTCAGAGGGCACGAAGCTTCCTCATCTCCTCCTCTTCACCCTCTCCCTCTCCGATCTGTTCCTCATCTCCATCTGCATCTGCATCTCCGTCCTTCTCTCTCTCTCTCCCTCTCTCTCTCTCTCTCTCTCTCTCTCTCTCTCTCTCCGTCTGTGTTTCTTTGTTCATACGGGTGAGGGTGAGGGTGAGGGTGATATGAGGGTCATGAGGCGGCTGCTTTAGGTTTTATTAGGGTTAGTTGTATACTTTTAAGTGAAATTTCAATTCCCCCCAGATGTTTAGTGAAAGTTTAAATTTTGCCCCAAATGTTTTGTGATTGCAGCATTAGTTTGTTAATGCTGCAAAATAGAATCAAAAAAGCAGCATTAATGTAATTAATGCTTCAATATTACCATCCCTTGCAGCATTATTGGATTAATGCTGCAAAATAGAACCAAAAAAGTTACTATTTCAGAAAAAAACAAAACAAACAAAAAAGTTTGCAGCATTATTGGATTAATGCTGCAAAATAGAACCAAAAAAGCAGCATTAATGTTATTAATGCTGCAATATTACCATCCGTTGCAGCATTATTGGATTAATGCTGCAATTTAAAAGCTGTTTAGTTAAAAATTGCAGCATTATAAGATTAATGCTACAATATCACAGCATTTACTTTGCAACATTAATAATAATGCTGCTTTAGGGTATCAATTACCGCATTTGTTCAAATGCTACAAATAAAGTGTGGTATTTGCTAAAATTTCTAGTAGTGTGTGAGTGCAAGTCAAGAACCTTCCCATTTTTCTCAATACGGAAGATGATCTCAAAAAAAATTAAAATAAATAGTGGCATGGGCATATATGCGATGGTGGACAAAAGGATCATATCGAGCTCCAAGGGCGATTACATGAGGGCCAGACTCAAACTTGATATCACTAAACCTCTGCGGAAGGGAGGTTATATTCATGTCTTTGACGAGAAAATCTGGTTTGGATTATGTATATGAGCAAATTCCTGCTGTTTGCGAGTGGTGCAGGAGATACAACCACTAACTCTTGTAGTTGCGACTACTAAACAGCTGTGGAAAAGGAAAAAGAATAATATGATTTTGGCGATTGGTTAGTCTTCAAACCACCGCTGAAAAAACTGAAGCCATGATATGTTCGCTCAACAGCAGACGAGCTCACCTGGGAAAGGCAGAGGGTTTGATGACCGTCCTAGGAAGGAAACTCCAAGGTCTAACTCTGACATGGATCTCATAATCGTTCAATGCTTCGGATTGAGACAACTTGATTGGTAACAAGCAGGCTTACACAAATCCACTCGCAAACCAAACAATGAACGAAGCTCATGAACTCCAATCGAATAAAGGGAAAAAATATATGCTTCCCAAGCCGCATGGCAGCAAGGACGTTGACGGGTCTGATATGGATAGATCGATCCCAGAGCTCAGTGTAAAACGGAAAACGGGACAAATTGTCGTGATTACGTGACATAAGTAGATAGTAAACTACGTGTCAGACGGAGGAAGTGTTATTCATCATTCTCCACAATCTTTATTTCTCACTTAGTTTTCAAAACATCTGATATGGATAAACATCTGACATGGATACCACTAAGCTAGTATCCATTTACAAATATAATAAAACTTTAATTGCATTTATTAATAATAATAATTTCAAATTATAAGAATACTAGAAATAGCAAGCAATTGTAAATTAAAAAAAAAAAAAACAAACAAACAAACAGTTGTAAACTGATGGTAATTTGGTGAATATCGTCACAAACATGTGTCATTATGATGTGATGAAACTAATTTTTTTTTTAAATAGTGATTAAACTATTTGTTTCCTCAAGATTTGAGTACCTTTATTTTTTATGTTTTTGAGAGGAAAACGATTTATAAAGATTTGAGTTTATTGGAGTAAGCAATAGCAGTATCACGAAAAAGGCGAAATGGGGGAGGTTCGAAGTCACATGTCAAAACAAACACAAAAAGTTGCAGCAGAGTTTGGATTTTGGTTGCATGGTTCGATAATCGATATTGTGCAAAGAATTACTAGGGGTGACCAATAAACGTGGCACGCATGCAACTAAACGTTATAGACTTTTACAACTTTTATCGGATGTATACATTGATTGGTTTGGATGAGAAAAGTTTTTTTTATCGGAAATTGTAGCTTTCATTAAAGAAAAGGCTATCACAGCCACAACAAGACCAGAAACCATATGGTAACAAAACAGAGTGGTACAACTCACCAATTCTGAAGATAATGTCCTGTTCTTGAAAAGAGCAAAAGACGAAAAGAAAAAAAAGAAAAATACAATAGATACTTTCAATACATCTTGAAAATTGAACATCATCACGCTTCCACAAACTGACTCCCAGATCCACCAGCTGCACCTTCGACCATCGAATCACAATTGGAGACTTAAGTATTGAGGAATATGCTTCAAAACATCATAACCCGTCCGGCTAATGAAGAACTGCACCAACAAACTCCTTCAAAAACACCTTCAAAACACCTCCAAAAATAGGAACTTCAATTGATGTCTCTTGAAAATTCGGCCATGAAAAGAACGATTCCAAAGCATCGAACCCGAGAAGAAACAACACTGCAAAAAGCACGACTGCAGATGGATACCATTCACAAACCCAAAACAAAACAAAAGATCAAAAAAAGAAAACACTAAAAAAAACAACCCGATCAAACAGATCTGGGTTTGGGTAAAGGATGAGGGCCAAACACAAGAAGGACAGGATGGTGAATGGTCGTTTGGTACTTGAATAGGAGCAGCACAATCCGCAAACCCAACACCACCACCGACATAGAAACATCCCCTTCTTGCGAAGAAAAGCCCCCACACGAAGCAAAGAACCCAGATCTGAAACGGAAAGACGAAGAATAACAAAACCAGAGCAGAGAAAAAAGGGGGTGGGGGGGGGGGGTATCGCCGCCGCCGGAGGAGCGACGACGGCGAGCCCGACGGTTAATTCAGCGGAAACCTCAGTAACTAATTTGGATGAATCGTAGAATAGATGGTTGAAGAGAAGAAAGGAGGGGAAGCTTGCCGGAGCAAGATCGGAAAACTCACGAGGAGTACTCTCTCTCTCTAACTCTCTCTCACTAGAGAAGGCAGAGAACTAATCGTTTGGATGAGAAAAGTTAAAGTGGTAGAAATGTCCTATTTGGGTGGTGATTAAGGTCAAATCGTGAGATTTTGCAAGGCGTCTAGATTTCCCCACGTAGATTTGGGTTGAGACCGGTGTATTAGTCCAGACTCGAGTTCTGTTTAGGTTGCCCTAGCCCAATCTGAGTCCAGCCCAGCTTAAGTCAGAAACATCATCAATCCGTCTTCATATTCATACAACTCAATTCGTCTCCAATCCCCCTATCAAAAAAAAAATGACATAATTCAAGGTTTTCCAAAAATTTAGAGGTCTTGCTCCTTGTTAGTGTTTACCTAACATGATAACGCTTCGAAAAATTATTAATCTCCACATGAACACACACGAAAAAAAAAGACACTAAACTTGATTATTTGATTGATTAATAATCTGTGCGAATACAACTTGTTTAAAAAGGGAAAACACTAGCCCTAACTTAGACGGTTCGACTCTACATACCGAGAAAGAATCGACAAAAAAAAAACTGGTCTACTAATTAATTGTTTTTTTGAATAAAAAAAATAGTTAATTAATAATAAGAACTGTAACTAAATAAATAAATAATAATTAAATAAATATTTATTAATTGATGATTAATTAACTACGATAATACGGTGGACCCTATCACCATTCCACCTCCATTGTGCCACATTTCAGAACTCATACACCACCTAATTATGACGCCCTTAGTCAGCTAGCGGCGGACATTCGTCTCCGTTGTACTTTTTGGGACAAGTTTTCTTTCTCAAAATACGATATTACGTGCAAGGGTTATGAAGTTTGGCACATTAAGGGGGTGAAAGTGTTCTTTCACAAACTGAAAGGGGTGAAAATGTTTTCATGTCAAACCTGAGGTTGTGAAAGTGTTTTTGGGTCACAATTTTGTTTTATTTTGGGCCTTTCATGGGCCACAATTTTAGAAACTTACAAAAGCTATCAAGTTCTATTGCACGAGGCCACCCATTTTTATCGGACAACAATAAAAGCCCAGCTTCTCGGAAGCTCACTCGAGCCCGAAGAGGATAAGATTGGCTTAAAGAATAGGGGAAGCTACAGAGAAAGATCCAAAGCTCTACCAAAAAGGGAAAGAAAACAGAGCTATGCACCAAATCTAGTAACTCCACAATGAGACCTCAAATTCGGTCGGTGCTGTGTCATCCCAGCTAAAACTATGGCCGAAACAAGGTGACGGAGAGAGCAATGGCCTTTCAGCCGCATACGCCAGCATCTCTTCCACATCGTAATCACATGGCACATCCACCGCGAGTTCCTTCTTGATCACCACCTCGTTTCTTCTGCAACTGCTAGAGGAGGAGTCCTCGTCTGAGTACTCGGTCGTCTCCATCACCGTAGCAGAATCAGACTTCGCATCATCAGGCCGAAATGCTTCTGCTGCCAGTCCAGCTACTTTCCTGATTTCCTTGGGATCATTCGAAGCAGGCACAGGCAGACGCCAAACAGAGTCTGCAAAGTTCAGACACGCTGACTGGCCCTTGAGGGCCAATGCGGCCACATCATGGGCCCGAGCAGCCATTTCAGGCACGGGATACGTCCCGAGCCATATCCTGGTCTTCTTGTTAGGCTCTCTGACCTCGCAAACCCACTTGTTTTTCCTCAACCTGACCCCATGGTACACCGGGTGCCTAGTCTCCTTGAACTTCATCCGGCCCGCACGCTTCTTCAGCCGGTTCACCGCCAGCTGTATGACCTCCCGATCTTCACCGGAATGTGAATCCGTCGATGCGGAGTTCGGGTCTGAGCAATGGGAAGTGCTGGAGCTAACCATTTTGGGCAATGGAAGGACTTTGTTAGATAGTTATTTGGAGTTGACTGAAAACTGAAAAGTACTTGTGTTCTCACAGTTGAGTTTGAGATCAATTGAAAGGTGAAGTGGGCTTCTATTTTAGTACTACTACTCCTATACTCCTTGGGAGACACCTTGGGACAGTGTATCTGGTGGTAGCGGCACACACGGGTTTACACGGACACGGGATCTATTTGGAAAGGCAACGGGTGGGACCCATGTGGGGTCAAGGGCCTTAGAAAGGAAAGTGTCTTGAGTGGTGTCAAGTGGAATAAAATATAGCTGGATATTTTAACACTTGTTGGCTTTTAAGGATGACGTCGTTACATGCCGTTTTTCTGCGGTACCTCCGTGAGAAAAAGATTAAACACGTTTGTTTTTCGGATTGATTAATGATTTGAGAATTATGTGTTGCACTCTTGGTGGCCTGCGTGTGGCGTAGTTGGATAGTTGGAGACAGCTCGAGTGCCCTAGTCGACCAAGTTTCTACATTGTTCCGTTAAGTTTGTCCTGCGACTTTTGAGAGCTACTTTGACCCGTTGATTTGATTAGCAAAACGATACAAAAATGTAATTAATTTTTGTAGTGTTATAGAATAAAAGCTACTCTATAATAACATGTAAAAATTACCAAATTTTTGCATCATTTGGCTTACCAAATCACCAGGTCTAAATGACTCGATGAATAGTGAAGTATGACAAATTTGGCGGGAGGGAAAGACTTCTTTTCTGCATTCATTCCAATGTATAAGCATTACTACTTCTATTTCCACATGTTCTTTCTGATTTGACTTTTTGAACTCGTAACCATGTCACTATAAATTGGTGATTTGAATACCGAAACGATATTAATTTGCTAGCCTCATCTAGGCAGGCGAGCTCTATGCACAAATTCAATTTGTAGTGGTGTCGAAGCGATCAACTCCATTTTCAAAAGTTTTGGTAATTATTTTCATGGTCTTGTAGAATAATCACTCTAACTCAACAAGACTATGAGCATGTACCTTTTTACTAATCTAAGTCACCATGTGAATATTGAAGTCGGAAGCAAGAGAAGTAAATAAAAAATTATAACCTAAATTTGAAACGGAATGTTATATTATAGAGATGAAAGACTATATCAAAAATATGATGTCGATAAATCAAAAGCTTTGAAGATCCAAAATAAGGTCATACAGAGTAGACAGGGTGGTAGCTTAAGTGGTAAACCGTTAAAAGTCCATGCATGAGGTCTTGAGTCCAAACTCGGTTGACGAAAAAAACAATTCTTAAAAAAAAAAGACCATGCCGTAATAGTGCTGGTATGTATCAGTAAGTGCGATTTGAATCGATTTTTTTTTTTTTTTTTTGATGAATAGTTTTGAATCGAAATATTTGTTTCATAATATGCATCATAATAAACTTACAGAAATTATTCTCCAACAAAAAAAGTCGTAAATTACTTTTTTCCCACGCAAGTTTAGGGCTCCTACAAGCGTATGGTCCACAATTTTGTTTTATAAATAGGGCCTAGCATGGGCCACAATTTTGAAAGACCCAACTTCCCACTCATCCAAAGATGGGAAACTCACTCGAGTATTCGTCGTTGGGTTCCACAAGCCCTAAGACGATAGGAAAGCTAAATACTTCCTCCGTACATTGGGCTTGTTTGGATGAGAGGAAGTAGGGAGGAAAGGAAAAGTCAAAAATCCGAAAAAATCGGTCAAACCTCTCCAAACCCATAAAAAACAGGATTTTCGGATTTTTTGGGCGGAAACCCGATTTTTTCGGAAATTTCGTACTTTTTAAGTGGATTTATGATTTTTTTTTATGCAAATGTGTGTTAGCTCAGTGGTAGAGTGTTTGAAACTCCTGCATGAGGTCCTGGGTTCGAACCTTGCTATAAAAAAAAAATACCAATAATCTACAATAATCTACCGCATCCAAACACTACATATTAAATGAGCTTTTAAGCTCAACCTCTCACTTATTTTAGCTCATCCAAACAGCCCCATTCTCTATCTTCTGGTTACTATTTATAATCACTACTAGATCACATTGACCTGGTTATTTGGATAATAAAACAATGTAATTTTTTGATAACTTCTGCATGGTGTTGTAGATAAAACTTTTCTCTACAACACCATGCAAAAATTATCAAAAAATTACATCGTCCTGTTATTCAAATCACTGGGTCAAAATGATTAAATTACGAGTGTAAAAGTCAAACCAGGAAGAAAGAAAGGGAACAGAAGTAAGTACTATCTCCGTTCTCTATCTATCTTCACAGTTTGACTTTTTCTTTCGTAACCGGGTCACTTTGACCCGGTGATTTGGATAACAACATAATGATTTTTTTGGTAATTTTTCCATGGTGTTCTAGAATAAAGTTTGCACTACAACATCATGCAAAAATTATCAAATTTTTACATCGTTTTACTAATCAAATCACCGAATCAAAGTGATCCAGTGAATAATGGCAAAATGAAAACTGTGAAGATAGATAGAGAACAGAGGAAGTAGCTAATTGGATATGAACAATTTTTCCATATAAAATAGAAATATCTAGCTCTATCAGAAAAACAGAGAGTTTATCCTAAAAAAAGGAGAGAGAGAGAGAGAGCGCTATATACTCGCACCTTTCAACTACTAAAAATCGCAAACAAATTTAACAAACAAAATTGTTTCGACTCCTACTGCGAACTACATATGCACCAAATCTAGTAATTCCACAGTGAGACCTCAAAGTCACTCGATGAGTCATCCCAGCTAAAACCCTGGCCGAAACAAGGCGAAGGCGAGAGCAATGGCCTTTCAGCTGCATTCGCCCGCATATCTTCCACATCAAAATTACAAGGCACATCCACCGTGAGTTCCTTCTTGATCACCGCCTCATTTCTTCTGCAACCGCTAGAGGAGGCTTCGTCTGAATACTCAACCATATCCATGGCAATAGCAGAACCAGAGTCAGCATCACCAGGACGAAATGCTTCTGCTGCCAGAGCGGCTGCTTTCCTGATCTGCTTGGGATCATTGGTAGCAGGCACAGGCAGAGACCAAAAAGAGTCTGCAAAGTTCAGACACGCTGACTGGCCCCTGAGGGCCAATGCGGCCACGTCGTGGGCCCTAGCGGCCATCTCGGGTACGGGGTACGTCCCGAGCCATATCCTCGTCTTCTTGTTAGGCTCCCGCACCTCGCAAACCCACTTGTTGTTCCTCCACCTGACCCCATGGTACACCGGGTGCCTTGTCTCCTTGAACTTCTTCCTGCCAGCACGCTTCTTCTGGCGGTTAACCACTATTAGTAGAACCTCTCGATCTTCACCGGAATGTAAGTCTGTCGAGCCGGAGTTCGGGTTGGAGCAATGGGAAGTGCTGGAGCTAACCATTTTGGGTTGTTGACTGAAGCTTATTGAAGTGAATGTGCAGAAGCTGAAAAGAGTACTTGTGTTCTCTCACAGTTTTGAGTTTGAGAAATTGAAAGGTGAAGTGGGGTTTTTATTTTGTGTTACCATGTATGGAGGGACAGTGTATCGGGTGATGGCGGCACACGGGTGATCAAATGTGGACACGGACACGGGGTCAGTTTTGTAAAGAAGATATGTGGGTCCCAGGTTAGTAGTGTGCCGTATTTTTTCCTTAATAAGGTTAAGTGTGATTAGCTGGATATATATATATATATATATATATATATATATATATATATATATATATATATATATATATATATATATATATATATATATATGCCGTTTTTTGGTTCATCCGTAAGAAAAAGATTAAACACGTTTGGTTTATTTTTAAATTGGTTAATGAGTAATAGGATTGTGTGCTGCAACCAGGGTGACCTGTGCGTTTTTGGCAGTTGCAGTAGAGGAGACAACTCAAGTTATCAAATTATATACCCTTCCTCTATTCCCTCTTTTTCTTCTGGTTACTATTCATATCTCTATTTACTTGTGATTTGGACACTAAAACGATACAATTTTCGGACAACTTTTGCATGGTGTTGTAGATAAACTTTTTCTCCACAACACCGTGCAAAAATTATCAAAAAACTACATCGTCTTGTTATCCAAATCGTCGGGTCAAGGTGACTTAATTACAAGTAAAAAAATCAAACAAGGAAGAAAGAGAGGGAACGGAGGTAAGTTTGTTTTTTCAAAGATTGTATAGAAATCGACAGATAACTAGAGCAAATCCAGAATTTTACGTCATTCTGGGCTACATTTTTAATGTTAGAAAGTTTTAGTGAGCAGCGGAGGCTATTATTGTATAATTTCTATGCGGCTAAATTGAATTTGATGCACAAAATGCATGGTGAAATTTTAATTTTGAAAAGTTGAGTTGGCCTGTAGCCCCACACTCCCTTACATGGATCCGCGATAAGTCTCATGTAATATGATTCTGCTGGCATTGCGCACAAATGTTATCTACTTAGGCCTCGTTTGGGTAGAGGATATGGTATGTCGGGATAAGGCTTATGTTGAGATATGAGTAAGGATATGAATGCTGTCTGATAAGCCCTGATAAGATATGCTGGCTGTCTGTGTTTGGGTGCTGTCGGATATGATGCAGGATATGAAGCAGGATATGTGTCAAAATGACTGTCATTCACTCATTGCTGTTATTTTGATAAAAGATTATATTTCAAATTAATGAGGAAAAATGTATACAAAATGTATCACTATTTATGTTTATATATTAATACTCTTTTTTTTCACACAGTAGTGACGTAGTCAAAATGTATACAAAATGTATATTAATACGCAAAATAAACTTGTAGTAACATGCAAACATAGCAAATATTCTGGATACAACATGGCCCCAGCAAAATATGAAGTATAAATTACTACCTCCGTTTCTTCTCTAAGGCACGGGTTTGACTTTTTGACTCATATTTGGGTCAATTTGACGGGGTGATCCGGATAGCAAAATGATGCATATTTTGATCTTTTATTTCACGGTGTTATAAAACAACTTTTACTCTACAACACCAGAAAAAATTTATCAAAAATCTGCATCATTTTGCTACCCAAATCACCGGGTCAAAGTGATCTAGTTGAATAATGGTAAAAATCAAACTGGTGCATTAGAGAAGAAACAGATGTAGTACTATATAGTAATTATTGACATATTGGCATGATGTTACAAAACCTACAATAAACAAGTTAAATTAAACCCACCAAATTTCAGCAAGCACGGTAAAATGTCTTTCATATTTATCTCAACCGTACATACTCAAATAAAGTTATGCAACTCCAAAATAATAGTTATCAAACCTATAAAGACCTCCTCCAAAATAAAGGAGGGACGTGAAACGGTGTAATAGCTGATAGGGTTTGGGGACAAAGGTAGAAAATTAGATAATTTGTGGGGGTATGTTTATCAAGTTACTAGCATCCTAATATGCTATATTTTCTTACCCGAGCTTATACCTCCACGTTGGGGGTATAAAATTTGTTCATTAAAAACTCCATCAGCATAAGACAACATAACTTATCCGCTCTCTTATCCAGCACCCAAACACTTGATAAGAAAAGAAAGGGCATAACTTATCTTATGCTCCCTCCTTATCCTCTACCCAAACGAGGCCTTAATTGATATCTCGCAACAATAATATGATAACGAATGTTTGGTTCGGGGATTACTAAGGCGCGCGATATCAATAAAATTAAAATTACGTTATGAGTGAACTCTCACAATGCATATATAGCACCGTACATATGCACTGCAGGAGAGCTATATATCAAAAGTTCGTTGAAGTGTCTAAAATCTGAAATTGCATAGCTTACCGTACTTTCAACACCAGTAAATATTGTTTACTTGTGGAGATGGTAATATTAAGGCTATATTTTGAACTTAGAAAATCAGACGGAAAAGAAAACGGGATAATTCTATTAAGGGTAAAAGACATTTTACACCATTCTATCATGTGATTAATATAGATACCCTTGCATTATGATTATATATAAATTGCACCCATGCACTAGCCAAGTTGGAAGTTGAATCTCATTGTTATACTAAGGCTCCGTTTGGTTGGTGGTAAACCATTTTCCTGTAAAACTGTTTCCATTGTTTTGGTGTTTTAGTCCTGTTTGGAATATTTTACCTCAAATGATGTAAAATGATTTTTACAATTCAAATTCGTAAGCCATTTTCCCGAGAGTCAAGAAGCACAACGATAATTCATAGTACCACCTAGCTCCACCTTGACCCATCACTACCACCCACCTTCGCCGCTGTTGAGAAGTCTCACAACGGACATTCAAGAAGAACAAAAAAAAACTAATAAGTGTCATGGGCTATTCCCCCTCATTGTCAATTAGTTTTAAAGTGGAACCCCTTGGATTCTTTACATAGTATCACCCGCAAACAAAAGATCCATGTGTAGGCTAAAGAATGCCACACGTGAGGGGCGTGTTGAGAAGTCCCACATCGAACATTCAAGAAGAACAAAAAGAATTAATAAGTGTCATAGGCTACTCCCGTCATTGCTAATTGGTTTTAAGGTGGAACTCCTTGTATTCTTACAACCGCCACTCATCACTGCCACTGCTGTCACGGCCCACTGCTTTGGCAAGTGTCATTCAAACACGTGAAAATAATTGCAGAGAAAACTTTTTCACACAAAACATTTTACTCGTAGAATATTTCCTTGTAAAACATTTTACTTGTGAACCAAACAGAGCCTAATTATTTTTTCCTAAGGTGAGAGCTTAATTGTTTATTACCACTGTAAGTACCCCTTGTCAAGTCACAACTCACACGGTTGGGGGAACACACATCTATTTTTGGCAAAATTACATCACATGTGCTCAAACTTAGTTTTTTAGGGCATGTAGATATCTAAATTTAAAAACTATGCCATTACAGTCCCAAACTTTTAAAATCGTTCAATTGTTATTATTTCGTTAATTTTCCATCCATATTGGACGGTATAATTTAAAGGACTATTGTCCCTCCATTTAACAAGTCCAAAAAGCAATAACAATAGTAAAATTTTAATTTAATATTTCAGATATATGTAAATATAATGTCATATTTTCATAAAAATAACAAGCTACATATATTTGCTATAAAAAACTATTCAAGAACGTATGTATCAACTTTAGTGTCAGTTGTTAAAATGTACAAACATATTTGTACTTTATTTTATTTTAAAAATATTACATGTGAAATTATAAAGTTTTGAAAAATAAAATTTTATAATGACTTTGTTAAAATAAAAGGTTAAAGACTTTGAGATTGACATATATATGTTAATAAAAACATATTTCATATATTGAAATGATGTAAAATTATATAATTTTGTTATTTTGATCAGAATATGCTAGCTCCGTTTCTTCTGGATTGTCCTACTTTGAGTTTCAACCCGTAACTGAGTCACTCTGACTCGGTGATTTAGATAGCAAAACGATATAATCTTTTGGCAAGTTTTCCATTGTGTTGTAAAGTAAAATTTACTCTAGAAGTCCATGCAAAGATTATCAAATTTCGATATTGTTTTGGTAATCAAATCACCGAATCAAAGTGACACAGTGAATAGTAACAAAAAGTAAAGTAGGCTGAAAGAGAGGAAACAGAGGTAGTATGACATTATCTAACATATATATAATTATTAGATTATAAATTTATTGCTTTTAATTCTTTTTAGATTTGATAGTAAAAATGGAAATTTTAGAAAAAATAGAGGTGAACATGAGAGGTACAATAGTCTTCTTACATCATTCCAGTGAATGAACGGAAATATACCCCAATGAACGGTATTTGAAAATTTAGTCCAGTGACTGAGTGGTTTTAAAATTTGTGTACCCAACTAGGGAGAAATACAGTAAGTTATTTGCGTTCTCTGTGAGAGAAAGCTAGAGAGAGAGAGAGTAGTACTCCTCGTGAGTTTCTCCGATCTTGCTCCGGCAAGGTTTCATCAGCCGCTTCTTCTCCAACCCCCTCTTCTACCGCTCATCGATCCAGATTTAGTCTCTGCGGTCACCGTCAGTTTCGCTGTCGGGCTCGCCGCCGCTGCTCCTCTGGCGGCGGCGATCCCCCTTTGTTCTTCCTACTTTTATTTTCTCTCTTTTTCAGATCTGGGCGATAAACTTCGAGTGAAGGCATTCGTCGGTGGTTTGCGACGTTTTCCGCCGTTTGTGGTGTTGGAGCACGGATTTGTGCGGCTCTTAACCATCTCCCCCATCTTCGCCGGCCTGCTTGTTGTGCCCCTTTCTCCAGCCCAGATCTATCTGTTGGTGTTGTTGCTTAGGGTTTTCTCTTAATTTTTTTTTGTTTCTTTAGGTCTCTCCATGGAGTTGCTGCTGTGTGGATCTGTTCATGGGAGATCTATTCAAGGATGAATTTTTATCATCAAAGTTTTGTGGAGGAGGTCTTTATTTGAAGTCATTTGAATGTTTGATGCTTATCCTTGATATCCTGCAATAAGAGGCGTTTCGGTGGCCGCACGTGCAGTCGGTGATTCCGGTTGTTTTTTCCTCTCTGTTTTGGGAACTCAAAAGTCAGAACGTGGAAGCACGATGTTGTTCTAATTTCAAGATTTATGGGAAATGTCCAATATAATTTTTCTATGTTTTTCTTTTTAGCTTTTGCTCTTTTCTAGAGTATTGCGTTCTCCTTCAGAGTTAGTGGGTTATACCACTCTGTTTTTGTACCAAATGTTTTTTAGTCTTGTCTTGGCCGTGATAGCCTTTCTTTTCAATGGAAGCTTCAAATTCTGCTTAAAAAACCTAGGGAGAAATACAAACTTTGACTACCTATGTTACAGTTTTGCCACCTTTTAAACAAACATTCCACAAATGGCCATCTCCTATTTATTGAAAGCATTTTAGGCTACGGTGCTGTCGTAATCATCTACGTTTTCTTATAAGCAAAGAAAGATTAATTAATTTGTTTGCCGTTATCATTAGTGTTTGTTTCCACCATATTTAAGAAAGCAAGGTGATTGGTACTATCAAAAGTTAAATAAAAAAGTTGAACATGATGGCCCCAGACAATCAAAATGTTTTGGAGGCATGACGAGCGCCATTACATAATCCACACAAACCAAGCACGATTAATGTAAAATCACATGTAATCCCCGTTTCATTTGAGGTATGCATGTCCAAAATGCAGCACACTGATGATATTTAATGCATGTTTGTGTGAGGATTGAATCAGAAATTAAATTAGGCTTAATTCCTTAATGCCTACCCCAGTTTATCGAAACTAGCACATTGCAACCTCAGATTTCAAAACTAACTTATTGCATTCTTCATTTGCAATTAAAATGTCAATTTAAAAGAAAAAAAAATTCATCCACCACTTAACGGAATAAACCTTTAGTTTACTTTCACGCCCTTTTATTCATGGGTAAAATAGTCTATTCCTTTCTATCGATGTACACTAGGAACTGGTGAGTATCACCACCACGACCGCCACCATCATTTCCAGTTCCACCCAACCCAGATTCCGGTGGCCTAAACCCAGAACCTGGCTGGCTAAACCGACCAACACGATTATAACTGCTGCACCTCCACCATCACCGCCATGGAAATCAGAATCCCGCCAGCTAGAATGTCGCCAACAAGAACAACAACCACCACTATCTAAAACAAAACACAAATTGAAAGTCAAAGTGAATTGAAACAAATGTTGGAACCCATATGGAAAACGGAGGCAGAGAGTGAATCTACAGCTTTCAAAATCCAAAATCAAACCCAGTAAGGATGATATTTGGATGACATTTTTTCCCAGTTTCACATTGACGTTTGGCTTAATTACTTAATGCATACCCCCAGTATGTCGAAACTATCACATTGCAACCCCCTCTTCTAGAGTTAGCTGATTCAAACCCCCACTTTCAAAAAACTAGTCAATGTGAATTTGGGAAAATTCTACCGTTAGCCACACTACTAACGGCAGGGCTATTTATGTCAAGAACCTTTCTGGTCAAATTTTAACCGTTCCACACCTACCCATCTATCTCAATTAATGTTTCTTTTCACCATTAAAACCCCCATCGATTTTCCAGTAACTCCATTGATGAACAGAGGAACAAGCTTCAAAGTGCAGAAAGAAGACCCAGCAAGCTTCGTCACATCATTGTCATGGAAGGTCGGTATTTTCACTGTGGACTTACATGTTCGTTGAAACCTCCTTGGACTGACAAAAACCCATCAAGGAGGTTCTTTGTCATGGAGGGTCTGTATGGGGGTATGAATTTCGTTATAGATTTTGTTCTTTTTAGGGCTTTTCGTCCTCTTCATCTCATTGCTCATGATTCTTACGAAAATTTTCGTTTTTTCAGACCAATAGTGCCTGTCAATTTTTCCAATGTGTCCGAGATCTACTGTTGTGATACCAGGTTTCCTTAGGCGCATCCACCGAATGGAAGCAAGGCAACACCAAGACCAAAGAATCATCTTGTTCACAGGTTGTTCCATCATCGTTTTGTTGTTTTGCTGCTGGCCGTTGTTCTCTGTGTTTGAAAGTGATGGGATGACATTTGTAGTTTCGTTAAGATAGTGGGGAGGCAGCAGAAGTTTAGCAAAGCTTATGGGGAGTCATATGTAGTTTATTAAAGTTTACTCTTCGTGTTTTAATTTGATGTTTTGTTGTAATCTCCTTATATTGGAATTAGTTATGCTTACGTGATATGTTTTCGCAATTCAAACTGATTGCGCTCACTGACTACTTTACCACGGTAGACTGTTTTAAAGAACAGTACATCCCATACATCCCATATTCAATATATGTTCTAGAGAAACCATTAAATTAAGTACCCAACAAAATCACTACCAAGTACCAACAATTTGCATAAATGCTTGCCCTTGAAAGGGTAATCACATCTGATAATGCAACAAAAGGGGGCTAATTATACAAGTCCGCGTGCCCTCAAAAATTACCAACAATCTGTTCTAGAGAAAACACAAGTCCCTACCAGTTAACATATGCACTAATACTAATTCTCTACTGAGTTTGGTAGATGTTCTTGTCCTTCTGCATTTTTTTGGGTAAAGACCCGCTCTGTGGTTGAGTGCTGCCCTGGTGCTTTCTGGGACTTCTTGTCACCACTGTGTCAGGACCTTTTCCTCTCTTAACTGTTAATCCTGCAGATGTTGTTGATGCATCATTCATTGGCCAATATGTTGGCTTCAATACCCTTGCACCCCCATCCAAGGTTTGTTTTCCCTGCACTTCACATTGTAAAGTTAAAACAAAAATATCCACCTCAAAAAACCAATATTTCAGTAGCAAATTTAAGGGCCTTGCAAGTATTAAATATATAAGATCAGTGTGTAGTAAAGGTTGTTCTACCTTTAAGAGAATTGTGCAGGAACAAATGTTTTGTACACATTGAATTCCTAGTTCTAACACAGAAAAGACACACATATAACATGCGCATAACACATATCGCTCGCAAAAGGAAAAGATCTGCCAATATACTGATGCAACAAAATTAACTTCTACTAATTTTGTTTCAATATTGAATTTTTATTAGTCATGACTACAGTAATAACAGCTGCTGGTGAATTCATCAGCCACAAGAAGACATTTGAAGGAAATTCCAAAACAAAAACCAATTAATTAATACAAGAGTGGAGTGTACCTTCGAAGTAATATTTGGAGGAGACATAACTGGCAAATTTATTGTAAATGTTGGAAGAGGATGAATACTTGGAGGAGCAGCCCCACTTGTTGTGGCACGATCCTTCTTCTCCACTTTCTGCTTCTTCTTTGGCTGTGGAGGTTTTGTTTGGGAGGATTGTCCCTTCACACCATCACCCTAAGCACATTAAACAAAGTTGGCTCATACATATGAACATCACAAAAAATAATTGAAGTTGGCTCTTCAATCTTCATACCTTAAACAAGTACTTTCTTTTGTTGGTTTCTTCCCTAATCCTCTGTGCATTTGGTGACTTCGTGCACTTCCTTCTATTATGTCCCCAAATACCACAGTTACCACACTTCACAGTGGTGTTCTTTCTTTGTAATTTACCAACTTTCTTCTTCTCATCTTCTTTCTCAAATGCTCCTTTCTTTCTTTCATTTTTCTTGGTTCTTCCAGGTTGTCTCCTTTACGGTGGGAGAGCAGGTGGAATGTTTGGCGATCGTGGCCACATATCGGGTCCATTGATGGGGAAAATGATGTTCTCATAAATGCTCTCTTGAGTCTCTTTAAGATAGTAGTTGTCAACAAAGTCCTCAGGCTTCATTGCCCTGGAATATATGCAAGCAATTGCATGCTCACATGGAATTCCAGTGAGATCCCAATACCTGCACACACCAACAACAAGGTTAAGTGTCAAAATTTTCGGTTTTAAGTTTCAACATAAAGAATAGTTAATTGCCAGCGTCTTAGTTCACCTGCAAGCACATGTTCTTTCTTCAATGTTCACTCTGTATTGTTTCTCAGGACCACAAGTAACTTGAAATTCTCCTTGGCCAGACCACATCACACCACAATTACCAAATAATTTCTTCTTCTCCTCTAACTTAGCTTGGATATGTGGACAGATTGAGTGCTTGTACTTTTGAATTTCAAGTCTACCACTTTGTAGTGATTTCATCAAATAACATCTAACTGACTCAACCATGGATATAATTGCCTTCCCTCTAGCCTTTCTAATGACTTTGTTGAATGCTTCACACATGTTGTTAGTCAATATGTGGAATTTAGCCCAAGTCCTGAAATCTGATAAAAAGTAGTTTTAGGTAATGTTCAGTAATAAAAAATAAGTATCAATTACGATTAATAACAATAAAGTATCAATTCTTGTACCTGAAGTGTGCTCTTGACCAATTTGCAGGTGGCTTATCAGCAAGCCAATCGAATCCATCTGGTTCATTGGCTTTCATCTTCTCCATAACTCGATCAAATTCTGGTACGTTGTTTGATTTTGCAGCAGCCCATAAATATCCTCTGCCTTCCAAACCTGTGTTGGCTGATATGAAATTATTAGCCAAATGCTTCATGCAGTTTCTATGTTCAGCATTAGGCACTAAGTCAGCAATGGCCTCGAGCAACCCCTACATCAAGAATAAAACGTGATTAATACATCAAGAATTAAATGTGATTGAATATAACATGAACCAAAAGTAGATATCCATGCATTTTGTTTATCTGTCATAAAGGTCCATCCGTGACCATTATTGATCTCAACATCTCTCATTAACAACTCAATGAACCAGCACCAACTGTCATATATCTCCGCCTCCACCACAGCATATGCAACAACAAACATCTGGTCATTTGCATCTATTCCTACTGCTGTCAACATCTGACCCTTTGTGATACCCTTCAAATGTGTACCATCAAGTCCCAGAATTGGTCTGCAACCAGCTTTAAACCCCTTTTTACATGCACCCAAACACATATAAAGCATGTGGAAAGTTGGTGGTCTTTCTTCACCCTTCTTTCTAGGAATCCCTGGTAGTAGATCAAGCTTGATAGTAGCATCAGGGTCAGACCTTTTAATCTCCTCCAAATAATGCCACAAGTTGGCATATTGCTCTCTTATGGTCCCTTCCACAATTTGTATTGCTTTACTCTTAGCTCTATAGATCTTGGCATCACTAGCACCTATCTGATAGGTCTTCACAACATCAGCCCTAAATGCATCAACTGGCCATTCAGGGTTCACAGAAATTTTGTCCAAATACTTAAAAGCAAGCCAAGTCTTTGTCATATGCTTATTAGCGAATTCCCTCACACAATGGTCTGCATGTGTGTCATAGTAAGTTTTTATCTGAAAAGCGTTTTCCCTTTGCATATAAGAACCATACACCCTCCAATCACATCCCTACATGATTAACACACAAAGGAACAAACCATAATTAATACAATAATATTACAATTAGTAAAAAAAGGTCACCGAGTAAGAGTAAATAAGCACAAAGCACCTTTTTACAGAATTGTTTAAGATAATTATTTAGACGCATACCTTTTTACAGGTCACCAAGACTTTGTGCTTGAAATTAATTCGAAAATTAAGATCCCTGCCATTCAAAATTGCATACTCCCTGACTGCAGCCCTGAACTCTTTCACTGAGTAAAATGCCAGTCCTACCTCAAACCTCGGATTCTGCATGTCAGTCTTGGGGTTAAATACATTGTAGGTTGGAAAAGATTCTTCATCAGACCCTGAGTTCCCAATATCACAATCCGAATGCACAACATCCATACCAGGGTCATCTTCTTCTCCATCACTCTTTGCATCATCATTCAAAGCAGACATAGAGGCATTGAAACATGGAGTGTTCAGGAATGGAGCATGGTCATCCACATTGCATTCAACCAATCTCTCATCATCATTGTGTTAAAACTCACTATCACAAAATGAATTGTCCACACTCACCTCAGATTCACTCTGATAATGCTCTATTTCGACATTTTGGAACAAGCCAGCATCTTCAGCATTATCATCATCAGCCTCATGTTCATCGTTCCCACCATCTCCAAGATTAGCATCAACCTCATTTTCTTGTTCTTGCTGTGGAGAGATAGTACCTCCCACATTGGCTTGATCTTCCTGAGAGCAAATCCCATCCACATCAACCCCCAACATATCAAGTACACTTCTGGGGTAGGCTTGTATAAAGATTTCATCTTCCATCTTCTTCACATCAAGGTCAACATTCAAATAAAACATCATGTAAAGGTCAAATCTTTTGGTTCACTACGACGTTGCACATATCCTCGAAATTCATATTATCTAAACTTTTCCAACACATTTCAACACTTCTGTACCATAACCTGAAGTTTCTGTGCCCCAACAAATGACCGAAGCTGAACATATCATGCCACTGGTATGTACAATTTATGTTGTGCAGGACATCAACCTTGCCACCCACATATGTGCCCTAGTTAGGCTCTTCTAACACTCCATCATGGTGCAATTCAACTGCAAAGCTGCTAGGATCATCTGAATGAAAACAATTAGGGATGAAAATTACGATTAGTTTCAAGTTTAAAGGATAAGAATGAATACGAAAGCATAGAGTTGTTTTAAGAGTTCACTTCACTATATGTACGCGGTGGAATAAAGCAGCACTAAAAATGCTAAATAAGTTAAAACTACACCAAAATGAGAAATTCAAATAACAAACACCACTGCCTACAATTCACCCAAGAAAAATTCTAAGCTCAAGTATTCAGTGAGCACATAACAAGAAAGAGAAACCAATATAGACCATAACATGGGTGTTTTTTTAGCAGAAAATGCTAAAATGGTAAATAACAATATAAACTGTAAAGCTGCCTTGGTTTGAAGGATGTTCCAGAAGGGGATTGGTTTTGCGCATCGTGCTGCTGTGGAATTTGTGGTCAGTTCAGGTTCAATAGAACTGCTGAAGAGTTTACGGACGACAGTGTTCTCAGTTGTGGGCAGTGCGAATATCAATATCATGTCGGATGCCTGCGAAAAAGGGGTGATACAAACATCGAACGTCGTCCTTAAGGGAGTTGGTTTTACAATGCAAGGTGCGAGCAGGTATGTTCGGGCCTGCAAAATATTTTGGGAAAATCTTTACCTGTTGGTAAAGATGATTTAAGTTGGACGTTGTTGAAGCACATAAAAAGTGATGGGGACAACGGTGCATTTGACAATGAGACTTTAACTGAGAATTACAGCAGGCTTAACGTAGCACTTTCTGTGATGCATGAGTGCTTTGAGCCTGTCAAAGAAGCCGGAACGAGGAGAGATCTCGTTGAAGATGTTATTTTTAGTAGATGGTGAGATACTTTATCGCTTTCAACTTATCTTCCTGATTTCATTCTGATGTAGAAATAGTGTCGTTCTCTCGGGCAATCTTTGTCAACCTTGCATTAGATTTAATTTAACCTTAAAGAGCTTTCTTTATAAATTGATGGTTCTAGCCCAAAGCACAAAGCACCATGAAGAATACAAAATTGATGGTTTCAAACAACAATAAACAAGCATACATAACAAAAAAGTTATAAAATTTGAGAAAAAACAAGCACTTCAAGGACCACATTATTCAATTCAGAACACTATGCAAACGACAAAAACATCACTGTCAAGGTCTGCAAAATAGAAGCAAAGACAATATTCAATTGAGGAACATGCAAGTATTCAGACTCAATTGTAAAGGGGGGCAAAAAAAAGGCATAAATAGAAGCAAAAAAAAGCAGCTGATTATTTTATCAATCGTCATGACCCATCAACAACATCAGCGGATAAAGCATACCAAGACCCCCGAAACTCTTTTGCAGAATCACTTAACACAGTAGAGGCGATTAGACTTACCAAGACCCCCGAAACTTTGAACAAGCCACTTCTTATCCCGATTGAGGCAAAGCACCCATCCTCGGGTTTGTCTCGCTGGTGAAAGTCTTGCCCGATTGGGTCTCTTCTTCCTACGTGGTTCGATCTTCCTCCTATGGTGGGTGCTATTACGGGTAAGTCGCATTTTTATGTCAGAAATCGACCTTCCAATTGAAGAACGACCTTCCAATTGTACGATTTGCTGGGCTCGGCTGCGATGGAATCGCCACTCTGTTGCGTGGTTAAAACCCTAGGTGGTTTAAAGAAGGGGCTAATCAATGAGGAAGAGTGAGGAAGATTGTGGCTGTGAAGACTTAACTACCCCCTATAGATAAGGACTTTAATGGAATAAAGCGTATAAGACTTCATTGACCCTAAAGAAAAGGACATAAATGTAAACTAACGGTGACTTTACTAACGTGTCTAACGTTAGAATTTTTCTAGATTCACATTGACTAGCTTTTTAAAAGTGGGGGTTTGAATCAGCTAGTTCTAGAAGAGGGGGTTGCAATGTGATAGTTTCGGCATACCGGGGGTATGCATTAAGTAATTAAGCCTTGACGTTTTAATTACAAATGGGGAATGCAATAAGTTAGTTCTGAAACCGGGGGTTGCAATGTGCTAGTTTCGATAAACTGGGAGTATGCATTAAGTAGTTAAGCCATTAAATTATAAGGGAGATGATAATTACATCACATCATAGACTATCTACACAATACAACTGACTTATAGATATTGGAGAACCCCTCGGGCAAGAGGAGAAAATATTCAGTATCACGGAGATTCAGTGACATGATATCACGAAACATTCTAATTGGTTGACATTAAAAATCATTGCAAAATAGTACCATAGTGACGACCTGCACGTATTCCTCCACCTCCTAGGATGTGAGTGATGTATGAGGTTGTTAGAGTCATTATGTGTGGCATACATATAACATTTCGCGGTGGTCAGACACGCGATAACGATTAAAATAAATAAATTTACCCGAGTTAAATTACAAGCATTAATCTAACCTTTCTTAAAATCCTACCCGAATAATTTTCTCAATTTATTATTATTATTATTATTATTATTATTATTATTATTATTATTATTATTATTATTATTATTATTACTACTACTAACAATGTAACAATATATTATTCTAATAGTGTATGTTTACAGTAATTTTTTTACTATTAATAATCTACTCAAATATCAAAGCACGACAGTTTACAGAATTTTATTTTACCACGAGTTAATTTAGCTTTCAAAACTGTCAAGCGAGTTTCTTAAGAAAGAAAATTTCACAAAATCATTTCTCAAAAATTTCTAAACTGAATTATTATTTATTTATTTATTTTCACGGTTTAAATTACAAAATTAGCCCTTGTAAATAGACGGGGTATTACAGTTACCACCCCTTGCACTTAAGTAGCTCGGTAATATGTACTTCCTTCGTAACGTCTTTTTCTCTACATTTTTACTTTTGTCATTATTCACTGGGTCACTTTGACCCGGTAATTTTGATAGCAAAATGATCTAGTTTTTATAATGTTTTCATGGTGTTATAGAATAAAAGTTATTCTATAACACGGTGAAAAAATTATCAAAAAATCATATCGTTTCGTGATCCAAATTACCCGATTAAAAGGACCCAGATAAGTCTTAGCTAAAGAATACTAGTGGGAAGGAGTTGACTCACACAATTAGAATGAGTTCTCTGCTTTGTGCTAGAGAGAGAAAGTACTCCATGTGAGTATTCTGTATCTTGCTTCGGCGAGATTTTCATCGTTTAAGCAGTATCTTCCTTCCTCATTTAATCAAGCCTGATTTCTTTTCCATTATTTTTCCATCTTTTCCTCCCTAATTATCACTTATCTCACGCTTGATCTGTTTCTCTATTACAAAATTCTTCCTCTTTCAGTCTGGGAGGAATGAGTAAAGATAGAACTAGCAAGAAATCGGAGTCTGATAACTATAACTCAGAGTCCGAAAATGACGAGGTGACGAGTAAACTTGGGAACATGGTGTTGCACTCTGATGAAGAAGTGGACCTGGTGATTGAAGAAGAGGATGTTCGGGGAAGGTTAAAAGAGTGCGCAAACAGTCTATTGGGTAAGATCCTCACATGTAAACCGGTCAATCTATCAGGTCTAACATCTACCATGTTCACGGTCTGGAATTCACCAGAGGAATTCAGTGTAGAAGAAGTTGGGGATAAGATTTACCAATTCTTCTTCAAATACAAGGAGGATATGAGCAGAATACTAAGAGGAAGTCCTTGGTTTTTCAATAATCAACTTATCATTCTTTCTGAATGGGATCCAGCCACAGGGCTTTCCTCTGAAACACTCGATAAATCGCCTATGTGGATACAAATTTGGGAGTGGCCGGCGATTTACTTAACAGAAAATATCATTCGCAAAATGAGCAAGAAGTTTGGAGTCATCTTTGAAGTTAAAATACCTCCAAAGGCCTCTCTGGATGGAAAGTTTGCTAGATTAAAGATTAAGTTGGATGTGTCTGAGCCATTACTAAAGGAGATGAAGATCAAGTTCCCGAAAGTTGGTACAGTTCCTGTGAAACTGAAGTATGATTGATTGCCATTCATGTGTTTTTATTGTGGTATCATTGGACATGATGAGAGAGTTTGTTCGGAGAAGATTGCAGACGTAGCGGATGGTATTATTCGAAGTTGTCAATTTGATTCGAGCCTCAAAGCTAAAAGTATGGCAGAGCTCTTTGCGCCTAGGAATCTGAAGGCAGAAGCAGCACAGAAAGGGAGATCTCTCACCGCTTCTTCCATGGCCAAAAAAACAATTCTTGGTTTGCCGGAAAATTCCTCAGTTTCCGGCGAGAAGGAAGTTGAAGAGTCCCCGAAGAAAGCTGGTATGGCGAGGAAGCAGAAGAGTCGGGAGACAATCGAAGAGACGGGCGGCGGATTGCACGTTTCCGAGGCAGACGAATTGAATGCAATCAATATCCGCGTGGGAAAGGAACTCGAAGCTGAGTTTACGAGGGAAAAAGAGAATTTTGAGAAGTTCAAAATTATGGAAGAATTTTCAGTGGGCCATTCTACAATGGGCCTATTGGATGTTCCAATTTTTGAAGCCCAAATCTCTGATCTAGCCCAATTACAAGCCTCATTATCATTGGGACAACACACAAATAGAAAGAATAGCCCAATAACTCCAGACCCAGTTGTAGAAGTGAGACAGGAGCAGGGGATAATAACAAGCTTAATTGAGGCACGACCTTATGAATCTGTGAACCCTAATCTCAGCAAAAAGGAGGGAGGAGGCGAAGAAGTTAGGGTTACAATGAAGGAAGGAATCAATGACAACAACAGTTGCTCTTGATCTCAAGGTAATCAAAGAAAGGAGAACTGTAAGACATGGAAGAGAAGAGCCCGCCAAGCTGCCTCGCAACGATGTGAATCTGAAGCTAAGTCTCAAGTTGCTAAAGGCCCGCAGAAAAGAAGAGAGTCATATATGGATATTGATATTGATTTTACTGGTGGTCAGGGTGATGGAAAGAAAGTGAAAGGAGGGGATTTTGAAGCTGCTCAGTCTAATTTCAGGGTGGAGGAAGCCAGCCCGAAATGGCCCTCCGGCACCCAATGAAGCTTATTGCTTGGAATTGTCAAGGTGCAGGGAGAGCCTTGACAATTTGTCAATACAAGAGGATGTTGCATCTTCTTTCTCCTGAGGTGATTTTCTTAAGTGAAACAAAGCAGAGCAGTCACTACATGTGGAGGAAGTACAATTTCTATGGCAAATATCATAGCATTTGGTGTGACCCGCAGGGCCAATCAGGAGGTATGGGTGTTTTATGGAATAAAAACACTACTGTTAGGGTTTTAAAGTATTGTAATTTCTTTTTTCATGTGGAAAACATTGACAAGGACTCAATCTAGCAAGTCATATTTGTGTACTTGAGCACAAGTGATTCAGTCAGAAAGGGGCAACTTGATTTTATTAACTCATATATCCCCAATTGTGCTGAGAAATTGTTGGTATGGGGTGATTTTAACGATATTGCAGATCCAGGGGAGAAAAAGGGGGGTTCTGTAAGAAGTTTTCAGTCATGTAAAATGTTAAACAGTTTCATGAATATGAGCAAGGTAATTGATATGGGATTCAATGGCTACCCATTTACATGGTGGAACAAGAGAGAGGGTCTGCAAGGAATTGAAGAAAGGATTGATAGGGGTTTGTGCACCACCCTATGGCTAAGTCAATTCCAAAATTCAAACATTGAGCATTTTTTGTGCTCGGGTTCAGACCATGCAGCCTTATTTCTTGATACTGAACCCAATCACAAAAGGATTTCCTTTAAACCATTCAAGTTTGACCCCATTTGGACAAGGCAAGCTGATCATGAGAAAGTGGTGGCAGAATCTTGGCACACATCCTGTTCAGGAGTTGCAATGTACAAGGTGAAGAGCAAACTCACCCTCTGCAGGCAGAAATTACGGAAATGGAGCAAGACATTTGGGAGAGGCCTAAAGAATCTGATTGCAGAAAAAGAGGAAGAATTAAAATCTATCAGAAGCAAAGGCATTGAAGCTGACACATCCACTTTGCACTGTCTGGAACTGGAGCTTAACAATCTATGGGCTGAAGATGAAATTTATTGGAAGCAGAAGGCAAGAATTGATTGGCTTGATGCTGGTGATCAAAACTCAGCTTTTTTTCATGCTAATGTTAACCGGAGAAGAAGGTGGAATGCCATCAATGGGGTTTTCAGTAAAGAAGGGAAATGGTTCTCAGACAAAAAGGAGTTGGAAGAAGTTTTTCATGACTATTACACTGACCTGTTCACAGCAGATGACAGTAGTGATCCTTGGCCAGTAATTGTGAATGTAAAGAAGATGATCACAAGTGAAATGAATGCTGAACTTACAAAGGAGATCTAAGTGGATGAAATAAAAGATGCCTGCTTCTCTCTTAGCCCTGACAAAGCCCCGGGATACGACGGTTTCACGGCTAGATTTTCCAAACTTATTGGAATGCGGTTGGTGATGACATATGTGAAGCTGTGAAAGATTTTTACAGAAGTGGAAGGCTGCTCAAGAGTGTTAACATCACCCACATCACTCTTATTCCAAAGGTACACTCCCCGCTTCATGTAAAAGATTACAGACCTATTAGCTTGTGTACCACAATCTATAAAATCCTTGCTAAAACGCTTGCTAATAGGCTTAAGAGTATTATTGATATGTTGATCTCTGACAATCAAAGTGCTTTTGTAAGCAACAGATTGATCACTGATAATATATTAATAGCTCAAGAGCTCATTCATTGGATTAAAAACAAAAGGAGAGGCAAGGATGGTTGGGTAGCTCTTAAGCTTGACATGTTTAAAGCATTTAATAGGGTGAGGTGGGATTATTTGGAGCTTATCATGCACAGAATGGGGTTCTGTGGCAAGTGGATCAATTGGATAATGACTTGTATTAAAACTGTTAGTTTCAAGCTCAATATTAACGGAGAAGTCAGTGATTTCATTAAACCTAGCAGAGGCATCAGACAAGGAGATCCTCTTTCTCCTTATCTATTTGTGCTATGTGCTGAGGGTTTAACATCCACACTCAAGCTTTTTGAGGAAAAAAAGTGGATTTCTGGTGTTAGAATCGCAAGAAATTGCCCCTCTGTGAACCATCTTTTATTCGCTGATGACTCTATCTTGTTTTGTAGAGCCACAGTCTCTGATTGCAGTGCAGTTAATGTAGTACTCAGAATGTACGAAAAAGCATCAGGGCAAGCAGTTAATAGAGAAAAATCGCATTACCTCTTCAGCCCCAATACAAGCAGATTACTTAAGAACTTCCTTCAAGGGTTTCTGAGCATCAGTAAGGAGTTAGCTAGTTGCAGCTATCTTGGACTCCCCGCTATTATTGGAAGATTAAAGGCAAAAACAGTCAGCTTTGTTAAGGACAGAGTGCAAACAAAATTGGAAGGCTGGGATAAGTCTCTTCTCAACAGTGCTGGGAGAGAGGTATTAATCAAGTCTGTTCTAACATCATTGCCAACATATGCTATGAGCTGTTTTGCCTTTCCTAAAAAGGTATGTGATGAGTTAAATTCTATGATGGTCAATTTTTATTGGGGTGATTTGGGTGATAATGGAAAGAAAATTCATTGGAGATGTTGGGAATCATTATGTCAAGAAAAGTCAAAAGGTGGTTTGGGTTTCAAAAACTTGCACATATTTAATCTATCTCTTCTTGCCAAGCAGGCTTGGAGATTAATGAATGGGAGAGCTTCTCTCTTTAAGAAGATATTCAAAGGAAAGTTTTTTAGCAATTGCAGTTTTTGGAATGCTAAAATTCCTCAAGGAAGCTCTTGGGCATGGAGAAGTCTCATGGAGGGCAGAAAGGTAATTATGCAGGGGTTTAGATGGTTGATTGGTAATGGCAAGTCAGTGAAAATCTGGGATGACCCCTGGTTGCCAAGAGATGGTTGCTTCAAAGTTCAGTCACTTAATCCTCAGTGTGCTGACATTGTCAATGTAGCTGACCTTATCGATTTTCCCTCAAGGCAGTGGAATACCAATCTGGTTAACTCAGTATTCAACCAGGAAGAGGTAAAAATAATTCTATCAATTCCAATTGGAGGTGAGCATTGTGAAGACAAGAGAATCTGGCACTATTCAAGCAAGGGTGAGATTTCAGCTAGTGCTGTTTATAAAATGCTTTCAAGAAGGAACAAGGTAGGAGTCTCTCTCAATAATGCCAACACCAATGTTATTGAAGGAGATTGCAGCAAGAGTTTTATGTGGAATCAGATTTGGAACTTAAAGGTGCAGCCTAGGGTGAAAAACTTCACGTGGAAGTTATTGAATGGGTGTATTGCTGTTGCTGCTGCATTGAAGAAAAGAAGATGCAATGTTCATTCAGAGATATGTGTCATCTGTGGTGAAGGAGAAGAGTGTGAGTTGCATGTAATGGCTACTTGTGTTTTTGCTAGACATATTTGGAAACTTTCTCCTTTCAGGTGTGTCTCTGACATTTCTAGTCCCTCCTCGATTCAGAATTGGTGGGTGGAAATTCTGGAGATTCATGAGAAATTTGAGCACAGAGATCAAGCACTTGGTATCATTGCCTATATTTGCTGGGAAGCTTGGAAGTCCAGGTGTGATTTTGTTTTTAACAATGTTAGATGGACACCTAATCAAGTTTTGGCAAAAGCAATTAGCAAATTTTATGAGTTTTCTGAAAGAAACATAATCATTCGGAAACCATCAAAGGTCTCTTTGAATGCAGCAGATATTCCAGATCAGAATGATTTTGATGGAGTCTTTCATTGTGATGCTGCGACTGATCCATACAAGAGAGGAGGAGGTCTGGGAATAGTTGAGTGGAAAAACAACTCCCTAGTTTGTGAAATGGAAATCCCAGTTAATTTCATTTGCAGCCCCTTTGTGTTGGAGTGTTTGGCTATAAGGAAAGCTCTCATGCTAGCATCTGAGAAGAATTGCAAGAAGATTATGATTTGCTCTGACTCTAAGCTTGCAATAGATTTTCTGAAGGCAAAAGAAGGAAGGTCTAGCTGTGATGTTGAAAATGTCCTACTTGACTGCAAATTTTTATCTTCCTCCTTTGATATTTGTATTTTTTATATTCTTAAAAAGATCTTCAAACTGGCATGCTCACTTCTGTGCAAAAAGAGCAGTCAGTCAGCTCTTTGTATGATCCTTTTCTGGCTGGGATAGCCTTTAATGAAGCTGGCTTAAGGTTTTGCCAAAAAAAAAAAAAGGAGTTGACTCACACATAAATATACACCTAGCATAACTTGATAAATACAGATAGTTGGTGGCTTGGAGCTTCATAGACCACAAATTGAGCTGTTATTTAGACGAGTTCTCAGTCAAGTACTTGAATAGTATAATTATTTGATTGAGACAGAACTTCTACTTTTATACATCTTCTTAGCTTTTGCTTTTCGATCATCACTAGTAATAATAAAAAAAATGCCACACTTAGTTTCGACACGTACCACTTCCATAATCCTTCAGACAAGTTCACTACCACTTCCATAATCCTTCAGACAAGTTCACAAAAAAAAAAAAAAAAAAAAAAAAAAAAAAAAAAACTTCAGCCAATTAATTAAATACATTTGATTTTAGCTCTTCCTCCTTTAAGTACGGTTTATTCAAATATGTTCTTTAGTGGGGATAATCTACTTACTTTTCATCTTTCGTGTTCATTTCAGTAGATTGTTGTCCAAACTCCGATTGCATGATCATAGAGAAAATTATTCATACCCTAGCGGATTTTAGAACACCAATTAATTAACGAAAGTGCAGTAAAATTCCAAATTATCTTTTATCTTACTTTCACAGATCGGATTTGTTTATCAGTACTTACTTGTTACTCTTTGTGCATTTTTTACTTTGTACTTGCTCATTTTGCTCTTTGTGCATTTTGGTAGTTTGTTCTAGGGTAAAATGACACTTCCCCCCTCAGGTTTGACACAAAGACACCCTCACGCCTTCTATTATGGGAGATGACACTTTTCCCTTTCGTATGCCAAACTTTAGGCCACTTGCTCCCCATGAATGTGTCATTTAGTGCTCTAAGATGGCAAACTTGTCCACAAAATTATTATCAGTGACGAATTTCAGCCCAAACTGACGATGTCATAATTGGGGAGTGTGGGCGCCGTGAAATTTGGCAAACTGAGATAGACAAAGGGAGTGTGGATGTCATGAAATTTGGCACACTGACAGAGTTAAAGGGAGTGTAGATGTCATGAAATTTGACACACTAACAGAGTTAAAAGTGCCGTTTCCCAAACTAAAAGGGGTGGAAGTGTCATTATGTCAAACTTGAGGGGTGAAGCTGTATTTAACCCTTGTAACTAACTATTCCTTTTCTGGAGATGGTGACGATGTAAAGAGTATGCACCTGAAGTCTCGTTTTAACTGCACAAATGACTCAAACTCCCACACTCAAAGTTCGCGCAAGTAGCTACTGCAACATTTAGACCATTTATAAATCAAGTTTCTATTTTTTTTTGGTTTCCCAACCAGTTCCAGGGCTTCGCCCCGTATTCCGGTCCGACTCCGGTCCCATTTATGACAGGTGAGTCTTCCAGTGAAAATTTTCTGCATACACAAGGACTCGAATCCGATAACTGTTTAAGCGGAACCAAGTTGCTTACCACTTGAACCAACTCCCATTTGTTTATTTTTTTTAGAATAAAATTGAGTTATTTCAGAGTGCAGTTTTTGCACTGAAGGAAAATTACAAGGTACCCATAATATTACAATTGAGCAGCTCCACCTTTAGTAAATTACACAAAGACCCCAAAATTATAACACCGCTATCATCACTCTGTTTGTTTGTTCAGTAGTCGGGAGTCGGGACATGATGCTCGAGGGTGAAAGGAAGCAACAGTTACTCAACAGCCACAATATAATAGTATTCTTTAAATTGTTTTTCTTACTTCCACAACTGGTCTAAAATAAGACAATAATTAAAACCCCGTTACAAAAACACATAGCGGTCATATCCTATCTAAACACCATAGGTCCAAGACACTCTAACTCGTGTCAGGTAAAAAACACAATTACGAAAACACATAATGGTGTATATCTCATCTAAACACCGCACATAACACTCTATCTCGTGTCAGGTTAAAAAACTAAACAAACAAAACATGAAATTTTTTGAATGTTTCAAGTCTAGTTTTGTTCATATTGTGACTTCATTTTCAGGTGTTTTTGACTTATTTTTATCTTAATTTTAATAACATAATAATAGGGGCACATAAGAGGTCATGATGCCCGCTATCGTTGGGTAAATTTATGATAGTTCATTAAAAATGACCCCACAGGCTCCCCCCACCCGAACCACCACCCCAATCATCGGACGGCGGTGGTGGAGAGTCATACCGCGGCGGAGTCATCATCATGCCCCCCGCCATGTCCACCAGCAAATTAGGCATGTCAAAGAAATCGTCCTCATCGATAAATTCATTTGACGGTGGCGGCGGCGGCGGTGGCGGAGCCGTCACAGCCGCTGCGGCCGCTGCATCGCCGCTAGACTCGGGTCTCATCAGCTCAGCCGCAGCGGCGGCAGCGGCTTGGATATCGGCCGGGGAGGAGGAATTCGGCACCGGGTAATAGTTACTATAGTTGGGGAAGTTAAGCACCGCATCAGAGCCCTTGAGTGCAATCACCGCCACGTCGTAGGCGGCAGCCGCCATCTCCGGGGTGTCGTAAGTGCCTAGCCAAATGCGGTTTGTCTTGCGGGGTTGGCGGACTTCGGACACCCACTTGCCACTGCGGCAGCGGACACCGCGGTAGTGTTGGTGTTTGCCGTTTGAGCTCATGGTTGAGTAAGTGAGGTGGCAGTTGGTGGCGGTTGTAGTGGCAGTTGGTGGCGGTTGTAGTGGCAGTTTGTTGTAGTCTACTACCGTTGGTGAAAATTTGAATTTATACATGAGGGATTAAAGTGAAAGCGTGGGAAAATCGCGGGGCTAATCGTGGCTCGATGGACTCATGCAATAGTGTTGTGTTTTTATTTAGCCTATGAGTGAGTGAGACTGCGACTTGTTGTGTCATAATGAGAGAGTGAGTGAGTGAGGAAGAGTGGTTTGAGGGACAAGTTAAAAGCACACGTATTTTTTCTAGTAAAAGTAGGGAGCTAATGGTACTATGGTACTATTCACAGTTTACATTTTTAGTAAATTCTTCTCGATGATTCTACATTTAACTTAACTTAATGTTGGATTACGCAGATTGATCTACAAAATAACTAAAGCGAATATGTGCATCTGACCTGTCGCAGTAATCTAAAGAAACGTTAACTAGGAAGCGCATGTCCACCCGCTGAGCCACCAGGGCAGTATCAGGGCAGTATGTTAGAGGCTCTGGAGTTTAATGGCAATGCATTGTTCACTATTTTTTGGAATCTGTCTCCACCCGTTGAGGCAGGGGGAGATACAAAACACTGGTCACTACTTCAGAAAATTGTGAAATATTGTATTTTGTATTTAATCATACTTTTAGATATGGAATTGAAACACTGTGTGCATCAAACATGTCCCAGTAATCTAACTTAACAGAATCATTAACCAGGCCCGGCTTAACTGCTAGGCAGCTAATGTGGTTGCTTAGGGCACCATAATTTTAGGGGCACCATTTTGTTCAAAAGGTAGGGTACTTTTGTGATTTTCATACATTTATCACCTCCCTCAGTCCTAATCTCTTGTTTCATCATCCCTAACAATTCGTTGTCTGTATCAAATCATGGGAGAAAATCATCCATTATTTCCTTACTCCAAAAATTTCTCCTTCAATCACTACATTCCATCGCTCTCTTTCTATATACTACTTTGTCCCAGCTCTTGCCCATCATTGAGAATATTTGACTCGTATAAGGATCACTTTGACCGGGTGATTTCGATAGTAAAATAATGCGATTTTTCGATAATTTTTACACGGTGTTATAGAGCAACTTATACTCGACAACACCATGAAAAAGTTATCAAAAAATTAAATTATTTTGCTATCCAAATCACCGAGTCAAAGTGATCCAATGAATAGTGGTAAAAGTCAAAATGATGGGGAAGAGCTGGGACAGAGGTAGTAAAAAAAATCCTTCACTCACTTCGATCACTGCACCACAATTTCCGGAGTTGTCTAAGACAACGTGTCAGTAAACAAACAATTCACAGTTTTTTCAAAGAAGTTCATCTAATCCTCTCAATGCAAAAGTTTTTGCTCGTTGCTCACAAAAAATAATTAGTTTGGACGACCAAATTTGAAGAATCATATTTTAAGTGGCTCAATATATCTTCTTCTACCCCATCAAGACTCCTAATTAGGACAATTTCAAAAAATTATGTAAATTCTTACTAACAATTGATTAAATTATTTACTTTCAGCTTTCTCAGTTCTGTGGTTGTATGGTGTTCGAATTAATTGCCACCGGTATAACAGTTATATTATCACTTGAGCATCTCCTTCATGTTTTTGCCAAAGTGGTCATAGTAGTCAATGGATTGATTACGTTGCACAATTTAGTATGTACATTTTGTTGTATATAATTTTGTATAAACTATTAAAAGGGAAAATAATCGGATAAAACAGAACAACTAATTGATTCTCTAATTGTACTCAACATGAATTTGTCTATACAGAGCTTCTCTCAAGTGGAACATGATAAATATTTTATGTAATTTTTCAAATGAGGGGCCCTTTATACGTGGAATTTATAATTATGTAAAAGGGCCACTTATTTGTTGTTCGCTTAGGGCAACTGAAAAATTAGAGCCGACCCTGAAGTTAACTAGTAATGAACGTTGTTCGTCTGTCTTGTGACCCTTCGGTAGTCACACTAGAGAAGAATCTAACAGAAACGTTAACTAGTAATGAACGTTGTTCATCTGTGTTGTGGAATCGCATGTTCCACAGGTCGGAAGCATTCCCTAAATATACAGTGTTATTAGGATAATACCTCTAATTCGGACTGCTATGAGCACTCCAATTCCAACACTTAAGCTATGTTTGGGTAGCGATACGGGGATGATATGATAAGTTATGTCTCACACCTAGGGATGGCAATGGATCGGATTCGGATCAGATCCACCTATATCCATATTCGAATCCGATCAAAATAAGTGAATTCATATTCGATCCAAATCCGACCGGATCCTAAACGAATTCGGATTGAATCTGGACCAGATTTAATTTGAAATATCCATATTCGATCGACAATCCAAATCTCCAGAAACGGATCTAATTCGAATCCAGATTCGGATCCTGGGCATTTTTTTACTTCTCATAAATTATACACAACAAATCTAGAAAAAATATGTAAAAAGAGTCGCCACACCAAAAAAAATCTGCCTAAAAAGTATAAATATATTAAAAATATTTTAGACACATGACAAATGTAAATATACCAAGAAATATAAGCAATCCATTTAAAGGTTAAAGGCACCAATAATGTCTAAAATGGTCTACAAATTTAATCAAAACAACAATAAAATTGTACTTTTGAAATATTTTCTTCAGGCCCGAAAACATAATGTGTAGTGATTTGTGTAATGTGTTTATATATATGTAGGTAAGACATACTTCTTTATAAGTCTAAGGTCATTTTCGTAAAATTATGTGTGTTCGGATCCTTTCGGGTCGGATATCCATCGGATATCCCAATATATTCGGATCGAATCCGGATACGGATTGGATTTTGATTTTTAATATCCATATCCGATCCATTTTAAAATGAATAGGATTCGGACTTGATCCATTAGGACCGAATCACTCGAATTTCGGATCGGATTGAACCGCATTGCCATCCCTGCTCACACCTTTTATCGGTTGTTTGGGTACCGGATAAGGGAGAGCACGACTTATCATCCCTTATGCTGGTGGAGTTTTTTTATGAACAAATTTATACCACACACTACGAGGTATAAGCTCGGATAAACAAGTACTAGTTCTGTTTCTTCTGAATTGTCTTACTTTGACGTTTTAACCCGTAACTGGGTCACTTTGACTCGGTGATTTAGATAGCAAGATGACATAATTTTTTGAACTTTTTTCCATTGTATTATAGAGTAAAGTTTACTCTACAAGGCCTTACAAAGATATCAAATTCTTGTATCATTTTGCTAATCAAATCACCGGGTCAAAGTGACCCAGGGAATAGTGACAAAAAGTAAAGTAGGCTGAAACAAAAGAAACAGAGGTAGTAGAGCATAAGTAACTCTTAGGAGAATGACAAATATACCCCACACAAAATCGCATACAGTTGGATCAACGTTTGACGAATCTGTTTTCGCATACAGTTGTGAAACATCTAGCCTGGTTTCTGCATAGTGCTGTAGAACATCTGCGAAGATCATCCGTGAGTTGGAAGATCATTTGAAGAGGAGAAGACAAAACTTTATTTTGAGGGGGAGAAGCATCAAGTTGTGGTTTGGGGTGGTTGAGATGATTCAAGGCAAGATGAAGCTTTATTTCGAGTCGAAGCAACCAAGACTCGACGAGGTTCCAGGTAGGTGTATTTGAGTTAAAGTGGAGATTTGTTGGAATAACTCAAGTTCAACTAGCAAATAAGGTGAGCAACAAGTCAAAGAGGAGGAAAAAAATTAAGCAGCAGCAGGTTGAGCCATCTGCTGGTCGTACGAATTGGAGTTCCAGTTGTATGAATAAGAGTCTGCTCGTACGACTAGAGGTGGCTGGATGTTTCCTTGTCGATTTTGGAAACGTTTTGGTGATGTTTCCAAGTTGCTTAGGCCGCAAGAAAGAGTTTTTAAGTCCTATAGAAGAGATGTAGGTTGTTCCTAGAGTTGTATGCAAATTTGTCGTGTATTCTTGTGGGTTCTCTTAATAAATAAAGTAATACACAGTCCTTGAATTTACCCTTTTTAAAGTTCTCTCTAGGGTTTCTAGAGAGAGAATAGTTTCTCTCTTGAGAATTTCAGTTTCGCCGCCGGCGAATCCTCTTCCCCTTCCAGCCCCCCTTCTTTCTCTTCTTCTTCTTCTTCTCCCTCCTTCCTGCTTCTCCTTCCCCCCTGTGTTCTCCCCAGTAGCCGCGCCCAATCGGATTCCAGGTTGGGCTCGCCGCTGCCCTTGCGGCGGCGGCGGCCCCCCCTTTTTTCCCCTTTCTTTTTCCGATCTAATTTTGTTTTGTTTTTCTTAGAGGTCTCTCGGCAGATCTTTGTTATGGGCAAATGGGGCTAATCTTTCTCCGGTTGGAGGGTTTGGCTGGTGGCTCTCTCTGGACTGTGCTTCGACGCCGCCGCCGCCCACCCTCCTTCCGCCGGTGTGCCGCTAGCCGGCCCTGTTTTGCTTTAGTTTCATTGATCTGTTGAGATTTGTTTTATTTTTCTTCTTGTGTTTCTGTTTCTCCATTGGCATGAGGGAATATCTTCTTCTCCGGTTCCCCCTCCGGTGTGCTCTCACTTGGTCCTAATTGCCATGGATTTTGTTCTGTTAGGTAGTTCTTTTTAGTGTGTTTGTGTCTTTTAGGGTCCTTCTTGTTCCCCTCACTTCAGATCTGGCTTCTCTTGCCAGAGGAATTTGCAGGATCTTGGGAGTTTTTTCAGACATGTTTTATTTTTGGAGCTTTCAACAGCAATTTTCTGGTGGGCTTTGGTCATATTCTCTCATGGCTTGATGTTAATCTTTGGTGATCATGGCTCAATATTCTTGATGGATGCTGTTGGTTGTTCTTCCTGGTGCCGCTCCCAGAAGTCTCTTGTGGTGCGCTTTCAATTTCAAGATCTGGAAGCTACTTTATCTTTCTTGGGCTATGAAATTTGATCTTTTTCGATGTATTGGAATGGACAGTGAAATTTGATCTTTTTCGATGTATTGGAATTGGATGTTTTTTATTCATTTGAACAGTGCTCTTTCAGAGGAGGTGTGTTGTACCTCTCTCTGCCTCTTTTCAGATGTACTCTGACTTTATGTTTAATGAAAAGCTACCGATTTCTGCAAAAAAAAAAAATAAATAAATAAAGTGCTCGTTTTTTCGTAGAGGTAGCTAAAATGAATGCTAGTACCACGTTAAAATTATATTTTTGATAGCATGTGTTTATTGTTCTTACTTTAATATTCTCCGTTATAGCATCAAGAGATCGACATAAGTAGAATATTTGCACACTCCACATGATGGAATCACGCAAATGTTGGAATTATGTCCAACAAGAATATGTAATTAAAATTTTAATCTCTTTAAAGGTAAGCAAATTTGAATAGTGTAAGCACCGTGAATATGTCGTTTAAATCCATGTCCAAACCGTGTTTTGGGTAAATTAACGATCGATGCCGTGGGTGGTACGTACTAGAATAAAGGTTGTAGAGACAATGAGGTGTTGTGTCCTCCTCAAAAAGGAAAGATAGGGAAGAAACCAAATAATGCTAGGACAGCAGCTGCTTAGCCTGTGTCCCCACCCAAGCAATCCCTTATTTTTATGGCGTCGTGTGGTCATATATATATATATGTATATTGTTGTCTAGAGAAGGTAACTTTTTAAAAATTGTTTTGTCGTTGTCGTCAACCGAGTTTGAACCGATATACTTATGCAGGGGCTTCCAACCAAAGTTATAAAAACCGGACTGGCCAACGAACCGGTGAGGCACCGGTTCATGGTCGGACCGGTGGTCGGACCGGTTCAATTGCACGTTTATTTAATAATATATATTTATTAATTTTTATTTAAAAATAATAAACATAATGAAAAATATGCAAAAAAATACTTGAATGTTTTAATTTGAACCTTATTTAGCATTGTAACATTTTTATAGTAATAGTTATGTTTACAAATAACTAAATTGTTGTCAACACAAATATAGTTTGAGGTTTATAATAAATATAAAAATGTTATTTGACATTTAACAAATATATTTTGAGGCTTATATACAATTAGTCATAATTTTTTAGATCCCATTTAACTGACAAATAAAATAATCGTGTCTACTTTTAAGGAACACATTTGCATTTTTTTAATAACAATTTTTGTGAGAGCAATAGACATTTATGATTGTGAAAATATAAACTCAATTTCAAATTTACGCTATAAGTTACGGTTAAAATATTTTGGCAAAACATTACTTATATAAGAGCTCTTGAAAAGAGAATACATTTCCAAGAGAATTAATAAAAAGAAACATACCAGTAAGTGAAAGTTGGTTACTTATCACTGAAAAAGGAGTCAAGTACATTTATTGCTATTAGTTGTTAAGCAAAGATACATTGGCCTGTGGTAACGGAGCCTTCCCTCATTGTTGAGGTCGCCTGTTCGAATCTCGCTACCAGCGGAATTTCTTTTAATTGACGAACCGGGCGGGTCACCAACCGGCTGGTTCGACCGGTTCGGCGGTTGAACCGCCGGTTCGGATGACGTGGCCCGGTTCTTGTGCATGGCCGGTCTTAATAGTGAACCGGACCGGTCTGGGCCCGGTTCGCCGGTCCGACCGGTCGAACCGGCCGGTCCGGTCTGGTTTTTAAAACTATGCTTCCAACGCTCTACCACTTGAACTATCACCATAACTATTCAAGAGAAGGTATTGTGTGAGCCTAAACCACCACATCAAAATATCTGCGCGTGACCAAACATTGGTGTGTACACGTCACCTGAGAGATTTTGAGTTCAAAACATACGAGAATCTAAGCCTTGTCTATCGAAAACATAAACTTCGCAGTTAGACAAAGTCCGAGGGAACGGTTAAATTAAAGGTAAAGAAGTAAATAGTGATTAAGAAAATCATTCTTGAAAAGTTTAACAATACGTCATGAGTTTGAAAAGTTTCAATAGTCCATCTGAGTTTGAAATGCTCGACCAATTTGAAATAGTGTTACACGGTTAAAGAAGATAGTTTGAAAAAAATACATGCTTCCATGTTAACCGACTTGAATACTAATTCCTTGTACGTACTCAAAAACAAGTACTAAGTCAAGTAGCGTTTTCTCTTCGATTTGAATTTGAAGATTCACACCTGTTTCAGCCTTATACAACGGATGCGAAATCTCACTACCCGTAAGGTTGTGAAGATCTGATTCACATATGACAAGGAAAAACTGATCGAATAATTCACTGACACAATGGGTTTCAAAGAAGAGATGGCGTAAATGAAAAAGAAGAGAGTGAGTTTGTGAGTGAGGCAAATGTTTGAAAACCAGTAGATGAAAATAAGTTTATATTACTCTTGTCTTGGGAAATTTTTGTAAAATTACCCGTAAATTCAATTGGATCAGATATTCGACTGATCTACAATACGGATCCCAATTTGATTGTGCTTTACCTTTATAATCCATATATGACCCATTTAAAATTTGATCGGATTTGGACACAATCCGAAACGGTCGAATATCGGATTGTACTGGACCACGAAAAGTGGTATTTTCATGCTTATAGAGACCACCACAGTTTCTTATAAACATTTTAGCCCAATTAGTAATGACTTCAGTAGTTTGAGCTCTTCATCTCTTAATAAATATTCTCTCCGTTCTTCCAGATCATTTACAAAAGTTTTTGGATATTATTTGGGTCTAGCGATTTGGTTAGCAAAATAAAGTAAGAATTTCATTATTTTTATAGTATTATAGAACAAAGTTTACTTTACGGTACACTGAAAAGATTACTAAATTCTTGCATCGTTGCAAGGCCCAAATAATACTCAAATAGTTTTGTAAAGAAACTGGAGGAACAGAGGGAGTACTCCCCATCCCAACAAATTCTTTAAAATGACAATCGGATTTTTATTTGAGTCTAGCGATTTGAGTAGCAAAATAATATAAGAAATTGAACTTTTTTGCACGGTCTTGTAGTGTAAAATTTACTCTACATAACCATATAATAATGATTAAATTCTACGAGTGTTTAGCTAACTAAATTGTTAGGCCTAAGTAATACTCAATTACCATTTTATGACACGTTTAATTTTTCGGACCAGCAAGATTGAATTGGATTAGATTAAAATTTCTGGATATGATTGAATTGGATTAAGTTAACTATAAATAATAACCCACCAACAAACCCCCACCAGAAAACCCATTGTAAGTGACGGTGGGCTTTGAGATCTTCGATCGCCTGCCTTTCTTCCACCACCACCACCACCACCACCACCACCACTCCAATCCAATCTCCGAAGACCGATTCAATCATCCATTGATACTGAATCTTCTCTGAGTTCCGATTTACAACAAATCCGTCGGAGGAGGCTTCCATCTCACCGGCAACCGATAAAGAAATTGAATCTCCGGTAAGCTCTGTAAAATTCAACTTTCAAATTTTCTTCGCCCTTTTACAATATTCTTCTGAATAAGTGATGATACTCATCTTCTACTGCAGAATTACAAATATAGGTCAACTCTTCAAGTCTCTGGACTTTTCTTATTCTCCAGATTAGATCTCAAGGTTTTTACCCTTCCAGGTAATCTTAAATTCCACAAACTCATGTGGTACTGTTTCAAGTAGAAGTGAGATTTCGCTGAAATTAGAAAAAGCTTACTTGAATTAGCAGTGATTTGTGTTCATTCTATTGTAGTCAGTGATACCTACATGATACAATCTACAGAGGAAACTCTCATAGCTTACTGAACCCACTTCAATCATGTTATTTCGCTTATGTTTAACCGGCATTTGACAGTCTTTGAAATTGATAATGAACTTGTGGAGAAGAATTCAAAAACTAAAATACATACTTAGGGAAGATCTTTTAAACCCATTAATGCGAAGAGCGGGAATCATCCATGAACCGAAATGAAAAGTCTTTATACGGGTGGATATTCTATCTTGGGTCTACATACTCAGGGAAAATCTACTAAACCTATTAATGCGAAGAGCGGGAATCATTCTTGAACAGAACATGAAAGAATAGAGGCCGAATAATAAGAGTTGAGGCTCTAACAACTTCTTGAACCGTATGACCGGATCAGATGCTTAAGCCTCGGAGGCTCTCGTAAACCACAAGGTTTAGTATGTATCTAATGTCAAACTCAAAAGTCTCGGATGTTGGACGAGATATTACAATCTCACCACCTTGTACACTCAATGTCCTCGTCAAATGTGCCATTCACATACCCTTGGCTGGCTGGTGCGATTACAATCTCCCCACGTTCGTCGAGTGTGCTGAGTCACATACCCCTTGGCTGGCGGGTCCAATGAGAGTTGGTAATCGGAAAAAGAGCAACTCCTTAGTGAGCACATTAAGAACCACGATGCCACTACCCCTCGTCGGAGCCTCTTGCCTCCTCACAAAGAAACTCATTAATTACCCCCTCACTAAAATGACATTAAACTTTATTAAAATGCCACTTAACTCCCCCTCTTGACATTGCACTCCTCTTCGTTGGTCCTTGTCCTCAAGAATCGAAGGCAACAGAGAAATTAGAATCAATCAAAGAGGATAAGGATTCACTTTGAAAGTACGAAACATAGTCTTGAGATAAGAATGGTCCTCCCAAGTTGCCTCATCGAACTCGTCCTGCGACGGCTCAGTGGCTGTGCGCGTTGAAGGAGTAGATGCTCCAGAGAGGGCTAAAGGCCTCAACGATGGCCACGTTCTCACCAATGAGCTACTCCGTGTCTCTGATTATGTGTTGCAATTGCACAGTCCGACAAAGGGGTATGTGACTGGGAACATTTGACGAGTTTCAGGTTTGGAAATTGCGTTATCTTGTCCTACATTGAAAAGTTGTGACCCAGATACATTTCAGGATATAACAATACAAAGACACAATCCAAAACTTAACCAAGTGGATATGTTGTGCCGGTAGCCACGATGGTGGTTCTACGTTGGATAAAGCCTCATTCTAACCCATATATGGTGTGTTTTTTATTGTGGATTTGCTACCCATAGGCATGATGGTGGTTGTATGTTGGATATATCCGTATTCCGTATTGACCTTTTATGGTGGATTTGAACTTCATCCTCGTAAAAATAAAAAGGATTTCATCAATTTCTCACTCGGGTTTTTATCAAATTACCACGTCCGCCCCGGGTACACCTCTCCACTAAAGGATTTTTTGTTGTTTGTTTCTACAAATAGGGAAATCAGTTGATAGCTAGAAAATTTATATTGAACTGCACCGTGTATTTGTTATTCCCAAACATCTGCCTCCATTCCTCACAATGTCTATCCCACTGCTTCTCAAAGCCCCACCAAAGTCCTCTGCATTTCACAATAACGAGACCCTTCGAAACCTAACGCCTTTACCAAATAGCTATTCCAATCCTCTTGATGGCTTTTTCCCTCTGTGGCAAAAGTACCACCTCACCCTTCTTCCTCGGAGAACTCGATCCGCTTGATTTCGTCGGTTGCACTCAGGGGATCATCTTTGCCAATGTATTGGGATACGTCATCTCGGACCGGAATCGAATCCATCTGTGGCTAAGCATTTGGGCCCCGAATATTTAACCTATTGGGCTTGGCTCTTTATAGGCAAACTTTTATTCTTCTTGATGCTGTAATCACAATCTTGTGGTGGAACATGACAATGATCGCTCTTTGTTTGAATTAGAGGGAGGAATTCCTGGAGATTGCTCAAATATATCTTCTTTACTCTTGTCTTAATTTGATTACTCTAACTGTTTACACCCATTGAGAATCTATTTCCGTCGCAGTCAATCAACAGTCCTCAGTTTACTGCTCTGTTTTATCAACTGTCTAATAGCAGTAAATATAGAATGTATAGGGATTTATATGTAAATATCATTCTTGTACATTGATATATACATAAATAAATCCCTATATATTCAATATACAAGAATGATATTTACATATAAGTCCCTATACATTCTATATTTACTGCTATTACTGTCAACTGGTTCCTTGTCAGCTACATCAATCTTGGAATCATTGGAGGTGCTCTTAGAGTTTCTTTGACACTTTGAATAATGTCATGTCTTTGATCGCGTACATTGTGATTTCTGGTGCTACTAAAGAATCATGGCCTGGTTTGACAATGTACTGCTTCATAGATATTATACCTTGAATCGAACTAGCAATTCCGAGTTGTTTATTGACTTGTTTTGAGTGGTTGTTTTTCGAGATCATCTTATTCCTTTGTGGGTCGTTAGATAACGCAAGAATAAGATGATCTCGTAGAGCTACCACTCCAAACAGGTTTCTCGGAATTTCTAATTTGATCAAAGGTAACAGATTTCTCTGAAGCAATCTCTTGTCAAACCAGGCTCATGATTCTTTAGAGACGCCACATGTCACAATGTAAAGGATTGGGACATGAATCAAATCTGCGAAAGCAACAATAAGAGCAACTCCAATGAATCCAAGATTGAGATAGCAGACAAGGAACCAATTGATCAGAAGTCGTAAAAGGGGCACAATAAAACAGGGGACTGTTAATTGAGTTGATTGGAGATAGATTCTCAATGGGTGTAGAACAGATTGAGGAATCAAATCAAGATAAGAGTAAAGAAGATAGATTTGAGCACTCTCCACGATTTCTCCCTCTGATTCAACCGCAGGGTGTTCACCACCATCTTTCACCACATAATTGAGATTGCAACGGAAACTCCAAGAAGAACAAGAACTGCCCTTTGAAGGGCTTAGCCTAAAAGTTTAAATCTTCGTGCTCCAAGCTACAGATTGGTATGATTCTGGTGGCGAGGCCCGAGACGATACCCGAATACGTTGGCGACGGTGATCGCCAGAGTGCCACCAGCGAAATTAAGATGACCGAGTTTCCCGAGGGAATGTGTTGAGGTGATGTTTTTTCCGTACAGAGCAAAAGCCATCAAGAGAATTGGAATAGCTATTTGGACAAGAGATTTGGCTTCACCAATGATCTGACACTAAATGATGTTGTCATTTTGAGAAAGAGAGGAGATTGTGGGGGCTTTGAGAAGTAGAGGAGTCGACATTGTGAGGAACGTAGGCAAGAGATGTTGGAATAGCTGATATATTGTTTCTATATTATTAACTTATTTCCATAGTCTGTAAAATGAACCCTGTAGTGGAGAGGTTTATCGATGTTGGACGCGGATAATTGACGGTTAACCCGAGTGAAACATTGGGAAAATCCCTCAACTTTTAAAGAATGAAGATTCAAATCTGGATTAAAAGCCAGTATTTCGGTAAAACTGAGGATTTATCCAATACACATGATACAACAACCATCAGAACACATACAATACAACCGCCATCAGAGCTATTTGTAGCAAATCCAGAGTAGACACATTCTGCAACACAATCATCATCATGGGTTCCAGCAGAAAATCCACAATAAAAATACAGAAACTACACAATATTCTGAATTAAGTATTGGATCGCGCCTTTGTATGGTTATATACTGAATTGTATTATTATGTGACATGCTTACTTATGTTGTTCAATTTATGAAGAAGCTTGCGAGGCTTTCCTTTAAAGGCACTCCGGAAGATAGCCACAATGGTGGTTGTATGTACGATAGATCCTCATTCTAATAAATAGCCACACACATTCTAATATTCTACCTTGGATTGAACTATCCATTATGAGTTGTTTATTGACTTGTTTGGAGTGGTTGTTCTAGGATATCATTTTATTCCTTTGCGAGTTGTTAGATAATCAGAATTTTTTTTTCTGCTATGGGAATATTCACTGGTCTAATCTATAATTTTCCTATGCTCGGAGCTCCTCTGTTTCAAACTTTCAACTAGAGACGGGAACGAGCTCAGAGCTAACTGGTCGGTGAAGATGATTTTTTGTGAGATAGTGGTTGCATTCAGTTTTGGGATGGGTGTTTTGTTACATATCTGGTGAGAAATTATAGGACGAATTGTTCTCGGAAAAACAAGATATGTTGGGATTGGCAACAATGACAATGGTCATACTTGGTTTCTCTAAGATCTGAAACAGCCGACAGACTACCAGCTGTAACTTCTTAGAGGGACAGCGAGGTTATGGTTGGGAATGTAGTTGAATATTGTGTGAATTTGCAAAATTCAACCACATTCCAAGTTTCGGCCTCACCGTCCTACTGAAAAAGCTGCGGTAGATGGTTTGCAGGGAGTTTCCGAACTCAGAGAAACCGAGTATGACAATTGCCGCCACAATCAATTCTAACACTTCTTATTCCTCAGAAAAAAAATTTCTCCAATAACTTCTCGCCAAATATGAATCGATTAAACCCAAAACATCCATCGCGAAGATGCATGCAACCACTATCTCACCGCGAATTTTGCCTTCTCCGGCTGCTTAGCTCCGAGCTCGTTCCCAACTCTGGTTGAAACAGAGGAGCTCATAGCATATGGAAAATTATAGATTACAAGAATGAATCAAGATTCCCATAGCATAAAGCAAAATTTTCGCGTTATCTAACGACCCGCAACTGAATAAGGTGATCTCGTAGAAGCATCACTCCAAACACGTCGATAAACAGCTTGTAATTGCTAATTTGATCAAAGGTAACATATCTCTGAAGCAATCTGTTGTCAAACCAGACCATGATTATAGACACCAAATATCACAATGTAAACGATCAAACACAGGACACGAATCAAATATGTCAAACCCTAACAGAAACTCTGATGATTCCAATATTGAGGTAACAGACAAGGAACTAATGAGGATGGTGAAAAAAATTGAGGCATCATCAAATGATGATGGTCGACTAGTATGCGTATGTCAAACATCTGCTGGAACTGTCATGTCTATCAATTTCTTCAGAGTAGAGATCGGACGGGTTGCCCATTAAGCCCCCATTCTCTTCATGAACATCATGATTTGCCAAAGGGTGTTTAGTAATTTTCCTCAAGCTTTCTAAATCCGCTGCAACTTCCTTCATAGTAGGCCTGTCTTCCCCATTCAGTTTAACACATCCTTTAACTATCTCGCCAACAGCTTGGATTTGCTCCAAAGATCCTTCTCTTGCCACTCGGGGATCAAGGATTTCAAATAGTCGATTTTCCTTAAAACACTTGACAAAGTAGGTTGCTAGATTTCTTTCTTCTTCCGGCCTCTGCATGCAGAGTGGTTTCTTCCCGGTACAGAGCTCTGCTAGAACTACACCAAAACTGTAAACATCGCTTTTTTCTGTCAGTTGGCTTGTGCATAGGTACTCTGGGTCAAGATATCCTAATGTCCCTTGGACTAGGGTATTTACTTCAGTTTCATCTATAGGAACTAATCTTGAAGTCCCAAAATCTGATATTTTGGCGGTGTAATTCTCATCCAGTAGTATGTTTGCTGACTTGACATCTCTGTGAATTATGGGCATGGAAGCAGCTGAGTAAAGATAAGCCAGCGCACCACCTGCTTCAGCAGCAATTCTTAGACGATTCTCCCAAGAAAACCATGGCCTTTTTTCTTTTTCTTGAATATGTTCAAGTAGTGTTCCGTTGGAGACATATTCATAAACCAGTAAGGGGACTTCTGTCTCCAAACAACAACCAATTAGCTTTACAACATTTCTGTGTTTTACTTGTGTGAGAATAACCACCTCATTGATGAATTGCTCTATTTGGGCCTCGTCAATTACTTTAGACTTCTTTATGGCGACTACTCGATTATCGGGTAATCTTCCTTCATACACCACACCGAAACCTCCTTTGCCAAGGATACGATCCTTAGAGTAGTTATTGGTGGCCTTCTCTAGCTCCTCTGCAGTAAAGATTTTTGTTGAAGAGTCTACTCCGGTTTCATTTGTTAGCATTCTTTGCTTTAGGAGTAAACCTCCATTTTGTTGAAAGAACTTATCCTTCAGTTTAAGTAGTTGCCGTTTCTTCATACTGAAGTATAACCAAGTCATTGCTAACAATATTGTTAAGAAGCCAAAGCTCAAACCTGTTAATGAAATGAAAATGTAGACTTCAAAGACTTATATCAATTCTTCATCATAACATTATTTGGATCAAGGAAACTGAAAAGTGGTAGAAGGAAATAGTGACCTAGTAATAACTTGGCCACGGGAAACATTGAATTAGTGGCAGTACACCGACTTCCATCTTTAGTACCGTCGCCGTGGTAACCTTGAGTACAAGAACAATTGTAACTTCCAGGCGTGTTAGCGCAAATGGCATTTGCATGACATAGGATGTTGTTAGGATCGGAACATTCATCAATATCTGGCAAAGAACAATCATAAATGTAGTTAGTTCTTATACCCTTGTCGTCTGCTGTTGAAGAATGTAATTTCTTTTCTAATTTAGGCATGTCATCAAACAATAGTATACATATGACATTCTTCTGATGCTTCACGAAAAAGTGTCAATGATTGACAGCATACTATTTTTTCATGATGAAAGATTGTAGCAACTATATATAACCGACCAGTACATAAATAACAACTAACAAGCCCGTCTAAACTAAATGCATAGAACACATTCATCTTCGTGAGTGGCTTCAAGACTTGACTGGATACAACTCAACTTATCGTCCTATGTCCAACTAGAGATGAAAGACTTTCGAAATTGATTTGGTTGCAAAAATCAACAGAACAAGGTGCTATTGCAAAAAAAAGTGGTCTAAAGTATATACTGGACTAAAAGACATGATCATCTCACATCATTCGGAATGAGGCAATAATCCATTTTATGCGCAATATCAATAAAGTGAAGAAAGAAGTCGTGCAGTCCTGGTAGGAAAAAGAAATCATGAGGCTAACTCAGTCTGCAGCATTTGATTCCAGTGTTTTCATAGCAGAAGTTATTGCTCTGCTACACTAGTGATGAAAACATTTCACATATCCACCAACAGGACCATAAGCAAAAAATAATTAAAAAATAAAATGCAATAAGCACTGAATAACTGACCTCGGCAGCCATTAGCTAGATAAGGGTTGCCCTGGTAGCCATCATTGCAGCTACAGCGGTACCCGCCATGACCAGTGTCCGAGTCAGTACATTGACTATTTTGTTGGCACGCCAAGTCACCAGAATCTCGGGCCTCAACACAGCTCTTGTTTCCAATCACCCAATCAATCACCACGGGAACGGTCTCAATGGTCCTATTCTCGAAACCTGGATCAGTAAAATCTGAAACACCACGGAAATTGAAAAATTCATGCTCACCCAAAAAGGCATAGCCACAAGGATTAAAAGACCAAACGTTGGTGTGGTTATTCAAAGCCTCCAAAGCAACATTGTATGATTTTACTCCTTTTGGTATCGATGTCTGGCAGCACCCAATCCCGGTACAATTTCCATCCAGAACACTCCCACTTTTGGAACAGAATGAAAGGGGATGCTGTATCAGAAAAAGTGAAAGGGGATGCTGCTAAATTAATGCCTCCAGGACTTTTCTTCGTTGGAGTACCAAATTGGTCATAGCATCCCATTTCAATCCAATTCTTTATGCGTAAGTGTTGCAAGTGATGTCGAACCACGGGTCTATGGAACAACCTGATTCTATTCCAATCCCAAAAGGGTATGGAATGGACACGTCCCCTCACTGGCTTTTGCACCCAGCAAGGATGGTGGCTATCGTGGTGGTTGTGGCGTTGGTTGGTGTAGCCATTACCAAAGGAATGGAAAAGATCAGGAAGAATAAGCATATATGCCAGAAAGGAATATCTCCCTCCATGTTTGGAACTTGTTTTGAGTGTTGGAGGCACTCTATTTGCTTTCTTGTCGTAGTATGATATTATTTGTCAGTGAATCAAACCATTTATGCAAATTGGTTTGGACTAGTGGTTGTTACTTTATATAGCTTCTAGTACAACTGGTAGAAGTGGTGGTGCAGCTTAACGTTGTGAAGAAATTGTCTAGTGAAGAGATCAAATTCATGAGTTGGGTACCAACAAGAAAGTAGAAATTCGCTTAGTCCGTACTTGCTGTTAGTTTATTGATTCAATCTGTACTTGCAGTTTGAATCAATAAACTAACTGCAAGTAGGGACTAAGCTCAGCTTGACTTCTTTCAATAGTCATTACTAGTTACCATTGCCAAACAATGGAAAAGAAAACTATATGGTCATTGGAGCTTTCTCTTCCACGATGAGAAAGAACAGCTTTAATTTTTGAATTCGTCTCCATTAGTTGATTATGGATTTCAAATGCAACCTAAAACTGAAGCGAGATGATATGATTGAAGCGGGGTCAATGTGCTATGAGAGTTTTTTCTATATATAGGCCATAATCATATCATGAAAATATAACTAGCTATGGTAGAGTGAACATATATCGCTGCTAATTAGAGTAATATTCTGCTGAATAGTAGAATCAACTTTATTTTCAGATGCTAATATCCAAATCTGATTTTTTTACAAGCTTTTATCTCAGCAAATTTCGTCATATCATAACCTACGTACAAAAACAGACAGCCTCATCTACCACGAGGTTAGCCTCCAAATCTGATGATCAAAATGAAGAATGTCACTGGCTTTTCTTTGGAATAACGGGGAAGTTCTCTTCCGGTTGCTTCTGCCAAAAATAATTTGCAGCTTCAATCCACTGCGGATGAACCACAAACTTTTTCTCCTTGACCGCCCAACGATATCTGTCAGTCGACGTGTCAAAGGATATCAAATGTGTTACTGATGGATCAACTTCTTTCACACAGATAGCACCCAGTCGTTCAGCAAACTTCCAGATGTTGCAATGCGCGGCCTCATCATTTGTACTAAAGACAATTTTACACCCCTTCAAGATCTCCTTTCGAAGTGATGTCATAATCTTCCTCACATCTCTATCAGCAAAATCAACCCCAGCTTCCGTCGTGTCAAAGAACATGTTATGTATCTGCTTAAGGACTTTCAGAATACAAGCAAGTGCTCCATCAAACTCGTTTTCATCACTTTTCAGCTGAGATAGAGATTTTCCATTAAGCCCAGATCGCTGACTACTTGAGGCAAAGAAGTGATATCTTTCCATCAGTATTAGATTCTCCTTGTGCTTTGTCCACACGTCTTCTCTATCGTCAAGGATTACCACAGCGCTTTCTTGCCCTATTACGACATCAAGCCCCTTCTGATCCATCTGGGTGGAATCATCTCGTGAGATGACTCTAGAACTGAAATAAACTCCCTCAGGGTCTAATAACCTCGCCATTCCCAAAGCATAAACTCGTCCGCCCAATGTGTATACAGACATCTCGAATAAATTGCTTGCTTCTTTGAGGAAAGTGCGAACAAATGGCCTTAGCTTGGTCGCCATGTGGAAAAAGTCCAATCGGAATAAGCTGCCGCCTCCACTCGAGACATCATCAGTTTGAGTCATTAGATATTCCTCATCTTGTACTATTTCTTGTAACCGGGTTGAGTTTAGGAGAGTGTGATCTAAATCAAGAACCAGGTATAGTTTCTTATGGCGCAACAAATTCTTAAAGTCTCTGTTCCGCATACGAGCAATTTCATCGTTACCAAGTCTAAAGTCGTTATGTATGTACTTTAACGCCACAGTAGAACCATCATCATCCGCGACCAGCTTCTCCCCACACCTTAGACACATTCCTCTAATAGAACCAGGATGAGCACACAAATCCTTCAAAATATCCACCTTTCGTCTCTTCTTATTTTTCTCATTATCACAGCCATAATCCTTCACGCTCTCCTCTTGTTCTGCCGCAGGTGATGTATCATCATCAGAAGAAGAAGAACCAAGTTCCGCATCAAGAAGTGCAGCAAAGTCGGCGATGCTGCTGCTGCTTGATGAATGTAGAGGAGAATCGGTGGCAAGACTCATCTGATTAACACAATTTATGATACCAAACAGTGAGTAAATTAACAAGAATTAAAAATATACATATTGGGTCGAAAAACACTCCCCATAACTTTTTACAAGTTTGTCCAAAATTTATAACCCTTAGGAATCCTCTCGGCATGCATATATAAATCACATACTGACACGAGGTCTAACCCTAGCTATGAGTTCCACGCAAAAGAAGGCAATAACCATCTCATAATTAGCTCGGAGTATTTGGCAAACCTAGACATATATGATTATGGCAGTGGACAATTTAATTACCTCTTGAAGCTTCCAAGATGACGATAGTGATGATACGCGAGACGAGAGGAACGTCTATAACTTCTATATATAGAGACGCTAAAGCATATTAAGGAGAGCTGTTCCTGGCGACGTGGCCCAATCAGATGGCGTTTTCGCTCTCAAAGCCCAATTACTAATATGCCCCTGTTATTTGTGTGCTAACTGCTACGCAGTCGTTTTGTTCGGCCAATGGGTGTTGAGACGGTCGAAGATAGGGACAGATGGAAAACCAAGGCAGAGACTGTTGAGGCGAAAGTAACAGAGAAAAAGAAGGAAAGCTAAGAGATGGGTATATTTGCCGTCGCTTGATTGGTGAATGTATATATGTGTGTGTTTTTAGATGGAGTTTTCGATTTTATGGAATGGGTTTCTGTTTAATGACTTATTTGCATGTTTCGATTGCTTGAGATCCTATGTGTTGGTGTGTCTTAATTTCTTAGTAGGCAAGAAAAGTCAAAGGTGACACTAGGAAACAAATCAAAAGGCATAGTTTGTTTCCATGTTTGAATTGGAAACTGTTAGAGGCCTAGTTATTAAACCCGGACCGGTGGTTGACCCGGCATCTTTTGTCGGGTCACTGGGTGACCGGTCCAACCGGCGGGTCACTGGTCGGACCGGTGGGTCAATAACAAATTATTAATAATATATTATAGTACAGATTTAAAGAGAAATATATTAAAAATTGACATATAATAGCTCAAGTCATTAATTTTTGTGTTGTTTAACTCTTTTTTACATTTATTATGAATGAAATCACACAAACGTTAAATAAAAATGTTTAAACGCCAATTTCAATTTGTTTGTTAATGCTTAAAACATGTACATCCCGGACTGGTTCAACCCAGTTGACCGGCACCGGGTCACCGGGTTGATCACAAACCTGCCGGATTTGGGCAGGTTTGGGCGGGTCAGTGACATATACGAACCGAGTAGTGACCCGGACCGGTTCCGGGTTCGGTTCACCAGGTCACCGGTCCGACCAGCCGGGTCGGTCCGGGTTTAATCTATGATTAGAGGCGGTGGTGTGGGAAACAAAACCCACCGCCCCAATACACTAGTATTTAAAGGTTGCTTTTGGTTCTCTAAAGATACACAACACAGGGGTATAGAGAATGCTTGTCAGGAGCAGCGTAGGTTTGCTTTGAGAGCTTTTATAGCGTGTGTGTCGATTGGTTGTAACTGAGTGCATTTCTCTCAATAAAATCGGGTTTTTGAGTCGTGGATGTAGCTAGCTAATAACTAGTGAACCACGTTATATCTTGTGTTCTTGTAACAGAGTACGAGAGGAGTTGTTGATGCATGTCTCTGGAATTTCTCTCCATCAAAATTCTTGGGACACAGTTTGTAGGAGGATGAGGATATGCCGGAAGGTTATATATGTGTGATCTCGCACGTTGGGAAACAATTGGATTAAGAAAAGAGGGTATTTTGATGACGTTTTTGGTATACGTAACAGGGCGTTCTTAATTACAAGGTGAAATATGAAGGGGTGTTCGTTTACGGATGGATACGCACAAACACACCGTTACCGAGATACAACAAACACTGCATATCCGCTGTGTCATATTGTACACTATAGTGGATTCGTATCGGGTATCGAGGGATACTGACAACTATGGGGCTATGTAATTACAATCAGCTTGGTAGTGATTATGCAGGGTTACAATTTAAAATTTGTTCAAATTAACCACTAGATCAAACAGAGTTTCTAAATGTTCTTATCTTACTTAACAAAATGATCCGTAAATTAATTTCTAAGGCAGTTTGTAGCATCTTGCTGCTTATTCGTTTTTGTATATTTTCTTACCAGTATACGTCATTCGTAAGTGATGATCACACAATCAATTGGAAAATCCATTTCATGGTTTGCCATTAGTCTGCCAAATGTGAATATGTAGCGCTGCTCAATCAAAGGTAGTTATTCCTGAACACATCCAGTCTCTAATCTAAATTGGTCAAGATAGTGCTTGACTCAGTGTTCTTTTCCTTTCTTTTAGGACACTTCGGATATACTGAGCTGCGAATTTCAATATATCATCCATCTCACGTGAGTGAATTGAAGCGGTTGCTGAGCTTATTGTGCCTCAAGTACTTGAAGATGATAAACATTTAAGGTAATTTTGTACCCATTTTAACTTTCATTTTATGAGCTGAAACCATGCCCTCTGCCATAGTTTTACCATGAACCTGAGAGAAGAGGACGCTCTCCGCTTAAGGGCATCTTGGGATTAGAAATCTGAAATCTCCATAAGAGGGATGAGGGGGAGCAAACCCTTGCCCTTTGGTTTTAACGGTGAAATTGGTATATGTTTGCTCTTTTCCTTTTCTACTATTCATTTGGGAAGGTTGTTAGGACTTAAGATGGTGAGAACCTGAATTTTTCTTATTCTCAGTACTTCCTGGTTACAATTTATTGTGAATTTTGTATGTCGTCTGTTTGGTGGCGCGAGTTATTTTCGGTAACACACACACATACAGATATATTTATTGTACGGAATCTAGCAAAACCCATAACTATGAGTTTGTGACAGCCAAATATTTCAGGACATGAATTTTGTACTATTTTCTGAAATGATGAACCCCGGGTTTGTATATGCATCATGTTAGTTTAAAACACAATATATACATCAGTCGGATGAGGCATCCATATTTTCTCTTAATTTCCTGATAACTTGGCCATTATATCAATTTTTAGCGAGATGTAGTTGCAATCTGAAAAACCATGTTTTGTTTTGAGGAAAATGCTCAAAAATCCATGTTCGAAGTTATAGCTTGATACGGGTCAACTGTGTCGTATTACTATCGTTAAGTTGTATCGATTATTTATTTAAATAATTATTGTTAGTAGTAGTTTATTTATTTTAATTAGTTGTTTATTTAATTATTTAGTGGACCGGACCGAGCCCGTTAGAGTCTGGGTTAGGATCTGTCTTATCTGTTTAAGCAATTGTAATTTCAGTATTTTAATAATCAATGAAAAATATTAAAGTTTGAGAGTGTTTTTGTGTGTGGGTTAAAAACCCTAGCGTGTGTGGAGACTTGATAGTGTCTAGAATTACTATCACGTTAGGTAAACCCTAACATAGCTTCAAATTTTCGCTTTGATATTTACTTTACATGAATTTTTATTCGTGGGTTATTGGGTATGCAATTAGGTTTCTCACTGCTGCTGGGAAGAAATGTTCCATGATATTAACGTTCTGCAGGTTGCAGGACTACAAGCCAAACTTCCGGCTGATACTACCTCTGTCCCAGCTCTTGCCCACCATCCTGAATATTTGACTCGTATATGGCTCACTTTGACCGGGTGATTTCGATAGCAAAATAATGCGATTTTTCGATAATTTTTTCACCTTGTTATAGAGCAACTTATACTCTACAACACCATGAAAAAATTATCAAAAAATTACATTACTTTGCTATCCAAATCATCGAGTCAAAGTGACCCAGTGAATAGTTGTAAAAATCAAATTGGTGGGAAAGAGCTGAGACAGAGGTAGTACACAAAAAGAAGGCAAAGAATTGTCCTCAAAATGCGGCCTCATGATTGTCTATGCAGTTTTTGAGACCTCAGCCTCAATCTGGAAATGTAATCCTATATGATCTATTGTTCTAATCCATATAAACATTTAGCATTCGCTTTACAGTACATGCTCGCAGCTCCCTTCGCTCTTTACATTAACCTAATATTGTGACGACCCGTCACAATTTTAATTACAAAATATCGATTATTCGATAAACACGCGATAATATCAACCAGTCTGACACTTTCAGACATTCAAATCTCAACCAGAAGGACACACAGTCCACCAGACAACTTTTTATATTAAATTTCTGAAAACTGGTACGTGACTGAATTCGTCAAAAAATAATTTTTTTATAAATAATCTCGTCAAAACAATTATTTACAACAATCCACTAATAACAGCTAAAAACAACTTATTTAACAAATAAATACAATTTTTAGCTACAACACCGCGATCCAGTCGCACTCTAGGGCAACCTGTAAAACAGAGGGGTGAGCCAAAATAGTCCAGCAGGTACCGCCTAACCACTGGCGTAGAAATCTAAAATATACTTAACAACAGCCAGTTATTACACTTCAGCATGCGACACCAAATATACAAACACCGTTATTTAACAATCACCAGATATTCAACATATAGCTAAAAAACTATAAAATTCACACCAGCAATATAAACAGGTATAGACTGTAACTGCAGAAACTTAGAAATTAGATTTCCCCTACTTGATTCAATCAGTCGAAATTAAATGACAGAATTAAAGTCTGAATTTTGTCAAGTCTAAGTACAGTACAGCCTCCAAGTCTCTGCTTGGGTTAAGAACAATCGATCATCCCTCTCCTCTAAATCGATTTCCCTCCAGAAGTCTCACAAAACATAAACAAAACTCTCTGCTTCCCGATTTTCGTTTCCCAAAAGTGAACTTCAGTAATAAAAGAACTAACTACAATTGCAAGAATATTTAGGCCTAATTACTTAATGCATACTCTCAGTATAGTGAAATTCTCACATTGCAACCTCCGATTCTAAAACTAGTTTATTGCATATCCTAGTATGGTGATAGTCAAACCATAGTATAAAAGTAATAGTCATCTTGCACAAGTAAAGAAGTAAGATGTGTTATGGTGAATTAGAACACATATCATCATTAACGGTTTCTTTTCAACTGGTGCTAATGTTTATTTTTTACCATCACTAAAGTCTATAGGTTACTCCATGGTGAAGAAAGGAAACACACATAGGTTGCAATTATCCACTAAATTGATGACCAACCATATTTTTTCATCTTTCAAAAAGCTCTTCTAATATTTTGTATATACTACAATCACCTAAACCAATAATGGCATCGTTTGGGTAAGCTAGATTAATGGATAGTTAGATTATCAAAAATCTAGCAAGGAAATCGGATTTTTGTAGAAGAAGAACCGGATCCTGTTTGGCATGACCCCGATCCTGATGGTTCCTACCCGGATCCTGATGGGTCCTACCCGGATCCTGATGGGTGATTCGCTTACATGTCACTTTCTAGTTGGTTAATTTGTGTTCGGATGGGTCCTATCCGGACCCGGTTAGTCTCTACCCGGATCCGGTTATGTGGTTGGGCAACGGAAAATATTTTTAAAATAACCGGATCCGGATTTTAAAGTACCCGGATCCGGGTAGTCCAAAAAATCCTAAAATCTATCTCGCTCATCCAAACGGGTCTGATTATTTTTCAAATTTTCATTAATCTATCCTAAAATCTAGCTTTGCCAAACATGGCCAATGTAAGCACATACTAGTAAATTCAACGAATATTTAATTTTATGTATTTTTTTATGACATTTCAAAATGCAAACACCAAACTATCAAGGCATCTCACACAATACATATGAGTATATGACCACATAACATTCAAAGCTGGGTGGGTAGTCAGAGATTTTCTATCGCCTGCCTTTCTTCAAGCTTGATCCACCATTCAAACCCTATCTCCGAAGACCGATTCAAGAAGTCCATTGATGCATCTACTGAAGCATCACCATCGGAAAACTTCCATCTGAATTCAGTTCTAACTTTACCCACACCCGTCGGATGAGGAGGCTGCCATGTCACCGGCAACGGAGAAGAAAGAAATTGAATTTCCGGTAAGCTCTCGCATAATAGATAAAAAAAGTCCAATCCTTTGATAATTCAACATTCAAATTTCTTTCGCCCTTTACATCTTCTTCATCTTCTTCTATTGCAGGATTACAAAAAGAAAGGGCAAATGCTAATCTTCAAGGGCTGGAATATTATTCTTCTTCTCCAGATTAGATCTCAAAGGGCTGAGATGCATCCATTCAGCTGCCGGTTTCTACCCTTCTTCCAGGTAATTTTAACTTCCACAGCTGTTTCTCAATTGAATTTCATGTGGTAAATATTCAAGTATAAGAGAGATGTGGCTGAAATAAAAGCTTACCACTCCGTCTATTTAGTCCTATCTTAACTTTTTAGACTCGTATCTGGGTCATTTTGAGCGGGTGATTTGGACAGCAAAACAATGCGATTTTTTTAATGATTTTTTTCACTGTGTTTTAGAGCAACTTTTACCCTACAACACCATGAAAAAATTATAAAAAAATTACATCATTTTGATATCCAAATCACCTGGTGACCCAGTGATAGTGGTAAAAGTCAAGATGGGGCTAAAGAGGAGAGACGGAGTGGTACTTGCAATTTCATGTGGTACTGCTTCTCTGGAATGTTACCAAAACCAAACTTGTCAGTTCTGTTCAATCTAGCCAATGGGATTGTGTGAATGCATCCACTCTCTTGATAGTGTTCTCAGCAAGTCAATACTAGTAAAATCCAGAGGCAACATTGTGCCCGTAGCCACGATGGTTGCTGTATGTTGGATAGATCCTCATTCTAACCCATTATGTAGCGTGTTTTTTACTATGGATTTGCTGCCGATAGGCATGGTGGTGGTTGCAAGTTGGACATATCCTTTATCTAACCCACAATCTAGTGAGCTTTTACTGTGGATTTTGAACTTCATCCTTACAAAAGGTGAAGGGTTTTGGGAATGTCTCACCCTGGCTTTCATCGATTTACCGCGTCCGCCACGGGTGAATCTTTCCACTAAAGGATTTTTCGTTGTTTGTGTTTACAAACTTGGAAATCAGTTGACGGCTAGAAACTATATACGGTCTGTTTGGATAACAAAGGATTTGGGGGTGGATTTGGGTGCGCGCCTGCGCGGTGATTTCGGATGAAATCCAATTTGGATACAATAGGGGCTTGGATTTGATTTGGAACAAATCCAAACTCCCAAATTGTGAATAATTTGAAATTCCAACATTTGATACGTCATTTGAAATTCCGCGCGGTAAGTGGAGAAGCCGAGTTATAATTATGCGGCTTTAGCTTAAAAAATCAATTTCCATGTGTAGGTTTCATAACATTAGTACCAAATCATATCCAAACTCCCAAATTGTGAATAATTTGGAAATCCAACATTTGATACGTCATTTGAAATTGGCGCCGTAAGCGGAGAAGCCGAGTTATAATTATGCGGCTTCAGCTTAAAAAATCAAATTCCATATGTAGGTTTCATAAAATTTGTATAAAAAACTGCTTATCCAAGGATTCTAACACTGCGCCTCAGCATCACACTCTTAAGTGTGCGCAGCGTGCCACTGGGCCAGCAACACATGCATAACTTTTTGACATTAGATATTAAACAGAGTAACGAAATCCAAATTAGACTAAAAATAGCATCCAAACGAGAATTTTTAAATCACTCCGCATTTAAAATTTGAGAATTTGAAATTTTGGATTCCAAATCCAAATTCAAATTATGGTTCCCAAACACAACCATATGGAATTGCGTTCTGTATTTGTTATTCCTAAACATCTCTTGCCTATATTCCTCACAATGTCTACTCCTCTGCTCCTCAAAGCCCCGCAAAATCCTCTACTTCTCATAATGACTAGACCCATTGGAGTGAGATCATAACAAGAATTCCTGTAGTTGAGAGGTTTACCGATGGTGGACTGCTGGACGCTGTAATTTGACAGGGAACCGAGTGAAACATTGTAAAAATCCCTTACCTTTAAAGATTGAAGATTCAAATCCCTAGTAAAAGCCCATTGAATTCCTGGTTATACCGGGGATTTATCCAATACACATGATATATCCACCATCGGAACAATCTATACAACCACCATCAGAGCTATTGACAGCAAATCCACAGTAAACACACATTATATTCTGGGTTAGATTGAGGATCTATGCAACACAACCATCATGGCATCCAGCAGTAATTCCACCGTAGAAGTACACAATATTCTGGGTTAAGGTTAGGATCCTGTCTTTGTATGATTATATCCTGAATTGCAATATTGTGTGACATGCTTACTTATTGTAGTTCAAAATTTGACTTTCCCGAGGAAAAATGCTGAGGTGTTGTTTCCGCCATAGAGGGAAAGAGCAATGGAATAGCCATTTGGGAAAGGCATTTGGCTCCAGTGATGGCCAGACGCTAAAGGGGCTATAAGAAGAAAAGTACTTAACATTGTGAGGAACCGAGGCAAGAGATTTTGGGATAACAACTACACAGCCCAATGCTATATATAGTTAATTACCATGTTCTGTTAAAATTAACCACAAAATGCTTTGAAATTGCCAATCAGGCAAGTCTAATATGCCTTAAGTGGGGATGTTTACTTATGGCGAACGTGGTAATTCGAGGGAAAACCCGGTGCAAAATTGGAGAAATCCTATCCTTTTAAAAGAGTGAAATATTCAAATCCTCATTTAAAGCAAACTATATTGTGGGTTCGATTAACATACAGCCACCATCATGGGCTACTGGCAGCAAATCCTTAATAAAAAAAGGCTATATTCTGGGTTAGGTTTCGGATTGTGTCTTTGGATGGTTATATACTCAATTGCATTATTATGTGCCGTGCTTGCTTATGTTCAAGCATTGCTTTTGAATTGTTAGATGTAATGCTCAATCGAACTTATTGGTTATTTTGGGTTCAATTCTGATGGAATATTACCTCTGGTTTCTCCTTCTGACTGTCTCATTCGCATATGTTCAACATCTTACTATTATCAATATGGTGTCCTTTTTGAGTCAATTTTATGCGACTGCAGAGCCATCATAGATTACAGTTTTTATTTCGTGAAGCTCTCGCATATATAGAAGTCTAATCCTGGAAAATCAAACTTTCAAATATCTTTTGCCGTTTACATCTTCTTCATCTTCTTCTATTGCAGAATTACAAAAAGGGCAAATGCTAATCTTCAAGGATGGAATTGTTTTCTCCAGAATAGATCTCAAAGGCTGAGATGCATCAATCCAGCTAGCAATAAAAGGTTTCTACCCTTCTTCCAGGTAATTTTAACTTCCACAGCTGTTTCTAATTGAATCGAATTTCATGTGGTACTGATTCAAATATAAGAGAGATTTGGCTAATATAAGCATACTTGCAACTTCATAAGCAGATTTGACTTCAATTTATCCTTCTCTGAAATGTCACCAAACCAATCTTGTCAGTCCTGTTGAATCTAGCAAATGGGATTCTGAGAATTCATCTTCAAAGAATGGAACCACTCTCTTGATAGAGTTAGTAGTAGAATCCAGAGGCAACATTGTATATCTGTAAACCTTTTCCTCACCATCAATAGGTTATGAGCTTAAATCACATTTCTACCAGCCGTGAAGCTTATCCATGGTTTTAAAAAGCTCTTTCAGCTGACCAATCGATCACGGTCGTGTGTAACGAAATTGGGGAGTCGTAACCGAATGCTTGCATATTTGCAAGTGCAACAACAAAATATCGGGTGTAATGTTAAAGAAAACTACTGCAACAGAAGAGTATTGGCCGTAAAAAGAGAGAAACAGCGGTTCGCCAATAAATTTAATTCATGACGTAGGCATCAGCAGTAACAGTGTCGGAGGCCTAAGATATTTTTACGAATCGGTGAAACGTAACTGCATCGGACGTATTTGTAATTACTGAGCACATCACTTAATTACGCAATTCAGTATATAACATTACAGAGACACGATAAAAAACCTAACCAATATTATTGTGTACTTATACCAAGGTTACCAGGATCGCGGAACGTAGTAGTTCGCGGAACGGGATCGGGAACGCGATTCGCGGTCTGCTAGGAATGCCGTTCGCCAGGGGTAGGCTTAGGCTTCTTCTGAGCGATTAGTTGGAACAAGATTAGCTTGTCTGGTTTGAAGAATGCTTTTTGGGAACGTTGTGCCAAATACATACTCATATTAGCATTGCCTAGCACTATTGATTTATTATCGGGTAAGATTTTGTAGGTTATTCCATCATACATAAGAAAAGGTAGGGGGTAACGATGTGAATTAGTTGATGAAATTATAGGTCAGAGAGTAAATGATATTAAAATACCTAGGTCTATGTGTGAAAAGCAAGGTTACCAGGGTCGCCGAACGTAGTAGTTCGCGGAACGGGATCGGGAACGCGATTCGCGGTCTGCTAGGAATGCCGTTCGCCAGGGGTAGGCTTAGGCTTCTTCGGAGCGATTAGTTGGAACAAGATTAGCTTGTCTGGTTTGAAGAATGCTTTTTGGGAACGTTGTGCCAAATACATACTCTTATTAGCATTGCCTAGCACTATTGATTTATTATCGGGTAAAATTTTGTAGGTTATTCCATCATACATAAGAAAAGGTAGGGGGGAACGATGTGAATTAGTTGATGAAATTATAGGTCAGAGAGTAAATGATATTAAAATACCTAGGTCTATGTGTGAAAAGTTGGGATAGCCAGAAACAGAGATCTGGATCGCGGATGATCCCGAATTCGGATCGCGCGGTCTAGATCGCAGATCGCACCCTGTTGAGATTTCTGGTAACTCTGACTTATACTATGGAGATGTGCTGGTAGCCACGATGGTGGTTGTATGTTGCATAAAACATCATTCTAACCCATTATATAGTGTGTTTTTTACTGTGGGTTTGCTGCCGATAGGGATGATGGCCCACAATATAGTGATCTTTTACTGTGGATTTGAACTTCATCCTTTAATTATAAAGGATTTCCGCAATGTCTCACTCGGGTTTTCGTCAAATTACCACGTCCGCCACAAGTAAACCTCTCCGCTAAAGGATCTTTGCTGTTTGTTTTTACGAACATGGAAATCAGTTGGTGGCTAGAAACTATATATAGATTTGCTTTGTGTATTTGTTATTCCGAAACATCTCTTGCCTCTGTTCCTCACAATGTCTACTCCTCTGCTTCTCAAAGCCCTGCCAAGATCCTCTACTTCTCACAATGACTAGATCCATTGGCGTCAGATCATCACTGAAACCAAAATCCTTTCCTAAATAGCTATTCCAGTGCTCTTGATGGCTTTTGCCCTCTATGGGAAAAACATCACTATGCCCTTCTTCCTTGGAAAACTTGATCCGTTTGATTTCGTCGGTGACACTCTAGCGATCATCTTTAACAACATATTCGGATTCTCCATTCTCTACGGTCTCGCCCCGGAATCGAACCCATTTGTTGCCAGGGCCGAAGCTTCGACCTATTGGGCTGGGCTCTTCAAAGGGCAATTCTTATTCTTCTTGGAGGCTGTAATCTAAATTTTATGGTGGAACATGACAGTGGCCTCTTTCTGTTGGAATAAGAGGGAGGAATTCCTGGAGAGAGCTCAAAATTATCTTGGGTTAACTCATCACACCCCATTAACGGGTGGGTTAACTCAATCGACAGAGTAATAATAAAAAATCACGAGTGTCGTACGGAGAGAAGCACGAGTGTTGTTCGATTCTCAGGGTTTGATATCGTCCCTTTCCGATTTGCGTTCTTCAGTCACTCTTACAACCAAACTACAGCCACAACTACAAGAACCCTACAACTAAGGAGCCAATTCACAACTACATCAATAGAAAAGCCAAATTCTACTCAAGTCTCTTATAACCTCCTCCACCATTGTTGTTCATATTCCCTGTGACATTGTAAAGTATGAAAATCATACCAAACATCAGAATTAAACACATGAGGGTCAAGATCATAGCCAATGTCTTCCACTTCTTGATCTGACTCTCACCTCTGTTAATCCTTTGAAGCAGACCTGTAATAACTTGATCGGATCTCTGGCACATGGGAGGATTGAACCAAACAAAGAAGCCACACGAGCCAGCTCTCTGAAATCAAAAACAATATTAGACCCTGCCTTTTCAATCACAATCTCTTGAGTTTAAAGGAGAGCAAAGGAGAGAACAACCCATAAACACACCCCTTCACACCAAGAAACACAACCCCGAAACTAGTAGCAGATTGCGAGGGAGAAAACGAAGAAAAGCAGTAAACTTATCCCATATCGCAAACAACCCAGAAACCGACGACCGGGGTTCACCTCCGTCCACACAGTCGTAATTTTGCAACGATCCATGGTCCCCTTGTTCGAATCCACCGTATCTGCAGCTCCAATTGAAGCACGCACAAACCCTATATACCAAAAAGGGGAACGGGGATTAAATAGAGGCAAGCCATGGTCAAAATCCACCCGTTAGTGGTCATAAATGACTAAAAACCCCTGTTAAAACTCACGTGACGATCACGTGGAAAGTTCCGTCCATTAAAATGGATGTCTGTTAGAGAAGGGTACTTGATCGCAACAAATTGGAAGTATGTGTACCATGGATGCAGCAATTGGAAGTCTGGGTACCAAATCCGCACAAAAAAGAAACTATGGGTACCACGGATGCAATTTTGCCAAATATCTTCTTTACTCTCGTCTTGATTTGATTTTCTCACTCTGTTTACAGCCATTGATAATCTATATCAGGTCCAGTTAATCAACAGTCCTTTGTTCTACTGCTCTATTTTTTACGAGTGTTGTTCATCTTCAGATCAACTGGTTCCTTGGCTGCTATCTCAAGCTTGGAATTAATCGGAGGTGCTCTTAGAGTTTCTTTGACAGATTTGATTCATGTTTTGATGCGTATATTGTGATTTCTGGTGCTCGTAAAGAATCATGGCCTGGTTTCACAACATATTGCTCTAGAGATCTGCTACCCTCGATTGAATTAGCGATTCTGAGTTGTTTATTGACTTGTTTGGAGTGATGGTTTTGCGAAATTATGTTATTCCATTGTGGGTAGTTTAGAAATTACTGAAATTTCGCTTTCTGCTTGGGAATCTTGATTCAATTCACTAGTCTAATCTATCACTTTCCCTATACCCTGATCTCCTCTGTTTCAACTAGACTAAGAAACAAGCTCAGAGCTATCCAGTCGGAGAAGGCAAAATTTGCGGCGAGAGAATTGGTTGCATGCAACTTTGCAAGGGATGTTTTGTGGTTTAATAGTTAGCGAGAATTATTGGACGAAATTGTTCTCGAAGCTTTTTTGCTCCTTCGAAAACAATTTCGTCTAATAATTACTCGCCAAATATGAAACGATTTAACCCAAAACACCCATTGCAAAGCTGTATGCAACCGCTACTCTATCCGTGAATTTCGCCTTCTCCAGCCGGTAGCGGCGAGCTTGCATCATAGGGCTAATTATAGATTACACCGGTGAATAGAATCAAGACTCCCGATAGAAGACGCGAAAATTCCACGTTATCTAACGACCCACAATAGAATGAATAAGATGATAAAACCACCACTCCAAACAGGTCAATATACAGCTCAGAATTTGATCAAAGATGACAAATCTCCGAGTAATCTGTTGTCAAACCAGGCCAGGATTCTTTATACATATCAAAATGTAAACATCGCAATGTAAAGGATGAAACACAGGACATGAATCAAATGTCAAAGCACCAATAAGAGAAACTCCGATGATTCCAAGAATTAGAGAGCAGTCAAGGAACCAATTAATCGGAAAATGAAGAACCATCGTAAAAATGGTGAAGTAAGACACGGGACTATTGATTGACTGTGATTGGAGAGGGTCTCTTAATGGGTGTAAAACAGATTGAGAAATCAAATCAAGACAAGAGTAAAGAAGATAGATTTGAGCTCTCTCCGCAATTTCCTCTCTCTGATTTAACCACAGAGCGATCATCGACATCTTCCACCACAAAATTGAGATTGCAGCGAAAACTTTAAGAATCATAAGAATTGCCCTTTGAAAGGCTAAGTCCAAAGGTCGAATCTTTGGGCTCCAAAAGCTTGGCTACATTTGGGGTTGATTCGGGAAGCAAGGCCGGAGAGAATGGAGTACCGAATGCAATGATGAATCTCAGAGTGCCACTGGAGAGATCAAGATGATCAAGTTTCTCGAGGAAATATGTCGAGGTGATGTTTTTAACACAGAGAGCAAAAGCCATCAAGAGCATCAGAATAGCTATTTGGGCAAAAGATTTGGCTTGGGCGATCCGACGCCGAAGGATCTCCTCATTGTGAGAAGTAGAGGAGTCGTCATTGTGAGGAATATAGGCAAGAGATGTTGGGATAACAGATACATAGCCAATTCTATATAGTTTCTAGCTATTAATTTATTTCCATGGTCTGTGAAAATAACAAAAAAGTCCTGTCGTGGAGAGGTTTACCGATGATGGTGGGTGCGGTAATTTGACAGGGAACCGAGTGAAACATTGGGAAAATCCCTTAACTTTTAGAAGATTGAAGATTCAAATCCCTAGTAAAAGCCCATTATATTCCCTGTTATACTGGGGGATTCATCCAATACACATGATTCAACCTCAATCAGAACACACACGATTCAACCACCATCAGAGCCAGAGTTACCAGAAATCGCTCAACAGGGTGCGATCTGCGATCTAGATCTCGCGATCCGAATTCGGTGTCATCCGCGATCCAGATTGGTGTTTCTTGCATATCCCAACTTTTCACACATAGACCTAGGTATTTTAATATCATTTACTCTCTGGCTTATAATTTCATCAACTAGTTCACATCGTTACCCCCTACCTTTTCTTATGTATGATGGAATAACCTACAAAATTTTACCCGATAATAAATCAATAGTACTAGGCAATGCTAATATGAGTATGTATTTGGCACAACGTTCCCAAAAAGCATTCTTCAAACCAGACAAGCTAATCTTGTTCCAACTAATCGCTCCGAAGAAGCCTACCCCTAGCGAAACACATTCCTAGCAGACCGCGAATTGCGTCCGATCCCGTTCCGCGAACTACTACGTTCCGCGATCCTGGTAACCTTGATCAGAGCTATTGGCGAAAAATCCACAGTGAACACAAACAGATTAATACATTGTATACCGGGTTCGATTGAGGATCTATGCAACACAGCCATCATGGCATCCCGCGGCAAATCTAAACGTAAAAGTACATTATGTTCTGGGTTAAATCTAGGATCGGGTCTTTGTATGGTTATATACTTAATTGCATTATCATGTGATATGCTTACTTATGTTGTTCAAAAATTGAGTTTCCCGCGGAAAAATACCGAGGTATTGTTTTCACCATAGAAGGCAAGAGCAATGGAATTGCCATTTGGGAAAGGCATTTGGCTCCAGTAATGGTCGGATGTCGGAGGCCAAAGGGTCTCGTCATTGTGAGGGGCTTTTAAGAAGAAAAGTAGTCAACATTGAATGCTGTATATAGTAAAATACCATGTTCTGTTAAAATTAACTACAAAATGCTCGGAATTGCCAATCAGGCAAGTCTAACATGCCTTTAGTGGGGATGTTTACTTATGGCAAACATGGTAATTCGAGGGAAACCCCGAGTGCAGAATTGGAGAAATCCTATCCTTTTAAAAGAGTGAAATATTCAAATCCACATTAAAAGCACATTATATTGTGGGTTAGATTAACATACAACAACCATCATGGCTACTGGCAGAAAGTCTTTAATAAAGCCTATAATATGTGGAATTCTTTTGTTATATTAAATATAATCTGGGATTGCAAAATTAGGTCAGGTACATAAACAAGGAAGGAGAACTTGTTTGTTTCACTTCCTCCAATGGTCGTACTTGGCTACAAACTCTATCTATGTGGTTATTTTGGGACCATAATCAAATCCATAAATATTTTACACGGTTGCAAGAATACACACACACACAATTTTCCAAAAAAAGATAGTTTTACCATTGAATGCATTCTTTCATTCATCCTCAAAAAGAAAAATAACAACAATGAGAAATTAGTTAACATAAAGACTTGTTAGTTCCAGAAGAGTTTTATGAGATATGGACAAGCTATAAATACTTGATAATCGAATATTATTTGAATAGTCTTAAACACGCGTGACTCGGCATTCCCTGTATTTAAATTTTATTTGGACATGTATTTACAGACCTACATATCATCTTGTAAAGCACAGACACGTTGTGCGTGTTAATAACTATATTCCCCTTTGAGTTCTTTCAAATGAATCAAAATTTCTTCAGCTCAAAGAGAAGAAATTTTGATTCATTTGAAAGAACTCAAAGGGGAAGATAGTTATTAACACTCACAAAATCAATTGACGAAATTTTGATTCATTTGAAAGAACACAAAGGGGAAGGTAGTGATCAGGTACATGCACAACGTGTTCCTGCTTTACAAAGATGATATGCACGTCTGTAAATACACGTCAAAAGAAAATTTAATTATAGTGAATGTAAGTCACACGTGTTTAAGACTTTTCAAATAATATTCGATTATCTAATATTTATAGTGTTTTCATATCTCATAAAACTTTTTTGAAACTAAATTAGTTTTTATGTTGACTGATTTATGACATTGTTATCATTTTTTAGGATGAATGAATGGATGCATTTAATGGTAAAACTATCTTCTTGGAAAATTGAGTACATATTTTTCTTCCCGACCCAACAAAAATTCATCATTAAAGCCAAAAACCCTCTTCTCCCATAATCCCAACATATTTTGCCTTTCTCACAATGTCGACTCCTCTGCTTCCCAAATTCCCACCGGAAAGCCAAGAAAATGTCACCTCCGACAAGACCCTTTGCGGTCATATCATCAGTGAACTCAAATGCATTTCTCAAATTGCAGTTCCGACGCTCTTGATGGCTTTTGCCCTTTATGGAAAAAACCTCGTCTCAGTCTTCTTCCTCGGAAAACTCGATCAGATTGATTTCGCCGGCGGCTCTCTTGCGCTAAGCTTTGCCAACGTGTTCGGTTACTCCATCCTCTCCGGCCTTGCCGGCGGAATGGAACCCATCTGTGGCCAAGCATTTGGAGCTGGAAGACTCAGGCTTTTGGGCTTAACTCTTCAAAGGGCGATTCTTTTTCTTCTCGGTGTTTCTGTCGGAATTTGTGTTTTATGGTTCTACTTCTACATGGGGAACATTGCTCTTTGGTTGAATCAGAGAGAGGAAATCGTTACAAGAGCTCAAATCTACCTTCTCTACTCTCTTCTCGATTTGTTTCCTCAATCGGTTCTGCACCCTTTGAGAATCTATCTCCGATCGCAATCAATCAACAACCCTCTGTTTTTCTGCGCTGTTTTCTCGACGGTTCTCCATTTACCAATCAGCTGGTTCCTTGTGTCCTATCTCAATCTTGGAATTGGAGGAGTGGCTCTTGGTGTTTTCTTGACAGATTTGAATCATGTATCGTCTTTGCTCGTCTACATTGTGATTTCTGGTGCATGTAAATCATCATGGCCTGGTTTGACAACTGATTGCTTCCGAGATCTGCGACCGTTGATCAAATTAGCGATTCCGAGCTGTTTATCGACGTGTTCGGAATGGTGGTTCTACGAGATAATGTTGTTTATGTGTGGGTCGTTAGATAATGCGGAGATTTCGGTCTCTGCTATGGGTATCTTGATACAATTTACGGGTTTGATCTATAATTTTCCCTATGCACTGAGCACCTCTGTTTCAACCAGAGTTGGAAACGAGCTCGGAGCTAACCGGCCGGAGAAGGCGAAATTCGCGGCAAGAACGGCGGTTGCATGCAGCTTTGTGATGGGTGTTTTATGTTTAATCGTTTCATTTTTGGCGAGAGAATATTGGACTAAATTATTCTCGGAGAAAAATGAAGTGTTGGAATTAACGGCAACGGCAATGTTCATTCTTGGTTTATGTGAGATCGGAAATTGCCCGCAAACCACCGGGTACGGTGTTCTAAGAGGGGCGGCAAGGCCAAAAACGGGAATGTGCGTAAATTTTGTTTGCTTTTACTTAATTGGTTTGTCGGTGTCTTGGTGGTTCGGCTTCCGTAGAGGGTTAGGTTTGATTGGGGTCTTGTTCGGTCTTTTGGCGGCGGAGGGGTCGTGTGCGGTGGCGATGGCGGCGGTTCTATGTCGGATGAATTGGGAAGAACAAGCCAAGAGAGCGCAAATGCTTACTGGTTGTGATTATGTGGGTGATGATTTCGCTGAGTTCTCGAGTTCACCATCACCATATGATTACTAGTTTTTGTAAAACAGTTGATATCACTTGATGATGATACAATAATAGATAAAAAAGAGTTGTTTTCTTTGTTTTTCTGCATTTGGTTTTGGTTGATGCCACAGAGTGTTAAAATAGTGTTTTATCTTATTATTTTAATTAACTGGAGAAGTTTAACACAACACTAAGGGAGATGAAAGTCAGGGGAGAAACCACCCATACACCAACAAAATAACTCCCACAAACTGGGGAGGCTTCAACATCCACATAGAGTCATAAAACGCATGGTTAAAAGCTTAAATACAGTAAAAAGAGGAAGACTCCTTCACAACATGCTTTTCCAAGGAATTAGAAACCTGGTTAGAGCATGGGCTCCTGGATCAACTGTGTCTGCAAGCATCAGTAATATTCTCAGCACTATGTTTAGACGAAGGGTTATTGAAAAGGTTAACCACTTTAAGGCAATCTGAGCTAATGTAGACACGGTCTAGATGCAGAAATCTAATCAGATGACAACTGGCTAGCCGGGGCCAAAGCTTCAGTAAAAACAGGAGAAACAGCATTGACAGAGCAAAAGAATCATGCTATCCAAGTACCATCATGGTCTCTGATCAGCCCCCAATCCTTTGCGTATCAGTAGTCCAAGCACCATCCACATTCAGTGTAAACCAGCCAGGAGGAGGCTTTAGCCAAGGAATGGTCTAGGGGAGATGTGGGGCTTGCTACCTTAGTTATCCATGTAGACCGACCATTTAGAAACATCATTTTTGACCCTGGTCACCAGAGTGGAATCCAAGTAGATAGAGGTGGAGTTTCCAAACACCAATTCGTTTCTTCGTTCCCAGATGTGCCAGCAGGAGAAGTAGAAGGTTGTTTGCCAATTCCTCGTCCATAGGGGATTGGGAGAGACATTACAAAATAACCACAAAGTGAAGGGTGTCAGCTGATCAACAAACAAACTGGGAGGGGTATCAAACGGGGGCCAGAAGTCACCAAGGAAACTACGAAACCTGAACAAGTTGTCCAAGGACTCAACAGTAGAACCACACACAGGGAAGGGGCTGCTGTGAAAAGGGATAAGGAGGTCAAGGGCTTCACTAGGGCTTCATTAGAATTAAGTTTCTGGTAGGCAAGGAGCCATGCAAAGAAGGAAAGCTTTGGGTAAAAGACACTTTCACCTCTCAAGTTTGATGCAAAGACACTTTCTCCCCTTATAGTTTGGAAAATAACACTTCCGCTCCTTATGTCTACAGAATATCGGGATATTTACACTCTCGAATTGTTACTTTGTAAGTCTGATGGAGCAAGTCCGTCAATATAGTAGTTTTGGCAGCAAATTTTGTCTCTTAGAGTATGAAATGACACAATCACGGGTGTTAGTTGGTACACGAAATGGGTAAATGTGTCATCTTTCAAACTGGAAGGGGTGAAAGCGTCTTTTACCCATTAATACTGTTCCTTCCATCGCGAATGATATTGTCGTGTTTGACTTTTGCACATACTATTGATCTGATTCGCACAATATGATAAGATATTTTATGAAACACCTTTAAATTTTCAAGTAGGTCTAAGAGCAATTCTAAGAAACTTTGGGTTAAAAGTGTAATTGAATTTTCTGACATCTCAAATTCAGTTTCGATTGGGGAAAGACTTCGAGATAGTCTCTGCTGGTTGTGTAAAACTCTGGAATGTGTTTTAGGTTGTTGTGGGGTAATTCTGTAATTATCAAAAATTATTGGGCCAATTTTGCAAATTATCAAAAATGAGTTTCAGCCTGGAATTTGGCCAAACTATCTGAGAATATGAGGAATCACTATCTTCCCCTTTATCAGTTTTGTCTGTAAACCCCTTTATATCAGTTTTGTTTGTTGAACTTGATAATCTGTTGATCAGTTGATGTATGTCAGACTATTACCTGGGAGCGAATGTGGGAATGAAGTTCATAAGCACCATGTTTTATCCAAACATTCATTTGATTCCCAAGAAAGAGTCTATAATCCATGAGGAATAGAGTATTCCCATGCATATCCTTGATTGGATTTCATTGGAAATCTAAACCAAATGTAGAAATCCTACTCAGAGTGCGAGGGGAACTGCGAGGGGAACGATACAACAAATAGTAAAAAATGACTTGCCAGCGAGGACTCTTATGACAATTGCCCCTATTCGGTCACTGTCAAATGCGCCTATCTCGGTGCTAATTTCTTCACCTCTGATACAATATCTCCAGGTTTACGCAAGTGCCCTCCAAACTTTTTCATTTTTTATTTTCACATGTAGCTCTAAAGTGTTTATTTGATTAACTTCGACTTCTAAATCAGTTTCATGCAGGCAAGTACATGGTTTATCTGAATTCTTTACTTAGCTTACAGGCATCTCATTCTAACATCACTAAGAAAAATGTGTAAGCTTCTGTTGCTTCTTTGTCTGATATGTTGAGAGCATTATGATTTTGTAAAAAACATGTAATTAGGGATTGGTTAAATGAAGCATGTCCACATAAGTATTTCTTCCCTCTGTTCTATGGCATTGTTGAACTGCTAGCAGCTGTTTTATTAATGCCAGAACTGTTCACACAATGCGTTTAGGTGGTTTTAGTATTCTCTCCCATCTTCGTCATTATGTGGACCTACATCTCACAGTGTAGATACTGTGGTGAAAGTTTATTTAGAGATTAACAGATCCTTGAATTGGCGAATCCTGTATCATTTTAGTGTTATGAGATTTCGGCTCCAGTACTTAGAATTCTTAGTGCACTATTCTTCGAGTGGGAAGACATCTAATGGAGCGAATAGTATAGAGTTATGCCTACTGAATTAAAACTTTTATGGCATCAATAGAAGTTTGAAAAACCTATAAGGTAATGATCATTTCTAGCTCTTATTTTGTTTTTAAATCATTCTCTTCTCATCCTCGGTGCGCTGGTAAGTTCATATTGCTTCCATCCTTTCTATCTCGCTTTCTTCAGTTCTGATTCTTGATTGGGTACTCTCTGGAAAACTTAGTTCAATGGAAACATTTCCTTCAAACTCTTGGCATTTACAAGTCATGGTTACAAATTTTGATTTGAATTTGCATTTTCTGTGCCTTTTTATCTCTTTTATAGGGTTATCCATTTTGCGTGTCAGATGTGATCGCAAATAATCTCTCGAAAATTTCAGGTTTAAATTACACCCACTGCTTAGTGTTAATGTTTATTAATAGTGGCTACATTATAATTTTGGGCTGAAGTTTGCTGGTCATGAACATTTGTTTGATACATCCTAAATAGATCGGTTAAGCTACTACAAGAAGAATAGCATGATTAGCTAAATTCCAAAAGGAATAGCAGTTCATCTGAAAAGTAACAAAGGATATACTCTTCTTGTGTCCAAGTTACATCAGAAGAGATAATATACAGTCTAAGTTACTTGAGAAATTGAAAGTTTGTTCCTCATAGTGGACAGAGAGTTTGTTGTTCGAGTTGGGTTTCAGACGTCGAATTTGTTTCTTGATGTCTTCGTGCTGATTCTGTAGCTTTGTTTGTAGGAAAGCTTGACAGTCAGGGTACTCTTCTGGTCATCTGGTGTCCTCAGTATAAATTTATGCAATTTCTCTATTTTCCCTCTGTTTATTGCTGATAATCGTTCTCACTTTAAGGCAAATTGCTGATCTACCCAATATGCGCAACTTTGTCGGGTAAATTTGGGTAAATTTGCTGATAATTGTCCTCTATTTATTGGGTAAATTTGATGATAATTGGGTAACTTTGTTGATCTACCCAATATGCGTGACAGTGACAATTTTTTTTTTCTATCTTTACCGGTAAAATAATCTTTCACGCATATTGAGTAGATCAGTAATGACAGATTTTTCTTGAAGCTGCAACTCATGAAGGCTTCTCCCCGGAGCTCTCTAAATATGCGCCATGAAGTGGACAACCTGAAAAGGACTTGGCCGGATGGATATTTAGTCGTACACAAAGCATAAAGCTTGAGGCGATTGACTGCTTATCTATAGCAATAACCATTTGTTTAAGTTGTGGTTTGTTGCAGTCTCATTTGTTCATATTTCAGACTTTAGTTGGGGTAGGTTAGTTCTAGTTCGGTTTGTTATACTACTGTACTGTGTTTAGACCTTTTATGTTTAGTGAAGTTAATTGTGTCTGATAAGAAAAACAAATCTTGGAAGGGTTCTAGCTTTGACGATGCATTTGCTTGCTGTAATTATTTTTATTAGAAGCCCAAACTTTGATTCACATTTCTTTGTAAACGATGCACTTTTATTGTTTAATGATCTAGATAATTGGCTTAGCTCTCATTTTGTACTCAGGCTGTGATAGCCTTTTTTTTTGGTTGAGAAATTGGAATCATATTAAAATCAAGAGTTGAACAACTTAGTGATTAATTGAACTCGATCATGGATCCGAGTAATAATTGCACTTGGGACAAATTGAATAATAAGATGGTTGAAACTAGAGCTAAGTTGATTGATATCCTCTATGATGCGTGCAATTCTGAACTTGGTGATGGATTGATTCAGACATTGCACCATAATTTTTGAGTCGCTGAGGAGTTCAATATCTTTGTAATCGTCGTCCATCAGCCATTTAAGACAGCCGATGGTACCAATTGATTCCGCTTCCAGTGCTGAGCTGGCTTTGAAGACTGCATGTACTCAGGTTACGATAGCCTATTTGTTTGTGTTGAACGAGATGTTTCACATTTATTACTTATTATTAAAAGTATTCATTGACTCTTCTCTGTAATAGAGTATAGAAACAACACTTTTAGTGCCTTATATGATGTGTTGGTTTTTTTTTTTGCGGTAAAAGGAGAACTTCAATAGATAGCGAATATAATAAGTACACAACGAGTAGTAGGAGTACTAAAACTACTAGCCACAACCACTAAACATCAAGACCTTAAGCTAGCTGAGGGAGCCTAGCCATGAACAATTCAGAAGCAAAATTACACCAAACTGAAAATATTCAAAACCAACACTAACACATGAAAGATAGAAACTGAGAGAGAGACTGAAAGATATCCACATGAAACGAGAGCTTTTAAACATCAATGAAGGGGATGACTGCAGACATGAGCTCACTATCTGGAATGGGGGGGAATTCTTCGCCAGAGACAGCACCTGATGCACTAACACTTGAAGCTTCAATGGAGTGGATCACATCTGTAGCACCAGAACTTCCTTCACCTCCTCCTCCTTTGCCCTTAGCAGATACATCAGCAGAAACTGCACTCTTGAGGTTGAAAGCTTCATGCACAGGGGGCAACACAGCTAGAGGGACTGCTTGAGACACTTCCACCAAGGCCTGGGGGTAGAACTGCACTTGCCCTGGCAGCCATTCTGGCCTTCCCTTTTTGACCTCTACCTCCACCCAACCTTCATTAGCTAATAAAAGCTTACAAAGTAAATCCCAAGGAAGATTAACATAAAATAAGAAAGTTTGCAAGAGCCTCTGTCTGTAGAAATAAAGAACTAGGAGTTGACACTTGCTTATCAAATAATAGCTTATTTCTGGTAATCCAAAGGATCCAGAAAATAGCTGGGATCCAATGCCAGTTATTCTGATTTTGGAGTTTCTTCTTCTTATTTATCCATCTCAAAATCCATTTACTAATATCTGAGTTAGAGTGAGTTGGTTTTTGATGAGGTTGTAGGGGGGCTCTACCCCAAAGCTCCTGAGCCTTAGGACAATGGATGAAAATATGATCAGCAGTTTCACTATGACTAGGACAGTGAGGACAGTAGGGATTTGAAATAGAGATTCTAGAGTTAATATTGGATAGACAAGGCAGAGAGTTAGTGCAAATTCTCCAGAAGAGGTGAGTGATATTAGCAGGGAGGCCTGAAGACCAAAGTCTACTCCAGTTGTACCTAAAATTTATGGGATTAAAGTGGATGGTGGTAGCAGTTGATAATGGAGAGGAGTTATTATAATTAAGAAGGGAATAGGCAGATTTAACAGAAAAAATTCCATTGGAGGAGGCTCCCCAGTAGGGGGTATCTGTGCTTTCATGCATTTCAATAGAAGTGCTAAGAATTCTATCTCTCAACCATGTTGGAAATAGCTCAGTAATTAGCTCAACCTGCCACACCTTTTGCTGCTGGTTTATCAGATGGCTAACCTTATGGTGAGTGCTATGGCGATGTGTGTGAAGTAAGCAATCCTTAATAGAGGCACCAGGAACTTCTTTAATCCATCCATCATCACCCAGCTCAATGGCCTGGCCTGTAGCAATTTTCCATTGCAGCCCCAATTTCAAAGTACCTCTGCCTTTACAAATGTTTTTCCAAGCAGTAGAAGAGGTAGAAGCAGGATTGAGGCTCAAAAAAGATTTTCTTTTGCAGTATTTTGTAGAAAAATAGTTTGTGAAAAGGGAGTTTTGGTCCTTGAGAATTCTCCAACTGCTTTTAGCTAAAAGAGCAGAATTAAAGCACTGCACGTTTTTAAAACCCAAACCTCCATTCTTGGGCTTATTGCAAAGAAAATCCCAAGAGAGCCAATGAATACGCCTTTTATTGCAATCCCCAGACCAGTAAAATTGGGAGAAGATAGATTTAATAGTATTACAGTCTTTCTTTGGAAAGAGGCAAATAGACATGGGGTAGACAAGATAACTATTAAGCACAGACTTAATTAGAGTGGCTCTTCCTAAGGGGTTAAGAAGAAGGCCTTGCCAAGAAGCACATTTAGTTCTGACTTTTTCGATGGTATTCTTGATAATAGTTTTGCTTGAGCCTTTAGAGTCTAAAGAGATACCAAGATACTTTCCTATGCAGTCACTTGGAGCCAATCCTAGGCAGGTGAGGAAGAGATTTTTATCTGCAGTGGAGCAATTGGGACTGAAGACTAGGGAGGATTTGTCAAGGTTGATAGATTGACCAGACTGAGTGGCATAGAGATCAAGAATCAGCTTAATGTTGGTACTGGTTTGGGGGGAAATTTTGAAGAAGAGAAGTGTGTCATCAGCAAACTGTAAGTGAGAGATAGACAGATGATTTGAGTAGGGAATACCATGAAGGAGTCCATCTTCTTCAGCAGCAGTAAGAGAACTTGAGAGGACTTCTGCACAGAGTGCAAAAAGGAAGGGGGAGAGTGGATCCCCTTGTCTCAGCCCTCTATTAGGCTTGAAGAACTTGGACTGTGATCTATTGAGTATAATGGAATAGGAGACAGTGGTGATGCATTGCATAATGAGATTAATAAAATGGGAAGGGAAGTGCATCTGAACCATAACATGTTCAAGGAAGTCCCATCTAATGCGATCAAAAGCTTTCGAGATATCTAATTTTAAAGCACCTAATTTGGGTTGAGAGCTGTTTTTAGCTTTATGTATGGAATGGACCAGATCCTGACCTATGAAGATGTTGTCCTGGATTAACCTCTGGGGGATGAAACCATTCTGATTAACAGAAATGAGAGAGGGAAGGACATGCTTAAGTCTATTAGCCAAAACTTTGGCTATTATTCTGTAAAAGACATTGCACAAACTGATAGGCCTATAGTCACCAACTTTTAAGGGGTTGTGACACTTGGGTATGAGAATGATATGAGTTTTATTTATTTCCTTGAGTAAGTGGCCTGAGTTGAGGAAGGAGAGCACAGCTGATATGATGGTGGTGGAGCAAAGGCTCCAATTTTTTTGAAAGAAAGCTGGCTGAAAACCATCAGGGCCAGGGGCCTTTAGGGGAGCCATCTCAAAGACTGCTTGGGTGACTTCAGATGCAGTGAAAGATTTTGAGAGGAAAGTTTGTTGATCAGGAGTTAAAAACTTTGTAACATTGAAAAGAAGAGAGAAAGAAAACAAATTGTCATTTTGGATTGAGAGATCAGTTAGGCTAGGAGAGGGCTCAGCATAAATTGATTGATAATGATCAAGGAACAAATTCATAATGTCATTTTGATCAGTAACAAAAGAGCCATCAGGGAGTTGAATGTTCCATATTCCATTAATAGTTTTATTAATTTTGGTGCATGCATGGAAAAATTTTGTATTCTTATTTCCCTCTTTTAGCCATTTGCATCTAGCTCTATGAGCCCAATAGATTTCTTCTTGAATAAGCAGATCTTGAAGGTGATGATGAAGCTGAGTAAAAGAGGAAATGGCTTGAGGGGCAGGAAGGAGAGATTGCTGGATAGCAATTTGATTTTTAACATATTTTATCTGGTTCTGCAGGGAGGGTCTGGCAGAGGCCCAAGATCTAAAAGCTTTAAGAGTGATAGCTAGAAGCTTGGCCACTCTAAAGCAAGGTGATCCTGGAATGGGGAGGCTCCAAATGTACTTTAGGAGCTCCTTAGAATCAGTTGAGTTTAACCACCAAATCTCAAAACGTCTAGGTGGGAAAGCAACGGTGGAGGGTTGGGATAGTCTCAGAACCATGGGAGAATGATCAGAAGATCCTATCCCAAGGTTCTGAATAGTAAGGTCAGGAAAAGAGCTAATAAGGTGCACATTGCACCAAGCTCTATCAAGCCTTTCAAACGTAGGAGAACTGCTAGACCTATTGTTTGTCCAGGTGAACCAAGGGCCAATGTTTTTAACCTCAAAAAGAGCCCATTTGTTTAAGAAGTTTAGAAGAGTATCAGAGCCTCTAATATTAGAAGCACAAGGCCCCATTTTGTCATGAGAGAAGAGGACCTGGTTGAAGTCTCCTAATAACACCAAGGGAGCATTAACAGGGAGAATAGAATCAAAAAGGGTCCAAACATGCAGTCTTTGATCAAAAGTCGGATGACCATAAACTAAACCTAAGAACCAAGAGGGGAAGGCTGGATTAGGACTTGCTATTTCAAGGAGAATGAGATTCTCCGAAGACCATTTAAGAGAGGCACAGAGAAGAGAAGAATGCCATGCACACCAAAGACCACCACTAGATCCTAAAGGATCAACAAAACATTGCTTGTCAAAACCAAGTTTTCGAAATTTTCTTTGAATGAAACAGTTTTTTTGCTTGGTTTCAGAGAGAAAGAGGAGGGCAGGTTTAAACTTACGGGACAGGAAAAAACTTCTCGAATTGCAGAGTCCTGTCCCAAACCTCTGCAATTCCAACTGATGAGATTCATGGCTCTCTTGGGGGTTGTTTTGGGACAACCACCCTAAACCCAGAACAGAGTTTTTTGTTGGGATGCAGAAGAGAAGGACCATTATCTCCCAGAGATCTAGATCGTTTCTTAAACTTAAAGTTGAAAAAATGTTTGGAGAATGGATTGAACTTAAAAGACTGAAATAAATCATAAAAATTTTTAGTGATACCTTTTTGAGCCTCCAAACTGGTAGAGATTTTCTGCTTCTTGCCTTTCCCCTTGCTATCCACCATCGAGGCCACTGGAACTTCCCTCTTCTTCGCCACCTTTTTCAACGCCGGGATTTGCAAGGCTCCTCTTGGCTTGTTGACAAGCTTGTCCTTTCCTTTGGCCACATTTTTCCCCAACCCTTTCTTACCCTCCTTCTTCTGCATGATCTCTTTCTCCTTTTTGGTGTCACCTCTTCTCCCTCTGGTCTTCTTTGGAATCGAGGGGCTAACTTCCTTGAGCATTTTATCAATATCAACCACTTCTCTCTTTCTTTGTTCGAAATCAGTATCTGCCTCCGAAGTGTTTGTGGGGGTAAAATCAGGAGCTCTGATTGAGAAACCAGAGCGGGAAGAGAGCATTTTATAGGTGGTGGGTAATTGCCTCATTTGGGAGTTGTGGGTTTGGAGGAGATGAGAATTGGGACAAGAGAGAGATAAAGTTTTGGGTGGCAGTTGCTGAAAAGGGGTCCTTGTTGATTGGTCGGAGGGTTTTATAGTGGAAATAGGGGGGAGGCTTTTCAGATCATGAATTAAAGAGTCACCCGTTTCAAAAAGTGGATGCACGGCTCTATTGAATGAGTTGAAGACTATTTCTGAGCTTGCACCCTCATTCATTTGAGACGGTTGAGATGCCTTAGACTGGGGACATGAACCACCATTGATTGTGGACGGGTGGGATGGGTGAGAGAGAGTATCAGCCATAACTGCTTCTGAGACCTGTGCATGAATTGGCATGGAAGAGGAAGGGATGTGCTGCGGAAGAAGAAACGCCTGAGACTGTTGGATTAATTGGTGAATGTTAGGGAAATAGCTTTGTATAAAAGCAGAGGTGGCGTTTATTAGAGAGGTTTGATTGGAGGGTGCAGTTTCTGGGTTGGAGGGTGGGGTAAAGAAAGCATCAGAGTCATTTGAAGAGGGTGAGTGTTCCACAGATGGTTGTTGTGGTGGCAAGGGGGGGCCTTGGTTCGGGTCATGGGAGATGGAGAGTTCTTGGAAGGTGTAAACAGGGCTAACACTTGTATCAAATTTCATGGTGCGGTGAGGGCCGTGCTTGGAGTGAAACTTCAGGAGGTGAGTGAACATTTTCCTGTGAGGGTTAACGTGGAAGGGGTAGGCAGAGAGATGGTGAGATTGCAAGTATCTGGCTTCCAGGCCCTCCAATACAGCCACCAGGTTAGTATTACAGTGCCTATTGTCATGCCCAACACAACCACATCTATAGCAGATTTTGAAAGTTCTTTCATAGCTGAAAAAGACCCATTTGAAATCACTTTCCCCAGGAACATTAAGATAAGCACCAGGTGTAAGAGCCTGATCCAGAGCCACTCTGGATTTGATTCTTAGTCCTTGCATGCTTCTAACTTTGTGGAAAGACCAATCAACAACCACTAAATCCCCAACTAAGTTCCCCATTTTTTCTGCAGTTTCAAAATCAAAACCTTCTAGCGAGATATTAGGAACTTGAAACCAGACATCAGCTTTGGTGAAATCAATTTCAGAAAGGGCTTGATTGTTGAGCCTCTCCTTGAAAACTAGTGAAAGACCATGAATGGAGACTAAAGATTCATTTAGAAAAAACCCTTTATCTTTTTTATTTTGAAAGTGAAAAAGATAAAAGTCACCCTTCTTTTCAATCCAGACCGAACCATAAGTTTTTCATGCTTTACTAATGGCCTTTTGCATGACTGCAGGTGATAGAGTGTTATACCCACGAATTTGGCGATCAACGTGTTTTTCAACACTTCTCTGAATGTGAATGCTCTTGAGGGATCCAATGAAAGCACAGAGCCCCTTTCATCAAGCCTTTCCTCCATGGAATCGTTTGAGGGGGGGCTATTGGTGTCGTATTGGTAGGGTTTGAACATAGTGAAGGTGAGAAAGGTTGCAGAGGGAAGAACAAAGAAGATGAGATTGGATATGTAGTCACTTCAAGAGAGAACTTAGGCGTGAATTAGAAACAACTATTCCTGCAAAAGATATAAGCAAATCAGTAAGAGCATAAACAAATAGAGGTGAGAACAAAAAGAATATTAGGCCAATGCATGTTGAGAGAGAGGAATGATGATGACTGCAAATGCTGCAGACGGGAGAAGTGTAGTGTGAGCAAAACTCCTCCTAGAGATCTTGGAGATCTTGATCACCTGCAGAGAGATAGCGTTAGTAGGCTGTAGACTATGATGAAGAGAGATTAGAGTTTGTGAGAGGAGATTAGAGATAAGATAGATAGGGTGCTAGAGTAAGTTAAACTCAATAAACAAAGTGGGGATGGTGGATGACTGCATCCTCTATTGGTTGCAGCGCCGCCAAGGGAGATGGAGAACTTCAAAGGACGGAGAGAGGGCGGATGAGGGGTGGTGATTGGGAGCTTGAAATCAAGTGAGAACAATGGCTCATGGAGCAGAGGGGAGAGGCTCTAGAGAGAGCAATTTCCCTGAAACCACTCTAGTGTTGTATTGTATATGATGTGTTGGCTTATATTCTGATTAAAGACACGGACAATGTCTACTATATATATAAACAACTCACGGTTCATGACTGGCCCGTCCTGAACCGTTTAACAAACACTAACTACAACTAGCCCTCCATGTGGTTTTTGGTCTTGAACGAAAACCATAGCCGGTACGATCCCTAGATTTTTCTATCATCCGAAAATAATGGGAGAACATTCTAGCTAGTTGTAGGAGTATTATTTTTCACGGGACACCTTCAATGTGATCATCATTATAGGAGCTTATAATTACTGATTGCTCACCACTTTTTAAGACAAGCAAATGAAAGAAAAATGAAGCAGAGAACATGTTCTCCACAAATGATTAAACTGCCTCCACTCCTTTCCTATCATAGCATTCTGGCATCCTAAAGTCAAACATTACATGTTTAATTCCTCTTGTCATGTTGCAATTGCCAATTTAAAATGGGGATAAAATAACAACACGAATAAACTTAAACTATCCCCACTTTATTCTATCTTTGGAGAAATTTTTGTTTGCTCTAAGAGCAAATGATTTGGATTTGCTCCAACCATACATCACATGACACGTCAGGAGAAAAGAGAATGAGTGGCAGACTAAAAAAAGTGGATTCCTACATGTTCCTGACGTGTCTTGTGATGTATTGCTTAAAGCACCATGTCATATTTGCTCTTGGAGCAAGCAATAATTACTCCTATCTTTGTGCTTGCAAGTGCAACATCACAAGTAATAAATAATGCCCTATTGTTCAAATGCTACATCTGTTTCTTCTATATCAGCCTACTTAACTTTGTATCACTATTTATTGGATTATTTTGACCCGGTGATTTAATTAGCAAAACAATACAAATTCGGTAATTTTTGCATGGTTTTGTAGAATAAAGTTTACTCTACAACATCATGAAAAAATTGCCTAAAATTTACATCATCTTACTATCTAGATCACCTAGTCAAATTGTTCCAGTTACGAGTTGAAAAATCAAACCAGGACTATACCGAAGAAACAGAGGTAGTAGGCGTTAGCGCAATGAAGCAAGTCTCTCTCTGGTATAATTTACAGGCTATTGTGTTAGAACGCATGTTTATCTAGTGCGCTTCCGAAAGATAACAACTATCAGTCCAAGACCTTCAAAAAGAACAAAAAGACCAACCATACCCTACTATATATTCTTCATCAAATATGGTATATATTCATAACATATGCTTGCTATAAAGACATTCTTACGGAATAATTCTCTATACCCAGATCATAATATACACCAAAGTCTGAGTACGGATAAAGAAAAACCCAATAAGAAACATTATTGAAGAACCGGGACAATCCCAGATCAAGCAAATCCATATAAATCAATTCTCGCTTGAAGAAAAAGATTGATAGAGGAGTGGAATCAACACGAGAGGGAGTGTTATCAGTTCTTGGACCAGACAAATTCTGCTGGCTTACCGAAGTGGAATTGGGCCGGAGAATTGTTGTCGTATGAGTATCGACATTTGAATTCTTCCGAGGAGGGAGCGGATGAATCGAAAGTCTCCCAGTTTGTTGTCACCGTGGATTTTCCTCGGACATGGCATGATGAGTTCATATGTTTCCTCTGCTGGTGCTGCTCCACATTGTTTGGAACTGGTATTGGTATTTGGTGTTTCTGGTGGACTGGGACTGGGACTGGGGCTGGGGCTTTAACCTCAATTTTGGAGTTCTTAACCTTTAGCATGTCCAGTAATTCAATGTACTTCTGTACTCTCCTCACCTTCAAAATAGTGATTCAAAACAAGATTAGTCTTTTCTTTTCTTCTTCTTTTTCATTCCAGGATTTGGTTTCAGACAACTACACAGAAGAAGAAAAGAATCCAATTCTATTGGAAAACATTTTAGTATGAGCTTTTCAGCTTATCTAACCGGAATAAAGTTGTAGACGTAGAGAATTTTTTTTTCTTACTTAAATAAACTTTAATAAAATTGAAATTTGGATAGAAATCGTGGGATGTACTAAGAAGAATTCTTTGAATTTGAAAGACAAGTGTTGCTGAAAAGGCTAATCTTTTTCCAAAAGAGGGCATAGAGCTACTAAGTGCCTGTAATTTGTATGGGCAACCCAGTTTAGTACTACCTCCGTCTCTCGAGCTTCTTGCTCCTTTGACTTTTACCATTACTGACCGAAACACTTTCCTCAGGTGATCTGATTAGCAAACTATGCAAGCAATTTGTAATATTTTTATGATGATACGCTACAACACTATAAAAGAATTATCAAAAAATTGCATCGTGGTCAAGGTGACATGGTTACGGATGGAAAAGTCAAAATAGAAAGAACTAGGCATAACAGAGGTGGTATTTGCAATCAATTCATTTCTGAAATCGCCAATTTTGATGTTTCTAGAGTCATTTTCTGCTTTTAAAAAGACAGAGATACCAAACCGACACTGAAAAGGCAATAAATTCCTCAGGAATCAAGTAAATAAATGTGCAATCTCCAGAATGGTAATGATTTCAGGGTGAAAAGTCAATGATTGCCTCATTGGGTTAATCATGTCATTTATGGAAAATAAAATTCAAAAAAGGAAAGTTACTAATAGTAATCCAAACTAATCAAGGGTAATGAATCAATAATGAAAGAATAATACCTGCTCTTTCCTCTGCAATTTGACATCTCCATCCCCAACAATCTCGTCCAATTTAAGAAGATTTGTCATCAACAATTCAATCAAACTCGACAACACCACCTCCTCTGTTTTCTTCCCTCTGTATATCTCTGCCTCCAAACTCGCAACCTAAACCCATGTTATATTATATATTAATTTGATAGAATTTTACAACAACTAAATTGAATAAAAAAAATATGACATGATCAATCATAGTAAGAATACATAGAATGATATACACAAATAATACAGATGATCCAGACTCCATACAGTCTCTCACCAGAGAGAAAGATTGAGAGAGATTCAGAGAGAGAGAGAGAATTGTTAATACCTGTTTGGCAAGCTTGTCAATTTCAACTCGAATTTCTAATACGGCTTTCGACGACTTCTCCATCATCTGCGTTTGCCTCAATTCGATAAGCCGCCGTGCTCTCTTCGAATCATCCTCAATTACAACAATCTTTGATCCATTCTTCACTCCTACCATGTCGAGAAACGACTTTGAATCTCTCACCTTATCCTTATACATCATCTTCTGATCATCTGGGTGTAGCCCTGTTCTCTCCTCCATTATCTTCTTCAGCTCCCCTGTTTTTCAACACATCAGAAAAATACAACATTTATTGACTAAATGGAAATAAAAGTGATATGTAACACGATGACTTCCCAGGGAGTCACCCATCCTAGTACTGCTCTCATCTAAGCACGCTTAACTGCGGAGTTCTGATGGGATCCGCTGCATTAGTACTTGTATAATCGCATCATTCACATAAACAGAAAGAGGGAGAGAGTTACCAAAGCTCGCGTGTGGAATGATGGAGATTTCATGTTTGGATGATCCATACTTGACTCTGACTTTGATTTTCGGTACAATTGCCGATTGGTGCTGATCGGAGTTCCTCTGCTGTACCAGCATTCCACAGGGCCTCACTTCCAACGCCGACGGTTCTCCGGCGACGGCGGGCATCGCCGGAATCGGAGTTGACTTCTTCTTGAACATCTAAGTGGTTATTGAAATGGGTATGAAAAAGATTGAAACAGAGGAAAAACAGAGGAAGAGGAAAACTTTCAACTTTTGCAAGAATCCAAGAATGAGTGGGAGGTGAGAATTGTGGTCTGAAGAAGAGTTCAATTTCTTCTCCAAGAGGAAAGAATGAGCCCAAAGTGGGTTTAAGAACTAGATGTACACATTTTTATAGCTGCAAGCACTTATATTGCAAGAGTCCAAAGGGTTGTCTCTTTGAGATAAAGATAAAAATAAAGGGGGGGCTTTACATGAAATTGGAAATGAGATCATTATTTGATTGAGATAATGGATGTGAAGGCACTAGAAAGGGACAAGAAAATGGAAGGTAGTGAGAGGAGAGAATTAATTGACAGCTAGAAGATAGGGACAGATATTTCTTTAATTCTCAATTTGACCCCTGAACTATATATTTCTTTCACTTATGTCACAACATATAGTGTGGAAAACACTCTCACCCCCACTAGTTTGACTAAAGGACCCTTACACCCCTACCAGTTAGGAAAAGGACGATTCACCCATTCACTAGCCAAACTTCAAGTAACTTACACCCCAGATTGTTAAGCAATTAGACGTGTGGCATGGTACACCCCAGACTGTTAAGCAATTAGACGTGGGGCATGGTACGTCACTGAAATAGTTTTCTAGACAAATATGCCTCCCATATCATTCACAATGTCTATTATATCCTTGAATAACCCCTACATTTCGTATAAGATGGGGAAAAATCGGTCCCGAAATTACTTTTAGTCACAAATTCTAACTTTAGACTAACGATGTCACAAGATGCAGTCTAAGTTTCATGAAGTTAGACACACTGAAGGGGTGAAAGTGTCCTTTTTCTAAACTAGAAGGGGTGTAAGTCTCCTTCAATGAAACTAGAGTGGTGGAAGTATCTTTAACCCCAACATATATGACGTGTGTAAATATGTACCACTCCGTCCCAACTCTCTTGCACCATTTCCTTATTGGGACATCCACTCACTTTTCAATTTTTCCTTTTTTAGTAACCTTAAACGGGTTAAATGACATGAATACCCTCTTAGAAAAAAACTCTCATTTTGTTTAACTTCTAAAGAAATCAGATATGGGCCTGATTAGTAGCCCATTTACACTAAACCAATTAACTTAATCTACCTTATTAGCCTAACCCAACTTAATGTAACCTAACCCATCACCAACCCACTACTGGTATGAACAAGAGTCAAACCTCCTGTGTCTCTCTATCTCCACGGCGCCTTTGTTTCTGTCGATCTCACTGTCTCTTTATCTCCACGGCGCTGCGCCTCTCTCTCTCTCGATCTCACTGTCTCTCTATCTCCACGGCTCCTCTCGTCTGAAACACCCCCTTAGCCTCTTGATCTGGTGATTTCATCGTTCAAATCAAAACTTTTTATAGTTGTTTCTGGGTTAGGGTTCTTCACCTTATCAAACCCTAACCCTTTGGTGACGAGAAGATGGCCGAATTCGACGACATCGGAGAGTGGGTTCCCGACAGCGAGGACGATGACGGCGAATTCTCACCGGGAACCCAGCTCTCCGATCTACTAGTGCCGATTGATTCCGACGAAACGGCGCCTTCGGATGAAACAGAGCCGCCAAATATGTCCTCACCGGGAACCCAACTCTCCGATCTACTAGTGCCAGAAACCCAGTTCCGGTGCTATCTGCTGAAGTTGTAGACAAGATTCTTGAGATTCAGATGCTTGGATGGATGAAACACAAATTTGGAGGGAGGTGACACTCTTTATCTACCATTTATTATACCGTATGAATCTGTGATGCACTATGTTCTTGATTCTGTGATATCATGAAGTGATTCCTTTGATTTTGACTCTGTGATATCAATCTGTGCTACACCTGGATATGATTTTGTGATATAATTTTCTGATTCACCTGGTTTTGATTAAGTGATATCATCTGTGATTCATTATTGGTGTGATCTGTGAAGCAATTGTTTCTCGTTCATGGTGGTATACGCATTCCAACTACCAGTACTCAGTGATTATTCATAAAATGAGATTATTGTTGGAGGTATACACCCTTCCACTACTCAGTGATGAATTTAATGAGAGTAGTGGAAGTCACAGATCATAGGGAATGTGCAATGCTGTTATAACTTGTAAGGAATCAGATTATTATTGGCGATAGTCAATGATTAATGTTATGAGACTATTGTGGGTGATAATCTGTTGCACACAAGTAACCTCTTAATCAATGATGAAGCATTGCAAAATGTAATCTGAGATTGTTTGAGCTTTCTCAAAAGATATTTCATTAAGTTATGTGTAACTCCCCTTCACTAATGCATAATGTGATTGGAGGTACACAATTCTGAGTTGTGCTTCACAAAAGTGCCTTATATGGTTGCCTTACAAAGGACTTATACCATGGTTCCAAAATATACAAAATGTTCATTGCCTATATCTAGCTAAACTGGTGCATACCCTAAGCCTGCTTCAAAAGATATTTCATTAAGTTATGTGTAACTCCCCTTTTCTCTCTCTTTTTTTTTTTTTTTTTTCTCAGAATGTTCATGTTCTTTAGCCTAGAACATGAAATTTCGGCGTAATGGTGGCTGAGTTTCTGGAACTACATAGCTGCTGTTGTTGTAGCTGCTCCAGTTTAAGACCTGATGCTGCTGCTACTCTTCCTCTCTTCTCTTTTTTTTTTTTTTTAATTTTTTACTTTTTCAGAATGTTCTTCATGTTCATCAGCCAAGAACATGAAATTGTGGTGTAATATGGTGGTTGTGGCTGCTTATATAGAGTTTGTGGATGTTTGCCAGGTTTTGGCTCCACAAATTCAAAGTTTGGTTGTTTTAATTTTCAGGTTTAGTTGTTTGGAGGGAATGGTGAAATTTTTTAATCACATCAGTTACTTTATCAGTAATAGTCGTAGGACGTTTTTGTATATACCTCACTTATTTGAGGACTATATTTGTAATTAGTAGGAGTTGTTTGTACACTATTTACAGATGTTGAAGGTTGAATAAGATTCACGGAAGCTTTCTCCAACTAATATGGTATCAGAGCCCTAGCAGCACCATCCCCGCCGTCGGACGATTGCATCTCTTGCGTCGCGGTCGCGAGAACTGCTCCAGGTCGCTCGAATCACCACCGTGCTTCCGCCTTGCCTCCACCCCTAGGTCTCTGTTTTGTCCTCTCGTCGCCGGCCTCACGCCACCGCAGGCAGCAGTGTCGTCCTCCCTTCCGGACGACCGCCGCCACCGCTCCTCCAGCTTCCGCACACGTCGCCAGAGCAATCTACGGCAGCGTTCTACTTGCCTCGGTTCTTCTCCGTCAATCACGCTCGCCGTCGAGCCTCCGCACAGGTCACGTTGCTGCTCCTGGTGTGGCTGCCTCCGGCCCGTTCCAGTCGCCGTCGATCTTCTTCGCCTCTGTTCTTCACCGTCGCTCACCTCTCCGGTCGGCTCTGCTTCAGGTCGCCGTTGCTCCGACCCGGCTTCGAGTCCGAACCGGAAACCAGACCCGGTTTTGACGTTATCCTCAACCACGAAGCGGTCCTGGTTGCATTTCACCGAATAAACCCCTTGGTAACCATACCCAGTGACCTTACTCCACCTTACTTCGACGCCGATTTGTTATTCACTGCTGCCCCTCGAACCTAGCTGGTCATTTGATTGCCAAACCAACAATCAGGTTGGTTTGTGTGGTATTGAAATCAAGTGGTGTTTGTGGGTCCCAACAGGTTGTGAGTTGTTTTCCACACTAGCTCAATTGCTTTGTACTCTCCAGTGGCTACTTCGGCAAGATCAGTGGCTTGCCTTGTCTTCTTTTGATTTGTTGCTTAAAGATCCTTTTTGGTACTGTTTGATTGGCTGTGTTTTGTGGTGATAAAGTTGGAAATTTATTTAGTTTCCAATGGCAGCGTATCAAGGATCTCGTCAAACAGCCGCCACCCCTCTTACGACGTCACCGCAAATCCAGCAAGGTTGTCGTCGTCAGTCTCGTCAGAAAGAACGCAGTTGCACTCAACCGCACCTTCAGCAACCATTGCCTGCCTATCCTCAGGGCAGGTGGGTGTGGTGTCCCCCCTCTTCATCCCAGTCGGGCCCCCATTCCCCGACACCGGGTTGGAGTACTCCTCGGCCCAGCCCTACTGGCCTTCTCGGCCCACCACCGGCTGCGCGACAGCAGGGCCTCACAGCTACTTCTGCCTACCCGACTGCTACTAGTTTGGGATCTCAGTTCTCTGGCATGACACTCAACGTTCCGGATCAGACTTGGTATCTTGATTCCGGCGCATCTGCTCATCTCACTTCGCAGTCAGGTATACTCTCCTCTCTCTCGTCATCTTGTCCTTTTCCTAACATACTTGTGGGAAACGGCTCAAGCATTGCTGTGAAAGGATTCGGCAATCACACCCTTACCGCCAACTCCCGTTCCCTTCACCTTAGAAATGTCTTACTCACCCCAAACGTTATCAAAAACCTAGTTTCTGTTCGTCAATTCACTACTGACAACAATGTTTCCATTGAGTTTGATCCTTTTGGTTTTTCTGTAAAGGACCTACGATCGGGAGCTCTTTTACAGAGTAGCAACAATTCGGGTGATCTCTATCCATTCCAGTCTGTCCCACCACCGTCGTCTGCTGTCTCTTTTGCTGCTCTTCCTTCTTCAGTTTGGCACAACCGCCTTGGTCATCCCGGGCGTCTCGTTTTAGATTCGCTTCGTAGTAGTCATTTCATCTCTTGTAGCACGCATAATTCAAAAGCTCTTTGTCATGCTTGTCAAATTAGTAAACACGTGCGTTTGCCTTTTTCACCATCTACTTCTTCTACTTCTAGTCCATTTGACATTGTTCACAGTGATTTATGGACATCTCCGGTCTTAAGCAAATCGCACTACAAATACTACCTGCTACTATTAGATGACTATACCCATTTTCTCTGGGTTTTCCCCCTTAAACAGAAAAGCGAAGCGATATCAAAATTTAAACAATTTACTACCTTCGTACAGACTCAATTTGAGCGACCCATCAAAACTTTTCAATGTGACCTTGGCGGAGAATTTGATAATGGCTTTTTTCACTCTCACGCCATTACTCATGGACTTGTCTTCCGGTTTGCGTGTCCTCAGACGTCGTCTCAAAATGGCAAAGCTGAACGCATGATTCGTCGAATCAATGACATCAGTCGTGCCCTCCTAGCTCAGGCCTCCCTTCCAGCCTCTTTTTGGGTTGAGTCTCTTTTGACTGCTGTCTACCTTCATAACATTCTTCCCACCAAAGTCCTTGGCAACAATATTCCTACTGTTGCCCTCTACCATCGCTCACCATCCTATGAGCGTCTCCGCACTTTCGGATGCTTGCGTGACCCGAACCTCTCTGCCACCTCACCTCACAAGCTTGCACCACGCTCTGTTCGATGTGTCTTTCTGGGGTACCCTCTTAATCATCGTGGGTACAGGTGTCTAGACTTGAGTACTGGTCGAGTTCACACTTCCCGTCATGTCACCTTTGATGAGATGGTGTTTCCTTTCTCCACTCATGGGTCTGTGTCTCCCTCTGTCCACAGGACGTCTGATCCCGATGACAGTCTTCCGTCTCCCCTTTTCACTCATCGTGCTCATAACCCTGTGGCACACACACCCTCACCTACCCCTCCTAGGGCATCCACATCACCACCCGCACCTACTCGGGCACCCACACAACTTTCCCCGTCCAGGACCCTTGTGGAACCTTTTCCTCATCACTACGTTCGTCGGTCTGTGTCCACTCGCCCTCCTCCTGTACACTCTGTTCCCGTGTTGCCTGACCCCCCTGAGTCACCCACACCGAGCCCAGTGGCCCCTTCTCCTCCTCATCTATCTCCTCAGATGACCACCCGATCCATGCATGGCATCGTCAAACCAGTCACCCGTCTCACTTTAGCGGCCCAGCCACCAGACCCCATTTCGCCCCTTCCCAAATCCCCATCCTAGCCTTGTCGGATCCTCACTGGAAAGCGGCCATGGATGATGAGTTTGGAGCTCTGGTTACGAACCACACTTGGGATCTGGTTCCTCGCCCGACAGGGGCCAATGTTCTGCGATCTATGTGGCTTTTCCGCCACAAGTTTCGCGCTGATGGTAGTCTGCAGCGCTATAAGGCGCGATTGGTCGCTAATGGGAAGTCCCAGATGGTTGGGATCGATTGTGAGGAGACTTTCTGCTCGGTTGTCAAACCGACCACCATCCGTACGGTTCTCAGCATTGCCGTTACACGCTCTTGGCCTATCCGTCAGCTGGATGTCAAGAACGCTTTTCTTCATGGTGATCTCTCTGAGACAGTTTACATGCACCAGCCCCCTGGCTACCGCGACACACGCCATCCTGACTTTGTTTGCCGGTTACGCAAATCCTTATATGGTCTGAAGCAGGCTCCCCGTGCTTGGTTTCAGCGATTTGCCACCGTCCTCACACAGACTATCGGTTTCTCTGGTAGCTCGTGTGATGAGTCTCTCTTCGTCTACAGTCGTGGCTCGCACATCGTCTACCTCTTGCTCTATGTGGATGATATCGTCATTACTGGGTCGTCTCCGGTTGTCTTGGATGAGATTGTCTCCCAGCTCTCTGGAGAGTTTGCTATGACTGACCTAGGCCATCTGCATCACTTTCTGGGTATTGCTGTCACCCGTGATTCGTCCGGCCTGTTCTTGTCTCAGCATCAGTATGCGACCGACATTCTTCGTCGTGCCTCTATGTCGACCTGTAAGTCTACAGCCACCCCTGTTGAGGTAGGAAGTAAACTCACAGCTACATCCGGTCCACCGGTTGCTGATCCTACACTATACCGCAGCCTTGCTGGGGCCTTGCAGTACCTCACATTCACTCGACCGGACATCCAGTATGCCGTTCAGCAGGTCTGTCTCTTCATGCATGACCCGCGTGAGCCGCACTTTCATGCCCTGAAGCGTATCTTGCGCTACATCAGTGGGACCCTTGAGCATGGTCTCCGGCTCTCTGCCTCAGCTGCTGATTCCCTCACCGCCTACACTGACGCTGATTGGGCTGGTTGTCCAGACACCCGCCGCTCCACTTCTGGTTACTGTGTCTTCTACGGAGACAATCTTCTTAGTTGGTCGTCCAAGCGACAGGCCACGGTCTCTCGCTCTAGTGCTGAGGCTGAGTATCGAGGTGTTGCTAACGCCGTATCCGAACTCTGCTGGGTCCGAAATTTGCTTCTTCAGCTTCGTGTCACCCCGCCTCGGGCCACTGTCGTGTATTGTGACAATGTGAGTGCTGTCTATCTCTCTGGTAATCCTGTTCAGCATCAGCGTACTAAGCATGTTGAGATTGATCTACACTTCGTTCATGAGAAGGTTCGTTTGGGTCAGCTTCGCGCGTTGCACATTCCTGCTGATTATCAGTACGCCGACATCTTCACCAAGGGTCTCCCTCGGCCCTTGTTCCAGCGCTTCCGATCCAGTCTCAGTGTTGGCGCGCCTACAGTTTCGACTGCGGGGGAGTAATAGTCGTAGGACGTTTTTGTATATACCTCACTTATTTGAGGACTATATTTGTAATTAGTAGGAGTTGTTTGTACACTATTTACAGATGTTGAAGGTTGAATAAGATTCACGGAAGCTTTCTCCAACTAATAATCAGCTGATGTGATATTTTGGAAATAGTTTCCTCCTTGTGAGGACAGACAAGTAAAAAACACACTTTTTTTTGTCTTTAGTCCCACCTCCAAATGGTGCAAGAGAGGTGGGACGGAGTGGTAATACTAATATGCATTGGACACCCAACCATGAGGTTCCGTGTTCAAATCCAATTAGCAGACTTCATTGAGGGGCTACGAACGACCTGTTACTAAGCTAGAAGTCATTTGTAACTTTTCTGTTTAATTGCGATTGGAAGAATATCTGGCTTTTTTTGAGGAACTGACTCAATGATTTTGAACAGTTGTTAATTAACACATGAATAACTTGTCAACTTAGTAGTTAGCACATAGGCTATCCAATAACAGATTAACTTGTTTTAAGAGTGATAACGTATGAAAATATAATAATCATTATTTTTATAGGGTTAGTTTTAGCATGCCAACTGAGAATGGAATCAAAGGTCAAACCCTCTGAGGTTAATTCTAAGTGAATTCAAACATGTTTCTGCATCTCTAGAATGAATCAATAGCGAAAAAGTCACACATTCAACACTAACATGGTATTTACTTAAGTTTTCGGTGTTTGCCTTGAAGTCTTGAGTACAAAATTTCATAGAATCCAATAACTGTTCATTGACCATCTTAATTGCGAGCCTGCCAATTTAAATTTTCTCGGGGTGTTCAAATTCCGGTGTGGTTTGTAGCTTATTCCGTCAATGCCGGGATTACCTAATGTGCAGCTGAAATATAGCAGTTGTGGCAGTGGTGGAGTCACCAAATCGAACTAGCCAGCGAAAATTAAATGATAGGGAAGTTATTAAATAAAGTCGTTCTATATATATATATATATATAGTTTTTCCAAGGGTATAAAGAAATTTTTTAATTCTAGCAGGGATATTTATGTATTTTTCATAAGGGTCTTAATATAAAATAGCAGTAATTAGAAGGGTGATAGTGGAGTTTTTAAAACGTCAATGGTGGCAATGGTCACCCATTGTCGTCGAGAAATGCTAAGAAACCCACCATTCACACAATCATGCCAAATGAGTATTCACGTTACCACTTTTACATGTTGGTGCGAGATGAGTAGGAGATATTGTCGGTATCCCTAGCGTTTCTCTTTGTCCTCAAGTACCCCCGTCCCTGTTGCCGGTTACCATGCATATAATAAATTAAGAGAGAAAAAATGGTACATGCTCCACTTTTTTCTTACTAATTAATACCGGACAAGAACTTCAGATGTTGATTAACTCAACTAATCTGCATTTAGACCTGATTACTCAATATGTGCCGTTAGTTCGTCAAATCAACACCAGCCTGCGATTTTGTGGTTGATATTTTCATATGGTCCATGGCTTAAATAATTCTGGTGTTAGTTACAGAAAAAGACTCTTCAATATATAAACTTGATCTCAAACACGACTTACATACAATAAATGATCCAAGCACAGAACCATAAATAACCACACGACGACGGTCTGAGATTGGTTATGTGCGTGCCGAGTCCATGAGTCATCATCATTATACACGAAGATAATGCTTAAGCAACATCAATAAACAATTACCATGGAATTCCAGTCAATTGAAGGCATCGAAACATGAAATAAATCAAGTCATGCGAATACGGAAAAAGTTGCAATAAAGATACGAAACCCAAACAAAGTAAATTCAATAAAAAAACACATATATTCAGTGAGGATCATTAATCCAGAAGATCGATTCTTGAAGTCAAAAGGTTATAAAAGCAAATTCTAAGAGAACTAGATTAGATTCCTCAAACTAGTGAGGAAATTTACCGGAAAAGACTAGTGTAGATGGTGCTTTCCAGACAGACAGATCACAGCCACGTGCCAGCTATCCAGCACACCCAGCTGTGCTCCATACACACCGGATAACTATCTATGCTTATTCACGTGGGGATTGCGAGACAGAGCCCACGCGTACCAACACGGAATTTGTAGGGACTTAGTGGTTGGAGAATAGGATAAGGCCCGTCGCGCGCGTGCGACAATCAAGCCCGCGCGCGACCCTTTGTAACTGCTCCTATAAACCCGGCTTGACCTCATAACGGTCTTCGGTATGTACGGTCAGGTGCCTAACGGTTCCTATATACACCGTCGAACGTGCCGTTACGGGGGCTACCATTAAGCCGCCATTTATGGTGCATTAACCCCCTCACAACGGTCACTTCCCTACTATATATAGGATCTTTAGTCCTCCGTTGCGATATGAGTCCATATCTGGTTCTACACTAGCTATTATGCTGTCTCTCTCTCTCAGTTGCAAGTACTTACCCTCTTCCTACACACACTCTACATCTCCCTGTGTCCTTATTCTCTACTTGAGATGCACACTTTGATCTCTCCAAGGAATTTCAGTGAGCACAACTAGTATAGCCCAGACATGCTTAAGCTGCAAATTATCAGTCGAACTTGGCTTGTAAGCCTAGTGGTGGGGCACTTCCAGCCAGTTCATTCATTTCCATATAACTGACATCACAAGCTCTGACTTGCAAATGATCTTACAAAGAATTTCACCTTCAACCTTCAACCTTCAAGTCACTTGTGGAGATTTTTACATAAATTATTTGCCATGTAATAATTTCTTTCCTTTCTAGATCTTTTATGACATGAGCATCTACGGTCGCTACCATTCGAGTTCGTATAAGGCAACACCGTTGTAGTGCAGTGTGTCTATTTGAATAGAGGTAATTTTTTGGTCGTTTATACGGTACAAATATGTTCTTTTGTTTCAAAACCGATGAAGAAAAACCAACACATGTCAATGACGTGTCGAACTGATGCTCGGAAATGAGCATCCGAGCACCAGAATTTTTACATTTATCTACACGTGGCAGTCACTGGTTGGCCGGTCAAACTGGTGCGCACCGGTTTTATTAAAAAAATAAACACCCCACCAAAACATCCATGATTATAGTTTTAGAACAACCAAAAATTAACCCATCTAAACTGTGGTGGAGGCAGGAATTCAAAAAAGCCGAAAAATTCTAATGTAAAGCGAATAGCTGGGACACCATTGCAAGAGTTTGGAATCTGCCATGACATTTATGTAGTGAATAAGAGGGCATCACTATCAAAATGTTCTAAATAAGGGATGTAAGTGGAGTATTTGAAAACTCAGGGGGGCAAGTGCCACCCCTGGCACTCAAAGTGCCTCCGCTCGTGCATATAAACACACCCAATATCCTACAACTCGCACTAGGAAGATAAACGAGCTTGAGAAAACCCAAATAATAAGACCAATATGCAGCCCATGATTCCCCAAGATAACGCCCCGAGACTTAAGATGCATATCTGACCAACTCAAATGCACCGGGAGGGTACTATATCCTTCATTTCTCTATATAGAACAAAAGGCAAGTGAGCTAATGATACCAGAGCATAAGAATCACAGTCTAGCTTAGTTCGGCAACAGCCCAATCAGGAACAATGACAAGTGAAGTTTATGTAGTCACTTGTCATGTACTTCTACCAAACTTCGTATACACGAAACTGCAAACCACCCAATGGTTCTGTATCGGACAATGCAGGGCATTAGGCGACGTGCCCTTGAAAGTGTCTTGACTCTTGATCATTCCGTGATGTCACATAACCCACCAGCCACGTAGGAGGTTGACCATTTGGAATGTAATCAAAACTAGACAAGAGCAAGTGACGTGCCTGAAACCATATACCAAAGTTGTTAATGAAATGGCTCAAGGGGACCAAGAATGGGGACACTGGAAGCTGAAAGATCAGATAATACCAAAGACAGGGCACGAGCAACAGCATGTAGAGGACTTTTCAGCCCCCCATCGCCCTACGTTCTAGGACTACACATTAGACATGGGTTTGTGTTATTTCTACGTGTCGTAATCACAACAAGTAATATATGAAGTAGGGTTCCTCCATAGTGGTCAGCCAGTTCATAGATAGGATGGTCCAGAATTTCATCATATTATGGTCTATAACATTCTCGCTAAGCTACAAGGTGGGTTTTATCCTCAAGGACAACAGCCATAAAAGTCAGCAATTAATCCAGCTGCTTAAGTTCAAGGCACATGCACTACAAGACAAAGCACAAACTCTCTAGTTACAGAAAAGAGAGTACCAGAAAGGCCCTACACAAGTTCTTGCAAATGTTAACCAGTGACTGAGCCATAAATTTGGAACAGACAGAAGCACAAAGTCTTTATTTTATTTTTAAAGTACTAGTGATAAAATTTGGGAACAATCAGGGCGGATCCAGGATTTTTGTCATAATGGGGGTTAAATTACTATTCTTCTGTGCCATTGTAATTGCGTACTTCCGGATGGAATAGCACAGATGGGACAACTTGTCTTTTGTTTTTACCATTACAGGGAGGTATGTGGAATTTTTAATTTGTCAGGGAGCATTCTAGTACTATTCAAAATGAAGGGAGCAAAGTGTCTTTTACCCATTAGATAAATGGAATAAATTAAGGGATTGTTTTTTAATTTGAAATCGAATAGGGGCTATAGTACAATTTTTATAGGACTAATAAGAAAGACTAAGAAAATTGTATGTTTAGGGGTATTAGTGGAATTTTGAAAAGTTAAGGGGAACAATTGCATCTTAACCAGGGCATGTTTAATGGAAGTAAAGTTTTAGTTTTATTTTACAAACCTAGCGAGATCTTTAGCATGGACAACCTAAAACTAGCAGAGGACCAAATAATCATTCTAAAAGAAGAAAGGTGGGGGAACTATCCTTATCTAGAAACTTGAAGAAACACAGGAAGGGAATTGACTTCACTGATGGGCTATATTTCATCCACAATGGACGCACAAACCAACACCTCATTAATTGTGTGTTCTTTCAAAGGATAACACCTTTTGGTTCACAATTAAGAATTCCTACCATTGTATTGAGCCTACCACACTGTGGTTGATTGGCACACGACTACGAGTATTAGAGTACCACGTGGTGGTTCGAACACTTACAGATCTCCCCAATTTTTTTTGAAAGATAAGAATTTCATTTATAAGATAAAAATACAGAGAAGTCAAGAATACAAGTGAAGTCAACCTGCTAGCCTTCATCGCCTCGGCAGAATACCAACAGTGCATAAGAGATGACCTAAATGTACAAGCACAACTACAGATCTCTCCGTTGTAATAATAGCATATAATACCTTCATTATTATCAAATTGTAAATTGTGGAAAAATGTGTGTGTTTTCAACGATGAAAATTGGATTTTTTCAGTTTCACCTCCATTTTTATCTGTCTCTCGTGGAATATAAATTCCGGAGTAATCATTAGGAATCATAATTATACATACTTGTGGCTTGGATCTTTATTCGGTTGCAACGACCAGTGGAAACTGTCAGAAGAGTATAAAGTATATTTTACCGTGCAAAATAAAGTGCATCCGATCATTTAAATCTGGAACCGAGAGATTATAGATAAATAATTGAGCATGATAAATCGGTAGTTTTATTTAGCTATCATCAGAACAACTCATATTACAGACTCAGAGTCTAATAGTAGTACTCAATTCCAACATCACCCTTTCAGTAAATTGGTGGAACACATTATGAGAAGAGGGACAACCTATTTCTGTGTAGGAGTTACAAAGGAGAAGCTATTCATTGGGGCTAGCATGTGTGGTGGGGCGCGCCATTCACCTGACAAGCATTCAAAATTTGATGGTGAATGACGCGCCCCCCCCACCACACAAGTATTCAAAAGTTGATGGTGAATGACGCGCCCCACCACGCAGGCATGCCCCAATGAATATTTTCTCGTTACAAACTCCGAGTCTCTTATCTAAGTTGAGCTTTTTTTGTTTCACCAAAGTCCAAACATCAATAAAAAAGAACAACAGAGAAAGAAGGGTACCGATTTCTTATGGCCTGCGAAAGAAAAATTTAACTTTTGATTGGATAGAATAAGTGCAATTTCTTAGGCATAGGTTCTATGAAAACGGAAAGTGAGTTGTATAATGTATGCGAACGGATAAAAGAAAAGATCGGCTTACTTTTTCCTCCTCCTTCAACTCAAGATAACCTTTGATACATAAACTGGTCAAGAAATGTGGCTCCTCACTAGGGATAGACACAGCAACCTGCAAAATTAACCTACAAAAGAAAGGTAAACAGGCATTGTGCATTTTGTACCTGAGTAAAGAGTATTCTCTCCATTCACCCAAAAAAAAGAGTATTCTCTCCCCTGTAATCCATAGTTGTAATAGACAGCACATGAATAGCTTATAGCTTGCTCTGGTTGTCAAAGTGTACATACATAGCAACACGATTTAATCCCAAAATAAGCATATAAACATCTGAAAGACAAAATATCAATTGTTGTTTACTTGTAGCCGAATGGCAACTCGATAACCTCAAACACCTCATCCACCATGTCAAAACATAGAATGTACTTATCTGCAACAACGTTGCTCACCGTCCAACACATACATGTATCGACACATGTTGTTGCACTCATAACCGCTACATGAGGAGGAAATCGACAAGGAGCTAGCAAATCCTCTGTCCTCATGGAGTTATCATTCAATGTGAATACATGGAAAGTGACATAAACGGTTCCTTTTGGTACTTTCAGAGTAAGATAGGGATGCCTAACCACAGAAGGAAGGACAACTTAGGAGGACCATGATAAAGATTACAAAGACTTCAGGGCCACTCTACAAATACCAGAAGACTTGTGGCAATTTATGAATTACAAAGGGACTGTCTTGTAATGTTTCCCAAACTCTCTAGTTATCTTTTGTATTAGCAAAATAGTACAAGTAATCCAACGGCTGGAATTACTACCGTTTGGATTACCCCTATATCATCTGTATCTGGCTCTTGGTGAATGTATGGATTAATTAGGGTTCATCACCTTCTTTGCACTGTCCTTTAGTTTCTGCATTTTATTCTTTGAATTCTATCATGGTATCAGAGCATCGCTCGATCCATTTATCTTCTCCAGATATTTGATTCAATCAAAGCGTTTTGCCATCACAGTTTATATACCTTCGATTTATCTGTTTCTGATTTTGTTTGCTGAAATCTTCTTCCTCCGTTGTCCATGCTCTCTGTTACATCACCGACTACCACCATGACCACCACCACCACAAACCCTCTATTCCTCCTCTCTCATATCAATCAACTTGTTCCTTACAAACTTGACAATACCAACTATGTTCTATGGCGTCACCAGATGACAGCCGTTCTCAAAACTCAATCGATGTTTGGATATGTCGATGGATCTTTACCAGCGCCAGATCCAGTTATCACAGCAGCCGATGGCTCGTCTTCTCCAAACGAAGCGTTCATTGCATGGCAAGCCCAAGATCAGGGTATACAAACCCTAATCAACGCCACCCTTTCACAAGAGGCTTTACTTCAGGTTATCGGTCAGTCTTCCTCTTTTGCTATCTGGTCTCTTTTGGAACGAAGGTACGCCTCTTTGACTAGGGCAAATATTATTCAATTAAAAGGTGAACTGCAATCTCTCAAGAAAAGATCTGATTCTATTGACTCCTACATGCAAAAATTGAAGTCTATTCGTGATAAATTGGCTCTCTGCTCTGTGATTATTGAAGATGAAGATATGCTTATTCATGCGCTTAGTGGGTTACCCCCTGAATACAATTCTTTTAGATCTACTTTGGGTGTTCAATCTTCCTCTGTTAGTTTTCGGTCTAAAACAATTTCCTTTGAAGAACTTCATGTGCTTCTTAAAGCTGAAGAACAACTTGTTGAAAAACAATCTCAATCTGAACTCAATATGGCCTTTGCCTCTCTCAACACTGGTACTCAAAATTATTCTCAAAGAGGTGGTCGTGGCCGTGGAGGCAGACACTTTCAAAACTCAAACTATTACAATCAACCTGACTACTCTGGTAGAGGTGGTAATTATAATTATAGAGGAGGTAGGAATGATAATCAGAGGGGAAGAGCTGGTAATACAAGAGGAAGGGGGAACTATAGAGGAAGAGGTGGAAATGGTAACTTTACTAATTCTCAGGGTCAAAGAAACAGTCAAGGGCATCCAAACCCTGTTGTTAACTGTCAAATTTGTGGTTTAGATTACCACTCTGCCTTGGACTGCTGGTACAGAATGGATCATTCTTACCAAGGAAAGAAACCTCCCTCTTCTTTGACTGCCTACACTGCTAATACATCTAATGGCTCTCCTCAACTGCCACAAAGCTATTGGTTATCAGACACTGATGCTACAAATCATATGGCTACTGACATGAGCCAACTCTCTTATGCTGAGACCTATGGTGGATCTGACCATGTTGCTGTTGGTAATGGTCAATCACTGCCTATAACCCATTCTGGTACTGTCTACCTATCTACTCCTTCACATAATTTTCAACTTAATAACACTCTTTTAGTTCCACAATTAGCTGCAAATTTATTATCTGTTCATAAGCTTTGTCTACAACACAACTGCACCTTTATATTTGATGCTGAACATTTCTCAATTCAGGACAAAGCTACGGGTCTCCTTCTATATCAGGGTCAGAGTGAAAATGGGTTGTACCCCATCCACTCTATTCCTCCCAATTTGCTGAATTCTGTCAAGAATCAAGTTCAAGCTAATGTGTCTTCTGTGAAGCCTACTGTTCAAGCTCATCTTGGTCAAAGAACATTGTCTCATTTATGGCATGTCCGTTTAGGGCATCCCACTGATACTGTCTTAAAAACAATATTTCCTAATACTGTCTTAAATGATGTTTCCTTTGTTTTGCAAACACTGTCTGGAAGGTAAAATGTCTAGGTTGCCATACAAATCTTCTGTCACAACTGCTGATAGACCTCTTTACTTATTGCACTCAGATGTTTGGGGTCCTGCCTCTGTTAAATCTTTGAATGGCTACAGGTTTTATGTTACCTTTATTGATGATATGTCTAGATTTACTTGGTTGTTTGTCATGCATCATAAATCTGACATCACTATGTTGTTTCCTAAATTTAAATCTCAAGTTGAAAAACTCTTTGGTCATGCTATCACTATTCTAAGGTCTGATGGTGGTGGTGAATATATCTCTTTTATCTTTCAAAAAATTCTTTCTGATTCTGGAATTTCTCACCAGAAGTCTTGTCCCCATACACCACAGCAAAATGGCATTGCTGAAAGGAAACATAGACACATTATAGAGACAGCTATTACTTTACTTCAAAATGCTTCTATGCCCAAATTTATGTGGTTCCATGCTGTAGAAACTGCAGTTTATCTCATCAACAGAATGCCTAGCAAAAACACAAACAACAAATCTCCATATGAACTACTATACAACAAAAGACCTGACTATGACTTATTGAAAGCTTTTGGGTGTGCTTGCTATCCATGTCTTAGACCATACACTTCATCTAAACTTGATCCCAGAACCAAACAATGTGTTTTTATTGGATATGCAAATCAATACAAAGGTTATTTATGTCTTGATAGGAGCAGCAATAGAATTTACATCAGTAGAGATGTTATCTTTGATGAATCTTTGTTTCCATATGCCTTATCTTCTTCTACTTCATCTACTCCAACTGATTCCTCAATTTTTTGTGATACAGGACCTGGTCTGCCTAGTCCCTCAGAGGAGAGACATGATGGTTCTTCAAATCTAAACTCATCTATGATGAATGCTCCTACTGGTCCATATGTTGTTCCTCAGATGCAACCAACTGACAATGATCACACTGTAAGTAATACTGGGTTGCATACAGGAGGGAGTCCCAGTACTGTGAGGGCATCTCAGATGCATACATCTGGGAGTCCCAACACTGTAAGGGCACCTCAGCACTACTCAACAGCTGACATTGCCAGCCCTGTGATGGCAACTGTTAGTGATGACAATGAGGATCCACTCAATTCTGAGATGAACACTGAAGCTATACCTTCTGTCTCTCCAACAATTCCCAGGCATCATATGCAGACCAGGAGCAAATCAGGTATCTTTAAAAAGAAGAAGTTAGGTTTTAATGTGATTCACTCTAGTAAAGATCCAAATACCTTTTCTGAAGCAGTAAAACATCATAAATGGCAACAAGCTATGAATGATGAATTTACTAGCTTAACCAAACAACAAACTTGGATTCTTGTCAAACCTCCTCCTTTTGAAAACATTGTTGGAAACAAGTGGGTTTACAAAACAAAATATAACCCAGATGGATCTGTGGCTAGATATAAGGCAAGACTTGTTGCCAAAGGGTTTCACCAAACCCCTGGCATAGATTTTGATGAAACTTTCTCCCCTGTTATCAAACATACAACTGTTAGAATCATACTTTGTCTTGCTGCTACTTATAACTGGCCTCTTCAACAATTAGATGTTAAGAATGCCTTTTTGCATGGAAATCTCAGAGAAACTGTTTATATGGCTCAACCTCAAGGGTTTGTGCACAAACAGTTTCCCAACTATGTGTGTAAACTGCAAAAATCAATCTATGGTCTCAAACAAGCTCCCAGAGCTTGGTTTGAGAGATTTACCTTCTATATTCAATCTCTTGGATTTGTGACTTCTGGAGCTGATTCATCTTTATTTGTGAGACACTCTGCTCATGGCATTACTCTCCTTCTTCTCTATGTTGATGATATTATCTTAACTGGTAGTGATAACAGATACATCACTTATCTTATCAAAAAGCTGCATAATGAGTTTGATATGACTAACTTGGGGCCATTAACCTACTTTCTGGGTTTACAAATCAAAAGGTCAAGCCAAGGCATATATGTTCATCAAAGCAAGTATGTCAAAGACTTACTTGTTAGATACAATATGGTCTCTTGTAAACCTTGTCCCACACCATTGGCCTCAGGTGCAAAGTATCATTCTCAGGAAGGTACTCCCCTACATGATGCTACTGTTTTCAGACAGCTGATAGGAGCTCTTCAATATCTTACATTCACTAGACCTGATATTTGTTTCACTGTGAATCATTTGTGTCAATTCATGCATTCTCCTACTGACATTCATCTTACTGCTGCTAAAAGAGTACTCAGATATTTGCAGGGCACTATTTCTCATGGGCTCTTCTATCAACAAGGACATTTGCCAGTCCAAGCATTTAGTGATGCTGATTGGGCTGGCAATGTCACAGATAGAAGAAGCACCTCAGGTTTGGTTATCTTTCTGGGCACAAATCCCATTCACTGGTCATCCAAGAAACAACCAACAGTTGCTAGATCTTCTGCTGAAGCAGAATACAGAGCATTGGCCACCACAACTGCTGAGCTTTCTTGGATACAAACTCTTTTTAAAGATCTCAAAATCTCTATTTTTCAAACTCCTCACATTTATTGTGATAGTCAATCAGCCATTGCCATGACAGCAAATCCCATCTTTCACTCAAGAACAAAACATGTTGAAATTGACTATCACTTTGTGAGAGAGAGAGCTGTCAGAAAACTTATTCAAATCTCTTTTGTGTCTAGCAGGGAACAGGTTGCAGATATTTTCACAAAGGGTCTCACCATCCACCACTTCAACACTCTCAAGCACAAACTCATGGTGAAGACTCCCCATCAGTTTGAGGAAGGGTAAAAGACTGAAGGACTAAAACAGAAGGAAGGACAACTTAGGAGGACCATGATAAATATTACAAAGACTTCAGGGCCACTCTACAAATACCAGAAGACTTGTGGCAATTTATGAATTACAAAGGGACTGTCTTGTAATGTTTCCCAAACTCTCTATTTATCTTTTGTATTAGCAAAATAGTACAAGTAATCCAACGGCTGGAATTACTACCGTTTGGATTACCCCTATATCATCTGTATCTGGCTCTTGGTGAATGTATGGATTAATTAGGGTTCATCACCTTCTTTGCACTGTCCTTTAGTTTCTGCATTTTATTCTTTGAATTCTATCAAGATAGGGATGCCTAACCAAGAATGAAAGGCGGACCAATTTATAATTTCCGGCCACGGAATCAGAACAAAACCTGGAATAGGTCTGTTTGGCATACATGTTATGGCTATTATGTGGGACAGAGAATAGCCTGGAGTGTCTAGTTGCAGGGTTCCAGAGGGCGAACTCATTGTGGGTCCGCGAAAGAGAAATGCAGATTAAACCATTGCAGCAACCCACAAGGTTCACAATTTTAACAGAAGAAGGGTTATAAATTTTTAGGTCGAGGGGGGCATCAAAGAACTGGAAGGAGATTGTGGCAGGATGTTTAAAGTTTTGGGAATGCAAGAAGATGACAACTTGCTTATTCGCTAAGCTCATGGAATCGTGTTGGGTGGTGAAATTGGGGGAGAGGATTAGGTTGTAGCAGAGTTTGCAGACGGATTTGAACCGGAGCAAGGATTTGATGGGAAGTCTGAGGAGGATTTCAATAATGACGTCTTCCGGCAATTCTCTTTTACTAACGGTTCTTCTTCTCATCTTTTCTCGTTCTTCTTCTTCTACTACATCCATGGGAACTGCTGCGATCTCGTAATCCCCAACGATGAAGAAAAGACGCAAACTGAATTGGCGTGGATTTGAATCTGTGTTGCTATTAAATGGATGGGTCTTCTGTCTGGGCTCTGGATTGGGCTTGCCCTCAGGTCATCCAACTATAACTCAATTGTCAGGCCCATCATTGTTGTGACTCGTTCAATTGTTACACCCTCCTCGAAGTTTGAAAAACTACACTTACTCACCTTATAACTAACAAATGTGCTATACTCACACCCCAGCTGTGCATTCGCTTGGTTAGTTCGTAGAATAACTTTCCCAAATCCCCTTTTTCGGATAAACTTACACTTACAAAGGCTACAAAAGGGCAATGCACCCCAAATGTGTACTCTTTACATGTGCAACAATATTTTTGTTCTATCGCTGGACGTGATGCGGTTAGTGGAAATTGAGAGTAACTCAAGGTAAGGTCACTACTAGAAAAATTCATAAAAACGGCAATATTCTTTGTGGAACAATTTTTTTGCAACTATCTTTACTTAATATGGCAATAATAGTTATTGCAATTCAAAAAATAATTATGACAACAATTATATGAAATATGGGTATGGGTTATTGTATGTTCAAGTATTGTAATTTATTTTGTTCATGAGCCAACTCTAATGCCTATATAAAGAGTCTTAGGGTTGAAGAATAAATACATAAAAGTAAGATTCTTCTTACTGTCTCTCTCAATTGCTTCTTGTTCTTAAGAGGCAATATTTCTTTCTCAGTTTTTTCATAAACGGGGAGAAACCAAATATTTCGGTATAAAAAATGCTATATGTCTCAGTAATGTCCCAACTTTTCCCTTTGTACTATATTGACCAAAAATCTGAAATGTATTTTAAATAACGGTTGGTTATGTAGGTAATGTGGGTATGTTGGGATGTTGGTGGGATGCGTATGTTAATACGTGTAGCATTGCTCGGCAGATATAAGAGTAATATATACGGCAACAACACAAAAAAATCTCACTAACCTGCGTAGATTCGCAGACGGTGAAATTCATCCGCCGAGCAAAGAGAGGGAAGAAAGAGATGAGAGACATGTTTCTGTGAAATTTTAGGGCAAAATATCTGGAGAGAAGAGAGATCCATGTCTCGACGATACAACAAACATATGCCAAGTTAATTGCACAAAATTAGTTTCTGGATTGCGCGCCCTCGACGTAGGGTGTGACCATTGTTGATTTCTGACTTCAAGACCAAGTTTGGCGACCTTCCAGGTATGTGTTCTCAGCAATTTTGAATTTGGCTTCTCAGTTCTTTGTTGCTCGAAATCAGTGCCTAATTGTTCAACTGAAGGATTCTCCTAAGTCTAATTAAAACTCAATCAGATGAGTGGAGATTTCAATAACTAGGTTAAGAAATAGACCAACTTGAAAACTGTGCAAGTATTTAGTCATTGAGGAAATTTAGTTTCCTAACACATTTTTAAGGTGAACGCCTAGTGACACTTGCATCGGACAAGAATAAAACCTTAAGCTTTTAATGAGCTCATATCTTGGGAAAAGACCAAGTGGAGTATGACAATATATTTTTTATGAGTCTCACCTATATGAGTGAGAAATGGGACCAGTACGGAGAATGATGAGGCTAAATTCTCTAAGACCACTCATGGAACCACGATATAAGTGTTCAATGGACATAACGGGCACAACAATGAGAACGTAAATGGAAGTGGGTACTATTGACTAGGCATACATCAGGGCAAGCAGCTCAAGGCGTTTCAGTACTGACAAGCCCGTATATTAGTTAGTACTCCACTAAGAGATCCTTCAAAGTCTCTGACTATCTTCTTGATGCGATTATAGCTGGCTATGGTTGTCAAAGTGAACATTAGAAAAACAAAAATCAATTGTTGTTGACTTGTAGCCTTGGGAATCCTTGCCTCTAGCAAGACACTCTTACTTCCAGCAGCCAAACCAACAAATAGCTAGAATTAAATCAATATTATAGGCTGAACCCAAAGGTTCACCAGAATCTCTATGACGCACTTCCTCAGCTAGAATTAAATCACGTATGTTATCATACATCAACTTTTCTTTTCCAGCAGAATTACTAACAGCAGTTCGCATAGATTCCCAACTATTAGGTAATGACGCTAACAGTATCAAAGCCCTAACCTCATCATCAAAATCGATATCAACAGCAGTCAACTGATTCGTAATTGTATTGAAATCAGTAAGATGTTGAGAAACCAACATACCTTCTGTCATCTTCAGATTGAACAGACGCTTCATCAAGTACACCTTGTTATTAGCTGACGGAGTCTCGTACATTCCTGACAATGCCTTTATCAGCGAAGCTGTAGTAGTCTCCTTAATAACGTTGTGCGCAACCGAAGCGTCAACCGAACGATGCCCACAACTTTTCGATCCATAACCTTCCAGTCTTCCTCCTTCATGGCTTCAGGCTTTACCCCGTCGAATGGAGCATGCAGTTTCTTCCCATACAGATAGTCCTCTATCTGCATCTTCCAGTACGCATAATCTGTGCCGTCGAACTTTTCAATTCCAGACCCCTTCATCTCATCTGCCATCGTTTTTCCCGAGCCCTAGAGAACCTGGCTCTGATACCAGTTGTTGTGAAAAACGAAATATGCAGAAAGAAAGAATCAAAACACACAGATTTACGTGGTTCGGTAAAACAGCCTACTCCACGGAGTTGCAGAGATTTCACTAAAACAGACGAAACGTCTTAGAGAGAATTACAAGCGAAATCAGAACGCTCAACATAACATGCTACGAACCCTAAGAACTCTATAAATAGACAACCTATCAAACCGGGCCGGAAACGGGTCAAAACGGGTCAAAATATTTTTTTCGGGGGCGATGCCCCCGAACCCCCGGGAGACATGTTCGTGATCGCTAGGGCCCAAGCCTTCGTTCCACGAATCATGTCTTCCTTTTCGGGTCGTAGCAAAACATGAACCGGGTCGATTCATAAAATGGGTCGCCCCCATGAACCTGGGCTCCAACCCCAACAAGAAAGAGATGAGAGGCATGTTTTTGTGAAATTATAGGGCGAAATATCTGTAGAGAAGTGAGATCCATGTCTCGATGATACAACGAAGATATGTCAAGTTAATAGCACATAATCGGTTTTCTCGATTGCGCGCCCACGATGTAGGGTGTGACCATTGTTGATTTCTGACTTGAAGACCAGGTTTGGAGACGTGTATGTATGTGTTTTCAGCATTTTGAAGTTAGTTTCTTAGTACTTTATTGCTCGAAATCAATGTCCAATTGTTCAACTGACGTATTCTCCTAAGTCTAATTAAAACCCAATCAGATAACTGGAGATCTCAATAACTAGGTTCAAAAGGGTCAACTTAACTATTATGTAAATATTTAGTCATTGAGGAATTAATTTCCTAACCCATTCTTAGGGTGAAGGAGTGAGCTTGCATCGGATGAGGATAAAGCCTTAAGATTTTAATGAACTCATATCTTGAGAAAAGACCAAGTGTGGCAGATATTTATTATGAGACTCACCTATATTACTGGGATCTGGGACCAGTACGGAAAATGAAGAGGCTAAATTCTCTAAGACCACTCATGGAACCACGATATAAGTGTTCCATGGACAAAACGGGCACAACAATGATAACGTAAACGGAAGAATGATAATCGCGTGGGTACTATTTACTAGGCATACATCAAGGCAAGCAGCTCAAGGCGATTCAATACTGCGAAAACCGTATATTCGTGAGTACTCCACTAAGAGAACCTTCAAGGTTTCTGACTACCTTCTTGATGCGATTATAGCTCGCTATGGTTGTGAAAGTGAACATCAGAAAAACAAAAATCAATTGTTGTTGACTTGTAGCCTCGTAAATCCATGCCTCTAGCAGGACACTCTTACTTCCAGCAGCCAAACTAACAAAGAGTTTGAAAATTAGAATTGGTTAACACAGGCGAATATGGGTTTTTCGTTTTAGGGTACTACTACTATCAGTTTGCATGTAATTCTTTGGCATATCGCTATTTATTACTCATTGTGGAGGACCAGGGACACCCAACTCAATGAATAGAAATAACATTCATGGATGTTGCAGATGAGAATTAAAAGAAGAAGAAATAGTCTACTTTTGATCAGACAATAAACTTGGCTGAATCACATAGAAGCAAGACAGGAACTTCATAGTTGTACACTGTCAATTACCGTGAATTAATGCAACAGTTCACTTCTTCTTCCTCCTGAAGTAAAACTAATAGAAACGTTCTTCTTCCTCCTGAAGTAAAACTAATAGAAACGTTCAACTATTCCAGCATATAGCATATTTATGTTACGTGTCCTAACTCCTAAGTAGTCCCTTCTGAATTCACCAGCCAAAAGAACCTAGATGAAAACAGTTTTAAATAAATGAAGCCAACGAAACCATTATCAACAAAGAGGGTAGAGACAATAGCGGAGTAGAGCGTAACTACAACAAACAATTAAACATGAGAATCAGATCGGGTGATCACAAAGATAAAGACAATTCAACTCAGACTGCATTTAGATAAGATATAAATAAGAAACAACCAAATGTAGTTGCTTTGTGTAGATAGCGAAAAATTTAAGTTCAAAGAAGTAAAACTGCAAAACAGTAGCAATTCTGATACAACCAAGGTTGATAAAGCATTTAGGCAAATGCCACATCGGTCGATCAATAAACTGAAGCAAAACTCTCACTGTAAGGGAGGAACTGATATTTACGTTGATATTCATAAAACAGCTCTGCAATCTCCCCAGAATCCCTATCCCACAGTAAGCACTGACCAGGAACGGACAGAACCACATAATCGACGTCACCATTGCTGAAAAATCCTAAAGGCCGCTTGACATTGGCCACCGGTGTTGCCAAAGAAAATTGTTTGCGCCAAGATGGATTGGTTCCACCACAATCATTCCACACCCACATCTCAAACTCAAAGAAGTGGCCAGACATATTACGATCCAATTCCTCCCACACAAACACAGAGAGAGATCCTTTGTAATCAACAACTTCCATATCATAGTGAATGCGGTCACCGAATGGCAACTCGATAACCTCAAACACCTCATCGACCATGTCAAAACGTAGGATGTACTTGTCGCGAAAGCTGTAGCGACGGCTCACAGTCCAATACATACATGTACCGATATATGTTGTCTCACTCATTCTCATCAATAAGTAAGGAAGTCGACAAGGGGCGAGCAAATTCTTCTTCCTTGTGGAGTTATCATTCAATGTGAATACATGGAGAGTAACATAAATAGATCCATTTGGTACTTCCAGTGTAAGAAAAGAATGCCTAACGAAGAATGAAATGAGGACCAACTTATAAGTACAGGACATGGAATCATAACAGAACCCTGAATAGGTCCCTAGGGCATCCTCGTAATGGCTATACGGTGTGACAGAGATTAGCCTGGAGTGTCTAGTTGCAGGATTCCAAAGGGCAAACTCATTGTGGGTCACCGAAAGAGAAAGGCAGACTAATCCATTGCAGCAGCCCACAAGGTTCAGAAGAGTAACATTAGAAGGGTTTTTAATTGTTAGGTCGATGGGGGCATCAAATAACCGGAAGGAGATTGTTGTTGCTGGAGAATAATTGTAGTCTCGGGAATGCAAGAAGATGGAAAGTTTCTTATTAGCTAAGCTGATCGAATCGTGCTGTTTGATGAAACTGGGGGAGAGGATTAGGTCGTACCAGGATTTGCGGACGGATTTGAACCGGAACAAGGATTTGATGGGAAGTCTGAGGAGGATTTCAATCATGACGTCTTCCGGCAATTCTCTTCTACTTAGGGTTCTTCTTCTCATCTTCATTTCTTTTACATCCATTGCAGATCGCAGTGGACTTGCATGAATGTTTAGGTTAAATTGGAATTAATATAGTCTAGGTCTTCGGTCTGGGCTCTGGATTGGGCCCAGACCGAAGACGGGAAACATAGAATGTACTCAGGTGTCCAATTATATCCCAATTGTTAGGCCCATCATTGTTGTACCAAAGATAGACAATGATCGTGTATTTGTGATGTTCCCGTTAGGAGAGGTGATGTGTTTCGGACCAAGATATTATTTTTTCTTTTTGAGAAAATACCAAGTCAATGAAGTGAGTTTGGACTGGCAACAATGGAGATGCTTGATACATCATATTTGATCCCAATTAAATTGAGAAAAAAAAATGGTTATTCAGATCCTACCAACCGTCAGCATAGAGGTGGACTTTTGGACGAGTTAAAAAAAGTGCTTTTGACTCTATACATTTTTGCTAACATGTCTTTTGTTTTTCAGAATCATTTATTTTTTCTTGTTTCTAGAAAAGAGTTGATGATATTCTGAGAAAAATCATCAAGCCCATACCGTCCAACTTAAAATGAGTTTTGGTCCTATTAATAGTTTCTGAGGGTTAAAGTGGGTGAACTTTACTAACCCGGTAAATAATATGGCTCACATGGGTTGACAAATCAACCAATTCACACCGGTTTATTCATCAACACAGCCCCACTCTCAAAGCAACGTTGCCCTAACTTCGCCGCTCCCAACTTCTCAGTACGCCCTTGCGCGCCCGCAACAAGCTTAATTTCAACCTGAATAGAGCCATGTAGTAGTTGGGATACATCATTCCCGCCGCCTCAGCGTGGCTGGTCACGCTGGTGATAGGTGGCATCGAGAAGGAAATCACCTAAAGAGTTCCACCATGGGGTGAGTGTTGGATAAAGTTGGAGCCATGAGTCAAGTCTGAGGTCACGTTGAGCTCATGAGCTAGCTTGAATATGAGAGTGGTATGAGACAAAAACAAGCTCGAATTCATATAACTGTGAATGAGCAAATTGTTCGGGTAAGTATTTTGTTGAGATGATGATCTCTAGGCTACAAATTTATGGTGGAGAATAGTGTTGAATAAAAGCTATAAACACACACGCGCAGAGGTGGAGCCAAGTATTCGAAACATTTGCGGCACTCTTGCAAGGTATTCAAAATACATCTGACACTATTGTACTTTTGGTAGGGGCACCATTTGATTGTTTTATACATCACATGGTAAAAATGCAGTTTTTTTTAAGTTTTTGGTAGGGCAAGTGCCTACCCCATGTCGCGGGTAGCTCCGCCCCTGCACACGCGTACCGTCTTGGGACGGGCCTGGGTCATGGGTAGACCCAAGTTATAATATGACGTCTATAATTTAGAGCACATGTTTCTCAAGTGAAATTGTATGTGCCCTAAGAACGTCAGAAGAAGATTCCGTACATGGGTTTGTGCCATCAATCACGATATCCTCTTCCTCTTTATAAAGATCGGATTTCGTTCTCAAATCAACACAGACAAATCATCTCTGTCACTCTCAATCTCGTCTTCTCTCTCGCTCTCAAACTGTTCAAACAACTTTTATGTCTGGACAATTAAGGACAGGTGCTACGTCGGTTGATTGTATGAAGTGGAGTCCTGGATGGCGTTGTTTCGATCAAAACCGACAACAATGGGGGCAAATTGCTTGAAGAAAAACGCTAGTCTACGTGATCCTCTTCGTCCACCAGTTTCGTCAATTTTGGAGACATGTTTGTTTAATTTTTAGTTTTATGTTCCTCTTCGTTCAACAGTCGTGGGCCAATTACGGGCTCTACAGTGGGGCCGGGATAGGCTGGTGATCTCCAAATTTAGGAACCTACATGGATCACGCATAGGGTGGCTATGGCAAAGTTTATGCTTATTGTGGGTCCGAATTCAGCGTTTAAATGGTCCAGTCCATGCCTGTACGTCAGTCCTCATACCCAGGTGCTCATACCTGGTTTATAACTTTAATTAGAATTAATAGAGCGTGTAACTGGTAAGAAGTAACAGTTGCAGACAAGAAGTAACCATATTAACAAAGTAAGAAAAATAGTTAATTTTACCCCTATTTGCTAAACAAATTTACAACCCAAAGCACATACAATTTCGAGGTTTACAACGATTATGTGGGCCTATCTCTAACAAAAACGTTTGTGTGGGCCTGACAAACTTTGATATTCCTAATTGAAACTGGAGCCCAATTGAAATCCATGGCCCAGGACCAAATCCAGTAAATTTATCTTCGTCTATTTAATAGCATAACTCGGTTCAAAACCCTTCAACAGTCGTCGTCGATCGTTCATATTTTGCCCGTTCAGTCTCCTTCTGGTTCTATGATGTCCCCGTGGAATTAGCTATCCCACCTCCATCTGAAACTCTACTCGTGGGTTGTTACAATGGATTAGTTTGCCTACGCCTCGCACGTCGTACCCACCATAGGTTTCTTCTTTGGAACCCTGCCACCACCCAGTTCAGGATCATCCGCCGTATCACAGGCCTAAACCGTATACCGCATGTAAAGTATTATTCAGGACTTTGCTTCGATTCCTCAGCCGATACTTACAAGATCCTAAGAACTAGATTCTTTCTAAATGACAATGCAAAGTTTGTGCCACAAAGAAAGGTTTATGTGAGTGCCTATGTCTACACATTGGATCAAGATTCCTGGAGGAAAGAAAAGTTGTTTGCCCCATGTGGGTTCCCCAATGGAGGGCATTTGAGCGAGGTAACACATCTAATGAAGTTCATGTGCTGGATGGTGAGTGGTGACAAAGACAAGAAAATTATGTGTTTAGACATGGTAGATGAGGCGTTCAAGCTTATTGAGTTGCCATGTGCCCATCACATTAATTGTGGTACTCAACTGGTTGACTACAAAGGATCTCTTGCCATGTTTGTTTTGGAGATACCTGCTGCACCTGTTGGTTCGCCTCCTATGCACCGCTGCTTTGATATGTGGGTGCTGAATGATTGTGGTGGAACCAATCAGTCTTGGTGCAAACAACTTACTTTAAGACCACCAATGTATGAAGTTAGCTGGCCACTAGGGTTTTTCACCAAGGGGGACATTGATTTCGTGATTCTATCCATGTCTAAACCTCATCGGTCCATTTTGTGGGATTATGATACCGACGAGACCAACAATGTGATTTTCAGGAAAAAACGGGCCAGGCCATCCTTCCTCTACATTGAGAGTTTTGCTTCAGTGTATCGCTGAATGGTCTATGCGACATTTGCACCATCCTGATGGGTTCATGGCATGTTTAAGTGGTTAATATTTGGCAGTATTTTTATTTTTCAAATAAGATGTTATTCCTCTGTTTAGTCCTGGCAACTATGTATGCCCCCCTTATAGAGAAAATATATTGTAACGTGTTCTCATAGTTTTTTTTTTTTTTTTTTTTTTTAAATAAGTGCAATTTTCATATATGTTAATTCCTGAATGTGGATTGCGGGAAATAACAAGGTGTTTAACAATGTTGATTTGAATACAAGCATCGCAATCTAGGACATCTGTTATCGGGTAGAAGAATACTCAGACCTCCGGCCAAAACAGTCTACTGTGAGTGACCGCTCCACCCAGCTGTCGAGCTGGAAATTCCAATTTTGATGGCAGCTGGGATATGGCATCAGGAAGGGGTGGCGCAGGGGCAATTGTATTTGTACCCCAATCGTCAGGCCCATAACTGTTGTATCTCCTTCAAATCACAAATACCAGGTAAAAGAGAGACAAATCAAAGGATATCATTTGTCATCAAATACTAAGTATCATCCGTACTAGATTCGTCAAACGGGCTTAACCAGCCTGTGCTAGAACGCTTGGAGGAGGACCGTCAGCCTAGGGGCGGGTTGTATTGTGCATTATACCGGTCGTGGAGGCAACAATTCTGGGTCTGGTTCGACCCAAAAGAAAAGACTCCCTATAACAGGCCAGTTTCGGTTAGGCCAAGAGACTCCCTATAACAGGCCAGTTTCGGTTAGGCCAAGATAGTCCATTCATTATTTTATACATATTAATTAATATGTATAATATCTTAATTTTTTATTTTTGCCAAATATTTGACAAGTTTCAATCGAAATAGTAAAGACTATTTTGGCATAGAATTTTGTCGTTCAAACGGGCCGTGGCGCGCGCCCGTTGTTTGGGACGGCTTCGGTCCTGGGCCAGTTATGGGCTCTTCGGTGGGGCCGGGATAGGCGGGTGGCTCCCAAACCTTGGAACCTCTCCGGACCATGCATAGGGTGGCTAGGTCCAGTTTAGGCCTATCGTGGGTTCACATCAATTCAACATTTAAATGGTCCGATCCATGCCTGTTCTCCGGTCCTCAGACCCGAATAATAACTTTAATCTTAAGTGACGTGAGATAATAGAGCGAGTAACTGGTAAGAAGTACATATGTTCCTTCTCTAAGTCATCGTACGACTTTCGAGAATCACTTTGACCGGGTGGTCAGTAAAATGATATGGGAATTTGATATTTTTTATGGTATCGTGCATCATAGTTTGATTTACAACCCCATCAAAAAATTACCAAATTTTTGCATGTTTTGCTAACCAAATCACCGATTTAAAGTGATTCTAGAAAGTCGTGCGAGGACATAAAAAAGGAACAGAGGTAGTAATAGAGTTGCAACAATAGAGTGCTTTACTCACAAGAAGTAACGAAAAAAAAGTTAATTTTAGCCCCATTAGCCTAACAAATTTACAACCCAAAGAACAAACAATTTTTAGGATTACAATGATGGTGTGGGCCTGACAAACTACAGTATGCCATTCCGGATTGAAACTAGAGCCCCATTAAAATCCATGGCCCTGGACCAAATCCAATATATTTATATCTTTAATAGCCTAATAACGAAGTTGAAAACCCTTCAAACAGTTTCGTCTCTCTTTTTCACTGTCGTCGTCGATGGAGACTACCAGAAGACATAAATATCAACCGCGATCTGCTTGTAAGTCCACTGAAGCAGTCTTTTACCCAGAAAGGAAGAGAAGAAGAAGAAGAACAAGAACACCGCCACAGTTACCAGAAGATGTGGTAAGGGAGATACTACTCAGACTCCCCGTCAAATCACTGGTCCGGTTCAATTGCGTCTGCAAACCCTGGTACGACCTAATCCGATCTCCTAATTTCATCGCCGCCCACTATAAAATCACCTCCTTGAAGAAGAAAGCCTCGATATTTTATTGTGATGATGATCATCATTCGTATAGTCACTCTTCTCCCTTCACAGTCTCGTTCCGCATCTCTGATGTCCGCGTCAAATTAACTATCCCTGCTCGCTCTCAACCACTATTGGTGGGTTGTTACAAGGGATTAGTGTGCTTATGCCTCTCACGTCGTCGTCACCATGAGTTTCTTCTTTGGAATCCTGCCACCACCCAGTCCAGGATCATCCGTATCACATGCCTTAACCGTATAAAATATAGACAGTATTATTCCGGGCTTTGCTTTGATTCTGCAGCCAATACTCACAAGATTGTAAGGATTAGATTCTTTCTAGAGGATAATAAAAAGTTTGGGAATATCACTGTACCAGAAGGAAAGGCTTATGTGATTGCCTATGTCTACACATTGAATAAAGACTCCTGGAGGATGAAAAAGTTGTTTGCCCCATGTCGGTTGCCCAATGGAGGGCATATGAGCGAGGTAACACATCTAATGAAGTTCATGTGCTGGATGGTGTTTGGTGGATCCGGCGGTGACAAAGACAAGTACATTCTCTGTTTAAACACGGTCGATATGGTGTTCAAGCTTATTGAGTTGCCATGTGGCCGTCACATTCATTGTTGTACCAAACTGGTTGACTACAAAGGATCTCTCGCGATGTTTGTTTTCGAGAGACCTGCTGCACCTATTGGTTCGCCTCCAAGACATTGCTGTTTTGACATGTGGGTGTTGAATGATTGCGGTGGAACCAATCAATCTTGGTGCAAACAACTTACTTTGAGACCTCCAATGTCTGATGTTTACTGGCCTCTAGGGTTTTTCACTAAGGGGGACGTTGATTTCGTGATACTGTTCATGTCTAATCCTGGTCGTTACATTTTGTGGAATCAAGATACTGACGAGACCAACAATGTGATTTTCGGGAAAAACTGGCCCAGGCCATCCTTCCTCTACAGTGAGAGTTTTGCTTCAGTGTATCGCTAAATGCTCTATGCGACATCTGCGCCATCACTATGGGTGCATGGCATGTTCAAGTGGTTAAGATTTTGCAATTTTTTTTTTCTTCATATAAGATGTTCTTCGTATGTTACTAAGACTTCAGATGAGTTGCAATAATGACTATCTCTTGTGATGAAGGATTTATAGTTCTGCCAACCATGTATGCCTCCCTTACAGAGGAATGATATAGTAGCGTGCTTGACTCTATACATTTTTACAAACATTTCTTTTTTTAGAATTGATTCATTTTTCATTTCTCTAAAAAGAATTAATATTCTAATGAGTTTGGATCCTATTAATGCGTTAAAAGCGTCAGATTGGACTCAGGTGAGGCTGACGCCGTTGGAGAAGAAATTTCCGTTGGCCTGCAATTTTCGTCTAGATGTGAGCTCGGTATTGAAATGCTCAACTCTCATCTCGTTTTCTCTCAAAAGTCAAAAGAAGATGAGTGACCCCATCTTTGTGTATGAAATCTTATGCCTTAGCTGTAGATTATATTTTTAGATACTAGCAAACCGTCCATGCATTGCACAGATAAATTTCCATACAACTAAATTATATAAAAATTCATAATTCAGAGATTTAGTTTTTTTTCTTTTAAATCAAGTTTTTGAAACTAATTTTAAATACAAATCAAGGAAGACAGAAGTTTAGTAACACTAAAAAGTAGTTAATTTTTTGAACATATTCGATTTGCAACAAAAAGTATACCCAAAACACAATATAAGGGACCTCCAAAATTGGACGTTTAAGTTTTAATTTTACAGTATGAGCCATAATATTCAAAATTAATAACATTTGAAAGTTGTCATCCGTTTTTATTGATGGAAATTATTAATTTGGATTAATATGGGTCAATTGTCAATAATACCCACAATCTCACATATTCATTTCAACAACATTCTCTATGTTGAAACTCAATCGACATGGATTAATTGTCAGCTATTCTTTCTTCTAGCCAGAAGCGTGACTTCTCCTCTTACTATCCCCAATCTCAGCTTAAACAATTCTATCGTCCATTGTAAGAGTTTTACTCCCTTAATATGCAAAGCCATAATGGCATGATTCTGAAATTAAATCCAATGAACCACACAAGCTCATTGCTTTAAGAGGTTATTTGTGGGTTTATTTTTCTGCAGCTCGTAGCTTCAGTATATCTTGGACTCTCAAGTTGTTTATGTGTCTCAAGCAAAGGGTGATTTGGAGGGTATTAACAAACATATAGACTATTGAGGAGCAAAAAATCATAATGGTGAGGGGCATCAAACTTAATATGTAAAAGCCACGATGAAAACAATAGGTCTGTGGCCATCATCAATTTGTTTAGCATTTTATGAAAAATATTCGTTTAAATACATTTAAGAAATTGAGAGGGAAAGAGGAGGCATGTGAAGTAATATTCAACCACCAGTTTAAAATGTTTCAAAAAAAAAAACAAAAAAAACACCAATATAATTCATGAATTCATATTTTCTTCTGTAAAGTTGAAAATGAAAATGACACACCAGAAAAACCATCCGTGCAATGCACAGACAAAATGTAGGAGAATGAATTTTAAATTTCATAAAATACCAACAATAATTAATTTTATAGGGGAAACCAACAGTAAAATTTGAGTTCCTAAAAGATGCTATGTTTTCTATATTGTACGAAAAAATTCAATATGCAATTCTAGGAAACTTTACATGAAAGTATGCACTGAGCTTGAAGAAAATGTTACACTAATTCAATTAGTCCAATTATCTCTCTTTCCTTAAATCTTTATGATATTCCTATACCATTTGATGTCCAGTGCTTCATTCTATAGAACAAAATGAACAAAGATAGCATGTTTAGATTGACCAACCATTGCATAGATATACTATTTTCTCAATATACAAAAAAGTTAAATTGCACTATAAACAACATAACAAAAAGTTTATAAATTAGTGAGAAATTAAGATACCATTGAAGTATATATAAACTCGTATGACCAGCTTCAGAATGCTTTTGTTCCACAACAACAGTTTTGTTTTTGTTTTTTTTGTTTTGTTTTTTTTTTGTTTTTGTTTTTTTTTTGACAAAAGAGCAGTTTTAAGCGCGTTTGGTAAAAATAATATTTTAATTTTGCTGGCAATTATTGATTTTTTTTGAAGTGGAATAAAAAATGATCTTTAATCGCTTCTTTGAATTTTGAATTTTTTTCTCTACTAAAATTTATCTTTTTCTTTCAAAACCTGGACTTATCTTCCTGTATTTAAATGTCCAATTCTCCCTGTTTCTCTAGCCCAAATACTGGAAGATACAAACTTTTTAGACATCCATCAACAAAGTTGTAAACGATCTATAATTTTTGGGACCCTAATTTTTTTAGACATTTAAAAAAGTTAAGGATCGTTTAAAACTTTATAGACATTTAAAAAAATTCAAATGGTAGTCCCGTATATAGTGTGTAGATTTTGTTTATCTGTTGGAATCCTAGACAGAGGGGGAATTGTTTGAAAAGTTTGTTGATGGATTTGAAAACAAATTAAAACTGAAAACGCAGAGATATTATTTCATAGTCGGTTATTGAGTCTTTTTAGTCAATCAACTTCCAATCTTATCGTTTCTCAAAAAAAATCTTCCAATCTTATTGTATATAATTTGGGCGTAAAGAATCAGATTTATCTGCTGAACATAAATAATGCAAAATTTATTTATTTTTTACCCAAGAAATCTTCTAACCAAAAATTCACAAATTAACCTTCGTTGTTGGTTAACCAAGGGAACCAACACAGGGACATGTAGTTGGAAACTCTTATTGAGGATTTGAAAATCCAATATGTTGATTTTGAGGAAGGTTTAGTAGTGAGTCGGAAATGTAGTAGAAACAACATTGTCCCGGAGAAAAGATATAAATTACTAAAAATTATGGAACACTACAACGAATAGAGAGTAACAATTGTATGTAAATGTAATTCACACGATTGAGCCATTAACATAATTAGATTAATAAATATTACAATTGACATAAAAATATTTCTTCAAAGCACAATATAGAGAGATGTCAAAGTGAAACTTCACATTTATAAAAAGTTTAGAGAATACATAAATCTATTTTATAATCATGAAAGTGTGGGAAATCATCTCACAGCCATCACCAGTGTTGCATTACTTATTTCCTATGATGTAGAAGCTTTCAGCGAAATCATGGCCCCGAAACCAGCGCATGATTCAGAAATATGGATTACTGAAGTTTCAACAACCTGAACACACATTCCTGTAAGAAGAAAATGTTTTCACGTAAAATTTAATATTGAAATAGGTGAAAAAAAATCGAAATTTGTAGTACAAACTAAAACTTTATAATCATGATAACCGGAAGTAATTAAAATCACCGAAAAACATAGCCATTAAAAACGCAATAACATGGAAAAACAAAATAATTGTTTCTTATCATCTTAATAGACTTTACGTAGCAATCAACTAACACTATTAATTAGTGAAACATCGATAGAAAAAGGATTTAGACATTGAAGCATCACACACATTGTAAATACATCAAATCAAAATGAAAAAGAACAAATTACCTGTTTACATGATGGAGAGAGGGAGAGAGGTGAGACCCATCATCAATTGATTAACGACAGCTTCGTTCTTGTGACGTAGAATGGTGGTAATACGAAACAACCTGAAAAAAGAAGAGAACAATTGGCTAGAACATTGTTGGATAGTTAATAAGAGAACAATTGGTAAAACTGTAAAACAATGGATCTGAATTTTTCAACGTATTAACATATACTGTGCAAGTCCATAATCTAATACCACATCACAAATATGTGAGAAAAAATATAAAAGAAGTCGGAATTCTAAATTTAAAGATGGCTAGAAGAGATTGTAGAGAGAGAGAGAGAGAGAGAAATTTACCTAGACTGAAAATAGCAATGGAGTTTTGGTAGAAGATGTAGACGTATAAGGAGATAGAGAGAACGTTAATATGGAGAGATATTTAAAACTTGTGAGATTCGAAATTTTGAGACCTTATCCTGGAAGAAGACCACATGGATGGAGGAGTTTATGAAGGCATAAAGAATGAGGGAGATGGGTACTGGATAAAGATAAGTCAGTATTTTAAAAACGTCTTAATCTTATCAATTAGCTATACCAATCCTAACAATCTTTGGTTCGTTCACGCCGGTGCTTCTTCCGCTCAGTTTTCTATTGTTTCTCGTCGATCTCTTCACTGTTAATGGCACAGGGAAGTATGGGAGGTAGTACGCAGGAGGAGGAAACCCTAATCCGCGGCTTTGGCAAACTGTCTATCATTGAAGAGGCAGTTGAAACCTTCGATACAGACTACTGTCTTCGAGCAATACAAAGCTGTGGTCCATGTCTTCTTGGATCATTCATCCATCCAGTGCGTTTTAACGTATGGGCAATGAAAATATTATTCAAGAAGATCTGGCCGGATGGTGAAAAGCTCAGTATCCACGAACCGAGACCTAACGTATTTATCTTTCAGTTTTCCGCGGTGGAAGCTTTGGAGAAGGTCGTTAATGGTGGTCCCTGGGTATTCGATGACAACATCCTATTGCTCAAGAGGTGGAAGATCACAGCTAGGGTGGACAAGGTGGTCTTTGATACAATCGACACTTGGGTCCAGGTCATAAACCTACCGTTTTTTCTCCAGACAGAGGATGATCTGAAGAGAGTAGCCTCGCGTGCTGGTCAAGTATTGCAAACTGACGATCGTATTCTCGCTGGTCCCGATGGAGATTATATGAGAGCGCGAGTTCGTCTAGATCTCCATGCTCCGCTTGTTAGAGGAGGTTACATAGTAGTGGTTGACGACAAGATTTGGGTGGATTTCAGGTTTGAACGTATCCCAAACGTTTGTCAATGGTGTGGATGCTTCGGACACTACGGGGACGATTGCAAATCCAAAACCGTTGAGGAGAAAGTTACGGAGAATCCGGGTTTCGGGGAATGGCTTTTCTTTCGCCCTCCGACTAAGAAACTCTTGTTTGATAACTTCTCACTGACACCAACCAACAAAAGGATGAACCTATTGATATTGATTCTGTCGACGGTGGAGGGCTAGAAGATGACAAGACAAATCTTAGCAATGAAGATGAAGACTGGGGCTTCGAGAATGAAGATGAGGGACAGAAAGAAGGAGGTCAAAACGCAAAGGAGAAAACAGACACAATGGTGATTGAGGATGCCCAGATTGTAGGCAATGAGCATTCCGCCGAGGTAATGGGTGTTGGAATTGTGCCCTAGAGGCAATCAATTAATTGTGACAAATATATGGATTTACGATTCATTATGTTATCGATATGGAGATATGCTAACATGAATGAAGTCCTTAGAATATAAGGTGTTATATTCTTAAATATCCCTAGTCAATTATAATGATTAATGGGACAATCATCTATAGACTAGTATGGGGTTGGATTGATATGGAGATATCACGATCCAACACATGGGTATGCATTAGGAGTAATGGCATACTGGATGACCCACGACGAAAAGGATACATTAGATATGTGAAGTCACAATCGCTTTTCGTAGTGCTAATATTATTGTAATCCTTGGACTTGAAGTCACTAGATACTCTAGTTGTGAAATATTGCGCTTTGATGTTATCAAACGTTACACCGTAACTGGGTAATCATAAAGATGGCTATCGGGCGTGATAGGAAGCAAGCTTAGAGATCGTAGTGATGTAGATAGGATTTGTCCCTCCCACATAATGGGGGTAAATATCCACGGCCACTCGAGGGATGAGGCTTATTGAATGTCTGACCAGACTCAGATAAATTAATATAGAGATATTAATGTTATCTGCAAGCATAAGCAAATTCCCAGGATCGAGGAACTATGGATTGGATATACGAGTGTGACTATTTATGTCTCGTGTCCAATCCGGATATGGTGACAAAGGGATAATGCAATATGATATATTGGGCACAGAGGTTTGTCGGGATCACTGACTATTTCTATTGGTTGGGTGGCATGGATGTGTTGCTAGACACCGCTCCATGTTAGTAATAGTTACTACCAACTATATAGAAACCTATGGGGTCACACGTCAAATAGAGTAGAGCTAGATTTGGGATTAATTAATATGGATTAATTAGTAGAAGGATCATTGTGCAACACCTTGCAAACTTAGTAGGACTAATTTGCAAGGAAGGGAATAGTTCTAGTCCTACTAGAACAAGAAAACTCTTTTATGGAAACAACAAGGAGTTGTTGGAGTATATAAAGGAGGCTCTAGCTTCCTTCCCACTACATGAGTTATTAGTCATAACACACAAAGAGTGGGAGAGAGCAAAAAAGAGAGAGCAAGACAAGGAGCTAGGGCCGAAACCCTAGCCACCCGTCCGCCCCTCTACCCGACGGCAAAGAGAGGCCGCCCCCTCTCTTGTGCCTTTGGTGATTTGTTGCTTTGATCTTCATCCCTCTTCCTCCAAGGTTCAAGCTAGCACTTGATTGAAGGAAGAATCTAGATCTCACCTCTAGACGTGGATCAACCGTAGAGACGAGGACATCATTCTTCGTGTGATCTCACAAATCAAAAGGTACACATCTTCTATGTCCTTAATCATGTTATGATGTCTCTTCCTGTGATCCTTGGTGGGCTTTGAGTAGGATTAATTTTGTTATTCCGCTGCGTTACCTACGTCAAAACCCAACAGTGGTATCAGAGCCACAGGTCGTAGAGCATAACATGATATTATGTGTTTACGATTTCAGTTCATACACCGTATTATTGTTTATTACGCGAAAACTGAAAAATTGGCATAGTAGATGCAATATTGAATTTGATTCAAACAAAAAAGACCCAATTTAACATTGGATGTTAGAATTGGTGAGTTTAATCACATAGGATGTGAATAATTGGGTTCTTGAAAAATTAGGGTTCATGGGCACATGCTTGGAAAAGGGGTTTTCCAAGTATGGAATTAATTAAACTTGGGCAACAAGGAATAAGTTGTTTTGGAAACAACTAAACTTGGGAAACAAGTAAGAAGTTGTTTATGGAAATAACTAAACTTGGGAACCAAGGAAAGAATTATTTTGGAAACAATACCATAAGGGTGTTTTGGAAACAACCCAACAAGGGAAGGAATTGTTTATGGAAACAATTCCATATATTGTTTTTGGAAATAATTCCATGAATTGTTTATGGAAACAATTCCATGAGGAGGTGTGGCCCATGTAGGGACCGCCCCTCTCTCTCCTTGCCGCCCAAGTAACACACGGCACAAGAGGGGCCGTCAGACCCTAGCACACGGCCTAGCCGTGTGGGCTAGGGGCCGGCCGGCCCGAGCCTAGTGTGGCGGTTCCTTGGTTGATTTCGGCCATTCTTTGGTAAATCCTTTGGACCGTTGTGAAACCCTAGTTACCCAATTTCATTAAAATTAAACAAGCGCGTTAAAAATTGGTTTTAACTGTATTATGTGCTTTATTGCATGGTGGATGGATATGGCCTAGGATTTGGATGTTTATTAGTTTTGTGGTTTGGTTTACGGCCTGCGAGCTGATCAAATTAATGTAATAATTAATTAAGTTTTACGGCCTGCGAGTCGTTCTTTTTCTCCTCGACATGTGAGGCTTTTATTATTTATTTATTCTAGATGTTAGGCTAGAATTAGAAATATTTAGATGATAGCCAAGAACATGGAGAAGAAGACTGGAGAACCAAAGGAGCCAAAAGACATCCCTAGGCGCGCAGCTATGGTGGAGCACATGGAGATGAGCTCGGCACTTTAGGGCAATTAGATATTATCATTGGCTTGATAATATCATTAGTCTAGAGGCCATATCCATGCCACGGTTTTTATTTTGTGGATGTTTATTATTCATGCCTTGTTATTTATTTTGTGTGTATGGCGCTACAAGCAAAACAATAACAAGATAATAATAAACAAAGTTGGTCTTTTATTGTGGATGGCCCAATCCAAATAAGTAGACCATGTTGATAAGATCAACCAGACATATTAAAAGAAATCCCTCAACTAAATATTGCGTTTTGCCTTCTCTTGCCAAAACACCCTTCATGATCATGGCCTACTAAAATTCGGGCTTGCCAAAGCAAGGCGATTTTAATTTTCATGATGTGTTGCGGACGACGCAAGCTAGTAATGCGTGTATGTTGAAAGCAAGAGGTTGGACGCAACTAGGCAAGAGTCAATTGGATTGATGAGCTTAGAGGCATGACAATTAGGTGTTATCTAAAGGATAAAGAATAAAAATGTATTCACCTAATTGGACCAAGAGTTGCATGGGATGCAATTGGAATGGTTCCTACCTAATAACCAATTCTTGGGTGACTTGCCAAAGCAAGCTCAAGAAGAAGTGAAAAGGAATCTTGGGCCCACTAGAAAATAAAATATTTTCCGCATTAATGGTGAGGGCTATTAATCCGAGAAAAATAGTGGGAGCTATATTTAATAATTTAAATCCTTGTTGAATATAGTTATACGTCACAATGCTTTGCATAATCCTATAAGTGTTGAATATCCATCGCATTAAACAAACAAACGCGACTTTATGTCCATGAGATGGACAAGATATCTGGAATCTATTTTCTAGATTGGTATAAAATCGAGAATTGCTCTCAAGTAAAGGAAATATGTTGTACATTGTAGAGCATAAATTTCTCTTCCCACCAACTACCAAAACGCACTAAAGCCTTATGGAAGGAACATCAAAGAATGGTTCTTTGGATGTAACTTGTCTCATGTCAAGCTCCCATGGACTCTGAGCTTTGGAAGCAAGATTAGAAATTTGGAGGCATATGATATGATCATACGAGCTTGTCATGAAAGGCTTAAGGAGTTGCTCCACTTTGCAATCTCTTGCTTAGCACTCGTCATGGTCAAGATGGAATAAGTTCGGGTTTGCCAAAGCAAGGCGACTTACTTCATCGAGATATGACGCGACGACACAAGTTAGTAATGTGTGGCTGCTGAAGCAAGAGGTGAAGCGCAAACTAAACTAACTCAATAGGATTGAAAGCTTAGATATTGGGAGTTATCTATAAGATAGATAAAGAATATATAGTTATTCTCCCAAGTGGACCAAGAATTGCATTGGATGCAATTACAGTTTTGTTTTAAAGTTGATTTACTCAATATGATTGAAAAATCACTAAACAAAACACTCGTAATGGGCATGGGCAAAACTGTTAATAGTTAACAGCATGAGTAAGGGCAAATGGTTTGCGCCGAACCCATGAGTATAAAGCAAGCCTGTTGCTAAAACCAAGTTGCCTCGAAGTCCCATAGGTGGTGTAGAGGAAGAGAGACTACCCAAAGTACATGGAAGTAAATAATAAAGGAATTATGAATTCCGACTTGGGTATTTTATTATAAAATTCAATGTGTCTATCTCATCATCAAGAGTATATGATACTAGATGAGGATCTCACATTTATAGAAATATGGAGGATCTCAAGAGACGAAGACAATTGGATAAGGAATAAATAATCCTACACGTGGGGCTATGAAGCAAAGGGTTGCTGAAAAGCCGTAGGGAATTATTTCTACCTTTCAGAAATTGTTCATGAATTAGACAAAAGGGATAATGTCCCTGCTATGAGTAGGACCATTATCATAGTTTCTTGTTTGGACAAGAAAGCTCCTTATCATAATAAAAGGACAAATGTTGTTCCATTTATTATGGTATGCATTATTGTAATGCAATTTTGTCTAAGTGGATTCTATATCCATGATCATGATAATTTCATCTATAACATTAATACCTAGAGGTTTGCATATAATGATATGAACTTCACTTATCTTTAGCATTATCGTTTAGGCCCATAAATAAGAAATACATATCTAGAACTCCATTAGGATGGATTTATGGGACTCATTTGATTATTGAATCATATGAGACATGTAAGACTTATTAGGCAAGGATATGATCTTTTGGGAATCATACATATTGATGTATGAAGGCCGCTAAGCACAAATACTAAAGATGGTTTTAGTACTTCATCATATTTACTGATAGGATCAGAGAAATATGGATTTGTGTATCTTATGAAGAAACAAATCAGAATCCTTTGAATTGTTCAAAGTATTCAGGAATGAAGTAGAGAACCAAATTGGCAAAAGTATTTAGACTCTACGATTGGATCATAGAAGAAAATACTTGAGCCAAGAGTTTGGCAAGAATCTATGGGAGTATTGGATATGATCCAAAACTCGCTCCACCTGGCACGCCACATGGGTTTGGCATGTCTAAAAGGAGAGTTCGAACCTTGTAGGACACGGTTCGGACCATGATGAGTCGAACAGAACTTCCAGTTTACTTTTAGGGGCTATGTTCTAATTACAAAAAAAAAAAAAAAAAAATCGCCCTTAACCTTGTTCCATCAAAAACGGATTATGAAAAACACCATATGAGATATGGACTAGGAAGTGTCCTAGTATGTCATAAATATTTGGGGTTATGATGTTTATGTAAAAGAGTTTACAAATAAACTTGGACCCAAGTCGGATAAATGTTTTGTGGGATATCCTGAAAAGGATATTATTTCTACAACCTAATCGAGAACAAACCGTTTGTTTCTCGAACCACAGTGTTTCTAGGTAGAGATTGTCTCTAAAAGAAACAGTGGGAGGACTGTAGAACTTTAAGGAGTTCAAGAACCACAAACAGAACATTGATCCGCTTGATGGAACATGAGCAGGATCACAAGGTGTTGTGGAGCAACCTACTCAGATAACACAAGAACCTCGTGGGACAGGTAGGATATGTCAAGGGACTAGAGAAATAAGGATTTCTCATAACCCGTGATATATTGCTCATCGAGATGAGCCTTCAACCGATGAGAAGGCCACGTGTGGGCCATACTCTCAGAAATGGCTAGGAGCCATAGGATACGATATGGAATCCATGTATACCAACAAAGTATGGACTTTGGTGGAACCACCTGAATGGGTAGGACCCATAGGGTGCAAGTAGGTTATGAGGAAACCAACATGGATGGTAATATGATTACTTTTAAGGGACAACTGGTTTGAAAGGGTTTCATGAGAATTCATAGTATAGACTATGACGAAATCTTTCCCCAGTTGTGATGCTTAAATCCATTCGCATCTTGCTTGAAGCAATCTGTTTATAGATTGAGTCAAGATTCTTGGAGTTGGACTCTTCAAATGGATGATGCAATCAAAGGAGTTTGGTTCCATCAAAATTGAAGATGATACTTGTGTTTACAAGAAGGTTAGTGGGAGCATAGTTAAATTTCTGGTCTTGTATGTAGAGACATACTAATCATTGGGAATAATGTCTCTACTCTGCAATCTGTTAAAAATTGGCTAGAGAAATTGATTTCCAATAATTGACATAGGCGAGACAATCTATAAAATCTATGGAGATAGATTAAAGTAATTGTTCAGCCTGAGTCATGGTACATATATTGACAAGGTGTTGAAATGGTTCCACGTGAAAAGAATATTGATTCTTACCCATGTCACATGGAATTAGTCTTTGGAAGGCTAATTGTTTTACCAATTAGATTGGGAATGGGCCGTATGAATTAGATTCACGAGATACGCCATGAGATGTACTAGGCCAGACGTGTCATAAAGCATGACACAAAGATACCAATCAAATCCAAGTGAGGTGTCACTTAATAATTATCAAGATTATCCTTAAGTACTTGAGAAGGAATAAAGGATGAACTCTTGATTAATGGAGGATAGGAAAAGTTTACTGTAAGGGGTTACAGTGATGAGAACTTCCATCTGACAAAGAATATTTCAGATTATAGTCGAGTTTTATGTTTTATGCTAGAGGGAGTGACTGTGAGCTGGAAAGGTTCCAGGCAAGATTCAGTCACTGATTCTAACATAGAGGACTGAGTAAATCAATGCATAAGATGCATTTATTCAGAATATTCAATCTCAATCAAATTGTTGATGGAGGAGATGTGAATATTTGCAAGGTGCCAGCATATGTCTCGCCCCTACGCAGTGTAAGCGTGGAGGACCGCGCTAGGTCAATAGGCATATGATGCAGGAGATTGACTCTAGTGCAAGTGGGAGACTGTTGGAATTGTGCCCTAGAGGCAATCAATTAATTGTGACAAATATATGGATTTACGATTCATTATGTTATCGATATGGAGATATGCTAACATGAATGAAGTCCTTAGAATATAAGGTGTTATATTCTTAAATATCCCTAGTCAATTATAATGATTAATGGGACAATCATCTATAGACTAGTATGGGGTTGGATTGATATGGAGATATCACGATCCAACACATGGGTATGCATTAGGAGTAATGGCATACTGGATGACCCACGACGAAAAGGATACATTAGATTATGTGAAGTCACAATCGCTTTTCGTAGTGCTAATATTATTGTAATCCTTGGACTTGAAGTCACTAGATACTCTAGTTGTGAAATATTGCGCTTTGATGTTATCAAACGTTACACCGTAACTGGGTAATCATAAAGATGGCTATCGGGCGTGATAGGAAGCAAGCTTAGAGATCGTAGTGATTTAGATAGGATTTGTCCCTCCCACATAATGGGGGTAAATATCCACGGCCACTCGAGGGATGAGGCTTATTAAATGTCTGGCCAGACTCTGATAAATTAATATAGAGATATTAATGTTATCTGCAAGCATAAGCAAATTCCCAGGATCGAGGAACTATGGATTGGATATACGAGTGTGACTATTTATGTCTCGTGTCCAATCCGGATATGGTGACAAAGGGATAATGCAATATGATATATTGGGCACAGAGGTTTGTCGGGATCACTGACTATTTCTATTGGTTGGGTGGCATGAATGTGTTGCTAGACACCGCTCCATGTTAGTAATAGTTACTACCAACTATATAGAAACCTATGGGGTCACACGTCAAATAGAGTAGAGCTAGATTTGGGATTAATTAATATGGATTAATTAGTAGAAGGATCATTTTGCAACACCTTGCAAACTTAGTAGGACTAATTTGCAAGGAAGGGAATAGTTCTAGTCCTACTAGAACAAGAAAACTCTTTTATGGAAACAACAAGGAGTTGTTGGAGTATAAAAAGGAGGCTCTAGCTTCCTTCCCACTACATGAGTTATTAGTCATAACACACAAAGAGTGGGAGAGAGCAAAAAAGAGAGAGCAAGACAAGGAGCTAGGGCCGAAACCCTAGCCACCCGTCCGCCCCTCTACCCGACGGCAAAGAGAGGCCGCCCCCTCTCTTGTGCCTTTGGTGATTTGTTGCTTTGATCTTCATCCCTCTTCCTCCAAGGTTCAAGCTAGCACTTGATTGAAGGAAGAATCTAGATCTCACCTCTAGACGTGGATCAACCGTAGAGACGAGTACATCATTCTTCGTGTGATCTCACAAATCAAAAGGTACACATCTTCTATGTCCTTAATCATGTTGTGATGTCTCTTCCTGTGATCCTTGGTGGGCTTTGAGTAGGATTAATTTTGTTATTCCGCTGCGTTACCTACGTCAAAACCCAACAATGGGAACTAACACTTCCCTGTTCAAAAATCCTAACAATCTTTCGGAAAAAAAATTATCAGACGTTTTTTTTTTTTTTTTTTTTTTTTTTTTTTTTTTAATTTTTACTCAGCCGTCAATATTTAAATTGATTGATTCATTTTTGCAAAGTGAGAAATGGATAGGGGTGTGATATATGAAAGTTTTTGCAAACGTTCGTTCTGCTATTATATAATATAGATTGCTTCGTGATAAGAGCATCTCCAACCATTATCTCCATTTTTTCCTCCATTCTCTATTTTTGGTGGACAAAAATGGAGCAGCCTCCAACCATTCTACCTCCATTTCTCCATTTCTCTATTTTTGGAGGAAGAATGGAGATTTTAGTCTCCAACCAATACAACCAAATTTTACTCTAAATTATAAAATAATATTTATCTCCATTTCTCCATTTATGGAGAATGGAGATTTCAGTCTCCAATAATTAACACCAAAATTCCTTCAAAAAATTATTAATGCTAGTTTCAACATAATTTTTAGAAATTTAGTTTCAATACGATAATCTAAATTACAAATTTAATTAAAGCATATATCAAATGATTAAAATTTCACACAATACATCTCATTCACCATCATTTTCTGTTTGATCACGCATAACCCACGAGTGTGCAACGAGTCTTCTTCGTAGTTCATGATGCTCACCCTCATTTATCAAATCTCGATGGAGACCAAGGAAATCCATGAATTTTGTCCTATTATATTCTCTGGAAAGCACAACAGGAGGCACCGAAGATAAAATTTCGTAGTCTAGGTTAGTGGGTTGTTGCTCATCAATTCATATATTGATCGCGCTCTTGTTCTACTATCATGTTATGCATTATGATGCAAGCTAGCATAATTTGATGTAAATCATCTTTAGTGATATTTGTATGTGTTCACTTTTTTATATTAATGTTTTGTCGAAAAATGTTAATTTTTATTTTTATTTATAAGTTAATAGAATGGATATAAACTTATATTATTATTTTTTTATTCGTAATAGTTAACAATTGTCAATATATCTTACTTTTACCAACAATATATATGTTTTAAGTCACTAATATACACAATTAGAGTTAAATTATTTATTTTACACGCTAATCGATGGAATGAAAATGAATCTCCATTCTCTGGAGGAAAAAATGGAGAATGGAGATTTTTTTGGAGAAATGGAGGATGGTTGGAGCTGAACATCTTCACCTCCAAATAAATGGAGAAAAAATAGAGAATGGAGAAATGGAGATTTTTTGGTCAAACATGGTTGGAGGCCTAAAAAATATCTCCATTTTTTTGGAGAAATAGAGAAATGGAGATTTGAGGTTGGAGACTAAAATCTTCAAAAAAATCACCAATTATGGAGAAATGGAGGATGGTTGGAGATGCTCTAATGAAGCTTAAATTTCATTGTTGTAAAAGAACTAAAATTTAATGTCATAGTAAAAAGGTTAAAACTGGTTACGGACGAATGAGTTATACTGAACTGTTAATAACCCACCCAAGAACACCGAAATGTTTAAATGGGTGGAGCGGGTTTGAATCATTACTTATGAACCCATTTGTAAACGAGTTGAACCCGTCGTTATCTCAAGAAAGGGCAAATCAAATTATATCATGTGTTATCACAAATACCGAGTATCATTCTCACTAGATTTTTCATACAGGTTGAACAAGCTTGTGCTCGAAACTGTTATAACTAGGGTGCCAAGAACGCTAAAAGAAATCAAGAACGAGAACACGGATTTAACTTGGTTTACTAACTATCACGTTAGCAACCTCCAAAACAGAAAAACAGAGTTTGTTATAGATTAGAGGGAGAAACCTTGAAAAACAATAGAATGCACCACACAAAACTAAAGTCACGAAATTCATCAATATATAGGAATAGGAAACCCTAATTTCAGCCGAACCAGCCAAGACCTCCATAGGCCCAGTCCTGCTCGTGGGAGCACATACCATCTCGTATGAGCATACGTTGTGCGAGCACACGTCCGCTGGTGGGAGTTCCTGTCTGGTCGTGCTAGCACAATCCTGACTTGCTGCAATTTATTTCCTGTCCTTTCCTGAGTTGTTATATTGCCAACTTGGTTGATTAAAGTCATTCCAACAGAACGCTTGGAGGAGGACCTTTGGCCTACAGGCCGGTCGTATTGTGCATTGGACCGGTCGTGGAGGTAACAATTCTGTGTCTGTTTCGAAAAAGGAAAGGACTTCCTGTAACAGGCCAGTTCTGTTTAGGTCAAGATAATCCAACGATTTTTTTAGGGTGGTGATAATTACAGCACACTAATTAATAGTTACAGCACAGTTTTTTGTTGACCGACTTTTTTGCCCCTAAGTATAAACAGCTTGTTTCTTTCATCGTCCCTTTCTTCAATTCTTCCACCCAACCGAGACTCTCTTCTCTTCCCCGTCTGCACTACCTCCATGGCTAAGACCTATTCGTCCGTCAACTACAATCGAAAAATGAGCAGAAGGAAGTAGAAATTTCTAGATTTAAATGAACTCAATTGGAACTTGTTTATATTCTTGTTGATGAGATTGTTGACCAGTACTCCATCTCTGAAATTCACCCGGCACCAAACATCTGTTTTACAATTTTTTTCTAAATGTTGTGACAACACCAGCACATTAGAATTAAAGGTGAGTTCTTTGATCTTAATTGACGGGTGTTCAGAGGAAGTTGGTTCTTTTCTTGAATTGAGCCGACTCACCCTTGAACCTTCATCAGTTCATGATGTGGATCCTCCATTCTTTTCGAATAGTGAAACTCAAATTGAAAAGGAAAACTAAACAAACTGTCAGATTTATTGTCACCGATTGAACATCACCTACATGGAGTGAACCCAAAACCTCTACTGGGTTCTTCATCTCAAACTAGTAATCTCTCTCTCTCCTCAAACCATACATAGTCACGCAAAAACAAAGAACACAAATAAAATCCGATTTTTATAGTGAGGCCTCTAAAATAGAACCCAACTGGGTAAATCCCTTGACATCGAACCTGGCCATGAGTAAACAATTTCAAATCGAAATCGGTACGTAGATTGCACACCCAGAGAGACAGAGATGGAGATGGTGGAGTGAGATTTCGAGTGACAGCGCTGACAGAGAGAGAAGTGGATTGCTTCTGTACACCCAAATGTAGCCATTTTCATTGCTTCTTCTGGCAGATCGAGATTCAGGTAGAGAAGGTGAAGAGATAGGGGATAGAGGTTTTAATTTCCGATAAAGTAGGTGGAAGAGTTGAGAAAGTCCAGAATTTCCTAATAGTTGAGAAAGTCCAGAATTAGGGCAGAAAAGTCATTCAACAAACAATTGTGCTGTAATTATTAATTAGTGTGCTGTAATTATCATCACCCTTTTTTTTATACATATTGATTAATATGTATAATGTCTTAAATTTGTTTTTACCAAATATTGGAAAATTTGCAATATAGAAATAGTAAAGACTATTTCGGCATAGATGTTGGTGGTTCGAACGGCCGTGGTCAGGGGCCGACTTCGGTCCTGGGCTGGTTACGATCTCTACGGCGGGGTCAGGATAGGCTGGTGGTCGCCAAATTTAGGAACCTGCCGGGCCTTGCATAGGACGACTAGGGGCAGTTTAGGCGTATCGTTAGGGATGCAAGTTCAAACCGAACAAACAGCAATTCGAGCCGAACCGGGCAGTTTTGGTTCGGTTTGGTTCGATTTGGAAGTTGTTATGGTTCCGTCAAGGTTTAAAAATCACAAACCATATAATATGGTTCAGTTTAGGTTTGAGATATCACAAAACCGTGAAAACCGAACCGAAACGTTTATGTAGCATACTAGGTTATACAACTACCAAACTTGAGAACCTACACATTTATCATATACAATATATACCTCAAAACCGAACCGAGCCCTTTAAATGGTTTTAGAAATGATGTAATATTTTCAACTTTATTTTTTAATTGCTTGACATAGAAATTTTAGCAAACGTTTTTTTTTAGGGAAAATTTCATTTACCACAGCAAAACCGAATACACCACATCTGAAATTGACGGAACAAGCCACTCTGGAGGCAACAAAAACCACTGCATAGAGCAGAGAGCTGCACGAGTTCTATTAGCTAAAGAGTGAGTTGCACCATAATTTTAGCAATCATTTGATTGTTGAATAAACTATTAAGAAATTTTAAATGAAATAATATATTTCCAGAAACCGTGGTTTAAAACAGAATCAAACCGGTTATTCACGGTTCGGTTCGGTTTTGAGCCATGAACGGTCCGGATTAGGTTTGAGTTTTGTCCAAACTGTTACATGCGGTTCGGTTCGGATGAGTGCCAAAACCGGACCAAACCGAACCGTTTTCATCCCTACGTATCGTGTGTCCGAGCCGATAAGAAGTAACAACAGAGTGCTTACTCACAACAAATAACACTGTAAGAAAAAAAAAAAAACTGTAGGATTACAATTTGTATGACATCCCGGACTGCAATTGGAGCCCAATTGAAATCCACGGCCCAGGACCAAATCCAGTATATTTAACAGCAAAACATAGTTCAAAACCCTTCAACAGTTGGCGTCTCTCTTTTTCACTGTCGTCGTCGTCGAGAGAGAGAGACTACCAGAAGACATAAACATCTACTGCAATCTGCTTGTATGTCTACCGTAATCTCCAACTGCGGCAATGTTTCTGTTGAAGATATTGAAGCACTCTGTTACCCAGAAAGGAAGAGAAGAAGAAGAACACTGCCAAAGTTACCAGAAGATTTGGTGATGGAGATCATCCTCAGACTCCCCGTCAAATCACTGATCCGGTTCCGTTCCGTCTGCAAACACTGGTACAAACTAATCCGATCTCCTAATTTCGTCGCCGCGCACTATAAAACCACCTCCCCCAAGAATAAACTCTCAATGTTTTATAGTTCATATGATGACGGTTTCGTCTCATTCCGGTTCTTCGATGTCCCCGTCGAATTAAATATCCCCCTTGAATCCCAACCTCGACTCGTGGGTTGTGACAATGGATTAGTTTGCCTATGCCTTAAACACGATGAGTTTCTTCTATGGAACCCTGCAACCGCCCAGTCCAGAATCATACCCCGTATCAGAGGCTTTATAATACTTGCACATAATTATTCCGGGCTTTGTTTCGATTCTGCAGCTAATACTCACAAGATCCTAAGGATTAGTTTCTCACCAAAGGACAATGGAAAATCCCGTCTCATTAGAGGATCATTCTCTGTGAATATTACTCTACCTAAAGGAAAGGTTCGTGTGAGTGCCTACGTGTACACATTGAATCAAGATTACTGGAGGGAAGAAACATTGTTTGCCCCATGTCGGTTCCCCAATGGAGGGAACATGAGTGAGGTAACACATCTAACGAAGTTCATGTTCTGGATGGTGAGTGGTGACAAAGACAAGTACATACTCTGTTTAGACATGGTGGGCCTGGAGTTCAAGCTTATCGAGTTGCCTTCTACTGATCACATTCACTGCGATACACAACTGGTTGACTACAAAGGATCTCTCGCTATGTTTGTTCTCGAGAAACCTGCTGCAGCTATTGATTCGCCGCCAAGACAGTGCTGTTTTGATATGTGGGTGTTTAATGATTTTGGTGGAGCCAATCAGTCTTGGTGCAAGCAACTTACTTTGAGACCTCCAATGTCTGATGTTCACAGGCCACTAGGGTTTTTCACTAAGGGGGACGTTGATTTCGTGATTCTGGCCATGTCTAATCCCGACCGGTACTTATTGTGGGATCGTGATACTGACGAGACCAACAATGTGATTTTCAGTAATACACGGCCCAGGCCATCCTTCCTCTACAGTGAGAGTTTAGCTTCAGTGTATTGCTGAATGGTCTATGCGACATTTGCGCCATCACCATGGGTTCATGGCATGTTTAAGTATTAAGATTTTGTAACTTTTTATTTTTTCAAATTAGATGTTCATCTTATGTTACGACGACTTTAGAGGAGCTGCAAGCATGACTGTGTCTTGAGATGAAGGATTTATAGTTCTGGCAACCCTCTATGCCTCCCTTATAGAGTTATTATATTGTAACGTGTTCTCATAGTTCATTCCACACTTGGTGCAATTTTCATTTATGTTCCTGAATAGTAGTAGTAATATGTTGATACAGACACGGCACGAGAAGCTTCTCAATTGCAAATCTTTCTTTATTCATCTAAGTTACATAATCGGCTCCAGCCCCCAAGGAAGGAGGTCCTTTATTAGTAGAGGTTGTAGTTTTGGGGTTGTCTATGGTGCGTCGCTAATTAGGGTTTCTGACAATTTTTTTTTTTTTTTTTTTTTTTTTTTTTTTTTTTTTTGTGGTCCCCGCTACTACAGGACAAAAAATGTTACCCGCTATAGCAGGTAACCTCGGCTGGAGATGTAGTTGTTAACAGTTTTTCTCGCTTTAGATAAAGTTCTTAATATCTACGCGGCTAAAAGATAGAAAAGACTACCATATAGTTAGTAGAGTTTAACAGGTAGAAGGAGTTCCCACATTTAAGACAGCAGTCTTAACAACTTGAGTTTTATTGTTAATAAATAACGATGAAATTAACTACAAGCAGACCAATATCAACTCAAAAGTCCTTTAAAGGCATGTTTAAAGATTAATGCCAGAATAATTCCACAATAACATTAAAATAAGATGGTACTTGTTCAATATCATCTCCCGGATCGTCTTTCTTGTCAAGAAATCACGAATAAAATCACTCTAAACAGACCTATATCATTCATGCTTGTTTTTCTTGGACTGACTACTCGATTGAGACCAGAAGTATTCCTCTTTAACATCAAACTCAAGTGGCATTTGTGCAAAATCGTCTTCCGGATCGTCCACTTGTTCGACGGAGTCCACCGGAGGATTGGGGCATGTTGTCCTGTTGTGTCCCAGCTCCTTGCAATTGCCACACCTCCTTCTCTTGTCTTTCTTTGGTCCCTTTTGGCATTTAGTGTCCGGGGCGTTCGGATTCTTCACATGGGCGTAGGGATTTTCTTCCTTCTTAATCTCTCCTTGTGTCCCAGCTCCTTGTGTACCCTGAAAAGATTTAGAAACCATTCTCTGCATTTTCCGAATCCCGTCGGCCATATGCTCTTTGAAGAACCTAATTGTCTCGCCAGTAGTACAGCCCAAACGGTGATACAGTTGAACTTCGTTCCTCGTGGAAGCCCGGCGCAAGGCTTGCAAATCTGGGTCATCACTTTTCTTCCCAACAGGCTCCTTCATTGATGGCTCGGTTCGGTAGAATTCTTTGTCAGTTTTGGTCCACCTTTTGGCAATTAAAGAGTTTGGGATCCTCTGTACTCCCTTTTGTTTCAGAACAAACAACATGTGTTTGCAAATCATATACGATGTTTCCCAACGAAAACACGTGCACCGGAGAAGCCTATTATCCTGACGACATTGAACAACTTGCTGAAGCAAGAAAAGATAGAGTGGTTAGAAATTAAGAAGGAAATGAGAATACAAATGAACACAAGGATACACAGATTGTAAACTGGTACTAGAAAGAAGAGGACAATAGTTCAAAGACTGTGACATCAATACTTATTTGTTACACTTTAAGACTTAAGATATCATTTATAACAGTAAGGAAAAATGACACGATTATTTAGCAATAAAAATGCAGTACACGAGTACATAGTTATATAAATATGTAAATTGAAGCAGATGTACATACCATGGATCTCTCATTTGACCTCTCATCACGTAGAACAAGTCCAAGCTCTCTTCTGGAACAGTTTTGACTTCAAACACTCTATAATCATCACCCTTTCGAGCTTGTATCCTAAACATGTTGAAGACATTTTCGGTGAAGACCTCTGCTGCATGGCGTTCGAGTTCTGTGAACCCTGTTGTTATCACCGGGTCTGATTGGTCGGAGCGATGGTATGCCTTACGCTCGTTGTTGCGTAGCTTGTCAACCCCTGTCGTGAATCCCTTGCAAGCATTGGTCAATTTGTCCGAGTAGGACATATAATCCTTGACAAAACTGTTGATGCTCTCTCATCTTGAGGTCGTCGTTTGCAAGGCAAAAAAATGATCCTTCAAGTATGTCTCCGCCCACAAGTGGCGGTTCATATATGTGACCTGGACCCAATTCCTATCAGCAATGTTCCATCTGGTAAGCATTGCATGCCAATCATCATGCCAAAATTTTTCAGGTTTCCTACTATGCAAGCACTTTTTAAAATCAACCATGAAGCCTTCTCTCAACTTCAGATTAGCCTGGGCGTTCCGACAAAGATGCCAAGAACACAGACGATGTCTTGCCTCTGGGAAATTTTCCATAATAGCTTTTCTCATTGCCAAATCGCCATCCGTGATGACGGACAAAGGCTTCTTATTATTCATTACCTTCATCAGGCACTTCAAAACCCAATCATATGTTTCTGCTGTCTCGTCGTTGAGAAAAGCACAGGCAAAAATAGTCGTCTGGTAGTGATTGTTCATGCCAGATAGAATTACAAATGGTTTTTGATAGATGTTGGTCTTGTACGTTGCATCAAAAATGAGTACATCGCCAAATCTCTTGTAATCTACCACTGATCTCCTATCACACCAGAAAACACTTTCAAGCTCATGATTTTTACCTGTTCTGAACCTACAAAAACAATAAATAACACTTAGGGAAACAGAAAGATTAGTTACATAAATGATGTTAACTCTAACGGGTTAGAAAATAAGTTTAACAAATAAGTATGAGCTTAACAGAATACTAGATAGACCTTAACACATAAGATAGCGCGACTAATATTTAAGAAGTAAACTTACTCCCTGAACACGCCATAGTGACTGTGCTTCAAACTGTCAATGTACATCAAGGTCTGCTGCCCATCTCCTTCATTTGAATATATCTTGTCCATAGAAGCCATTTTATTGTAAAGATCCTTCTGTGTGTAACCCAACTTGTTATAACCGCCGGCTTGTTTAACCATCAAAAGAAAGCTTTGGCAATACTTGATCCCCACCTCCTTCAAAGATCTGACCAGTTCAACATCAGCCTCAGTGACCTTTTGGTGTGACCGGTGGTTGCTCGCGCATTGTGGTTCCGAAAGTTCATGTGAATGACCGGGTTCGAATTGAACCACCTTAAAAGGCTCGGTAGGTAAAGTTCTTGATATTTTTACACGAGCTTTGCATACACACCTAGTGTTTCTGGTATGCTCCCGTTTCCTATTTTCTTTGTACAGGACCTTCTCGGAGCGCAAGCCTTGTCGGGCACACACGTAGATCCTTGACTTTATGCATTCTTTCCTTTCCGGGTCGAAGTACCGGCGGTTGCACCTTCTAATCCCAAAGCCAAGAATCAGTGCGTAGAGGTTGTACCAGTCATAAGCTTGAACCTCATTTTCAAAAGTCATTTCCATAACATCTTCCTTGGTAACCATTATTCCTGCATAAAACTTAAAATTACTATCTATATAACTACATTCATTAACTTAAACTGTAAGATCGCATACCTGGTATGATCTCTCCATTCACTCTCAATCTCGTCTTCTCTCTCTCTCAAACTGTTCAAACAACTTTTATGTCTGGACAACTGAGGACAGGTGCTACGCTAGCTGATTGTATGAAGTGGAGTCCTAGGTGGCGCTGTTTTGATTAAAATCGACAGTGATGGGGGCAAATTGATTGAAGGAAAACGTTCGTCAACGTGATCCTCTTCGTCCACCAGTTTCGTCAATTTTGGAGACATGTTTGTGGCTTAATTTTTAGTTTTATAGTCCTCTTCGTTCAACAATCGTGGGCCAGTTACGGGCTCTACAGGGCTGGGATAGGCTGGTGATCCCCAAATTTAGGAACCTGCATGGATCATGCATAGGGTGGCTATGGCATTGTGGGTCCGCAATCAGCTTTTAAATGGTCCGATCCATGCCTGTACGGCGGTCCTCATACCCAGGTGCTCATACCCGCTTTACAACTCTAATTAGAATTGGCGTGAGATAATATAGCGAGTCAGTTGCAGACAAGAAGTAAGTAGTAACCATGGTAACAAAGTAAGAAAAATAGTTAATTTTACCCCTATTTGCTTAACAAATTTACAACCCAAAGTACATACAATTTCGAAGTTTACCACGATTATGTGGGCCTATCTCTCAATTTTTTTTGTGGGCCTGACAAACTTTGACATTCCTAATTGAAACTGGAGCATAATTGAAATCCATGGCCCAGGACCAAATCCACTAAATTTATCTTCGTCTATTTAATAGCATAATAACACGGTTCAAAAACCCTTCAACAGTGGTCGTCGATGGAGACTACCAGAAGAACACCGCCAGAGTTCCCAGATGATGTCGTGATGGAGATCCTCCTGAGACTCCCCGTGAAATCACTAATTCGGTTCCATTCCGTCTGCAAACACTGGTGCGACCTAATCCGATCTCCTAATTTCATTACAACGCACTATAACATTAATTGTGGTACCCAACTGGTTAACTACAAAGGATCTCTTGCCATGTTTTTTTTGAGAGACCTCTTGCACCTGTTGGTTCGCCTCCTAGGCACCGCTGCTTTGATATGTGAGTGCTGAATGATTGTGGCGGAACCAATCAGTCTTGGTGCAAACAACTTACTTTGAGACAACCAATGTATGAAGTTAGCTGGCCACTAGGGTTTTTCACCAAGGGGGACATTGATTTCGTGATTCTATCCATGTCTAAACCTCATCGGTCCATTTTGTGGGATCATGATACTGACGAGACCAACAATGTGATTTTCAGGAAAAAACGGCCCAGGCCATCCTTCCTCTACATTGAGAGTTTTGCTTCAGTGTATCGGTGAATGGTCTATGCCATTTGCACCATCCCTATGGGTTCATGGCATGTTTAAGTGGTTAATATTTTGCAGTATTATATTTTTCAATTAAGATGTTATTCCTCTGTTTAGTCCTGGCAACTATGTATGCCCCCTTATAGAGGAAATATATTCTAGCGAGTTCTCATAGTTTTTTTTTTTTTTAAATTCCTGAATGTGGATTGCGCGAAATAACAAGGTATTTAACCATGTTGATTTGAATACATACTCAGACCTCCGGCCAAAACAATCTACTGTGAGTGACCTCTCCACCCAGCTGTCGAGCTGGAAATGCCAATTTTGATGGCAGCTGGGTTATGGCATCAGGAAGGGGCGGTGCAGGGACGATTGTATTTGTACCCCAATCGTCAGGCCCATAATTGTTGTATCTCCTTCAAATCACAAATACCAGGTAAAAGAGAGACAAATCAAATGATATCATTTGTTATCAAATACCAAGTATCATCCGTACTAGATTCGTCAAACGGGCTGAACCAGCCTGTGCTAGAACGCTTGGAGGAGGACCCTCTGTTAGATGTGCTTCAAAAACTAAATGTTATTTTGTCCCACATAGCCACTTCTATCCTTCTTTCCACTCTTTATATTTACAAATGTTGTTATGGGTATTTGAGAGCCCAATAAGAAGAAGAGACTATGCAAGCTTGAGCCCACTAGCCAAAGCCCATATAATAACCGCGCGCGGCGTGGACTTGGACTTACATCTGCATAGTGGTCCCTATGGGATAGGACATGTGCTCTGATTAGAGTCCAAACACTATGGCGCACATCTTACCGAGATAACGCGTGCTGATGAGTGACATGAGGTGGCGAGTAGAACTAGTCGCTGAGATTCCTCGCCGTGTGAGCCTCGTCGATCATATTAGAATGATTGACACTGTATACCCTTAGTACTTTTATCCATGTCGCAGAGAGACGGTTAGGTGGTGCTACTTTAGCGTGACACCTCACGGCTATGAAAGATTCATCCTACCAGGACATTGCTAGGAAAGCAGCTGACTCCGAATCAAATCGACAATTGATGGAAAGGAAGATTCTCATTGCATTGCTCTTTATCATTTTCATTGGGCCCACCTACAAGATCTTATTGGATCATGCAGGATATGAATATAATAAAGGAGATGTAGACTCATTGGAGCACGAACTTCGGGACAAGGTAGGTGCTCATGGTCTACGAGATGACAATTGATCGAATCTGGGGGATACGAGGGATATATATATATATATATATATATGTATTGCAGTTGAGTGCGCCTGTTGCTAGCTCGTCTCGTATGAGTTTAGAGTATGGAACTCCCGAAATGCAGGTTCTCTCACAGTCACACACCAAGGCCACATAAACACTTTGGCAGATGATAGTAGTTGGAGATTGGGGGAGACTAGATGAACTGTAATTGTGCAACCCCACTGTGCGAGTGGGAGATGTTAGCATTTGGTGCGCCCATGTGGGGTGCCCAATGCAATTATCTTAATCTTATGGGGTTAGTTGCAACATTGCTTAAACCTGTGGGGTTAATAGCAAAGGCACAAACCCTAGGGGGTTATGTGCAAACTAGGTATAAGTCTGTCTATATAAGGAGACAGCCTCCTACACATATTATGTGAGACATAATAATGTACACTGCCTAAAGGCGCCAAATGGAGAACTCGTCATAGCACATCCTGAGATGTGTGAGCAGGGCCACTGATCTACTCAAGGGAGAAGGTTTAAGACTATGTTCACCTTCACCACAAGTGGAACAAGCCCTGTTATCACTAAGTGTCGATTCAAGTCCACAAGACATCGACATCACTACATCTCCGGAATCGACTCAAGAGTTCCTTTCTTTGTTTTTGAATCATGTGGGGGATTGGTAGATGTGCTTCAAAAACTAATATTATTTTGTCCCACATAGCCACTTCTATCCTTCTTTCCACTTTTTATATTTACAAATGTTGTTATGGGTATTTGAGAGCCAAATAAGAAGAAGAGACTATGCAAGCTTGAGCCCACTAGCCAAAGCCCATATAATAACCGCGCGCAGCGTGGACTTGGACTTGGGACGCCGGCGCGGCGTGTCGTTTCCTAGTCAGCGAGAATTATTTCATCCAAATTCTTTTTTGAATTATTTCAAACTTTCCAAAAAAAGGAAATTTTTCGTTACACCCATTTCAATGGGATTTGACTGAAATTTATCCTCCAAACTTAAGGAAATTTGATCACCTTTATTTCTCCATTAATTTCTGAAAATATTTTTCCAAAATAAAACATTCCCTTGTCCCATATAAACCCCTTCGTACAAACAACTTCACCATCATTTCTCTTCTTTATCCTCCTTGCTCTTGAGTCAGCCATGAACGAGTTCATGTTCCGAGTTTGGTGAGTGCACACCAACCGGGATGCGTCGTTGTAATCTGAAGGACAACCGCCTCAACATCTGCACCACGGAGGGAGTCCTACTGGGGGCAAAATTGTTCTTAATGTTGGGTTTTGACGTAGGTAACGCAGCGGAATAACAAAATTAATCATACTCAAAGCCCACCAAGGATCACAGGAAGAGACATCATAACATGATCAAGGACATAGAAGATGTGTACCTTTTGATTTGTGAGATCACACGAAGAATGATGTCCTCGTCTCTACGGTTGATCCACGTCTAGAGGTGAGATCTAGATTCTTCCTTCAATCAAGTGCTAGCTTGAACCCGGAGGAAGAGGGATGAAGATCAAAGCAACAAATCACCAAAGGCACAAGAGAGGGGCGGCCTCTCTTTGCCATCGGGTAGAGGGGCGGACGGGTGGCTAGGGTTTCGGCCCTAGCTCCTTGTCTTGCTCTCTCTTTTTGCTCTCTCCCACTTTTGTGTTATGACTAATAATAACTCATCTTGTGGGAAGGAAGCTAGAGCCTCCTTTATATACTCCAACAACTCCTTGTTGTTTCCATAAAAGAGTTTTCTTGTTCTAGTAGGACTAGAACTATTCCCTTCCTTGCAAATTAGTCCTACTAAGTTTGCAAGGTGTTGCACAATGATCCTTCTATTAATTAATCCATATTAATTAGTCCCAAATCTAGCTCTACTCTATTTGACGTGTGACCCCATAGGTTTCTATATAGTTGGTAGTAACTATTACTAACATGGAGCGGTGTCTAGCAACACATCCATGCAACCCAACCAATAGAAATAGTCAGTGATCCCGACAAACCTTTGTGCCCAATATGTCATATTGCATTATCCCTTTGTCTCCATATCCGGATTGGACACGAGACATAAATAGTCACACTCGTATATCCAATCCATAGTTCCTCGATCCTGGGAATATGCTTATACTTGCAGATAACATTAATATCTCTATATTAATTTATCTGAGTCTGGCCAGACATTCAATAAGCCTCATCCCTCGAGTGGCCGTGGATATTTACCCCCATTATGTGGGAGGGACAAATCCTATCTACATCACTACGATCTCTAAGCTTGCTTCCTATTACGCCCGATAGCCACCTTTATGATTACCCAGTTACGGTGTAACGTTTGATAACATCAAAGCGCAATATTTCACAACTAGAGTATCTAGTGACTTCAAGTCCAAGGATTGAAATAATATTAGCACTACGAAAAGCGATTGCGACTTCACATAATCTAATGTATCCTTTTCGTCGTGGGTCAATCCAGTATGCCATTACTCCTAACGCATACCCACGTGTTGGATCGTGATATCTCCATATCAATCCAACCCCATACTAGTCTATAGATGATTGTCCCATTAATCATTATAATTGACTAGGGATATTTAAGAATATAACACCTTATATTCTAAGGATTTCATTCATGTTATCATATCTCCATATCGATAACATAATGAATCGTAAATCCATATATTTGTCACAATTAATTGATTGCCTCTAGGGCACAATTCCAACAGTCTCCCACTTGCACTAGAGTCAATCTCCTGCATCATATGCCTATTGATCTAGCGCGGTCCTCCACGCTTACACTGCGTAGGGGCGAGACATATGCTGGCACCTTGCAAATATTCACATCTCCTCCATCAACAATTTGATTGAGATTGAATATTCTGAATAAATGCATCTTATGCATTAATTTACTCAGTCCTCTATGTTAGAATCAGTGACTGAATCTTGCCTGGAACCTTTCCAGCTCACAGTCACTCCCTCTAGCACAATACATAAAACTCGACTATAACCTGAAATCTTCTTTGTCAGATGGAAGTTCTCATTACTGTAACCCCTTACAGTAAACATTTCCTATATTCCATTAATCAAGAGTTCATCCTTTATTCCTTCTCAAGTACTTAGGGATAATCTTGATAATTATCAAGTGACACCTCACTTGGATTTGATTGGTATCTTTGTGTCATGCTCCATGACACGTCTGGCCTAGTACATCTCATGGCATATCTCGTGAATCTAATTCATACGGTCCATTCCCAATCTAATTGGTAAGACATTTAGCCTTCCAAAGACTAATTCCATGTGACATGGGTAAGAATCAGTATTCTTTTCACGTTGAACCATTTCAACACCTTGTCAATATATGTACCATGACTCAGGCTGAACAATTACTTTAATCTATCTCCATAGATTTTATAGATTGTCTCGCCTAAGTCAATTATTGGAAATCAATTTCTCTAGCCAATCTTTAATAGATTGCAGAGTAGAGACATTATTCCCAATGATTAGTATGTCTCTACATACAAGACCAGAAATTTAACTATGCTCCCACTAACCTTCTTGTAGACACAAGTATCATCTTCAATTTTGATGGAACCAAACTCCTTTGATTGCATCATTAATTTGAAGAGTCCAACTCCTAGAAGCTTGATTCAATCTATAAACAGATTGCTACAAGCAGGATACGAATGGATTTAAGCATCACAACTGGGAAAGATTTCGTCATAGTCTATGCTATGAACTCACATGAAATCCTTACCCAACCAATTGTCCCTTAAAGGTAATCATATTACCATCCATGTTGGTTTCCTCATAACCTACTTGTACCCTATGGGTCCTACCCATTCAGGTGGTTCCACCAAAGTCCATACTTTGTTGGTATACATGGACTCCATATCATATCCTATGGTTCCAAGCCATTTCTGAGAGTATGGCCCACACGTGGCCTTCTCATAGGTTGTAGGCTCATCTCGATGAGCAATATATCACGGGTTATGAGATATTCTTATTTCTCTAGTCCCTTGACATATCCTACCTAATCTACAAGGTTCTTGTGTTTTTCTGAGTAGGTTGCTCCACAACACCTTGTGATCCTGCTCATGTTCCATCAAACGGATTAATGTTCTATTGTGGTTCTTGAATTTTTCAAGTTCTACTGTCCTCCCACTGTTTCTTTTAGAGACAATCTCTTCCTAGAAACACTGTGGTTCGAGAAACAAACAGTTTGTTCTTGATTAGGTTGTAGAAATAATATCCTTTTCAGGATATCCCACAAAACATTTATCCGACTTGGGTCCAAGTTTATTTGTAAACTCTTTTACATAAACCTCATAACCCCAAATATTTATGAATGACATACTACGATACTTCCTAGTCCATATCTCATATGGTGTTTTTCATAATCCGTTTTTGATGGAACAAGGTTAAGGGCGAAATTTGCTGTAATTAGAACATAGCCCCTAAAAGTATACTGGAAGTTCTGTTTGACTCATCATGGTCCGAACCGTGTCCTACAAGGTTTGAACTCTCCTTTTAGACACGCCAAACCCATGTGGTGTGCTAGGTGGAGCGAGTTTTTTTGGATCATATCCAATACTCCCATAGATTCTTGTCAAACTCTTGGCTCAAGTATTTTCTTCTATGATCCAATCGTAGAGTCTAAATACCTTTTCCAAGTTGGTTCTCTACTTCATTCCTGAATACTTTGAACAATTCAAAGGATTCTGATTTGTTTCTTCATAAGATACACAAATCCATATTTCTCTGATCCTATCAGTAAATATGATGAAGTACTAAAACCATCTTTAGTATTTGTGCTTAGCGGCCTTCATACATCAATATGTATGATCCCCAAAAGATCATATCCTTGCCTAATAAGTCTTACATGTCTCATATGATTCAATAATCAAATGAGTCCCAGAAATCCATCCTAATGGAGTTCTAGATATGTATCTCTTATTTATGGGGCCTAAACGATAATGCTAAAGATAAGTGAAGTTCATATCATTATATGCAAACCTCTAGGTATTAATGTTATAGATGAAATTATCATGATCATGGATATAGAATCCACTTAGACAAAATTGCATTACAATAATGCATACCATAATAAATGGAACAACATTTGTCCTTTCATTATAATAAGGAGCTTTCTTGTCCAAACAAGAAACTATGATAATGGTCCTACTCATAGCAGGGACATTATCGCTTTTGTCTAATTCATGAACAATTTCTGAAAGGTAGAAATAATTTCCTACGGCTTTTCAGCAACCCTTTGCTTCATAGCCCCACGTGTAGGATTATTTCTTCCTTATCCAATTGTCTTTGTCTCTTGAGATCCTACACATTTCTATAAATGTGAGATCCTCATCTAGTATCATATACTCTTGATGATGAGATAGACACATTGAATTTTATAATAAAATACCCAAGTCGGAATTCATAATTCCTTTATTATTTTTTTCCATGTACTTTGGGTAGTCTCTCTTCCTCTACACCACCTATGGGACTTCGAGGCAACTTGGTTTTAGCAACAGGCTTGCTTTATACTCATGGTTTCGGCGCAAACCATTTGCCCTTACCCATTATGAGTGTTTTATTTAGTGATTTTTCAATCATATTGAGTAAATCAACTTTAAAACTGTAATTGCATCCAATGCAATTCTTGGTCCACTTGGGAGAATAACTATATATTCTTTATCTATCTTATAGATAACTCCCAATATCTAAGCTTTCAATCCTATTGAGTTAGTTTAGTTTGCGCTTCACCTCTTGCTTCAGCAGCCACACATTACTAACTTGTGTCGTCGCGTCATATCTCGATGAAGTAATTCGCCTTGCTTTGGCAAACCCGAACTTATTCCATCTTGACCATGACGAGTGCTAAGTAAGAGATTGCAAAGTGGAGCAACTCCTTAAGCCTTTCATGACAAGCTCGTATGATCATATCATATGCCTCCAAATTTCTCATCTTGCTTCCAAAGCTCAGAGTCCATGGGAGCTTGACATGAGACAAGTTACATCCAAAGAACCATTCTTTGATGTTCCTTCCATAAGGCTTTAGTGCGTTTTGGTAGTTGGTGGGAAGAGAAATTTATGCTCTACAATGTACAACATATTTCCTTTACTTGAGAACAATTCTCGATTTTATACCAATCTAGAAAATGGATTCCAGATATCTTGTCCATCTCATGGACATAAAGTCGCGTTTGTTTGTTTAATGCGATGGGTATTCAACACTTATAGGATTATGCAAAGCATTGTGACGTATAACTATATTCAACAAGGATTTAAATTATTAAATATAGCCCCCCACTATTTTTCTCGGATTAATAGCCATCACCATTAATGCGGAAAATATTTTATTTTCTAGTGGGTCCAAGATCCCTTTTCACTTCTTCTTGAGCTTGCTTTGGCAAGTCACCCAAGAATTGGTTATTAGGTAGGAACCATTCCAATTGCATCCCATGCAACTCTTGGTTCAATTAGGTGAATAACTCTTTATTCTTTATCCTTTAGATAACACCTAATTGTCATGCCTCTAAGCTCATCAATCCAATTGACTCTTGCCTAGTTGCGTCCAACCTCTTGTTTTCAACATACACGCATTACTAGCTTGCGTCGTCCGCAACACACCATGGAAATTAAAATCGCCTTGCTTTGGCAAGCCCGAATTTTAATAGGCCATGATCATGAAGGGTGTTTTGACAAGAGAAGGCAAAACGCAATATTTAATTGAGGGATTTCTTTTAAGTTGTTTGGTTGATCTTATCAACATGGTCTACTTATTTGGATTGGGCCATCCACAATAAAAGACCAACTTTGTTTGCTATTATCTTGTTATTGTTTTGCTTGTAGCGCCATACACACAAAATAAATAACAAGGCATGAATAATAAACATCCACAAAATAAAAACGTGGCATGGATATGGCCTCTAGACTAATGATATTAGCAAGCCAATGATAATATCTAATTTCCCTAAAGTGCCGAGCTCATCTCCATGTGATCCACCATAGCTGCGCGCCTAGGGATGTCTTTTGGCTCCTTTGGTTCTCCAGTCTTCTTCTCCATGTTCTTGGCTATCATCTAAATATTTCTAATTCTAGCCTAACATCTAGAATAAATAAATAATAAAGCCTCACATGTCGAGGAGAAAAAGAACGACTCGCAGGCCGTAAAACTTAATTAATTATTACATTAATTTGATCAGCTCGCAGGCCGTAAACCAAACCACAAAAACAATAAACATCCAAATCCTAGGCCATATCCATCCACCATGCAATAAAGCACATAATACAGTTAAAACCAATTTTTAACGCGCTTGTTTAATTTTAATGAAATTGGGTAACTAGGGTTTCACAACGGTCCAAAGGGTCCAAGCCAACAAGTGGCCCGAACCCTAGGACCGCCGCACGCCTAAGTGGTCGCGGCCTTGCTTGGCGCGCAAGGGAGGGGCGGGCGGCTAGGGTTTCGGCCCTAGTCCCCTTCCTCCTTCCTTGTTGCCCAAGCAAGGTTGTTTCCATATGGATTTATTTCCATAATTTTATTTCAATAATTGAAAACCCCTTTTCAATCATGTGCCCATGAACCCTAATTTTTCAAGAACCTAATTATTCACATCCTATGTGATTAAACTCACCAATTCTAACATCCAATGTTAAATTGGGTCTTGTTTGATTGAATCAAATTCAATATTGCATCTACTATGCCAATTTTTCAGTTTTCGCGTAATAAATAATAATACGGTGTATGAACTGAAATCGTAAACACTTAATATCATGTTATGCTCTACGACCTGTGGCTCTGATACCACTGTTGGGTTTTGACGTAGGTAACACAGCGGAATAACAAAATTAATCCTACTCAATGCCCACCAAGGATCACAGGAAGAGACATCATAACATGATCAAGGACATAGAAGATGTGTACCTTTTGATTTGTGAGATCACACGAAGAATGATGTCCTCGTCTCTACGGTTGATCCACGTCTAGAGGTGAGATCTAGATTCTTCCTTCAATCAAGTGCTAGCTTGAACCCGGAGGAAGAGGGATGAAGATCAAAGCAACAAATCACCAAAGGCACAAGAGAGGGGCGGCCTCTCTTTGCCGTCGGGTAGAGGGGCGGACGGGTGGCTAGGGTTTCGGCCCTAGCTCCTTGTCTTGCTCTCTCTTTTTGCTCTCTCCCACTTTTGTGTTATGACTAATAATAACTCATCTTGTGGGAAGGAAGCTAGAGCCTCCTTTATATACTCCAACAACTCCTTGTTGTTTCCATAAAAGAGTTTTCTTGTTCTAGTAGGACTAGAACTATTCCCTTCCTTGCAAATTAGTCCTACTAAGTTTGCAAGGTGTTGCACAATGATCCTTCTATTAATTAATCCATATTAATTAGTCCCAAATCTAGCTCTACTCTATTTGACGTGTGACCCCATAGGTTTCTATATAGTTGGTAGTAACTATTACTAACATGGAGCGGTGTCTAGCAACACATCCATGCAACCCAACCAATAGAAATAGTCAGTGATCCCGACAAACCTTTGTGCCCAATATGTCATATTGCATTATCCCTTTGTCTCCATATCCGGATTGGACACGAGACATAAATAGTCACACTCGTATATCCAATCCATAGTTCCTCGATCCTGGGAATATGCTTATACTTGCAGATAACATTAATATCTCTATATTAATTTATCTGAGTCTGGCCAGACATTCAATAAGCCTCATCCCTCGAGTGGCCGTGGATATTTACCCCATTATGTGGGAGGGACAAATCCTATCTACATCACTACGATCTCTAAGCTTGCTTCCTATTACGCCCGATAGCCACCTTTATGATTACCCAGTTACGGTGTAACGTTTGATAACATCAAAGCGCAATATTTCACAACTAGAGTATCTAGTGACTTCAAGTCCAAGGATTGAAATAATATTAGCACTACGAAAAGCGATTGCGACTTCACATAATCTAATGTATCCTTTTCGTCGTGGGTCAATCCAGTATGCCATTACTCCTAACGCATACCCACGTGTTGGATCGTGATATCTCCATATCAATCCAACCCCATACTAGTCTATAGATGATTGTCCCATTAATCATTATAATTGACTAGGGATATTTAAGAATATAACACCTTATATTCTAAGGACTTCATTCATGTTAGCATATCTCCATATCGATAACATAATGAATCGTAAATCCATATATTTGTCACAATTAATTGATTGCCTCTAGGGCACAATTCCAACACTTAAGAACAGCGAATTCGGTTCCGTGCCTCGACACTTCAGATCGATAAGTCTTTCCCATTTTCTGTATTTGTTTTTATAATCAAACCTCTATCTAAATATTTTTCCAACACCCTCAGCCTAGGCAGGCTGTATTGTGCATTATACCAGTCCTGGAGGCAACAATTTTAGGTCTGGTTCGACCCAAAAGAAAAGGACTCCCTATAGTAGGCCAGTTTCGGTTAGGCCAAGATAGTCCATTCATTATTTTATACATATTAATTAATATGGATAATATCTTAATTTCTTTTTGCCAAATATTTGAAAAGTTTCAATATCGAAATAGTAAAGACTAATTTGGCATAGAATTTTGTCGTTCAAATGGGCCGTGGCGCGCGCCCGTTGTTTGGGACGTCTTCGGTCCTGGGACAATTACGGGCTCTTCGGTGGGGCCGGGATAGGCTGGTGGGCCAAACGTTGGAACCTGCCCGGACCATGCATAGGGTGGCTAGGTCCAGTTTAGGCCTATCATGGGTTCACATCGATTCAACATCTAAATGGTCAGGTCCATGCCTGTTCGGCGGTCCTCAGACCCGATTAATAACTTCAATCATAAGTGACGTGAGATAATAGGGCGAGTAACTGGTAAGAAGTACTACATCCGTTCCTTCTCTATGTCATCACATGACTTTCGAGAGTCACTTTGAACGGGTGATTTGGTCGACAAAATGATATGAGAATTTGGTACCTTTTTATGGTATCGTGCATCATAATTTGCTTTACAACCCCATGAAAAACTTACCAAATTTTTGCATGTTTTGCTAATCAAATTGTAGGGAGATTAAGCACCGCGAGAGGAGCACCATAGTATGATCTGTGACACCCACTTACCCAAAATGTCAACCTTATGAGTTAGGGCTGAAATCATACTATATCAACCATGAACATCATGTCCACATCCCGATGTGGGACAAACTGTTCACACATGATACCCAACACAAATAACTGGTTTAAAGTGACTCTCGAAAGTCGTGCGATAAGCATAGAGAAGGAACATAGGTAGTAATAGAGTTGCAACAATAGAGTGCTTACTCACAAGAAGTTACAAAGTACGTACGAAAAAAAGTTAATTTTAGCCCCATTAGCTTAACAAATATTCAACCCAAAAAACAAACATTTTTAGGATTACAATGAAGGTGTGGGCCTGAAAAACTATGACATTCCGGATTGAAACTGGAGCCCAATTGAAATCCATGGGACCAAATCCAACGTATTTATAATAGCCTAATAACGAAGTTGAAAACCCTTCAAACAGTTTCGTCTCTCTTTTTCACTGTCGTCGTGGATGGAGACTACCAGAAGACATAAATATCTACCGCGATCTGCTTGTAAGTCTACTGAAGCAGTCTTTTACCCAGAAAGGAAGAGAAGAAGAAGAACAACAACACCACTGCCGCAGTTACCAGAAGATGTGGTAAGGGAGATACTACTCAGACTCCCCGTCAAATCACTGGTCCGGTTCAATTGCGTCTGCAAACCCTGGTACGACCTAATCCGATCTCCTAATTTCATCGCCGCCCACTATAAAATCACCTCCTTGAAGAAGAAAGCCTCAATATTTTATTGTGATGATGATCATCATTCGTATAGTCACTCTTCTCCCTTCACAGTCTCGTTCCGCATCTCTGATGTCCACGTCAAATTAACTATCCCTGCTCGCTCTCAACCACTATTGGTGGGTTGTTACAAGGGATTAGTGTGCTTATGCCTCTCACGTAGTCGTCACCATGAGTTTCTTCTTTGGAATCCTGCCACCACCCAGTCCAGGATCATCCGTATCACATGCCTTAACCGTATAAAATATAGACAGTATTATTCCGGGCTTTGCTTTGATTCTGCAGCCAATACTCACAAGATTGTAAGGATTAGATTCTTTCTAGAGGATAATAAAAAGTTTGGGAATATTACTGTACCAGAAGGAAAGGTTTATGTGATTGCCTATGTGTACACATTGAATAAAGACTCCTGGAGGATGAAAAAGTTGTTTGCCCCATGTCGGTTGCCCAATGGAGGGCATATGAGCGAGGTAACACATCTAATGAAGTTCATGTGCTGGATGGTGTTTGGTGGATCCGGCGGTGACAAAGACAAGTACATTCTCTGTTTAAACACGGTCGATATGGTGTTCAAGCTTATTGAGTTGCCATGTGGCCGTCACATTCATTGTTGTACCAAACTGGTTGACTACAAAGGATCTCTCGCGATGTTTGTTTTCGAGAGACCTGCTGCACCTATTGGTTCGCCTCCAAGACATTGCTGTTTTGACATGTGGGTGTTGAATGATTGCGGTGGAACCAATCAATCTTGGTGCAAACAACTTACTTTGAGACCTCCAATGTCTGATGTTTACAGGCCACTAGGGTTTTTCACTAAGGGGGACGTTGATTTCGTGTTACTGTTCATGTCTAATCCAGGTCGTTACATTTTGTGGAATCATGATAATGACGAGACCAACAATGTGATTTTCGGGAAAAACTGGCCCATGCCATCCTTCCTCTACAGTGAGAGTTTTGCTTCAGTGTATCGCTAAATGCTCTATGCGACATCTGCGACATCACTATGGGTGCATGGCATGTTTAAGTGGTTAAGATTTTGCAATTTTTTTTCTTCATATAAGATGTTCTTCGTATGTTACGACGACTTCAGAGGAGTTGTAATAATGACTATCTCTTGCGATGAACGATTTATAGTTCTGCCCTAGGTTACCAGAATTCGCTGAAGTACTAGCGATTCACGATCTACATCGCCCGTCCCGATTCGTGGGTCGTTCGCGATTTGGATCGGTAGTTTCAGCGTTCTGGCTTCAACTTTAAGAAAAAAACACTACGATGCAAAAATTGACAATTAAATGCAAATAAATTTACTTACAGGTCGACGGAGAACATTCGCGGTCGCTCGTCGAGTGACGATGTTTCAGTTTCCGGCGGAAAAAGAGGGAGAAACAGAAGACGAAGAACAATATTGGCAAAGAATGTTGACGAAAGAATGATGTTTCAGAATCCGAGACTATTGGTAACTGTTTGACCAACGCTTCAGTTCCCGACGGATTTCGTGGGATTATTGCTCTCGGAAACGTGGGTATAATTAGTCTATTAGTGGAGGAATTGCATAGTTTTTTTTTTGAAATAGAGGAATTGCATAGTTAGTGGGACTCTATTGGTAAATTTTGGTTAGGTGCATAAAATTGAGGTTATTTCCCAATTAAAATCTTCCACGTCATTTTATGGTTACACAATTAATTAGTTTTTTTTCTCAAACAAAAAAAAGTACGCTATATATATATAGTAATCTTTTTTTTAGAAGTGTTTCTTTTTTTTGAAAAGTATATATATAGTAGTCAGATATACATGTATACATATACAAATCCCTTATTTTATTTAAGGGTAAAAGACAAAAACCACCCCTCGAATATGGGGTATATACAAAAAAACCCCTCGTGTTCGGGGATATACAAAGACCACCCCTGTCACTAACGGACGTTGGACAAATACCACCCTTTTGTTAATGTCAGTTAAGAGGAGGGTGCAAACTGGCTTTTTTATGACCATTTTGCCCCTATTTATATATATATATTTTTTTTTTGTTAATGTTCTTGTTTGTTCTTGAACACCGCCACCACAACCACCACAACAACAACCACAACCACAACCACCACCACCACCACCACCACCACCACCACCACCACCACAACAACAACAAAACAAACAAGGGTACCCAAGACACAAATCTTAACAAGATGAACCAAATGAACAATTAACAGTTTAACACCATTGACCTCTTAAACCCACCTGAAACTTCAACCTCCAACAACACCAACCTGCCTTCATCCACAACCGAACACAACACCTGAAACCATCACTATCTCCTTCCCCACAACCACCAAACTCAATCAACTACCTCCAAAACCCAAGTCCACAGTTCCTCCTTCACCTGCAAACCCATCACAGCCACTGTGAAGTACCCCCAGTATTGTTGGATTTACGAATTAGAACTTCAAAAACATCAATCTGGTAATTTTGATCATCCTGGTAAACTTTATCATCAAAAAAAAAAATCTGTCAACAGTTGAATGTTTGACCGGAGAAGAAGGAGAAGGAGAACCGACATCGAGGCGGCGATGGTTACTGTTGCGTTGCGTTGACCTCTAGACAGTGCCGGACCAAGGGGTGGAATTCGAATCCGACCAAGTTGTGGTCCGATTTCCAGAGCATTTGCCGGTGGTGTGGACGGCGCACGATTGGCCGCGTTGGAGGACGAACGGAGGTTGGCTGCGACTGGGATTCGTCGTCGTCGGAGGAGCTGAGAGAATAGAAATTGCTGTGGGGGGGGGGGATTCCGAAACCGACCCTCGACGGCGCGTATGTCTTCTCATCGACCCAACCCTTAAACACCCTCCCGAACCCGCCTTCACCCAACACCGTGTCCGGCCTGAACTCCCGAGTCGCGCTTCTCACAGTGTAACTGAACACCTTCAAGTTCGGCGTTATGATTTGACCGATCGGAGCCACTACCTCCGTCGCCGCCCAAGAGCCGTCGTCTGTTCCTCCAAATAAACAACCACAACTTTTGTTGTCATGGGTGAGGCATTTGTGTGGTCTAGGTTTGATTAGAGAGAAAGAACGGCATAGAAGAATGTGGGATAAGGATAAGGAGCATTTATGTGAGGGCATATTTGTATTTTCGCCCCCTCCATTAACTCCATCTACTGACTTAACTCTGACAGGGGTGGTCTTTGTATATCCCTGAACACGAGGGTTTTTTTTGTATATACCCCGTACTCGAGGGGTGGTTTTTGTCTTTTACCCTTTATTTAATTATTCTGATAAAAGGACGTTTAGTGATACTAATCAGATACATTTCAATTTAAAAAAAAAAGAATTCATTTCATAATGCGCTAATTTAGATTATATAGTATAGTACATATATGATATATGATGCATGATATATTAAATACATATAATAGTACTAATAAAAAAATATATATATTTATATATATTATAAATATATATATATAGAACGTTCCCGAAAAATGACCCGCGAACTAGACAAGCGAATTACGATTCAACTAAGCAATTTGAAGAAGCCTACCCCCAGCGTACCGCGATCCGGCCACCCTAGCGTACCATGATCTCGTACCCGTACCGTGAACCGCAGCGAACTGCGATCCTGGTAACCTTGGTTCTGCCAACCATGTATGCTTCCCTTACCGAGGAATGATATAGTAGCGTGCTTGACTCTATACATTTTTACTAGCATATCTTTTGTTAGAATTGATTAATTTTTTATTTCTCTAAAAAGAATTAATATTTTAAAAATCACCCTGCCCATACTCGCCCGACTTAAATGAGTTTGGATCCTATTAATGCTTTAAAAGTCGTCTGATTGGACTCAGGTGAGGCTGACGCCGTTGGAGAAGAAATTTCCGGTGGCCTGCAATTTTTGTCTAGATGTGAGCTCGGTATTGAAATGCTCAACTCTCATCTCGTTTTCTCTCAAAAGTCAAAAGAAGATGAGTGACCCCATCTTTGTGTATGAAATCTTATGCCTTAGCTGTAGATTATATTTTTTGATATTGCTTCGTGAGAATGAAGCTTAAATTTCATTGTTGTAAGAAAACTAAAATTTAATGTCATAGTAAAAAGGTTTAAAACTGGTTACCGGACGATAATGGGTTATACTGAACTGTTAATAACCCACCCAAGAACACCTAAATGTTTAAATGTGTGGAGCGGGTTCGAATCATTTACTTATGTACCCATTTATAAACGAGTTGAACCCGTCATTATCTCAAGAAAGGGCAAATTAAATTATATCATGTGTTATCACAAATACCAAGTATCATCCTCACTAGATTTGTCATACAGGTTGGACAAGCTTGTGCTCGAAACTGTTATAACGAGGGTGCCAAGAACGCTAAAAGAAATTAAGAACGAGAACAAGAATTTAACGTGGTTCACTAACGATCACGTTATAGCAACCTCCACGACAGGAAACCAGAGTTTGTCATCTGATCAGAGGGAGAAACCTTGAATAACAACATAGTGCACCACACAAAACTAATGTCACGAAATACATCAATATATAGGAATAAAAAACCCTAATTTGCAGCCCGAATCAGCCAAAACCTCCATAGGCCCAATCCTGCTCGTGGGAGCACATTCAGCTCGTGCGAGCTTACGTCATGGGAGCACACGTCCGTTGGTGCGAGTTCCTGTCTGGTCGTGCTAGCACAATCCTGACTTGCTGCAATTTCTTTCCTGTCCTTTGCTGAGTTATTATATTGCTAACTTGGTTGATTCAAGTCATTCCAACAGAACGCTTGGAGGAGGACCGTTGGCCTATAGGCCCGTCGTATTGTGCATTGGAACGGTCGTGGAGGCAACAATTCTATGTCTGTTTCGATCCAAAAGGAAAGGTCTCCTTGTAACAGGCCAGTTCTGGTTAGGTCAAGATAATCCAACGATTATTTATACATATTGATTAATATGTATAATGTCTTAAATTTGTTTTACCAAATATTGGAAAATTTTCAATATAGAAATAGTAAAGACTATTTCGGCATAGAAGTTGGTGGTTCGAACGGCCGTGGTGGGCAGGCCGTGGTCAGGGGCTGACTTCGGTCCTGGGCTGGTTACGATCTCTACGGTGGGGTCAGGATAGGCTGGTGGTCGCCAAATTTAGGAACCTGCCGGGCCTTGCATAGGGCGACTAGGGGCTGTTTAGGCGTATCGTTAGGGATGCAATTCAAACCGGAAAAACAGCAATCCAAGCCGAACCGGGCAGTTTGGTTTGGTTTGGTTCGATTTGGAACCTGTTACGGTTCCGTCCAGGTTTGTAAAAATCACAAACCGTATAATATGGTTGAGATACCACAAAACCATAAAAACCCAACCGAACCGTTTATGTAGCATATATACTAGGTTATACAACTACCAAACTTGAGAACCTACACATTTATCATATACAGTATTGTAGATAGTGCTTTCTGAGCTGACAGATCTTGGCCACGTGGCAACCATCCAGCACACCATATTGTGCTCCACACACACTGGATCACCAGCCGAGCTGATCCATGTGGGGGCTGCGAGACAGGGCCCTGGCATACCACTGCACAGGACTTGTAGGGACTTAGTGGTTTGGAGGCTAGAGAAAGTCCTGTCGCGTGCGAGCCAAGCCCGCGCGCGACCTTTAGTAACTGCTTTTGAGAAATTTATGGCACGAGCTCCATAAACCCGGTCAATCCGGTCAAACCCGGTCAACCCCATAACGGTTTCGGTATTCGCGCATAACGTGCTGTAACGGTCCCTGTATATACGGACGAACGTGCCGTTGTGGTTAAGCTAATTAAGCCGCCATTGATGGGCGCATTAACCACACTACAACGGTCACATTCTCCATTATATATAGATCGTTAACCTTTCCATACAAAGGAGGACACACTAGCCATACGCGGAAGCTCTGCCAAACCTCTGTCTCTCTCTCAGACATTACTACTGCCTTACTCTCTCCCTACACACAACCCAACTCTTCCTGTGCTATCTCTGATCCTCTACATACGGTGTACACGGAGGTCTCCCCGCCGGAATCTCTTGTACACATTTTGGTGAACCCGACGTGAACTTACCAGCAAAAGCAACCATGTCTCAGGAAGATGATGTTAGCAACATATCGCCTTCCACCGAAGCCGCTTCAGGAGAGGAGGCCCGCCGTACTCCTACAGCCACCGGTGATGCCCTGACGCTAGAGACCTTGGATGCTACCATCCAAAGTCAGGGAAAAGCTCTCAAAGCTCAATCTGCGCAGCTAGAACGGATCATGGCCGTTCTGGGCACTCTTGCGCCAAATCCTTCACCAGCCACCGCTGTTTCTCCGGGAGGAGGAGCCCCTGCCGCTCCAGGACTGGGAGTGTCAACCACACCTCCCAACCCTAATCTGCAGACTCCACCGGTGACTACGCAGCTGCCTTCAATTCAAGGGTCAACAGCTCAAATGTTGCCTCTCGCTACTCATACTCCTCAGCCTCCGGCCCTGGTACCTAACCCGGCTTCGCAGTATCCCTTGCCTCCTCCAACGGCGATCTGGGGCAATGCGAACGGCCAATATGTCCCCAACCCTCCGGCGGCATACGTGTCGCCTCCGCCTGCGGCAACCCCTCCTCCTGTTACCGAGGGAAACATTCCTGAATGTATGACGTCCCTGCAGAAGCGCATGGACACTATTCTGGCTCACCAATCATTCGCGGATACCATCATCCCGAAGCTAGACAACGATCCACCCATCCCGCGAGAGATCTATCTCATGCCTAACCCGGTGGGGTACAAGGCTCCTAAGTGGGACAAGTTCGAAGATGTCAATGGAAACGCTCATGAACATGTCATGCGTTTCATCGATGTCATGGGGCCATATGGAGCTGATCCCAAACTGCTGATGCGAGAGTTCCCAAAATCCTTGGGGAACGTAGCGTACAAATGGTACCGGACGTTGGAGGCCGTGTCCGTGAAGACTTGGGACGACATGGTCCAAAAGTTCTACACCAAGTTCTTCCAGATGGAGGAAAAGGTGACAATGATCCACCTCTCGCGGATGTATCAGAAGCGCGAGGAGGACGGGATAACCTTCATCAAGAAGTTCAGAGCGAAGTCCTTGGAATGCAAAGATCCGATGCTCGAAAGTCGGCTTGTAGAGATATGCATGCAGTGCATGCGAGATGAATACAAAGGTATGCTCATCAACCTACAAACACCTACGTTTTCAAAGCTAATCGAATGCACGAAGAACATCGAACCTATAGTGGAGAGGCAGAAAAAGAAAAACGCTCCGGAGCGATCTTCGAGCGGTACTACCTACAAGATCGGGAGATTCAGCTATAAAAGGGGACGCGAAGCCGAAGTCAATGCAGTTTCACCCCAGAAGCAGGCGAAGACTGTGAACTTCGACGCACCACCTCTGCCATGTTCGATGGAGGAAGCAAGCGACCTCTGCAGGCAGTGGCGCAAGGACGGTTTCCTACCACCGCTCGAGAGGGCACCCTCCATGGAGATGGTAAGGGACCCGAAGTGGTGTGAGTACCACGGCAAGGTCATGCATCCCACAGTAGACTGTAAGAAGCTCAGGATCGTCTTCAGCCAAAAGATGAAGAATGGCGAGCTGATCGTCAGCGACCACAGGAAGGATGTGCGCAACAACCCACTTCCTGCCCATACGGAGCAAGACTCGAAAGGTAAAGAGGTCGCCATGATTTCGATTGTGGATCTGGAAGAGGTCGCAGAGGATGGTCTACCCATCATTGCCGAAGTCCATGATGATGAGGATTACAGCATGGACACGGAGGACGAGCGTGCCGACCGGATGAAGGGGTCGCACGGCTTCAGCAGATTCTTTGACGAGATGAACTTCTCAGAGAAATGCCGGACAGAAATGACGAAAGCGATCTTAAGGATAGAAGAAGACTATGAGGAGGATCTCGTAGTCTCCAATGGGAAAGTCATCAGGGCGTCTCGCTCTACAGAAAAGATTATGACCTTTTCGGCCAGCGACAAAAAGACAGATGCGAGCCACCAGAGGCCTCTGTATGTGACGGCCATCATCAATGGCGTCGAGTTCAAAAGAGCATTTTTCGACGGAGGAGCAGCGGTTAACGTCGTTTCACTCCATACACTGAAGCTAGCAGGAATCCCCGAGTACAAGATCGTCAGGCGTCCATCTCCGCTGATGGGATTTGGAAGCGATTCCAGGATGACGATAGGATGGATCCGCCTGGGCGTCCAGATCGGCAAAATCAAGTGCTCAGCGAAGTTCTATATCATAGATGCGAACACTATGTATCACATGATTATAGGTCGAGCCTGGATTCATCGCTTTGACGCGGTTCCTTCAACAGCTCATCAAGTCATGAAGGCTATTTGGAACGACAAAATAGTCAAGATACCGGCTTCGACGAACCCATTCAATCTGGATGAAGCACATCTCAGCGAGGCGGTGTGGTTCACCGAGATGGCGGACGAGCAAACACCGGGACCATTCAACCCTACTCATTTACCCCTATGGGAAGATATCAAGGATCAGTCACCTGCGGGAGTGATTTTGACAAGGGAAGATGCCAACGAAAAGCCGCCCACGCGGGAAGAGGCGCCGCGGATCGCTTATCAGCGAAATAACGTGTATACTCTGAAGAGAATAGCAAAGCATGACCCCGAAGGCAATGAGATAGAGAGTTTCTACGCCAATGGGAAGAAGTGCTATCGCATATGAAGGTGCGCGGGGATGTCCCCACGCGGGCATGGGGATATCCCTGAGCAAATTAACCAAGTCGAGCAAATTGCGGTAACGGAAGAGCCAATGCAGAGCACTCCAGATGAGAAGCTCAAGGAAGCACCCGAATGTATGGAAGACAAACCCCGACCGCAAAAGCAAGAGCTAAAGGAGGTGTTCCTAAGCCCGAACGAAGAAAAAAGAAGGCCAGTCTTTCTAAGTGCGGACCTCACAAGCGAGGAGGAGAAGGGACTGCTACAGCTCCTAACTGAATACAGGGATGTGTTCGCATGGGAGTATGATGAGATGCCCGGTCTGGACACAAGTATCACTATGCACCGTTTAGACATCATTCCGGGGTCTAAGCCGGTAAAGCAGAGCACAAGAAGCTTCAGGCCGGAGCTTAACGTGAAGATCAAACAGGAGATTGTCAAACTCCTGGACGCCAAGTTCATAGAGCCGAATCATCATCCCACATGGCTGGCCAACATTGTGCCAGTGGTAAAGAAGAACGGACAGCTTCGCATCTGCGTGGATTTTCGGGATCTCAATCGTTTCTGCCCAAAAGACGATTTTCCACTCCCCAACATTGATCTGCTTATTGACTCGACGGCGGGTCATCGCATGTTCAGTTTTATGGACGGATTCAGCGGGTACAACCAGATCAAGATGGACCCTGAAGATGCGCGGAAAACTGCATTTATTACTCCCGTGGGGGTATTCAACTACAAAGTGATGCCATTCGGTCTCAAAAACACGGGCGCAACCTATCAGCGGGCCATGATGGCCCTGTTCCACGACATGATGCACAAGGAAGTGGAATTCTATGTGGACGACCTGGTGGTTAAATCCAAGCAGGAGGCAGATCGCTTGGCGGATTTGCGGAAAGTCTTCAATAGATGCAGACGTTTTCAACTGAAGATGAATCCCATGAAGTGCGCGTTCGGGGTAACATCAGGGAAGTTCTTGGGATGCGTAGTGCATCGCCAAGGAATCGAGCCCGATCCTGCGAAAGTATCAGCCATCACTGGAATGACGCCGCCCCATAACCAAAGTGCCTTGAAGACATTTTTGGAAAAGCTATCATATCTGCGAAGATTCATCCCAGCGATTGCCGAAATCACCTGCTGTTTTAGTGCCCTTCTCAAGAAAGATGCCGTATACAGCTGGACTCCGGAGCACGAAGCTGCGTTCGGGAAGCTGAAGGATCTGCTGACATCTTCAAAAATAATGATCGCACCTCAATTAGGATCACCGCTTCTTCTGTATCTGACGTCAACAAGGAAGTCCATAGGAGCACTCTTGGCTCAAGAGTACGAGGGCCAAGAAAGGCCCATCTACTACATCTCTCGCATTGTGCAGCCCGCCGAATCAAGGTACACGGACATCGAGCGTCATTGCCTTGCCCTGTTCTTCGTGATAGAGAAGTTGAGACACTACTTTGCGTCGCACAAAGTGGTAGTGGTCACCAAGAGTGATCCCATACGATATCTTCTGACTCACACCACTCCTGGGGGAAGATTGGCGAAAATGTACATGACCATCTCTCAATACGATATCACATGCGTGCGACCGCGAGCGATCAAGTCGCAGGCGGTAGCGGATCTGTTGGCACAGTTCCCCGACAACAGCCACGAGCCCGTGATCGAAGAAGAATTCGAGGGACCTGAAATATATGCAGTCGACGTACCCTATTGGACGCTCCATTTCGACGGATCGTCAACAAGAAAATGCGGAGGCATTGGGATAGTCTTGACCAAGCCAGATGGGGAGGTCATACAGATGTCCGCAAAGCTCGACTTTGCAGTCACCAACAACGAGGCAGAATATGAAGCCCTCATAGCGGGACTGCGTGCAGCGAAGGCTTTGGAGGTAAGCAACCTGAAGGTCATGGGGGACTCCAAGCTAATTGTCAAGCAGGCCTCGGGCGAGTACGGTTTGAAGGAGATAAATCTTGTGTCCTACCGGACTTTGGTACAAAAGCTGGTACAGCAATTCTGCGACGTTAGGTACGAGCACAAGCCCCGAGCAGACAACAGACATGCAGATGCTTTGGCCACCTTGGGGTCCAAAGTTAGTACAGACAAATGTCCGGCAAGAATCTCGATTGAAGTGCGAACATCGTCGGCGTTGACAGAAGACGCGTGCGACGATGAACACATGGATGATGCGGACTGGAGAAAAGCAGTCTTACGAGCCATCGCAGAAGGCACAAGCAGCGAAAGCTGGGCACTCACAAAGGGGTATTGCATACATGACAACACCCTCTACTACAAGGGCCCCGGCAGAATACTCATGCGATGCGTCTCTGAGCAAGAGGGACAACTGATGTTAGAAAAGATTCACCAACATGCTTATGGAGAAAGCGAGGTGTCAATCTATCGGAAGGCTCAGAGATATGGCATCCATTGGCCAGACATGTCAACAACCGCGACACTGATACAAGGGAAGTGCGAGAGTTGCGCACTGATCAAAGATTCTTTACTCATCGCTCTAACTGATGATGATGCGGATTGGAGGAAACCACTCTTTGATTTTCTCACCCAGGGCATCTTACCCGAGTCGAGAAAAGAAGCTGAGAAATTGAAAAGGAAAGCATCTCGATACGTAGTACAAGAAAACCTGCTTTGGCGAAGAGGCCATGAGGGCAACTTGCTGCGATGTCTAGACAGCAGGGAAGCACAAGAGGTCATGGACCTTTCTCATCAGGTGGAACACCAGGGAGGTGCGAAATTATGCAGGCAACTCCTCTCAATCGGATATTTCTGGCCCACTATGGAGGCCGATTGCCGCACCAAGGTACGACGCTGCCAAGAATGTCAATTTAAGGGTAACCTGGTGCACGCTCCTGTTGTAGATCTACATGCATTGGGAACGCCATGGCCGTTTCACACATGGGCGTTGGATTTCATTGGTCCCATCCGACCAACTTCGCATGGGAATCATTTTATTCTCACCGCAACTGAGCTGTTCACCAAATGGGTGGAAGCGATACCGCTGAAGACGGCAAATGCGCTAGCTGTGGTCTATTTCATCCAAGAAAACATTATATGCAGGTTCGGAATTCCCAACACCATCCTTTCAGATAATGGCACTCCTTTCGTTAATTGCCAGGTGGCTGCGAAGCTAGCAGAATACAACATCAGGCAGATATGCTCCACCCCCTATTACCCGAAAGGGAACGGGCAAGCCGAGGCGACCAACAAAACGCTGTTGAGGATTTTGAGCAAGATGGTCGCAGATGACCACAAGAAGTGGGCTGATTCTTTAAGCATAGCCCTGTGGGCTTACCGGACTTCTCCAAGGACACCCACATGGGTCTCACCATTCCTCCTATGCTATGGGGCGGAAGCCGTGGTACCTGCGGAGGTGAGAGTTAATTCGGCAAGATTAGCCTTCCACGCATTGTACGATAATCAACGCGATCATGACTTAGTCTTGCTGGAGGAAAAGCGAGAGCAAGCTAAAAGGACCAACAAGCGGTATCAAGAAAGGATTGTGCGTGCGTACAATAAAACGGTCCAGCGAAGAGACTTCGCAGTTGGAGATTTAGTCTTGCGCGCATCCGACAATTGCATGCGAGAGGCGGCTCACCCAAAGTTCGCAGCCAATTGGGAAGGGCCTTTTGAAGTCACAGAAGTCTTTGACAGTGGCTACTGCAGCATACGGAGGTTGCACGAAACGACCTCAACCCCAAGCTCAGTCAACATGCGCTGGATTAAGAAGTACTATCCTTAACTTCTCTCATTTTATGCGTTTCATTACAACGTTGCTTTATGCCCTGTATAGCTATGATTCGCACAATCTCCTCTCCCATATGAGAGAATTGTAAGCTCATCTCTCCCATATGAGAGTACTATAATAAAAGGCTTCTCCCAAATGAGAAGAACTTCATACTTCTGGCTGTTTATATTGCTTCATTTAGTCTGTTATTACTGTTAGCAATGGGCTATTCGCCACAATAGCAACTTATTCGAATATGATCTCAAATGATCTTTTAAGCCTATCTGTCACGATAGCAGCTCATGCGAAATACGATCTTAATTGATCTTCAAAAGCCTATCTGTCACGATAGCAACCTATACAGATGCGATCTTAATTGATCCTCTAAGCCTATCTGCTACGATAGCAATCTATGCGAAATGCGATCTTAATTGATCCTCTAAGCCCATCTGCTACGATAGCAATCTATGCGAAAGCGATCTTAATTGATCTTCTAAGCCTATCTGCCACGATAGCAATCTATGCGAATGCGATCTTAAGTGATCTTCAAAGCCTATCTGTAACGATAGCAGCCTATGCAAATGCGATCTTAACTGAGCTTCTAAGCCTATCTGTAATGATAGCAGCTCATGCGAAAAGCGATCTTAATTGATCTTCTAAGCCTATCTGTCACGATAGCAGCTCATGCGAAAAATGATCTTAATTGATCTTCTAAAGCCTATCTGCCACGATAGCAACATATGCGAAAATGATCTTAAATGATCCTTCAAGCCTACCTTCCGTGATAGCAGCGTTATACGAATGCGACTTATAATTCGTTCTTAAGTCTATCTATTGTGATAGCAACATTATGCAAAATGATCTTAAGTGATCTACAAAGGTCTACCTGATGAGATAGCACCTACACTTTAATCTGGAGCAAATCACAAGCCTATCTGCCAAGATAGCAAAGCTGCGCGAACAAGATCTCGAAGAACATATCTGCGAAACTATGCGACAGATAGCAAATACAAAGTGTGCATATAGCACTACAAAAGGCGAAACCCGCCAACACGCGTGCGAAATTGTAATTTGTTGTAACAAAACAGCAAATCATACAAAGCAATTTGTCATTATGAGTCAAAAAGACTTACAATTTATCTGTCTAGATAGCAGCTTACAAGCAAAAACGCTCAAGCCTAACTACGCAGCCAACATGGCTTACAATGTATTCAAAAGGCAACTTACAAGCGAGAAGTTACACATCGAGGGAATCCTAACTGAAAAAGGATGAACCCAACGGTCCTAACACCGGCTATGCGATACACAGATCTGCGGCCAAAGATCTGTAGCAAGTAGGATGCTCCTGCGAAGAGATCAACTCGCCATTCGCTACATCCCTAAGCAGCAAGATCTGGGTGGCGCTACGTCCAAGATCTCAGGATCTGACAAGGCCCCTGTCTGATCAAGATATGTACCAGAGGAACCACCTGTTCCGGCGTATGCAGTTGTGCAAAACAGGGGAAGCAGTCATTCCTCTGGTACTGGGCTCCTTGTCCTGATAGACAAGGGCATTGACTCGCCTCCTGAGTTCAAGAACGAAGAGGCAAGAAATCCTCCTCCAGGGATGCTGGAGGAGAATCTCGCCGTTTATTACGAATCGGTAGCAAGGTCACTGCGGCGCTGCACCTCGCCGGGAGGCGGCCGGAAACATGACCTGCAAACATGATAGACGAAGAAAATTCTTCGAACAAACATGAGGTATTATATCACAAAGCGCAAACTCAGGTTTCAAAACTTGGAATTGCCATGAATCAACGAAAAACAAGCGTTGAAGCCAGCAGTCGTAAGGACTCACGGCAAAGCACATTTTTGGGATGAAGAACCCAAATGGCAAAAGACAGGGTTTATATAGACCTTGTGGAGACTCTTCGGTTGCCAAGAGGAGTCAGCAGAATTTGAAAAGAGGGTAAGGATCAATCACTTACGCCTTGAAAAGCGGTAACAATCAATTACCCTGCTAAAGGCTACGACGATTCAGTTGCGTATCCTAATTAATGACGGATAGTCATGATTCGGATGGACTTCCCAAGGAAAGCGTGCTTATCTAATGAGAAATTAGCGCGAAAATCAAGGCAGAATATCAATGGCTGATGTCATGAATTGATATGCACAGAAATATTCTAGCAAATCCCGGAAAGGGCAAAACGGGCCCTTCGATTCTTTTGAAAAAAAAAAGAGGGAGAAACCCTAGCAACATTACATTAATGTTTCTGCTATTTGCTACTTTTCAAGTTCAAAAAAAAAATCAAAGTAAACCCTTGATCAAGGAGTCATGAGGGGTGAACTGACGGCTCATATTCTCCACCTGCTCCACTTCCTGCTTCAAATGCTCGCACCTAGCATTCATCTCACGATAAAGCTTCATGGCCTCTTCAACCTTTTGCTTTTGCTGCTCCACCTTTTGCTTTTCAGCTGCGAGGTTTTGGTGGCCGCGTTCCAAAGTTACGGCCGCGCGAATCAGGGTAACTCTCTTCACGAGAAACTTAAAGCCCAGCCTGCCTTGAACTTTGGCAAGAAGATTTTGGCACATGCAGAAAAGCAATGCATCACTCTGAGGAGGAATGGTCGCAGGTGTGGCTGCAGACAGCTGCTCCAAAATACAGATGGCTTCGGGAAGAAACAACCTCCTGTCAAAAAGCCCTATCTCCAGAGATCTAGCAAATGACTGGGGATAGGTGAGGCGCATCCGAACTAGCCAGTCCACATCGGCTTGCTTCAAACCTGAAGCCATATTAAAGCTAAGTTATACTATCAGATTTGCAAATGAAGAACGTGAAATGCAAACAGCAAACCACGGCTTACCAGTTCCTTCAAGGATCTCGCGAAGAGAAGGAATGCGCATTGCTGGGGTGGTCGAAGACTGTCCTCGTTCCATAGCTCTTTTATCAGCTGCGACCTCTAACTCCTCATAGTTAGGAGGAAGAGTATAAGTCGCACCAGGTGCGATTGCAGACCCAACCTGCGAGCCCCAAAAGCTCCACGCAGGAAGAGGCGCCGCCGACTCAGTCATCGCTGGAGGTGTAGTGGCAGCCGAAGTTTCTTGGTGAGGGACACTTTCAGATGCGGTAGCATCAACAGTACTTGTCCTTATTTCCTCAGCACCAGCATGGGCATCTTCCTCCATTAGCACAGTGTCAGCCTCGACATCATCAGAAAGCTCGATGATGTCCTCAAAAGGCTCTCCTGCATATTCAGCAGCTGCGACGGGCTTCTCGGTATGAGAACTCGGAACCGGGACATAGGACGCAGAAGGTCGACTCCTTTGCTCCAACACGGGTCCATCAGCATTGCCTGCGATACAAAATGTGATAGTATGAGGTAACTCGTATCATATGATATTTTACTATCTTTGCTAAGCTAAGAGCAAGCACCTCCACGCGAAGGTGGGATTGTAGTATCCTCGTCATACGGTAAGGACGTGGAACCTTGCCCTACTAATGTGTCCTCATTAAGAATGCCTTTAAGATGAGCGTGACCTGGGGCGCGAAGAAACCAGTCATGATTCTGTTTTGAGTTGCTGAAGCCTAGTTTATGCGTAACATTCAAGTGATTACCTGAGGGTTCACCGCACTTGCCTACTAGCCAGCGACGAATGTCAGCTTTTGACACGCCATGCTTTAATGCACCAATAATAACGTCTCGATAAGTTACTGCGAGATTAAAGATCTCACCTTCATTGCCGCCTGCGATTTCTTCAAAATCTGCTTGGGCTTGCTCCAAAGCTGCTGCATCCTCTTCTGGAGCCACATCCTCCTCCTCAGCTTGAGGAGCCATTTCTTCGGGAAGCACGTCTTCCTCCTCAACTGGACGCATTAAGTCGTCAACATGCTGTTCTTCGAGGCTTCTCTGCCTCACACGCTCGAGCTCCTCCTCTTCTCGCTGTCTTCTCCTTTCAGCAGCTTCCGCAGCTGTCTTCCTAGACTCGGCGAGAACGTCCTCGCTTATGGGTTCGTCAGAAATGCCAGAATCAGCATTCCTCTTCTGCCTCTTGGCCAAAAGGCCACTGATGGTCTCATCATCATCATCATCATCTGCGAAGAAACGATTTGTTCAAAATCAAGTTGAAAAAGAATTACGATCATGAGAAAGGAAACGCGATGGAGATACCTCCTGACCTTCCTCATGTATCACATTTGCTCTTTCTTCTTCATCACCTGCTCTTGGCCCTCGCCTCTCCTCTTCTTCCTCCTGGCCGAATGGAATGAAGGTCTCTACTACGAGCTCCTTCCGCGCTTTACTAGGCATGCGGCCTTTGCCCTTGTCCTTGGCAGAAAGGGACCTCGCTGGAGGGGAAGTTGGAGCGCTTCTAGGGGAAGAAATTGTAATTCCCTTTTGCCTGGGTCTCTTCGATCTCGGCGCGGCAGTCACTGGAGGAGACGGATCATCTCTGGGTGGAGACGAGGCCGGAGCATTGTCTATCAGCGAGTCAGCAAAAGCATTCATGATCGCGCGAATCTTGGTTTCGACCTCAGGGTCCATCCTCAAAGCTAGCAGGAACGTCTGTCCTTGTCTTCTTGTTGTAACAATGGTGTTGACCAGCGACTTGGAACGATCACCAGATGCGAACCTCCGCACATGACACTACAGCAAGCAGTGTAGAATAAAGATGTCAATATGAGAAAGTAAAGAAGCTTAGCGCATGCAAGAGAAGTTGCTTACCTTAGCAAAAGTCTCGCTATATCTGATGACATACGAGTCGCCTTTCCTAACTGCGGCGATCTTTTCATCCAGAATGATGGCAGGGCACAAATGGTTCTCATGATCCAACAATGAGTAGCAACCATACTCAGACTCGTCCAGACTACAATTGGGACGAAACGGAAAAGAGTTTCTTTTGATCAAAGGAGCTCTGCTTGGCTGGGGGGCCGACTGCGTCTCAAATCTTGTCTGCTGGGCGTTCCAGTATGCGAGCCAGTTTTTGGAACAACCGCCTTCACGGTTACCCGCAGGTTGCTCAAAGGGAAGATTGCTCATGAAGACTGTTTTGCACTCCTTTGTCAACAAACGCCTATAGCAGCCTCTGATAATAGACTGTGGCCAGATTGAGGGTGCCACTCCATCAAAGCCGAACTGGGGAGAAACGCGAGTGGGATCAACATCCACAGTAATCCTCTCATACCTCGGCGCGAGCTCACGAATATGCTCTGCGAGAGATGGAAGGGAACCTCGCAGACACCAGCAAAGGAATTCGGGATAGCGCTCATGGAAATGCTCTCCCTCTTCGAAGAGGAGCTCTTCCGAGAAGACAACACCTTTGGAAGGATACAGCTTTGGAAACCATCGCACGTTTTCAATACGCATGGCATAGGGCCTGGCTATGAACTCTCGCCTGTTGTCGCATATCAGACTCCAAACGCACTTGGTATTGTTTGCTCCGAACCACCTCGCAGCTCTGCCGCTGTTACGCTCCTCCACCGCGCCTGGGGGACACCACTTGTTGGGCTTAGAAGCAGTTGGGGCATAGGAAGGCCATCGCTCAAAGACCCACATCGTCAAGAAGGCAATGTTAACAAAAGTCAGTATGTCGAGACGCCCACGCGATTCTTTCATGGCCACAACTAGCTGATCCAGTCTGTAGTACAGTGTGCCCAAAACCAAGGGTCCGAGTGCAACTTTCTGGCCAAGGGCCAGTTTCACCGCAAGTGGCAGAACGTGATAAAAGACCCCATCGTGCGGGTGACCATCGATCAAGTACCTCGACAGCCAGGCACAGAGGAAAGCACAAAGGGTCAAGTGATAGCCTTTACCCTCCACGTAGTTCTTGGCCTATGGGTCTTGACTCAGAAGCTTCTTGGTGATGCTTCTGTTCGCGTAATCACGGAAGAAGTATTGCACCCACTTATTCCAGGTATTCTTCGCAGACGTGTCAACCAACTGCCAGTCAGGAAGGGCTTTTGTAGTGGTCCACCGGGTGGAGATTTTCTTTACCTCTGACAAGCACTCCTCCATCTGCGTGTACAAAGCAATCTCCGCATCTGTCCTCAAGGGACTCAAGGGGTCCACTTCACCCATGGGAGACAGATCATACAGCATGTGCACGTCCTCGAGTGTGGGGGCAGCCTCGAACTCAGCAAAGTGAAAAGTGTGAGTCGCAGGCGAGTAGCGGGAAAGAAGGTTTAGAAGCATGGACTGGTCCAGCTTCACGGCAGCACCCTTCATAGCACGAACGGCGAAGTATACGCCGGCTTCATTTAGAGTCACAGCATGATTGGTCAACACATGGTCAATCCATTCATCCATGTAGTCCAATTTCTGGACAAAAGCTTGGGTGGAAATCGCAGCATACGGGAAGTACCCATTTTCGATTCCCAATCGAACCACATCCTCAGAGCCAATCAAATCAAGCAAGGCCGAGTTAACTGGAGGGGTTAATGTCAGCAATCCCTCATTGGGGACAGAAGCAGGCAGTTTCTTTGCCTTAACCCTCGCGTGGTAGAAATCTTTGCCACCCAAATCGGGGGCTTTTCGCCATAGAGCTTGTGGAAGATCAGGTATTTCTTCGTCCTCCTTGGTGGGTCTAGTTCCTTTTGTCTTTGCCATTCCTGCGGAAAAGAAAAAAAAACGGGGGAGAAATATGTCACACTTCAGTTTGAACTTCGAGATTCAAGATCTATGGGAAGAAAGATGAACAGTTTCTGGTATCAATTTCAGAAATTTCAAAAACCCTACATTCAAGGTCTTTATCATTGGGGGATTAAGTCGAAATTGGATTCAAAGATTATGAGCCCCTTCACAAGTTTTTCAGCAGATAATGGGTTTTGCAGATCCAACGCAGTTCAAAGCATATACTAGCATTTTAAATCAAAATTGAACAAGGCCAACCTTGTTTCTGCGAAGCTTGCTTGGATACAGACAGTTGAAGAAGACGATTTGCAATTCTGAACTGGTGATTGATTATCTGAATCTGCTCTCGAAGACTTCCGGGTATCATTCACTTTAAGAGAAAGAAGTGATGCTTTGCAACAATGGAGAGTACAAAGTATTTATCCAAAAACAATGAAGGGTTGCGTCCTTTCAGTAGTCGAATCGCAACCGTCACCGTCGAATCGCGAAATCACAGGACAAGCTGACGTAACGCCTAAAACCCTAAAGGCCAGACGGCACGACTCTAGGGGTTTTAGGTCATAATGGCACGCACGGGGGCTGAATTTGCTCGTATTTGAATTGGTGCGTGGCGGCGACGCGTATGTTGGTTTCCGCGCATGGAAGTCTATACAGCTATGAGTCTTCACGCGCAGAAAGGGGGCTAATGTAGATAGTGCTTTCTGAGCTGACAGATCTTGGCCACGTGTCAACCATCCAGCACACCATATTGTGCTCCACACACACTGGATCACCAGCCGAGCTGATCCATGTGGGGGCTGCGAGACAGGGCCCTCGCATACCACTGCACGGGACTTGTAGGGTCTTAGTGGTTTGGAGGCTAGAGAAAGTCCTGTCGCGTGCGAGCCAAGCCCGCGCGCGACCTTTAGTAACTGCTTTTGAGAGATTTATGGCACGAGCTCCATAAACCCGGTCAAACCGGTCAAACCCGGTCAACCCCATAACGGTTCCGGTATTCGCGCATAACGTGCTGTAACGGTCCCTGTATATACGGACGAACGTGCCGTTGTGGTTAAGCTAATTAAGCCGCCATTGATGGGCGCATTAACCACACTACAACGGTCACATTCTCCATTATATATAGATCGTTAACCTTTCCATACAAAGGAGGACACACTAGCCATACGCGGAAGCTCTGCCAAACCTCTGTCTCTCTCTCAGACATTACTACTGCATTACTCTCTCCCTACACACAACCCAACTCTTCCTGTGCTATCTGTGATCCTCTACATACGGTGTACACGGAGGTCTCCCCGCCGGAATCTCTTGCCCACAAGTATGTACCTCAAAACCGAACCGAACCCTTTAGATGGTTCTAGAAATGATGTAATATTTTCTACTTTATTTTTTAATTACTTGACATAGAAATTTTAGCAAACGTATTTTTTTTAGGGAAAATTTCATTTACCACAGCAAAATCGAATACACCACATCTGAAATTGACCGAACAAGCCACTCTGGAGGTAACGAAAACCACGGCATAGAGCATAGAGCTGCAAGAGTTCTATTAGCTAAAGAGTGATGAGTTGCACCATAATTTTAGCAATCCTTTGATTGTTGAATAAACTATTAAGAAATTTGAAATGAAATAATATATTTCCAGAAACCGCGGTCTAAAACAGAACCAAACCGGTTATTCACGGTTCGGTTCGGTTCGGTTTTGAGCCATGAATGTTCTGGATTAGGTTTGGGTTTTGCCTAAACTGTTACATGCGGTTTCGTTCGGATGAGTGTCAAAACCGGACCAAACCGAACCGTTTTCATCCCTACATATCGTGTGTCCGAGCCGATAAGAAGTAACAACAGAGTGCTTACTCACAACAAATAACGCTGTAAGAAAAAAAATTGTAGGATTACAATTTGTATGACATCCCGGACTGCAATTGGAGCCCAATTGAAATCCACGGCCCAGGACCAAATCCAGTATATTTATCTTCTTCCACTTAACAGCAAAACATAGTTCAAAACCCTTCGACAGTTGGCGTCTCTCTTTTTCACTGTCGTCCTCAAGAGAGAGACTACCAGAAGACATAAACATCTACTGCAATCTGCTTGTATGTCTACCGTAATCTCCAACTGCGGCAATGTTTCTGTTGAACATATTGAAGCACTCTGTTACCCAGAAAGGAAGAGAAGAAGAAGAACACTGCCAAAGTTACCAGAAGATTTGGTGATGGAGATCATCCTCAGACTCCCCGTCAAATCACTGATCCGGTTCCGTTCCGTCTGCAAACACTGGTACAAACTAATCCGATCTCCCAAATTCATCACCACGCACTATAAAACCACCTCCCCCAAGAATAAACTCTCAATGTTTTATGATAGTTCATATGATGACCGTTTCGTCTCATTCCGGTTCTTCGATGTCCCCGTCGAATTAGCTATCCCCCCTGAATCCCAACCTCAACTCGTGGGTTGTGACAATGGATTAGTTTGCCTATGCCTTAAACACGATGAGTTTCTTCTATGGAACCCTGCAACCGCCCAGTCCAGAATCATACCCCGTATCAGAGGCTTTATAATACTTGCACAGAATTATTCCGGGCTTTGTTTCGATTCTGCAGCTAATACTCACAAGATCCTAAGGATTAGTTTCTCACCAAAGGACAATGGAAAATCCCGTCTCATCAGAGGATCATTCTCTGTGAATATTACTCTACCTAAAGGAAAGGTTCATGTGAGTGCCTACGTGTACACATTGAATCAAGATTACTGGAGGGACGAAACATTGTTTGCCCCATGTCGGTTCCCCAATGGAGGGATCATGAGTGAGGTAACACATCTAATGAAGTTCATGTTCTGGATGGTGAGTGGTGACAAAGACAAGTACATTCTCTGTTTAGACATGGTGGGCCTGGAGTTCAAGCTTATCGAGTTGCCTTCTACTGATCACATTCACTGCGATACACAACTGGTTGACTACAAAGGATCTCTCGCTATGTTTGTTCTCGAGAAACCTGCTGCAGCTATTGATCCGCCGCCAAGACACTGCTGTTTTGATATGTGGGTGTTAAATGATTGCGGTGGAACCAATCAGTCTTGGTGCAAACAACTTACTTTGAGACCTCCAATTTCTGATGTTCACAGGCCACTAGGGTTTTTCACAAAGGGGGACGTTGATTTCGTGATTCTGGCCATGTCTAATCCTGATCGGCACTTATTGTGGGATCGTGATACTGACGAGACCAACGATGTTATTTTCAGGAAAACACGCCCCTGGCCATCCTTTCTCTACAGTGAGAGTTCAGCTTCGGTGTATAGCTGAATGGTCTATGCGACATTTGCGCCATCCCCATGGGTTCATGGCATGTTTAAGTGGTTAAGATTTTGCAGTGTTTTATTTTTCAAATAAGATGTTATTCCTCTGTTACAACACAGGAAGAGCTGCAAGCTCGACTGTGTCTTGAGATGAAGGATTTATAGTCCTGGCAACTATGTATGCCCCCCTTTATAGAGGAAATATATTTTAACGCGTCCTCATAGTTCTTTTTAATTTTTTTTCCTTCTAATTAATGCAATTTTCATATATGTTAATTCCTGAATGTGGATTGCGCGAAGTAACAAGTTATTTAAGAACGTTCATATGAATACAAGGATCGCAATCCAGGACATCTGTTATCGGGTAGGAGAATACTCAGACCCAGGGTCGGCCCTTCCACTAGCCAATTTAGGCGGTCGCCTAGGGCCCCGAGGCCGTGAAAGGGCCTCCTCATTTGGTATGTAGTCAATGTTTATGTATTAGATATCAAAAAGCATATCTATAAATTTACATTTTACATTATAGGCAGTGTTAAAGCAAAAGAAATGTAGTAAAAAGTCCATATAATCGAGTAAAATGTGTTTACAAAATTTGTTTCTTATAATATTATTTGTTGGATCATACTTTTGAATTGTCTATTAATCTCGAACAATTTTAGTCGAAATTTCACATTAATATCGTAGGGCCTAAGTTTAAAATTTTGTCTAGGGCCCCAAAAAGTATTGGTCCGGAGTCAGACCTTCGGCCAAAACAGTATTGTGAGTGACCTCTCCACCCAGCTGTCGAGCTGGAAATGCCCAGATGTGGACTGGCGCAAAGCCAATTTTGATGGCAGCTGGAACATGACATCCCCTGTAATTGTAACCCAACTGTCAGGCCCATCATTGTTGTATTTCCCTCAAATCACAATCAGCAGGGGCAGGAAGATCAATCCAAGACAATATCATAATTAGGGGTGAGCAAATACCCGCTGACCCGGCCGACCCAAACCGAATCGACCCGAAATAACACAAAACCGAAGTTAGTACGATTGGGTATGGGTTTAAACTCTCCAACCCGGTCATAATTCGGGTGATTTGCAGGTTGAAATATTTTTAACCCGGTGAAACCGAACCCGGCCGACCACCACCACTTGTTATAAGAAATACAATTAATACATATTTATTTTCAGCCACTAACTCCTCATGACCCCACTCCCTATTATATTGCTGTTAGTTTCCAGATAGAGAGAGAATAGGAGAGAGAGAAAGTGTTTGTATCAAGATAAGAGAGACAGAGAGAGAGACGAGCGAACCCAGTTGAGGTAGAATCGCCATCCTCCACAGTCCACACCGTCTTCGTCGTCGTCATTCGATTGAGAGAGAGACAAATTGAGACAGAATCGCCCTCCTCTTCACCGTCTTCGTCGTCGGTCACTGCGACTTCGTCGCCATCGTTGCCATCGTCGTTTCTCCTCTTTCTTCTTCGTTTCCGACCGGCGGCCGCCATTTTTTCCGGCCGTTTATTGCTTAGCGCCTTAACCCGGCGAACCCGGCCGAACCCGGCCGAACCCGATGAACCCGAAAGCGACGGGTTTCACAGGGGTTTCGATCGGGGTCGGACCGAGTTTTGCCAGACCCGAGAGGTCGGGTCGGGTGCCCTGTGGCGCAAAAATCCGGCCGACCCGACCCGTGCTCAGCCCTAATCATAATGGCAAGTGAGGTAAAGGGAAGCAATAAAACGGGTGTTCAGCCTGGTGGATTCGGATATTATTCTGAGTATTCCTGTCTCAAGACGGTCTCTCAAGCTGATTGTTGGTCATGGTTTTCTGAGGAACGCGGAGTTTATTCTGGAAGATCGAGGTATTACTGTGCGGAGGAAGTGAGGTAAGGGGAAGCAATAAACATCTCAAACAGGCCCAAGTTACTGGGGATCTGGTGGCGGCATTGGCAGGTCCAATTTCAGTACCGGCCTCGGTAAAGTTGGCGGAAGTGATTGCTTTAAGGGAAGGGATCACTTTGGCGAGGAACTTACAGTTATGTAATGTTATTGCAGAATGTGATGTAGCTAACGTGGTCTCGACGCTCATAAGTAATTCGGCAATTGTGGTATATTTTTCGGCGTTCGGATTAGTTAAAGAAGATTGCAGAGTGTTGTTGGGTCAAGTTGAAGGTATATGCAAGTGGTGTTCCTACGATGCAAATCATGTGGCCCATACTCAGACAAAGAAGGCTCTCAATATCAATTCCATGTATAGTTGGATAGGGTATGTACCCGATCAGGTCTTATAGTGTATTCAGACCGATAAGGCTGGTTTACACCTTTTATTTATAAAGCTATTCTCTCAAAAAAATGTGTAGATCCTCTAAGCATGATATGTGGAAAAGAGGAACAAACAGAAGAACATTTTCTCTTCAACTGTGACTGGGTAAAACTTTTCTGGTCTAGCATAGGTTTACTACCGTATGAGGAAGATCACACTTTGAGCAACATGAAAAATTTGGTGGTCAATGCAAATCAAGAAATTCTCAGAAGGTGCTATCCCAAAAGATCAGCTAGAACATATGATGTTGGGGATGTGGAATATTAGGAATTAAAGGAACAAAGCTGTAGCTCTTTTGAACATTTGGCCCTGACCCTGGGAAAGCTGTTTCAGAATTAGTAAAGTGGAGAGATGCATATTAACAAGCCCGGAGAAAAAGAGAAATACAACCAGACACAAAAGTTCCCTCCTCAACAAGGGGGGGGGGGGGGGGGGGGGGGGGGTTTGGTATGACTTTTTTTCAGCTTATAATCCACTTTGGACTTTTAAGCTGTTCTGAACTTTTTCAGAGGGTTTGGTATGACTTTTTTCAGACAACTTTTGGCTTTTGGCTTTTAGCTTTGAAGAGTAAAACTTGGTTGAAAAAAAAGTTGGGTTTCACCAACTTTTCTTGGACTTTTTTCTTGCTAAACAACAAAAAAGACTACTATGTCCATACTTTTACATACTACAAAAATTAAATTACTTCAACTAAAAATCATCAGATTTTCCATATATAAAAATAAAATTTACTTCTGTTCAAGGTTGTCAAACCCGCAAGTTGACCCGCGGGTTTAACGAGTTTACGAGTCTACATGGGCGATCGGGTTGACCTGCTCAAAAACCCGGCGGCTGACAAACCCGCAGCAAACCCGTGCAAACCCGTCAAACCCGTAGACCCGCGAGTTGACCCGCGGGTTTACCGTGTCCACTCATTGTGAAAATAGTGTAAATTTATTAGGTTTTAGATATTTTAGTACACAAAATAATGGGTTAGATAGTCTCCCGACTTCAAACAATGGTGAACCATTGGAATTATCCCAAGATTAACAAATGAATTATAACGACTAATATCCAATCAACCACACCGATGACTGTGTAAATATCAAACGGACCACACTGATTAAGATTATATGTAAACTTATTTTTTTATTTTTTGAGGGACTTATTTAGGAGATCGCATATAGAATTTAGCTTAGTAAAATTTTAATTACACCCTTACTTCAAATAAGTGAATCGATGAAAGGAAGAAATATAAACAAATAAATAAACAAATAAATAAATTTGGCTTAATTCTAAACTTAAAAAATTTAAACCTTGTAGTATTGAAACAATTTTATATACATAAAGACAAATGTACCATTTAATCATCAAAAAATTATTTTTTCATTAGTGAAAAGTCACGTGTACGTAAAAAAATGAAGATTTGATGTAAAACGTGACCCGGGCGAGTCTCGGGTCACGGGTCACGAGTCGGGTCTACCCACCCTCTACGGGTTTATGCTGACCCGCGGGTTTGAAAACCTTGCTTCTGTTAACATCAGCTGAAAAATAAGCCTTTGACAACAATTAAACTACTTCTAATATTTATGTCTAATTAAATTACATGTTTGAAATAAAAGTTTAGAAGTGCATACGATAAGGGTAAATTAGTAATCTTTACTAAACAACAAAAATGTCACATCCCTAACTTTTTTACAGCACAACTTTTTTTACCAAACCCATACAACTTTTTTCATCAGCTTTTTTGTTACAGACTTTTTTTACAGCAACTTAAAAGTCGACTTAAAAGTTCAAAAAGTCATACCAAACCCACCCAAGATCACCTGAAGCTGAATGTTGACTCCGTTTGGCAGAAAGATGTGCAAAAACACATTGGAGGATGGATATTGAGAGATGACAAAGGACATTTTGTGGTGGAAAGCCTGGTACAAACAGAGAGGAATGTCAGCAACCTAAGCTGAACCTCTGGCTGTTAGAAAAGTCCTTAGTGACATGAAAACCATGAATCTGAAGAAGTTGCAAGTTGAGATTGACTGGAGATTTCTGGTTGAAGCTATAAACAAGAACATAAAAGGAGTATGGGATTGCAGTGTAAGAATCTATGGGGTTCCACCTCAAAACCAATTGGCAATGAGAGGAGTAGCCCATGACACTTATTAATTATGTTTCTTCTTCTTGAATGTCCGATGTGGGACTTCTCAACACGCCCCCTCGTGGGTTGTTAGACCATTCATGTGTGTGGAAGGAACCAGGCTCTGATACCATGTAAGAATTCATGGAGTTCCACCTCAAAACCAATTGGCAATGAGAAGAGTAGCCCATGACACTTATTAATTATATTTCTTCTTCTTGAATGTCCGATGTGGGACTTCTCAACATGCAGAAGTATCTTCCATGATGTCAAAGAACTTCTTAGAGATACCAAAAGCACACTGCTCTTGATTAGAAGAAGCTGCAATAGAGCTGTGGATTTACAGATCAAAAGTGGCTGCAAAACAGAAAAAGACAATATCCCTGTTTGGCCCTCCAACAGAGCTAGATTTGGTGATTAATGAGGATATTGTTGTAGATAGCTTGTAAAAGTCTTAAGGAAATTTGTCCCACATCTTAGAAAATAGAGTTATTATGCACCTTATATATGGAAACCCATTAATGACATTTAATTGAGTTACCTTATAGAGTGGTTATCCTCTGCAACTCGCACGCGCGCGCGCATGGCGCAATGTGGCGCTTTCCATGTTCCTGGTCTATCTGTTAACTTAATATTTGTTCACAAATTTTGTTGTGATCACAACACACGCTTTGTTTTTGATTAAAATTCGTTTTATGTCCAGGACATATCTACGAGTCAAATCATCTATCAAGGACCTAGTAAAAACGGGCTTTACTTTCTGTCTTCTCTATCTGCACCGTCAAAACCCCAAGCGTTTTTTGGTCAAAAACTCAAATCTCATTTGTGGGATTCAAGACTTGGCCACCCCTCTTCTTCAATCTTACTAAAATGTGTTAATTGTTTATCTCCTACTGTTAAGCTATCATCCAATGTTGATACTATGTGTGAATCTTGTCTTGCTGGCAAAATGTCTAGATTACCATATAGTTTATCTTAAACTGTTTCTACAACACCTTTACACTTGCTTCACAGTGATGTTTGGGGCCCTGCATCTACACTCTCTTTTAATGGTTTCAAATATTACGTGCTATTTATTGATGACTGTTCTAGGTTTCAATGGCTATTTCCTCTGAAATTGAAATCATAAGTGTCATCTGTTTTTGCTACTTTCAAGTTGTTTATTGAAAAATTGTTAGGGTATTTTATCAAAATTCTTAGAACGGATGGTGGTGGTGAATATACTGCTTACACTTTTCAGAAATTTCTCCAAGAGCATGGCATTTCACATCAAAAATCATGCCCTTACGCACCACAACAAAATGGTATTGCGGAAAGGAAACATAGACACATAATAGAAACTGTTGTTACTTTGTTACATAATGCTTCTCTTCCCAAATTGTTTTGGTATCATGCAGTAGCAACTACAGTTTATTTAATCAGTAGAATGCCTAGTAAAACTACATTTAACAAATCACCATATGAGATTTTGTTCAAAACAAAACCAGATTACAAATATTTGAAAGTTTTTGGCTGCAGTTGCTATCCTAGATTAACTGACTACACCTCTTCTAAATTGGATCCTAAAACAAAGAGATGCACTTTTCTGGGATATGCATCTGGTTACAAAGGATATCTTTGCTATGATCACCACACTAAGAAATTTTATATAAGTAGATATGTAATTTTTGATGAGTTTACTTTTCCCTTTGCTTCTGCTACTTCTCCTATCTCTTCTCCTTACTCACATTGTGATATTTGTGTTTCAGGTAACTCCAAAAGCAATGTCCCTCCATATTTTGCCTATAATTCACCTGGGCTCCATATTGGTTCTATACCAGACACCACTCTTGCTGAGGGATATGTTCCTCTGCAGCCAGCTGAGATGGATATGTCTGCTGATTCAACTCCACGTGGCAGTTGCATAACACCTACTACACTTAGAATAGATGCTAGAACAGATTAATATGCATAAAACATTCAAGATTAATGTTTACGTGAAAGTATTTAATGGTTGACAATGGAGATTTAGAGTTATCATATGACTACATAAAACATTCAAGATTAATATTTACGTTAAAGTAATTTATTGATGACAGTGGAGATTCAGAGTTATCGTATGACAACTGTCCTTTAATTTAAAAGATCATTTGACAGTAGCTGATTGGTTTTTAGAAAGTAAGGTTCAACGAAGCGGATTAGGTCGTTTTTAGAAAGTAATAACGACAAATATCAAAAAATTACAAACACCAGTCCGCGTTAAAATATAGTCACGATTCTTTTGCACGGAATACATAAAAACAATCAACACTAATATTTACGTGAAAGTATTGAGTAAAGTATTTTATTGTTGACAATGGACATTAAGAATTACCGCATGACAACTGTCGGGTAATTTCAAAGATCATCGGACACTTGTCCGCCGATTATTTTGAGAAAGTAATTACAATCAGAATCATAAAAACACAAACACTTGTCTGCATTTTTTAAATAATGTTCACTGTATCTATAAATTTAAAATTTACGAGATGAATAAAATTGAATTTTCACTAGTCGAAAAGCGTTATTTTGTTGATTTTTGAAGTGAGACTGACATGCTCATCCCTATGTTAGAATATTTTCAAAAAGTAATTATAATCAGTATCTTAAAAATGCAAACACCTGTCCGCGTTAAAATGTAAAATAATCACGGTTCTTTTACATAAAATGATCCCTCATTAATTTTTGCACATAACTATATTGTTGAAGCTGCTAAAATTAAGAATTACCGTATGGCGTCTTTCGTGTAAATTCACGGATCATCGAACTGTGGTAGACTGTTTTCAAGAAGTAATTACGACCAGTATCTTAAAAATACAAACATCCGTCTCTTTAAATATAGAGTAAACACCAATTTTTTTCACAAAATATTTAAAAAAACAATCCTCATTAATATTTGCGTTAAACTAATTTGTTGATGCCATTGAAGATTAAGAATGATCGTATGACAGCTATCGTGTAAATTCAATGAGCAGAAAATTATATTCTTTTTTAGAAATTAATAATTACACCCAGTAGCATAAAAATACAAACTAGTATCCTCTTTAAAAGGTAAAGTAATCACGTTAAAATTTTGCATTAAAAAATTTTGTGGATGCAAGTGAAGACTACGAATGACTGTATGACAGATGTCATGTAAGTTCACGAATCATTGAACAATATTAGAATAATTTCAGACTGTATGACAACTGCTATGTAAATTCAAGGGTCTTCAATCCGTATTACATTATACCATAATTACAATAAGTCTCATCAGAATCATCAAAATACAAAATATTATAAAAATACAAACACCATTCAGCTTTAAAATGTGAAGTAATCACGAGATTTTCGCACAAAATACATAATAATGGTCCACAAATATTTACGTTACACTTTATTATTGATGACAACTGTGGTTAACAATTATCGTATGGCAACTTTAGTTTCATTTCAAAGATCATCGCCTAAAGCGGATTGTTTACAAAAAGTAATTGCAACCAGAATCATAATAATACAAACACCTGTCTGCATTTTTTAAAATATTTTCACTGTATCAATAAATTTAAAATTTAAGAAATGAATAAAATTGAATTTTTACAAGTCGAAAAGAGATATTTTGTTGATTTTTCAAGTGAGACTAACATGTTTATCCCTATGGTCATTGAACTATGTTAGAATATTTTCATAAAGTAATTATAATCAGTATCTAAAAAATGCAAACACAAGTCCGCGTTAAAATGTAAAATAATCATGGTTCTTTTACACAAAATGATTCCTCATTAATTTTTGCATAAAACTACATTGTTGAAGCCACTGAAAATTAAGAATTACCGTATAGCGTCTTTCGTGTAAATTCACGGATCATCGAACTGTAGTAGACTGTTTTCAGAAAGTAATAACGACAAGTATCTTAAAAATACAAACACCCGTCTCTTTAAAAGATAGAGTAAAAACAATCTATTTTTCACAAAGTACTTACAGAATCACTCCTCATTAATATTTGCTTTAAACTAATTTATTGATGGCACTGAAAATTAAGAATGACGGTATGACAGCTATCGTGTAATTTCAATGAGCACCAAATTATTTTCTTTTTCAGAAATTAATAATCACAACAATTAACATTAAAATATAAAATCGTATCCACTTTAAAAGGTAAAGTAATCACGAATTTGTTTTGCACTAAACAATTTTGAGGATGCCAGTGAAGAGTACGAATGACTGTATGACAGATGTCGTGTAAATTCAAGGATCATTGAACAATATTAGAATACTTTCAGACTGTATGACAACTGCTATGTAAATTCAAGGGTCTTCGAACCGTATTACATTGTTTTCACACTATAATTACGATCAGCCTCATCAAAGTCAACAAAATACATACATCATTTTCAGAAAGTAATACGACAAATATTATAAGAATACAAACACCAGTCAGCTTTAAAATGTGAAGTAATCACGAGATTTTTGCACAAAATACATAAAACGGTCCACAAATAATTACGTTACACTTTATTATTGATCACAACTGTGATTAACAATTACCGTATGCCAACTGTAGTTTCATTTCAAAGAGCCTCGCCTCGAGCGGATTGTTTACAAAAAGTAATTGCAACCAGAATCATAAAAATACAAACACCTGTCTGCATTTTTTAAATTATTTTCACTGTATCAATAAATTTAAAATTTACGAAATTTATTAAAATTGAATTTTCACAAGTCGAAAAGCGATATTTTGTTGATTTTTCAAGTGAGACTAACATGCTTATCCCTATGTTAGAATATTCTCAAAAAGTAATTATGATCAGTATCTTAAAAATGCAAACACCTGTCCGCGTTAAAATGTAAAATAATCATGATTCTTTTACATAAAATTAAGAATTACCGTATGACGTCTTTCGTGTAAAGTCACGGATCATCGAACTGAGGTAGACTGTTTTCAGGAAGTAATTACGACAAGTATCTTAAAAATACAAACATCCGTCTCTTTAAATATAGAGTAAACACCAATTTTTTTCACAAAATATTTAAAAAATCACTCCTCATTAATATTTGCGTTAAACTAATTTGTTGATGCCATTCAAGATTAAGAATGACCGTATGACAGCTATCGTGTAAATTCAATGAGCACCAAATTATATTCTTTTTTAGAAATTAATAATTACACCAAGTAGCATAAAAATACAAACTAGTATCATCTTTAAAAGGTAAAGTAATCACGTTAAAATTTTGCATTAAACAATTTTGTGAATGCCCGTGAAGACTACGAATGACTGTATGACAGATGTCATGTAAGTTCACGAATCATTGAACAATATTAGAATAGTTTCGGACTGTATGACAACTGCTATGTAAATTCAAGGGTCTTCAACCCGTATTACATTATTTTCATACGATAATTACAATAAGTCTCATCAGAATCATCAAAATACATACATCATTTTCAGAAAGTAATACGACAAATATTATAAAAATACAAACACCAGTCAGCTTTAAAATGTGAAGTAATCACGAGATTTTCGCACAAAATACATAATAACAATCCACAAATATTTACGTTACACTTTATTATTGATGACAACTGTGGTTAACAATTACCGTATGACAACTGTAGTTTCATTTCAAAGATCATCGCCTAGAGCGGATTGTTTACAAAAAGTAATTGCAACCAGAATCATAAAAATACAAACACCTGTCTGCATTTTTTAAATTATTTTCACTGTATCAATAAATTTAAAATTTACGAAATGCATAAAATTGAATTTTCACAAGTCGAAAAGAGATATTTTGTTGATTTTTCAATTGAGACTAACATGTTTATCTCTATGGTCATTGAACTATGTTAGAATATTTTCATAAAGTAATTATAATCAGTATCTAAAAAAAGCAAACACATGTCCGCGTTAAAATGTAAAATAATCATGATTATATTACACAAAATGATCCCTAATTAATTTTTGCATTAAACTACATTGTTGAAGCCACAGAAAATTAAGAATTACCTTATGACGTCTTTCGTGTAAATTCACGGATCATCGAACTGTAGTAGACTGTTTTCAGAAAGTAATTACGACAAGTATCTTAAAAATACAAACACCCGTCTCTTTATAAGATAGAGTAAAAACCAAATTGTTTTCACAAAGTACTTACAGAATCACTCCTCATTAATATTTGCGTTAAACTAATTTATTGATGGCACTGAAAATTAAGAATGACTGTATGACAGCTATCGTGTAATTTCAATGAGCACCAAATTATTTTCTTTTTCAGAAATTAATAATCACAACAATTAGCATAAAAATATAAACTCGTATCCACTTTAAAAGGTAAAGTAATCACGAATTTGTTTTGCATTAAACAATTTTGTGGATGCCAGTGAAGAGTATGAATGACTGAATGACAGATGTCGTGTAAATTCAAGGATCATTGAACAATATTAGAATACTTTCAGACTGTATGACAGTTGCTATGTAAATTCAAGGGTCTTCGAACTGTATTACATTGTTTTCGCACGATAATTACGATCAGTCTCATCAAAATCATCAAAATACATACATCTTTTTCAGAAAGTAATACGACAAATATTATACAAATACAAACACCAGTCAGCTTTAAAATGTGAAGTAATCACGAGATTTTCGCACAAAATACAGAAAACGGTCCACAAATATTTACGTTACACTTTATTATTGCTCACAACTAGGGCTGGCAATTCGGGTCAACCCGTCGGGTTACGGGTCGTGTCAACCCGTGACGTGTCAGTAACGGGTTGACCCGTTGCTGACCCGGGTCCATAATCGTGTCATACTCCCAGACCCGAACCCGACCTGTTTATTAAACGGGTAACCCGGCACGACCCGGGTAACCCGTTTAAACAACAGGATGGTTCGGTTGAATGATTTCAGGCTTCATCCGTTCCTTCCTCTCGCACAAATCAAAACTACAAGAAGAAAAAGAATAGCGGGGAAGGAGAAGAAGACACACTAAAAACAGAAATCACAAACGGCGAACTCCATATCATAACAATCGAAGACAGCTTCATGGGCTTCGCTTACTTGAGACTTGGTAGAAATTGGTTGATGGGTTGTTCTTCGTGTGGGAGAGAGATGGGAAAGGGACTGTTTGGTTTTTCTTGTGAGAGCGAGAGAGAGCAAGATGGGAGAGGGATTGTTGGATTGTTCTTCGTGAGAGTGAGAGTGAGAGTGAGAGAGAGAGCAAGATGGGAGTGGGGATTACATATCTAAGTGAAAGTGAAGAGTAAAGAGATAAATCGGTGGTTGGGGTTGAGTGTCATAGGTTAGGTTGGGAGGATAAGGCTACTACCAGTAATTGGTACCCTCTTTTTTTGAGAAATTTGTATACATGCCTCACTTTTTTTATGATATTTGTATTTTTGTCATGATAAGTTAGGTTATTACTTCACTTCAGCAAGCAAAATATGACAGGTTATGACATTATGGGCCGCAAATAAAATCTTATGCGTGTTAAACAGGTCAACCCGCTAACCCGGCGGGTTGACCCGAACCCGACCCGGATAATTTCGTGTCGATTTCGTGTCGACCCTTTTAGATTTTAAGCGGGTTCGTGTCGACCCTAACCCGCTAACTTCGTGTCGATTTCGAGTCGTGTTGTCGTGTCGTGTCGGATATTTCCAGCCCTAATCACAACTGTGATTAACAATTACCGTATGACAACTGTAGTTTCATTTCAACGATCATCGCCTAGAGCAGATTGTTTACAAAAAGTAATTGCAACCAGAATCATAAAAACACAAACACCTGTCTGCATTTTCTGAATTATTTTCACTGTATCAATAAATTTAAAATTTACGAAATGAATAAAATTGAATTTTCACAAGTCGAAAAGAGAGATTTTGTTGATTTTTCAAGTGAGACTAACATGTTTATCCCTATGGTCATTGAACTATGTTAGAATATTTTCATAAAGTAATTATAATCAGTATCTAAAAAATGCAAACACATGTCCGCGTTAAAATGTAAAATAATCATGGTTCTTTTACACAAAATGATTCCTCATTATTTTTTGCATAAAACTACATTGTTGAAGCCACTGAAAATTAAGAATTACCGTATAGCGTCTTTCGTGTAAATTCACGGATCATCGAACTGTAGTAGACTGTTTTCAGAAAGTAATAACGACAAGTATCTTAAAAATACAAACACTCGTCTCTTTAAAAGATAGAGTAAAAACAATCTTTTTTTCACAAAGTACTTACAGAATCACTCCTCATTAATATTTGCGTTAAACTAATTTATTGATGGCACTGAAAATTAAGAATGACGGTATGACAGCTATCGTGTAATTTCAATGAGCACCAAATTATTTTCTTTTTCAGAAATTAATAATCACAACAATTAACATTAAAATATAAAATCGTATCCACTTTAAAAGGTAAAGTAATCACGAATTTGTTTTGCATTAAACAATTTTGAGGATGCCAGTGAAGAGTACGAATGACTGTATGACAGATGTCGTGTAAATTCAAGGATCATTGAACAATATTAGAATACTTTCAGACTATATGACAACTGCTATGTAAATTCAAGGGTCTTCGAACCGTATTACATTGTTTTCACACTATAATTACGATCAGCCTCATCAAAGTCATCAAAATACATACATCATTTTTCGAAAGTAATACGACAAATATTATAAGAATACAAACACCAGTCAGCTTTAAAATGTGAAGTAATCACGAGATTTTTGCACAAAATACATAAAACGGTCCACAAATATTTACGTTACACTTTATTATTGATCACAATTGTGATTAACAATTACCGTATGACAACTGTAGTTTCATTTCAAAGAGCCTCGCCTCGAGCGGATTGTTTACAAAAAGTAATTGCAACCAGAATCATAAAAATACAAACACCTGTCTGCATTTTTTAAATTATTTTCACTGTATCAATAAATTTAAAATTTACGAAATTTATTAAAATTGAATTTTCACAAGTCGAAAAGCGATATTTTGTTGATTTTTCAAGTGAGACTAACATGCTCATCCCTATGTTAGAATATTTTCAAAAAGTAATTATGATCAGTATCTTAAAAATGCAAACACCTGTCCGCGTTAAAATGTAAAATAATCATGATTCTTTTACATAAAATTAAGAATTACCGTATGACGTCTTTCGTGTAAAGTCACGGATCATCAAACTGAGGTAGACTGTTTTCAGGAAGTAATTACAACAAGTATCTTAAAAATACAAACATCCGTCTCTTTAAATATAGAGTAAACACCAATTTTTTTCACAAAATATTTAAAAAATCACTCCTCATTAATATTTGCGTTAAACTAATTTGTTGATGCCATTCAAGATTAAGAATGACCGTATGACAGCTATCGTGTAAATTCAATGAGCACCAAATTATATTCTTTGTTAGAAATTAATAATTACACCAAGTAGCATAAAAATACAAACTAGTATCATCTTTAAAAGGTAAAGTAATCACGTTAAAATTTTGCATTAAACAATTTTGTGAATGCCCGTGAAGACTACGAATGACTGTATGACAGATGTCATGTAAGTTCACGAATCATTGAACAATATTAGAATAGTTTCGGACTGTATGACAACTGCTATGTAAATTCAAGGGTCTTCAACCTGTATTACATTATTTTCATACGATAATTACAATAAGTCTCATCAGAATCATCAAAATACATACATCATTTTCAGAAAGTAATACGACAAATATTATAAAAATACAAACACCAGTCAGCTTTAAAATGTGAAGTAATCACGAGATTTTCGCACAAAATACATAATAACGATCCACAAATATTTACGTTACACTTTATTATTGATGACAACTGTGGTTAACAATTACCGTATGACAACTGTAGTTTCATTTCAAAGATCATCGCCTTGAGCGGATTGTTTACAAAAAGTAATTGCAACTAGAATCATAAAAATACAAACACCTGTCTGCATTTTTTAAATTATTTTCACTGTATCAATAAATTTAAAATTTACGAAATGCATAAAATTGAATTTTCACAAGTCGAAAAGAGATATTTTGTTGATTTTTCAATTGAGACTAACATGTTTATCTCTATGGTCATTGAACTATGTTAGAATATTTTCATAAAGTAATTATAATCAGTATCTAAAAAATGCAAACACATGTCCGCGTTAAAATGTAAAATAATCATGATTATATTACACAAAATGATCCCTAATCAATTTTTGCATTAAACTACATTGTTGAAGCCACAGAAAATTAAGAATTACCTTATGACGTCTTTCGTGTAAATTCACGGATCATCGAACTGTAGTAGACTGTTTTCAGAAAGTAATTACGACAAGTATCTTAAAAATACAAACACCCGTCTCTTAAGAAGATAGAGTAAAAACCAAATTGTTTTCACAAAGTACTTACAGAATCACTCCTCATTAATATTTGCGTTAAACTAATTTATTGATGGCACTGAAAATTAAGAATGACTGTATGACAGCTATCGTGTAATTTCAATGAGCACCAAATTATTTTCTTTTTCAGAAATTAATAATCACAACAATTATCATAAAAATATAAACTCGTATCCACTTTAAAAGGTTAAGTAATCACGAATTTGTTTTGCATTAAACAATTTTGTGGATGCCAGTGAAGAGTATGAATGACTGAATGACAGATGTCGTGTAAATTCAAGGATCATTGAACAATATTAGAATACTTTCAGACTGTATGACAGTTGCTATGTAAATTCAAGGGTCTTCGAACTGTATTACATTGTTTTCGCACGATAATTACGATCAGTCTCTTCAAAATCATCAAAATACATACATCTTTTTCAGAAAGTAATACGACAAATATTATACAAATACAAACACCAGTTAGCTTTAAAATGTGAAGTAATCACGAGATTTTCGCACAAAATACAGAAAACGGTCCACAAATATTTACGTTACACTTTATTATTGCTCACAACTAGGGCTGGCAATTCGGGTCAACCCGTCGGGTTACGGGTCGTGTCAACCCGTGACGTGTCAGTAACGGGTTGACCCGTTGCTGACCCGGGTCCATAATCGTGTCATACTCCCAGACCCGAACCCGACCTGTTTATTAAACGGGTAACCCGGCACGACCCGGGTAACCCGTTTAAACAACAGGATGGTTCGGTTGAATGATTTCAGGCTTCATCCGGTCCTTCCTCTCGCACAAATCAAAACTACAAGAAGAAAAAGAATAGCGGGGAAGGAGAAGAAGACACACTAAAAACAGAAATCACAAACGGCGAACTCCATATCATAACAATCGAAGACAGCTTCATGGGCTTCACTTACTTGAGACTTGGTAGAAATTGGTTGATGGGTTGTTCTTCGTGTGGGAGAGAGATGGGAAAGGGACTGTTTGGTTTTTCTTGTGAGAGCGAGAGAGAGCAAGATGGGAGAGGGATTGTTGGATTGTTCTTCGTGAGAGTGAGAGTGAGAGTGAGAGAGAGAGCAAGATGGGAGTGGGGATTACATATCTAAGTGAAAGTGAAGAGTAAAGAGATAAATCGGTGGTTGGGGTTGAGTGTCATAGGTTAGGTTGGGAGGATAAGGCTACTACCAGTAATTGGTACCCTCTTTTTTTGAGAAATTTGTATACATGCCTCACTTTTTTATGATATTTGCATTTTTGTCATGATAAGTTAGGTTATTACTTCACTTCAGCAAGCAAAATATGACAGGTTATGACATTATGGGCCGCAAATAAAATCTTATCCGTGTTAAACAGGTCAACCCGCTAACCCGGCTGGTTGACCCGAACCCGACCCGGATAATTTCGTGTCGATTTCGTGTCGACCCTTTTAGATTTTAAGCGAGTTCGTGTCGACCCTAACCCGCTAACTTCGTTTCGATTTCGAGTCGTGTGGTCGTGTCGTGTCGGATATTTCCAGCCCTAATCACAACTGTGATTAACAATTACCGTATGACAACTGTAGTTTCATTTCAAAGATCATCGCCTAGAGCGGATTGTTTACAAAAAGTAATTGCAACCAGAATCATAAAAGCACAAACACCTGTCTGCATTTTTTGAATTATTTTCACTGTATCAATAAATTTAAAATTTACGAAATGAATAAAATTGAATTTTCACAAGTCGAAAAGAGATATTTTGTTGATTTTTCAAGTGAGACTAACATGTTTATCCCTATGGTCATTGAACTATGTTAGAATATTTTCATAAAGTAATTATAATCAGTATCTAAAAGATGCAAACACATGTCCGCGTTAAAATGTAAAATAATCATGGTTCTTTTACACAAAATGATTCCTCATTAATTTTTGCATAAAAATACATTGTTGAAGCCACTGAAAATTAAGAATTACCGTATAGCGTCTTTCGTGTAAATTCACGGATCATCGAACTGTAGTAGACTGTTTTCAGAAAGTAATAACGACAAGTATCTTAAAAATAGAAACACCCGTCTCTTTAAAAGATAGAGTAAAAACAATCTTTTTTTCACAAAGTACTTACAGAATCACTCCTCATTAATATTTGCGTTAAACTAATTTATTGATGGCACTGAAAATTAAGAATGACGGTATGACAGCTATCGTGTAATTTCAATGAGCACCAAATTATTTTCTTTTTCAGAAATTAATAATCACAACAATTAACATTAAAATATAAAATCAAAGGTAAAGTAATCACGAATTTGTTTTGCACTAAACAATTTTGAGGATGCCAGTGAAGAGTACGAATGACTGTATGACAGATGTCGTGTAAATTCAAGGATCATTGAACAATATTAGAATACTTTCAGACTGTATGACAACTGCTATGTAAATTCAAGGGTCTTCGAACCGTATTACATTGTTTTCACACTATAATTACGATCAGCCTCATCAAAGTCATCAAAATACATACATCATTTTCAGAAAGTAATACGACAAATATTATAAGAATACAAACACCAGTCAGCTTTAAAATGTGAAGTAATCACGAGATTTTTGCACAAAATACATAAAACGGTCCACAAATATTTACGTTACACTTTATTATTGATCACAACTGTGATTAACAATTACCGTATGCCAACTGTAGTTTCATTTCAAAGAGCCTCGCCTCGAGCGGATTGTTTACAAAAAGTAATTGCAACCAGAATCATAAAAATACAAACACCTGTCTGCATTTTTTAAATTATTTTCACTGTATCAATAAATTTAAAATTTACGAAATTTATTAAAATTGAATTTTCACAAGTCGAAAAGCGATATTTTGTTGATTTTTCAAGTGAGACTAACATGCTCATCCCTATGTTAGAATATTTTCAAAAAGTAATTATGATCAGTATCTTAAAAATGCAAACACCTGTCCACGTTAAAATGTAAAATAATCATGATTCTTTTACATAAAATTAAGAATTACCGTATGACGTCTTTCGTGTAAAGTCACGGATCATCGAACTGAGGTAGACTGTTTTCAGGAAGTAATTACGACAAGTATCTTAAAAATACAAACATCCGTCTCTTTAAATATAGAGTAAACACCAATTTTTTTCACAAAATATTTAAAAAATCACTCCTCATTAATATTTGCGTTAAACTAATTTGTTGATGCCATTCAAGATTAAGAATGACCGTATGACAGCTATCGTGTAAATTCAATGAGCACCAAATTATATTCTTTTTTAGAAATTAATAATTACACCAAGTAGCATAAAAATACAAACTAGTATCATCTTTAAAAGGTAAAGTAATCACGTTAAAATTTTGCATTAAACAATTTTGTGAATGCCCGTGAAGACTACGAATGACTGTATGACAGATGTCATGTAAGTTCACGAATCATTGAACAATATTAGAATAGTTTCGGACTGTATGACAACTGCTATGTAAATTCAAGGGTCTTCAACCCGTATTACATTATTTTCATACGATAATTACAATAAGTCTCATCAGAATCATCAAAATACATACATCATTTTCAGAAAGTAATACGACAAATATTATAAAAATACAAACACCAGTCAGCTTTAAAATGTGAAGTAATCACGAGATTTTCGCACAAAATACATAATAACGATCCACAAATATTTACGTTACACTTTATTATTGATGACAACCGTGGTTAACAATTACCGTATGACAACTGTAGTTTCATTTCAAAGATCATCGCCTAGAGCGGATTGTTTACAAAAAGTAATTGCAACCAGAATCATAAAAATACAAACACCTGTCTGCATTTTTTAAATTATTTTCACTGTATCAATAAATTTAAAATTTACGAAATTTATTAAAATTGAATTTTCACAAGTCGAAAAGCGATATTTTGTTGATTTTTCAAGTGAGACTAACATGCTCATCCCTATGTTAGAATATTTTCAAAAAGTAATTATGATCAGTATCTTAAAAATGCAAACACCTGTCCGCGTTAAAATGTAAAATAATCATGATTCTTTTACATAAAATTAAGAATTACCGTATGACGTCTTTCGTGTAAAGTCACGGATCATCGAACTGAGGTAGACTGTTTTCAGGAAGTAATTACGACAAGTATCTTAAAAATACAAACATCCGTCTCTTTAAATATAGAGTAAACACCAATTTTTTTCACAAAATATTTAAAAAATAACTCCTCATTAATATTTGCGTTAAACTAATTTGTTGATGCCATTCAAGATTAAGAATGACCGTATGACAGCTATCGTGTAAATTCAATGAGCACCAAATTATATTCTTTTTTAGAAATTAATAATTACACCAAGTAGCATAAAAATACAAACTAGTATCATCTTTAAAAGGTAAAGTAATCACGTTAAAATTTTGCATTAAACAATTTTGTGAATGCCCGTGAAGACTACGAATGACTGTATGACAGATGTCATGTAAGTTCACGAATCATTGAACAATATTAGAATAGTTTCGGACTGTATGACAACTGCTATGTAAATTCAAGGGTCTTCAACCCGTATTACATTATTTTCATACGATAATTACAATAAGTCTCATCAGAATCATCAAAATACATACATCATTTTCAGAAAGTAATACGACAAATATTATAAAAATACAAACACCAGTCAGCTTTAAAATGTGAAGTAATCACGAGATTTTCGCACAAAATACATAATAACGATCCACAAATATTTACGTTACACTTTATTATTGATGACAACTGTGGTTAACAATTACCGTATGACAACTGTAGTTTCATTTCAAAGATCATCGCCTAGAGCGGATTGTTTACAAAAAGTAATTGCAACCAGAATCATAAAAATACAAACACCTGTCTGCATTTTTTAAATTATTTTCACTGTATCAATAAATTTAAAATTTACGAAATGCATAAAATTGAATTTTCACAAGTCGAAAATAGATATTTTGTTGATTTTTCAATTGAGACTAACATGTTTATCTCTATGGTCATTGAACTATGTTAGAATATTTTCATAAAGTAATTATAATCAGTATCTAAAAAATGCAAACACATGTCCGCGTTAAAATGTAAAATAATCATGATTATATTACACAAAATGATCCCTCATTAATTTTTGCATTAAACTACATTGTTGAAGCCACAGAAAATTAAGAATTACCTTATGACGTCTTTCGTGTAAATTCACGGATCATCGAACTGTAGTAGACTGTTTTCAGAAAGTAATTACGACAAGTATCTTAAAAATACAAACACCCGTCTCTTTATAAGATAGAGTAAAAACCAAATTGTTTTCACAAAGTACTTACAGAATCACTCCTCATTAATATTTGCGTTAAACTAATTTATTGATGGCACTGAAAATTAAGAATGACTGTATGACAGCTATCGTGTAATTTCAATGAGCACCAAATTATTTTCTTTTTCAGAAATTAATAATCACAACAATCAGCATAAAAATATAAACTCGTATCCACTTTAAAAGGTAAAGTAATCACGAATTTGTTTTGCATTAAACAATTTTGTGGATGCCAGTGAAGAGTATGAATGACTGAATGACAGATGTCGTGTAAATTCAAGGATCATTGAACAATATTAGAATACTTTCAGACTGTATGACAGTTGCTATGTAAATTCAAGGGTCTTCGAACTGTATTACATTCTTTTCGCACGATAATTACGATCAGTCTCATCAAAATCATCAAAAATACATACATCTTTTTCAGAAAGTAATACGACAAATATTATACAAATACAAACACCAGTCAGCTTTAAAATGTGAAGTAATCACGAGATTTTCGCACAAAATACAGAAAACGGTCCACAAATATTTACGTTACACTTTATTATTGCTCACAACTAGGGCTGGCAATTCGGGTCAACCCGTCGGGTTACGGGTCGTGTCAATCCGTGACGTGTCAGTAACGGGTTGACCCGTTGCTGACCCGGGTCCATAATCGTGTCATACTCCCTGACCCGAACCCGACCTGTTTATTAAACCGGTAACCCGGCACGACCCGGGTAACCCGTTTAAACAACAGGATGGTTCGGTTGAATGATTTCAGGCTTCATCCGGTCCTTCCTCTCGCACAAATCAAAACCACAAGAAGAAAAAGAATAGCGGGGAAGGAGAAGAAGACACACTAAAAACAGAAATCACAAACGGCGAACTCCATATCATAACAATCGAAGGCAGCTTCATGGGCTTCGCTTACTTGAGACTTGGTAGAAATTGGTTGATGGGTTGTTCTTCGTGTGGGAGAGAGATGGGAAAGGGACTGTTTGGTTTTTCTTGTGAGAGCGAGAGAGAGCAAGATGGGAGAGGGATTGTTGGATTGTTCTTCGTGAGAGTGAGAGTGAGAGTGAGAGAGAGAGCAAGATGGGAGTGGGGATTACATATCTAAGTGAAAGTGAAGAGTAAAGAGATAAATCGGTGGTTGGGGTTGAGTGTCATAGGTTAGGTTGGGAGGATAAGGCTACTACCAGTAATTGGTACCCTCTTTTTTTGAGAAATTTGTATACATGCCTCACTTTTTTATGATATTTGCATTTTTGTCATGATAAGTTAGGTTATTACTTCACTTCAGCAAGCAAAATATGACAGGTTATGACATTATGGGCCGCAAATAAAATCTTATGCGTGTTAAACAGGTCAACCCGCTAATCCGGCGGGTTGACCCGAACCCGACCCGGATAATTTCGTGTCGATTTCGTGTCGACCCTTTTAGATTTTAAGCGGGTTCGTGTCGACCCTAACCCGCTAACTTCGTGTCGATTTCGAGTCGTGTTGTCGTGTCGTGTCGGATATTTCCAGCCCTAATCACAACTGTGATTAACAATTACCGTATGACAACTGTAGTTTCATTTCAAAGATCATCGCCTAGAGCGGATTGTTTACAAAAAGTAATTGCAACCAGAATCATAAAAACACAAACACCTGTCTGCATTTTTTGAATTATTTTCACTGTATCAATAAATTTAAAATTTACGAAATGAATAAAATTGAATTTTCACAAGTCGAAAAGAGATATTTTGTCGATTTTTCAAGTGGGACTAACATGCTCATCCCTATGTTAGAATATTTTCAAAAAGTAATTATGATCAGTATCTTAAAAATACAAACACTTGTCCGCGTTAAAATGTAAAATAATCATGATTATTTTACATAAAATGACCCCTCATTAATTTTTGCATTAAACTATATTGTTGAAGCCGCTGAAAATTAAGAATTACCATATGGCGTCTTTCGTGTAAATTCACGGATCATCGAACTGTGGTAGACTGTTTTCAGGAAGTAATTACGACCAGTATCTTAAAAATCCAAACATCCGTCTCTTTAAATATAGAGTAAACACCAATTTTTTTCACAAAATATTTAAAAAATCACTCCTGATTAGTATTTGCGTTAAACTACTTTGTTGATGCCATTGAAGATTAAGAATGACCGTATGACAGCTATCGTGTTAATTCAATGAGCACCAAATTATATTCTTTTTTAGAAATTAATAATTACTCCCAGTGGCATAAAAATACAAAACAGTATCCTCTTTAAAAGGTAAAGTAATCACGTTAAAATTTTGCATTAAACAATTTTGTGGATGCCAGTTAAGACTACGAATGACTGTATGACAGATGTCATGTAAGTTCACGAATCATTGAACAATATTAGAATACTTTCAGACTGTATGACAACTGCTATGTAAATTCAAGGGTCTTCAATCCGTATTACATTATTTTCATTCGATAATTACAATAAGTCTCATCAGAATCATCAAAATACATACATCATTTTCAGAAAGTAATACGACAAATATTATAAAAATACAAACACCAGTCAGCTTTAAAATGTGAAGTACTCAAGAGATTTTCGCACAAAATACATAATAACGGCCCACATATATTTACGTTACACTTTATTTTTGATGACAACTGTGGTTAACAATTACCGTATGACAACTGTAGTTTCATTTCAAAGATCATCGCGTAGAGCGGATTGTTTACAAAAAGTAATTGCAACCAGAATCATAAAAATACAAACACCTGTCTGCATTTTCTTAATTATTTTCACTGTATCAATAAATTTAAAATTTACGAAATGAATAAAATTGAATTTTCACAAGTCGAAAAGAGATATTTTGTTGATTTCTCAAGGGAGACTAACATGTTTATCCCTATGGTCATTGAACAATGTTAGAATATCACAAACGGCTTGTTTCAGAAAGTAAATACGACAGTGAAGAGTACGAATGACTGTATGACAGATGTTTACAAAAAGTGATTGCAAAAAGTGATTGCATTAAGTGATTGCATTAAACAATTTGTGGATGCCAGTGAAGAGTACGAATGACTGTATGACAGATGTCGTGTAAATTCAAGGATCATTGAACAATATTAGAATACTTTCAAACTGTATGACAGCTGCTATGTAAATTCAAGGGTCTTCGAACCGTATTACATTTTTTTCGCACGATAATTACGATCAGTCTCATCAAAATCATCAAAATACATACATCATTTTCAGAAAGTAATACTACAAATATTATAAAAATACAAACATCAGTCAGCTTTAAAATGTGAAGTAATCACGAGATTTTCGCACAAAATACATAAAAACGGTCCACAAATATTTACGTTACACTTTATTATTAATCACAACTGTGATTAAAAATTATCGTATGACAGCTGTAGTGTCATTTCAAAGATCATCGAACACAACAAATTGTTTCAGAAAGTAAATACGACCAGAATCATAAAAATACAAACACTTGTCTGCATTTTTTAAATAATTTCACCGTATCTATACACTTCAAATTTACGAGAGAAATAAAATCAAATTTTAACATGTCGAAAAGATATCATTTGGTGATTTTTCAAGTGAAACTATCGTGTTTATACCAATTTAAATTAAAAAGAAATTATAAAATCCCTAAATGATCATATGAATTTCTAGAGATAAAATTATGAAAACAAGTTAAAACTTTGGTTGGTGGATGTATAAAGAGGCAGGAGTGTTGCAACAACACCAAATGAGAACGTAAATGGAAGCATGATAATTATGTGGGTACTATTGACTAGGCATACATCACGGCAAGCAGCTCAAGGCTATTCAGTACTGACAAGCCCGTATATCAGTTAGTTCTCCACTAAAAGAACCTTCAAGGTCTCTGACTACCTTCTTGATGCGATTATAGCTCGCTATGGTTGTCAAAGTGAACATCAGAAAAACAAAAATCAATTGTTGTTGACTTGTAGCCTTGGGAATCCATGCCTCTAGCAGGATACTCTTACTTCCAGCAGCCAAACCAACAAAGAGCTTGAAAATTAGAATTGGTTAACACAGGAGAATATGGGTTTTTCTTTTTTAGGGTACTACTACTATCAGTTTGCATGTAATTCTTTGGCGTATCGCTATTTATTACTCATTGTGGAGGTCCAGGGGACACCCAACTCAATGAATAGAAATAACATGCAGATGAGAATGAAAAGGAGAAGAAATAGAGTCTACTTTTGATCAGGCAATAAAATTGGCTGAATCACATAGACAGGAACTTCATAATTGTACACTGTCAATTACCATGAATTAATGCAACAGTTCACTTCTTCTTCTTCAAGTAAAACTAATAGAAATGTTCAACTCTTTCAGCATATAGCATATCTACGTTACGTGTCCGAGGTAGTCACTTCTAACTTCACGAGCGAAAGGAACCTAGATGAAAAGCGTTCTAAATAAATGAAGCCAGTGAAACCATTATCAACAGAGAGGGTAAAGACAATAGCGGAGCAGAGCGTAACTCCAACAAACAATTAAACACGACAATCAGATCGGGTGGAATGAAGCAGGTGTGTGCCTGGGTGCAGAGACTCTATTTGGATATTGTAATGAAGTTTTGGAGGCTGAGTTTAATGCTATAGAATTAGCTGTAAAGAAGATTATGAAGGAACAATGGAGCATGGTCGTGATGGAATCTGACTGTGCAGGTGCAGTTAATTGCATTAACAATCCACAGAAAGCACCTTGGTCTTTGAAGAACAGAGCCCTGGCTTGTGCAAAAGTGCAGTAAGAGAAGAAGATATCTATGAAGTTTTGTTCTAGAAGTTAAAATGTTGCTGCTCATGAAGTAGCTAGATGGGCTGCAACAAAAAAAATGTTCTAGTTCTGTTGATTTTTCTGTTTTAGAGCACATCCTAGATTGTAATAATGGGAGCTTGCCCCAAACTGCTTGAGTTTTGTTATAAAATATCACTTCATCAAAAAAAAAAAAAAAAAAAAAAAAAAACACGACAATCAAATCGGGTGATCACAATTCACAAAGATAAAGACAATTCAACTCAGACTGCATTTAGATAAAAAATGAGTAAGAAACAACCAAATTTAGTTGCTTTGTGTAGATAGCAAGACATCTAATTCGAAACACTTAAAACTAACTGCAAAACACTAGCAATGTCGATACAACCAAAGGTTGATAAAGCACTTAGGCAGATGCCATGTAGGCCGATCAATAAACTGAAGCAAAAGTCTCACTGTAAGGGAGGAACTGATATTGAAATTTAGATCCATAAAACAGCTCTGTGATCTCCCCAGAATCCCTGTCCCACAGTACGCACTGACCATGAGTGGACAGAACCACATAATCGACGTCACCATTGCTGTAAAATCCTAAAGGCCGCTTGACATTGGCCACCGGTGTTGCCAAAGCAAATTGTTTGCGCCAAGATGGATTGGTTCCACCAGTCGACACCCACATCTCAAACTCAAAGAAGTGGCCAGATGGATTACGATTCAATTCCTCCCACACAAACACAGCAAGAGATCCTTTGTAATCAACAAGTTCCATATCATAGTGAGTGCGGACACCGAATGGCAACTCGATAAGCTCAAACACCTCATCCACGATGTCGAAACATAGAATATACTTGTCTCGAACACGGTGATGGCACACTGTCCAATACATGAATCTACTGACATATGTTGTTTCACTCATCATCCCTCCACGAGGAATTCGACAAGGGGCGAGCAAATACTTCTCCCTCGTCGAGTTATCATTCGATGTGAATACATGGAGAGTCACATAAATGGTTCCTTTTGGTACTTCGTGATGATGCCTAGCAAAGAATGAAATGCGGACCAATTTATAAGTAGTGGCCATGGAATCAGAAAAGAACCCGCAATGGGTCCAGCGGGCATTGTGGTAATAGTTATTGCATGGGACATAGATTAGCCTGGAGTGTCTAGTTGCAGGATTCCAAAGGGTAAATTTATCGTGGGTCAGCGAAAGAGAAAGGCAGATTAACCCATTGCAGCAACCCACAAGGTCCACAATATCAACATAATTATAAATTGTTAGGTCGAGAGGGGCATCAAAGAACCGGAAGGAGATTGTTCTTGCAGGGATTATTGTAGTCTAGTGAATGCAAAAAGATGGAAACTCTCTTCTTATTCGCTAAGGTGATGGAATCGTGCTGTGTGATGAAATTGGGGGAGAGGATTAGGTCGTACCAGGATTTGCGGACGGATTTGAACCGGAAGCCTGAGGAGGATCTCAATCATGACGTCTTCCGGCAATTCTTCTTCTACATTCATGGGAACTGCTGCGGTTTCTTTATCTGCATTGCCGCAATTTCAGATTGCAGTGGACTTGCATGAATGAACCAGAGTCGATCTCATGATCCCCGACGATGAAGAACAGACGCCAACATGGATTCCGTGTTTGGTCTTATAGTCTGGGTCTCCGGTCTGGGCTTAGGTGGTCCAATGAATCCCAATTGTCAGGCCCATCATGGTTTCTATTTTGAGAATTATATCACATAACTAGAGTTGTCTTATGTGTTTTTGTTTTAGAATTACATCATATATTCAGGTCCGACAAATCACCCTGGTGAATAATATGGCCTACACGGTTTGACAAGTCAACCCATACACACCGATTTATCATCAACACAACCCCACTCTCGACGGCAATGTTGCCCCAACTTTGCCACTCCCAACTTCCCATTACGTCCTTCCACGCCCACAACGAGCTCCATTTCAACCTGAACAGAGCCATGTAGTAGTTGGGATGCATCATCCCTGCCTCCACTGCGTTGCAGGTCACGATGAAAATAGTCGGCATCGAGAGGGAAATCAGAATTGTCAAGGCTGCCTGAAGAATTCCACCATGGGGGTGAGTGTTGGATATAGTTGGAGCCATGAGTCTTAGTGTGAGCTCAACTCTTAAATGGGTATGGGTTTTCTGTCTGGGCTCTGGATTGGGCCTGCGCTCAGGTGTTCAAGAATAATCCCAAAAAAATACTCAGGCCCATGGCCCAGGATCAAATCCTATGTATTTTATTTAATCGCAAAACACAATTAAAAACCCTAAAGACCTGGCGTCTCTTATTTTCGTCGTCGATGGAGACTACCAGCAGAAGACATAAACATCTACTGCCAGAAAGAAAGAAGAAGAAGTAGAACACCGCGAGCGTTGCCAGAAGATGTGGTAACGGAGATCCTCCTCAGGCTCCTCGTCAAATCACTGGTACGGTTCAATTCCGTCTGCAAACACTGGTACGACCTAATCCTATTAGACAATATTTAGTATTTGGGCTTTATTTAACAAATGGGTTTATTTCTTCTTGTAATTGGGCTGTCCTATAAAGCCCATTTTCTGCTGTTTGTAAAACCCATTTCTCTCTAGCCCATTTGTCTATTATGACCATTAGGGTTTAGTACTGTGTTGATCACAGCCGTCCGATTCTCATCGTGAGATCAGAACGACTCTTCCCCTTCGATGTATTTATACTCTCCGCCGTTTCATTCTTGTGGTTATGGAAATGTAAATATCAATTGCTCTGGTTCATCTTCTCTAGAAATTCACCGCCGGTTTACTTACTTGCAAATATACACAACCTTATACCCTTTAAACTTGATAGCTCCAATTTTGTTCTTTGGATACACCAGATCCAAACTATTTTTCGCACACACTCTCTTTTTGGCTTTCTGGATGGCACATCTGAATGTCCGCCTGAGTTTATCCCTTCCGACGCCGGTTTGGTCCCTAATCCGGCTGCTATTTCGTGGGTTTTGAAAGACCAAGCGATCTCTGCGATCATCAACACTACTCTTTCCACCGACGCCTTGACTCAGTTCATTGGTTCCTCCACCTCACGCGCCGCCTGGCTAACCCAAGAACGCAGGTACGCCTGTTTAACAAGATCCAACGTTCTTCAGTTGAAATCGGATTTTCAAACCATCAAGAAGAGATTGACTCCATCGATATCTACATGCAGAAGCTCACATCCCTTCGCAACCACCTTGTCGTGTCCTCTGTGCTGATCTCCGACGAAGATATGCTTCTTTACACCCACAACGGGCTTCCGGCGGAATATAACTCCTTCTGATCTTCGACCCGGATTCACTTATCGCCGATCTCGTTTGAGGAGTTACATGTGTTGCTTAAAGCAAAAGAACAAATGCACGAATATCAGATCTCGACACCTGACTCCTCTCACCCCTCCGCCTTTTACTCCTACGGCGGCAGATCTGGACGTGGTGGCTGGTTTCCCTCCGGTTATCGTGGTGGACGTCCGGGTCAACACGGCGGCGGTCGAGGGGGTCGAGGAAACCCTAACCCGAATTAATGAGCAGGGTACGGTTCTAACCCTGGATCCGGGTATGGTTCTTCGGGCGGATCTGGATACGGGTCTGGATGGGGTTATGGATCCGGTTCGGGTACCGGGTCTGGTTACGGTGCTGGATGTGGTCGCGGCGGTTCGGGTCGTGGAGGATATGGAGCTCCTAGAGGCAGGTCTAGGTCGGGTCGAGGAGGCTCTGCAAAGGTCACTTGTCAATCTGTGGCTACGATTTCCATTCAGCTCTCGATTGTTATCATCGGATGGACTACGCGTATCAAGGGAGACGCCCACCAGAGCAGCTCTCCACCATGGCAGCCTCCTCCTATCAATAGTGTCAGCCTTCTTCTGAGCTCTGGCTCACTGACACGGGAGCATCCAACCATATAACATCTGAGCTCTCCAACCTCTTCTTGATTCCACCCTATGCTGGTAATGAACAAGTAACCATTGGTAATGGTTCCTCTCTGCCTATCCAACACTCTGGTACATCTCTTCTTACAACTGCTAATAATTCTTTTACCTTATCTAAAACATTACATGTTCCAAGTTTATCTGTTAACTTGCTCTCTGTTAACCAACTTTGCACTGAACATAATGTTAGATTTATTTTTGACAAAACATCATTTTGCATCCATGACATTACTACAGGAAAAATATTACACCAGGGACTCAATAGAAAGGGTCTTTACCCCTTGTCTCATCACTCTCTGCAAACTGGTCCACAAGCACAAATGGGACAAAAATAACAAACTCATCTTTGGCACTCACGCCTGGGTCACCCTTCACATTCTGTTTTAATTAAATGTCTTTCTTGTTCTGGAATTATGTCTAAATCCGGTACCTTTTGTGAAGCTTGTTTGGCTGTTAAAATGAAAAGACTTCCATATCATGCTTCTGAATCTGTTACTAACACTCCTTTGCATCTAATACACTATGATGTTTGGGGTCCTGCATCAACTTTGTCTTATCATGGCTATAAGTATTATGTGCTATTTATTGATGATTTCTCTCGTTATACTTGGTTATTCCCACTAAAATTGAAATCTGAAGTTCATGCCACTTTTATGAAATTTAAACAGTTTATTGAGGAACTTCTGGGTTATTCAATCAAAATCCTTCGTTCTGATGGAGGTGGTTAGTATACAAAGTTTTTCGGAAATTATTAGATGAACATGGTATTCTACATCAAAAATGTTGTCCGCATACGCCTCAACTAAATGGTATTTCTGAACGTAAACATAGGCATATAGTTGAATCAGCAGTGACTTTGCTTCAAAACGCATCTTTACCTAAGTATTTTTGGTACCACGCTGTTGCTACTGCCACTTATTTGATTAATCGCATGCCTAGAAAAGTTACACACAACGAATCTCCATATGAATTACTGTTTAAAATAACTCCTTCTCATAGTCATCTTCGTGTGTTTGGCTGTGCTTGCTACCCTTGTCTTAGACCTTACATAACATCCAAACTTGATCCTAAAAACAAGCAATGCATTTTTGTTGGATATGCAGAAGGTTATAAGGTTTATCTTTGTTTTGACAAACTTTCTAACAAGTTCTTTATTAGTAGGGATGTGGTATTTGATGATTTTTTTTCCTTATTCCAATACTACTTGCACTTCTACTTCTCCTTCATCACAGCAAACTCATTCTTATACTTTTCTGTTTTCAGGTTCTCCTAACCTTGAAGGAACGTACACTTCACCTCCTCTTAGCTCTAATTCTGCTCCAAGAACAGTTTTTACACCTGGCCTTAACCAAGGTCCAAAACACACTAAAAGAACAGATACTACACCTGGTTTTAACCAGAGTCCAGAACACACTGCTGATGGTAGTCCTGAACAGCAGCCAACTGGGGTTCAAGTCCCTTCACCATTGGCACCACCACCCACTTCTGCAGGGCTCACTGTCCCCAGTGGCTTGGCAAACCAGGACCATGACCCAATGATGACTTCACCCCTCCCCCCCAGGACATCATATGCAGACTCGCTGCAAATCCGGTATATCAAAGAAAAAGTTACTGTATCACTCTTAATTAAGTTATGTGCCTAAGTCTTGTTTTTCTTCTTCTTCTCACACAACACACACTGATCCCACCAGTTTTACTGAGGCTTCCAAATACCCTCAGTGGTGTAATGCAATGACTGAGGAATTTGCAAGTCTCATACAACAACATACATGGAGTCTTGTTCCATCTCCACCTTTTACCAATATAATTGGGAACAAGTGGGTTTTCAAAACAAAAATTAACCCTAATGTTACTGTGTCTCGTTATAAAGCCCGTCTAGTTGCCAAAGGGTTTCATCAAACCCCTGGTATTGACTACGACGAGACTTTTAGTCCCGTGGTAAAACATACCACTGTTAGATGCATTATAGCTCTTGCTGCCAGCTTTGACTGGCCCTTACAACAACTTGACGTAAAAAATGCGTTTCTTCTCGGTTACTTACGTGAAACAGTTTACATGAAGCAACCATCTAGTTTTATGGATCCACAATTTCCAGATTACGTTTGTAAACTACATAAATCGATTTATGGCCTCAAACAAGCAACTCGTGCTTGGTTTGAGCGCTTCACCACATATTTACTCTCTTAGGGTTTTATTGCGTCTTATGCAGACACTTCTCTTTTTATTCGCCATTCACACAACAAAATTACTATATTGCTATTATATGTGGACGACAGTATCGCCAAGGAAATTATATTTCCTACATTAAAACTTTGATTTCACAACTTGGGTCAGAATTTGACATGACAAACTTGGGCCCTCTCACATATTTTTTGGGCCTCCAAGTTACTCGTACAACCCAAGGCATTTTACTTCACCAAGAAAAATACATTACCGACCTTTTAGCTCGGTTTAACATGATCAATTGTAAACCAAGACCTACGCCCTTAGCGGCAGGTATTAAATACCACATTAATCAAGGCGATCCTCTACCTGATCTTGCAGGGTTTTGATTCATGGATCGCGCAAACGGAAGCATAATCAAACAAACAACCATGCAAAACCCTCCAAGGATTACAAGTCTAGATGCATAACGATAGTGAAGGTAAGAAATCATAAACACACCTTTGGGTTCTCCTTGATGACTTCAAACGCGAATAGTGTCACGTTCTCTATAGTTGATCCACGCCTAGAGTTGATCCTAGATCTCCAATCTCCTTGGTGCTAGCCCGGAATGAGAGGAGGGTGAAGGAATCACGCAAAACGAGACAAAAGGGAAGGGGCTCGGCCTTCCTTTTGGCCGACGGGGACGAGGGCGGCGGCAAGGGGGGCGTCGGCCTCCTTTGTGGCTTGCTCTCTCTCCTTTGTTCTCTCCCACTCTTGTTATGTTCTCTCTAGAGCATAAGTTATGAGGAAGGAAGGAAGGAGGGTCCTTTATATAGTCCAACAACTCCTTGTTAACTACCTAAAGGACTTATTATAGTCCAACTAGAATTCAATTTAGTCCCTTCCTTGCAAATTAGTCCCTACTAAGTTTGCAAGGGTTTGCAAAGTGATCCTTCTAATTAATTAATCCAATTAATTAATTCCCAAATCTAGTACAACTCTATATAGCGTGTGACCCCATAGGTTCTATCTAGTTGGTAGCAACTCTTTGCTAATATGGAGCGGTTTCTAGCAAAACATCCATTCTAGCCAACCAATAGAATAGTCATCTAGACAACCTTGTACAAGTAATTGTCTCATCCCTTTGCCTCCATATCCGGATTGGACACGAGACATACAAGTCACACTCGTATATCCAATCCCTAGTTTCTCGATCTATGGAATAGCCTTATTCGTGCAAATAACATCAATATCCCATATATTGATTTATTTGAGTCTGGCCAGACATTCTATAAGCACTATCCTCGCGTCGCATAAACAAAGCTCTCGATCCGGACTATTATGAAGATGAAGAACAGTCACCGCTTCAACAATCGCCGCCGCCGCCGCAACAAACTCTCCAGCAGGTACAAAGCCTCTTGGTGAACGGCAAAGCTATCGTCTTGACTTACTTGTTCGAGTTGTTCTCGTAAGGTTATCACCCAATCCGAATGGGATTCAATTGCTCCTCCAATGCTGTTGTCTGGTCTAGATTTGAAATCAAATTGGGATTTACTTCGATGCTGCCGAATCTTCGTCGATTGAGGTTGTTTGTGGCTGGCTGTGGGGTGGCATTCAACTAACGGCGGCGGATATTCGATCTGCTGGTTCGTCGGCACCAACAGATTGTTGGACGGCAATGTCGCCGGCTGCTGCTGGGTTGTCACAGCCGACGGTGATTGCGGCTGGGTGTGTTCTTGGACCGGCTGTGAGTTCCACGGCGGCGGGGTGTGTGGAACACCGACATCATCTAAGGCCTTGTGTATGCGACTGCATCTGTTGATACAGTCTTTGAGGGCAGCCACGAGATCTGCCATCGTGACCGGTGAATCCATGTTGGATGAAGCTTGAGAACACGAACGACGCAGAAAAAAAACTGACCGTCATTAACAATGAAAGCACCAACGATACGTAAGTGTATCGAAATAGGAAGAAACGGAAGATTGAGGTGAAGAAATTGAGAGAGAAATAGACGAAAAGTGACGAGGTAGATAAAAGAGTAGGGAGAGATAAAGATTTAGAGAATTATATTCTTCATTGAATGATAATAATAAAAGAGTACATCGCTTAAATAGACAAACTCCTAACCCGAAACTTAACGGGCCTCTCTACGGGCTCTTAAATAAATAAATACTAAATAATCATATAATTAAATAACATATAACTCAATAACTAATAATTAACTAAATAACTCAATACTGTTGATAAGCTATCCCGTATCAGGCTAACTCCCTCTCTTTGTGGCTGCATTTTCTTTTGCCTCCTAACAGAAGAACTCGTGTATTGGTTAATTGGCCCCATGACTTGTGTAGACCTTAAATTGGGTTTTTGCGACATCGTCTCGTCATTCTCAACCAAACTCCTGCTTCAGAAACAAATGAAATGGTTGAATCAAAGGCGTGGGTTTGTCCAGACTCATACTCCACACAATGATTGAGAGGGAGAGTTCTAGAGAGGTGGCTTAATTGGATAACATTGAAAAGATTTATTATAGAAGGGTAATGTAGTCTTTTGAAAAACACTTACTGTAACTAGTTTTTATTGTGCTGTAATTATCAGCATCTTATATATATATATATATATTAAGAAAGCTGTAGAATATATTTTTAGATATTACTTTGTGAGAAATGAAGTTTCAATTTCATTGTTGTAAGCAAAACTAAAATTTAATGTCATAATAAAAAGGTTAAAAGCTGGTTACGGACGAATTAACGGGTTATACAGAACTATTAATAATCCACACAAGAACACCCAAATGTTCAATTGGGTGGAGCGGGTTCGACTCATTTACTTATGAACCCACGAGTTGAACCGTCGTTATCTGAAGAAAGGGCAAATCAAATTATATCATGTGTTATCACAAATACCAAGTATCATCCTCATTAGATTTGTCATAGAGGTTGAACCAGCTAGTGCTTGAAACTGTTATAACGAGAGTGCCAAGTACGCCAAAAGAAATCAAGAACGAGAACACGGATTTAACGTGATTCACTAACAATCACGTGAGTAACCTCCACGACAGAAAACCAGAGTTTGTCATCACATCAGAGGGAGAAATCTTGAATAACAACAGAATGCACCACAAAAAACTAAAGTCACGAAGCCAAAATCGCGTCAACCGTTGAACCCACTCGTTCGTCAATTTCTGGCCGTTCAAGAGACGGAGGGAGGGAGACTACGGGTTGGAGACTACGGGTTTTCTTCTTCATTGATTTGCTCTCACTCTCCCTCTTGCTCCTTCTCTTCCTCTTCCTCCTTTCTCTCTCTTTCCGTGTGTGTCTGTGTGTGTGATGGTTGAGTGAAAATGTTTTAGGCTTGTGAAGAACAAGAAGGAGAGTGGATGTGGGTTGGGTTGATTTTGGGCTGGATAGTTTGGGTTGTGGTTAAGTAGCAGATTAAGTGTAATTGGGTTTAATTAATAAGTTTAATTTACTATTCTGATTAGTTAAGCCCGATTAAAATGTGGGTTTCGTTTTTTCGAGGGGGTATATTTGTATTATGTCAGTATCAAAGTTTCCATATTTAGAAATTTTGAAGAAGCTGGTGAAACGCCTAAAAAGAAAAATTTTGAAGAACCTGACGAAACGGGGGAGTAAGAAGTAACAAAAGAGTGCTTACCCACAACAAATAACACCGTAAGAAAAAAAAAAATTGTAGGATTGCAATTTGCATGACATCCCGGACTGCAATTGGAGCCCAATTGAGATCCACGGCCCAGGACCGAATCCAGTATATTTATCTTCTTCCACTTAACAGCAAAACACAGTTCAAAACCCTTCAACAGTTGGCGTCTCTCCTTTACACTGTCGTCGTCGAGCGAGAGACTACCAAAAGACATAAACATCTACTGCAATCTGCTTGTATGTCTACCGTAATCTCCAACTGCAGCAATGTTTCTGTTGAAGATATTGAAGCACTCTGTTACCCAGACAGGAAGAGAAGAAGAAGAACACTGCCAAAGTTACCAGAAGATTTGGTGATGGAGATCATCCTCAGACTCCCCGTCAAATCACTGATCCGGTTCCGTTCCGTCTGCAAACACTGGTACAAACTAATCCGATCTCCTAATTTCGTCGCCGCGCACTATAAAACCACCTCCCCCAAGAATAAACTCTCAATGTTTTATAGTTCATATGATGACCGTTTCGTCTCATTCCGGTTCTTCGATGTCCCCGTCGAATTAGCTATCCCCCCTGAATCCCAACCTCGACTCGTGGGTTGTTACAATGGATTAGTTTGCCTATGCCTTAAACACGATGAGTTTCTCTTATGGAACCCTGCAACCGCCCAGTCCAGAATCATACCCCGTATCAGAGGCTTTATAATACTTGCACAGAATTATTCCGGGCTTTGTTTCGATTCTGCAGCTAATACTCACAAAAACCTAAGGATTAGTTTCTCACCAAAGGACAATGGAAATTCCCGTCTCATTAGAGGATCATTCTCTGTGAATATTACTCTACCTAAAGGAAAGGTTCATGTGAGTGCCTACGTGTACACATTGAATCAAGATTACTGGAGGGACGAAACATTGTTTGCCCCATGTCGGTTCCCCAATGGAGGGAACATGAGTGAGGTAACACATCTAATGAAGTTCATGTTCTGGACGGTGAGTGGAGACAAAGACAAGTACATTCTCTGTTTAGACATGGTGGGCCTGGAGTTCAAGCTTATCGAGTTGCCTTCTACTGATCACATTCGCTGCGATACACAACTGGTTGACTACAAAGGATCTCTCGCTATGTTTGTTCTCGAGAAACCTGCTGCAGCTATTGATTCGCCGCCAAGACAGTGCTGTTTTGATATGTGGGTGTTGAATGATTGCGGTGGAACCAATCAGTCTTGGTGCAAACAACTTACTTTGAGACCTTCAATGTCTGATGTTCACAGGCCACTAGGGTTTTTCACCAAGGGGGATGTTGATTTGGTGATTCTGGCCATGTCTAATCCTGATCGGCACTTATTGTGGGATCGTGATACTGACGAGACCAACGATGTTATTTTCAGGAAAACACGCCCCTGGCCATCCTTTCTCTACAGTGAGAGTTCAGCTTCGGTGTATCGCTGAATGGTCTATGCGATGCGACATTTGCGCCATCCCCATGGGTTCATGGCATGTTTAAGTGGTTAAGATTTTGCAGTGTTTTATGTTTCAAATAAGATGTTATTCCTCTGTTACAACACAGGAGGAGCTGCAAGCTCGACTGTGTCTTGAGATGAAGGATTTATAGTCCTGGCAACTATGTATGCCCCCCTTTATAGAGGAAATATATTTTAACGCGTCCTCATAGTTCTTTTTAATTTTGTTTTTTTTTCCTTCTAATTAATGCAATTTTCATATATGTTAATTCCTGAATGTGGATTGCGCGAAGTAACAAGTTATTTAAGAACGTTCATATGAATACAAGCATCGCAATCCAGGACATCTGTTATCGGGTAGGAGAATACTCAGACCCAGGGTCGGCCCTTCCACTAGCCAATTTAGGCGGTCGCCTAGGGCCCCGAGGCCGTGAAAGGGCCTCCTCATTTGGTATGTAGTCAATGTTTATGTATTAGATATCAAAAAGCATATCTATATATGTACATTTTACAGGTAGTGTTAAAGCACAAGAAATATAGTAAAAAGTCCATATAATCGAGTAAAATGTGTTTACAAAATTTGTTTCTTATAATCTTATTTGTTGGATCATACTTTTGAATTGTCTATTTATCTCAAACAATTTTGGTTCAAATTTCACATTAATATCGTAGGGCCTAAGTTTGAAATTTTGCCTAGGGCCCCAAAAAGTATTGGTCCGGAGTCAGACCTTCGGCCAAAACAGTACTGTGAGTGACCTCTCCACCCAGCTGTCGAGCTGGAAATGCCAATTTTGATGGCAGCTGGGTTATGGCATCAGGAAGGGGCGGTGCAGGGGTAATTGTAACCCAACTGTCAGGCCCATCATTGTTGTATCTCCTTCAAATCACAATCAGCAGGGGCAGGAAGATCAATACAAGACAATATCATAATGGCAAGTGAGGTAAGGGGAAGCAATAAAACGGGTGTTCAGCCTGGTGGATTCGGATATTATTCGGAGTATTCCTGTCTCAAGACGGTCTCTCAAGCTGATTGTTGGTCATGGTTTTCTGAGGAACGCGGAGTTTATTCTGGAAGATCGAGGTATTACTGTGCGGAGGAAGTGAGGTAAGGGGAAGCAATAAACATCTCAAACAGGCCCAAGTTACTGGGGATCTGGTGGCGGCATTGGCAGGTCCAATTTCAGTACCGGCCTCGGTAAAGTTGGCGGAAATGATTGCTTTAATGGAAGGGTTCACTTTGGCGAGGAACTTACAGTTACGTAATGTTATTGCAGAATGTGACGCAGCTAACGTGGTCTCGACGCTCATAAGTAATTTGGCAATTGTGGAATATTTTTCGGCTTTCGGATTAGTTAAAGAAGATTGCAGAGTGTTGTTGGCGCAAGTTGAAGGTATATGCGAGTGGTGTTCCTACGATGCAAATCAGGTGGCCCATACTCAGACAAAGAAGGCTCTCAATATCAATTCCATGTATAGTTGGATAGGGTATGTACCCGATCAGGTCTTATAGTGTATTCAGACGGATAAGGCTGGTTTACACCTTTTATTTATAAAGCTATTCTCTCAAAAAAATGTGTAGATCCTCTAAGCATGATATGTGGAAAAGAGGAACAAACAGAAGAACATTTTCTCTTCAACTGTGACTGGGTAAAACTTTTCTGGTCTAGCATAGGTTTACTACCGTATGAGGAAGATCACACTTTGAGAAACATGAAAAATTTGGTGGTCAATGCAAATCAAGAAAGTCTCAGAAGGTGCTATCCCAAAAGATCAGCTAGAACATATGATGTTGGGGATGTGGAATATTAGGAATTAAAGGAACAAAGCTGTAGCTCTTTTGAACATTTGGCCCTGACCCTGGGAAAGCTGTTTCAGAATTAGTAAAGTGGAGAGATGCATATTAACAAGCCCGGAGAAAAAGAGAAATACAACCAGACACAAAAGTTCCCTCCTCAACAAGATCACCTGAAGCTGAATGTTGACTCCGTTTGGCAGAAAGATGTGCAAAAACACATTGGAGGATGGATATTGAGAGATGACAAAGGACATTTTGTGGTGGAAAGCCTGGTACAAACAGAGAGGAATGTCAGCAACCCAAGCTGAACCTCTGGCTGTTAGAAAAGTCCTTAGTGACATGAAAACCATGAATCTGAAGAAGTTGCAAGTTGAGATTGACTGGAGATTTCTGGTTGAAGCTATAAACAAGAACATAAAAGGAGTATGGGATTGCAGTGTAAGAATCCATGGGGTTCCACCTCAAAACCAATTGGCAATGAGAGGAGTAGCCCATGACACTTATTAATTATGTTTCTTCTTCTTGAATGTCTGATGTGGGACTTCTCAACACGCCCTCTCGTGGGTTGTTAGACCATTCATGTGTGTGGAAGGAACCAGTCTCTGATACCATGTAAGAATCCATGGAGTTCCACCTCAAAACCAATTGGCAATGAGAAGAGTAGCCCATGACACTTATTAATTATATTTCTTCTTCCTGAATGTCCGATGTGGGACTTCTCAACATGCGAAGTATCTTCCATGATGTCAAAGAACTTCTTAGAGATACCAAAAGCACACTGCTCTTGATTAGAAGAAGCTGCAACAGAGCTGTGGATTTACATATCAAAAGTGGCTGCAAAACAGAAAAAGACAATATCCCTGTTTGGCCCTCCTACAGAGCTAGATTTGGTGATTAATGAGGATATTGTTGTAGATAGCTTGTAAAAGTCTTAAGGGAATTTGTCCCACATCTTAGAAAATAGAGTTATTATGCACCTTATATATGGAAACCCATTAATGACATTTAATTGAGTTACCTTATAGAGTTGTTATCCTCTGCAACTCGCACGCGCGCGCGCATGGCGCAATGTGGCGCCTTACATGTTCCTGGTCTATCTGTTAACTTATTATTTGTTCACAAATTTTGTTGTGATCACAACACACGCTTTGTTTTTGATTAAAATTCGTTTTATGTCCAGGACATATCTACGAGTCAAATCATTTTTCAAGGACCTAGTAAAAACGGGCTTTACCCTCTGTCTTCTCTATCTGCACCGTCAAAACCCCAAGCGTTTTTTGGTCAAAAACTCAAATCTCATTTGTGGCATTCAAGACTTGGCCACCCCTCTTCTTCAATCTTACTAAAATGTGTTAATTGTTTATCTCCTACTGTTAAGCTATCATCCAATGTTGATACTATGTGTGAATCTTGTCTTGCTGGCAAAATGTCTAGATTACCATATAGTTTATCTTAAACTGTTTCTACAACACCTTTACACTTGCTTCATAGTGATGTTTGGGGCCTTGCATCTACACTCTCTTTTAATGGTTTCAAATATTACGTGCTATTTATTGATGACTGTTCTAGGTTTCAATGGCTATTTCCTCTGAAATTGAAATCATAAGTGTCATCTGTTTTTGCTACTTTCAAGTTGTTTATTGAAAAATTGTTAGGGTATTTTATCAAAATTCTTAGAACAGATGGTGGTGGTGAATATACTGCTTACACTTTTCAGAAATTTCTCCAAGAGCATGGCATTTCACATCAAAAATCATGCCCTTACACACCACAACAAAATGGTATTGCGGAAAGGAAACATAGACACATAATAGAAACTGCTGTTACTTTGTTACATAATGCTTCTTTTCCCAAATTGTTTTGGTATCATGCTGTAGCAACTACAGTTTATTTAATCAGTAGAATGCCTAGTAAAACTACATTTAACAAATCACCATATGAGATTTTGTTCAAAACAAAACCAGATTACAAATATTTAAAAGTTTTTGGCTACAGTTGCTATCCTAGATTAACTGACTACACCTCTTCTAAATTGGATCCTAAAACAAAGAGATGCACTTTTCTGGGATATGCATCTGGTTACAAAGGATATCTTTGCTATGATCACCACACTAAGAAATTTTATATAAGTAGATATGTAATTTTTGATGAGTTTACTTTTCCCTTTGCTTCTGCTACTTCTCCTATCTCTTCTCCTTACTCACATTGTGATATTTGTGTTTCAGGTAACTCCAAAAGCAATGTCCCTCCATATTTTGCCTATAATTCACCTGGGCACCATATTGGTTCTATACCAGACACCACTCTTGCTGAGGGATATGTTCCTCTGCAGCCAGCTGAGATGGATATGTCTGCTGATTCAACTCCACGTGGCAGTTGCATAACACCTACTACACTTAGAATAGATGCTAGAACAGATTAATATGCATAAAACATTCAAGATTAATGTTTACGTGAAAGTATTTAATGGTTTACAATGGAGATTTAGAGTTATCATATGACTACATAAAACATTCAAGATTAATATTTACGTTAAAGTATTTTATTGATGACAGTGGAGATTCAGAGTTATCGTATGACAACTGTCCTTTAATTTAAAAGATCATTTGACAGTAGCTAATTGTTTTTTAGAAAGTAAGGTTCAACGAAGCGGATTAGGTCGTTTTTAGAAAGTAATAACGACAAATATCAAAAAATTACAAACACCAGTCCGCGTTAAAATGTAGTCACGGTTCTTTTGCACGGAATACATAAAAACAATCAACACTAATATTTACGTTAAAGTATTGAGTAAAGTATTTTTATTGTTGACAATGGACATTAAGAATTACCGCATGACAACTGTCGGGTAATTTCAAAGATCATCGGACACTTGTCCGCCGACTATTTTATTTTGAGAAAGTAATTACAATCAGAGTAATAAAAACACAAACACTTGTCTGCATTTTTTAAATAATGTTCACTGTATCTATAAATTTAAAATTTACGAGATGAATAAAATTGAATATTCACTAGTCGAAAAGCGTTATTTTGTTGATTTTTGAAGTGAGACTAACATGCTCATCCCTATGTTAGAATATTTTCAAAAAGTAATTATAACCAGTATCTTAAAAATGCAAACACCTGTCCGCGTTAAAATGTAAAATAATCACGGTTCTTTTACATAAAATTATCCCTCATTAATTTTTGCATATAACTATATTGTTGAAGCTGCTAAAATTAAGAATTACCGTATGGCGTCTTTCGTGTAAATTCACGGATCATCGAACTGTGGTAGACTGTTTTCAGGAAGTAATTTCGACCAGTATCTTAAAAATAAAAACATCCGTCTCTTTAAATATAGAGTAAACACCAATTTTTTTCAAAAAATATTTAAAAAAACACTCCACATTAATATTTGCGTTAAAATAATTTGTTGATGCCATTGAAGATTAAGAATGACCGTATGACAGCTATCGTGTAAATTCAATGAGCAGAAAATTATATTCTTTTTTAGAAATTAATAATTACACCCAGTAGCATAAAAATACAAACTAGTATCCTCTTTAAAAGGTAAAGTAATCACGTTAAAATTTTGCATTAAAAAATTTTGTGGATGCAAGTGAAGACTACGAATGACTGTATGACAGATGTCATGTAAGTTCACGAATCATTGACAATATTAGAATAATTCCAGACTGTATGACAACTGCTATGTAAATTCAAGGGTCTTCAATCCGTATTACATTATACCATAATTACAATAAGTCTCATCAGAATCATCAAAATGCATACATCATTTTCAGAAAGTAATACGACAAATATTATAAAAATACAAACACCAGTCAACTTTAAAATGTGAAGTAATCACGAGATATTCGCACAAAATACATAATAACGGTCCACAAATATTTAAGTTACACTTTATTATTGATGACAACTGTGGTTAACAATTACCGTATGGCAACTTTAGTTTCATTTCAAAGATCATCGCCTAAATCGGATTGTTTACAAAAAGTAATTGCAACCAGAATCATAAAAATACAAACACCTGTCTGCATTTTTTAAAATATTTTCACTGTATCAATAAATCTAAAATTTAAGAAATGAATAAAATTAAATTTTCACAAGTCGAAAAGAGATATTTTGTTGATTTTTCAAGTGAGACTAACATGTTTATCCCTATGGTCATTGAACTATGTTAGAATATTTTCATAAAGTAATTGCAATCAGTATCTAAAAAATGCAAACATATGTCCGCGTTAAAATGTAAAATAATCATGATTCTTTTACACAAAATGATTCCTCATTAATTTTTGCATAAAACTACATTGTTGAAGCCACTGAAAATTAAGAATTACCGTATAGCGTCTTTCGTGTAAATTCACGGATCATCGAACTTTAGTAGACTGTTTTCAGAAAGTAATAACGACAAGTATCTTAAAAATACAAACACCCGTCTCTTTAAAAGATAGAGTAAAAACCAACTTTTTTTCACAAAGTACTTACAGAATCACTCTTCATTAATATTTGCGTTAAACTAATTTATTGATGGCACTGAAAATTAAGAATGACGGTATGACAACTATCGTGTAATTTCAATGAGCACCAAATTATTTTCTTTTTCAGAAATTAATAATCACAAAAATTAACATTAAAATATAAAATCGTATCCACTTTAAAAGGTAAAGTAATCACGAATTTGTTTTTCATTAAACAATTTTGAGGATGCCAGTGAAGAGTACGAATGACTGTATGACAGATGTCGTGTAAATTCAAGGATCATAGAACAATATTAGAATACTTTCAGACTGTATGACAGCTGCTATGTAAATTCAAGGGTCTTCGAACCGTATGTATTTACATCGTTTTCACACTATAATTACGATCAGCCTCATCAAAGTCATCAAAATACATACATCATTTTCAGAAAGTAATACGACAAATATTACAAGAATACAAACACCAGTCAGCTTTAAAATGTGAAGTAATCACGAGATTTTCGCACAAAATACATAAAACGGCCCACAAATATTTACGTTACACTTTATTATTGATCACAACTGTGATTAACAATTACCGTATGACAACTGTAGTTTCATTTCAAAGATCCTCGCCTCGAGCGGATTGTTTACAAAAAGTAATTGCAACCAGAATCATAAAAATACAAACACCTGTCTGCATTTTTTAAATTATTTTCACTGTATCAATAAATTTAAAATTTACGAAATTTATTAAAATTGAATTTTCACAAGTCGAAAAGCGATATTTTGTTGATTTTTCAAGTGAGACTAACATGCTCATCCCTATGTTAGAATATTTTCAAAAAGTAATTATTATCAGTATCTTAAAAATGCAAACACCTGTCCGCGTTAAAATGTAAAATAATCATGATTCTTTTACATAAAATTAAGAATTACCGTATGACGTCTTTCGTGTAAAGTCACGGATCATCGAACTGAGGTAGACTGTTTTCAGGAAGTAATTACGACAAGTATCTTAAAAATACAAACATCCGTCTCTTTAAATATAGAGTAAATACCAATTTTTTTCACAAAATATTTAAAAAATCACTACTCATTAATATTTGCGTTAAACTAATTTGTTGATGCCATTGAAGATTAAGAATGACCCTATGACAGCTATCGTGTAAATTCAATGAGCACCAAATTATATTCTTTTTTAGAAATTAATAATTACACCAAGTAGCATAAAAATACAAACTAGTATCCTCTTTAAAAGGTAAAGTAATCACGTTAAAATTTTGCATTAAACAATTTTGTGGATGCCAGTGAAGACTACGAATGACTGTATGACAGATGTCATGTAAGTTCACGAATCATTGAACAATATTAGAATAGTTTCGGACTGTATGACAACTGCTATGTAAATTCAAGGGTCTTCAACCCGTATTACATTATTTTCATACGATAATTACAATAAGTCTCATCAGAATCATCAAAATACATACACCATTTTCAGAAAGTAATACGACAAATATTATTAAAATACAAACACCAGTCAGCTTTAAAATGTGAAGTAATCACGAGATTTTCGCACAAAATACAGAAAACGGTCCACAAATATTTACGTTACACTTTATTATTGATCACAACTAGGGCTGGCAATTCGGGTCAACCCGTCGGGTTACAGGTCGTGTCAACCCGTGACATGTTAGTAACAGGTTGACTCGTTGCTGACCCGGGTCCATAATCGTGTCATACTCCCAGACCCGAACCGACCTGTTTATTAAACGGGTAACCCGGCACGACCCGGGTAACCCGTTTAAACGACAGGATGGTTCGGTTGAATGATTTCAGGCTTCATCCGGTCTTTCCTCTCGCACAAATCAAAACTACAAGAAGAAAAAGAATAGCGGGGAAGGAGAAGAAGACACACTAAAAACAGAAATCACAAACGGCGAACTCCATATCATAACAATCGAAGACAGCTTCATGGGCTTCGCTTACTTGAGACTTGGTAGAAATTGGTTGATGGGTTGTTCTTCGTGTGGGAGAGAGATGGGAAAGGGACTGTTTGGTTTTTCTTGTGAGAGCGAGAGAGAGCAAGATGGGAGAGGGATTGTTGGATTGTTCTTCGTGAGAGTGAGAGTGAGAGTGAGAGAGAGAGCAAGATGGGAGTGGGGATTACATATCTAAGTGAAAGTGAAGAGTAAAGAGATAAATCGGTGGTTGGGGTTGAGTGTCATAGGTTAGGTTGGGAGGATAAGGCTACTACCAGTAATTGGTACCCTCTTTTTTTGAGAAATTTGTATACATGCCTCACTTTTTTCTGATATTTGCATTTTTGTCATGATAAGTTAGGTTATTACTTCACTTCAGCAAGCAAAATATGACAGGTTATGACATTATGGGCCGCAAATAAAATCTTATGCGTGTTAAACAGGTCAACCCGCTAACCCGGCGGGTTGACCCGAACCCGACCCGGATAATTTCGTCTCGATTTCATGTCGACCCGTTTAGATTTTAAGCGGGTTCGTGTCGACCCTAACCCGCCAACTTCGTGTCGATTTCGAGTCGTGTTGTCGTGTCGTGTCGGATATTGCCAGCCCTAATCACAACTGTGATTAACAATTACCGTATGACAACTGTAGTTTCATTTCAAAGATCCTCGCCTCGAGCGGATTGTTTACAAAAAGTAATTGCAACCAGAATCATAAAAATACAAACATATGTCTGCATTTTTTAAATTATTTTCACTGTATCAATAAATTTAAAATTTACGAAATTTATTAAAATTGAATTTTCACAAGTCGAAAAGCGATATTTTTTTGATTTTTCAAGTGAGACTAACATGCTCATCCCTATGTTAGAATATTTTCAAAAAGTAATTATGATCAGTATCTTAAAAATGCAAACACCTGTCCGCGTTAAAATGTAAAATAATCATGATTCTTTTGTAGGGTTTTGATTCATGGATAGCGCAAACGGAAGCATAATCAAACAAACAACCATGCAAAACCCTCCAAGGATCACAAGTCTAGATGCATAACGATAGTAAAGGTAAGAAATCATAAACACACCTTTGGGTTCTCCTTGATGACTTCAAACGCGAATAGTGTCACGTTCTCTATAGTTGATCCACGCCTAGATTTGTTCCTAGATCTCCAATCTCATTGGTGCTAGCCTGGAATGAAAGGAGGGTGAAGGAATCACGCAAAACGAGGCACAAAAAGGGGCTCGGCCCTCTTGTGGCGTCGGGGACGAGTGGGCGGCGGCAAGGGGGCGGCGTCCCTCTTGTTGCTTGCTCTCTCTCTCCTTTGTTCTCTCCTACTCTTGTTATGTTCTCTTTAGAGCATAAGTTGTGTAGGGAAGGAAGGAAGGAGGGTCCTTTATATAGTCCAACAACTCCTTGTTAACTACCTAAAGGACTTATTCTAGTCCTACTAGAATTCAATTTAGTCCCTTCCTTGCAAATTAGTCCCTACTAAGTTTGCAAGGGTTTGCAAAGTGATCCTTCTAATTAATTAATCAAATTAATTAATTCCCAAATCTAGTACAACTCTATATAGCGTGTGACCCCATAGGTTCTATCTAGTTGGTAGCAACTCTTTGCTAATATGGAGCGGTTTCTAGCAAAACATCCATTCTAGCCAACTAATAGAATAGTCATCTAGACAACCTTGTACAAGTAATTGTCTCATCCCTTTGCCTCCATATCCGGATTGGACACGAGACATACAAGTCACACTCGTATATCCAATCCCTAGTTTCTCGATCCATGGAATAGCCTTATTCGTGCAAATAACATCAATATCCCATATATTGATTTATTTGAGTCTGGCCAGACATTCTATAAGCGCTATCCTTCGAGTGGCCTTGGATATTTGCTCCCGTTATGTGGGAGGGGCAAATCCTCTCTACGTCCACTACGATATCTAAGCTTGCTTCTCATTGTATCCAGTACACGCCTTTATAACTACCCAGTTACGGTGTAGCGTTTAACGCTACCAAGATCACAATGATCCACAACTAGAATATCTAGTGACTTCAAGTCTAAGGATGACAATACCATTGTACCCGAGAAGCACTTGTGACTCAACATAACGTGTATGTAGCCTTCTCGGTAATGGGTCAATCCAGTGCAACATTCCGTAATGCACACCTATGTGTTGGATCGTGATATCTCCATATCAATCCAACCCCATACTAGTCTATAGATGATTGTCCCATTTAATCATTATACTTGACTAGGGATATTTAAGATAAACAACACAACTGTAAATCTAAGGACTTCATTATATTAAATATCCAATAAATAATAAATGAATTTCTAGCCAATTACAAATTCATACTAAACTAGATTGCCTCTAGGGCATCTATTCCAACAGTCTCCCACTTGCACTAGAGCCAATCTGGCGCATCTCGTATGCCCATACTCCTAGTGTGCCCTTCATGCTTCCACTGCGTGAGAGGCTTCGTAAGCGGGTCTGACAGATTATCATCTGTAGGAATCTTGCATATCCGAACGTCTCCTCTATGGATAATATCTCGAATCAGATGAAACTTCCTGAGCACATGCTTGGACTTCTGGTGCGATCTGGGTTCCTTTGATTGCGCGATCGCCCCAGTGTTGTCACAGAACAACTCCACTGGATCCGCAATGCTAGGGACCACACCAAGTTCAGAAACAAACTTTCTGATCCAAACAGCCTCCTTTGCTGCGCCATTTGCAGCAATGTACTCAGCCTCTGTTGTAGAATCAGCTACCGTCTCTTGCTTGGAACTCTTCCAGCTCACCGCTGCTCCATTCAGGCAAAACACATATCCCGACTGTGATCTAAAGTCATCTCTATCGGTTTGGAAGCTTGCATCAGTGTAACCCCTTACACGCAACTCTTCCTCACCGCCAAACATCAAGAAGGCATCCTTAGTTCTTCTCAAGTACTTTAGGATGTTCTTGACAGCAATCCAGTGACTCTCACCCGGATTGGATTGGTATCTGCTTGTCATACTCAAGGCATATGACACATCTGGTCTAGTACATAACATGGCGTACATGATAGATCCTATGGCCGAGGCATAGGGAATCCTACTCATGCGTTCCTTCTCAATCTCATTGGAAGGACATCCACTCTTCGAAAGAGTGATTCCATGTGACATGGGCAAGAATCCCTTCTTGGAATCTTGCATGTTGAACCGTTTCAACACCTTGTCAATATATGTACTTTGACTTAGGCCTAGCAACCTCTTAGATCTATCTCTATAGATCTTTATACCGAGTATATAGGCTGCTTCCCCTAAGTCCTTCATTGAGAAACACTTTCCTAGCCAATCTTTCACAGATTGCAGCATGGGAATGTCGTTTCCAATGAGTAGTATGTCATCCACATACAAGACCAGAAAAGCTACAGAGCTCCCACTAACCTTCTTGTAGACACAAGACTCATCTTCGTTTCTGATGAAGCCAAACTCTTTGACCACTTCATCAAAACGTCGATTCCAACTCCTAGAAGCTTGCTTCAATCCATAAATGGATCGTTGCAGCTTACAGACTTTGTTGGCTTGCTTTGGATCCTCAAAACCCTCCGGCTGTATCATATACACGTCCTCGAGGAGATTCCCATAAAGGAATGCTGTTTTGACATCCATCTGCCAAATCTCATAGTCGTAGTACGCTGCAATCGCAAGTAGGATTCGGATGGATTTGGTCATAGCGACTGGTGAAAAGGTTTCATCATAGTCAATACCATGAATCTGTCTGAATCCTTTAGCCACCAACCGGCCCTTATAGGTAATCACATTACCATCCATGTCGATCTTCTTCTTGAAGACCCACTTGCACCCTATGGGTCGCGCCCCATCAGGTGGTTCCACCAAAGTCCATACTTTGTTGGTATACATGGATTCCATCTCGGATCTCATGGCTTCAAGCCACTTCTGCGAGTCTGGGCCATTCATGGCCTCCTCATAGGTAGTAGGCTCATCATCTATGAGCATCGTGTCACCGGAATCAGTTACGAGAAGTCCGTACCTCTCGGGTTCCTGGCGCACTCTACTAGATCTACGAAGCTCTTGTGTTACCTGAACAGGTGGCTCCACAACTGCTTGTGATTCCTGTTCATGTTCCATAATCGGTTCTGTGATTTGTGGTTCTTGAACTTCTTCAAGTTCTACATTCCTCCCACTTGCTTCTTTAGAGACAAACTCTCTTTCTAGGAACACGCCGGTCCGAGCAACAAACACTTTGTTCTCGGTTGGATTGTAGAAGTAGTATCCCTTAGTTTCCTTAGGGTACCCCACAAATTTACACTTATCCGATTTAGGCCCTAGCTTGTCTGATTGTAAACGTTTTACATAGACATCGCAGCCCCAAATCCTCATGAACGACAATGTGGGACGCCTCCCACTCCACATCTCATATGGTGTCTTCATGACTGATTTAGATGGAACACGGTTAATGGTGAAAGCTGCACTTAATAGAGCGTAGCCCCAAAATGATAATGGAAGATCGGTTTGACACATCATAGACCGAACCATATCCAATAGGGTTCGATTCCTCCTCTCGGACACGCCATTCCATTGTGGTGTTCCGGGTGGAGTGAGTTGGGACACGATCCCACACTCTCTAAGATAGTCGTCAAACTCTTGGCTTAAGTATTCTCCTCCACGATCCGATCGTAGAGCCTTGATACTTTTGCCAAGTTGCTTCTCTACTTCATTCTTGAATTCTTTGAACACTTCAAAGGATTCGGATTTTGCCCTCATAAGGTACACAAATCCATATCTACTGTAATCATCAGTAAATGTAATGAAGTAGACATAACCACCCCTGGCAGGCGTGGCAAATGGCTCACACACATCGGTATGTATGAGCGCCAATTGCTCACTAGTCCTCTCACCTTTCTTATTGAAAGGGGACTTTGTCATTTTTCCCAATAAACAAGCCTCACATGTCTCATATGATTCAAAATCGAATGAGTCTAGTAGTCCATCCTTATGGAGTCTAGATACACGTTTCTCATTTATGTGGCCTAAACGACAATGCCATAAATAAGCAGGATTCAAATCATTTATTTTAATCCGCTTGGTATTAATGTTGTAGACAGGATTGCTTAGATCAAGGACATAAAGTCCATTAAATAATTGCGCACTAAAATAGTGAATATTATTCAAATAAAAGGAACAACAATTGTTCTTTATTGATATAATAAAACCTTCCTTGTCCAAACAAGAAATAGAAATAATGTTTCTGCTCATTGCAGGCACAAAATAGCAATTATTTAATTCTAAAACTAATTCTGAAGGCAGAGATAGATCGCACACGCCTATGGCCAACGCAGCAACCTTTGCTCCATTCCCAACGCGCAGATCTACCTCCCCTTTAGCCAATCTTTTACTTCTCTTTAGATCCTGCATATTTCGACAAATATGAGATCCACATCCAGTATCTAATACCCATGATGTAGAGACAGTTAAATTGACATCTACAACAAAAATACCTGGTGGTGGTGGAATCACTATTCCAAGCCTCTTGTCCTCCAGATATTTTGGGCAGTTCCTCCTCCAGTGTCCAGGTTGACTACAGTAGTGACATTCACCCTTAGTCACGACCTTGGCAATGCCACCAACAGGCTTAAGGGCTTGTTCCTTGGACTTGGCAACTGACTTGCCTTTGCCCTTGGAGGAAGATGCAAACTTTTTGCCCTTTCCTTTATGCACCATCATAATGGCCTTGCCCTTACCCTTGTTGATGCTCTGTTCAGCCGTCCTCAACATGTTGAGCAAATCTGGCAGTGGTTTAACGATCTCGTTCATGTTATAGTTCATAATGAACTGTCCATAACTCTCGGGCAACGATTGCAACACGAGATCGGTTGCCAACTCTTGGCTGACCGGGAACCCAAGCCGGGCGAGATTCTCCAAGTACCCGATCATTCGGAGTACATGGGGTCCCACCGGGTTCCCTTCTGCCAGATGACATTTGAACAGTGCCTTTGAGACCTCATACCTCTCTACCCTCGCCTGCTCTTGGAAGAGCTGCTTTAGATGTTCGATCATATCGACAGCATTCATGTTCTCATGTTGCTTCTGAAGCTCAGAGGTCATGGTGCAAAGCATTAGGCAGGCCGCATCATTAGCGTCATCAACACGCTTTTGATACGCCTTTAAGGCAGCAGGTGTCTGATTCTCTGGACCTTCTGGAACATGCTCCTCTATTGCGTACAGCTTCTTCTCTTGCTTGAGAACAATTCTCAAGTTTCTGTACCAATCGAGAAAGTTGGTTCCAGAGAGCTTGTCCTTCTCAAGGACAGATCGTAGGGAATGTTGTGAACTCGATGAGTTGTTTGCCATTTGGAATTCTACAAAAAGGAAAATACGCAAGTTTTAGTATTTGTGAATTTTTGACTATATTTAATAATGGCTAGTTTATTAAATATAGCTCCCACTATTTTACTACGGATTAATAACCCTCAAGATATTAATGCGGAAAATATCCTTATATTTTCTAGTGGGCCAAGATCCATTTTTTTCATCTCCTTATGAGCTTGCTTTGGCAAGTCACCCATAATTCGATTACTTCTTAGGTAGGAACGATTCCAATTGCATCCCATATGCAACTCTTGGTTCAATCGGGCAAATAACTACTTATTTATCCATCCATATGGATAATCCCAATTGATTGCCTCTAGGTTTCTTAATCAAATTAATAGCCTAGTTGTGTTCAACCTCTTATCTAAACAATTGCACATTGTTACGTGCCATCGCATTCCATCATTATGAACCAAGTCGCCATGCTTTGGCACGCACGAACTTGATAAATAATGATGATAATGAGTGTTTAAATAACGAGAAGGCAAGAACACAATATTTTAAAATTTGAGGGATTTTTCAATTTTAATTATTTTGTTGATCAATATCAACTAATCTATCTATTTGAGTTTGGGCACAACTCCAAATAATAGATCCGGGTTGTCTAATTATCTTATTATCCTAATTGCATGCATCATCCATACACCAACCACACAAATAATAAGACAATAAATAAACAACCACAAAACAGAAATTAAACGTGATGTGGATATGGCCTTTTCTAGACTAAGATAATTCCAAGCCAATGGAATTATCTATGAACCCTAAACAAACACATCTCCATGCGTCTTGATCTTTTGGTCCATCCTTCATGGTCATGTGGTGTGCTCCATGCTCCATGCTCCATCTTTTGTGGCTCCTTTGGCTTTGGGCTTCTTTTCTCTAATCTTGGCTAACAATCTACTTTATCTAGCACTAGCTAATATCTATACTAAATAAAATAAATCTCACAAGTTGAGAAAAAAATTGGCACGCAGGCCATAAAAAACCCTAATTAATTATTACAATTAATTGATCAGCTCGCAGGCCGTAAAACCAAACCACAAAATTAAACATCCACATCAAACCACATCCTAAGGCCATATCCAATCACCATGCGATTTGCACATAAACAGTTAAAATCCAATTTTAACGCGCTTGGTCAATTTTAATTGATTTTAGGATTTCTAGGGTTAAAACGGTCCATGGGCCCAACAATCCAATTGCCCGGGCCCAAACAAAGTGAACCATAAGGCCCTAGGGCCGGCCCGGCCCAAAACCCGCAAGCTAGGCCCGCGGGTTAGGGCCGCCCGGCCCCTTAGGGCTCCAATCTTGGGCGGCAAGCAAGGGGGCGGTCCCCCTAGGGGCCGAACCTCCTTGTGGAGGTTGTTTCCAAAACAACCTCCTTGCTTGGAGCCCAAGTTTGGTTGTTTCCTTGTTTTGGGAGAACTCCTTCTTCCCCAAGGATGCCCAAACCCTAGATCTAAGATCCTAAAATTTCTCAAACTCACCAATTCATGCATCCAATGCAATAATTGGGTCTTGTTATGATTAATTCTTTGACAAATTGCATCCAATGCTTGATTTGTCTTGTTTTACGCGATAAACAACAAATTAAGGTGTAAAACAACAAGAATGTAACACATAAACTACGTTTATGCTCTATGACCTGTGGCTCTGATACCACTGTAGGGTTTTGATTCATGGATAGCGCAAACGGAAGCATAATCAAACAAACAACCATGCAAAACCCTCCAAGGATCACAAGTCTAGATGCATAACGATAGTAAAGGTAAGAAATCATAAACACACCTTTGGGTTCTCCTTGATGACTTCAAACGCGAATAGTGTCACGTTCTCTATAGTTGATCCACGCCTAGAGTTGTTCCTAGATCTCCAATCTCCTTGGTGCTAGCCCGGAATGAAAGGAGGGTGAAGGAATCACGCAAAACGAGGCACAAAAAGGGGCTCGGCCCTCTTGTGGCGTCGGGGACGAGTGGGCGGCGGCAAGGGGGCGGCGTCCCTCTTGTTGCTTGCTCTCTCTCTCCTTTGTTCTCTCCTACTCTTGTTATGTTCTCTTTAGAGCATAAGTTGTGTAGGGAAGGAAGGAAGGAGGGTCCTTTATATAGTCCAACAACTCCTTGTTAACTACCTAAAGGACTTATTCTAGTCCTACTAGAATTCAATTTAGTCCCTTCCTTGCAAATTAGTCCCTACTAAGTTTGCAAGGGTTTGCAAAGTGATCCTTCTAATTAATTAATCAAATTAATTAATTCCCAAATCTAGTACAACTCTATATAGCGTGTGACCCCATAGGTTCTATCTAGTTGGTAGCAACTCTTTGCTAATATGGAGCGGTTTCTAGCAAAACATCCATTCTAGCCAACTAATAGAATAGTCATCTAGACAACCTTGTACAAGTAATTGTCTCATCCCTTTGCCTCCATATCCGGATTGGACACGAGACATACAAGTCACACTCGTATATCCAATCCCTAGTTTCTCGATCCATGGAATAGCCTTATTCGTGCAAATAACATCAATATCCCATATATTGATTTATTTGAGTCTGGCCAGACATTCTATAAGCGCTATCCTTCGAGTGGCCTTGGATATTTGCTCCCGTTATGTGGGAGGGGCAAATCCTCTCTACGTCCACTACGATCTCTAAGCTTGCTTCTCATTGTATCCAGTACACGCCTTTATAACTACCCAGTTACGGTGTAGCGTTTAACGCTACCAAGATCACAATGATCCACAACTAGAATATCTAGTGACTTCAAGTCTAAGGATGACAATACCATTGTACCCGAGAAGCACTTGTGACTCAACATAACGTGTATGTAGCCTTCTCGGTAATGGGTCAATCCAGTGCAACATTCCGTAATGCACACCTATGTGTTGGATCGTGATATCTCCATATCAATCCAACCCCATACTAGTCTATAGATGATTGTCCCATTTAATCATTATACTTGACTAGGGAAATTTAAGATAAACAACACAATTGTAAATCTAAGGACTTCATTATATTAAATATCCAATAAATAATAAATGAATTTCTAGCCAATTACAAATTCATACTAAACTAGATTGCCTCTAGGGCATCTATTCCAACATCTTTTACATAAAATTAAGAATTACCGTATGACGTCTTTCGTGTAAAGTCACGGATCATCGAACTGAGGTAGACTGTTTTCAGGAAGTAATTACGACCAGTATCTTAAAAATCCAAACTTCCGTCTCTTTAAATATAGAGTAAACACCAATTTTTTTCACAAGATATTTAAAAAATCACTCCTCATTAATATTTGCGTTAAACTAATTTGTTGATGCCATTGAAGATTAAGAATGACCGTATGACAGCTATCGCGTAAATTCAATGAGCACCAAATTATATTCTTTTTTAGAAATTAATAATTACACCAAGTAGCATAAAAATACAAACTAGTATACTCTTTAAAAGGTAAAGTAATCACGTTAAAATTTTGCATTAAACAATTTTGTGGATGCCAGTGAAGACTACAAATGACTGTATGACAGATGTCATGTAAGTTCACGAATCATTGAACAATATTAGAATAGTTTCGGACTGTATGACAACTGCTATGTAAATTCAAGGGTCTTCAACCCGTATTACATTATTTTCATACGATAATTACAATAAGTCTCATCAGAATCATCAAAATACATACATCATTTTCAGAAAGTAATACGACAAATATTATTAAAATACAAACACCAGTCAGCTTTAAAATGTGAAGTAATCACGAGATTTTTGCACAAAATACATAATAACGGTCCACAAATATTTACGTTACACTTTATTATTGATGACAACTGTGGTTAACAATTACCGTATGACAACTGTGGTTTCATTTCAAAGATCATCGCCCAGAGCGGATTGTTTACAAAAAGAAATTGCAACCTGAATCATAAAAATACAAACGCCTGTCTGCATTTTTTAAATTATTTTCACTGTATCAATAAATTTAAAATTTACGAAATGAATAAAATTGAATTTTCACAAGTCGAAAAGAGATATTTTGTTGATTTTTCAATTGAGACAAACATGTTTATCCCTATGGTCATTGAACTATGTTAGAATATTTTCATAAAGTAATTATAATCAGTATCTAAAAAATGCAAACACATGTCCGCGTTAAAATGTAAAATAATCATGATTATTTTACACAAAATGATCCCTCATTAATTTTTGCATTAAACTACATTGTTGAAGCCACTGAAAATTAAGAATTACCTTGTGACGTCTTTCGTGTAAATTCACGGATCATCGAACTGTAGTAGACTGTTTTCAGAAAGTAATTACAACAAGTATCTTAAAAATACAAACACCCGTCTCTTTATAAGATGGAGTAAAAACTAAATTGTTTTCACAAAGTACTTACAGAATCACTCCTCATTAATATTTGCGTTAAACTAATTTATTGATGGCACTGAAAATTAAGAATGACTGTATGACAGCTATCGTGTAATTTCAATGAGCACCAAATTATTTTCTTTTTCAGAAATTAATAATCACAACAATTAGCATAAAAATATAAACTCGTATCAACTTTAAAAGGTAAAGTAATCACGAATTTGTTTTGCATTAAACAATTTTGTGGATGCCAGTGAAGAGTATGAATGACTGTATGACAGATGTCGTGTAAATTCAAGGATCATTGAACAATATTAGAATACTTTCAGACTGTATGACAGCTCCTATGTAAATTCAAGGGTCTTCGAACCGTATTACATTGTTTTCGCACGATAATTACGATCAGTCTCATCAAATTCATCAAAATACATACATCATTTTCAGAAAGTAATACGACAAATATTATACAAATACAAACACCAGTCAGCTTTAAAATGTGAAGTAATCACGAGATTTTCGCACAAAATACAGAAAACGGTCCACAAATATTTACGTTACACTTTATTATTGATCACAACTAGGGCTGGCAATTCGGGTCAACCCGTCGGGTTACAGGTCGTGTCAACCCGTGACGTGTCAGTAACGGGTTGACCCGTTGCTGACCCGGGTCCATAATCGTGTCATACTCCCAGACCCGAACCCGACCTGTTTATTAAACGGGTAACCCGGCACGACCCGAGTAACCCGTTTAAACGACAGGATGGTTCGGTTGAATGATTTCAGGCTTCATCCGGTCTTTCCTCTCGCACAAATCAAAACTACACGAAGAAAAAGAATAGCGGGGAAGGAGAAGAAGACACACTAAAAACAGAAATCAAAAACGGCGAACTCCATATCATAACAATCGAAGACAGCTTCATGGGCTTCGCTTACTTGAGACTTGGTAGAAATTGGTTGATGGGTTGTTCTTCGTGTGGGAGAGAGATGGGAAAGGGACTGTTTGGTTTTTCTTGTGAGAGCGAGAGAGAGCAAGATGGGAGAGGGATTGTTGGATTGTTCTTCGTGAGAGTGAGAGTGAGAGTGAGAGAGAGAGCAAGATGGGAGTGGGGATTACATATCTAAGTGAAAGTGAAGAGTAAAGAGAAAATCGGTGGTTGGGGTTGAGTGCCATAGGTTAGGTTGGGAGGATAAGGCTACTACCAGTAATTGGTACCCTCTTTTTTTGAGAAATTTGTATACATGCCTCACTTTTTTCTGATATTTGCATTTTTTTCATGATAAGTTAGGTTATTACTTCACTTCAGCAAGCAAAATATGACAGGTTATGACATCATGGGCCGCAAATAAAATCTTATGCGTGTTAAACAGGTCAACCCGCTAACCCGGCGGGTTGACCCGAACCCGACCCGGATAATTTCGTGTCGATTTCGTGTCGACCCGTTTAGATTTTAAGCGGGTTCGTGTCGACCCTAACCCGCTAACTTCGTGTCGATTTCGAGTCGTGTTGTCGTGTCGTGTCGGATATTGCCAGCCCTAATCACAACTGTGATTAACAATTACCGTATGACAACTGTAGTTTCATTTCAAAGATCCTCGCCTCGAGCGGATTGTTTACAAAAAGTAATTGCAACCAGAATCATAAAAATACAAACACCTGTCTGCATTTTTTAAATTATTTTCACTGTATCAATAAATTTAAAATTTACGAGATTTATTAAAATTGAATTTTCACAAGTCGAAAAGCGATATTTTTTTATTTTTCAAGTGAGACTAACATGCTCATCCCTATGTTAGAATATTTTCAAAAAGTAATTATGATCAGTATCTTAAAAATGCAAACACCTGTCCGCGTTAGAATGTTAAATAATCATGATTCTTTTACATAAAATTAAGAATTACCGTATGACGTCTTTCGTGTAAAGTCACGGATCATCGAACTGAGGTAGACTGTTTTCAGGAAGTAATTACGACAAGTATCTTAAAAATACAAACATCCGTCTCTTTAAATATAGAGTAAATACCAATTTTTTTCACAAAATATTTAAAAAATCACTCCTCATTAATATTTGCGTTAAACTAATTTGTTGATGCCATTGAAGATTAAGAATGACCGTATGACAGCTATCGTGTAAATTCAATGAGCACCAAATTATATTCTTTTTTAGAAATTAATAATTACACCAAGTAGCATAAAAATACAAACTAGTATCCTCTTTAAAATGTAAAGTAATCACGTTAAAATTTTGCATTAAACAATTTTGTGGATGCCAGTGAAGACTACGAATGACTGTATGACAGATGTCATGTAAGTTCACGAATCATTGAACAATATTAGAATAGTTTCGGACTGTATGACAACTGCTATGTAAATTCAAGGGTCTTCAACCCGTATTACATTATTTTCATACGATAATTACAATAAGTCTCATCAGAATCATCAAAATACATACATCATTTTCAGAAAGTAATACGACAAATATTATTAAAATACAAACACCAGTCAGCTTTAAAATGTGAAGTTATCACGAGATTTTCGCACAAAATACATAATAACGGTCCACAAATATTTACGTTACACTTTATAATTGATGACAACTGTGGTTAACAATTACCGTATGACAACTGTAGTTTCATTTCAAAGATCATCGCCTAGAGCGGATTGTTTACAAAAAGAAATTGCAACCAGAATCATAAAAATACAAACACCTGTCTGCATTTTTTAAATTATTTTCACTGTATCAATAAATTTAAAATTTACGAAATGAATAAAATTGAATTTTCACAAGTCGAAAAGAGATATTTTGTTGATTTTTCAATTGAGACAAACATGTTTATCCCTATGGTCATTGAACTATGTTAGAATATTTTCATAAAGTAATTATAATCAGTATCTAAAAAATGCAAACACATGTCCGCGTTAAAATGTAAAATAATCATGATTATTTTACACAAAATGATCCCTCATTAATTTTTGCATTAAACTACATTGTTGAAGCCACTGAAAATTAAGAATTACCTTATGACGTCTTTCGTGTAAATTCACGGATCATCGAACTGTAGTAGACTGTTTTCAGAAAGTAATTACAACAAGTATCTTAAAAATACAAACACCCGTCTCTTTATAAGATAGAGTAAAAACTAAATTGTTTTCACAAAGTACTTACAGAATCACTCCTCATTAATATTTGCGTTAAACTAATTTATTGATGGCACTGAAAATTAAGAATGACTGTATGACAGCTATCGTGTAATTTCAATGAGCACCAAATTATTTTCTTTTTCAGAAATTAATAATCACAACAATTAGCATAAAAATATAAACTCGTATCCACTTTAAAAGGTAAAGTAATCACGAATTTGTTTTGCATTAAACAATTTTGTGGATGCCAGTGAAGAGTATGAATGACTGTATGACAGATGTCGTGTAAATTCAAGGATCATTGAACAATATTAGAATACTTTCAGACTGTATGACAGCTGCTATGTAAATTCAAGAGTCTTCGAACCGTATTACATTGTTTTCGCACAATAATTACGATCAGTCTCATCAAAATCATCAAAATACATACATCATTTTCAGAAAGTAATACGACAAATATTATACAAATACAAACACCAGTCAGCTTTAAAATGTGAAGTAATCACGAGATTTTCGCACAAAATACAGAAAACGGTCCACAAATATTTACGTTACACTTTATTATTGATCACAACTAGGGCTGGCAATTCGGGTCAACCCGTCGGGTTACATGTCGTGTCAACCCGTGACGTGTCAGTAACGGGTTGACTCGTTGCTGACCCGGGTCCATAATCGTGTCATACTCCCAGACCCGAACCCGACCTGTTTTTTAAACGGGTAACCCGACACGACCCGGGTAACATGTTTAAACGACATGATGGTTCGGTTGAATGATTTCAGGCTTCATCCGGTCTTTCCTCTCGCACAAATCAAAACTACAAGAAGAAAAAGAATAGCGGGGAAGGAGAAGAAGACACACTAAAAACAGAAATCACAAACGGCGAACTCCATATCATAACAATCGAAGACAGCTTCATGGGCTTCGCTTACTTGAGACTTGGTAGAAATTGGTTGATGGGTTGTTCTTCGTGTGGGAGAGAGATGGGAAAGGGACTGTTTGGTTTTTCTTGTGAGAGCGAGAGAGAGCAAGATGGGAGAGGGATTGTTGGATTGTTCTTCGTGAGAGTGAGAGAGAGAGCAAGATGGGAGTGGGGATTACATATCTAAGTGAAAGTGAAGAGTAAAGAGATAAATCGGTGGTTGGGGTTGAGTGTCATAGGTTAGGTTGGGAGGATAAGGCTACTACCAGTAATTGGTACCCTCTTTTTTTGAGAAATTTGTATACATGCCTCACTTTTTTCTGATATTTGCATTTTTGTCATGATAAGTTAGGTTATTACTTCACTTCAGCAAGCAAAATATGACAGGTTATGACATCATGGGCCGCAAATAAAATCTTATGCGTGTTAAACAGGTCAACCCGCTAACCCGGCGGGTTGACCCGAACCCGACCCGGATAATTTCGTGTCGATTTCGTGTCGACCCGTTTAGATTTTAAGCGGGTTCGTGTCGACCCTAACCCGCTAACTTCGTGTCGATTTCGAGTCGTGTTTTCGTGTCGTGTCGGATATTGCCAGCCCTAATCACAACTGTGATTAACAATTACCGTATGACAACTGTAGTTTCATTTCAAAGATCCTCGCCTCGAGCGGATTGTTTACAAAAAGTAATTGCAACCAGAATCATAAAAATACAAACACCTGTCTGCATTTTTTAAATTATTTTCACTGTATCAATAAATTTAAAATTTACGAAATTTATTAAAATTGAATTTTCACAAGTCGAAAAGCGTTATTTTTTTGATTTTTCAAGTGAGACTAACATGCTCATCCCTATGTTAGAATATTTTCAAAAAGTAATTATGATCAGTATCTTAAAAATGCAAACACCTGTCCGCGTTAAAATGTAAAATAATCATGATTCTTTTACATAAAATTAAGAATTACCGTATGACGTCTTTCGTGTAAAGTCACGGATCATCGAACTGAGGTAGACTGTTTTCAGGAAGTAATTACGACAAGTATCTTAAAAATACAAACATCCGTCTCTTTAAATATAGAGTAAATACCAATTTTTTTCACAAAATATTTAAAAAATCACTCCTCATTAATATTTGCGTTAAACTAATTTTTTGATGCCATTGAAGATTAAGAATGACCGTATGACAGCTATCGTGTAAATTCAATGAGCACCAAATTATATTCTTTTTTAGAAATTAATAATTACACCAAGTAGCATAAAAATACAAACTAGTATCCTCTTTAAAAGGTAAAGTAATCACGTTAAAATTTTGCATTAAACAATTTTGTGGATGCCAGTGAAGACTAAGAATGACTGTATGACAGATGTCATGTAAGTTCACGAATCATTGAACAATATTAGAATAGTTTCGGACTGTATGACAACTGCTATGTAAATTCAAGGGTCTTCAACCCATATTACATTATTTTCATACGATAATTACAATAAGTCTCATCAGAATCATCAAAATACATACATCATTTTCAGAAAGTAATACGACAAATATTATTAAAATACAAACACCAGTCAGCTTTAAAATGTGAAGTAATCACGAGATTTTCGCACAAAATACATAATAACGGTCCACAAATATTTACGTTACACTTTATTATTGATGACAACTGTGGTTAACAATTACCGTATGACAACTGTAGTTTCATTTCAAAGATCATCGCCTAGAGCGGATTTTTTACAAAAAGAAATTGCAACCAGAATCATAAAAATACAAACACCTGTCTGCATTTTTTAAATTATTTTCACTGTATCAATAAATTTAAAATTTACGAAATGAATAAAATTGAATTTTCACAAGTCGAAAAGAGATATTTTGTTGATTTTTCAATTGAGACAAACATGTTTATCCCTATGGTCATTGATTTATGTTAGAATATTTTCATAAAGTAATTATAATCAGTATCTAAAAAATGCAAACACATGTCCGCGTTAAAATGTAAAATAATCGTGATTATTTTACACAAAATGATCCCTCATTAATTTTTGCATTAAACTACATTGTTGAAGCCACTGAAAATTAAGAATTACCTTATGACGTCTTTCGTGTAAATTCACGGATCATCGAACTGTAGTAGACTGTTTTCAGAAAGTAATTACAACAAGTATCTTAAAAATACAAACACCCGTCTCTTTATAAGATAGAGTAAAAACTAAATTTTTTTCACAAAGTACTTACAGAATCACTCCTCATTAATATTTGCGTTAAACTAATTTATTGATGGCACTGAAAATTAAGAATGACTGTATGACAGCTATCGTGTAATTTCAATGAGCACCAAATTATTTTCTTTTTCAGAAATTAATAATCACAACAATTAGCATAAAAATATAAACTCGTATCCACTTTGAAAGGTAAAGTAATCACGAATTTGTTTTGCATTAAACAATTTTGTGGATGCCAGTGAAGAGTATGAATGACTGTATGACAGATGTCGTGTAAATTCAAGGATCATTGAACAATATTAGAATACTTTCAGACTGTATGACAGCTGCTATGTAAATTCAAGGGTCTTCGAACCGTATTACATTGTTTTCGCACGATAATTACGATCAGTCTCATCCAAATCATCAAAATACATACATCATTTTCAGAAAGTAATACGACAAATATTATACAAATACAAACACCAGTCAGCTTTAAAATGTGAAGTAATCACGAGATTTTCGCACAAAATACAGAAAACGGTCCACAAATATTTACGTTACACTTTATTATTGATCACAACTAGGGCTGGCAATTCGGGTCAACCCGTCGGGTTACAGGTCGTGTCAACCCGTGACGTGTGTGCACAAGAGATTCCGGCAGGGAGACCTCCGTGTACACCGTGCGTAGTGGATCAGGGATCGCACAGGAAGGGTAGGGGTGTGTGTAGGGAGAGAGTAAGTCAGTAGCAATGTCTGAGAGAGGGACAGAGGTTTGGCAGAGCTTCCGCGTATGGCAAGTGTGTTCTTCTTTGTATGGAAAGGGTAACGATCTATATATACTGGAGAACATGACCGTTGTAGTGTGGTTAATGCGCCCATTAATGGCGGCTTAATTAGCTTAACCATAACGGCACGTTCGTCCGAGTATATAGGAACCGTTAGAGCACGTGGTGCGCGAGTACCGGAACCGTTACGAGGTTGACCGGGTTTGACCGGATTGACCGGGTCTAGGGAGCTCGTGCCATAGATCTCTCAAAACAGTTACTAAAGGTCGCGCGCGGGCTTGGCTCGCACGCGACAGGGCTTACTCTAGCCTCCAAACCACTAAGTCCCTACAAGTCCCGTGCAGTGGTATGCGAGGGCTCTGTCTCGCAGCCCCCACATGGATCAGCTCGGCTGGTGATCCTGTGTGTGTGGAGCACAATATGGTGTGCTGGATGGTTGCCACGTGGCCAAGATCTGTCATGTCAGAAAGCAGTATCTACATTAGCCCCCTTTCTGCGCGTGAAGGCTCATAGCTGTATAGGCTTCCATGCGCGGAAACCAACATGCGCGTCGCCGCCACGCACCAATTCAAATACGGGTAAGTTCAGCCCCCGTGCGTGTCATTATGACCTAAAACCCCTAGAGTCGTGCCGTCTGACCTTTAGGGTTTTAGGCGTGACGTCAGCCCGTCCTGTGATTGCGCGATACGACGGTGACGGTTGCGATTCGACTACTGAAGGGACGCAACCCTTCATTCTTTTGGATAAATACCTTGTATCCCCATTATTGCAAAGCATCACTTCTTTCTCTTAAAGTGAATGGTACCCGGAGATCTTCGAGAGCAGATCCAGATAATCAATCACCAGTTCAGAACTGCAAATCGTATTCTTCAATTGTGCATATCCAAGCAAGCTTCAAGGAAACAAGGTTGGCCTCGTTTACTTTTGATTTAAAATACCAGTGTTTGCCTTGAACTGCGTTGAATCTGTAAATCCATGAAATTTGTGAAGAGGCTTTGACCTTTGATCCTGCCTTGTTTTAATCTTTCAACAATGTTGGATCTTGCGACTCCCCGATTTCTGAAATCGGTACTGGAACTGTTTTGCTTTCCTTTGCATAGATCTTGAATTCCAAAATTCAAACTGAAGTATGGTATTTCTCCCCCCTTTTTCTTGCCCTTTCGCAGGAATGGCTAAGACAAGAGTAACCAGACCCGTCAAGGAAGATGAAGAGATGCCCGAGCTTCCGCAGGCTCTGTGGCGGAAAGCCCCCTTTCTGGGTGGGAAAGATTTTTATCATGCGAGGGTGAAGGCGAAGAGGATACCTGATCCTGTTCCAGTTGAGCGATTGTTGACACTGACTCGCCCAGTTAACTCAGCCTTGCTCGAATTGGTTGGCTCCGAGGATGTAGTTCGATTGGGGATCAAGAATGGGCACTTCCCATACACTGCGATTTCTACTCAGGCGTTCGTCCAGAAATTGGACTATATGGATGAGTGGATTGACCACGTGTTGGATCATCACGCCGAGACTCTCAATGAAGCCGGCGTTTTCTTTGCTATCCGTGCTATGAAGGGTGCTGCCGTGAAGTTGGATCAGTCCATGCTTCTAGACCTTCTGTCCCGTTACTCGCCTGCGACTCACACGTTTCATTTTGCTGAGTTCGAGGCTGCCCCCACGCTCGAGGACGTTCAAATGCTGTATGAGCTTTCCCCCATGGGCGAGGTGGACCCCTTGAGTCACTTGAGGACATCTGCGGAAATGGCCTTGTACGCGCAGATGGAGGAGTGCCTAGCAGAGGTAAAGAAAATCTCCACTCGGTGGACCACTACAAAGCCTCTTCCGAACTGGCAGCTGGTTGATACGTCTGCGAAGAATACCTGGAACAAGTGGTTGCAGTACTTCTTCCGAGACTATGCGAACAGCAGCATTACTAAGAAGCTTTTGAGCGAGAACCCGGAGGCCGAGAATTACGTAGAGGGCAAGGGTTATCATTTGACCCTTTGTGCCTTTCTCTGTGCTTGGCTGTCGAGGTATCTGATTGATGGTCACCCCCATGACGGGGTCTTCTACCATGTGCTGCCACTTGCCGTGAGGCTCGCTCTTGGCCAGAGAGTCGCACTCGGACCCTTGGTCTTGGGCACGCTATATTATAGGCTGGATCAGCTGGTTCTGGCGATGAGGGAATCGCGTGGCCGCCTCGATGTTCTGACCTTTGTCAATATCAGCTTTTTGACAATGTGGGTTTTCGAGCGCTGGCCGTATTATGCTCCAACTCCCCTCCCACTTGATAAGTGGTGTCCCCCAGGCGAGACAGAAGCGCGCAACAGCGGAAGGGCTGCGAGATGGTTTGGAGCAAGCAACACCAAGTGTACTTGGAGTTTGATATGCGACAAACGAAAGGAGTTTACTGCCAGGCCCTATGCCACACGTGTCGAGAATGTGCGGTGGTTTCCAAAGCTATACCCTTCCAAAGGTATGGTCTTGTCAGAAGAACTTCTCTTTGAAAAGGGGCCGCATTTCCACGAGCGCTATCGTGAGTTCTTTTGTTGGTGTCTGCGAGGTTCCCTTCCTGCCCTTGCAGAGCATATTCGTGAGCTCGCACCAAGGTATGAAAGGCTTACAGTGGATGTTGACCCCACTCGGGTCTCTCCTCAGTTTGGTTTCGATGCGGTGGCCCCATCGATCTGGCCCCAGTCTATTATCAGAGGGTGCTACAAGCGTTTGCTGACAAAGGAGTGCAAGACGGTCCTCATGAGCAATCTTCCCTTTGAGCAGCCTGCGGGAACTCGCAAGGGTGGTTGTTCCCAGAACTGGCTCGCATACTGGGTTGCCCAGCAAACGAGGATTGAGACGGAGGCGGCGGCGCAGCCAGGAAGGCCCCCCTTGATCAAAAGAAACTCTTTTCCGTTTCGCCCCAATTGCAGTTTGAGCGAGTCTGAGTATGGCTGCTACTCGCTGTGGGACCGCGAGAACCATTTGTGCCCCGATTTCATTCTGAAGGAGCAAGTCGACGCAATCAAGAAGGGCGACACGCATGTCATCAAATATAGCAAGGCGTTTGCTGAGGTAAGCAATTTCTTTGTGTGCTTTAAGCTTTTTGATTTCCTCGCGCTGATGCTTTTCGTTCTGTACTGTTTCAGTGTCATGTGCGGAGGTTCGCAGCTGGTGATCGCTCCAAATCGCTGGTGAACACCATTGTTGCCACCAGAAGGAAAGGGGAGTCGTTCCGGCTAGCATGGAGGATGGATGCCGAGGTTGAAACAAGGGTTCGCGCAGTCATGAATACTTTTGCTGACTCGCTGATAGACAACCCTCCGGCTCCGTCTCCTCCTAGAGATGACCCGTCCCCTCCAGCGACTGCGGCGCCGAGAGTGAAAAGACCTAGGCAAAAGGGAATTACGATTTCTTCCCCTAGGAGTGCTCCAGCTTCTCCCCCAGTGAGGTCCCTTTCCATCAAGGACAAAGGCAAGGGTCGTATGCCCAGCAAAGTGCGAAAAGATCTCGCAGTTGAGACTTTCGTTCCATTCAACCAAGAGGAAGAGGAAGAGAGGCAGGAGCCCCAGGTAAGTGATGAAGAAGAAGAAAGAACAGTTGTGATGTGCGAGGAAGAGTCAGGAGGTACTTCCGTCGCATCTCCTTGCCCTTTATCATGACTTCTTTGCAGTTCTTTTCTTTGAACCAATTATGTATTCGCAGATGATGATGATGAAGCCGTTGGTGGCCTTGTGGCCAAGAGGCAAAAGAGAGATGCCCATTCTGGCATTTCAGATGATCCTATAAGCGAGGATGTTCTTGCTGAGTCCCGGAAGACAGCCGCGGAGGCTGCTGAAAGAAGAAGGCAGCGAGAGGAAGAGGAGCTCGAGCGTGTGAAACAGCGGAGCCTCGAAGAGCAGCATGTTGACGACTTAGTGCGTCCAGTTGGCGAGGAAGACGAGCTTCCCGAAGAAGTGGCTCCTCATGTGGAGGAGGAAGATGAGGTTCCCGGAGAGGATGCAGCAGGGCTAGAGCAAGTCCAAGCGGACTTCGAAGAGATCGCAGGTGGCAATAAAGGTGAGATATTCAATCTCGCAGTTACTTATAGAGATGTAATTGTGGGTGCGTTAAAGCACGGTGTGTCAAAGCCTGACATTCGCCGTTGGTTGGTAAGCAAATGCGGAGAACCCTCAGGTAATTATTTTGAGTGATACGCACATACTAGGCTGTAGCCACTTGAGGCAAAATCATGACTGGTTTACTCGCATCCCAGGTCATGCTTCTCTTAAAGATTTGCTTAGTGAGGACACACTGATAGGGCACGGTTCCACGTCCCTAGTGTACGATGAGGATACCTCAATCCCACCTTCGCGTGGAGGTGCTTATTCTTAGCTTTAGTAAAGATAGCGAAATAACTCATAACACAAGTTACCTCACATTATCGCATTTGGTATCGCAGGTCATGCTGAGGAACTTGAGCTGGAGCAGAGAAGTCAGCCTTCTGCATCCCATGTTCCAATTCCGAGCTCCCATACCGAGAAGCTCGTCGCAGCTGCTGGGCACATAAGCGAGCCTCCCGAAGATGTCATCGAACTTTCCGATGATGTAGAAGCTGATGCTGTGCCGATGGACGAAGGTGTCCGTACCGGTGGTGAGGAAGAAAGGACAAGTGATGCTAATGTTTTCGCATCTGGGAGTGTCCTCCGCCCAGCGACTTCGGCTGTCCCTTCGCCTCCGGCGATGACTGAGCCAGAAGCACCTATTCCTGCGTGGAGCATTTGGGGCTCGCAGGTTGGGAATGCAGTCGCAGCTGGTGCGGCCTATACTCTTCCTCCTGACTATGAGAGGTTGGAGCTCGCAGCTGATAGGAGAGCCATGGAGCGAGGGCAGTCTTCGAACAACCCGGTGGCCCGCATCCCTTCTCTTCATGAAATTCTGGAAGGCACTGGTAAGTAAAGATTTACCGTTCGCACGTCGCATTATTTGCTTGCGAGTTTTTACATTATAACTCATTTTTGATGTCTCAGGTTTGAAGCAAACCGATGTAGACTGGGTGGTTCGAATGCGTCTCAGATACCCCCGATCATTTGTGAGATCTCTGGAGATCGGACCTTTTGACAGGAGGCTATTCCTTACTGAAGCCATCTGGATATTGGAGCAGCTGTCTGCGGCTACACCTGCGACCATTTCGGCCCAGAGTGCTGAACTGCTGTGTGGCATGTGCCAAAATCTCCTGTTCAAAGTCCAAGGCAGACTTGGTTTCAAATTCCTCAAGGACAGAGTTACACTGATTCGCGCAGCTGTAACTTTGAAACTCGGTCACCAGAATCTCGCAGCTGAGATGCAGAAGGTGGAGCAGCAAAAGCAAAAGGTTGATGAAGCTTTGAAGTTGTATCACGAAATGAATGCCAAGTGCGAGCTACTGAAGCAAGAAGTGAAACAAGTGGAGAAGCTGAGCGAGCAGTTCGAGCCCCAAGACTCCTTAATCAAGAATTTGTTTTGACTTTTCGAATTTTGAAAAGAAAACAGGAAAATGGCTTAGACATTAATGTAATGTTTTGAAACATTAATGTAGTGTTGCTAGGGTTTCTCCCCCCTCTTTTTTAACAACAAACAATGAGTTTGCCCGTTTTGCCCTTTTCGGGATTTGATTGGACATTTCTGTGCATATCCAATTATGACATCAGCAATTGATTCTCTGCTTGATTTTCGCGCTAATTTCTCGGCAGATAAGCACGCTTCCGTTGGGAAGTCCATCCGAATCATGACTATCCGTCATTTATTAGGATACGCAACTGAATCGTCGTAGCCTTTAGTAGGGTAATTGATTGTTACCGCTTTTCAAGGCGTAAGTGATTGAACTTACCCTCTTTTTGAATTTTGCTGACTCATCTTAGGCAACCGAAGAGTCTCCACAGGGTCTATATAAACCCTGTCTTTACCATTTGGGTTCTTCATCCCAAACATGTGCTTTGCCGTGAGTCCTTACGACTGCTGGCTTCAACGCTTGTTTTTCGTTGATTCATGGCAACTTCAAGTTTTGAATCCTGAGTTTGCGCTTTGTGCTATAGAAATAGTTTCCAAGATCCACTTTATGAGGCTTATTGCTGTTTATAACCATCATAAAGAGGATGCAGATAATATCTCATGTGTGTTCGAAGAAATTTCTTCGTGTATTATGTGTGCAGGTCATGTTTCCGGCCGCCTCGTGGCAGGGTGCAGCGCCGAAGTGACCGTGCTACCGTCTCGTAATGAACGGCGGGATTCTCCTCCAGCGTCCCTGGAGGAGGGTTTCTTGCCTCTTCGTTCTTGAACTCAGGGTTGCGAACCGCTGTGTTCATCCCCGTCTACAAGGAGCCCTTGCCCTTTGGAGCTTCTGCTTGCAGTTTGATCGCTAAAACCGGTGGTTCCTTGGGCAAATGTAATGGGGAGCATATCTGACAACGGTCTTGTCGGATAGCAGGATGTCGAGCGTACGGCTTCATGTGGCTCTTTTTAGAGCAAGGTCCCCCTTGCTACAGATGTTCACCCGCAGATCTGGGCATTGTGTAGCCGGCGTTTGAAGCCAGGGGGGTTCATTCTTTGCAGTCCAGGTTCCGTACCGTGTCTCTGCTGGCTTATCAGCCATTTTTCGAATGTATTGTAAGCCATGTTGGCTGCGTAGTTAGATTCGAGCTTTTCGCTTGTAAGCTGTTATCTAGATAGATAAATTGTAAGTCATTTGACTCATAATGATATATAGCTTTTGTATTATCTGCTCTCTTTGCAACAAAATACAATTTCGCATGCGTTTCGGCTTTTTTTGCCTTGCATAATGTCATGTAATGATTTCACATATGCGATGTCAATTCGCAGATGTTTCGCTAGATCATTCGAGATCGTAATTTCGCAGCTGTGCCATCTTGACGGATGGGCTTGTAGTTGGTCGTTGTAAATCATATGAGATCATGTTCACAACTTTGCTATCGTAACAGATAGTTTTTAACAGATCAATTAAGATCGTTGAGCGGTGCGAATTGCTATCATAGAAGATAGGCTTTATTAGAGAATTGCTTGAGATCGTTTCTCGCATAAATTGCTATCGCAGCAGATAGACCTTTAGAAGATCCAATAAGATGATTCTGCACTTACGTTGCCACCGTAACAGACGGGCTTGGGTGATCAACTAAAATCACTTTGCGTATAAATTGCTATCGTAACAGATAGGCTTGAGAAGATCATATAAGATCGCATTTGTATAAACCGATATCGTGAGAGATAGGCTTTAGATGATCGATTGAGATCGTTTTTGTATTTTCGCTGCTATCGTAAGAGATAGGCTTTGGATGATCACTTAAGATCGCATTTGCATTGGCTGCCATCGTAATAGATAGGCTTTAGACGATCAATTAAGATCGTATTCGTGTTGACTGCTATCGTGAGAGATAGGCTTCGATGATCACTTAAGATCGCATTTGCGTTTGGCTGCTATCGTAAGAGATAGGCTTTAGATGATCGATTAAGATCGCATTTGCATTTGGCTGCTATCGTGAGAGATAGGCTTTAGATGATCACTTAAGATCGCGTTTGTATTTGGCTGCTATCGTAAGAGATAGGCTTTAGATGATCACTTAAGATCGCGTTTGTATTTGGCTGCTATCGTAAGAGATAGGCTTTAGATGATCACTTAAGATCGCGTTTGTATTTGGCTGCTATCGTGAGAGATAGGCTTTAGATGATCACTTAAGATCGCGTTTGTATTTCGCTGCTATCGTAAGAGATAGGCTTTGGATGATCACTCAAGATCGTGTTTGTATTGGCTGCTATCGCAAGAGATAGGCTTTAGATGATCAATTAAGATCGCGTTTGTATTTGCTGCTATCGTAAGAGATAGGCTTTGATGATCACTTAGGATCGCAGTTGTATAAATTGCTATTGCAGCGAATAAATCATTGTTAACAGTAATAACAAATTAAATAGAGCAATATAAACGGCTAGAAATATGAACTTCTCATTTGGGAGAATTCTTTTATTATAACGCTCTCATATGGGAGAGATAGGATTACAATCCTCTCATATGGGAGAGGAGATTGCGTCGATCATAGCCACATGAGACATTAAGCAACGTTATCATAAAACGTATGAAATAAGAGAAGTCAAGGATAGTACTTCTTGATCCAGCGCATGTTGACTGAGCTTGGAGTTGAGGTTGTGCCGTGCAACCTTCGTATACTGCAGTAGCCACTATCGAAGACTTCTGTGACTTCGAAGGGTCCTTCCCAATTAGCTGCGAACTTTGGGTGAGTTGCTTCTCGCATGCAGTGGTCAGATGCGCGCAAGACCAGATCGCCAACTGCGAAATCCCGTCGCTGGACTGTTTTGTTGTAGGCGCGAGCGATTCTTTCTTGGTACCGCTTGTTAGTCCTTTTGGCTTGTTCTCGCTTTTCTTCCAGCAAGACTAAGTCATGATCGCGTTGATTTTCATAGAGTGCATGGAAGGCCAGCCTTGCCGAATTGACTCTGACCTCCGCAGGTACTACAGGTTCGGCCCCATAACATAGTAGAAATGGCGAGGCCCCTGTGGGTGTCCTTGGAGACGTTCTGTAGGCCCACAGAGCTATGTTAAGGGAGTCGGCCCACTTCTTGTGGTCATCTGCGACCATCTTGCTCAGAATTCTCAACAGCGTTTTGTTAGTCGCTTCGGCTTGTCCGTTTCCCTTTGGATAATAGGGGGTAGAGCATATCTGCCTGATATTGTACTCCGCGAGTTTCGTAGCTACCTGACGATTAACAAAAGGAGTACCGTTATCTGAAAGAATGGTATTTGGGATTCCGAACCTGCATACGATGTTTTCCTGGATGAAGTTGACCACAGCCAGCGCGTTTGCCGTCTTCAGTGGTATTGCTTCCACCCATTTGGTGAACAGCTCGGTTGCGGTGAGAATGAAATGGTTCCCATGTGACGTTGGTCGGATGGGGCCGATGAAGTCCAAAGCCCATGTGTGAAATGGCCATGGCGTCCCTAATGCATGTAGATCCACGGCGGGAGCGTGCACCAGGTTCCCTTTGAATTGGCATTCTTGGCAGCGTCGCACCTTGGTAGAGGCGGTGCGTCGAAGTTTGCAACTTTTGCTTGCTTCTGGGGCGAAACTGTATTGACCTCAGCTTCGCGTCCCCGCTTGTAGCCAAATCTGCCGATCTTGTAGGTGGTGCCGCTCGCAGGTCATTCTGGAGCGCTCTTCTTTCTCTGTCTCTCGACAATGGGCTCGATGTTCATCGTACATTCGATGAGCTTTGAGAACGTAGGTGTTTGCAAATTGATTAGCATGCCATTGTATTCATCTCGCATGCACTGCAGGCATATCTCTACGAGCCGGCTTTCGAGCATTGGATCCTTGCACTCCAAGGATTTCGCTCTGAATTTCTTGATGAAAGTGATTCCATCTTCCTCGCGTTTCTGATACATCCGCGAGAGATGGATCATCGTCACCTTTTCTTCCATCTGGAAGAACTTGGTATAGAACTTCTGGACCATGTCGTCCCAAGTCTTCACAGATCCGGCCTCCAATGTTCGGTACCATTTGTATGCTACATTCCCAAGAGATTTTGGGAATTCTCGCATCAGCAGCTTGGGATCGGCTCCGTATGGACCCATGACATCAATTAAACGCATGACATGCTCATGAGCGTTTCCATTGACGTCCTCGAACTTATCCCATTTGGGAGCCTTATACCCCGCCGGGTTAGGCATGAGATAGATCTCTCGTGGAATGGGTGGATCGTTGTCTAGCTTCGGGATGATGGTATCCGCGAACGACTGATGAGCCAGGATGGAGTCCACGCGCTTCTGCAAAGACGTCATGCATTCTGGAATGCTCCCCTCGGTAGCTGGCGGAGGGGTTGCCGTAGGCGGTGGCGACACATATGCCGCCGGAGGATTGGGAGCGTATTGACTACCCGCGTTTCCCCAGATTGTCGCTGGTGGAGGCAGAGTGTACTGCAGAGCTGGGTTGGACGCCAAAGCCGGGGGCTGAGAGGCGTGAGCAGCAGGGGGTAGCATTTGTGCCGTTGACCCTTGGACCGAAGGCAGCTGCGTGGCTGACGGTGGAGTTTGCAGATGAGGGTTGGGAGGCGTGGCTGACACTCCCAATCCTGGAGCGGTAGGGGTTCCTCCTCCCTGAGGGATAGCGGTGGCTGGTGGAGGATTTGGCGCAAGGGCGCCCAGAACGGCCAAGATCCGTTCTAACTGCGCAGACTGAGACTTGAGAGCTTTTGCCTGACTTTGGACAGTGGCGTCCAAAGACTCTAAAGTTGGTGCCTCGCCGGGAGTCGTCGGAGTACGGCGGGCCTCGTCTCCCGAGGGAGTTTCGGTGGAAGGCGATCGGTTGCTGACATCGTCCTCCTGAGACATGGTTGCTTTTGCTGGTAAGTTCACGTCGGGTTCACCAAAAATGTGCACAAGAGATTCCGGCAGGGAGACCTCCGTGTACACCGTGCGTAGTGGATCAGGGATCGCACAGGAAGAGTAGGGGTGTGTGTAGGGAGAGAGTAAGTCAGTAGCAATGTCTGAGAGAGAGACAGAGGTTTGGCAGAGCTTCCGCGTATGGCAAGTGTGTTCTTCTTTGTATGGAAAGGGTAACGATCTATATATACTGGAGAACATGACCGTTGTAGTGTGGTTAATGCGCCCATTAATGGCGGCTTAATTAGCTTAACCATAACGGCACGTTCGTCCGAGTATATAGGAACCGTTAGAGCACGTGGTGCGCGAGTACCGGAACCGTTACGAGGTTGACCGGGTTTGACCGGATTGACCGGGTCTAGGGAGCTCGTGCCATAGATCTCTCAAAACAGTTACTAAAGGTCGCGCGCGGGCTTGGCTCGCACGCGACAGGGCTTACTCTAGCCTCCAAACCACTAAGTCCCTACAAGTCCCGTGCAGTGGTATGCGAGGGCTCTGTCTCGCAGCCCCCACATGGATCAGCTCGGCTGGTGATCCTGTGTGTGTGGAGCACAATATGGTGTGCTGGATGGTTGCCACGTGGCCAAGATCTGTCATGTCAGAAAGCAGTATCTACAACGTGTTAGTAACGGGTTGACTCGTTGCTGACCCGGGTCCATAATCGTGTCATACTCCCAGACCCGAACCCGACCTGTTTATTAAACGGGTAACCCGGCACGACCCGGTAATCCGTTTAAACGACAGGATGGTTCGGTTGAATGATTTCAGGCTTCATCCGGTCTTTCCTCTCGCACAAATCAAAACTACAAGAAGAAAAAGAATAGCGGGGAAGGAGAAGGAGACACACTAAAAACAGAAATCACAAACGGCGAACTCCATATCATAACAATCGAAGACAGCTTCATGGGCTTCGCTTACTTGAGACTTGGTAGAAATTGTGTTGGGTTTTGACGTAGGTAACGCAGCGGAATAACAAAAATTAATCCTACTCAAAGCCCACCAAGGATCACAGGAAGAGACATCATAACATGATTAAGGACATAGAAGATGTGTACCTTTTAGTTTGTGAGATCACACGAAGAATGATGTCCTCGTCTCTACGGTTGATCCACGTCTAGAGGTGAGATCTAGATTCTTCCTTCAATCAAGTGCTAGCTTGAACCTTGGAGGAAGAGGGATGAAGATCAAAGGCACAAAGCAACAAAGCAACAAAGGAGGGGCGGCCTCCCTTTTTGCCGTCGGGTAAGGGGGGCGGACGGGGCTAGGGTTTCGGCCCTAGCTCTTGTCTTGCTCTCTCTTTTGCTCTCTCCCACTCTTTGTGTGTTATGACTAATAACTCATCTGTGGGAAGGAAGCTAGAGCCTCCTTTATATACTCCAACAACTCCTTGTTGTTTCCATAAAAGAGTTTTCTTGTTCTAGTAGGACTAGAACTATTCCCTTCCTTGCAAATTAGTCCTACTAAGTTTGCAAGGTGTTGCACAATGATCCTTCTATTAATTAATCCATATTAATTAATCCCAAATCTAGCTCTACTCTATTTGACGTGTGACCCCATAGGTTTCTATATAGTTGGTAGTAACTATTACTAACATGGAGCGGTGTCTAGCAACACATCCATGTAACCCAACCAATAGAAATAGTCAGTGATCCCGACAAACCTTTGTGCCCAATATGTCATATTGCATTATCCCTTTGTCTCCATATCCGGATTGGACACGAGACATAAATAGTCACACTCGTATATCCAATCCATAGTTCCTCGATCCTGGGAATATGCTTATGCTTGCAGATAACATTAATATCTCCATATTAATTTATCTGAGTCTGGCCAGACATTCAATAAGCTTCATCCCTCGAGTGGTCGTGGATATTTACCCCCATTATGTGGGAGGGACAAATCCTATCTACATCACTACGATCTCTAAGCTTGCTTCCTATCACGCCCGATTGCCATCTTTATGATTACCCAGTTACGGTGTAACGTTTGATAACATCAAAGCGCAATATTTCACAACTAGAGTATCTAGTGACTTCAAGTCTAAGGATTGCAATAATATTAGCACTACGAAAAGCGATTGTGACTTTACATAATATAATGTATCCTTTTCGTCGTGGGTCAATCCAGTATGCCATTACTCCTAATGCATACCCATGTGTTAGATTTGATATCTCCATATCAATCTACCCACATACTAGTCTATATTTGATTGTCCTATTAATCAATATAATGGACTAGGGACATTTAAGATAAATAACACAATTTATCTAAGGACTTCATTATATTAAATATCGCCATAAATAATAAATGAATATTCTAGCCAAAACATTGTTCATACTAAATCTACGATTGCCTCTAGGGCATCTATTCCAACAGTCTCCCACTTGCACTAGAGCCAATCTGGCGCATCTCGTATGCCTATAGATCTGGCGTGCCCTTCATGCTTTCGCTGCGCAAGAGGTTTCGTGAGCGGATCTGACACGTTGTCATCTGTCGGAATCTTGCATATCTTCACATCTCCTCGATCGATCATATCACGAATAAGATGGAATCTCCTAAGTACATGTTTTGACTTTTGGTGCGATCTTGGTTCCTTCGCCTGTGCGATTGCCCCAGAGTTGTCACAGTACAACTCTATGGGATCCACTATGCTAGGGACCACACCGAGCTCAGTGATAAACTTCTTTATCCATACTGCCTCTTTTGCTGCTTCCGCAGCAGCAATGTACTCAGCTTCTGTTGTAGAATCAGCAACTGTGCCTTGCTTGGAACTCTTCCAGCTCACAGCTCCTCCATTCAGGCAAAACACGTATCCAGACTGCGATCTGTAATCATCCTTGTCGGTTTGGAAGCTTGCGTCAGTGTAACCCTTTACACTTAGCTCTTCCATTCTTCCAAATATCAAGAACACATCCTTAGTTATTCTTAAGTACTTTAGGATGTTCTCGACAGCAATCCAGTGACTCTCACCCGGATTGGACTGATATCTGCTCACCATACTCAACGCGTATGATACGTCTGGTCTAGTACATAGCATGGCGTACATGATGGATCCTATGGCCGAAGCATAGGGTATCCTGCTCATGCGGTCCTTCTCCATCTCATTGGAGGGACAGTCATTCTTGGAAAGAGTGACTCCATGTGACATGGGCAAGAATCCCTTCTTGGAATCTTGCATGTTGAACCTCTTCAACACCTTGTCAATATATGTACTCTGACTTAGGCCAAGCAACCTTTTAGATCTATCTCTATAGATCTTTATACCAAGTATATAGGCTGCATCTCCTAAGTCTTTCATCGCAAAGCATTTTCCTAGCCAATCTTTAACAGATTGCAGAGTAGGAATATCATTGCCAATGATTAGTATGTCATCCACATACAAGACCAGAAACACTATAGAGCTCCCACTAACCTTCTTGTAAACACAAGGCTCATCTTCGTTCTTGATGAAACCAAACTCTTTGACCGCGTCATCAAAACGTCGATTCCAACTCCTAGAAGCTTGCTTTAATCCATAAATGGACCTTTGCAGCTTACAGACTTTGTTGGCATTCTCTGGATCCTCAAAACCCTCTGGTTGTGTCATGTACACATCCTCAAGGAGGTTCCCATAAAGGAACGCTGTTTTGACATCCATTTGCCAAATCTCATAGTCGTAGTATGCTGCAATAGCAAGTAAGATTCGAATGGATTTGGTCATGGCGACTGGTGAAAAGGTCTCATCATAGTCAATACCATGAATCTGTCTATAACTTTTGGCCACCAATCGCCCTTTGTAGGCAACTACCTTGCCATCCATGTCGGTCTTCTTCTTGAAGACCCACTTGCACCCTATGGGTCGAGCCCCTTCGGGTGGTTCCACCAAAGACCATACTTTGTTGGTATACATGGAATCCATTTCGGATCTCATGGCTTCTAGCCACTTCTTAGAGTCTGGGCCACTCATGGCTTCTCCATAGTTTGCAGGCTCTGTAGGGTTTTGATTCATGGATCGCGCAAACGGAAGCATAATCAAACAAACAACCATGCAAAACCCTCCAAGGATCACAAGTCTAGATGCATAACGATAGTAAAGGCAAGAAATCATAAACACACCTTTGGGTTCTCCTTGATGACTTCAAACGCGAATAGTGTCACGTTCTCTATAGTTGATCCACGCCTAGAGTTGTTCCTAGATCTCCAATCTCCTTGGTGCTAGCCCGGAATGAAAGGAGGGTGAAGGAATCACGCAAAACGAGGCACAAAAAGGGGGTTCGGCCCCTTTGTGGCGTCGGGGACAAGGGGCGGCGGCAAGGGGGCGGCGTCCCTCTTGTGGCTTGCTCTCTCTCTCCTTTGTTCTCTCCTACTCTTGTTATGTTCTCTCTAGAGCATAATGTGTGTAGGGAAGGAAGGAGGAGGGTCCTTTATATAGTCCAACAACTCCTTGTCAACTACCTAAAGGACCTATTCTAGTCCTACTAGAGTTCAATTTAGTCCCTTCCTTGCAAATTAGTCCCTACTAAGTTTGCAAGGGTTTGCAAAGTGATCCTTCTAATTAATTAATCCAATTAATTAATTCCACAATCTAGTACAACTCTATATAGCGTGTGACCCCATAGGTTCTATCTAGTTGGTAGCAACTCTTTGCTAATATGGAGCGGTTTCTAGCAAAACATCCATTCTAGCCAACTAATAGAATAGTCATCTAGACAACCTTGTACAAGTAATTGTCTCATCCCTTTGCCTCCATATCCGGATTGGACACGAGACATACAAGTCACACTCGTATATCCAATCCCTAGTTTCTCGATCCATGGAATAGCCTTATTCGTGCAAATAACATCAATATCCCATATATTGATTTATTTGAGTCTGGCCAGACATTCTATAAGCACTATCCTCGAGTGGCCTTGGATATTTGCTCCCGTTATGTGGGAGGGGCAAATCCTCTCTACGTCCACTACGATCTCTAAGCTTGTTTCTCATTGTATCCAGTACACGCCTTTATAACTACCCAGTTACGGTGTAGCGTTTAACGCTACCAAGATCACAATGATCCACAACTAGAATATCTAGTGACTTCAAGTCTAAGGATGACAATACCATTGTACCCGAGAAGCACTTGTGACTCAACATAACGTATATGTAGCCTTCTCGGTAATGGGTCAATCCAGTGCAACATTCCGTAATGCACACCTATGTGTTGGATCGTGATATCTCCATATCAATCCAACCCCATACTAGTCTATAGATGATTGTCCCATTTAATCATTATACTTGACTAGGGATATTTAAGATAAACAACACAATTGTAAATCTAAGGACTTCATTATATTAAATATCCAATAAATAATAAATGAATTTCTAGCCAATTACAAATTCATACTAAACTAGATTGCCTCTAGGGCATCTATTCCAACAGTCTCCCACTTGCACTAGAGCCAATCTGGCGCATCTCGTATGCCCATACTCCTAGTGTGCCCTTCATGCTTCCACTGCGTGAGAGGCTTTGTAAGCGGGTCTGACAGATTATCATCTGTAGGAATCTTGCATATCCGAACGTCTCCTCTATCGATAATATCTCGAATCAGATGAAACTTCCTGAGCACATGCTTGGACTTCTGGTGCGATCTGGGTTCCTTTGATTGCGCGATCGCCCCAGTGTTGTCACAGAACAACTCCACTGGATCCGCAATGCTAGGGACCACACCAAGTTCAGAAACAAACTTTCTGATCCAAACAGCCTCCTTTGCTGCGCCATTTGCAGCAATGTACTCAGCCTCTGTTGTAGAATCAGCTACCGTCTCTTGCTTGGAACTCTTCCAGCTCACCGCTGCTCCATTCAGGCAAAACACATATCCCGACTGTGATCTAAAGTCATCTCTATCGGTTTGGAAGCTTGCATCAGTGTAACCCCTTACACGCAATTCTTCCTCACCGCCAAACATCAAGAAGGCATCCTTAGTTCTTCTCAAGTACTTTAGGATGTTCTTGACAGCAATCCAGTGACTCTCACCTGGATTGGATTGGTATCTGCTTGTCATACTCAAGGCATATGACACATCTGGTCTAGTACATAACATGGCGTACATGATGGACCCTATGGCCGAGGCATAGGGAATCCTACTCATGCGTTCCTTCTCAATCTCATTGGAAGGACAACCACTTTTCGAAAGAGTGATTCCATGTGACATGGGCAAGAATCCCTTCTTGGAATCTTGCATGTTGAACCGTTTCAACACCTTGTCAATATATGTACTTTGACTTAGGCCTAGCAACCTCTTAGATCTATCTCTATAGATCTTTATACCGAGTATATAGGCTGCTTCCCCTAAGTCCTTCATTGAGAAACACTTTCCTAGCCAATCTTTCACAGATTGCAGCATGGGAATGTCGTTTCCAATGAGTAGTATGTCATCCACATACAAGACCAGAAAAGCTACAGAGCTCCCACTAACCTTCTTGTAGACACAAGACTCATCTTCGTTTCTGATGAAGCCAAACTCTTTGACCACTTCATCAAAACGTCGATTCCAACTCCTAGAAGCTTGCTTCAATCCATAAATGGATCGTTGCAGCTTACAGACTTTGTTGGCTTGCTTTGGATCCTCAAAACCCTCCGGCTGTATCATATACACGTCCTCGAGGAGATTCCCATAAAGGAATGCTGTTTTGACATCCATCTGCCAAATCTCATAGTCGTAGTATGCTGCAATTGCAAGTAGGATTCGGATGGATTTGGTCATTGCGACTGGTGAAAAGGTTTCATCATAGTCAATACCATGAATATGTCTGAATCCTTTAGCCACCAATCGGCCCTTATAGGTAATCACATTACCATCCATGTCGATCTTCTTCTTGAAGACCCACTTGCACCCTATGGGTCGCGCCCCATCAGGTGGTTCCACCAAAGTCCATACTTTGTTGGTATACATGGATTCCATCTCGGATCTCATGGCTTCAAGCCACTTCTGCGGGTCTGGGCCATTCATGGCCTCCTCATAGGTAGAAGGCTCATCATCTATGAGCATCGTGTCACCGGAATCAGTTACGAGAAGTCCGTACCTCTCGGGTTCCTGGCGCACTCTACTAGATCTACGAAGCTCTTGTGTTACCTGAACAGGTGGCTCCACAACTACTTGTGATTCCTGTTCATGTTCCATAATCGGTTCTGTGATTTGTGGTTCTTGAACCTCTTCAAGTTCTACATTCCTCCCACTTGCTTCTTTAGAGACAAACTCTCTTTCTAGAAACACGCCGGTCCGAGCAACAAACACTTTGTTCTCGGTTGGATTGTAGAAATAGTATCCCTTAGTTTCCTTAGGGTACCCCACAAATTTACACTTATCCGATTTAGGCCCTAGCTTGTCTGATTGTAAACGTTTTACATAGACATCGCAGCCCCAAATCCTCATGAACGACAGTGTGGGACGCCTCCCACTCCACATCTCATATGGTGTCTTCATGACTGATTTAGATGGAACACGGTTAATGGTAAAAGCTGCACTTAATAGAGCGTAGCCCCAAAATGATAATGGAAGATCGGTTTGACACATCATAGACCGAACCATATCCAATAGGGTTCGATTCCTCCTCTCGGACACGCCATTCCATTGTGGCGTTCCGGGTGGAGTGAGTTGGGACACGATCCCACACTCTCTAAGATAGTCGTCAAACTCTTGGCTTAAGTATTCTCCTCCACGATCCGATCGTAGAGCCTTGATACTTTTGCCAAGTTGCTTCTCTACTTCATTCTTGAATTCTTTGAACACTTCAAATGATTCGGATTTTGCCCTCATAAGGTACACAAATCCATATCTACTGTAATCATCAGTAAACGTAATGAAGTAGACATAACCACCCCTGGCAGGCGTGGCAAATGGCCCACACACATCGGTATGTATGAGTGCCAATTGCTCACTAGTCCTCTCACCTTTCTTATTGAAAGGGGACTTTGTCATTTTTCCCAATAAACAAGCCTCACATGTCTCATATGATTCAAAATCAAATGAGTCTAGTAATCCATCCTTATGGAGTCTAGATACACGTTTCTCATTTATGTGGCCTAAACGACAATGCCATAAATAAGCAGGATTTAAATCATTTATTTTAATCCGCTTGGTATTAATGTTGTAGACAGGATTACTTAGATCAAGGACATAAAGTCCATTAAATAATTGCGCACTAAAATAGTGAATATTATTCAAATAAAAGGAACAACAATTGTTCTTTATTGAAATAATAAAATCTTCCTTGTCCAAACAAGAAATAGAAATAATGTTTCTGCTCATAGCAGGCACAAAATAGCAATTATTTAATTCTAAAACTAATCCTGAAGGCAGAGATAGCTCGCACACGCCTATGGCCAACGCAGCAACCTTTGCTCCATTCCCAACGCGCAAATCTACCTCCCCTTTAGCCAATCTTTTACTTCTCTTTAGATCCTGCATATTTCGACAAATATGAGATCCACATCCAGTATCTAATACCCATGATGTAGAGACAGTTAAATTGACATCTACAACAAAAATACCTGGTGGTGGTGGAATCACTATTCCAAGCCTCTTGTCCTCCAGATATTTTGGGCAGTTCCTCCTCCAGTGTCCAGGTTGACTACAGTAGTGACATTCACCCTTAGTCACGACCTTGGCAATGGCACCAACAGGCTTAAGGGCTTGTTCCTTGGACTTGGCAACTGACTTGCCTTTTCCCTTGGAGGAAGAGGCAAACTTTTTACCCTTTCCTTTATGCACCATCATAATGGCTTTGCCCTTACCCTTGTTGATGCTTTGTTCAGCCGTCCTCAACATGTTGAGCAAATCTGGCAGTGGTTTAACGATCTCGTTCATGTTATAGTTCATAATGAACTGTCCATAACTCTCGGGCAACGATTGCAACACGAGATCGGTTGCCAACTCTTGGCCGACCGGGAACCCAAGTCGGGCGAGATTCTCCAAGTAGCCGATCATTCGGAGTACATGGGGTCCCACCGGGTTCCCTTCTGCTAGATGACATTTGAACAGTGCCTTTGAGACCTCATACCTCTCTACCCTTGCCTGCTCTTGGAAGAGCTGCTTTAGATGTTCGATCATATCGACAGCATTCATGTTCTCATGTTGCTTCTGAAGCTCAGAGGTCATGGTGCAAAGCATTAGGCAGGCCGCATCATTAGCGTCATCAACACGCTTTTGATACGCCTTTAAGGCAGCAAGTGTCTGATTCTCTGGACCTTCTGGAACATGCTCCTCTATTGCGTACAGGTTCTTTTCTTGCTTGAGAACAATTCTCAAGTTTCTGTACCAATCGAGAAAGTTGGTTCCTGAGAGCTTGTCCTTCTCAAGGACAGATCGTAGGGAATGTTGTGAACTCGATGAGTTGTTTGCCATTTGGAATTCTACAAAAAGGAAAATACGCAAGTTTTAGTATTTGTGAATTTTTGACTATATTTAATAATGGCTAGTTTATTAAATATAGCTCCCACTATTTTACTACGGATTAATAACCCTCAAGATATTAACGCGGAAAATATCCTTATATTTTCTAGTGGGCCAAGATCCATCTTTTTCATCTCCTTATGAGCTTGCTTTGGCAAGTCACCCATAATTCGATTACTTCTTAGGTAGGAACGATTCCAATTGCATCCCATATGCAACTCTTGGTTCAACCGGGCAAATAACTCCTTATTTATCCATCCATATGGATAATCCCAATTGATTGCCTCTAGGTTTCTTAATCAAATTAATAGCCTAGTTGTGTTCAACCTCTTATCTAAACAATTGCACATTGTTACGTGCCATCGCATTCCATCATTATGAACCAAGTCGCCATGCTTTGGCACGCACGAACTCGATAAATAATGATGATAATGAGTGTTTAAATAACGAGAAGGCAAGAACACAATATTTTAAAATTTGAGGGATTTTTCAATTTTAATTATTTTGTTGATCAATATCAACTAATCTATCTATTTGAGTTTGGGCACAACTCCAAATAATAGATCCGGGTTGTCTAATTATCTTATTATCCTAATTGCATGCATCATCCATACACCAACCACACAAATAATAAGACAATAAATAAACAACCACAAAACAGAAATTAAACGTGATGTGGATATGGCCTTTTCTAGACTAAGATAATTCCAAGCCAATGGAATTATCTATGAACCCTAAACAAACACATCTCCATGCGTCTTGATCTTTTGGTCCATCCTTCATAGTCATGTGGTGTGCTCCATGCTCCATGCTCCATCTTTTGTGGCTCCCTTTGGCTTTGGGCTTCTTTTCTCCAATCTTGGCTAACAATCTACTTTATCTAGCACTAGCTAACATCTATACTAAATAAAATAAATCTCACAAGTTGAGAAAAAAATGGCACGCAGGCCATAAAACCCTAATTAATTATTACAATTAATTGATCGGCTCGCAGGCCGTAAAACCAAACCACAAAATTAAACATCCACATCAAACCACATCCTAAGGCCATATCCAATCACCATGCGATTTGCACATAAACAGTTAAAATCCAATTTTAACGCGCTTGGTCAATTTTAATTGATTTTATGATTTCTAGGGTTAAAACGGTCCATGGGCCCAACAATCCAATTGCCCGGGCCCAAATAAGTGAACCATAAAGCCCTAGGGCCGGCCCGGCCCAAAACCCGCAAGCTAGGCCCGCGGGTTAGGGCCGCCCGGCCCCTTAGGGCTCCAAGCTTGGGCGGCAAGCAAGGGGGCGGTCCCCTAGGGGGCCGAACCTCCTTGTGGAGGTTGTTTCCAAAACAACCTCCTTGCTTGGAGCCCAAGTTTGGTTGTTTCCTTGTTGTGGGAGAACTCCTTCTTCCCAAGGATGCCCAAACCCTAGATCTAAGATCCTAAAATTTCTCAAACTCACCAATTCATGCATCCAATGCAATAATTGGGTCTTGTTATGATTAATTCTTTGACAAATTGCATCCAATGCTTGATTTGTCTTGTTTTACGCGATGAACAACAAATTAAGGTGTAAAACAACAAGAATGTAACACATAAACTACGTTTATGCTCTATGACCTGTGGCTCTGATACCACTGTAGGGTTTTGATTCATGGATCGCGCAAACGGAAGCATAATCAAACAAACAACCATGCAAAACCCTCCAAGGATCACAAGTCTAGATGCATAACGATAGTAAAGGCAAGAAATCATAAACACACCTTTGGGTTCTCCTTGATGACTTCAAACGCGAATAGTGTCACGTTCTCTATAGTTGATCCACGCCTAGAGTTGTTCCTAGATCTCCAATCTCCTTGGTGCTAGCCCGGAATGAAAGGAGGGTGAAGGAATCACGCAAAACGAGGCACAAAAAGGGGGTTCGGCCCCTTTGTGGCGTCGGGGACAAGGGGCGGCGGCAAGGGGGCGGCGTCCCTCTTGTGGCTTGCTCTCTCTCTCCTTTGTTCTCTCCTACTCTTGTTATGTTCTCTCTAGAGCATAATGTGTGTAGGGAAGGAAGGAGGAGGGTCCTTTATATAGTCCAACAACTCCTTGTCAACTACCTAAAGGACCTATTCTAGTCCTACTAGAGTTCAATTTAGTCCCTTCCTTGCAAATTAGTCCCTACTAAGTTTGCAAGGGTTTGCAAAGTGATCCTTCTAATTAATTAATCCAATTAATTAATTCCACAATCTAGTACAACTCTATATAGCGTGTGACCCCATAGGTTCTATCTAGTTGGTAGCAACTCTTTGCTAATATGGAGCGGTTTCTAGCAAAACATCCATTCTAGCCAACTAATAGAATAGTCATCTAGACAACCTTGTACAAGTAATTGTCTCATCCCTTTGCCTCCATATCCGGATTGGACACGAGACATACAAGTCACACTCGTATATCCAATCCCTAGTTTCTCGATCCATGGAATAGCCTTATTCGTGCAAATAACATCAATATCCCATATATTGATTTATTTGAGTCTGACCAGACATTCTATAAGCACTATCCTCGAGTGGCCTTGGATATTTGCTCCCGTTATGTGGGAGGGGCAAATCCTCTCTACGTCCACTACGATCTCTAAGCTTGTTTCTCATTGTATCCAGTACACGCCTTTATAACTACCCAGTTACGGTGTAGCGTTTAACGCTACCAAGATCACAATGATCCACAACTAGAATATCTAGTGACTTCAAGTCTAAGGATGACAATACCATTGTACCCGAGAAGCACTTGTGACTCAACATAACGTATATGTAGCCTTCTCGGTAATGGGTCAATCCAGTGCAACATTCCGTAATGCACACCTATGTGTTGGATCGTGATATCTCCATATCAATCCAACCCCATACTAGTCTATAGATGATTGTCCCATTTAATCATTATACTTGACTAGGGATATTTAAGATAAACAACACAATTGTAAATCTAAGGACTTCATTATATTAAATATCCAATAAATAATAAATGAATTTCTAGCCAGTTACAAATTCATACTAAACTAGATTGCCTCTAGGGCATCTATTCCAACAGGCTCATCATCCATGAGTGGTACGTCACCGGGCTCAGTCACGAGAAGTCCATACCTCTCTGGCTTATGACGCACTCTTCCTGATCTACGGAGTTCCTGTGTTACCTGAACAGGCTCTTCCACAACTTCTTGTGGTTCCTGTTCATGTTCCATTATTGGTTCAGTGGTTTGTGGTTCACGAATTTCTTCAAATTCTACAACCCTCCCACTTGCTTCTTTAGAGACTAGTTCTCTTTCTAGAAACACGCCGGTCCGAGCAACAAACACTTTGTTCTCGGTAGGGTTATAGAAATAATATCCTTTAGTTTCCTTAGGATATCCCACAAATTTACACTTATCCGCTTTAGGCCCGAGCTTGTCTGTTTGTAAACGCTTTACATAGACGTCGCAGCCCCAAATCTTCATAAACGACACTATGGGACGCTTCCCAGTCCATATCTCATATGGCGTCTTCATGACTGATTTGGATGGAACACGGTTAATGGTAAAAGCTGCAGTCATTATAGCATGTCCCCAAAAGGATATCGGAAGATCTGTTTGAGACATCATAGATCGCACCATATCTAATAGAGTGCGATTCCTCCTCTCAGATACACCATTCCATTGTGGTGTTCCGGGTGGAGTGAGCTGGGATACTATCCCACACTCTCTAAGATACTCATCAAACTCTTGGCTTAAGTATTCTCCTCCACGATCCGATCGTAGGGCTTTAATACTCTTGCCAAGCTGCTTCTCTACTTCACTCTTGAATTCTTTGAACAATTCAAAGGATTCGGATTTGGCCTTCATAAGGTATACAAATCCATATCTACTGAAATCATCAGTAAATGTGATGAAGTAGGTATAACCACCTCTGGCAGGCGTGGGGAATGGTCCGCATACATCAGTATGTATGAGTGCGAATAACTCACTAGTCCGCTCGCCTTTCTTATTGAAAGGGGACTTTGTCATTTTTCCCAATAAACAAGATTCACATGTCTCATATGATTCCAAATCAAATGAGTCTAGAAGTCCATCCTTATGGAGTCTAGATATGCGTTTCTCATTTATATGGCCTAAACGACAGTGCCATAGATATGTAGGATTTAAATCATTAGTTTTAATCCTTTTAGTATTTATGTTATAGATTGGATTATTTAGATCAAGGATATACAATCCATTAGACAAATGCGCACTACAATAGTGCATACTATCAAAATAAATGGAGCAACACTTGTCCTTTATTGAAATAGAAAAACCTTTCTCGTCCAAACAAGAAACGGAAATAATGTTTCTGCTCATAGCAGGCACATAAAAGCAATTGTCTAATTCTAAAATAAGTCCAGAAGGCAAAGATAGCTCATAAACGCCTACAGCTAATGCAGCAACCCTTGCTCCATTCCCGACGCGCAAGTCTATCTCCCCTTTTCGCAATCTTCTACTTCTTTTCAAATCCTGCACATTACGACAAATGTGAGAACCACATCCGGTATCTAATACCCAGGATGATGAAATAGAAAGATTGACGTCTATAACATAAATACCTGGTGGTGGTGGAATCACTATTCCAAGCTTCTTATCCTCCAGATATTTAGGGCAATTCCTCCTCCAGTGACCCGGCTGGCTGCAGTAGTGACATTCACCTTTAGCCACACCTCCACTAGGCTTTAGGGCATCCTTGGATTTCGCAACTTTCTTGCGTTTTCCTTTTGAAGTAGATGCAACTGACTTGCCCTTCTTCTTGTGTACCATCATTATGGTTTTGCCCTTGCCTTTATTGATGCTTTGCTCAGCTGTCTTTAGCATGTTCAATAAGTCTGGCAAAGACTTGTTGATCTCATTCATATTATAGTTCATGATGAACTGATTATAACTGTCAGGCAACGATTGCAAGACGAGATCAGTCGCCAAGTCCTGGCCGAGTGGGAATCCCAGTCTCTCAAGGTTCTCTATGTACCCGATCATTCGGAGTACATGAGGGCCTACTGGATTCCCCTCTGCAAGACTACTTTTGAACAACGCTTTAGACACTTCATAGCGCTCATGCCTTGCCTGTTCCTGAAACAATTGTTTCAAGTGTATGATCATATCATAGGATTCCATGTTCTCGTGTTGCTTCTGAAGCTCACCAGTCATGGTACAAAGCATGAGTCAAGTCACGTCATTAGAATCATCAATATGTTTCTGACGTGCCCTTACTTCCGCTAATAGAGACTCATCTTGTGGTGGGTCTGGAATTGGAGTGTCCAAGACGTACAGCTTCTTTTCTTGCTTGAGGACAATCCTCAAGTTTCTGTACCAGTCAAGGAAATTTGTTCCAGACAATTTATCCTTCTCAAGGACAGATCGTAGGGATGAACTCGATGCGTTGTTGTTTGCCATTTGGAATTCTACAAAAACGAGAAATATGCAATTTTAGTATTTTGAACAATTTGACTATATTTAATAATGGCTAGATCATTAAATATAGCTCCCACTATTTTTCTCGGTTTAATAGCCCTCACCATTAAAGCGGAAAATATCTTTATACTTTCTAGTGGGTCCAAGATCCTTATTTCACTTCTTCTTGAGCTTGCTTTGGCAAGTCACCCAAGAGTTGGTTATTTAGGTAGGAACCATTCCAATTGCATCACATGCAACTCTTGGTCCAATTAGGTGAATGAATTCCTTTTATTCTTTATCCAATTGGATAACTCCTAATTGTCATGCCTCTAAGCTCATCAATCCAATTGATTCTTGCCTAGTTGCGTCCAACCTCTTGTTTTCAACATACACGCATTACTAGCTTGCGTCGTCCGCAACACATCATGAAAAATTAAAATCGCCTTGCTTTGGCAAGCCCGAATTTTAATAGTCCATGATCATGAAGGGTGTTTTGGCAAGAGAAGGCAAAACGCAATATTTAATTGAGGGATTTCTTTTAATTCGTTTGGTTGATCTTTATCAACATGGTCTACTTATTTGGATTGGGCTATCCACAATAAAAGACCAACCTTGTTTATTATTATCTTGTTATCGTTTTGCTTGTAGCGCCATACACACAAAATAAATAACAAGGCATGAATAATAAACATCCACAAAAAAATAAAACCGTGGCATGGATATGGCCTCTAGACTAATGATATTATCAAGCCAATGATAATATCTAATTGCCCTAAAGTGCCGAGCTCATCTCCATGTGCTCCACCATAGCTGCGCGCCTAGGGATGTCTTTTTGGCTCCTTTGGTTCTCCGGTCTTCTTCTCCATGTTCTTGGCTATCATCTAAATATCTCTAATTCTAGCCTAACATCTAGAATAAATAAATAATAAAAGCCTCACATGTCGAGGAGAAAAAGAACGACTCGCAGGCCGTAAAACTTAATTAATTATTACATTAATTTGATCAGCTCGCAGGCCGTAAACCAAACCATAAAACAATAAACATCCACAATCCTAGGCCATATCCATCCACCATGCAATAAAGCACATAATACAGTTAAAACCAATTTTAACGCGCTTGTTTAATTTTAATAAAATTGGGTAACTAGGGTTTCACAACGGTCCAAAGGGTCCAAGCCAACAAGTGGCCCGAACCCTAGGACCGCCGCACGCCTAAGGGGGCCGCGGCCTTGCTTGGCGCCCAAGGGAGGGGCGGGCGGCTAGGGTTTCGGCCCTAGTCCCCTTCCTCCTTCCTTGTTGCCCAAGCAAGGTTGTTTCCTTATGGATTTAATTCCATAATTTTGTTTCCATAATTGAAAACCCCTTTTCAATTATGTGCCCATGAACCCTAATTTTTCAAGAACCCAATTATTCACATCCTATGTGATTAAACTCACCAATTCTAACATCCAATGTTAAATTGGGTCTTGTTTTATTGAATCAAATTCAATATTGCATCTACTATGCCAATTTTTCAGTTTTCGCGTAATAAACAATAATACGGTGTATGAACTGAAATCGTAAACACATAATATCATGTTATGCTCTACGACCTGTGGCTCTGATACCACTGTTGGGTTTTGACGTAGGTAACGCAGCGGAATAACAAAAATTAATCCTACTCAAAGCCCACCAAGGATCACAGGAAGAGACATCATAACATGATTAAGGACATAGAAGATGTGTACCTTTTAGTTTGTGAGATCACACGAAGAATGATGTCCTCGTCTCTACGGTTGATCCACGTCTAGAGGTGAGATCTAGATTCTTCCTTCAATCAAGTGCTAGCTTGAACCTTGGAGGAAGAGGGATGAAGATCAAAGGCACAAAGCAACAAAGCAACAAAGGAGGGGCGGCCTCCCTTTTTGCCATCGGGTAAGGGGGGCGGACGGGGCTAGGGTTTCGGCCCTAGCTCTTGTCTTGCTCTCTCTTTTGCTCTCTCCCACTCTTTGTGTGTTATGACTAATAACTCATCTGTGGGAAGGAAGCTAGAGCCTCCTTTATATACTCCAACAACTCCTTGTTGTTTCCATAAAAGAGTTTTCTTGTTCTAGTAGGACTAGAACTATTCCCTTCCTTGCAAATTAGTCCTACTAAGTTTGCAAGGTGTTGCACAATGATCCTTCTATTAATTAATCCATATTAATTAATCCCAAATCTAGCTCTACTCTATTTGACGTGTGACCCCATAGGTTTCTATATAGTTGGTAGTAACTATTACTAACATGGAGCGGTGTCTAGCAACACATCCATGTAACCCAACCAATAGAAATAGTCAGTGATCCCGACAAACCTTTGTGCCCAATATGTCATATTGCATTATCCCTTTGTCTCCATATCCGGATTGGACACGAGACATAAATAGTCACACTCGTATATCCAATCCATAGTTCCTCGATCCTGGGAATATGCTTATGCTTGCAGATAACATTAATATCTCCATATTAATTTATCTGAGTCTGGCCAGACATTCAATAAGCCTCATCCCTCGAGTGGTCGTGGATATTTACCCCCATTATGTGGGAGGGACAAATCCTATCTACATCACTACGATCTCTAAGCTTGCTTCCTATCACGCCCGATTGCCATCTTTATGATTACCCAGTTACGGTGTAACGTTTGATAACATCAAAGCGCAATATTTCACAACTAGAGTATCTAGTGACTTCAAGTCTAAGGATTGCAATAATATTAGCACTACGAAAAGCGATTGTGACTTTACATAATATAATGTATCCTTTTCGTCGTGGGTCAATCCAGTATGCCATTACTCCTAATGCATACCCATGTGTTAGATTTGATATCTCCATATCAATCTACCCACATACTAGTCTATATTTGATTGTCCTATTAATCAATATAATGGACTAGGGACATTTAAGATAAATAACACAATTTATCTAAGGACTTCATTATATTAAATATCGCCATAAATAATAAATGAATATTCTAGCCAAAACATTGTTCATACTAAATCTACGATTGCCTCTAGGGCATCTATTCCAACAAATTGGTTGATGGGTTGTTCTTCGTGTGGGAGAGAGATGGGAAAGGGACTGTTTGGTTTTTCTTGTGAGAGCGAGAGAGAGCAAGATGGGAGAGGGATTGTTGGATTGTTCTTCGTGAGAGTGAGAGTGAGAGTGAGAGAGAGAGCAAGATGGGAGTGGGGATTACATATCTAAGTGAAAGTGAAGAGTAAAGAGATAAATCGGTGGTTGGGGTTGAGTGTCATAGGTTAGGTTGGGAGGATAAGGCTACTACCAGTAATTGGTACCCTCTTTTTTTGAGAAATTTGTATACATGCCTCACTTTTTTCTGATATTTGCATTTTTGTCATGATAAGTTAGGTTATTACTTCACTTCAGCAAGCAAAATATGACAGGTTATGACATTATGGGCCGCAAATAAAATCTTATGCGTGTTAAACAGGTCAACCCGCTAACCCGGCGGGTTGACCCGAACCCGACCCGGATAATTTCGTGTCGATTTCGTGTCGACCCGTTTAGATTTTAAGCGGGTTCGTGTCGACCCTAACCCGCTAACTTCGTGTCGATTTCGAGTCGTGTTGTCGTGTCGTGTCGGATATTGCCAGCCCTAATCACAACTGTGATTAACAATTACCGTATGACAACTGTAGTTTCATTTCAAAGATCCTCGCCTCGAGCGGATTGTTTACAAAAAGTAATTGCAACCAGAATCATAAAAATACAAACACCTGTCTGCATTTTTTAAATTATTTTCACTGTATCAATAAATTTAAAATTTACGAAATTTATTAAAATTGAATTTTCACAAGTCGAAAAGCGATATTTTTTTGATTTTTCAAGTGAGACTAACATGCTCATCCCTATGTTAGAATATTTTCAAAAAGTAATTATGATCAGTATCTTAAAAATGCAAACACCTGTCCGCGTTAAAATGTAAAATAATCATGATTCTTTTACATAAAATTAAGAATTACCGTATGACGTCTTTCGTGTAAAGTCACGGATCATCGAACTGAGGTAGACTGTTTTCAGGAAGTAATTACGACAAGTATCTTAAAAATACAAACATCCGTCTCTTTAAATATAGAGTAAATACCAATTTTTTTTCACAAAATATTTAAAAAATCACTCCTCATTAATATTTGCGTTAAACTAATTTGTTGATGCCATTGAAGATTAAGAATGACCGTATGACAGCTATCGTGTAAATTCAATGAGCACCAAATTATATTCTTTTTTAGAAATTAATAATTACACCAAGTAGCATAAAAATACAAACTAGTATCCTCTTTAAAAGGTAAAGTAATCACGTTAAAATTTTGCATTAAACAATTTTGTGGATGCCAGTGAAGACTAAGAATGACTGTATGACAGATGTCATGTAAGTTCACGAATCATTGAACAATATTAGAATAGTTTCGGACTGTATGACAACTGCTATGTAAATTCAAGGGTCTTCAACCCGTATTACATTATTTTCATACGATAATTACAATAAGTCTCATCAGAATCATCAAAATACATACATCATTTTCAGAAAGTAATACGACAAATATTATTAAAATACAAACACCAGTCAGCTTTAAAATGTGAAGTAATCACGAGATTTTCGCACAAAATACATAATAACGGTCCACAAATATTTACGTTACACTTTATTATTGATGACAACTGTGGTTAACAATTACCGTATGACAACTGTAGTTTCATTTCAAAGATCATCGCCTAGAGCGGATTTTTTACAAAAAGAAATTGCAACCAGAATCATAAAAATACAAACACCTGTCTGCATTTTTTAAATTATTTTCACTGTATCAATAAATTTAAAATTTACGAAATGAATAAAATTGAATTTTCACAAGTCGAAAAGAGATCTTTTGTTGATTTTTCAATTGAGACAAACATGTTTATCCCTATGGTCATTGAACTATGTTAGAATATTTTCATAAAGTAATTATAATCAGTATCTAAAAAATGCAAACACATGTCCGCGTTAAAATGTAAAATAATCGTGATTATTTTACACAAAATGATCCCTCATTAATTTTTGCATTAAACTACATTGTTGAAGCCACTGAAAATTAAGAATTACCTTATGACGTCTTTCGTGTAAATTCACGGATCATCGAACTGTAGTAGACTGTTTTCAGAAAGTAATTACAACAAGTATCTTAAAAATACAAACACCCGTCTCTTTATAAGATAGAGTAAAAACTAATTTTTTTTCACAAAGTACTTACAAAATCACTCCTCATTAATATTTGCGTTAAACTAATTTATTGATGGCACTGAAAATTAAGAATGACTGTATGACAGCTATCGTGTAATTTCAATGAGCACCAAATTATTTTCTTTTTCAGAAATTAATAATCACAACAATTAGCATAAAAATATAAACTCGTATCCACTTTGAAAGGTAAAGTAATCACGAATTTGTTTTGCATTAAACAATTTTGTGGATGCCAGTGAAGAGTATGAATGACTGTATGACAGATGTCGTGTAAATTCAAGGATCATTGAACAATATTAGAATACTTTCAGACTGTATGACAGCTGCTATGTAAATTCAAGGGTCTTCGAACCGTATTACATTGTTTTCGCACGATAATTACGATCAGTCTCATCCAAATCATCAAAATACATATATCATTTTCAGAAAGTAATACGACAAATATTATACAAATACAAACACCAGTCAGCTTTAAAATGTGAAGTAATCACGAGATTTTCGCACAAAATACAGAAAACGGTCCACAAATATTTACGTTACACTTTATTATTGATCACAACTAGGGCTGGCAATTCGGGTCAACCCGTCGGGTTACAGGTCGTGTCAACCCGTGACGTGTTAGTAACGGGTTGACTCGTTGCTGACCCGGGTCCATAATCGTGTCATACTCCCAGACCCGAACCCGACCTGTTTATTAAACGGGTAACCCGGCACGACCTGGGTAACCCGTTTAAACGACAGGATGGTTCGGTTGAATGATTTCAGGCTTCATCCGGTCTTTCCTCTCGCACAAATCAAAACTACAAGAAGAAAAAGAATAGCGGGGAAGGAGAAGAAGACACACTAAAAACAGAAATCACAAACGGCGAACTCCATATCATAACAATCGAAGACAGCTTCATGGGCTTCGCTTACTTGAGACTTGGTAGAAATTGGTTGATGGGTTGTTCTTCGTGTGGGAGAGAGATGGGAAAGGGACTGTTTGGTTTTTCTTGTGAGAGCGAGAGAGAGCAAGATGGGAGAGGGATTGTTGGATTGTTCTTCGTGAGAGTGAGAGAGAGAGCAAGATGGGAGTGGGGATTACATATCTAAGTGAAAGTGAAGAGTAAAGAGATAAATCGGTGGTTGGGGTTGAGTGTCATAGGTTAGGTTGGGAGGATAAGGCTACTACCAGTAATTGGTACCCTCTTTTTTTGAGAAATTTGTATACATGCCTCACTTTTTTCTGATATTTGCATTTTTGTCATGATAAGTTAGTTTATTACGTCACTTCAGCAAGCAAAATGTGACAGGTTATGACATCATGGGCCGCAAATAAAATCTTATGCGTGTTAAACAGGTCAACCCGCTAACCCGGTGGGTTGACCCGAACCCGACCCGGATAATTTCGTGTCGATTTCGTGTCGACCCGTTTAGATTTTAAGCGGGTTCGTGTCGACCCTAACCCGCTAACTTCGTGTCGATTTCGAGTCGTGTTGTCGTGTCGTGTCGGATATTGCCAGCCCTAATCACAACTGTGATTAACAATTACCGTATGACAACTGTAGTTTCATTTCAAAGATCCTCGCCTCGAGCGGATTGTTTACAAAAAGTAATTGCAACCAGAATCATAAAAATACAAACACCTGTCTGCATTTTTTAAATTATTTTCACTGTATCAATAAATTTAAAATTTACGAAATTTATTAAAATTGAATTTTCACAAGTCGAAAAGCGATATTTTGTTGATTTTTCAAGTGAGACTAACATGCTCATCCCTATGTTAGAATATTTTCAAAAAGTAATTATGATCAGTATCTTAAAAATGCAAACACCTGTCCGCGTTAAAATGTAAAATAATCATGATTCTTTTACATAAAATTAAGAATTACCGTATGACGTCTTTCGTGTAAAGTCACAGATCATCGAACTGAGGTAGACTGTTTTCAGGAAGTAATTACGACCAGTATCTTAAAAATCCAAACATCCGTCTCTTTAAATATAGAGTAAACACCAATTTTTTTCACAAAATATTTAAAAAATCACTCCTCATTAATATTTGCGTTAAACTAATTTGTTGATGCCATTGAAGATTAAGAATGACCGTATGACAGCTATCGTGTAAATTCAATGAGCACCAAATTATATTCTTTTTTAGAAATTAATAATTACACCAAGTAGCATAAAAATACAAACTAGTATCCTCTTTAAAAGGTAAAGTAATCACGTTAAAATTTTGCATTAAACAATTTTGTGGATGCCACTGAAGACTACGAATGACTGTATGACAGATGTCATGTAAGTTCACGAATCATTGAACAATATTAGAATAGTTTCGGACTGTATGACAACTGCTATGTAAATTCAAGGGTCTTCAACCCGACTTACATTATTTTCATACGATAATTACAATAAGTCTCATCAGAGTCATCAAAATACATACATCATTTTTAGAAAGTAATACGACAAATATTATAAAAATACAAACACCAGTCAGCTTTAAAATGTGAAGTAATCACGAGATTTTTGCACAAAATACATAATAACGGTCCACAAATATTTACGTTACACTTTATTATTGATGACAACTGTGGTTAACAATTACCGTATGACAACTGTGGTTTCATTTCAAAGATCATCGCCCAGAGCGGATTGTTTACAAAAAGAAATTGCAACCTGAATCATAAAAATACAAACACCTGTCTGCATTTTTTAAATTATTTTCACTGTATCAATAAATTTAAAATTTACGAAATGAATAAAATTGAATTTTCACAAGTCGAAAAGAGATATTTTGTTGATTTTTCAATTGAGACAAACATGTTTATCCCTATGGTCATTGAACTATGTTAGAATATTTTCATAAAGTAATTATAATCAGTATCTAAAAAATGCAAACACATGTCCGCGTTAAAATGTAAAATAATCATGATTATTTTACACAAAATGATCCCTCATTAATTTTTGCATTAAACTACATTGTTGAAGCCACTGAAAATTAAGAATTACCTTATGAAGTCTTTCGTGTAAATTCACGGATCATCGAACTGTAGTAGACTGTTTTCAGAAAGTAATTACAACTAGTATCTTAAAAATACAAACACCCGTCTCTTTATAAGATAGAGTAAAAACTAAATTGTTTTCTCAAAGTACTTACAGAATCACTCCTCATTAATATTTGCGTTAAACTAATTTATTGATGGCACTGAAAATTAAGAATGACTGTATGACACCTATCGTGTAATTTCAATGAGCACCAAATTATTTTCTTTTTCAGAAATTAATAATCACAACAATTAGCATAAAAATATAAACTCGTATCCACTTTAAAAGGTAAAGTAATCACGAATTTGTTTTGCATTAAACAATTTTGTGGATGCCAGTGAAGAGTATGAATGACTGTATGACAGATGTCGTGTAAATTCAAGGATCATTGAACAATATTAGAATACTTTCAGACTGTATGACAGCTGCTATGTAAATTCAAGGGTCTTCGAACCGTATTACATTGTTTTCGCACGATAATTACGATCAGTATCATCAAAATCATCAAAATACATACATCATTTTCAGAAAGTAATACGACAAATATTATACAAATACAAACACCAGTCAGCTTTAAAATGTGAAGTATTCACGAGATTTTCGCTCAAAATACAGAAAACGGTCCACAAATATTTACGTTACACTTTATTATTGATCGCAACTAGGGCTGGCAATTCGGGTCAACCCGTCGGGTTACAGGTCGTGTCAACCCGTGACGTGTCAGTAACGGGTTGACCCGTTGCTGACCCGGGTCCATAATCGTGTCATACTCCCAGACCCGAACCCGACCAGTTTATTAAACGGGTAACCCGGCACGACCCGGGTAACCCGTTTAAACGACAGGATGGTTCGGTTGAATGATTTCAGGCTTCATCCGGTCCTTCCTCTCGCACAAATCAAAACTACAAGAAGAAAAAGAATAGCGGGGAAGGAGTAGAAGACACACTAAAAACAGAAATCACAAACGGCGAACTCCATATCATAACAATCGAAGACAGCTTCATGGGCTTTGCTTACTTGAGACTTGGTAGAAATTGGTTGATGGGTTGTTCTTCGTGTGGGAGAGAGATGGGAAAGGGACTGTTTGGTTTTTCTTGTGAGAGCGAGAGAGAGCAAGATGGGAGAGGGATTGTTGGATTGTTCTTCGTGAGAGTGAGAGTGAGAGTGAGAGAGAGAGCAAGATGGGAGTGGGGATTACATATCTAAGTGAAAGTGAAGAGTAAAAGAGATAAATCGGTGGTTTGGGTTGAGTGTCATAGGTTAGGTTGGGAGGATAAGGCTACTACCAGTAATTGGTACCCTCTTTTTTTGAGAAATTTGTATACATGCCTCATTTTTTCTGATATTTGCATTTTTGTCATGATAAGTTAGGTTATTACTTCACTTCAGCAAGCAAAATATGACAGGTTATGACATTATGGGCCGCAAATAAAATCTTATGCGTGTTAAACAGGTCAACCCGCTAACCCGGCGGGTTGACCCGAACCCGACCCGGATAATTTCGTGTCGATTTCGTGTCGACCCGTTTAGATTTTAAGCGGGTTCGTGTCGACCCTAACCCGCTAACTTCGTGTCGATTTCGAGTCGTGTTGTCGTGTCGTGTCGGATATTGCCAGCCCTAATCACAACTGTGATTAACAATTACCGTATGACAACTGTAGTTTCATTTCAAAGATCCTCGCCTCGAGCGGATTGTTTCAAAAAAATAATTGCAACCAGAATCATAAAAATACAAACACCTGTCTGCATTTTTTAAATTATTTTCACTGTATCAATAAATTTAAAATTTACGAAATGAATAAAATTGATTTTTCACAAGTCGAAAAGAGATATTTTGTTGATTTTTCAAGTGGGACTAACATGCTCATCCCTATGTTAGAATATTTTCAAAAAGTAATTATGATCAGTATCTTAAAAATACAAACACCTGTCCGCGTTAAAATGTAAAAGGGTGGTGATAATTACAGCACATAAATGTATAATTACAGCACAATCTTTTGTGGAGTGACTTTTCTGCCCCTCTCTACTTATTTACTATACTAAACATTAAGAAAGATTTGTTAATCTATTTATTTCATCTTCTTTATACCTTTTTTGAGGAACAATGTATTTCATCCTATATCTGTTGAACTCCTCCAAACACAAACCTCTATCCCTCCGCCAGCCCTCTTTCACCCCCTCTGGATATATCTCGCCAAAATTTTTGGGGGTTTGTTTCTGTTCTTTGGTTCTGAGTTTGGTTTGAGGAGAGAGATATGACTGGTTTGAGATGAAAAAATCATTGGAAGTTTTGGGTTTTGCTTGATTTTAAGTGCTCTTCAATTAGAACAACAAACTCGTTGCTTGTCCAGATTTCACTTTCGAAAAATTCTTTTCCGAAAACGAGTATTGAGATCCTCTAACGCCTTAACATCATCTTGTTGCAGATGGAACAGATCCTCCGAATTGACCTACAACCGAATCCCTAAAGTTGGTATGGGTTGAAGTACCCTCCTGAGCGAAGTTATGGCTAGGTGGCATTAACAACCGTCTTCCTTCTCCTGGAGCTCCATGTAGGCCCTCTTGGAGCAGGTCCTCTCAAACTCCTGGTGCTCATCCTTTAGAACTTAGAAGACGATTTTGAATCGGTACTCAGTTTATGTCGAAATTTGTGAAATTTATCTATGCGGATGGCTTCCTCCCTCTCTCTCTCTCTCTCGGGCTTTGGCAGCAAACAATGGAAGGCGAGAGAGGGACCGACCTAATAAGAATTAGCTAATTTTAATCAGGGGTAAAAAAGTCCGGCAGCATAAATTTGTGCTGTAACTATAGATTTGTGTGCTGTAATTATCAGCACCCAATGTAAAATAATCATGATTATTTTACATAAAATGATCCCTCATTAATTTTTGCATTAAACTATATTGTTGAACCCGCTGGAAATTAAGAATTACCATATGGCGTCTTTCGTGTAAATTCACGGATCATCGATCTGTGGTAGACTGTTTTCAGGAAGTAATTACGACCAGTATCTTAAAAATCCAAACATCCGTCTCTTTAAATATAGAGTAAACACCAATTTTTTTCACAAAATATTTAAAAATCACTCCTCATTAATATTTGCGTTAAACTAATTTGTTGATGCCATTGAAGATTAAGAATGACCGTATGACAGCTATCGTGTAAATTCAATGAGGACCAAATTATACTCTTTTTTAGAAATTAATAATTACACCCAGTAGCATAAAAATACAAACTAGTATCCTCTTTAAAAGGTAAAGTAATCACGTTAAAATTTTGCATTAAACAATTTTGTGGATGCCAGTGAAGAGTATGAATGACTGTATGACATATGTCGTTTAAATTCAAGGATCATTGAACAATATTAGAATAATTTCAGACTGTATGACAGCTGCTATGTAAATTCAAGGGTTTTCGAACCGTATTACATTGTTTTCACACGATAATTACGATCAGTCTCATCAAAATCATCAAAATACATACATCATTTTCAGAAAGTAATACTACAAATATTATAAAAATACAAACATCAGTCAGCTTTAAAATGTGAAGTAATCACGAGATTTTCGCACAAAATACATAAAAACGGTCCACAAATATTTACGTTACACTTTATTTTTAATGACAACTCTGGTTAACAATTACCGTATGACAACTGTAGTTTCATTTCAAAGATCATCGCGTAGAGCGGATTGTTTATAAAAAGTAATTGCAACCAGAATCATAAAAATACAAACACCTGTTTGCATTTTCTAAATTATTTTCACTGTATCAATAAATTTAAAATTTACGAAATGAAATTGAATTTTCACAAGTCGAAAAGAGATATTTTGTTGATTTTTCAAGTGAGACTAACATGTTTATCCCTATGGTCATTGAACAATGTTAGAATATTTTCATAAAGTAATTATAATCAGTATCTAAAAAATTCAAACACATGTCCGCGTTAAAATGTAAAATAATCATGATTCTTTTACACAAAATGATCCCTCATTAATTTTTGCATTAAACTACATTGTTGAAGCCACTAAAAATTAAGAATTACCGTATGACGTCTTTCGTGTAAATTCACGGATCATCGAACTGTTGTAGACTCTTTTGAGAAAGTAATTACGAAAAGTATCTTAAAAATACTAACACCCGTCTCTTTATAAGATAGAGTAAAAACCAAATTTTTTTCACAAAGTACTTACAAGTAACTCCTCATTAATATTTGCGTTAAACTAATTTATTGATGGCACTGAAAATTTAGAATGACTCTATGACAGCTATCGTGTAATTTCAATGAGCACCAAATTATTTCTTTTTCAGAAATTAATAATCACATTAATTAGCATAAAAATATAAACTCGTATCCACTTTAAAAGGTAAAGTAATCACGAATATGTTTTGCATTAAACAATTTTGTGGATGCCAGTGAAGAGTACGAATGACTGTATGACAGATGTCGTGTAAATTCAAGGATCATTGAACAATATTAGAATACTTTCAGACTGCATTAAATCTTCTATGTAAATTCAAGGGTCTTCGAACCGTATTATATTGTTTTCACACGATAATTACGATCAGTCTCATCAAAATCATCTTAATACATACATCATTTCAGAAAGTAATACGACAAATATTATAAAAATACAAACACCAATCAGCTTTAAAATGTGAAGTAATCACGAGATTTTCGCACAAAATACATAAAAACGGTCCAAAAATATTTACGTTACACTTTATTTTTAATGACAACTCTGGTTAACAATTACCGTATGACAACTGTAGTTTCATTTCAAAGATCATCGCGTAGAGCGGATTGTTTATAAAAAGTAATTGCAACCAGAATCATAAAAATACAAACACATGTTTGCATTTTCTAAATTATTTTAACTGTATGAATAAATTTAAAATTTACGAAATGAATAAAATTGAATTTTCACAAGTCGAAAAGAGATATTTTGTTGATTTTTCAAGTGAGACTAACATGTTTATCCCTATGGTCATTGAACAATGTTAGAATATTTTCATAAAGTAATTATAATCAGTATCTAAAAAATTCAAACACATGTCCGCGTTAAAATGTAAAATAATCATGATTCTTTTACACAAAATGATCCCTCATTAATTTTTGCATTAAACTACATTGTTGAAGCCACTAAAAATTAAGAATTACCGTATGACGTCTTTCGTGTAAATTCACGGATCATCGAACTGTTGTAGACTCTTTTGAGAAAGTAATTACGAAAAGTATCTTAAAAAATACTAACACCCGTCTCTTTAAAAGATAGAGTAAAAACCAATTTTTTTTCACAAAGTACTTACAAGTAACTCCTCATTAATATTTGCGTTAAACTAATTTATTGATGGCACTGAAAATTTAGAATGACTGTATGACAGCTATCGTGTAATTTCAATGAGCACCAAATTATTTTCTTTTTCAAAAATTAATAATCACAACAATTAGCATAAAAATATAAACTCGTATCCACTTTAAAAGGTAAAGTAATCACGATTATGTTTTGCATTAAACAATTTTGTGGATGCCAGTGAAGAGTACGAATGACTGTATGACAGATGTCGTGTAAATTCAAGGATCATCGAACAATATTAGAATACTTTCAGATTGTAGTAAAGCTTCTATGTAAATTCAAAGGTCTTCGAACCGTATTATATTGTTTTCACACGATAATTACGATCAGTCTCATCAAAATCATCAAAATACATACATCATTTCAGAAAGTAATACGACAAATATTATAAAAATACAAACACCAATCAGCTTTAAAATGTGAAGTAATCACGAGATTTTCGCACAAAATACATAAAAACGGTCCACAAATATTTACGTTACACTTTATTATTGATCACAAGTGTGATTAACAATTACCGTATGACAACTCTAGTTTCATTTCAAAGATCATCGCCTAGAGCGGATTGTTTACAAAAAGTAATTGCAACCAGAATCATAAAAATACAAACACCTATCTGCATTTTTTAAATTATTTTCACTGTATCAATAAATTTAAAATTTACGAAATGAATAAAATTGAATTTTCCCAAGTCGAAAAGAGATACTTTGTTGACTTTTCATGTGAGACTAACATGTTTATCCCTATGGTCATTAACCTATGTTAGAATATTTGTCTAAAGTAATTATAATCAGTATCTAAAAAATGCAAACACATGTCCGCGTTAAAATGTAAAATAATCATGATTCTTTTACATAAAATGATCCCTCATTTATTTTGCATTAAACTACATTGTGTAAGCCACTGAAAATTAAGAATTACCGTATGACGTCTTTCGTGTAAATTCACAGATCATCGAACTGTAGTAGGCTGTTTTCAGAAAGTAATTACGACAAGTATCTTAAAAATACTAACACCCGTCTCTTTAAAAGATAGAGTAAAAACCAACTTTTTTTCACAAAGTACTTACAGAATCACTCCTCATTAATATTTGCGTTAAACTAATTTGTTGAAGGCAATGAAAATTAAGAATGACTGTATCACAACTATCGTGTAATTTCAATGAGCACCAAATTATTTTCTTTTTCAGAAATTAATAATCAAAACAATTAGCATAAAAATATAAACTAGTATCCTTTTAAAAGGTAAAGTAATCACGATTTTTTTTTGCATTAAACAATTTGTGGATGCCAGTGAAGAGTACGAATGACTGTATGACAAATGTCCTGTAAATTCAAGGATCATTGAACAATATTATAATACTTTCAGACTGTATGACAACTGCTATGTAAATTCAAGGGTCTTCGAACCGTATTACATTGTTTTCACACGATAATTACGATCAGTCTCATCAAAATCATCAAAATACATACATCATTTTCAGAAAGTGATACTACAAATATTATAAAAATACAAACATCAGTCAGCTTTAAAATGTGAAGTAATCACGAGATTTTCGCACAAAATACATAAAAACGGTCCACAAATAGTTACGTTACACTTTATTTTTAATCACAACTGTGATTAAAAATTACCGTATGACAGCTGTAGTGTCATTTCAAAGATCATCGAACACAACAGATTGTTTCAGAAAGTGAATACGACCAGAATCATAAAAATACAAACACCTGTCTGCATTTTTAAAAATATTTTCACCGTATCTATAAACTTAAAATTTACGAGAGAAATAAAATCAAATTTTAACATGTCGAAAAGATATCATTTGGTGATTTTTCAAGTGAAACTATCGTGTTTATATCAATTTAAATTAAAAAAAATTATAAAATCCCTAAATGATCATATGAATTTCTAGAGATAAAATTATGAAAACAAGTTAAAACTTTGGTTGGTGGATGTATAAAGAGGCAGGAGTGTTGCAACAACACCAAATGAGAACGTAAATGGAAGCATGATAATAATGTGGGTACTATTGACTAGGCATACATCACGGCAAGCAGCTCAAGGCTATTCAGTACTGACAAGCCCGTATATCAGTTAGTTCTCCACTAAAAGAACCTTCAAGGTCTCTGACTACCTTCTTGATGCGATTATAGCTCGCTATGGTTGTCAAAGTGAACATCAGAAAAACAAAAATCAATTGTTGTTGACTTGTGGCCTTGGGAATCCATGCCTCTAGCAGGATACTCTTACTTCCAGCAGCCAAACCAACAAAGAGCTTGAAAATTAGAATTGGTTAACACAGGAAAATATGGGTTTTTCTTTTTTAGGGTACTACTACTATCAGTTTGCATGTAATTCTTTGGCGTATCGCTATTTATTACTCATTGTGGAGGTCCAGGGGACACCCAACTCAATGAATAGAAATAACATGCAGATGAGAATGAAAAGGAGAAGAAATAGAGTCTACTTTTGATCAGGCAATAAAATTGGCTGAATCACATAGACAGGAACTTCATAGTTGTACACTGTCAATTACCATGAATTAATGCAACAGTTCACTTCTTCTTCCTCAAGTAAAACTAATAGAAATGTTCAACTCTTTCAGCATATAGCATATCTACGTTACGTGTCCGAGGTAGTCACTTCTAACTTCACGAGCGAAAGGAACCTAGATGAAAAGCGTTCTAAATAAATGAAGCCAGTGAAACCATTATCAACAGAGAGGGTAAAGACAATAGCGGAGCAGAGCGTAACTCCAACAAACAATTAAACACGACAATCAGATCGGGTGGAATGAAGCAGGTGTGTGCCTGGGTGCAGAGACTTTATTTGGATACTTAATACATATCTTCAATATGTGAAAACTATCACATTGCAAATCTATTTATAAAACCAGCTGATTGCATTCCTCATTTGCACTATATTCATCAATGTCAAACTTATAGAAAGAACTTTATCACAAATTTAACATACCTGGAGAGTATTCTCACACATGTGATATTTTCGTATCGTAGATGGGCTCTTTGTGAAAATACATTCGCCGCATTTGAATTTAGTGATGAAATTTTGTTCCGACGTTGACATATTTGCAAATGGGGATGCAGTCAGTGAGTTTTGGAACTCGAGGTTGCAATGTGATATTTTCGACGATGTGCGGATATGCATCAAGTAATTAAGCCTTTTAAAAGCTCGAATTTACACCTATTTTTCTTTGTTATTTGGGTCCAGCCCCATAAAAGTTGCATTATAGTAATAGCTGTCACCAAATTTAACAAAATTCAAATTTTATACCCAATTTATCTAATTTTTTAACTTAACCCCACTACTGTACTGAATTCGTGAATCTGGCCCGGGATTGTATGCATGGGTTCTGTTCAAGTTATGGAGAGATAGGACCCGAGCCCGTGACCCAGGATCGAACGTATTTCTTTCTATCTTCGATTCGTCATCATCTGCAGTTTGATCAAACCCTAGAAATTGGCAGTCTCTTTTACTTGGTTATCGTCGTCTTCATCATTGATGGAGACTATCAGAAGTCATAAATATCTATTGCCATCTACAACACAGTTGGAGGTTCCTTCGTGTATGTCCCATGCGATCTGCAATTGCGACAATGTTGCTGATGAAGGAATTGGAGACACTACAAAGCACTTACCAGAAGATTTGGTAACGGAGATCCTCCTGAGACTGCCCGTCAAATCACTGGTACGGTTCAATTGCGTCTGTAAACACTGGTACGACCTAATCCGATCTCCTAAATTCATTACCGCCCACTATGAAATAACCTCCTTGAAGAGGAAAGTCTCTGTCTTCTGCTTTGATCATGATCATTCATATTTAGACACCACAGTCTCCTTCCGGTTCTTCGATGCCCCCGTGGAATTAGCAATCCCACCTCGTTCAATTTGCCAACTTGTGGGTTGTTATAATGGATTAGTTTGCCTATGCCTTTCATGTCTTAATCACGATGAGTTTCTTCTTTGGAACCCTGCCACCGCCCAGTCCAGGATCATTCCCCCTATCACATGTCTTAATCACTGTATGACATCTGCCACGTTACACTATATACCACACACAAAGTATTATTCTGGGCTTTGCTTTGATTCGGTAGCTAATAGTCACAAGATCGTTAGGGTTATATTCTTTGGTCGGGGTTTTCAAATCACTGAGTATGTGCTTCTCAATATGTACACATTGAATGAAAATTCCTGGAGGGAGAAAAAATTGATTGCCCCCAGTCGGATTTCCAATGGGGATGCAATCAGTGAGGGAGTAACCCATCTAATGAAGTTCATGTGTTGGATGGTGAGCGGTGACAAAGACCAGTACATTCTATGTTTAGACATGGTGAACGAAGTTTTCAAGCTTATCGAATTGCCCTGTGCCCATCACATTTACTGCTTTACGGAACTGGTTGACTACAAAAGATCTCTTGCTATGTTTGTTTGGGAAAACTCTGATTCTGTTTCACGCGGTGTCCACGTCTGCATTGATCTGTGGGTGTTGAATGATTGTTGCGGAACCAATCAATCTTGGTGCAAACAACTTACTTTGAGACCAAATATAACCGATGTTGAGTCTATAGGATTTTTCACCAAGGGGGACGTTGATTTTGTGATTCTATTGACTCCTGATCATGAGTGCATATTGTGGGATGAAGATTCTGGGGAGACAAACAATTTCATCTTTGGGAAATATTGGGCTGATCCATCCTTTATCTACAGTGAGAGTTTGGCTTTAGTATATTGATCGATATTCATCTGTTCATGGTATGTTTAAGTATGATAATGGTTGTGCCATTACTCATTAATCGTTATGATAGTGCAATTTTATATCTAAGTACCTATTAGGACTCAAGGGCAATTTTATTTGAAAATTGCTTTCGCAAATTTTATTTCTAGCATGTTGTGCCTTGTGGGGAAGAATTTATATTTCTATCAACTACGTATTTATTTTCATATATGTTCCTCAATATTATCTTCACACTGAAACGCTGCAAGAACTTGACTCTGTTGCATATCTGTTTATATTCGTGTAATATTCCAACTGCCTCGAGCCACCAAGGTAGATGTTGTTTTCTTCATTTATCTACTTGCGATCACTGCTCATGGTGGTATAAAGATTCGTTTGGGGTGGGAGTGGGGAAAAGATAGGGTTAAAGAGTTGATTTGTTTCGGTTGCTTCTGTTTTCCCTTCTGGTCGTCATATGTTCATCGCATGATGTGGTTGCGTGTTTACAATTTTATATCAAGCTAGATGTTCATCTATTATGACTTTGGTGGAGGAGCAAGCACGATTATCTCTTGAGATGAAGAATTTATAGTTAGGCCAACTATGTATGCGTCCCATATTAGAGGACTACAAATAATTTCTCAACTGCTCGTATTCTTTTGTTTTCATAATGTTTTTTTAATACAGTAATATGTTCACACAGAAACAACAGGAATTGGAAAAGTCGTTCTGTTGTTGTAGCTTATTTCCACTCATGTTCCAACAGTGGTTGCTCGTTGATTTCCAGCAACTAGCAGGTTCCAAAGGGGTGGTTTTAGGGATTGTGATCATGAGTTCATGGATGGGGATCAGTTTATGAAGGGTTTGAGAATAAGAAACTAGGGGGTATCAAGCAAAATAGAAGGAGAAGAGGAAGGGGAAGAACCCAGCTAGGGTTTCTCAAACCAACAGAATTTAGATTCTGAATAACAATTTATAAAGAAAGTGAAAACTCAATTGTGATGCAGTCAATACTCAATAACAATCCGCCAACCCACCGAATACAGTACTTATGAGAAACTGTGAAAATATTGAGTCATTCCCCTACACCGAAACAACTTATTCTCCCTATACCAAAACAACTTATTCTCACTATAACCCTTGAAAGTACCTTTGTCTCATTTTTTTTTTTTTTTTGTAGACTTTCAAATTGGAGATCGCATTAGACTTACAAGCAGATCGCAGTATATTGGATTTCAACTGTGTTTTGCTATTAAATGGAAGAAGATAAATAGTAGTATATTGGATTTGGTCCTGGGCCATGGATTTTTTTTTTTTTTTTTTTTTTTTTTTATTTTTTTTTGAGGGAAGGCCATGGATTTCAATTGGGCTCCAGTTTCAAATTAGGAATGTCATAGTTTGTCAGGCCCACACATACGCTATAATCCTAGAAATTGTATGTTCTTTGGGTTGTAAATTTGTTAAGCAAAGAGGAGGGGGGGGGGGGGGGGGGGTTACTTTGTTACTTCTTGTCAGTACGCACTATGATGTTGCTACTCTCTTATTTCTTATCAGTTACTCGCTCTATTATCTCGCGTCAATTATAATTAAAGTTATTAATCGGGTCCGAAGACCGCCGAACAGGCAGCCAGAGCTTCAGCTTGGGTTGCTGACATTCCTCTTTGTTTGTACCAGGCTCCCCCACAAAATGTCCTTTGCCATCTCTCAGTATCCATCCTCCAATGTTTTTTTCCACATCTTTCTGCCAAACGGAGTCAACATTCAGCTTCAGGTGATCTTTTTGAGGAGGGCACCACTTTACACTTTGTGTCTGGTTGTACTGCTCTTTTTCTCTGGGGGCTTGGACAGGGCTTGTTAATATGCATCTCTCCTCTTTACGAATTCTGAAACAGCTTTCCGAGGGTCAGGGCCGAAGTGTTCAAAAGTACCTTTTATTCCCAATAATCCTTATCCCCAACCTCATATCTTCTAGCTGTTCTTTTGGGATACCACATTCTGTGACTTTAGTCGGTCCTTCCTTCCCATCTAAACGCAGAGAGACATCTCCACCCATTCTCCGACTGTAATGTTTTCAGAGTGAACTAACTTGTCACCCGAAGACATATTCCATACCTTCTTTTCTTTTCTAACTTCCACCAGTGCATGAAAAGATGCTCCTGGTCGTCCTCGCACAAAGAGATTGTATGGCAACCCCTGTCCGGATCAGGTTCACTCTAGTAGGCAGCGAGTTAACGTAAATATCTCCAAACTAAGTGCAGCATCTTCTTTGGGAGATTCAGCTTCCATAGTTTTTGTAGACCCAACTGTGGAATAAACGAAGAAGAACTGGGCCTGTTTGAGATGTCTATTGCTTCCCCTTTCCGCAATTCCTCCGCACAGTAATACCTCGATCTTCCAGAATAAACTCTGCGTTCCTCATAAAACCATGATCAGCAATCAGCTTGAGACCGTCTTGAGATAGGAATACTCAGAATAATATCCGAATCCACCAGGCTGAACACCCGCTTTATCTCTTGTTGGTTCCAAGATATACTACTCGAATCTATTAAATCAGCAACTTTCTTTTTATCATGATGAGAAACCTCCTTTAAAAGGGTTGGATTTTATAGCACTAGCCCTGTGACAAATCTTCCAGCAGAAAACTTAAATCTTTTGGATTTGTTTAAGTCTCCAGAACACTTTCAAGAAATTCGGAGGCCAACTGAATAAGTTGCTTGCCCTATCCCCTTTTGATTTTCCTGTTTTATTTTTGAATATTTTGGCACAACAGTCTCCTTCCGGTTCTTCGATCTTCCCGTGGAATTAGCTATCCCACCTCGTTGGGAACCTCTACTTGTGGGTTGTTATAATGGATTAGTTTGCCTATGCCTTTCATGTCATCATGATAAGTTTCTTCTTTGGAATCCTGCCACCGCCCAGTCCAGGATCATTCCCCCTATCACAGGCCTACACCATACAACATGTTATTCTGGGCTTTGCTTTGATCCGGTACAAGATTGTTAGCGTTGGATTCTTTGGTAGGGATATTCAAATCACGGATTATATGCTTCTCAATGTGTACACATTGAATGACGATTCCTGGAGGACGAGAAAGTTGATTCCCCATGTCGATTACCCAATGTAAGGTATAAGAGTAGGGTAAGACATCTAATGAAGCTCATGTGCTGGATGGTTAGGGGTGAGAAACACAACTACATTCTGCTTTTGACATGGTGGATGTGATGCTCAAGCTTGTTGAGTTGCCCTGTGCCCATCACATTTACTGTGGAACGAAACTGGTTGACTACAAAGGATCTCTCGCTATGTTTGTTTGGGAAAGCTCTGCTTCTGGTTCATGTGGTGTCCACAGCTGTTTTGATCTTTGGGTGTTGAATGATTGTGGTGGAACCAATCAATCTTGGTGCAAACAACTTACTTTAAGACCAAACATAACCAATGTTGAGCCTCTAGGATTTTTCACCAAGGGGGACGTTGATTTTGTGATTCTGTGTACTCCTGATTATAAGTGCCTATGGTGGGATGACGATTCTGGGGAGACCAACAATGTCATTTTTGGGAGAAGACTGGGTCAGTTCATCATTTTTTTTACAGTGAGAGTTTTTCTTCAGTTTACTGATCGGTCTTCATTTGTTCATGGTATGTTTAAGTATGATAATGGTTATACCGTAAGTCTTAAGTGGGTATCCTTCTGCAATATTATTTCTGATTTCTGTTAGGACTTTGGAGCAATTTTGAAAAATGATTTTTCAAAATATTAATTCAAGAATGATTGTCTTTTGTGCGGAAGAATTTATACTTTTATCAACTACGTATTCTCTCATTTCCGTATCGTGCAATTCATTTTCCATGTATGTTCTTTCATTTATCTTCGCGTAGAAACAGTGCAAGAAGTTTGCCCCGTCGGATATCATTTTATATTTAGATGCTAAATGGCTCCAACTACCAAGGATGGAGGTCGCTAAAGTAGACGTTTCGTTTTTTGTCTTGATGGGAGTATAGAAGTTTCACCAAGGTAGATGATGATCTTGTTATTCTGTCTACTCGTGATCAGAGCTCATATGTCCATGGGATGCTAAGTGGTTATGATTTTGAAATTTTGTATCAAGTTAGATGTTCATCTGTTAGGACTGTGGAGGAGCAGCAAGCATTACTTTCACCTTGAGATGAACAATTTATTGCATACCTTCTAGGCTACTATATTGGAGGATTAGAAATGATCGCTTAATTGATCATAGAAGTTTGTCAACTATCTTGTTGTAGCTTACATGCATCTCCCCACTGCTTACCTCTATCCCAGCTAGAGTTACTCATGTACGTCATATCTGAAAACGAAGAGTTTATTTCCACTTATCCGTCTCCTCGAATTCAACATCCATGACCACACTGGAAGCTCTGGAGAATTGCTACTGAAGTCCGCGACCCCTAGGAATGCTTAAATTAAACACTGACGCTGTTGTTTTAGTTAGCCGGAGGCAACGCTATTGGACTGAAGTCCGATTGTCGTTTCCCGATTCTTTTCCACAAATACCCAATCATTCCAGAAGCTCGTGCGCTTCAATATGCTGCTCAATTGCTGCAAGATAGGGGATGTATAAATCTGCTAGTTCAAGTCGCTTGTCTGATCTTAGCACACGAATTGCAGAAAATGAAAGCTGGTGTAGTGGGATGGGCCACAAAAGGGAAAGTTTAATCGATGTCTAGCTTGTATGGGCTTAAATAGTCTTCACTGTCTCTGTTCGGCTGTTACATGCCCTGAAAGCATGTACAGTTTATGTTTTGTGGGAGTCCTAATATTTAATAGTTCCAGCTTCTTTGAAAAAAGGATATAAGACCATCATATGTGCAAATTGGTTTCTGTTAAGTGGTGGAGAACGAGAACTGGAGTCAAGAACCCACGACCAAATCCGGAGATACTAATTTCATTTGTATTAGAGATGACATATCAAAGAAACGGTGTAGTTTTTCAATTAAGAACAATTAGTTACCTAAATTATTTTCTTTTATTTTTATTCGTTAATTAGTTAGTCTTTTAGCTAAGCCTATATACAGGACCTTTGTATTCCTTTCAGAAAATATCAGAGAAGATGTAATCGTTAGCTCTTTCTTTGTTTCTCTCTCCCTTCTCTTCTCTCTCGACTATGAATTCTAATATGGTATCAGAGCCAAGGTTCGCGTTCTCTCTTCCTTTCGGATTTCTCTCTGAGTGACGGTGACGAGGCTAAGGTCGCAGTGACCGTCAAGTGGTTCGACGGCAAGCAGGGCTTCAGTGCAGGCGAAGATCTGTTCGTCCCCCATTCGTTGATTCGATATGAGAGTTTTAGCAGCCTCGGAGAAGGCAAGCGGTTTGAGTTCTTCATCGGTGCATGCGATGACAGCCGTACAAAGGTCGGCGATGTTACCGGACCTCACGGCCTTGCTGTGAATGGTGCTCAATTTCACTATGATGTCTTCCACCAAAGTTTGTCTTCGTCAGATCTGATATCGAGGACTCTCAATCCAGAATCGATCCACATGATTTCAAAGGTACATTATCAGTACTCTCAATTGAATGATTTGTTAGTTGATAATCGTGAGATTGAGGAAGCTGAGAAGATTGTGAGGGGTTTGTTCTATGTATTGGCTACACTTGCTGTGATTTGTTGTTTCTGGTTCACTGTTTCCACTATTTGTGGCTTTGGGAAGATTTTGTGCTTCTTCTTTTGTTGGCGTTGGAGAGCTCGGCTATCTCTCAAGTTGCCTTTGATTTATATCATTTGGTTGCTGATTTTTATTTGTTTCCACTATTTGTGGTTGTTATTGAAGCTTGTATGCTTCTTCTTTTGATGAGGTTGGAGAGCTTTGCTATCTCTCGGTTCGCCTCTTGTTTACAGCAGTTTGTTGCTGTTTTGATTTTGTTTCCACCATTTGTTAATGTTATTGAAGCCTTTGTGCTTCTTCATTTGATGAGGTTGGAGAGCTCTGCTATCTCTCGGGTCGCCTCCTATTTGCAGTTAGATTGGTTGCTAATTGTCGTTTATCATACGTTCTTGTTGTGCTTCTGTATTGAAGTGTTCTCTGGAGGGTGTGTTGATCCCTGTCTGTTTATCTGTATCTCTATTCGAGTTGTTTCGGTGGAGGTTGATGTTTTGGATGGTTTTGGAACTCGTGAGAACTCATTGACAATGATTTTCAGATGTTTTGTGATTTTGTTTGAATACTCTGCTATTTGTGGAGTTTCTAGCTGTTCGAAGGTTATTCGATGCTTCGTTTATATGATTCAGCCAGAGGATTTCGATGGTTCCAGCATCGGTTCGATTTCAACGACAGTGTTTGCTTGTTATTTTGAGTATTTGACTCTATTGCAGGATCTCTGTGTTTTTGAAGTAAATACTTTCAGACTTTTGTGGGAGCAGGTCAATGGATCTATACTTATTGTTAAAGATTTCGGGGGTAGGACAGTGAGGAAAGATGAAGGAATTGTCCATACTAAACTGGCAAATATATTGGCCGGTACTGACACTGATATTTGGAATGGAAAAGGTTCAGTATATTTGGTACTGGCTATTTGGTCAGCTGCATTGTTGTATTTGTTGGGAAATACTGCTGCATATTATTTCTCTTGCTCTTTGGAGGTACTATCTAGTCTAGTTAAAATAGTTGCAGGTGGAGAATTCCACTGTTGCGCGGTTGTAGTATCCGGTGAACTTTACACCTGGGGAGATGGGACATATAAGGTCAGTCTTCTTGGTCATGGTACTGATGTTAGCCATTGGATAGCAAGGATATGTGGTCATCTTGAGCACCTTCAAATTTCTTTTGTGACTTGTGGTCCATGGCATTAGGGCTGTACATAAAACCGAATAAACCGGTCAAACCGACCGAACCAAACCGAAATGCTTAGGTTTGGATGGTTGTTTTGGATAATCGAATTATCAACGGTTCAATTTTTCACAAACCGGTCTACTTGGTTTGGTTTTTGGTTTGTAAAAGTATCAAACCGCACCAAACCGAACCGAACCGATATGTGCCTGACGTACTTTTACTACAATGTATATTGCGTAAAGTATATTAAATAATCTAGAAAAAAGAAACTCGATAGATAGATTCATTTAAAATGATTATATTAATCTTAATCTTCTCCATTTCTCTCACGTTTCATCATATTTTCTCTCTAAAACGATAGTCGTGCATATTTTTTAAGTCTATTTAATATATTTTTCACTTAAAACTTGAAATTCGTTGACAAAGTAGTATCATCATATCCATTCGATAATTTTTACGCAAACCGACCGCACCGAACCGAACCAACCCGATGTCTTTCGGTTTGGTTTGGTTTGGTTCATCCTTTCAAATGGTTTGGTCTGGTTAGAAAATTGGTAAACCGATATATTCGGTTCGGTTTATGGTTTTAGCAAAAACCGCACAAAACCGAACCGCGTACACCCCTAAATGGCATACATCCTTGGTTACATCCACGGGTCAGCTAAGCCAGTTGTATTCTCATTATATGAGTACACTTTCCACACAATTGTTGGTGTGTTTTGATAGTAATCTTGGTAATGAGTTTTGGCGTAGAAGGAAACAACAATTTTGCAGAGTTCTTAATGGTGTCTCGACTCATGTTTTATTCCCCTTCTTCTTCTTTCACGGTCGTGATGTCATAGTGAATCCATTTCTTAGTTGGAATACGAGAAATGATGCTTATGCTGTTCCGCATTATACACCAGCGGACCTGACACTTTCCAAGCCATGGAAAGGTTTAGTTGATGGGCAGGCGTGCTATGTTTACTATTGGAATCCACAGTGTAATGTTACTCAGGATGAGAAGCTTGTTGGAGGCAAACAAGTTGTCAATGGCGGATCTGCAGTTAGAAATCAGGAACCATTGAGTTCGAATAATGGTTTATCTACAGAATCTTACCGGACCAAGCATGAAATAACTGTCAGTGGAGTTGACGTGCCAGCGCCTATAACATCATTTGAAGGCTTTGTAATTCCTTCTGAGATTCTTAAAGAGATGGCTGAAGCTTGTTCCAATTCCCAAATAGTCGTGAATATGCATGCATTCAGTGACATAATTATTGCACAACTGTTCATTGTAGGCTTCGGATTGTCCATGTTGTTTGAACCTATTGTTGGGTCTCTAGTTGATAAATTGGGCCGTAAAAGAGCATGTTTGACCTACTGCATTACCTACCTGATGAGTTGCATTACAAATCATTCTCCTTAGTACAGAGTCCTGATGGTGGATCATATTTTGGGTCGTATTGTGACTTCTCTGCTCTTTTGTGCATTTGAAGTGCAGTGTGTTTCACTGACATTCTCGAAGGTAATATTTCTTGGCAATGGTCTAGTTGCAGTTAATGATGGGCTATTCGGTAACCTTCTAGTTGATTACTTCAATCTTGGACCTGCTGCACCTTTTGATGCTGGCGCATGCTTTCTTCCTAGCAGGATGGCTATTATTTTATCATCATGGTCTGAGAACTCTAGTGACCCTTCGAAGAGAGAAGGCTTGCTTACCCAGTTTAGGGGTGAAGACATGGCCATTGCTTCAGATGAGAAGATTGCAGTATTGGGTTCCATACAGTAACTTTTTGAAGGATTTAGGTATACATTTGTATTTATCTGGAATCATGAGGACATTCCCCATGGTTTCATATTTACGACGTTCATGTTGTCTTCTATGTTGGGAAGCTTGATTGCATCTCACCTCATGGCTTACAAGGCCAAAGCCGAGAGTTATATGCTGATAGTGTTTCTGGTTTCAGCAGCTTCTCACCTGCTCCCTATTTTGACTACTTATTTGATCATTCCTTCCAAGGTGAATGGTTGTTGCATCTCTTTTGCTGGATATGATATTCTTGGTTTCTACACCTTCTCTCCCTCTCTGTGTTCGCATTTCGTTCTTCCTTTCTCCGAGATTTGGCTCGATCAGCTGCTTGAAAAATTGAAGCAGGAGAATGTGAGCATCTTGATAATCCTTGTGATACACCTAGCAAGCAGTGGTCATGGAATTGGGACATTTGAAACCCTGTTTGGTAACTGTGTCGATCGTCCGGCGCGATTTATGGGATTGTTTGGTATGCATTATGGTGGATTAAATTTTGGAGCTCATCACATTTCAGTGGAGGGTGACGAACAATTTGTGGAAAACAAGGCTCTTTTGCCCTATTCAAATCTATCTGAAGGTACTGAAGATGTTAAACCCAGTTCTCTTGTAGTTTCCGAATATCTTTTATTGCTTCTCGAGTGCAGATTGTCAAGTGATTTCATAGTTCTTTACTGCAAAATGAGTGCCAACATTGGTGATGGTTATAGGAGATTTACCGTCGAGCTTTTGTTCATTTATAATACAAAACTGGATCGATGTTGCTCAGTGCCCAAATATGCACATGATATGGTGAGAATTTATGGAATTCAGGAGGAGGTATGGTTCGTCTTTTGTGTTTGTGAGGTCCAAGGAGAGGCACATGGCGTCGCTGAAGTCAGTACATGCGGAGTTTGTCGCGGTGCTACTTGTGTTGAGGAGTAAAACGTTGCAGAACAGGTCAAGTGAAGTCCAGCTTCAAGATTTTCTTACCACTTTTACTGATATGCTCACCCTCTTTGCTTAGCAAGTTGAAGGTGGTAGAAATACCCCCCTTCAACTTGAGGGGGCATATTAGAGATGACATATCAAAGAAACGGTGTAGTTTTTCAATTAAGAACAATTAGTACCTAAATTATTTTATTTTATTTTTATTCGTTAATTAGTTAGTCTTTTAGCTAAGCCTATATAAAGGACCTTTGTATTCCTTTCACAAAATATCAGAGAAGATGTAATCGTTGGCTCTTTCTTTGTTTCTCTCTCCCTTCTCTTCTCTCTCGACTATGAATTCTAATAATTTGGGTGGTGATAATTGCAGCACAACTTTTTATTGTTACGGTTCAGAACATTCTTATACAACGCTTTTACCCCTTTTTGCCCACCTTTTGTTCTTCCTCTTCTTTCTCAATAGTCTAGACCACAGTTTTCTCTTTCATCTCCTGTGTATTTTAACCTAGATCTTACAACCTAAACATCGTAAACAAAAATTTCGAGGTCCTGACTCATTGAGATGTTGGGAACCGATATTGTAATTGCGAATTCAGAATTGGGGGTAAATAGGGCGAAATTTTTATGGGTAAAAGTGTCATGATTCGCACAATTCGTATCTCAGTTTGGGTACAAGCCAATTCGGGAGTAAGAACAAGAAACCCAAAACTGTTTGCTCATACCACTAGTCTCAAAATATGACTTGATGTTGCTACAAACTTCGTGAGTATCGGAGGCAACCGTGGTTTGGGGTTCCACGGAAGCTGTCAAGATACAGTCGGGTGGTTTCAGGGGCTTGATGGGCCTTAATGGAGGGTTTGTTCAAGAGGAGTGAGAGGGAGAAAATTAGGCATAGATTCATGGGGGAGAAACATACGAAGGACATTCCTCAACAAAGCGAGAGAAATCAGTCCAATGACCCACAAATTAAAGACATACCAGAGATGATGGAGCAAGACGGAGAAAAACAAAAAACAAATTAGAAATCTGACCTAAAAGTAAACAAAATAGAAGTCTGACATAAGTAAAGGAAAGCAGAGAAGACATGGTGTTGAAATGTGAAAATGTGGAAACACATAAGAGCATCTCCAACCCATTGCTTTTCTCCCCTCCCCTCACCTCCCCCTCCCCCTCCCCCTCCCCTCCCCTCACGGGCCCACCACTTTCCCCTCCCCCTCCCCCTCCCCCTCCCCCTCCCCTTCCGCCAAACTACTAATCGTCTCAAACCCATTTCATTCCCCCCACCCAAAAAATTAATTTATAATATATATTTAATAATTTAAAAATGAATTATTAATACCAAAAAAATAAATGCAAAATTGTTTACCAATATATATACACACACACACACAAAAAAAGATGTTAATAATAATAACAATGATATTAATACTAATAATAATAACGATTACAAGTACGAAAAAGTCGTTATTACAAGAAATAAAATTAAACACTAATACAAAAATGAACCGAGTTGAACATGTTTGGAATGCACAAGGGAAAAATTATGAGTGACGTCATTTGCTTTGTATCTAAATGCTATATTTTGTATCGTTATCATTGAATAAATTTGACCTTTTTAACCGTGTTTTTTTAATCATTGAAATTATAATTGTTAACAGTATAAGAAATAAGTTTTATTAAATTTCAAAAAATAAGATAACGATGACTTTTCGTCAATATACTTTCCAACAATCGTGAATACATAATTAATTTTATAAAATAATACAAAATAAAATGTATTAATCATAATAATAACATACATAATATGATCACAAAATATTAGTATGTCTAATTAAAATTATCAAATATTTAATTAATTAATCATTCCATGTAGGGGGAGGGGGAGGGGATATCCATGGGGAAATCCCCCCTAACCATCCCTCACCCAAGGCAAAATTTATCCCCATACCACCCCCTCCCCCTCCCCCCATGGGGTTGGACATGAACCGTATTTTTATATGATTTTCCCCTCCCCGTCCCCCTCCCCCCATGGGTTTGGAGATGCCCTAACAAGGTCTCATTAATTAAATAGCTTAATTACTTAATGCATACCCCCAGTTTGTCGAAACTATCAAATTGCAACCCCCAATTCTAGAACTAGCTTATTGCATTCTCCATTTGCAAAAAATACGTCAATGTTATGAAATATGCTATTGGACTAATGTGAATATACACCACATTGTTTGGTGTATTTTGTATGATTATATTCTGATCCAGAAGCCCACCTAATACCTATATAAGGAGGCTTAGGGTTGGAGAACAATACACAACTCAATACTCTCCTCCCTACATTATTGTCTCTCTTTATTTTTTGTCTCTCAATTCTCGTTTCACAACACATTATCATCACGACTCTCTATGACATCAATTAATTGGAGAAGACATACATGCGAGACATAGGTATGAGTATGAGTTTATTATAATATTGTTTTTAAACCGGAAAAGAACGATCAACCGAAAAATAATTTTTGGATTTGAATGTTTACAAGATCTGGGCAGATTTATTGTCACTCAATTTGGCCTTTTTGTTTAAAGAATAAAATAATCGAACAAATCGTCCTGAGTAGAAGCAAAGGTAAAAAATCTGCGTAGTTTCAATGGAAACCACAAAAAGACGAATAGGGTTTTTACTAACCCACAAAAGGATGAATATCGTTTTGTATGAAAAGTACGAATGGCTTCTTAAAAAGAAACATTAGCTTCGCCTATTGTCCATGTTAGATATCAATTTGCATGTTTTCATTCTAAAAGCATTGTTTGTGACGATTTTTACTAGCAGTATGTATATAAGCCTTCACTTTTAGTTGCATGGCTTACTGATCTAACGTCTAATACTGCAGAATTATCGACTCCCCTTTTATTTTAATATTATTCATCCATCATTAAAATAATGAGACCTCCTGAAGTTGATTCCTTTTCGCTAGTTTTTTTTTTCTATCAAGCCATGTAACTTGTACCTGAAGTATTATATCACATCAATCTATTTGCAATCTGAAGTTGCAACAATTTTGATTATTAGAACGGATCGTAACCTGAAGTTGCGACAATTTTTTTTTTATGACCCGAAATCATAATTTTAGTTACATCCAGAAGAGATGTCCTACAATTTTCTGTAAACCCTTCCGAAGAGGTCATGTTTATTTGGTCACTTTATTTTATGCTTACAGATTATTTCATTACATAATGATGTGATTGTAACCTGAAGTTACAACCTAACTAAATAAGCGCATCTAGAAGATGCAGCTATTTCATGGCTTGTAACCCGAGATTACATATGAATAGATCTCCAGAAGAGACGCTTCTAGCCATTTTTTTCAACCTCCTGAAGAGGTTGCAGTTTTTTTATTTTATTATATTTTAGTGTTACGCAGTTTGGTTTTCTTTTTTTTTTTAATATTTCTGTCATTATGGATAAAAAACAAACCTCCTGAAGAGGATTTGTAATAGCCATCGATGTTAAATCTGGCCATGTCACATGTACCCGAAGTTACATACTACATGATATCATAACCTGAAGTTATGAGTATTGGAACCTTGAGTTCTAAAATATTTTAATTAGAAATCTCCTGAAGAGAAATCTACAAGTATTGAATAAGGATCCACCCTCCTGAAGAGGTCGTACTATTTTTCTTTTATAATCTACGCTTATGCTTTCATTATGACTATTAGCTTTTTTTTATTCCGTACTTATTAAAAAAACATCAAGAAGATGTTCTTAGTCCATGAGGGTTTATTGGACCAACGCGTTTTATATGCGTAAAAAGTGATTTTCATACCAGATGTTATGAAAAATAATATTATAACATGGAGTTATAAAATAACATCAAAATATCTCCCTGAAGAGATAATCTACAACCACTCAAATTTTAAATGAAAGTATTGACATTTACGTCTCTTTTTGGGTTTGTTGGCGAAACTTTGATTAGAGAACTACGGCGTCCAAGAGATTGCTTATTGTCAATGTTCTTATTTGAATTTGAGGTTTGGTTTACACAAGGTACATATGAGACAAATTGATGCCTAAAGCATCAACGAAATGTCATTATGGTTATGATCATATTGCTCACGTCATGAGGGGGAGAATGGGTCATATTGCATGACGTGAGCCAAAATATCATTCTCTATGGGTATGTACTAATCCAAAATCCCAATAAAATGGATAGCTTCTCGATAAATGGGTGTCTGTTTGGTTATACACTTTAAGCATAAAAAGGTTGCTTGTGTACATATGTTGATCCTTTGGAAGAGGAACATGAAATCAAAGCATCCAAAATAAGTTGGGATATGAATATATTTCTCTACAAGATGGGAAAACAAGATTGCAAGGAAAATCTTGAAAGATTGTCATTAGTATGGATCAAAGCCAACGTTGGTAACCAAATAGCCCTGGAAGAGGCATATAGCTCTGGAAGTAACTAAATGTACCTTAATACAATCTTATGATCCTACAATTAATGATTATTATATTAAGCGCTATACAAATCATATGGGTTAAAGGAAAAAGTGCTGACTAGATAATGGTCAAAATAAAGTCAACACGCGCATAAACTATTGCTCGGGTTACATAATTATATAGAGCAAAACGTATAGTACTCAAAGTACTAACAACTCGATGCATAATTACAATATATGCGAATACTACATATCCGCTGTTCAGCGTGGGATCCATGTAGATATTACAAATCCGCTACCAAGCGTGGGATATATGTTCGCTGTTAAGCGTGGGGTTTATGTTTGGGATATATGTCCGCTGTTAAGCGTGGGACTTATGTTTGGGATTATGTCCGCTTTAAGCGTGGGACTTGTAAAATGAGAAACATGATATATGGGGTCATGATAAATTCTCATTAGTATAATCATCTCGTGGTGAGAATGATAATAATGTTGTGTTAGTCTTGGGTCTAAAGTACAATAAAATATGGTTTGAAAAGTAACTAGTTACAATACGATCGTATCAATCACAAATTTGTGAAATTCCATGGAGGTTGGTTCCCATGAGAAATAACGTTGCCCGAAGCAAATTGAAAGTGTTCACTCGCGAGTAGTTTTAGATGCATATGCATTTTTATTAAGTATGATTATTACTCGTTTATTATTGTATTCTTGTTTTGCAATGAATTTACTTGTCAGGTACAAGGATATTCCAATGAGGGGGAGACCCAATGAAATGCTAAAAGCGCATGCACTCTTTTTCCTTCGCTACGGTTTTGGTCCCACAGGGTTTTCCTAGCAAGGTTTTAACGAGACTTGCGAAAACTATCCAAATGCGTTCCAGAAGAATGTCATCACCAATGCTGAGCAAATAGAATTCACCGATGTACTCTTTTTCCTTAGTCATTGATTTTTTCCCACTGGATTTTTCATGACAAGGTTTTAATGAGGCATCGTAGTGGTGAATATTCAAGGAGGAGTGTTATGAAATATGTTATTGGACTAATGTGAATATCCACCACATTGTTGGGTGTATTTTGTATGACTAGTAGAAAACACGTGCTTTGCACGTGGGCTATTTAGTTCGCGATCGAAAATGTATTGGTAAAAAACTTTATTTCTAACGAGTTGGACTATATCTTTAGAAATATTTATGGTTGGAGTAGAAGGCAATGACCTAACGTTGAAAGAACAAACATTTTCATCGATAATTACTTAAACTTTATTTCAGCTATTTCTAAGTGTACTTTGTCTTTGCTGAATAAAACTTCAATGTTCTTTGAAAATAGGTTTATCAATTTGGATTTACATAACCAATATAAATTACACAGAAATCCAACCTTTATACTGTTATTTCGTTAATTGACTTCATATTCAGAATTGGTAGGAAATTCCCCTCCCTTGATCACGCAAAGTCTACCTTCCACTTCATTTTTTTTTATTTGAAAATTTAGAAGTTCTTCCACTTAAACTTTATGAAGTAATTAAGTTTCCAAGAGAATATATATATATATATATATATATATATATATATATATATATATATATATATTGTTTCAACCCACACATATAAAAGAGGTTGAACTTGGCATTTGGCATGAAAATAGTTCAATCAACATTGTTACGGTGAAAATAGTTCAATCAACATTGTCACATTTCTGGCAAGATGCAGAAGGCAACACCGCACACCAGAGTTTAGCCATAGCCGATGTTGATAGTTTATAAGTCATCTCTTTAGACAAGGAACTGTTGATTTTGTCATCAGAATCATCCTCCACCAACACATCCAAAGAGTTTCGAATAAAAAAAATAACATGACTGATTCTTTCTAATCTGCAAAACCACATGAAGACTGATCTGTTTCAAATATTTTTAGCATAAAAAGACAAGGCCAAAAGAAGAACATTTTATTAAGAACGCACTCAGAAAAATCTCTACAATCAATCAAATTAGTACATTATTTACCAGGTGAAAGAAAAATAAATAAAGAACTGCTCAACAAATTGGATGAACATGAAGTAAAGAGACATAAGTTTGACATACCCATCTAAAAGGTTGTTTCTTAAATCATCGAAGTGGCTGCCAAAAATCTCTCTTTCTTCACGATTCAAATGCGATGCTGCTTCCACTGAAAAGGAAGAGAACAGCGGAGAGAAATAACTTGCCACTCAAAAGAACTCCGTGTACAGGTGAAATCAATGTTATTTTCCATCCAAAAATCCATATTATACAACAATCAATGAGTTCTTGATAAACAGTTTCTTTTTCAATTTTGAGAAAGACCGCTGTCTTTTCTTAAAAAAACAAACAACAGATCGTCTATTTTTATATGGTGTATCATACCAATATTGATATCTACTAAAAACAACTGTTAAATTTTAAATTTTTTATTGAATGACGGATAGAAAGGTCTTATTTAATGTAGAACTGCTTAAGGATTTTGCAAGCTCTGCGTATAGCTCTGATACTGACACCCATCTTTCTCATAATAGATGCACATCTTTCTCCTAAAAGGTGTATGTAGATTGAACCGATGACATGTCAAATTAACTCTTTCGAGATACACTCGGGATCAGAATTGTTTCAGTTTACTGAAGTCATAGAGTCTATAATGGTAACAAGGGTTAATAGAACAGTGACAATATTAGAAGTGTTTCTATTTCTTAATAACCATCATCGCAGTACTTTAAGAATAAGTAGCAGCCATTATGCTTTTCCCAACAACTGTCGCAGCTTCGAGGAGGGCTTCAAAGTTCCAACGTTAATAATTTGTCACGTTTATAAATCAAATGATATGGCTGAAAATGTGGAAACAATTTCGACCAACAAGATTGAGGAGCGATACCATCCTGATAGTTGTAAATCTACTTACTGTTACAAGTAAATATGTTGAATACATTCCAGGGATATAATACCCAAATCTTCGTCCTTTCGAAGTGTAGAAGAAGATGATACTGTACTTGTTTCACTCTTGAAATCATGGTGAAGTCTGTTGGTCACAAATGTCTTTATATTAAAGAAAACACTACAATAGGTTTTCACATCCATTGCGTGTTTTGGTAAACATTGACACAATTGAATGACAATGTTTATAGTATAAACTCTGAAGATCTGTATGACGAAACAATTTCGTTTCCATACAAATGATGTGACAAATTAGTGGACAGTTAATCTCCTAGTTCACTAAATGATTGTAAAGGTGCTAGCGTGGTTTACTATGTACACAACGTCTTTAACTATATACTCTCCTTTCCATCTAGCATCATCAATGGATTTTATGGGTGATCAAAACAAACATTTTTTTTCTTATTAATTCAACTTGTTTCTAAAACATCTTCAAGTGGAAACTGATAAGTAAGTAGCTGTACAGTAGTCCACAATATTATTTAACAAGGGGCTACATTATGTTGTTCCTTATTCAATACATGTTCCCACATAACTAAGTCAATTAGCCTACCCTGCACCAAAATCTTGCGATCTTTGTTCTATAGGAAGAGCAGGTCAATAAAGATTGATATTATTCAAAAAATAATAATATTTTTGAGGTGTTCGCGATAAATTACATATAAAATGAATTATGGCAATATTTTGAAATAGTTTCGCTCAATTTTATTAATTAAATGAGTCCTGTCAGAATGGTATAGGGTAGTGAGATGAGATAAAGTTTGTCCTATCATTCACCGAAGATGAAAGTAATAGGTACTATTGAACAACAACCCTAAGTAATAGTAACAAGTTGTTACCTGGTATGTTCAACAAAGAGTAACAGACAGCATGAAGCAGATGTCACTAAATTACACATTCATGTGGATAGAAGATCTTTGTTGAAATTTTTCCTGGGCCTGAGTAAAACACCTAAGATTTAAATGTCATATAAAAGGCCAAATAACCAGTGGTAGATCTCCTAGTATCTGGACAACTAGCCCAATCTGAATCTGAGAAAGCTTTGAGAGAGAGGGAGGAAAATTTTGAAAAATAAACACCTTGACCAGGGGTGCATTTGAGATACCTCAGAACTCTATGAGCAGCATCTAGATGAGTACTTCTTGGAGCAGAAACATATTGACTGAGCCTATGAACAACATAGGTAATGTCAGGTCTTGTATTGCACAAATAAAGCAACCTGCCAACAAGCTTTCTGTAAGATGTAGCATTGAGATCACACAAAGCATCTCCTGAATCTGCACCAAGTTTGCAATTAGGATCCATGGGAGTAGAAGCAGGTTTAGACCCCAAAAAACCAGTATCTGTGAGAATGTCAAGAGCAAAATTTCTTTGACTGAGAGAAATACCATCAGAAGTCCTGTAAACCTCAAATCCCAAAAAGAAGTGCAAAGACCCTAGGTCTTTGAGATGGAAGTGATGGTAAAGCTGCAACTTTAAATCTTCCAAGAAAGAGATGCTGTTCCCAGTGAGAAAAATGTCATCAACATATACTAGGAGAGTAGAAAAAGAGGAGTCTTTCTTAATAGTGAAGAGAGTATAATCAGCCTTAGATTGCAGAAACCCCAAAGAAGCAAGTGCATAGGAGAACTTCTCAAACCATTGCCTAGATGCTTGTTTCAAGCCATAGAGAGATTTATCCAACTTACAAACCATGTTTGGAGAAGGAGGAGTATCCCCAGGATGCACATCCATATAAACATCTTCATGTAGATCACCATTGAGAAAATGCATTATTTATATCAAGTTGCAAGAGATGCCAATTTTTCACAGCAGCCACAGCAAGCACACATTTAACAGTTGCCAACTTAGCCACTGGAGAGAAAGTGTCAATATAGTCCAGGCCTTCAGTCTGTGTGTAGCCTTTAGCCACTAATCTGGCTTTACATATTTCAATACTACCATCTGAATGGTGTTTCAGCTTATAAATCCACTTACATCCAATAGCAGATTGACCTGAAGGAAAATACTCAAAATGCCATGTTTTATTATGCATGAGAGCCTGCAATTCTTGCTGCATAGCAGCTTCCCAATGAGCAGAAGACACAGCTTCTTTATATGTTTTTGGTTTAATGACAGATGAAGAAGTAGTTATGAAAGCTTTGTGTTCAGCAGATACATTGTCATATGACAAGTAAGAAGTCAAGTCATGACAAGTGCTGCTGACTGTATGACAAGTCTTGTTGGTCAAATGATAGTCCTGAAAATAAGATGGTATCTATCTAGTTCTAGTGGAGTGCCTGATTGGAGGAAATGGCACATGATGTGCTGGTTCAGAATCATGAGAGAGCGCAGGGGACGCAGAAGACACATCATTAGAGTGTGCGCCAGTAATGTTGGTGTCAAGAACATGATTATCAAGAGAAATCACTGGATTAGGTAGAGATATGGATGTGTCTGGATGAGGACATATATATGAAGCAGACAAAGGAAATATATCTTCATAAAATATGACATTTCTGCTGACAGAGATTGTGTGAGAAGCTAGGTCATAGACCTTATAGCCTTTGACTCCAAAAGGGTAACCAACAAACACACATTTGGAAGCTCTAGGGGAAAACTTATTTCTACATTGTAATAGGGTAGAAACATAACATAGACACCAAAAAACCCTCAAGTTATCATAAGAAGGTGCATTCTTGTAAAGTAACTCATATGGGGTCTTGTTTTGTAGAGAAGTGGATGGAGTCCTATTTATGAGATATGCAGCAGTTAAAACACACTCACCCCAAAGAGACAAAGGAACATTAGATTGAAATCTAAGAGCTTTTGACACATTTAAGAGATGTTGGTGTTTTCTCTCAACAACTGAATTTTGTTGAGGAGTTTCAACACAAGAGTGTTGATGAATGATGCCATTTTCGGCAAAAAATCATGTAATTCATACTCTGGAGCATTGTCACTCCTAATGAGTTTGATACAATAACCAAAATGTGTATGAATGAGAGTGTAAAAAGCAGGTATGAGAGAGTTGAGTTCAGTCTTGGATTTCATGAGATATACCCAGGTGACTTTGCTGAAGTCATTAACAATTTTAAGAAAATACCTATAGCCACCATGTGACATGACCTTGTAAGGACCCCAAGTTTCACAATGAATGAGATGAAAGAGACAAGGGGATGTAGAGGTGGAAATAGGAAATGAAAGTTTCTTTTGTTTGGCCAGGTGACAAGTGTCACAAGGAGAAGTATTGACCTTCATGTGAGGAAACAAAGTGTGTAAACTTTGATCAGATAAATAGCCCAATCTATGATGCCATAAAGTAGGAGTGATCATGGAATTACATGCATTGACAAATGCATAAGAAGTTAAGAGATACAAACCATCTTGTTTGACACCTTTTCCTAACACATTTGTATTTGTGTGATCATGAATAATGCAACCATGTTCAGAGTAATGCACACTACAATTGAGTGAGGAGATCAACTTAGAAATAGAGATCAAGTTGAATTTGAAATAAGGAACACAAAGAACATTCAATAATGTCAAACAAGGATTAACTGACACAGTGCCTATGTGTGTCACACGCACAGAAACTCCATTAGGTAGATGAACATGAACATTAGAGACAGGGTGGCTGTTTGAAATTGATCAAGAGATGAGCACATATGATCAGTGGCCCCACTATCAAGAATCCAAGAACAAATAGTAGATGAAGATGCATCTGATAAAAGAGATGTAAAGGCAAAATTATTGACAACTCCACTAGACACATAAGATGCAGCCATACCAGAAAAACTTGTACTGAATGGTGATTCTGCCATAGGAGATGAAACAGCTGTAGAGCCTTCCAAGGTGTGAGATGATCCATTAGAAGAAGCTGAACTAGCAGGAGACACTTGCATTTTATCTCCAAGAAGTCTCATAAGCTGAGCCCATTCATTGTGTGTGAGAGATATTATGTCCTGACCCCCTTGATAATGCATAGAAGCTTCTGAGGACTTTGGAGTAGAACCAAATACATTGTTGACTCTGGTAATATTTGGAGAAGGAGACTGGCCTTGGAAACCTTGAGCAATATCGTGACCTTGAGAACTAGTATTGAAGTTCTTTTTGAACTTAAAACCAGGTGGATAGCCATGTAGTTTGTAGCACTTCTCTTTGGTATGTCCTGGCCAACCACAGTGTGTACATTGTGGTCTTCCTTCGTTGGCATATTTGTATGAATTATTTGACACTTGTACTGCAAGTACAGGCTGATCATGAGATGAAGAAGAGTGATGTGTCAGCAATGCCATGTTCTGAGATGTGGAAGCATGATGATGAGTGATCTCTGATTGTCTCTCTTGTTGAACTACTTTGGAGAAGATAGCCAACAAATCAGGCAAAGGCTCAGTAAGAAGAATCTGATCTCTTACAGAAGTATAGTTATCATTAAGCCCCATCAAAAACTGCAAAATGCAGTCCTGCTCATGACTCTTCACTATAGTGTGAACAATTTGACAGCTACAATTCTTCAAAACACCACATACACAGCTAGGAATTGTCCTATAGTTTGACAATTTATCCCACAGAGACTTCAATTTTGTGAAATACGCAGTGACACTGAGATCACCTTGACGAAGAGCAGCAATAAGAGTGTATAACTGAAATATGCAAGGCAATTTTTTCTGAGAATATCTAGCTTTGAGATCAGTCCAAATAGCTAGAGCAGTATCATGATGAACAATACTCGCAGAAATATCTTTTGAAACTGAATTAAGCAGCCAGGAAATCACCATATTATCACAACGAATCCATAACTCATGCAACGGATCGATAATTGCTGGTTCCTGAAGAGAACCAGTGATAAACCCTAATTTGTTCTTCGCCTTAAGCGCAACTAAAATTGAACGACTCCAGGTGTTATAGTTTTCACCATTCAAAACCTGTGATACGAAGACGATACCTGGAGATTCAGAATGGCTGAGAAAGTACGGCGACGCAGAATTGATGTTGAACGATCTCAATTCCGGAGATCCAGACGAAGACTCATCGATGATAGACATGATTAGAAATCAAAACTGGACAATGATAGATGCAATTCTGGAAACGACGAGCAAAGAATCGATGAGATAAAGATCATCGGAGCGCAACGATGAATTGCTCTGATACCATATTTGAATCCAAAGAGGAGAAAATTCAAAATGGAAAAGAGGGAAAAGTTTTCATTGATGAAAATGAAGAACATTACAGAGTTATATACTTATGTGCTATATTGCACATAAGCCCTCCAAGAAAGACATAATATTGCAAATGCCGAAACTACTACATTACAGAAATGACAACTACATACCCTCTAAAGCTTATAACAACTAATAAAAGCTAATAAGAGAATACAAATCTTTTCAAAAAGCAGTAGATTCATAGACTTATCTTCAAAAACAAATCGTGTCAATGGAAGGGTGGAAATCAGAAGAAGATGAATGAGAGCATAAGTAAATTCATCGAACATGTAGTAGGCAAAACAAGACCCCGGTGTCAAGAGTCAAGACCATACAAAGAGGCAGCCTATTAAAGCAAAGTTTGAGAAGGAACTACAATAGGCATAACAAAATCCCTATGATCAAGACAACAAAGCGAAGCTGACTATTAAAAACATAGAGTTTGAAAAAGACGACTAAGATGGCATAATCAGTCTTCAACTTACAATTGTTCTTGATGGGCCTTCTTACTTTGCAGGAAGCTTCGATCTTCATTGCACGTTGATTGATAGATACAGAAGTGATGATGAAAAGATGCACAGCCTACACCAAATCACCAGATTGCATGGGAGCGAGTATTTCTTGTCCATGTTGATCCGATGGGTAGACTTATGGAATTCGAAAAGGTGCAACGATTTGCTAATGGAATCTGAGGGTTACGGGCTGAACGAGGCGCCGTTTGGGTGGAGGAGACTGCGTAAGGAAGAACGATGAAAAAACCTACCGAAGAAAATGGAGCGACGGCATTGTTTGGCCTGTACGAAATCACATCCTAGTATAATTGTGGGGTTATTTTTATAAATATATAATTTATTCGGGGTGTTTTTAATATTAATCATATTAGGAACACTATTTTTATTATTCATCCTTTTATAAGAGTAAAGATTATATTCTGGTCCAGAAGCCCACATTAGTCTATATAAGGAGGCTTAGGGTTGGAGAATAATACACAACTCAATACACTCCTCCCTACATTATTGTCTCTCTTTATTTCTTGTCTCTCAATTCTCGTTTCACAACAGTCAAGACTTAATTGTTGATAGCATACCTCCAGTTTATCATTATTGGCTAATTGCAATTCCCAATTTTTCTATTGGCTGATTGCACTCCCCATTTGCAATTACAGTGGGCAAATGGTGAACTAATACCGTTATTTGAGTAACTAAATTTAAGGGTATTTTTGTCCGCACCAAACAGAACACAATCACAGTGGTGATGTCCTAGGCAGATTCTTACTCCCACTTGTCCTCGCCGGAGGAGGAGAAGGCGGCATTGAAGCGAGAGTTGTTGGGTTATGGGTAGAGGGAGAATCCAAAAAAGAACTCTAAATTCGTAGATCTGTTCGATTTCGCAGTAGATGTTGGGTTGGTGGTTCTCCGGGACAGAGAGAGTGAGACGTCCACAACCACCACTAGGCCGGCGACAACCAATGTCACCGCCATAAGGGAAACAGGCAGAGATGAAGAAGCCAAAAATTCCATAAAATTGACGATGGTTTGGAACTTTTTCTAGAGGGCCGACTAATCAAAGTTGTTGAACCTCTGCAAAATCATCTGACCCTGAAACTTCTCATAGCTTATCCCCAAATTCCATATACTCATACAACCTTTCGTTTTTCATACATCATTCTTACAGTTCACACAAAAGAACTCCGCCATCAACCTCAACCCAACGGCCAACGCCGCTCTCACATATACCTCAACGTTGGCTATGCATTCCAGCAGAAATCTATTCTAATCGAATTCTCCCATCCCTCAAATTGACGAAACCCAGAGAACGATCGATTTGGGGGGTTTTTGGGACTCGGTCGGTTCAGTTTCTCTATAGAGTAACTTTACAGATAGATTTTCTATAAGGCTTAATTACTTAATGCCCAACGAAACTATCACTTTGCAATACCCATTTTAAAAACTTGCTGAAAATGTATTCCATTTATAAATAATAAGTCAATTTGAAATTGGGAAAAATTTCCATCTAAACACCGTCATCACAATAAGGGCAATATCGTCAATGCCAAAGTAATAAATTTAATTAAAAAATAATTTTTAAAAGAAAGGAAGAAAAAAGAAACATGTTTTTTTTTTGCAAACAAAAAAAGGAAACATGTTTAAGATAGGTTTTTTTTTTTTTTTAAATCAAAGTCTGCACTTTATTTACTAGTGGGCTATGTCCAACGCCCATAAAGAGTACAAGCTGTTGGGGCATTTAACGGCTCAATAAGAAGTTACGTCTGAATGAAGACCCAAACTAGCTAGACAGTGGGCTAAGTTGTTTTGAGCCCTATTACACCACAAAGCCCTAGCATAAATACAGTGATGAAGATTCCATAGAATTGAAGAGTAGAGCCGTCCCTTCTCTGTTGGGTTCTCTTTCGCTTCCACTTCTAAGTTTGTGAATCCTCTTTCTATCACTTGTGAGATGGCTGTCTTCATAGCATAAGCCTCTTCAACCAGAGGATCTGTAGTGAATGGTATTGGAAATGCCATCGCTAAGATGAAATCGCCGTTTGAGTTTCTGAGTACTCCACCACCTCCAGATCTGGATCGATCTAAAGAAATGGCCGCATCAACATTTAATTTGAGCGACCCAAATTCCAGTGGTTTCCACCTAGTCCTTCTATTCCTGTCTTCAGTGACTGTTGTGGAAGAGATCCGTTCCCCCGAGCTTGATGCATCCATTCTCCTGCCGCTATTCCCTGCAAAGTTTAATCTCTAACCAAGATAAGTGATGTCTTGATATTCTTTATGTTCAAAAATGATATGTATGACAATATCATCAATCGATTTATGCTTAGATCTGAAGTTTCTATTATTACGTTCTAAACAGATGTTCCATAACAGGTAACAAAAAATTTGCTGGTCATTTTTATCAAGACTACCAAAAAGATGTTTCAAACGGAGGTGGAAAGGAATCAAAGATGTTGAAGGAGAAATATTTATCATTGCATGCGTGAAATTTTTTCGGATCCAGGAACAGTCAAGGAAAATATGATTTTCAGATTCAGAATTACTAACAACAAGTAATAGGTAACGAAACTCCTTTCTTGCTCAGATTTTCCTTAGTCTCAACACAGTGATGATCAATACGCCAAAAAATATTTTTATTTTGCTGGATATGTTTAAATTCCAGATATCCTTGTAAAAAAAATCTTTGGTAGAAGTAGAAGTAGTTGGGTGATCTGTATTTGAAAGGGTAGTGAAATTTGAAACAGTCATATGGTAGGCTGATTTGACAGAATAAATACCAGTTTCAGTTTGGGTCCAAATCAAGTTGTCAGTGTTGCTTGGTGAGGACAGAGTGATATGTATGATGGCCTCTGCTTCATCTTCAAAAAAAAATTCCTTAAAAGATCTATATTCCAACTGAAATTATCATTTATCAACGAAGAGACTTTTGAATCAGGTGGAAGAGAAGGAGATCCTTGAGGTTTTTTACCCAAACCTAAATGTATCCATCTATTGTGAAATAAAGGTGTTTTGACCATTACCAATACCATGACGAATACCTTGAAAACCAATATTTTTGACAGTGACAATGCTTTTCCAAACAAAAGAAGATCTGGAATTAGAATCTGCAGAAATAATACTTGAATGGTAGAAATATTTGCCCCTAAGAACTTGACAAAGGAGAGAATCAGGGTTACGAAGGAGTTTCCATGCCTGTTTGCCTAATAAAGCTATATTGAAAGAATAAAAGTCACGAAACCCCTAGCCTCTTATATTTTTGGGACAACACATCTTTTCCCAATTTTTCCAAATAATCTTATTTTTGTCCAAGTCATAGCTCCACCAGAATTTAGCAAAAATTTTTTGAAGTTCTTCACAAAAAGTAAGAGGAAGCAAAAAAAATCTATATCTATATAAAAGCAAAGTATAGAGAGAGGTTCATCCTTCTTATGACACATAAGATTTGAAAAGAATTCATAATATGGCATGTGCCATCTTATGTGGCAACATTTGACCAATTACATTTTGCCAACTCAACTTTTAATGACATGTAAGAAATAAAAGAGCCAATTACATATTGACAACTCAATTTCAATGACATGTTAACAAAAAAACATTTCCCCATAATCTTTTCACATCTCTAGGCACAAGAAATTGAAATGTTCATTTTTTGTTTACCCATACATTGAAAATTGAAAAGTTGTCAACAACTCTTTATTTATTTTTAGATCAACTCTTTATTTTCTTATGACAAGTTTAATGAATCTAATTTAAAAACACACCTTTTGTCATCTGAAAGAAGATTTTCCTAAATGTCAAATATGGTCAATCATTAAAATGGAGTGAAAAATCGTACATTTAATTATTTTAGTGCAATCTATATCTATATAAAAGCAAATCATAGAGAGAGGTTCATCCTCCTTATGACACATAGGATTTGAAAAGAATTCATAATATGGCATGTGTCATCTTATGTGGCAACATTTGACCAATTACATTTTGCCAACTCAACTTTTAATGACATGTAAGAAATAAAAGAGTCAATTACATATTGACAACTCAATTTCAATGACATGTTAACAAAAAAAACATTTCCCCATAATCTTTTCACATCTCTAGGCACTAGAAATTGGAATGTTCATTTTTTGTTTATCCATACATTGAAAATTGAAAAGTTGTCAACAACTCTTTTTTTTTTGAGATCAACTCTTTATTTTCTTATGACAAGTTCAATGAATCTAATTGAAAAACACACCTTTTTTCATCTAAAAGAAGATTTTCCTAAATGCCAAATATGGTCAATCATTAAAATGGAGTGAAAAATCGTATATTTAATTATTTTAGTGCATTTTTTTAAAAATTTTAGTTAAAAAGTGACAATGATTTATAATAGCAATATAAAATGTATACTTAAATTAAAAACACGAGTGTTATTTTTTTAATGATGGAGTGTTAATTTTGTAAGTGCTTTACCAGGTTGTTTAAAAAATGTAAAATGAATACGAAATAATTATTTTAGTGCAATTGTTTTTTTAAATTTTAGTTAAAAAGTGCTAATGATTGAGAATATAAATATAAGATGTATACTTGAATTAAAAAATGGGGTGTTATTTTTTTTGCCAACTCAACTTTTAATGATATTTAAGAAATAAAGGAGCCACAATTCAATGACATGTTAACAAAAAAAAAAAAACATTTCCCCATAATCTTTTCACATCTCTAGGCACTAGAAATTGGAATGTTCATTTTTTGTTTATCCATACAGTGAAAATTGAAAAGTTGTCAACAACTCTTTTTTTTTTTTTGAGATCAACTCTTTATTTTCTTATGACAAGTTCAATGAATCTAATTGAAAAACAAACCTTTTTTCATCTGAAAATAAGATTTTCCTAAATGCCAAATATGGTCAATCATTAAAATGGAGTGAAAAATCGTACATTTAATTATTTTAGTGCAATTTTATTTTAATTTTAGTTAAAAAGTGACAATGATTGATAATAGTAATATAAAATGTATAATAAAATTAAAAGCCTGAGTGTTATTTTTTTAATGATGGAGTGTTAATTTTGTAAGTGCTTTACCGGGTTGTTTAAAAAATGTAAAATGAATACGAAATAATTATTTTAGTGAAAAAAAAATTAAATTTTATTTAAAAAGTGATAATGATTGAGAATATAAATATAAAATGTATACTTGAATTAAAAACTGGGGCGTTATTTTTTTAAATGAGGGGTGCTAATTTTTTAAGTGTTTTACAAGGTTGTTTAAAAAATGTAAAAAGAATACGAAATAAAGGACAACAAGCATACAACAACAGAATATAAAACTAATATTTAATTTTTTAGTACGTGAATAATATTTTATTTTATTTTATTTTTAGAAACTATAATCTTTTCTCATTCAACTAGAAAGTTCTCAACATAAGCATAGAAGCATACAAACAAAACTGAAGCAAAGACCTAACATGTTAGCATTTTCGGAATAATCATACCTTTCTATTTTTATATAATTTTAAGAAGGGCTAAACATAAGCAAACGTGCACATAAGAAAATATAAAAGTAGAACACTGCAAATGGACGCTAACTCAGTGGTAGAGCATATGAAGTCCCTACATGATGTCCTAGGTTCGAACCGGCTAGATGTAAGAATTGATGTAATAAAAAGAGAAGTAGAACGCTAAATTTTTAGTTTCTAACAATATCTTTTAAATAAAACTGTAATAAAGAATGTGCTAAGTATGAGCAAACAAACATAAAAACGGAGTGAAACTCATACCTTTTTCATTTATTTAATGCTTGAATAATCTTTTTTCTTTTAATTTCCAAAAAAGAGAGAAAATTATATATTTTAAAATTTAAATTCTTAGTGCAATAATGTTTTTTTACTTTTTGTCATAAAATGCCAATCCCAGGGAAAGTAGTATATAAAACTGTATTTTTAAATAAAATCATACAAAAAATTTGTTTAATTTAACAATGTATTACAAAGTTATTTAGGAAAAGTTTTTAAAAATGGGAAACCAGGAAAAACATACATACAATTAAAGGAAGGGAGAACTATAGAGGAAGATTCATATTTTTTCGTTCCATTAGAAAGTGCTCAACATCCGCAACCACGCATATAAACAAATTGACACTAAAGTGGATGAAAACGGTATGACGAGATGCTTTGCAGTGTTAGTAATGTTCCATATTCATTCCTAAACATAGTTGCACAACATTTTCAGGTTCAAATATTTAATACATTAATACATAGAATCACGAAGGGCTATCGCCGATGATCCTACCCGAAGTTCCGACAAAGGGCCCGACAAAACTATACTGACAGATCAATAATCACAATGGTATGTTTAAGGAATTGACGTTCATACCGAGTGGGTGCCCAAACTTCGGATTTTATTTATTATTTCTTGATGTTAGTGTGTCATTACTTTTTTTTGTTGAGAAATATGTCATTACTTCACTTTAGAATCAAATTTTGTAGTTGTTTGTAGTGGGTCATGTATAAATCATCCCACTATTCTTCATGTGCCACGCTATCACTAAATAAGTATATAAGTGGAAAGAAAATCACACATGCTTCGTATTGGGAACATTGACTATCAACTTCTAAAAAATGACGAAAATAAAAGAGTTGTTAAGTTTAAATGATGTACACATCATGTTATCTATTTCATTGCAACATCAATGAACATATCTAAGAAAATAAAAAAGTAATTGTCAATTTGTGAGATGAGTGATCTTTGATGCTCATCGAGAAAAATTAGACCGAAATGAAAATTATTTTTCCAAACTTTTCGATCTAATTGCTTACCTTTTTTATGAACTTGCTTGCATAAAAAGGAAACTGATGAACAATATTAATGCGGGAGGAAACACCCTTACATTCCTCAAACAAAACAGACTCCATGAATACATGGATCGGAAACAGCCAAGAGTTGAGAACATTGTCTAAATTAAAGCAGAAATGCAAGTAAAGCGATCCAATTTCTATTATCTATCAATGTTATGGACACAAGCACATCATTTTCAGTTGAGCTATGAATGTAAGAATTCATCTTAAAGTTCCTTATTACCATTACCATATTCTCACTTTGGGACACTCCTTCCACGTTGTAAAAAAAAGTCCAACTACATTGTTATGTAACAATTATTCTATAAATTTTCTTCAAGATAAAATTATAATTTGTGCAATTAGTATTGCTTCTGATTCATAGTTCTGTTACTATTGTGTTTTAGATGCATTTATCAAGGATTGTAGTCCAATATTATATAAGTCATTTCAAGAAAATACTGAGTTAATTACATAAGCGGCACGCGCCATGGCGCGGGGTTAAGACTAGTCGACATAATATAAGTAGGCATTGCTTGCATAACAACTTTGATAAGAATTTCCTTTCCTCCAGGAGATAAAAAAAATTCTTTCCAACCCCTAACTTTATTCCAAATTTTTATTTTCAAATTTTGAAAGGGCTTAGTTTTGTTTTTCCCAATATAAGTTGGTAAACCCAAATAATTTTCATGAGAACTAGCACTTAGAATTTGAAGAATTTGAGTTACAGAAGTGCGGATGTTATTTGGTACTTTTGGGCCAAAAACAATTGCAGATTTATTTTTGTTAATAAGCTGACCTGAAGATTCACAATATTAAAGGAACAGATCACAGGTTCCAAAACCCTAATTTCATCGTCGTCTTCTTCTTTATCGATGGAGACTTATCTCAGAAGACATAGATATCTACTGCGATCTGCGTGTAAGTCTACTGCCATCTCCAATAACCGCAATTTCGCTGAAGAAAGGAAGAGAAAAAGAAGAGGAACGCCAACAAAAGCCACATCAGTGTTGTTACCAGACGATGCGGTAATGGAGATCCTCCTCAGGATCCCCGTCAAATCACTTGTCCGGTTCAATTGCGTCTGCAAAAAATGGTACGACCTAATCCGATCTCCTCATTTCATCGCCTCGCACTATAAAATCGCCTCCTTGAAGAAGAAAGTCTCAATCTACTACTGTGAGGACACAGTCTCCCTCCGGTTCTTCAATGTCCCGGTGGAATTGACTGTTCCTGATCATTGCAAACCAATACTCGTGGGTTGTTATAATGGATTAGTTTGCCTATGTCTCTCATATCTTACTCACCACAAGTTTCTTCTTTTGAACCCTGCCACCACCCAATCCAGGATCATCACTACCACAGGCCGAACCCGTAAAGAACATTTTGAGTATTATTCCGGACTTTGCTTTGATTCAGTAGCGAATACTCACAAGATCGTAAGAATTGGATTCTCTCTTGAGGATAATGCAAAGTTTACGAATATGACTATACCAAAAGGAACGGTTTACGTAATTGCCAATTTATACACGTTGAAGGATGATTCCTGGAAGATGAAAAAGTTGTTTGCCCCGTGTCGGTTTCCCAATGGAGGGATTATGAGTGAGGTAACACATCTGATGAGATTCATGTGCTGGATGGTGGAAGCTGACGACGATGAAGATGACAAGTATATTCTCTGTTTAGATATGGTGGATGTGGAGTTCAAGCTTATTGAGTTGCCATGTGCTGATCACATTGTATCCAACACGGAACTGGTTGACTACAAAGGATCTATTGCTATGTTTGTTTGGGAGTACTCTCGTGCCCGCAACACCTGCATTGATATGTGGGTGTTGAATGATTGCGGTACAACCAATCAGTCATGGTGCAAACAACTTACTTTGAGGCCGCCAATGTGCAATGTTGACCCTCTAGGCTTTTTCACCGATGGGGCTGTAGATTTTGTGATTCTGTCTGATCCTGATGAGTGCCTCTTGTGGGATAGAGATTCTGGGGAGACCAACGATGTGGTGTTGGGGAACTATTGGGTCGGTCCATCTTTCGTTTACATTGAGAGTCTTGCTTCAGTGTATTGATCGGTCTTCATGTGTTCATGGTACGTTAAGTATTACAATGGTTGTGCCATAACTTATACATTGGTTATGCTTTTGCAATTTGATTTGTAATTAGATGTTTATCTGTTAGGACTTGGGAGCAATTTTACACTTTTACAAATTTTATTTCAAGCATGATTGTCTCTTATGGGGATAAATTAATATCTCTATCAACTACATAGGCCTCCATATAGCGGAAACAAGAGTGTATTCGCTTGTTTCCATATGTGCAATTCATTTTCAGGTATGTTCCTGCATTTATCTTCACATAGAAACAGTGCAAGAAGTTGACTCAATTGCGTATCTTTTATATTGGCGTGAGATGCACAATCGGCGCAAGCCACCAACAGTAATCGCCGTTGCTTCTGTTTCCCCTTCTGGTCTTCATATGTTCATATCATGCTAAGTGTTTACAATTTCACAGTTTTGATATCAAGTTAGATCTTCATCTGTTAGGACTTTGGTGGAGGAGCAAGCATGGCCATCTCTTGTGATGAAGAATTTATAGTTCTGTCAAAGTATGTATGCCCTCCCATATTAGAGGATTACAAACAACCTCAAATGCTCATTTTCTTTTGTTTCCATGAATTTTCTTGAACAATATGTTCACACGGAAACAACATGTGAAGGGAAAGAGGAAAGTTCACTGTGTTGTCGGAGCTTACCTCTCCCCACTGTTTACCTCTATTCAGCAAGCAAGAGTTGCTCATGTCGGACAGATCTGGATTCTGGAATTCTGTTCCTACAGTGGTTGCTCACTGATTTCCACCAACTAGTAAGTTCCAAACCGGTGGTTTTTAGGGTTTTTAATCAAGGTTTAATGTATGGGGATTTGTTTACAAACATGTCTAGCGTGTTGCACCGACAAGTTCAATCTTATATAACATGTCTATCATGTTGCTCGGAGGCTGATGTACAGTAGTAACGAGTCGAGTGGGGTGTTGCACCTAGAAGTTCCTAAAATCAATACAACTATAATATTGTGTCTCATTCCTGGCCTTACTATTGGCATTAAGATATGTCTGGTTCATTCTGCCAATGTTGGGGATCAATGAGAATGATCATTATACGGTTTAGAACCCTTAGATGGCCTTGCAACTACTTGTCCACTCGATAGCTACCTTCTTCTTGGATTCTAGAAAACCACATGGAGGGCATATCCTCTGCAACTTGATAGGCCACTTGAATTTGTATCACTTAGGGTAAAAGACATAGTGTTTAAGCAATTTGTGATTGTAGCAAATTCATTGCATCTTCGTTCCATTTAAATTCACATCCAGTATAGCCAAGTGTTTGGATTGTAAAGGATCCATGGTCAATGGGATTGCATAGCTAAACTAAAACCTGTATGGATGGTTGCTGCAACCTAAGCTCATTGAAATCAGGAGCTGGAGTTCCAACGTTTAGAGCTTAATTTCCTGAACTTTGTTGAAGCAAGGTTTGCAAATAACTTAAACCTGGTTGCTTTCGAGTTATGTGTCCCCTGGTCGCCCACAATAAAATGAACAAACAAAACACATAATAGAGAAAATGGATATAGGGTAAGAAAGCAGAAGGAAATTTGTATCCCAACTATCAAGTAAGATGGTGATCCTAGTACTATCAAGTAAGATGATCCTAGGTAATTTGGTAACCTTGTATGGGGGCTGGTTTTCTAGACACAATAGTTGCCAGGATTAGGGACTGGATATTTGAAAATTTTCACAAAGAACCCTAAGTCATTGTGTGAGCGATTTACAGCAACAATATTGTCTTTGTGGAGAAGGAGGAATGATTGAAAATTTAACGGACACAACAAAGATGGGGGTGAAACAGCAAGCTTCGGTATAATTATATACAAGGAAGCGAATTTGGCGGGACTTTTTGGGGATTCACCACCGGCCACAGCTGAAGAAGGTCAAAGTTGGAAACCTCCTGAAAACGGTGTGTTCATAATTAACAGCTGAAGAAGGTCACTACCGGCCGCAGCTTAAGCGTGTGTGAATTGGTATAATTAGATCTCCAAAAAAATAGTATTTCTCCTAAAAAAATGGTACTTCTTAGTGCTCTCCTAACTGGAACCGGAGCTGAGACCAGAACCAAACCCGACATATTTATTTCTACTAGTTATAAGCACGTGCTTTGCACGTTGATATTTATTTATTACAATATTTACACTTAAATTGTGTTATTTAAGAATCAGGTGGTTCTACCTCAAAACTAGTTGGAAGCACAAAACATAATCCCGGTGTGGGTCAAACAATGATTCTCAACCGCCACCGCATGCACCTAGGATCAGATTCAAACGGATCAGAATAGAAGCATAAGCAGGCTCTGATACTCTGTTAAGAAGTTTGGAATCCCACCTCAAAATCAATTGAAGGGAGTATCCAAGTATCATATTACACACATGCGAAACAGAAAGTCCGGAGGTGGGACAAAGAACGATACTCGACAGAGAGTATGTCAATGAATTGTTTCATGTTTCATGTTCTATATTATATGCTTGTACTTGCTGACTCCAGTATCTAATTTTTGTAAAACTTATTTATTGTAAGGGTTGGTTTCATCAGTTCCATTTGTTGGTCGTATTGTTCTATTGACTGCTTTACAAATTCTATTTTTCTTTCGCTCTTGGCTTCTTCTCATATGCTGTGCAATCATGACCAGAGCGTCCATCTCTCAATGGAGTATTTACCAAGTCATTATGTATCTCAAAGTCTAGGTTGGAGTGACGTTTTAGGTCAAGTGGTAGAATGTTTAAAAGCCTTTGCATGAGGTCCTAGGTTCGAACCCAGTACATGACAAACAGAATATCTAAAAGAAATGTTATAATTTATATGCGTACTGGCGTTAGTACCAAAGAAACTATGGAGGGTTACTTGTTAGAAGTTACTTTGTTAGAAACTATAGACAGATACTACTAGTTTTTCAACTTTATTTTTTGAGAAAAGAAGTTAAAAACTTGACGTGCTTTCATCATGTTTTATTTGGGGTGTATGCAAGGACGGAGCTACATGGTGAGAAGTGCGGGCTAAGTCCACACTCATCTTCGAAATGTACCCTTATTTTGCTCTATTTTTTTGTTCAATCTCAAAAAAGTTAAATCACAGTTGCTACCAGATTTTACAAAATTAAAAGGCTTAATTACATAATGCATACCTCCAGTATACGGTACATTACAACCTCTAATTCTAGAATAGGCTTATTGCATCCCCATTTATAATAAATGGCTTAATAACTTAATGCATACCCCAGTTTGTCAAAACTATCACATTACAACCCTCAGTTCTAGAACTAGCTGATTGCATCCCCCATTTGCAAAAAATACGTCAATGTGTAACTGGGAACGGAATTTCATCGCAAAATTAAGGTACCCAAAGGGTATTATCTCAAACAATGTGATGCGATTGTATCATAGACGATGTGGACCTAATGAAAATACCTTCATCGGGTTCGAATTTGATGATTGAATTTTGTTCCCAGTTGCACGTTGACGTATTTTAGCAAATGGGGAATGCAATCAGCTAGTTCTGAAATTGGGGGTTGCAATGTGATAATTTCGGCAAACTGGGGTATATATTAAGTAATTAAGCCTAAATCATATTAATTGAAACTGGTAAAAAGAATTGACTATCACGTCCTTTTATTCACAGGGTACAAATTTCTATTCGCTTTCATATATGAACACTCATAACACACCATTATAATCATCACCGCAGCCGCCCCTACTCCGCCACTATCACGTGGGTACAATTGTTTATTGGATGTCATATATGAACACTCGTAACAAACCATTTTAATCATCACTGAAGCGGCCCCTACTCCGCCACATGATCCAGATTCCGGCGACTGAATATTGGAACTGAATCCCCATTTGAGTAATATGTCCTTCCACGAATTCACAAACAATCTCATTGGTAGTCTAATTACCAAAATTGACAACCAGACTCTGGACCATGTCCCTAGCCTTCTGCAATAATAGGGCAGTGACCTTCCCTTGATACATCGACATCTGAATTATCTCTTTGTGCAGGCAACAAACCTGGCTTGATATCTCAATTCTCCGTGTGTAATCGTTCTTTTGACTCTTCATATACTCCAATTTCTCGTTCTCATGTCACGACGATTTCCATCGATTTTGACTGCGGCATCAGTCCTGAACTTCTCCGCGGATTGCCATGTAACTCCAATTGTTCCATCTAGATTGGTCTTCCCATCAAGATCAAGTTTTTCAAACATCCTGCAAGTCGCTAAGGCTTCGAGCTCCTTCTAGAGCTGAGCTTTGGTGTACACATCGCCGGCCGGAGAGAGACCATCTCGAAGAAGGTTTTATCTGTGCCGGTAGTTCCCTCGCGTTTATCGACTTTGTATAGATCGGAGACTTCGCAGTTTTGGAACAAGCATTCTTCAATCGAAAACCTCTTTAGAAGAAATTGATTCACTTAGTTGTGCTTTGTACCTGTACAGAAAACACAAGAGAGAGATGGACGATAGAGAGGATGAAGAGTAACGTCATCTTCTCATCTTCTTTCCCTGCTTTTTGTTTTTTTAAGAAATTGTTTTTTGTCGTCAACAGGTTCGAACCCGGGATCTCAGGGGCTTCTAACGCTCTACCACTTGAGCTACCACCCCTAGCTGCTTCTTCCCCTGCTTCTTCATCCTTATCTTCACCCATTTCTCTATTTTTTGTTCATATTTCTTTATTAGCTATTTAGCTGTTGGCATATTTATCCTCAACATATGAATGGTGTTGGGATAACTTTTTTTACCAGTTTCAATTAATAGGATTTATTGCAAATGGGAGATACAAAAAGCCTATTCTAAAATGAGGGTGGCAATGAGTTAGTTTCAATATACGGTAGATATGCATTAAGTAATTAAGCCAAATTTAAATTTTACACGAATTTTGTTTAAATATTTTAATTTAGCCCCACCGTGCGTATTTAGTGTATGAATGGGGCCTGGTAACGTGATGAAGACAGAGAGAGAGAAGCGAGCCAAGACCCAGGTCCGAACGTCCAAACCCGACGTATCAAATGCAATTCGATCAAACCCTAAAACCTGACAGTCTTTTTTTTTCGTTACATCCGAACCCGACGTATATATTTCTATAGTCAACTGCAATTCGATCAAACATTTCTCAAAAAAAAAAACAAAAGGGTAAAAGACAAAAACCACCCCTCAAGTATGGGTTATATACAAAAACAACCATCGTGTTTGGGGATATACAAAAACCACCCCTGTCAGCTAATGGTGAGTAACGGCAACTAACGGAACACACTAAATACCCATTTTACCCTCAAATGAAAAAAAATACCCTACTGCATAAGTTTTTTCTTCTCCCTTTTCCTTTATTTTTAGCCACATATCTTCTTTCTCTCCTCTCTCTCATCATAACTAACAGCAATAACAACAGCAGCAACAACCATCTGAGGATCCTTATCCTTCTTCCTCATCTCCTTCAACCTACCCCACAACCTCCTTTACTTCCTCCGTCTGCGACCAAATTCGAACCCAACAACAACCAAAACGATAACAACATCAGATCGAGACCCCAATCTACCAAATCGAACCAACTATTGACAACCCCCATCTTTCCCAGTCAAACGCACCAGATATGACCCAAATCGAACCAACACAACAGGTGATGACATGCTACGGGGTGCATGGGAGGAGGGGGCGATAGGGCGCCGGAGCATTCGACGACAGGTAACTGGTCGGCGCTTTGGCACGGGAACCCAAAGTCGTCGCCGGCACCACAACGCCATCTCTCTCGCTCGATCTGGGTTTCAATTCGACTTGAACCAGACGGTTGAAGGCTTAGACTCGCCAACGACTAGAGGTACTGAGAGCTTCATCTCTTGGGTACTGGTTTTAAAGGAGAAGAACTGGGAGTTGTAGTCGTTTCCTCCGATCTCTCCCACGAAAAACAGCGGCTTCTTGAAATATACCATGCACTCTGGAGAAGATAAAACCATTAAAGTTAGCTCAAATGAAGAATCGGTAAAACTGGTATGTAGTGCTTGTTTGGAATTTGGCAACCATGTTTTTGAACATCATTGCTGAAAAATGAGTTTCTAATCAACATGAGTTTGGTCTGCTGTTTTTTGGGGTGCTTTTAGGGTGTTTTGCTTTCTGAAAAAACACAGATTTTGCTGCATTCTTTTCTTTGCTTTTAACCGGTACCAAACAAGCTCTAAAATAATATTTAGGTTTAATTACATGTTGCATAACTCCAATTTATTGAAATTGTCTGTTGAATCGGCGGCGGCGGCGGCGACGGTTAAGAAAACCAAGAACAACAAGAACATTAACAAAATAAACCCAAAAACACAGAGGGGCAAAATGGTCATAAGAAGTCATATTACACCCCCCCCCCCCCTACTGACTGACTCTAACAGAAGGGTCGTATTTGTCCAACGTCCATCCACTGCCAGGGGTGGTTTTTGTATATCCCCGAACACGAGGGATGTTTTTGTATATAACCCATACTCGAGGGGTGGTCTTTGTCTTTTACCCAAAACAAAAAAAAAGAAAAAAAAGAAAAAAAGAAAAAACCCTAAAAACTGATAGTCTCTTTTTCGTCTTCATCGATGGAGAAGATCAGAAGGCAAAAATATGGATGTTCTGCACAGTTGGAGCTTCATTCGTGTAAGGCCCCTGCTGATGAAGAAATTGGAGCAGTTTCCCGAAGAAGGAAGAGAAAGAGAAGAACAAAAAAAGCTACTACTCCTACAAAGCACTTACCAGAAGATTTGGTGATGGAGATCCTCCTCAGACTCCCCGTCAAATGCTGGTACGGTTCAATTCCGTCTGCAAACACTGGTACGACCTGATCCGATCTCCTAATTTTGTCACCTCCCACTATGAAACGTCCTTGAAGAAGAAAGTCTCAATCTTCTACTATGATGATGTTCATTCGTTATTTGACTCCACCTTCGATGTCCCCGTCGAATTACTTGATCCTGTTCGTTATGAACTTCTACTCGTTGGTTGTTACAATGGATTAGTTTGCCTATCTCTCTCAGACTGTCACGATGAGTTCTTTCTTTGGAACCCTGCCACCGCCCAGTCCAGGATCATCCCTATCACAGCCCTAACCCATATAACATATGCACAGTATTATTCCGGGCTTTGTTTCGATTCTGCAGCTAATACTCACAAGATCCTAAGGATTAGATTCTTCCTAAAATATAATGCAAAGTTTATACCAAAAGGAAAAGTTTTTGTGTTTGCCTATGTGTACACACTGAATGACGATTCCTGGAGGAAAGAAAGATTGTTTGCCCTGTGTCGGTTGCCCAATGGAGGGGACATGAGTAAGGTAACACATCTCATGAGATTCATGTGCTGGATGGTGAGCAGTGACAAAGACAAGTACATTCTCTGTTTAGACATGGTGGATGAAGAGTTCAAGCTTATTGAATTGCCATGTTCTGATCACATTCACTGTGGTACGCAACTAGTTGACTACAAAGGATCTCTTGCGATGTTTGTTAGAGAAAACTCTGCTTCCGGTTCACATGGTGTCCACAGATGCTTTGATCTGTGGGTGTTGAATGATTGTGGCGGAGCCAATCAATCCTGGTGCAAACAACTCACTTTGAGGCCGCCAATGACCGATGTTAAGCCTCTGGGATTTTTCATCAACGGGGACGTTGATTTTGTGATTCTGTGTACTAGTACTGATGAGTGCCTATTGTGGGATGAAGATACTGGGGAGACCAACAATGGCATTTTGGGGAAATATTGGGATGGTCCATCCTTTGTCTACAGTGAGAGTTTTGCTTCGGTGTATTGATCGGTACTCTTCATGTGTTCATGGTATGTTTAAGTATGATAATCGTTGTGCCATAACTCTTAAGGTTATGCTTTTCCAATTTTATTTATGAGTATATGTTCTTATGTTAGGACTTTGGACCAAATTTTTTAATTCAAGAATGATTGTCTCTTGTGCGGAAGAAATTACATTTCTATCAACTACATATTCTCTCATTTCCGTATGTGCAATTAATTTTCATGTATGTTCCTGCATTTAACTTCACATAGAAACGGTGCAAGTTGACTCCGTGGAATATGTTTTTATATCCCGTAAGATGCCAATTGGCTCCAGCTGCCAAGAGTGGAGATCGCTTTAAGAGGTTTTTTTTTTTTTTTTTTTTTTCTTCAAAGGAATATAGAAGTTTCACCAAGGTAGATGCTGATCTCGTTATTCTATCCACTCGTGATCAGAGCTCATATGTCCATGGGATGCTTAGTGGTTATGATTTTCAAATTTGTATCGAGTTAGATGTTCATCTGTTAGGACTGTGGTGGAGCAGCAAGCATGACTATCACTTTGAGATGAAGAATTTATAGTTCAACTAGCTATGCATACCTACTAGGCTACTATATTGGAGGATTAGAATGATCACTTAATTGATCATAGAGGTTTGTCAATTATCTTGTTGTAGCTTACATCTCCCCACTGCATACCTCTATCTCAGCAAGAGTTACTCATGTACCTCAATTCTGAAAACGAAGAGTTTATTTCCACTTATGCTTCTTCTTCTCCTTGAATTCAATATGCAAAACCCCGTTGGGTACTCTGGAGAATTGCTACTGAAGTTGCTTAAATTGAACACTGACGCTGTTGCTTTAGTTAGCCGGAGCTCGGTGGAGGCACCACTATTGGACGGAATTCCGATTGTCAATATGTTGCTTTAGTTTCCCGATTCTTTTCCACAAACACCCAATCATTTCAGAAGCTCGTGCGCTGCGCTTCAATATGTTGCTCAATTTTTTTTCCAATATGCTGCTCAATAGCTGCAAGATAGAGGATGTATGAATGTGCTAGTTGAAGTCGCTTGTCTGATCTTAGTACACGAATTGCCGAAAATGAAAGGCGGTGGAGTGGGATGGGCCACGAAAGGGAATGTTTAACCGATGTTTGTAGAAAGTATTATCTTTTATATTAAGGGCTAAAACTTTACCCATGCACATTGTCTAGCTAGTATGGGCTTAAATAGTCCTCACTGTCTATGTTCTGCTGTTACATGCCCTGAAAGCATGTACAATTTATGGGTTTCTGAGAGGCCTAACATTGAAAAGGTCCAACTTATTTGAAAAAATGAGATAAGACAATCCTATGTGCAAATTGGTTTCTGTTATGTGATCAGCTCATGTTTGCTTCTATTCCGATTTCGAGACGTGCAAAAGAGAAGAGTGGCTTCTACTATGATCCTACGTATCTCTCTCTCCTGGCTGTTCTCTCTCTCTGGCTTCTACTCTGATCCTGCGTCAATCTGACAAATTTATTTGATTGTAACTTGGGTTCATTGCGCAGATTCACCCTAGAACAGTTATCAGTTGCGTTTTTCTTACTCTAGGGCTGTTTACACCTCTTCATTTTATGTTTTCAGTTTCATTCGGCTTCTTGTGTATTTCTACTTAACTTAATGGTGGAATTTCAGGATACAGGACCAAAAGGGGCCAGTGGTAGACATTGTTGAGAAGATGATGATGGCGGTTGTGACTTCTTCATAGCTCCAAATATCCACCAGGTATGTCTTCCCTTCTTCTCATAACCCATTTGGTTCTCAACCTGCAATATTTTGTTCGGACTTCGTATACATGTGAAACTTCATCATCCAGACTTCATAAATCAAATGAGTATTACCAAATGTGTTCTTATGTTGTCTATAAAAAAGTTGTTTGTTTTCTCATGGCATAGAGAAACAAGAGCATTGGAATCAGCTTTTCTAAAATTGGACATCTCAGTATTAGGGTGCGCTTTTGAATACTTTTAGAATAAATGTTTCATCCGTTCTTACGAGCAACTGTGTATTGGGTTCAATTGACTCTTCGGCTATCCAGATCAATGATTTCCCGTTCCGACGGTCAACCTAATCCAGATTCAATGATTTCCCCTTAGGCGTTCCTTTTTAGACTTATACAAATTTTATTTTCAAAATAATATTTTTTCCTCGATTCGAATGAAACCTCATGCAGGGGCTTTAAACGCTCAACCACAAAGCTAGCCCCCATTTGCGACTTCTACAGTTATTTGATTGAATGCTAATTTAGTCAGTAAAATTTGCTTCCATGAAGTTAGTAGAACTAGAAGCATTAAACTAGGCCGTTAATTCAGGTCGAGCATGACTACTACGTATATTTGTTTGAAATAGAATTTGTAGTTGGGTTTCTTATTGTCAAATCTAATCTATGTTTCCAAAAATGATCACCAGATTTCCCTTGAAAGCTACAATTTCATTCTCCATCTCATTTCCCAACACAAGTTACATTTCCCAATACTAGATCGAAAAGCTAATGTTACGTTTTTTACTTTCAGGTATAGACATCTAATATTGGCTGGAGTCAAACTTGATATGGAAAATATCACGAACTCTGTAAACATAATTTGACTAGTTTAATATTAACTTGCAATATTATGAGATAGAATCTTGGATTTGTCATTCGGTTGAGATTCAATCCATGATTTGTGGATGTGGCCATTTTGTTGTGATTACCTAATTTTTTAAGCATAATACGTTTGTGTAGTACATGAGAGAAACTTTCTAGCTCCTGTTTATTTGATGAATAGGAAGAAAATTGCTGGTAAGATAACCTATTGGATGTTATGCTTCTACTTTGCCAGGTGAGAACTTTAAGAATTAATGAACATAAAGCAGAGGTACAAGGCTCATGGATATAGGAGGTGAAGTCCACAAAATAATGAGATCTGTCCAATTGCATGTACAAGAGAAGAGTAATTAATATCTTGGCGCAAAGCTACTCCAGCAAAGAGAAAATATTATTTCCTTACGTCGTTCGAATTAGATTTTCTGTACTTGGTGAAGAGCAAAATAGGAAGTAAGGATCAATGGATATTTGCAACATAGAGAGTGATTCTAATCTATCCGTTGTACACAGGTTGGATATTCTATTTTTCTTTTCGTTCAAATGAATGCTTCTTATATTCTTACCGAATGTGTTGTTACTTATGGTAACATCTTTTTTAAACTTACTGCACTCTTTCGTGTAATGGAGAGTGTAGAACTAACACTTTTATTCCCGTACATTTACTTATTTTTTCATTATGGGTCCGGCAAAACCTAGTATGTATGTATGTGTGTGTGTGTGTATACATAGTTGAGTCTCCATAGACGTTCGGCTTCACCTAATGACTTGATGTTGCTTCAAAATTCAAACTTTGTGGGTGCCGGAGGCGATCGTGGCTTGGGGTTTCAAGGAATCTGTCATGATAAAGTCGGATGGTTTTAGGGGCGAAGATGAGATTGTGAATGGAGGGTTTGTTCAAGAGGAGTGAGAGGGTAAAAATAGGCGTAGTTTCATGGGGGAGAAACATACAAAGGACATTCCTCAACTTAGCAAGAGAAATAGGTCCAATGACCCACAAAGACATACCAGAGATGATAGAGCGAGACGGAGAAAAACAAAAACAAAATAGACATAAGTAAGAGAAAGCCGAGAAGACATGGTAATGAATTGTGAAAATGTGGAAACAAATAACAAGGTCTCTTTAATTAAGCTTAAGCATATAATATCAATGGCGGTGTAGTCATTTCTCATACTTTTTTTTTTTTTTTTTTTTTGAGAAAAGTTTGTACTTTATTTAGATATTGACTTTATCAAAAGCCCAAACTTAATACAAACTAGTGGGGCGAGTAATAGCCCAATAGTTAAAATCTAAACCGCCTTCTACACCAACAAACCCTAACCGAGCTAAAAGAGGAGAGCACCTCCTTTCAATAGTTGAGAACCCTAAGCTTCTCATTTGCGCCGCACGGATATCACTTCTTCTGTAAGTGGAGAATTAGGATTTGATTATCAGATTCGATAACCAAGATACGAAGCCTCTAGACAGAGCACCTTCGGCGGTAGAAATGGTGGCATAAGCTTCAGCCATCAACGAATCTGAGTTGAAGCGGATAGGGTAGGCCATTGCAAGCACCAAATCACCAGATGAGTTTCGAATCACTGCTCCTCCGCCGGATCTGTCGTCGGCGATAGAGATCGTGGCATCAACGTTCATTTTCAGTTGACCCAACGGCGGATGTAAGTAGTATATCTTGTGTTGTAATTATCGGCTCCCTTTCATTTTTTTTTTTTTGTAGCAACTTTCATTTTCTATTTAAAAGGAACAGAACACATCTTCAAAAGCCTTTCTATTTAAAAGAAACTGAACACAGGTACCAAAACCCAAATTTCATTGTGGTCTTCATCGTCGATGGAGACCATCAAACGAGATAGATATCTATTGCGATCTGCTTGTAAATCTACTGCCATCTGCAATTGTCGCAATTTCGTTGAAGAAAGGAAGAGAAGAAGAGGTGGAACACCAACAAAAGCTACATCAGTACCAGAAGATTTGGTAATGGAAATCCTTCTGAGACTCCCCGTCAAATCACTGGTACGGTTCAATTCCGTCTGCAAGCACTGGTACGACCTAATCGGATCTCCTAATTTCATCACCGCCCACTATGAAATCACCTCCTTGAAGAAGAAAGTCTCAATGTTATACTGTGATGTTGATCATTCATACATTGACTCCACAGTCTCCTTCCAGTTCTTCAATGTCCCGGTAAAATTGGCCGTCCCCCCTTCTTCTAAACCTCGACTCGTGGGTTGTTATAATGGATTAGTTTGCCTAAGCCTTTCACGTCTTCGTCACGACAAGTTTCTTCTTTGGAACCCTGCCACCACCCAGTCCAGAATCATCAGTACCCCAGGCCCAAACATAAAAACACAATTAGAGTATTATTACTCCGGGCTTTGCTTTGATTCAGTAGCGAATACTCACAAGATCCTGAGAATCATATTCTATCTTAAGGATAATGCAAAGATTGGGAATATGACTGTACCAAAAGGAATGCTTTATGTGTTTGCCTATGTGTACACACTGAATGACGATTCCTGGAGGATGAAAAAATTGTTTGCCCCGTGTCGGTTTCCCAATGGAGGGTATATGAGTGGGGTAACCCATCTGATGAGATTCATGTGCTGGATGGTGGAAGCTGACGTTGGTGAAGATGACAAGTACATTCTGTGTTTAGACATGGTGGATGAGGAGTTCAAGCTTATCGAGTTGCCCTCTGCTGATCACATTCACTGCGATACAAAACTGGTTGACTACAAAGGATCTATTGCTATGTTTGTTTGGGAGTACTCTGGTGCTCACAACGCCTGCATTGATATGTGGGTATTGAATGATTGTGGTACAACCAATCAGTCATGGTGCAAACAACTTACTTTGAGGCCGCCAATGCGCAATGTTCACCCTCGAGGTTTTTTCACCAAGGGGGGCGTTGATTTTGTGATTCTCTCTCTTCCTGGTGAGCGCCTATTGTGGGATGAAGATTCTGGGGAGACCAACAATGTCATTTTGGAGAAATATCGGGGCGGTCCATCTTTCGTTTACATTGAGAGTCTTGCTTCAGTGTATTGATGGGTCTACATTTGTTCATGGTACGTTAAGTATGACACAAAACTTATAAATTGGTTATGCTTTTGAAATTTTATTTATAAGATGTTTCTCTGTTAGGACTTTGGAGAAATTTCATTTGAAACTCGCTTTTGCAAATTTTATTTCAAGCATGATTTTTTCTTGTGGGGATAAATCAATATCTATATTAAATACACAGGCTTCCAAATAGAGGGAACAATAGAGTATTCGCTCGTTTCCGTATGTGCAATTCATTTTCATGTATATATTCCTGCATTTATGTTCACATAGAAACAGCTCAAGAAGTTGACTCGGTTGCGTATCTTTTTATATTGGCGTAAGATGCCAATCGGCTCCAGCCACTGACGATGGAGGTCCTTAAGTAAAGTTTTGGTCAAACTATGTATGCCCTCCCATATTAGAGGATTACAAACAATTGCTCAAGTGCTCATTTTCTTTTGATTTCATGAATTTTCTTGAACAATAAGCTCACACGGAAAAAAGAGGTGAAGAGAAGAAACAGGAAAGTTCATTGTGTTGTTGGAGCTTACATCTCCCCACTGTTTACCTCTATCTCAGCAAGAGTTGCTCATGAAGGACAGATCTGGATTCTGGAATTCTGTTCCTACAATGGGTGCCAGCTGATTTCCAGCAACTATTAGGTTCCAAAAGGGTGGCAATGTATAGGATTGGTTTATGAACATGTCTAGCATGTTGCACCGAGTAGTTCAATCTTATTTAGCTTTCAAATCTTATATAACATGTCTAGTATGTTGCTCGGAGGCTGGTGTATAATATTGTGTCTTATTCCTGGTTTTACACTTGGCATTGGAATATCTGGTTCATTCCGCCAATGTTGGGGATCAATGAGAATGATCAATAAAAGGTCTAGAACCCTTGGATGGCCTTTCAACTACTTGAATGTTTCTAGTCCAGATACAAGATTTGTCCACTCATAGCTACCTTGTTGTTGGATTCTGGAAAAAAGACATGGTGGACGCGTCCTCTCCAACTTGATAGGCCCCATGATTTGTTATCGCTCAGGGTAAAAGACATATTTCTTGAAACAATTTGTGATTGTCGCCCGTTCACATCTTAATCCATTTGAATTCACATCAAGTAGCCAAGTCATGGAGTTTACGTCTCATCAATTAACATGTTGTCTTCCTTTAATTCCATGAATTGGAGGTGAACTCGCGGCTTGTAGTTGGCCTGAACGATTGATGCATCATAGCTTGCTCTATATCATCCACTATACCCGTGCAGTTCCTTTCAGTTTGTGAATTGAAAGGTTATCCCCACTTATCTGTTTTTAGTCCATATATCAGTCTCCAGTCCTCTTTCTTGTGCATCCACCACATTTATTTCCAGCAGAACGTGCATTATGGTTCTTACGACCAATAATTTTATTCAACGAGAAATTTATGATATCACTCAGACTAATTTGATTTTCCTCTCTTTCTTCCAGTGGTCTAGCTTATGAAAAGAATTAAGAATATGGAAATCAAGTTCATTGTGGAATCTCTTTAGTATTTCTAAATAGAGTTTCCGGAAAATAAACTGAAATTATACGAGATAGATTTTCCCATGTTGCTGAATAAGATGTTCCACCAATTTACTGAAAGAGTACTATGTCAGGAGATGGGTCAAAAATGCCAGCAATTGGATCCAGAAATGAAGTAGGAGTTAGCAGAAATGACAGTTCATTTGGTAAGTCATGACAAAATGAACAGTAACACTAATGGATAGCAGCTACCGTCCCCTAAGTTTAGATGAAGCAGCAGTAGAAGTAGATTTGTTTTAAACGTTGCAAGAGTTCGTTTTAGTTGTTAAGTGGAACGTCGCCGTTTTGGCTGACGTGGTAAGCCAGGTTTAGGAGGCCAGCGTCGTTTAAACGTGTAGAACGAGTCGGTTAGAGGCTATAAGTCAAAAATTACCCTTGTTAGTTATCTCAAGATGCGAGGTGAGCTGGCTATATGAAGCGTAACATTGGACTTTGAAAATCAATGAAAAATGTTCTAAGAGACTTCTGAAATTCTCTCTCTCTTATCTCTCTGTGTGATTCTCCAATTAAGCCTGCCAAACCGTAGCTCCAGGTCAGAGTAGGAGGATTCAGGCATCGGAAGTCGTGTCAGGGATTAGGTCCCTGGCAATTGGTATCAGAGCCTAGTTGATTCAACCTTGCTTCCAATGAAAAATGGTTCGGACTGATGAGCTTGATGCTCGTCTGTAGGAAACCAAGACCGTCGTCGTTCAGATCGGCCGAAGCCAAGAGCAGCTGACAACAACTCAACAACACTTAGTAGAAGCTGTGAAAGTGTTATCCCCAGCTTTCAGAATTTCGTCTACATTTCAGTTCTCTTTCTCGTGCATCTACCTTTTTTTTCAGATTAAAGTGCATTATGGTTCTTACGACCAATAATTTTGGGGGCTCATCATTGATGGGAGGGGACTCGAAAAAGGCAACTGTTTCGTAGGATCAGGTGTAGTACCTGAAACAGAGATAGCAGAATTAGCAAACGGAAATGTTAATTCGTTGAATATAACATCGCGACTGACATAAATACGATTGGTGCTTTTTTCAAGGCAAAGATAACCCTTGTAATCATCGGCATACCCTATAAACACACAAGTTTTTGTCTTCGCATCAAGTTTAGAAGTCGTATAAGGGCGAAGGTATGGAAAACAAGCGCAACCGAAAATGCGAAGATCAGAATAATCAGGTGCGGTGCCAAAAATTAATTCATATGGAGATTTATTTTGTGTATTTTTGCTAGGAATGCGAGTAATCAAGTAGACTGCTGTTTTAACAGCGTGAAACCAAAATTTGTTAGGTAAAGAAGCATTTTTAAGTAAGGTGACAGTTGTTTCCATTATGTGACGATGTTTCCTTTCGGCCACACCGTTTTGCTGAGGTGTGTGCGGGCATGATTTTCGATGTGTTATACCGTTAGACGAAAGATATTGCTGGAAAATATAGGATGTATATTCTCCCCCTCCATCAGTTCGTAAAATACGACTTTGATGTTGGAGGAGTTTTTCAATATGAAGCTTAAAATAGGGAAAACAGTTGCAACTTCAGATTTGTTGTGCAAAGGGAAAATCCAAGTAAATTTTGAGGGATCATCTACAAATAGAACATAGTAGCGATAACCATTTTGAGATAAAGTAGCAGCAGGACCCCATACGTCACTATGAACAAGATGTAATGGTGCGGTAGTGTGAGAGTTTGAATGAGAGTAGGGGAGACGATGCATTTTACCATATAAGCAGGAATGACATTTATTATTCATTTTTCCAGAAGTGGGAATTATTTGACGCATAACAGATTCTGATGGGTGCCCTAAACAGGCATGCCATATATCAACAGAAATTTTATTTCCTACATAAGCTTTAGGAGCATGCTGAAAATGCTGAAAAGAAAGAGATTCAATCGGGTAAAGCCCATTTTTACTCAGGCCTTGGTATAGTATTTTCCCCAAAGTGATATCCTGAATAGAGAAAGAAGTGGAGTCAAAAATAAATCTACAATTATGTTCAGTGCAAAGTTTGTGAACGGATAGTAAATTTGTGCTTAACTTAGGTACGTGTAAAGTGTTGTGTAACTTGAAATTATGAGAAGAGGTAGATAAAAGAGCAGTACCAGAATGATGGATGGGAAGAGATTCCCCATTGCCAACGGCTACATGATCATTTCCAATATAGGGATCAGACACAGTAAGATTGTTGAAATCGTGTGTCATGTGATTTGTGGCGCCGGTGTCCGAAAGCCAATAGTTTTGATAAGCCGGATTGCCACTTTGAGTTGCAGCAGTCAGAGCGGAAAGCTTATCAGTAGGCATTTTGCCTTGATAAGAGTGATCCATTCGGTGAATACAATCTAGTGCTGAGTGGTACCCTTGACCAAAAATTTGACAGACTATGTGACTACTGTTTTGATGAGGGTAACCATAACCACTGTTCCTTCATCGATAAGAGTCGGAACGCCCTCCACGGGCATAGCCAGATCGAGACTCATAGTGACCAGAATTTCTACCGGACCTGCCATGGTAACCACCACGGTTTTGTCCTCTTCCACCATAACAATTGTTTCTACCATAAAAAATATTTATTCCTCTTCCCCTAGCCGAGTTATTATTTCCAGTGGCTATAGTATTAAAGGCGGCAGCATCATTTTCAGTAACAGTAGAAGAAACTTGTGATTCCAACATCAGTTCGTGGGATTTGAGTAAAACATGCAAGTCTTCAAGAGTCAGAGGGTTCGAATTAACAGAAATGGTGGTTCTTAATGAGTTATACTCAGGTGGAAGCCACTTTAGAGCGTAGAGAACCATGTCCTCATCGTCAACAATAACCTTAACCACATTTAACTTGTCTTGAATCCCTTTCATTTTTTGCATAAATACATCAATCGAATCTGACATCTTTTTGATTGTCTGAAGCTCATTCTTAAGTTGCAGAATACTCGAGCGAGATAGGGAAGCATACTTGCGTTCGAAAGCAAGCCAGAGAGATCGTGAGGAGTTATGACCGATTACCAAGGACAGGGCAACTTGGCTCAGCGTGGCGTTCAGCTCAGTCATCAGTGCCTGATCTTGCATCTCCCATGATTGGTAGGCGGGATTTACAGTTGAATCTACTGACCCGTCGGATTTTGTCAAAAACTTCTCATGGCAGGCGATCGAACCATATGACGTAATTGGTTCCGTCTAGTTTGAAAGGAACCATGTGGACATTGGAGAGAAGATTGAGAGGGTTTGTGCCATTGTTGACAGTGGCTGATGTAGTGGATGTGAGAGCGAAGGAGGTGTTTGCCGATGTGGTGTTGTGGATCGACATCGGTGCTGTGGAGCATAAGCTCTGATACCATGTAAAGTTAATTAGGGTTTCATACCCAGAATACAGAGAACCAAGCGAAGCTGTGGAGAAGAGAATGGAGAAGATGAATTAGCATTGAATTAACCGTTGTGCACAAGAGATTCCGGCAGGGAGACCTCCGTGTACACCGTGCGTAGTGGATCAGGGATCGCACAGGAAGAGTAGGGGTGTGTGTAGGGAGAGAGTAAGTCAGTAGCAATGTCTGAGAGAGAGACAGAGGTTTGGCAGAGCTTCCGTGTATGGCAAGTGTATTCTCCTTTGTATGGAAAGGGTAACGATCTATATATACTGGAGAACATGACCGTTGTAGTGTGGTTAATGCGCCCATTAATGGCGGCTTAATTAGCTTAACCATAACGGCACGTTCGTCCGAGTATATAGGAACCGTTAGAGCACGTGGTGCGCGAGTACCGGAACCGTTACGAGGTTGACCGGGTTTGACCGGATTGACCGGGTCTAGGGAGCTCGTGCCATAGATCTCTCAAAACAGTTACTAAAGGTCGCGCGCGGGCTTGGCTCGCACGCGACAGGGCTTACTCTAGCCTCCAAACCACTAAGTCCCTACAAGTCCCGTGCAGTGGTATGCGAGGGCTCTGTCTCGCAGCCCCCACATGGATCAGCTCGGCTGGTGATCCTGTGTGTATGGAGCACAATATGGTGTGCTGGATGGTTGCCACGTGGCCAAGATCTGTCATGTCAGAAAGCAGTATCTACATTAGCCCCCTTTCTGCGCGTGAGGGCTCATAGCTGTATAGGCTTCCATGCGCGGAAACCAACATGCGCGTCGCCGCCACGCACCAATTCAAATACGGGTAAGTTCAGCCCCCGTGCGTGTCATTATGACCTAAAACCCCTAGAGTCGTGCCGTCCGACCTTTAGGGTTTTAGGCGTGACGTCAGCCCGTCCTGTGATTGCGCGATACGACGGTGACGGTTGCGATTCGACTACTGAAGGGACGCAACCCTTCATTCTTTTGGATAAATACCTTGTATCCCCATTATTGCAAAGCATCACTTCTTTCTCTTAAAGTGAATGGTACCCGGAGATTGACACGTTCCAACTGCAAGTGCACAGTCGTCGTGTGTAGTAATAAACCGGAAATCCGGGTTGTCGAACCCAAGGGACTTTGTTTAAATTAATTATTATTCTATACCTTATGTGGGCAAGTCGCAGGTTGTGTTTTTATCTAATTCTAAGAAATTAAATGCAATATTCTCAATCAACCAAGTGAAATAATTCACGATTAATAAAGAATGATTATTTGGAGGTTTTTATCAATAAGGGAAAAGCACCGGGAATTCTCTAGGTTCACTAGGTTGATCTAAGTTTATGTTTTGATTTGTAAAACAACCACGTATTATTCACTATTAATCAAGCAAGGTTGAACTTACCGAGTTACCAAGCAAATCCACTATACTTAAACTAAACTAAACCGAGTTACCAAGCCTAATTTAGGGTTAAGTATGCATTAAGATTATAATTCTACTTTAACGATCCTAGTTAACGATGCCGAGTTACCAAACATTGATACGACTAGGTGGATTATTCAATTTACCGACTAGTTATCACGGAGTTACCACGTGAAACTAATTGATTCTATCTCTACGTTAGCTACTCGCAAAGATAATAAGATTAAGAACGCAAATAATCCATAATAGTAAATAAACACGAGAGATTAAGCTAAAGCATGCATTACAATCATCAAAACATCAACTTTAGATCAAACCCTAGCTACACCAAACGAGAATTCCCAGCAAAAGGTGTTTAGCTACTCATATTCATAATCAAAACGACGATTATAATGAGTTTAAACATAAAAATCAAGAAAAACGAGAGTTTAGAATCCAAACGAATGATCCAAAAGCTCCTAAGCTCTCTCCAAGGCTTCTTGATCTCCAAAGATGTCTCTAATCTTCAAAAACTACTGAAAAAGACGACCTAAAAGCCTTAAATACGTTCCCATAATAATATTACAAAGTTTGGAAATAATACGGAAAAGCCCCAAAAAAACTGCTCTGTCCCACGACCTCTTCGCACGAAGACAGTTGTCTTCGCACGAAGAGTCTTCGTACGAAGACTTCTGCCTCTTCGTGCGAAGGCCTTATTATGTAGATACTGAGAGTGCTTTTGAGAAGAGAATGTTGCAGAGTTAAATTTTGGCTAAGTAATTGTCTTCGCACGAAGACAAATGTCTTCTCACGAAGACCTCTTGTTCCAGCCCTCTTTTTGCCTCCTTTGACTTTTCTCTTCCACTCTTTGACTTTCTTCTTCCATTCTTTCTTCCCTTGACCTTCCTTTGACTTTCTTTGACTTTCCTCTTCTGTTTGACTTTCCTTTGACTTTCCTTTGACTTTCTCCTTCCTTTTGACTTGCCTTTGAGTTCCTTGTTTCCGAAGTTCGCTTCCAAATCCCGCACGATCCTCCAAGCCCTGTTTTCCTGCGAATCACAACACGAAAACACAACCCGCGATCATATCACAATAAAAAGCTCAAAAATCTAAAGAAACGCCCGGATTTAACAAGTATTGCACATGAACTCATATTTTCACATTTACGCTCAATTTACTCAAAAGACGACAAATTCTTCATTATAAGCACGCAAAACGTAGAAATAAAAGGCATAAAATAACTCCGAAAACGGAGTTATCAACTACCCCCACACTACCTTTTGCTCGTCCCGAGCAAATCTCCCAAGTCAATTCCATCTCTCTCAAGTCAAAGCTTCTTTCACTTTTCCGCAATTCATCCAACTTTGCATACTCAACCCATTACTCATTGCATAACTTCCCCACGCCAATTGCATACTTTCACCTCACATTGCATACGAAACCATGAACTCTTGCATACTAATCCGAGTAGAACCATTCACCAACCATCCTTCCTACTAGTCGACACGACTCGATTATACACAATGCACCTATATGCAAATGCAATATTCACAATGCAAGTATTGAAATACAAAATTTTTTTCTTTTCTTTTGTGAGATTGGGCAATCTCCATTAGCTTAAACCGATTCACACGAAGCGATGAGAAATCTAGACACAAGGAATGATTTGAAATCAAATTCGTCAACATGAATTCCCCCTAGCTAGTATAGAGAACCTAACTTTACTAAGTACAAGAATGCAATACCTTTTCATGTGTGCCACAAAATAAAAGGCTACGCTAGGCTAAGCCACGTTCAAGGTCCGAGCTCCTAATCCGCTAACGGGTTTAAAATGATGAAGCTTTAGGGACAAATAGGATAAGAATCAAATACAAGTCCTAAAGCGTCACATTCTCACAAATACCATAGCTCACACACCCTCACAACAATGATGGAAACCAAGCCCGAAACTCACCATCTCCGGCCCTCGATCCCCTCACACCCCGGTACAATTACGATCTCCGCGGCTATTGTCATGAATGATGCATAAACCAAAAATCTCCCGTTTGTGAACTAGTCGCTTCTCCACTCGTTCTTCCACAACCTTTCATTCTTCCTTTATTCATCTCTCCTTTTTTTTCTCTCTTTTCTTTTTTTTTTTTTTTTCTGATTTTCTGAATTTTTTTTTTTTTCTGATTTTTTTTTTCTTTTTTTTTTTTTTTTTTTTTTTTTTTTTTTTTTTAAATCTCTCAAAATCCTGCATAATTCCTTCAATATCTTTCACGAGTGGTCTTCCAAATGCCAAGCTAACATCTAATCGTAAAGAGAGACAATATTCAAAATCAACACGTATAAATCACGAATCAATGTCTCTCCCTATCTCAATGAAATCCTCGGTGTAAATCAACAAAGCCGCTAACATAAAAGAGCATGTGTGGGGATGGAGTCGTCGCAAGCGCAATCTCGATGTCCGAAGTCAAATGTCGACACCCCCACACTCGAATGTAATCCTGTCCCCTCTCAAGTAGTCGATCAAATATCTGTCTCGTGCCTATCCAACCAAACCTCCTACACCATGATGAGTAAGATCCGGTACCTAACACGATCCACCAATTAAATTCCCCCAACCCAAGTTTTGTGTGTATTAGATGGTACACACTCACGGCTCTCCTCACTTGTGTCCATGTTGTAATGCCATGGAACACCGCCACACCGAAGTGCGCAAGCCTACTCTCACTCACCCTCGCATTCCCCTCGAAGATCACAAATGAAGTGCATGCGATATGTAAGACTCACACAAGTATAGCATGAAGTACTCCCTCATCGAACCCCCTCAACTACAACACCCTCGTGACGCACTAAAGCGGTGATTCTAACCAATCAATGCTGAAGGCCAAGAATCGTCACCCTAAGTCCAAAGGTTGTCAAAGAATCCATGGTTCAAATACGGGTTTACTAGTGGTCCTACAAGGTAAGTTCTATAAGCAGTGAGTGCTCTAATACACACCTCGCACAGCTGTTCTGTGTGCCACTACGAGGCGGGTTGGCGACTACCTAAGACGTACACAAGAACGTTCGGCTTGTTTAGCTCACACCTAGCTCAACTCTTGTAAGAAAATTAGGCACACACTTTAAATTTGAAAGAATTAAGTTCGTGTGTAAAATAGGCACGCATTCCCGTAACGAGAGTTTCTCTATACTTACTAAGGGAAACTCACATTGTCACTCTCGATCGCAATTCACGCCCTACGCCTAAAAGTCTCACACTTCTCGATTTTACCGAATTTTCAGCTTTTTTCAATTGCCCTTTCTCAAATTTTTAATTTTTTTGGTGTTTTCACATTTTTAGATTTTTTTTTTTTTTTTTTTTATACCTACACTATATGCAAGGCCAACTCAACTAACGACGCAACAATGGTGGGTTGACTCAAAAATACCAAAACGTGCAAAAAGATGAATAATAAAAAGAAAAATAAGGACATAACCAAAAATCTCTAACTACATGCAGACACTGGCGATGCAAAGACACGACATTGACTAATAAAAAGGATTCAACCACCCCCACACTAGAATGCATCGTTGTCCTCAACGATAACACGAGGACTCAACAATTCTAGCACGAGGGCACACTCCACTACTCGTCATCTTCCTCATCATCCTCATCATCTTCCTCCTCATCATCTTCTTCTTCCTCTTCCTCACTCGGCGGAACCGGATACTCAAATTCATCCTCCTGGAACCATGGATCCGCCGTCGGGACCGGTGGAACAAACTCCCCCGCCGCCTGACCACTAGACTGTATAACCCACTGGCCAACCATCTGGATTAAACCTCCCAGCTTCGCCTGATTGTCCCGAGTGTGGGCAAACTGGCGTCTTCTCTCTAGTCTATCCCGGGCCATCTCCTCTCGCAGGTGGTCGTAGGCAACCTGGTTGTCAAACCTAGAGGTGTTCATCCTCCTACCCTTGCCCTTCTTCCTCGCTGTCTCATCAAACCTATGCCACTTCCGAGCAGTAAACGCTTTCAAGTCCATATCTCTCCCTATGACTACCTCGGCAGTTTTGGCTAGGTGAGTGATCAAGCAAGTATGACCGGGGCCCAATTTGTTCGTCCTCGACACCCTCTCAAGACAGTTCTCCCAAATCAGTTTGGGGATATTAATTCTAACCCCGGTGTAAAGACAAAGAGCCCAGACAGAGAGGCGGAAAGTATAACTAGGGTTTCGTGTGATTCCCAAAACCCAGTTTTCTAACAATTCACTACACCACCTAGCCTCCGGCCTATAAAACTTCTTCTCGGCCTTCCAATGAATGACCTCCCCTTTCCCGTCCCATGGATCAACCCCCTTCGCAAAGCAAAAAGCATTTAGACGAGACCAAAGGTTCTCACTACGAAGAACCGTCTCGTACCCACAACCATCTTTCAAAGCGGGGAAACCCATGGCGAGAGCGATAGTCTCTGGCGTGAAGACTATCCACTCGTTCCTACAGTAAACAAGACGAGGGTCTTGGCTCTCACCATCCTTTGCATAACGCAAATTGAACAAAAACTCTCGCGTAATATGCGAACTCGACTGCCCTACTAGCTTAAACCAATTGGTAAGCTTCTCGCGCTCAAAAATTTCCTTAATTGCTTGAGGCATGTCCTCGTGCAATGGAAAGGCTTTCTCGGGCTGCCCGTTCTTAGTCAAATACGTATCTTTACGAGAGTCAATGTGGGCCTCGTAGGTGACGAAACGGAAACTATCATAGTATCCGGGCCCAATACTTCTCTCTTTCAAATTAGCCTTGGCCTTTCGTCGGCCTACAATGCCCGGTTTAGCCGGGAAAGGGGCATTCAAGATAGCATATTGGGGAGTAGGCGGAATCTCTAATTGAGGATCGCCCGACCCCGATGCTTCTTGCGAAGAACCCTCTCCCGTCTTTCTTTTCTTACCACCCGCCATTTAAAATTCAATTCCAAGTAAAACAAGCAATTCAACAATTGTGCACGTGAACAAGAAGTGTATACTAAACGAAACACGTAGGCACGTAACAAACAATTCCTAGGACTTTACGCAATCGCCCCCAAATACGCTTCTAAGCGCAACAAAATATAATCGGGCTTTTACTCAATGTGCCTAAGACTCGAATATGAAATTACGAGGTTTAGATAGTACCTACGCGTCCGGAGCAAGTCTTACGGACGCAAAAATTTCACAAATTTGACAAACCCGGACTGATTTTGAAGGTGCCGGAAAAATTTGTCGAAACCTTGAATTGCTTGCTGCTCCGTACTCCTGGCGTAGTCCCCGTTAGTGTTTCCTTCTCGTCCGTAAGCTGAATCAAGCCCCAACTCGTCCAATTTCTCAGTTCTTCTTCAAAACCCTAGCTCCTTCCTCCTCTGATTTCTCTCTTGTCTTGCACTCTCTCTCAAAACCACCTCTAGAATCTTGCTCCCCTCTGAATTGCGAGCAAAACCCTAGGTAGATTGTTGATTTTGGTGAAGAATCAAGGGAGGGGTGAACTTGAGTGTGGTGCGTGGCTATGGAGGAGAGCTGCTGTTTGAAGATGAAGAATGAAGAAGGAAGCGATGAACAGCTAGTTAAGCTTCAATTTCGTGCCAAAAAGTCTAAAAAGCCCCCCAAGATATAACCCACAAGCTGTTATCCGTGCTGTCCAAATCTGTCATTCTGCGCGATGTCTTCGTGCGAAGACATTTTTCTTCGTGCGAAGAGTCTTCGTACGAAGACAATTTGTCTTCGCACGAAGGTCATCTCACACAGATACTGCAACTTGTTATAAGAAGACAATTCAGAGCTTGAAATTTTTTTCTAAGTAAAATATCTTCCTACGAAGACAATTGTCTTCATACGAAGACAATGCTGAATTGTGCCAAAAACATCCTTTTTATCAATTTTTCGCGTCTTCGATCGTGCCTTTGCTTTCCGAAGGATCTCCTCGACCTCGAGACTCCCTTTTCACCTTAAAACACTCCCAAAATCCGGGGAATATTTTATTTGTCAATTTCACGCGTTCCAAGGCACGTTTTGCATTTCCGGATGCTTTTGGCCTCGTTTTACTTGCTAAAACATCCTTTTTGGCGTAACTTTCTCATCCGGACTCCGATTTGCGCGATCCACCTGTCTACAGAAAGCTCTCGACCACCCCCACACATTGGCATTGTTCAATTCTCATTTTAGTCTGTCCTTCAAAATTTCACCTCGTAATCCGTGCCGGCGTGCTAGCTTTCTCCGTTCACTAATCAAATTCTTGCGCAAATCAAGACGGGGAGTCCGGGAACATGATCTTCCCCAGGTGCGTGTGTTGAATAGATGCAGAAATGGCTTCTACCTTCAATTCCTTCACTTCGGATCCCGATACGCGTATTTAGCTGCAAATCCGGACTTTTTACTCTGTTTCGCACGCGCGCATCAAGAAGGGGGATTCGAAATAGGCCTTTCACCTCGTATTCCTGCACATACTCATTGGAAATATTAAATCCACTCTCTCGCACCTCTCAATAGAATCAAACCGAATAAAAAATTACAAAACAGTATTAAAATCTATCCTAAAGCAATAAATAGGTTGGGTTGCCTCCCAACAAGCGCTTTGTAATTTAAGGTCGACGGCCCGACCCAGTTACCTCAGAGACTTCTCAAGCTGCGGGAGTTGCATGAAGCCATTCAATGACTCCAATGAAATTCCCGTCCACGTACGGTTTCGCTCTCTGGCCATTCACCTTAAACCTGTTCCCATTTGCATCCTCTACCTCAAGAGATCCCCATGGATAAACTTCAGTAATCGTGTAGGGACCACTCCACCTAGATTTCAATTTCCCTGGGAACAGCTTTAGCCTTGCATTGAAGATCAATACTTTCTGTCCTACCTTGAAGTCTCTCGGGATGATGTGCCTGTCGTGCCACAGTTTTGTCCTCTCCTTATAGATTTTCGCACTTTCATACGCCATCAATCGAAATTCTTCAAGTTCAAGTAGCGCTTGCTTTCGTAGCTCACCCGAGAGCTTAGCGTCCAAATTGATCTTCTTCAAAGCCCAGAATGCCTTGTGCTCAAGTTCCACCGGAAGATGACACGACTTCCCAAACACTAACTGGTAGGGAGACATGCCCAAAGGAGTCTTGTAAGCAGTCCTATACGCCCATAAGCTATCGTCTAAATGCAGAGACCAATCCTTGCGTCCCGGGTTGACTGTCTTCTCCAGAATCCCTTTTATCTCTCGGTTAGAAACTTCTGCTTGCCCATTCGACTGCGGATGATAGGCCAGTGATATCTTATGCGTCTTTACCCCATATTTGCTCAAGACATTGGCAAAGACTTTATTCACAAAATGCGATCCTTCATCACTTATTATGGCTCTGGGAGTTCCAAACCTTGTAAAAATGCTCTTCCGCACGAATCTCTCTACAGTAGCTCCATCGTTTTTGGGGCAAGCCATTGCCTCCACCCACTTGGTCACATAATCCACAGCTAACAGTATATAAAGATTTCCAAGTGAAGACGGGAATGGGCCCATGAAATCGATGCCCCATACATCAAAGGGCTCTACTTCCAACACGAAATTTTGAGGCATCTCGTTTCGGTTGGAGATATTGCCGGTTCTCTGACATCGATCACATTGCTGCACAAATAGATGAGCATCTTTATGTAAAGTAGGCCAGTAAAATCCACTTTGCAATACCTTTGCCACAGTACGCGCTTTGCCAAAATGTCCTCAGCAATTCAATTCGTGGCAGTGTCTAAGAATGTCCAAAGTGTCTGGCTCAGCTACGCATCTTCTCAACACATTGTCAGCTCCCAACCTAAACAAATAAGGGTCATCCCAGAAATAGTGTCGTGCATCTGCGAAAAATTTCTTTTTCTGATGGAACGTCATGTCTTTCGGGACAATTTTGAGCGCCTTGAAATTTGCCAAATCCGCAAACCAAGGCACAGCTGCTACCACCACCATAAGTTGTTCGTCTGGAAAGTCTTCTCTAATCGGCACATCTTCTTGTTTTTCGTTATCCAGTCGTGACAAATGGTCGGCAACAACGTTCTCTACACCCTTTTTGTCCTTTATCACTATATCAAACTCTTGCATTAGTAACACCCATCGAATCAATCTAGGCTTCGCATCCTTCTTAGCAAGAAGATATTTGAGGGCTGCATGGTCCGTGAAAATAGTCACCTGAGAACCCACAAGATATGGACGAAACTTGTCCAATGCGAAGATAATAGCCAACATCTCTTTCTCCGTGGTGGCATAATTAACCTGTGCAGTGTTAAGAGTACGACTAGCATAGTAAATAACATGAGCTACCTTGTCTTTCCGCTGTCCCAGCACTGCTCCCACCGCGTAATCGCTGGCATCACACATAAGTTCGAACGGTAGAGTCCAGTCTGGAGTGGCTATAATGGGAGAACTAATCAGCTTTTTCTTGAGCAAATCAAAAGCTGTCTTGCAGTCTTCATTGAAATCAAACACGGCATCTTTCTCAAGCAAACCAGATAAAGGCTTTGTGATTTTCGAAAAGTCCTTAATGAAACGCCGATAGAAACCTGCATGTCCCAAGAAACTCCGTACCCCTTTGACAGACGTAGGGTAAGGAAGCTTCTCAATCACCTCAATCTTCGCCCGGTCTACCTCTAAACCTTTACTGGAGATCTTGTGCCCCAACACTATTCCCTCGGTCACCATGAAATGACACTTCTCCCAGTTGAGCACTAGGTTGGTGTCAATACATCTGTCCAGTACCCGAGCTAGCTGCTGGAGACAGTCTTCGAACCCATCACCATAAAGCGAAAAATCATCCATGAAGACTTCAAAATTCTGCTCCATCATATCTGAGAAGATAGACATCATGCACCTCTGAAACGTAGCTGGGGCATTGCATAGCCCGAATGGCATGCGTCTGAATGCAAACGTCCCATATGGACAAGTAAATGTTGTCTTCTCCTGGTCAGCTGGCTCAATCGCTATCTGATTATACCCATAATATCCATCCAAAAAGCAGTAGTGTTAATGGTGAGCTAGCCTATCAAGCATCTGGTCCACGAATGGGAGGGGAAAGTGATCTTTCAAAGTGGCATCATTGAGTTTGCGGTAATCCATGCATACTCTCCACCCAGTTACGGTACGTGTGGCAATTTGATCACCTTTTTCCCCTTCCACCACAGTTATACCTCCCTTCTTGGGAACACATTGTACCGGGCTAGTCCACGTGCTGTCGGAAATCGGATAGATGATACCTGCTTCCAACCATTTAAGCACCTCCTTCTTCACCACCTCCTGCATGTGAGGGTTGAGGCGGCGCTGAAATTGAACTACCGACTTCTTGTCTTCCATGAGCCTGATCTTATGCTGGCAAACTGTGGGGCTGATCCCCTTAATATCTGCTATTGTCCATCCCATAGCTGCTTTCCTCTTCTGTAGTACCTCGAGAAGCTGTTCCTCCTGTTCCCTGTCCAAACATGCAGATACAATCACAGGTAAAGTATCATTAGATCCCAAGTATAAATATTTCAAATGAACAGGTAAAGGCTTTAATTCTAAAACAGGAGCAGTAATAAGAGAAGGAGTGAGAATCTTCCTGCTTCCCTCATTAAAGAGGGGTAATGGTGGGCGCCAATGAACATCTAAAGCTTGCTCCTTCTCGCTGGAATCAAATAGAGCAAGCTCCTCATATAGTTGCTCCAACAGAATATCGTCCTCCTCGTCCAGCGTGTATGCCTCCACCCCAAAGCACTGCTCGCTCACCGCATATGCGGGAAACTTCATAGCCTCAAATACATTAAAGGCCACCTTCTCATCGTTGATCTGCATAGTCAGCTCCCCATTGGCCACATCAATGATAGTTCTCCCAGTGGCCAGGAATGGACGGCCCAAAATAAGAGGAACATCATCGTCGGCCTCCATGTCTAAGATCACAAAATCCGCTGGGAAGATGAGTCCTTCAACTCTCACTAATACATCCTCTAAAACACCCCTGGGGCGTTTTATTGTGCGATCAGCCATCTGCAAGCACATCCTGGTAGGCTTAGGATCTCCCACACCAAGTTGCTCAAAAACCGATGTAGGCATCAAATTAATACTCGCACCAAGGTCACATAATGCCCTCCCATGAAATGCGTCTCCCAATGTAACAGGAATGATGAAACCGCCCGGATCTTTCATCTTCTTTGGCAGCGCTTTTTGCACAACGGCGCTACACTCCTCATTTAGAGTCACGGTTTCAAAGTCATCCATGCGCCTCCTATTAGAAAGGAGGTCCTTGAGAAATTTGGCATATTTCGGCATTTGTGAGATGGCCTCTGCAAAAGGTATATTAATGTGCAGTTTCCTGAAGATATCCACAAACTTCTTAAAGTGCTTGGCATCCTCCTGGCTCTTCAATCTCTGCGGGTATGGCACTCGCACACTGTATTCCTCCCTAGGCTTCTGTTTCTCATCCGACTTCCTCACCGTGTCCTTTGATTGGGGACTCACGGTAGGCACGGGAATCTCTTCATCCAAAGCTTTCTCAGTGGCTTTAGTCGCCTCAGCTCGCGCGTGGCTAGGATATGGGGGATCCTCAGTAGTGATGCCACTGCGAGTTGTGATGGCGTTTAGCTGCTCGTTAGGAGTGATGGTATTTGCTGGAAGCATGCCTGGTGGAAGCTTGACATTTTGATTGGCGATCTGCCCAATCTGAGTCTCATGGCTTTTTATTGTTGCTTGTATTGAGACAATCGCGCTCTCCATCCTGTCGTGATTGGCTAGGAGCTTTCTCAATAGAGCATTTGTCTCTTGCTCTTCTTTTTGTGGAGCCTGCTGCTGTGGAGCTTGCCTCGCTTGATATGGAACATTGGGTCTCTGTCCGGGTGCATATAATCCACTGTTTGGATTGGCATAGCTGAAGTTGGGGTGATTACGATTGTTGGGATGATAGGTGTTAGGCCATTGCTGCTGTCGCATAAAATTCACATCTTCAACACTGTTATCATATCCCTGGCTTTCATCTGCTAGTAATTCACCCATGGGCTTCTGAGTTGGAGGGTGCATACCGTGAAATGCTGAAGTCATGGATTCCAACTTTTGTTCCATCGATTCAATCTTGTTGACTAAGGATGTATCCCCCGGTTTGGAGTACCTACGCGTTTCAGATCGTGTAGTCTCTCTCTTTGACGCGTTGTTCAGCAAATCTTGAGCTCGCTGTGCTCCAAGTCCCATAAAATTACCTCCAGCTAGCATATCTAACTGGTCAGCTGTCTCCTTGTCTAATGCAGTGTAGAAATAATGGAAGAGCTTGTGCCATGGCTCTCCATGATTCGGACATCTACGGAGAATTTGGCTGAACTTCCTCCATGCATCTCCCAAAGAGCTGTCTTCATCCTGAGTGAACTTTGCAATCTCTGCCATCTGCTGCGCGACTCTGGATGGTGGCAAATACTTCCTCAGAAACTCATGACAACAATCTGCCCATGTCACTATGCTACCAGCTGGCAGCTCCATAAGCCACTTCTTGGCTTTTCCAGATAAGGAGAATGGAAATAGTAAAAGCTTAACTGTTTCATCTGGAACTCGCTGATCGTGCAGGGTTGATGTGATTTGCTCAAATACCAGCAGATGGTGATTGGGGTCATCTCCTGGAGCTCCGTTGAATGCGCACTCATCACGAACCATGTTGATCATATGTTGGCGCAACTCGAAGTGTTGGGCATTGATCTGTGGCCTGACAATGGTAGGCTGATAACATGCTGGAGTAGTCCTGAAATAATCCACCATCGGGCGTTCTTCATTCTCAGCATTGTTCTGCCTGTTGTTTTCCCCATTATTACCATTGTTGTTCCCACCGATGTTCGCCACTTGTGCCCCCACACCATGACGTGGTTGTGGATTTGGGGGGGCCATGCGATCCATCCTTGCCTGCATCTCAGCCATTTGAGCTCTCACCTCCTCAGCTTCTGCGGCTCTTTGTGCAGCCTCCTCTACAGCTGCAGCTCTAGCTGCTTCCGCATCCTGCATACCTTTGCGGATCCTCTCAAACTCAGCTCTCGTTTCTTCATCCATAACTACTGAGCTTGAATTCCTCTTGTCTCTACGCTGTGCTTTTAATAAGGATTCCGGGTCTTCAAACGTTGGATACAAAGGCTCGTCTCGAGAACGGGTCATGCACCGTGTAAATCAACCTGAAATCACGAAACACGCAAAACGTAGGTGAGTAACGGATATAAACAATAAATTAAAATCCCTAAGGCTAGGAATTATAACTAATTTAGCCGAAGTCCCCGGCAACGGCGCCAAAAACTTGACACGTTCCAACTGCAAGTGCACAGTCGTCGTGTGTAGTAATAAACCGGAAATCCGGGTTGTCGAACCCAAGGGACTTTGTTTAAATTAATTATTATTCTATACCTTATGTGGGCAAGTCGCAGGTTGTGTTTTTATCTAATTCTAAGAAATTAAATGCAATATTCTCAATCAACCAAGTGAAATAATTCACGATTAATAAAGAATGATTATTTGGAGGTTTTTATCAATAAGGGAAAAGCACCGGGAATTCTCTAGGTTCACTAGGTTGATCTAAGTTTATGTTTTGATTTGTAAAACAACCACGTATTATTCACTATTAATCAAGCAAGGTTGAACTTACAGAGTTACCAAGCAAATCCACTATACTTAAACTAAACTAAACCGAGTTACCAAGCCTAATTTAGGGTTAAGTATGCATTAAGATTATAATTCTACTTTAACGATCCTAGTTAACGATGCCGAGTTACCAAACATTGATACGACTAGGTGGATTATTCAATTTACCGACTAGTTATCACGGAGTTACCACGTGAAACTAATTGATTCTATCTCTACGTTAGCTACTCGCAAAGATAATAAGATTAAGAACGCAAATAATCCATAATAGTAAATAAACACGAGAGATTAAGCTAAAGCATGCATTACAATCATCAAAACATCAACTTTAGATCAAACCCTAGCTACACCAAACGAGAATTCCCAGCAAAAGGTGTTTAGCTACTCATATTCATAATCAAAACGACGATTATAATGAGTTTAAACATAAAAATCAAGAAAAACGAGAGTTTAGAATCCAAACGAATGATCCAAAAGCTCCTAAGCTCTCTCCAAGGCTTCTTGATCTCCAAAGATGTCTCTAATCTTCAAAAACTACTGAAAAAGACGACCTAAAAGCCTTAAATACGTTCCCATAATAATATTACAAAGTTTGGAAATAATACGGAAAAGCCCCAAAAAAACTGCTCTGTCCCACGACCTCTTCGCACGAAGACAGTTGTCTTCGCACGAAGAGTCTTCGTACGAAGACTTCTGCCTCTTCGTGCGAAGGCCTTATTATGTAGATACTGAGAGTGCTTTTGAGAAGAGAATGTTGCAGAGTTAAATTTTGGCTAAGTAATTGTCTTCGCACGAAGACAAATGTCTTCTCACGAAGACCTCTTGTTCCAGCCCTCTTTTTGCCTCCTTTGACTTTTCTCTTCCACTCTTTGACTTTCTTCTTCCATTCTTTCTTCCCTTGACCTTCCTTTGACTTTCTTTGACTTTCCTCTTCTGTTTGACTTTCCTTTGACTTTCCTTTGACTTTCTCCTTCCTTTTGACTTGCCTTTGAGTTCCTTGTTTCCGAAGTTCGCTTCCAAATCCCGCACGATCCTCCAAGCCCTGTTTTCCTGCGAATCACAACACGAAAACACAACCCGCGATCATATCACAATAAAAAGCTCAAAAATCTAAAGAAACGCCCGGATTTAACAAGTATTGCACATGAACTCATATTTTCACATTTACGCTCAATTTACTCAAAAGACGACAAATTCTTCATTATAAGCACGCAAAACGTAGAAATAAAAGGCATAAAATAACTCCGAAAACGGAGTTATCAGAGATCTTCGAGAGCAGATCCAGATAATCAATCACCAGTTCAGAACTGCAAATCGTATTCTTCAATTGTGCATATCCAAGCAAGCTTCAAGGAAACAAGGTTGGCCTCGTTTACTTTTGATTTAAAATACCAGTGTTTGCCTTGAACTGCGTTGAATCTGTAAATCCATGAAATTTGTGAAGAGGCTTTGACCTTTGAACCTGCCTTGTTTTAATCTTTCAACAATGTTGGATCTTGCGACTCCCCTATTTCTGAAATCGGTACTGGAATTGTTTTGCTTTCCTTTGCATAGATCTCGAATTTCAAAATTCAAACTGATGTATGGTATTTCTCCCCCCTTTTTCTTGCCCTTTCGCAGGAATGGCCAAGACAAGAGTAACCAGACCCGTCAAGGAAGATGAAGAGATGCCCGAGCTTCCGCAGGCTCTGTGGCGAAAAGCCCCCTTTCTGGGTGGGAAAGATTTTTACCATGCGAGGGTGAAGGCGAAGAGGATGCCTGATCCTGTTCCAGTTGAGCGATTGTTGACACTGACTCGCCCAGTTAACTCAGCCTTGCTCGAGTTGGTTGGCTCCGAGGATGTAGTTCGATTGGGGATCGAGAATGGGCACTTCCCATACACTGCGATTTCTACTCAGGCGTTCGTCCAGAAATTGGACTATATGGATGAGTGGATTGACCACGTGTTGGATCATCACGCCGAGACTCTCAATGAAGCCGGCGTATACTTTGCTATCCATGCTATGAAGGGTGCTGCCGTGAAGTTGGATCAGTCCATGCTTCTAGACCTTCTGTCCCGTTACTCGCCTGCGACTCACACGTTTCATTTTGCTGAGTTCGAGGCTGCCCCCACGCTCGAGGACGTTCAAATGTTGTATGAGCTTTCCCCCATGGGCGACGTGGACCCCTTGAGTCACTTGAGGACATCTGCGGAAATGGCCTTGTACGCGCAGATGGAGGAGTGCCTAGCAGAGGTAAAGAAAGTCTCCACTCGGTGGACCACTACAAAGCCTCTTCCGAACTGGCAGCTGGTTGATACGTCTGCGAAGAATACCTGGAACAAGTGGTTGCAGTACTTCTTCCGAGACTATGCGAACAGCAGCATTACTAAGAAGCTTTTGAGCGAGAACCCGGAGGCCGAGAATTACGTAGAGGGCAAGGGTTATCATTTGACCCTTTGTGCCTTTCTCTGTGCTTGGCTGTCGAGGTATCTGATTGATGGTCACCCCCATGACGGGGTCTTCTACCATGTGCTGCCACTTGCCGTGAGGCTCGCTCTTGGCCAGAGAGTCGCACTCGGACCCTTGGTCTTGGGCACGCTATATTATAGGCTGGATCAGCTGGTTCTGGCGATGAGGGAATCGCGTGGCCGCCTCGATGTTCTGACCTTTGTCAATATCAGCTTTTTGACAATGTGGGTTTTCGAGCGCTGGCCGTCTTATGCTCCAACTCCCCTCCCACTTGATAAGTGGTGTCCCCCAGGCGAGACAGAAGCGCGCAACAGCGGAAGGGCTGCGAGATGGTTTGGAGCAAGCAACACCAAGTGTACTTGGAGTTTGATATGCGACAAACGAAAGGAGTTTACTGCCAGGCCCTATGCCACACGTGTCGAGAATGTGCGGTGGTTTCCAAAGCTATACCCTTCCAAAGGTATGGTCTTGTCAGAAGAACTTCTCTTTGAAAAGGGGCCGCATTTCCACGAGCGCTATCGTGAGTTCTTTTGTTGGTGTCTGCGAGGTTCCCTTCCTGCCCTTGCAGAGCATATTCGTGAGCTCGCGCCAAGGTTTGAAAGGCTTACAGTGGATGTTGACCCCACTCGGGTCTCTCCTCAGTTTGGTTTCGATGCGGTGGCCCCATCGATCTGGCCCCAGTCTATTATCAGAGGGTTCTACAAGCGTTTGCTAACAAAGGAGTGCAAGACGGTCCTCATGAGCAATCTTCCCTTTGAGCAGCCTGCGGGAACTCGCAAGGGTGGTTGTTCCCAGAACTGGCTCGCATACTGGGTTGCCCAGCAAACGAGGATTGAGACGGAGGCGGCGGCGCAGCCAGGAAGGGCCCCCTTGATCAAAAGAAACTCTTTTCCGTTTCGCCCCAATTGCAGTTTGAGCGAGTCTGAGTATGGCTGCTACTCGCTGTGGGACCGCGAGAACCATTTGTGCCCCGATTTCATTCTGAAGGAGCAAGTCGACGCAATCAAGAAGGGCGACACGCATGTCATCAAATATAGCAAGGCGTTTGCTGAGGTAAGCAATTTCTTTGTGTGCTTTAAGCTTTTTGATTTCCTTGCGCTGATGCTTTTTGTTCTGTACTGTTTCAGTGTCATGTGCGGAGGTTCGCAGCTGGTGATCGCTCCAAATCGCTAGTGAACACCATTGTTGCCACCAGAAGGAAAGGGGAGTCGTTCCGGCTAGCATGGAGGATGGATGCCGAGGTTGAAACAAGGGTTCGCGCAGTCATGAATACTTTTGCTGACTCGCTGATAGACAACCCTCCGGCTCCGTCTCCTCCTAGAGATGACCCGTCCCCTCCAGCGACTGCGGTGCCGAGAGTGAAAAGACCTAGGCAAAAGGGAATTACGATTTCTTCCCCTAGGAGTGCTCCAGCTTCTCCCCCAGTGAGGTCCCTTTCCATCAAGGACAAAGGCAAGGGTCGTATGCCCAGCAAAGTGCGAAAAGATCTCGCAGTTGAGACTTTCGTTCCATTCAACCAAGAGGAAGAGGAAGAGAGGCAGGAGCCCCAGGTAAGTGATGAAGAAGAAGAAAGAACAGTTGTGATGTGCGAGGAAGAGTCAGGAGGTACTTCCGTCGCATCTCCTTTCCCTTTATCATGACTTCTTTGCAGTTCTTTTCTTTGAACCAATTATGTATTCGCAGATGATGATGATGAAGCCGTTGGTGGCCTTGTGGCCAAGAGGCAAAAGAGAGATGCCCATTCTGGCATTTCAGATGATCCTATAAGCGAGGATGTTCTTGCTGAGTCCCGGAAGACAGTCGCGGAGGCTGCTGAAAGAAGAAGGCAGCGAGAGGAAGAGGAGCTCGAGCGTGTGAAACAGCGGAGCCTCGAATAGCAGCATGTTGACGACTTAGTGCGTCCAGTTGGCGAGGAAGACGAGCTTCCCGAAGAAGTGGCTCCTCATGTGGAGGAGGAAGATGAGGTTCCCGGAGAGGATGCAGCAGAGCTAGAGCAAGTCCAAGCGGACTTCGAAGAGATCGCAGGTGGCAATAAAGGTGAGATCTTCAATCTCGCAGTTACTTATAGAGATGTAATTGTGGGTGCGTTAAAGCACGGTGTGTCAAAGCCTGACATTCGCCGTTGGTTGGTAAGCAAATGCGGAGAACCCTCAGGTAATTATTTTGAGTGATATGCACATACTAGGCTGTAGCCACTTGAGGCAAAATCATGACTGGTTCACTCGCATCCCAGGTCATGCTTCTCTTAAAGATTTGCTTAGTGAGGACACACTGATAGGGCACGGTTCCACGTCCCTAGTGTACGATGAGGATACCTCAATCCCACCTTCGCGTGGAGGTGCTTATTCTTAGCTTTAGTAAAGGTAGCGAAATAACTCATAACACAAGTTACCTCACATTATCGCATTTGGTATTGCAGGTCATGCTGAGGAACCTGAGCTGGAGCAGAGAAGTCAACCTTCTGCATCCCATGTTCCAATTCCGAGCTCCCATACCGAGAAGCTCGTCGCAGCTGCTGGGCACATAAGCGAGCCTCCCGAAGATGTCATCGAACTTTCCGATGATGTCGAAGCTGATGCTTGTGCCGATGGACGAAGGTGTCCGTACCGGTGGTGAGGAAGAAAGGACAAGTGATGCTAATGTTTTCGCATCTGGGAGTGTCCTCCGCCCAGCGACTTCGGCTGTCCCTTCGCCTCCGGCGATGACTGAGCCAGAAGCACCTATTCCTGCGTGGAGCATTTGGGGCTCGCAGGTTGGGAATGCAGTCGCAGCTGGTGCGGCCTACATTCTTCCTCCTGACTATGAGAGGTTGGAGCTCGCAGCTGATAGGAGAGCCATGGAGCGAGGGCAGTCTTCGAACAACCCGGTGGCCCGCATCCCTTCTCTTCCTGAAATTCTGGAAGGCACTGGTAAGTAAAGATTTACCGTTCGCACGTCGCATTATTTTCTTGCAAGTTTTTACATTATAACTCATTTTTGATGTCTCAGGTTTGAAGCAAACCGATGTAGACTGGGTGGTTCGAATGCGTCTCAGATACCCCCGATCGTTTGTGAGATCTTTGGAGATCGGACCTTTTGACAGGAGGCTATTCCTTACTGAAACCATCTGGATACTGGAGCAGCTGTCTGCGGCTACACCTGCGACCATTTCGGCCCAGAGTGCTGAATTGCTGTGTGGCAGGTGCCAAAATTTCCTGTTCAAAGTCCAAGGCAGACTTGGTTTCAAATTCCTCAAGGACAGAGTCACACTGATTCGCGCAGCTGTAACTTTGAAACTCGGTCACCAGAATCTCGCAGCTGAGATGCAGAAGGTGGAGCAGCAAAAGCAAAAGGTTGATGAAGCTTTGAAGCTGTATCACGAAATGAATGCCAAGTGCGAGCTACTGAAGCAAGAAGTGAAACAAGTGGAGAAGCTGAGCGAGCAGTTCGAGCCCCAAGACTCCTTAATCAAGAATTTGTTTTGACTTTTCGAATTTTGAAAAGAAAACAGGAAAATGGCTTAGACATTAATGTAATGTTTTGAAACATTAATGTAATGTTGCTAGGGTTTCTCCCCCATCTTTTTTAACAACAAACAATGAGTTTGCCCGTTTTGCCCTTTTCGGGATTTGATTGGACATTTCTGTGCATATCCAATTATGACATCAGCAATTGATTCTCTGCTTGATTTTCGCGCTAATTTCTCGGCAGATAAGCACGCTTCCGTTGGGAAGTCCATCCGAATCATGACTATCCGTCATTTATTAGGATACGCAACTGAATCGTCGTAGCCTTTAGTAGGGTAATTGATTGTTACCGCTTTTCAAGGCGTAAGTGATTGAACTTACCCTCTTTTTGAATTTTGCTGACTCATCTTAGGCAACCGAAGAGTCTCCACAGGGTCTATATAAACCCTGTCTTTGCCATTTGGGTTCTTCATCCCAAACATGTGCTTTGCCGTGAGTCCTTACGACTGCTGGCTTCAACGCTTGTTTTTCGTTGATTCATGGCAACTTCAAGTTTTGAATCCTGAGTTTGCGCTTTGTGCTATAGAAATAGTTTCCAAGATCCACTTTATGAGGCTCATTGCTGTTTATAACCATCATAAAGAGGATGCAGATAATATCTCATGTGTGTTCGAAGAAATTTCTTCGTGTATTATGTGTGCAGGTCATGTTTCCGGCCGCCTCGTGGCAAGGTGCAGCGCCGAAGTGACCGTGCTACCGTCTCGTAATGAACGGCGGGATTCTCCTCCAGCATCCCTGGAGGAGGGTTTCTTGCCTCTTCGTTCTTGAACTCAGGGTTGCGAACCGCTGTGTTCATCCCCGTCTACAAGGAACCCTTGCCCTTTGGAGCTTCTGCTTGCAGTTTGATCGCTGGAACCGGTGGTTCCTTGGGCAAATGTAATGGGGAGCATATCTGACAACGGTCTTGTCGGATAGTAGGATGTCGAGCGTACGGCTTCATGTGGCTCTTTTTAGAGCAAGGTCCCCCTTGCTACAGATGTTCACCCGCAGATCTGGTCATTGTGTAGCCGGCGTTTGAAGCCAGGGGGGTTCATTCTTTGCAGTCCAGGTTTCCGTACCGTGTCTCTGCTGGCTTATCAGCCATTTTTCGAATGTATTGTAAGCCATGTTGGCTGCGTAGTTAGATTCGAGCTTTTCGCTTGTAAGCTGTTATCTAGATAGATAAATTGTAAGTCATTTGACTCATAATGATACATAACTTTTGTATTATCTGCCCTCTTTGCAACAAAATACAATTTCGCATGCGTTTCGGCTTGTTTTGCCTTGCATAATGTCATGTAATGATTTCACATATGCGATGTCAATTCGCAGATGTTTCGCTAGATCATTCGAGATCGTAATTTCGCAGCTGTGCCATCTTGACGGATGGGCTTGTAGTTGGTCGTTGTAAATCATATGAGATCATGTTCACAACTTTGCTATCGTAACAGATAGTTTTTAACAGATCAATTAAGATCGTTGAGTGGTGCGAATTGCTATCATAGAAGATAGGCTTAATTAGAGAATTGCTTGAGATCGTTTCTCGCATAAATTGCTATCGCAGCAGATAGACCTTTAGAAGATCCAATAAGATGATTCTGAACTTACGTTGCCACCGTAACAGACGGGCTTGGGTGATCAACTAAAATCACTTTGCGTATAAATTGCTATCGTAACAGATAGGCTTGAGAAGATCATATAAGATCGCATTTGTATAAACCGTTATCGTGAGAGATAGGCTTTAGATGATCGATTGAGATCGTTTTTGTATTTCGCTGCTATCGTAAGAGATAGGCTTTGGATGATCACTTAAGATCGCATTTGCATTGGCTGCCATCGTAAGAGATAGGCTTTAGATGATCAATTAAGATCGTATTCGTGTTGACTGCTATCGTGAGAGATAGGCTTTGATGATCACTTAAGATCGCATTTGCATTGGCTGCCATCGTAAGAGATAGGCTTTAGATGATCAATTAAGATCGTATTCATGTTGACTGCTATCGTGAGAGATAGGCTTTGATGATCACTTAAGATCGCATTTGCGCTTGACTGCTATCGTAAGAGATAGGCTTTAGATGATCACTTAAGATCGTGTTTGTATTGGCTGCTATCGTAAGAGATAGGCTTTAGATGATCACTTAAGATCGCGTTTGTATTGGCTGCTATCGTAAGAGATAGGCTTTAGATGATCACTTAAGATCGTATTTGTATTGGCTGCTATCGTAAGAGATAGGCTTTAGATGATCAATTAAGATCGCGTTTGTATTGGCTGCTATCGTAAGAGATAGGCTTTAGATGATCACTTAAGATCGTATTTGTATTGGCTGCTATCGTAAGAGATAGGCTTTAGATGATCAATTAAGATCGCGTTTGTATTTGCTGCTATCGTAAGAGATAGGCTTTGATGATCACTTAGGATCGCGTTTGTATTTGCTGCTATCGTAAGAGATAGGCTTTAGATGATCACTTAAGATCGTATTTGTATAAATTGCTATTGCAGCGAATAAATCATTGTTAACAGTAATAAGAAATTAAATAGAGCAATATAAACGGCTAGAAATATGAACTTCTCATTTGGGAGAATTCTTTTATTATAACGCTCTCATATGGGAGAGATAGGATTACAATCTTCTCATATGGGAGAGGAGATTGCGTCGATCATAGCCACATGAGACATTAAGCAACGTTATCATAAAACGTATGAAATAAGAGAAGTCAGGGATAGTACTTCTTGATCCAGCGCATGTTGACTGAGCTTGGAGTTGAGGTTGTGCCGTGCAACCTTCGTATGCTGCAGTAGCCACTATCGAAGACTTCTGTGACTTCGAAGGGTCCTTCCCAATTAGCTGCGAACTTTGGGTGAGTTGCTTCTCGCATGCAGTGGTCAGATGCGCGCAAGACCAGGTCGCCAACTGCGAAATCCCGTCGCTGGACTGTCTTGTTGTAGGCGCGAGCGATTCTTTCTTGGTACCGCTTGTTAGTCCTTTTGGCTTGTTCTCGCTTTTCTTCCAGCAAGACTAAGTCATGATCGCGTTGATTTTCATAGAGTGCATGGAAGGCCAGCCTTGCCGAATTGACTCTGACCTCCGCAGGTACTACAGCTTCGGCCCCATAACATAGTAGAAATGGCGAGGCCCCTGTGGGTGTCCTTGGAGAAGTTCTGTAGGCCCACAGAGCTATGTTAAGGGAGTCGGCCCACTTCTTGTGGTCATCTGCGACCATCTTGCTCAGAATTCTCAACAGCGTTTTGTTAGTCGCTTCGGCTTGTCCGTTTCCCTTTGGATAATAGGGGGTAGAGCATATCTGCCTGATATTGTACTCCGCGAGCTTCGTAGCTACCTGGCGATTAACAAAAGGAGTACCGTTATCTGAAAGAATGGTATTTGGGATTCCGAACCTGCATACGATGTTTTACTGGATGAAGTTGACCACAGCCAGCGCGTTTGCCGTCTTCAGTGGTATTGCTTCCACCCATTTGGTGAACAGCTCGGTTGCGGTGAGAATGAAATGGTTCTCATGTGACGGTGGTCGGATGGGGCCGATGAAGTCCAAAGCCCATGTGTGAAATGGCCATGGCGTCCCTAATGCATGTAGATCCACGGCGGGAGCGTGCACTAGGTTCCCTTTGAATTGGCATTCTTGGCAGCGTCGCACCTTGGTGCGGCAATCGACTTCCATCGTGGGCCAGAAGTATCCGATTGAGAGGAGCTGTCTGCATAATTTCGCACCTCCCTGGTGTTCCACCTGATGAGAAAGGTCCATGACTTCTTGTGCTTCCCTGCCGTCTAGGCATCGCAGCAAGTTGCCCTCGTGACCTTTTCGCCAAAGTAGGTTTTCCTGAACCACATATCGAGACGCTTTTCTCTTCAATTTGTCGGCTTCTTTTCTCGATTCGGGTACAGTGCCCTGGGTGAGGAATTCAAACAATGGCTTCCTCCAGTCTGTGTCGTCATCGGTTAGAGCGACGAGTAGAGAATCTTTGATTAGTGCGCAACTTTCGCACTTCCCTTGTATCAGGGCTGCAGCTGTTGACATGCCTGGCCAATGAATGCCATATCTCTGAGCTTTCCTGTAGATTGACACCTCGCTTTCTCCGCAAGCGTGTTGGTGAATCTTTTCTAACAGCTGTTGTCCCTCTTGCTCGGAGACACATCGCATGAGTATTCCTCCAGGACCCTTGTAGTAAAGGGTGTTGTCGTGGATGCAGTATCCTTTCGTGAGTGCCCAGCTTTCGCTGCTGGTGCCTTTCGCAATAGCTTGCAGGATTGCTTTTCGCCAGTCTGCGTCATCCATGTGTTCGTCGTCGCACGCATCTTCTGTTAATGCCGACGATGTTCGCACTTCGATGGAAATCCTTGCGGGGCATTTGTCTATGCTGACCTTAGATCCCAGAGTTGCCAAGGCGTCTGCATGCCTGTTGTCCGCTCGGGGCTTGTGCTCGTATTTCACGTCGCAGAATTGCTGCATCAGCTTTTGCACTAGGGTGCGGTATGACAGGAGGTTGATCTCCTTTAAACCATATTCGCCCGAGGCTTGCTTAACAATCAGTTTGGAATCTCCCATGACCGTTAAGTTGCTCACTTCCAAAGCTTTCGCCGCACGGAGCCCCGCGATAAGAGCCTCGTATTCCGCCTCGTTGTTCGTGACTGCGAAGTTGAGTTTTGCGGACATCTGTATGACTTCCCCGTCTGGCTTTGTCAAGACTATCCCAATGCCTCCGCCTTTTCTGGTTGACGAACCGTCGAAGTGGAGGGTCCAATAGGGCACGTCGATCGCGTAGATTTCAGGGCCTTCGAGCTCTTCCTCGATCACGGGTTCGTGGCTGTTGTCGGGAAATTGTGCCAACAGATCTGCTACCGCCTGCGACTTGATCGCTCTTGGTTTTACGCATGTGATATCGTATTGAGAGATGGTCATGTACCATTTCGCCAATCTCCCGCCCGGAGTAGTGTGAGTTAGCCGGTATCTTATGGGGTCGCTTTTGGTGACCACCACTACTTTGTGCGATGCAAAATAGTGTCTCAACTTCTCTATCACAAAGAATAAAGCAAGGCAATGACGTTCGATGTCTGTGTACCTTGATTCAGCAGGCTGCACAATGCGGGAGATGTAATAGATGGGCCTCTCTTGGTGATGCTCGTGTCCAGACCCGGCATCTCATCATATTCCCATGCGAACACGTCTTTGTATTCAGTTAGGAGCTGCAGCAGTCCTTGTTCCTCTTCGCTTGTGAGGTCCGCACTCAGGAAGACTGGCCTTTTCTTTTCCTCGTTCGGGCTGAGGAACACTTCCTTTAGCTCTTGCTTTTGTGGTCTTGGCCTGTATTCCATGCATTCGGGCGCTTCTTTGAGTTTCTCGTCTGGAGTGCCCTGTGTTGGCTCTTCTGTCGGCGCAACTTGCTCGATTTGATTGATTTGCCCAGGGACATCCCCATGCCCGTGTGAGGACGTCCCCGCGCACCTTCATATGCGATAGCATTTCTTCCCGTTGGCGTAGAAGCTCTCTATCTCCTTACCCTCGGGGTCATGCTTTGCAATCCTCTTCAGAGTGTACACATTCCTCCGATGATATGCGATACGCGGCGCCTCTTCGCGTGTAGGCGGCTTTTCCTTGGCATCTTCCCTTGTCACCATCACGCCCGCAGGTGACTGGTCCTTGATTTCCTCCCAGAGAGGCAAAGGAGTAGGGTTGAATGGTCCGGGTGTTTGCTCGTCCGCCATCTCGGTGAACCACACCGCCTCGCTGAGATGTGCTTCGTCCAAGTTGAACGGGTTAGTTGAGGCCGGTACCTCGACAATCCTGTCGTTCCAGATAGCTTTCATCACCTGGTGAGCCGTCGAAGGGACTGCGTCGAAGCGATGAATCCAGGCTCGACCGATGATCATGTGATATGTGGTGTTCGCGTCTATGACATAGAACTTCGCCGAGCACTTGATTTTACCAATCTGAACGCCTAGGCGGATCCATCCGATCGTCATTCTAGAATCACTTCCGAATCCCACCAATGGAGATGGACGCTTGACTACCTTGTGCTCGGGGATCCCTGCTAGCTTTAGTGTGTGGAGTGGAACAACATTGACCGCTGCTCCTCCATCGACGAATGCTCGCTTGAATTCGACGCCGTTGATGATGGCGGTCACGTACAGGGGCCTCTGGTGGCTCGCATCTGTCTTCTTGTCGCTGGCAGAAAAGGTCATAATCTTTTCTGTGGAACGGGACGCCCTGATGACTTTCCCGTTGGAGACCACGAGGTCCTCCTCGTAGTCCTCCGCTATCCTTAAGATTGCTTTTGTCATATCCGTTCGGCACTTTTCAAAGAGAAGTTCTTCTCGTTGAAGAATTTGTTGAAGCCGTGCGACCCTTTCATGCGGTCGGCACGCTCATCCTCCGTGTCCATGCTGTAGTCTTCATCTTCATGGACTTCAGCAATGATGGGTAGACCATCCTCTGCGACTTCTTCCAAGTCCACTATCGAGATCATGGCGACCTCTTTGCCCTTTGAGCTCGAATCTGTATGGGCAGGCAGCGGGTTGTTGCGCACATCCTTCCGGTGGTCGCTGACGATGAGTTCGCCGTTCTTCATCTTCTGATCGAACGCGAATCTGAGCTTCTTGCACTCGGCCGTGGGGTGCATGACCTTGCCGTGGTATTCGCACCACTTAGGGTCTCTCGTCATCTCCTTGGAGGGTGCTTTCTCGAGCGGTGGCAGGACGCCGTCCTTGCGCCACTGTCTGCAGAGATCGCTCGCTTCCTCCACCGAGCATGGCAGAGGCGGTGCGTCGAAGTTTGCAACTTTTGCTTGCTTCTGGGGCGAAACTGTATTGACCTCAGCTTCGCGTCCCCGCTTGTAGCCAAATCTGCCGATCTTGTAGGTGGTGCCGCTCGCAGGTCGTTCTGGAGCGCTCTTCTTTCTCTGTCTCTCGACAATGGGCTCGATGTTCATCGTGCATTCGATGAGCTTTGAAAACGTAGGTGTTTGCAAATTGATTAGCATGCCTTTGTATTCATCTCGCATGCACTGCAGGCATATCTCTACGAGTCGGCTTTCGAGCATTGGATCCTTGCACTCCAAGGATTTCGCTCTGAATTTCTTGATGAAAGTGATTCCATCTTCCTCGCGTTTCTGATACATCCGCGAGAGATGGATCATCGTCACCTTTTCTTCCATCTGGAAGAACTTGGTATAGAACTTCTGGACCATGTCGTCCCAAGTCTTCATAGATCCGGCCTCCAATGTTCGGTACCATTTGTATGCTACATTCCCAAGAGATTTTGGGAATTCTCGCATCAGCAGCTTGGGATCGGCTCCGTATGGACCCATGACATCAATGAAACGCATGACATGCTCATGAGCGTTTCCATTGACGTCCTCGAACTTATCCCATTTGGGAGCCTTGTACCCCGCCGGGTTAGGCATGAGATAGATCTCTCGTGGAATTGGTGGATCGTTGTCTAGCTTCGGGATGATGGTATCCGCGAACGACTGATGAGCCAGGATGGAGTCCACGCGCTTCTGCAAAGACGTCATGCATTCTGGAATGCTCCCCTCGGTAGCTGGCGGAGGGGTTGCCGTAGGTGGTGGCGACACATATGCCGCCAGAGGATTGGGAGCATATTGACTACCCGCGTTTCCCCAGATTGTCGCTGGTGGAGGCAGAGTGTACTGCAGAGCTGGGTTGGACGCCAAAGCCGGGGGCTGAGAGGCGTGAGCAGCAGGGGGCAGCATTTGTGCCGTTGACCCTTGGACCGAAGGCAGCTGCGTGGCTGACGGTGGAGTTTGCAGATGAGGGTTGGGAGGCGTGGCTGACACTCCCAATCCTGGAGCGGTAGGGGTTCCTCCTCCCTGAGGGATAGCGGTGGCTGGTGGAGGATTTGGCGCAAGGGTGCCCAGAACGGCCAAGATCCATTCTAACTGCGCAGACTGAGACTTGAGAGCTTTTGCCTGACTTTGGACAGTGGCGTCCAAAGACTCTAAAGTTGGTGCCTCGCCGGGAGTCGTCGGAGTACGGCGGGCCTCGTCTCCCGAGGGAGTTTCGGTGGAAGGCGATCGGTTGCTGACATCGTCCTCCTGAGACATGGTTGCTTTTGCTGGTAAGTTCAAGTCGGGTTCACCAAAATGTGCACAAGAGATTCCGGCAGGGAGACCTCCGTGTACACCGTGCGTAGTGGATCAGGGATCGCACAGGAAGAGTAGGGGTGTGTGTAGGGAGAGAGTAAGTCAGTAGCAATGTCTGAGAGAGAGACAGAGGTTTGGCAGAGCTTCCGCGTATGGCAAGTGTGTTCTCCTTTGTATGGAAAGGGTAACGATCTATATATACTGGAGAACATGACCGTTGTAGTGTGGTTAATGCGCCCATTAATGGCAGCTTAATTAGCTTAACCATAACGGCACGTTCGTCCGAGTATATAGGAACCGTTAGAGCACGTGGTGCCCGAGTACCGGAACCGTTACGAGGTTGACCGGGTTTGACCGGATTGACCGGGTCTAGGGAGCTCGTGCCATAGATCTCTCAAAACAGTTACTAAAGGTCGCGCGCGGGCTTGGCTCGCACGCGACAGGGCTTACTCTAGCCTCCAAACCACTAAGTCCCTACAAGTCCCGTGCAGTGGTATGCGAGGGCTCTGTCTCGCAGCCCCCACATGGATCAGCTCGGCTGGTGATCCTGTGTGTATGGAGCACAATATGGTGTGCTGGATGGTTGCCACGTGGCCAAGATCTGTCATGTCAGAAAGCAGTATCTACAACCGTGTATCAATTGGTAAAGTACAATGAATATAAATATTATGCTGACTATACTAAGGACCGTTGGATCAGTCAAAGAGATCCAATGGTTGAGTTTAATTGTCCGTTGCTATTTGCAGTGAATCCCCTGAAGAATATGTGGGTCTTCTGATTTGGTCCTTCGGCATTGTTGAGTTTAGTATGGCAGTGCGCTTTTAGCCCAACAGTGAGTTGGACTGGTTTTCGTTGGTTTGTTGGTCTTCAGCATCTCTTCTTATAGTTTTTAGGGCTCGGTCGATTCATTTACTCTATAGAGTAACTTTACAGATAGATTTTCACAATGACAACTTTGCCCTTTAGCAAAGGGACACATCTTTAGTAACGGAATCTTCCATAAAAAAGTAACAATGTTGGTTTACCATTTGCAATAAGCCACTATAATTGCAAATGGGGAGTGCAATCAGTCAATAAAAAAAATTGGGGATTTCAATCAGCCAATTATGACAAATTGGAGGTATGCAATCAGCAATTAAGCCATACGTCAATGTGAAACTGGGAACGAAATTTGATCATCAAATTCAAACCCGACGAAGGTATTTTCATAAAGTGTACATCGTCTATGATACAATCGCATCACATTGGTTGAAATAATGCCCTTCGAGTATGTTGATTTTGCGATGAAATCTCGTTCCCAGTTTCATTGAGGGTTGCAATGCGATAATTTAGGCAAACTGGAAATATGCATTAAGTAATGAAGCCTAATTAAATATAACATCAAGGGCAATGTAGTCATTTCGAAATTTTTTGTGCGGTAAAAAGTAGTAGTATATCTCGTACGGTAATTATCAGCTCCCTTTCATTTTCTTTTTAAAAGGAACAGATCACCGGTTCCAAAACCCTAATTTCATCGTCGTCTTCTTCTTTATCGATGGAGACTTATCTCAGAAGACATAGATATCTACTGCGATCTGCGTGTAAGTCTACTGCCATCTCCAATAACCGCAATTTCGCTGAAGAAAGGAAGAGAAAAAGAAGAGGAACGCCAACAAAAACTACATCAGTGTTATTACCAGACGATGTGGTGATGGAGATCCTTCTCAGACTCCCCGTCAAATCACTGGCACGGTTCTATTCTGTCTGCAAACACTGGTACGACCTAATCCAATCTCCTCATTTCATCGCCGCGCACTATAAAATCGCCTCCTTGAAGAAGAAAGTCTCAATCTACTACTGTGAGGACACAGTCTCCCTCCGGTTCTTCAATGTCCCGGTGGAATTGACTGTTCCTGATCATTGCAAACCAATACTCGTGGGTTGTTATAATGGATTAGTTTGCTTATGTCTCTCATATCTTACTCACCACAAGTTTCTTCTATGGAACCCTGCCACCACCCAATCCAGGATCATCACTACCACAGGCCGAACCCGTAAAGAACATTTTGAGTATTATTCAGGGCTTTGCTTTGATTCAGTAGCGAATACTCACAAGATCGTAAGAATTAGATTCTCTTTTGAGGATAATGCAAAGTTTGCGAATATGACTATACCAAAAGGAACGGTTTACGTAATTGCCAATTTATACACGTTGAAGGATGATTCCTGGAAGATGAAAAAGTTGTTTGCCCCGTGTCGGTTTCCCAATGGAGGGATTATGAGTGAGGTAACACATTTGATGAGATTCATGTGCTGGATGGTGGAAGCTGACGACGATGAAGATGACAAGTATATTCTCTGTTTAGATATGGTGGATGTGGAGTTCAAGCTTATTGAGTTGCCATGTGCTGATCACATTGTATCCAACACGGAACTGGTTGACTACAAAGGATCTATTGCTATGTTTGTTTGGGAGTACTCTAGTGCCCAAAACAGCTGCATTGATATGTGGGTGTTGAATGATTGCGGTACCACCAATCAGTCATGGTGTAAACAACTTACTTTGAGGCCGCCAATGCGCAATGTTGACCCTCTAGGGTTTTTCACCAATGGGGCCGTTGATTTTGTGATTCTGTATCGTCCTAATGAGTGCCTCTTGTGGGATGAAGATTCTGGGGAGACCAGCGATGTGGTTTTGGAGAACTATTGGGACGGTCCATCTTTCGTTTACATTGAGAGTCTTGCTTCAGTGTATTGATCGGTCTTCATGTGTTCATGGTACAAGTTAGAGAATGGTTGTGCCATAACTTATACATTGGTTATGATTTTGCAATTTTATTCGTAATTACATGTTTCTCTGTTAGAACTTGGGAGCAATTTTACACTTTTGCAAATTTTATTTCAAGCATGATTGTCTCTTGTGGGGATAAATTAATATCTCTATCAACTACATAGGCCTCCATATAGAGGAAACAATATAGTATTCACTCGTTTCCGTATGTGCAATTCATTTCCAGGTATGTTCCTGCATTTATCCTCACATAGAAACAGCGCAAGAAGTGACTCCATTGAGTATCTTTTATATTGGTGTGCGATGCACAATCGGCTCAATCCACTAACAGTAATTGCTGTTTCTTCTGTTTCCCCTTCTGGTCTTCATATGTTCATGTCATGCTAAGTGTTCACAATTTTGCAATTTTCATATCAAGTTAGATCTTCATCTGTTAGGACTTTAGTGGAGGAGAAAGCATGACCATCTCTTGTGATGAAGAATTTATAGTTCTGTCAAACTATGTATGCCCTCCCATATTAGAGGATTACAAACCAGTGTTACCACAATTCACTCATACCCCCGCGAATTGCGAATTGGATCGCACGTTCCGAAACGTGAAACACCAGCGATCCAGATCGCTTAATTTGGCGATCCCTGTTTTGTTCACTACTTTCACCTGAAGTATCTATGTAGAAAGGAAAATTAAATTTGGAAATGTTAAGTTACATCTACTTTTAGAGTATTGACTTTTAAAATATTGTATAAATTGAGCAGTTATATACTTCATGATTTGTAGAACCTGATAAAACTCCTATAAAGGTATCCAAATAAGCCTACCCTTGGCGTACCGAATTCCATAGGGCATGGCGTTCCGCGATCTCGTTCCCGTTCCACGAACCGGAACGATCCGCGTTCCTGGTAACTTAGTTACAAACAATCCCTCAAGTACTCATTTTCTTTTGTTTCCATGAATTTTCTTGAACAATATGTTTGTTCACACGGAAAAGTACAATGGCCTTACTATTGGCATTAGGATATGTCTGGTTCATTCTGCCAATGTTGGGGATCAATGAGAATGAACATTATAAGGTTTACAACCCTTAGATAGCCTCTCAACTACTTGTCCACTAGATAGCTACCTTGTTCTTGTATTCTTGGAAACGACATGGTGGACACATCCTCTCCGACTTGATAGGCCACTTGAACTGTATCACTTAGGGTAAAAGACATATTTCTTAAAGGAATTTGTGATTGTAGCCCATTCATTGCATCTTCGTTCCATTCAAATTCACATAGCCAAGTTTTCAGATTGTTAAGGATCCATAGTCAATGGGATTTCATAGCTAAACTATAACCTGTATTGGTGGTTGCTGCAACCTAAGCTCATTGAAATCAGGAGCTGGAGTTACAAGGTTTAGAGCTTGATTTCCTGAACTTTGTTGAAGCAAGGTTTGCAAATAACTTTAACCCCGATGAGTCTATCTACTCAACTTGAAAACCTGTCTTAAAAAACCCTTTTATTCTTTTACTTGGATGAATTTAGGAACATGAGAGGTTGGATACGCTGAAAAATTAATACTACTTTTAGTTTAACTTTAGGAAGTACTGGAAAATTCCTTCTCTTACAATGTATCAAGTTGCTGCGATGGGATTCATCCAAGCCATGACCTCATGCAGGCTTCTTTTTATTATGATTCTGGTCTTCCCTACATGTATGAAGGTTCATGGCGTTCATCGAGCTATGTGTCCCCTGGTCGCCCACAATAAAATGAACCAACAAAACACATAATAGAGAAAATGGATATAGGGTAATCAAACAGAAGGAAATTTGTATCTCAACTATTAAGTAAGATGGTGGTCGTAGTACTATCAGGTAAGATGATCCAAGGTAATTTGGTAACCTTGTATGGGGGCTGGTTTTCTAGTACAAGAGTAGGCAGGATTAGGGACTGAATATTTGAAACTTTCACAAAGCGCCCTACGTCAGTGTGTGAGCGATTTACACCAACAATATTGTCTTTGTGGAGAAGGAGGAATGATAGAAAATTTAACGGACACAACAAAGATGGGGGGGGGGGGGGGTGAAATAGCAAGCTTCGGTATAATTATATACAGTGGTTCAAGGAAGCGAATGTGGGGGGACTTTTTGGGGATTCACCACGGGCCGCAGCTAAAGAAGGTCAAAGTTGGAAACCTCCTGCAAACGGTGTGTTCATGATTAACAGCTGAAGAAGGTCAAACTTTTTGGGGATTCACTACCGTCCGCAGCTGAAGAGTGTGTGAATTGGTATAGTTAGACCTCCAAAAAAAATAGTATTTCTCCTAAAAAAAATGGTATTATTTTGTCAGGGGCCTGATTGAAGAGTCTTTTTTGTGCTCTCCTAATTGGAACCGGAGCTGAGACCAGAACCAAACCTGACATATTTATTTCTACTAGTTATAAGTACGTGCTTTGCCTGTTGATATATATATTTATTACAATATTTACAATTAAATTGTGTTATTTAAGAATCATGTGGTTCTACCTAGGACTGCAACTCGGGCGGGTTTGACGGGTTGGCACCCTTGTCCAAGCCCGAGCCCGAGTTCTGTCATGGCTGCCCGAGTCCAGCCCGACCCGAGTTAAGAGTATTGTCAACCCGTCCGAGCCCAAATTCGTGTAGATCAGTTCGGGTTGAATTCGGGCTAGTACATTAAACTTAATATCTTCTAAAAAACACACGACAATAATAAATTGTTGGCAAAAAAACAAATCGACTATTTCATGAATAAAACAATGATTAAAAACACCGCTAATAATTTAAAGAAAATATCATATTCATGTTCGATATTCTACATAATTCTTTCAAATTATAATATTTATACGTAATGGTCATGCAAATCGGGCAATTCGGGTTAGCCCGTCGTTCGATATTTGTGCCCAAGCCCGACCCTAATTGCAATTCGGGCTGAGAATTTCTGTCCAAACCCGTCCAAATTACCTAAATTATGTGTCCGAGCCCTTTTTAAGTTCGGGCTGGGCTCAAAACTAGTTGGAAGCACAAAACATAATCTCGGTGTGGGACAAACAATAATTCTCAACCGCCTCCGCATGCATCTAGGATCAGATTCAACATGATCAGAATAGAAGCATAAGCAGGCTCTGATACCCTGTTAAGGGTGAGTTTGGGAATGCTTCTACTGCTTGCACAGCTGCTTTCCGACAGCAAAAGCAGTTTTAGGCACAGCTGCTTTCCGACAGCAAAAGTAGCTTTAGTGTGTTTGGTAAAAATAAAATTTCTATTTTTCCGGACAGTTTCTGCTGTCCCACAACAGTTTTCAGGAAGCAAGGGGGGAGATGCTTTTCCAGAAAGTGCTTTTTTATTTATACTTTTACAACAAATTTTAACCTCATAATTTTTTAAAATATCAATAGTTATCTTTTCAGAAATGACACGTGTTATATATTTTTGTCATTGTACTCTGTCACAGCAGTTTTACAGTTGATTTTACCAAACATAAAATTAGTATATCAATATTTTACAGCAACTTTTACGTAATAATTACCAAAAAACATGTTATCAAGAACTCCCAATAGTTTTTCCACAGTGTTTTCACACAGCAGCTCTCTAGCACAGCCACAACATTCCCAAGCTAGCCCTAAGAAATTTGAAATTCCACCTCAAAATAAATTGAAGGGAGTATCCAAGTATCATATTAAACACATGCGAAACAGACAGTCCGGATGTGGGACAAAGCACGATACTCGACAGAGAGTATGTCAATGAAAGTTGTTTCATGTTCTATATTATATGCTTGTACCTGCTGACTCCAATATCCAATTTTGTAAAACTTATTTCTTGTAAGGGTTGGTTTCATCAGTTCCATTTGTTGGTCGTATTGTGGATGTATCAGTTCTATTGAAAGCTTTACAAATTTCTCAAAAAAAAAAGGGTTTACAAATTCTATTTTTCTTTCGCTCTTGACGTTCCAACACAATCCATTAAGGAAGGGTATGTTTGTCAGTACAATTTACATAAAAAAAAAAAATCCTTGACAGATAAGATTGAAGAAGATGAGAACAAGAAGAAAATCACTTCTCATCCACGAACCCATCCCCAAAATCACTCAACCACCTCTCTCCAACAACCTCCCCTGTAATTCTCACACCCGTATTTCTCTAGAATTGTCTGTTCATTCCCCCCTCTCTTTCTCTTTCTCCATATCCTCTCCCTCTCTCCTTCGGTTCTGTGCAAGAGTCGACGGAAAATCACAGGCGCCGCTAACGTTGTTGGTCTTGTTTCTCTCTTGTCCAGGTTTTTCTCCGACGGATCCATGTTGCTCCATCTCGGCTTAACCAAGCTACAATCGAACCTCCAGCCCCACGGAAACCGACTCAATTTCGGTCGAAATCACCTCAATTGGGGTTTGATTGATTGATTGAGAAGTGATTATGGAGACTCTACCGTTCGATCTACAACACGACATTTTTCAGATCTTCAGAGAAAACCCCAAGTCTAATTTTTTTCTAATTTGTGTATTTCTATAATCAATTTGTGTTATTTTGTCTTCTTTGAACTGGGTTTGAATCCATATGTTATTTTTTTGAGAGAAAAGAATTTTACTAAAGCAGGGAGGTCAGTCCCGCAAGATCACTGTTGTGAACATTGAACGCCCAATCTGGCGTTTGTGAGTAATAGCTAACATCATCTTCTACCAAGGCCCTAGCAGCTAATAAGTGGGCAAATGAATTGCCCTCTCTTAGAACATGAGAAAATTCAACTTCTTCAAATTTTTCAAGGAGCGTATTACATGACGAGAGAGCTTCTTTAAGGTCCGAGAGAGGATCCAATCTGAGACTTCGATCCAGAAATCCTTTCCGAAGTAGATTAATCGCCAGTTTGCTATCGGATTCCAGACATATTCTTCTCTTGCCAAGCTCCGTTGCCATAATAAGACCTTCATTTAACGCCGAAATTTCCGCCATCAACGGCATGCGAAGCCACCTTGTTCTTCTCTGCCTTGCTGCTACAAAAAGCCCCCGATCATCTCTGATGACGATCCCTAATCCAGTTGCTGGATTATACTGCTTCCACGATGCATCCCCATTTATTTTGAAGAATCCCTGTTTTGGGGCTTCCCACCTGCTGCTGCTATCCGGTTCATTTGCTGGACGGAGTTCCTCCAACTTGCCGGTGACGACCGCTTCTTTGAACCAGTTTAAGTACCTCTTGCAATCTGCTGCAACTTCTTCCGGCGTTTGAAATTTGGAGTTGAAAACGACTTCATTTCTGTGCTTCCAGATTCCCCAGATAGTTGCGACAAAAATCTCACAGTTACTCTTCTCTTCCTTCGAGACAAATTGGAAAAATCCACTCTTTAATACTATTTCTCACATCTTCAAACTGAGCTTGGGTTAGCATTATCCTCCATACTTCTCTTGAATGGGAGCAACTAGTGAACAAATGGTCGTGGGTCTCCAGTTCTCGTTGACAAAGGCGGAATCTCCATTCCACTTCGACACCCCTAGATCTGAGCTTGCTTGCGACTGGAAGAGATGTGTGCCACAATCTCCAACAAGTTGCAGTCAACTTTTTGGGAATCTTCAAACCCCATAGTTTATCAAGCCACGGTCCGTTTGAAAAATCACCAGAGGAGGATGGATTGGAAGTGGTTAGCTTTCTTTGGGCTTTGTAACCGGTTTTGACCGAGTAAAACCCATCATCACCATGAGCCCAGTAGAATGAGTCCTCTTCACCAAGGAGTATTGGAACCTTTAGAACTTCATCTACGTCCAAAGGCCAAAGCACCTCACGAACCTTCTCTTCCTTCCATGTGTTAGTCTCTGGATCAATTAGTTCACTGACTTTCATATTTTCAGTACCTGGAGCACAAGTTGTAATGACTTTAAATGTGTCCGGTCTGTTTAGCCAATTGTCCCCAAAAATCTTCACCCTTGTGCCGTCTTTAATCTTCCAAATTAATCCCCTTTTTAGCAAATTCCTTCCTGCAATTATACTTCTAAAAGCATATGAGACTTGTGTGGTTGCTTTTAGATTAACATCCAGTAACGAGCAATCTCGGTAGTACTTGGCCTTGTACACTCGGCTAACTAATAGATGCGGCTGATTTAGAAACCTCCATGACTGCTTTGCTAGCATTGCTTTATTGAAATCTTGGAAATCTCGAAAGCCTATTCCTCCTTGGTCTCTATCATCCTTAATCTTGTCCCATTCTATCCAATGGATCTTTCGTTTCTTGTCATCTCCTCCCCACCAAAATCTACGTATAATTTGTTCAATTTCCTGACAAGTTTTAACTGGGAGCAAAAAACAACTCATAGTGAAATTCGGAATAGCCTGAACAACGGATTTAATTAGTACCTCCTTTCCAATGGTCGATAGAGAAGCTCCTTTCCAGCCTTTCATCTTGTTGTAAACCTTCTCGATTAAAGGGCTGAAAGTGTTTGTCTTGCTACGGCCTATTTGGGTAGGAAGCCCCAAATAGCTGTCCTGCTTAGTCTCGAGCTGTACCCCACAAAGAATTCCAAGAGCCTGCTGTTGTTCTTCCGCTACATTGTCTGAGAATAATACCGAAGACTTTTGAAGGTTGAGCATCTGGCCCGAGGCTTCCTCATATTCCTGCAATATTCCTTTCAGGACAATGATTTCTTCCTCCTTTGCCTTAGCAAAAAGAAGACTATCGTCTGCAAAAAACAAATGTGAAATAACCGGACCGCCTCTCGAACCTTGTAACCCCGAGAGTCGTCCATCCTGCACTGCCGCTGTTAGCCTACGAGATAAAGTTTCACTTACAATAAGAAAAAGATATGGGGACAGAGGAAATCCCTGCCGCAAACCTCTCTCCGGAATAATCTTGCCCTGTATCTCTCCGTTAATCAACAGGTTGTATGAAACGGTTGAAATACACTTCATAGCAAGTTCAATCCAACGAAAGCCGAAGCCCATCTTCTCCATCACCGCTCTTAGAAAGATCCATTCCACCCTGTCATATGCCTTACTCATATCCGCCTTCATTGCTAGGAAAGCCACTTTTCATTTTTTCCGATTTTTCATTGAGTGTAACAATTCAAAAGCAATTAATATATTATCAGTTATCAAGCTGCCCGGAACAAACGCAGATTGATTTTCTGAAATAATAGAGTCAAGCACTAATTTTAGACGATTGGCCATGGCTTTTGTGACAATCTTGTAAATAGTGGAGCAAAGACTAATAGGACGCAACTCAGATGGTTTCCTGACCTGTTTAACCTTAGGAATTAAGGCTATCAATGTGTTGTTATGCTCTGTTAAGTCACCATCTTCATTGAGTATCTTCAGACATAAACCTTCCACCTCTCCTCCTACTAAAGCCCAGAACTTGCGGAAGAAACCCGCCGGATATCCGTCGGGTCCCGGCGATTTTGCTGGTGCCAATTGTTTTAACGCTGTCCGAACTTCTTCGGAAGTGTACGGCATTTCGAGCATATCCCTCTGTTCTGCTGAGAGCAGATCTGTCACCCCTTCCAGCATCGGGTCCATATGTGTCAACTGAGGGTCTGTTGATGTAAATAGGTTATCAAAATAATTCACCAAAATGGTAGTTACCTCCCCTTTATCAGCTGTCCATTGTCCTTCTCCGTCTTCGAGTCCTTCAATGCAATTTCTGTTACGACGTATTGAGGCTTTTCGGTGAAAGAACCCCGTGTTTTGGTCTCCCTTCCTCATCCAGCTGATTCGGGAGCGTTGTCTCCACATCTCTTCTTCTTGTAACAAAATTTCAAGAATTGTACTTCTAATAACCCTCGTTTCTGTTACTGCAGCTGCTGTCTGAATCCATATGTTGTTGATACTAAAATAAAACACAGAAGTTTTGTTTTTGTTATGAAAGTTGCAAATTTCAATATATTATCCTAGAGTTATTGGCTCGGTGATTCTGTGCTGAAGTCTTGCTGGAATTAATGGCTAGTTCTATTTATTCATGGACGAAATCCATGTTTTATGTTGTCAGATTCTGGGTTTGTGGGGGAGGTGATGGTGGTGGTTTGGTGGTTATCATGATGATGTTCTTGATGTTCCGGTGTCAACACTACAGCGCTGTCACTGAACATTCATCTTCCACAATTACTATTGCGAGTCATCCTCATCTTGAACGCAGAAATCGGACCCTATACTACAATCGAAATCGCCCCTTCTACAATCGAGCGCAGAGAGCACTGGAGATTGAAACCCAAGAGACATTTGGGAACTATGGAAAGAAATTGGTTCGTATTCCCTTCATCTGTTGATAAATTGAACCTTCATCTGTTGATAAATTGGACCCTCAATTCTGTGATAAAAAAATGAAGGGAGAAGACAAAGATAACCTCACAAAAAGGGACACAAGAGTCAACTAACGGTAGTCACCGTTAAGTTACTAACGGGAAATTCTTACCAGTTTCATTAAGTATGATTCATTGCAAATGGGGGGTGAAATAAGCCTAATCCAGAGTTGGAGGTTGCAAAGTGTTAGTTTATGTATACTGGGGGTATGCATTAAGTAATTAAGCCATTATATGAATTGAAACTGGTTAAAAGAATTGACTATCATGTTCTTTTATTCAGAGGATATAATTATCTATTCGCTTTCATATATGAACACTCATAACACACCATTATAGTCATCACAGCAATCGCACCTACTCCGCCACATGACCCAGATTCCAGTGATTGAAGCCCTGAATCCGGCGACTGAATATTGGAACCGAATCCCCATTTGAGTAATATGTCCTTCCACAAATTCACAAACAATTTCAGTGGCAGTCTAATTACCAAAATTCACAACCTGACCACAAAAATACCCTGCATTCTTTTATGTACAATCTCTAGACCTTATCCCTAGTCTTCTGCAATAATAGGGCAGTGACCTTCCCTTGATCCATCGACATCTGAATTATCTACTTGTGCAGGCAACAAACCTGGCTTGATATCTCAGTTCTCCGTGTGTAATCCTTCTTTAGACTCTTCATATACTCTAATTTCTCGTTCTCATGTCAGGATGATTTCCATCGATTTTGACTGCTGCATCAGTCATGAACTTCTCCGCATATTTCCATGTAACTCAAATTGTTCCATCTAGATTGGTCTTCCCATCGAGATCAAGTTTTTCAAACATTTGCAAGTCGCTTGGGCTTCGAGCTCCTTCTAGAGCTGAGCTTTGGTGTACACGTCCCCGGCTGAAGAGAGACCATCTCGAAGAAGGTTTCATCTGTGGCGGTAGTTCCATCGCGTTTATCGACTTTGTATAGATCAGAGATTTCGTAATTTCTGAATCCACTGAGTTTGCAAGCATTCTTCAATCGAAAACCTCTTTCGAAGAAATTGATTCCTTGAGTTGTGCTCCGTACCTGTACAGAAAACACAAGACAGAGATGGACGATAGAGAGGGATGAAGAGTAACATCATCTTCTCATCTTCTCCCCCCTGCTTCTTCATCCTTATCTTCACCCATTTCTCTATTTCTTTTTCATTTTTATTAGTTATTTTGGTGTAGACATATTTACCCTCAACATACGAATGGTGTTGGGATAAATTTTTTACCAGTTTCAATTAGTAGGATTTATTACAAATGGGAGATGCAATAAGCCTATTCTAAACTGGGGGTTGCAATGTGTTAATTTTGGTATACTGTTGGAAGAAATAAGAAAATTAGATTCAGTTACCTACTAGAAAGAATTTTGAGTAAAGTAAAAGGGTGGAAGGAAAAGTACTTAACTGCTGTAGGTAAAGAGGTGATGTTAAAGGCCATTGTACAAGCCATCCCCACCTTTGCTATGGGTTGCTTTCAATTACCAGTCCATACTTGTCAACAGATCGAACAGATTATGCGGCAACTTTTATGGAGCAACAACACCAACAGGGGTATCAACTCGATAGCATGGGACAGAGTGAAGCTTACTAAATAACAAGGTGGAATTGGTTTCGGGGATATTCAAGACTTTATCAGAGCTTTGCTGGCAAAACAGGGATGGAGGCTCCTTTAAAAACCCCAATCCCTAACTGCAAGATTTTTTAAAGCTAAATACTTCCATGACAGAGACTTTCTCCATGTCAAACTGGGTAATCAACTCTCCTTTTCTTGGAGGAGTCTCATTTATGGAAGAAAAATTATGGAAAAATGCATGTTGAAGAAACTTGATGATGGTCAGACAATCAACATTCTGAAAGATCCGTGAATCCCGCGAGAACCTCGATATAATGTCATCACCCCATCTGTAGAAGGGAGTTCAAGAGAAGCCAGTGAGTTTATTAATCAAAACAGTAAAACATGGGACGGAACCAAGCTCAAAGAGATATTGTTGGAGGTAGATGCTCACGACATTTTGTGTATCGCCATACCATCAGATCATACAGCAGACTCTTGGTTATGGCAACTGGATGAGAATGGAGTCTACTCTGCAAAATCGGGTTATAAGCTAGCCAAAGAACTATCGATAAAAGAACTCTCAAACTCAGGGGTGTCCATCATAGCCGACCAGAAGTGGCTCAAGACCTTGTGGAAAACCAAGATCCAAAACAAAATGATTTTTCTGGTTTGGAGAATTTTCAACAACTCAGTGGCCACAAGTGAAAACATTGTAAAAAGAGGTATGCAAGAAATCTCCATTGATTGTAAATTGTGCAGATATCACAAAGAGACAGTTGACCATCTTTTTCTGCTGTGCAAGCAAGCATCAGAGTTTTGGGGAAAGTTAAAAAGGGAGACTTTCTTGACAGAGTAGAATAGAGGCGTAAGAGGAACAATCCAGAATACTTTTGAGAGTGGATCCAAATCAGAGCAAGTAGATCTATGCATCAGTTTGTGGGTTTTGTGGAACAACTGAAATAGAGCCAAATTTGAAGATACCAATACCTCAACGGAGCTACTGATGGACCATTTCCAGAGCCTCATCAACTATCTAGAGCCGGCCAACCGTCCCGATCAAGACCCATCAGCCTCCGTGATCTGGTCCCCCCCCTCCGGCGAACTGGCACAAGTTGAATTGCGGCGGTGCATGGTCGTACAAGCAGAGGAAAGCAGGAGCGGGTTTTGCAGTTGGGAATCATCATCGGGAGTTGGTGGTTGCCGGCACGGCTCCGATTGCATGGGGGTCAAGAACAATGGAGATAGAAGCTCAAGCTATAATCAAAATCCACGAGGCCACCAGAGAGCTCCAGATTGAAAATATCATAGTTGAAGGAGATGCCAAAGAATTACTCAGAATGATTGTAGAGAGAGACAACTCTGCAACCGCAAGAACAATAGTGGAAGAAACTCTCCAGAAGATAGAAGATTTATCGAGGAATTTCAAATGCATTGGATGGAGTTGGGTCCCGAGAAAAGCAAACGAACAGCAGACTCTCTAAAGGAGCCATCACTTTGGGAAGTCCAAAGACATGGATACACGAACCGCCTCAGTGGCTTCTAGCTGTCATTTGAACAAAGTCAATGAGTTGTAACTTAACAGTTTTTACAATTTATTGAAGATTTCCCATTTATCAAAAGTTTCGGTATACGGTGGGTATGCATTAAGTAATTAAGCTAAATTTAAATTTTACACGAATTTTGCTTAAATATTTTAATTTAGCCACACCGTACGTATTTAGTGTGCTGAAGAGAGAGAGAGAAGCGAGTCAAGACCCAGGTCCGAACGTCCGAACCCGACGTATATATTTCTATCCTCATCTGCAATTCGATCAAACCCTAAAAACTGACATTCCCTTTTTTTCGTTTTGGTCTGCATCTTCATCGATGGAGAAGATCAGAAAACATAAATATGGATGTTCTGCACAGTTGGAGCTTCATTCGTGTAAGGCCCCTGCTGATGAAGAAATTGGAGCAGTTTCCCGAAGAAGGAAGAGAAAGAGAAGAACAAAAAAAGCTACTACTCCTACAAAGCACTTACCAGAAGATTTGGTGATGGAGATCCTCCTCAGACTCCCCGTCAAATGCTGGTACGGTTCAATTCCGTCTGCAAACACTGGTACGACCTGATCCGATCTCCTAATTTTGTCACCTCCCACTATGAAACGTCCTTGAAGAAGAAAGTTTCAATCTTCTACTATGATGATGTTCATTCGTTATTTGACTCCACCTTCGATGTCCCCGTCGAATTACTTGATCCTGTTCGTTATGAACTTCTACTCGTTGGTTGTTACAATGGATTAGTTTGCCTATCTCTCTCAGATTGTCACGATGAGTTCTTTCTTTGGAACCCTGCCACCGCCCAGTCCACGATCATCCCTATCACAGCCCTAACCCATATAACATATGCACAGTATTATTCCGGGCTTTGTTTCGATTCTGCAGCTAATACTCACAAGATCCTAAGGATTAGATTCTTCCTAAAATATAATGCAAAGTTTATACCAAAAGGAAAAGTTTTTGTGTTTGCCTATGTGTACACACTGAATGACGATTCCTGGAGGAAAGAAAGATTGTTTGCCCCGTGTCGGTTGCCCAATGGAGGGGACATGAGTAAGGTAACACATCTCATGAGATTCATGTGCTGGATGGTGAGCGGTGACAAAGACAAGCACATTCTCTGTTTAGACATGGTGGATGAAGAGTTCAAGCTTATTGAATTGCCATGTTCTGATCACATTCACTGTGGTACGCAACTAGTTGACTACAAAGGATCTCTTGCGATGTTTGTTTGGGAAAACTCTGCTTCCGGTTCACATGGTGTCCACAGATGCTTTGATCTGTGGGTGTTGAATGATTGTGGCGGAGCCAATCAATCCTGGTGCAAACAACTCACTTTGAGGCCGCCAATGACCGATGTTAAGCCTCTGAGATTTTTCATCAAAGGGGACTTTGATTTTGTGATTCTGTGTACTAGTACTGATGAGTGCCTATTGTGGGATGAAGATACTGGGGAGACCAACAATGGCATTTTGGGGAAATATTGGGATGGTCCATCCTTTGTCTACAGTGAGAGTTTTGCTTCGGTGTATTGATCGGTACTCTTCATGTGTTCATGGTATGAATAAGTATGATAATCGTTGTGCCATAACTCTTAAGGTTATGCTTTAGCAATTTTATTTATGAGTATATGTTCTTATGTTAGGACTTTGGACCAAATTTTAAACTCACTTCTTCAATTTTTTAATTCAAGAATGATTGTCTCTTGTGCGGAAGAAATTATATTTCTATCAACTACATATTCTCTCATTTCCGTATGTGCAATTAATTTTCATGTATGTTCCTGCATTTAACTTCACATAGAAACGGTGCAAGTTGACTCCGTGGAATATGTTTTTATATCCCCGTAAGATGCCAATTGGCTCCAGCTGCCAAGAGTGGAGATCGCTTTAAGAGGTTTTGTTTTTTTCTTCAAAGGAATATAGAAGTTTCACCAAGGTAGATGTTGATCTCGTTATTCTATCCACTCGTGATCAGAGCTCATATGTCCATGGGATGCTTAGTGGTTATGATTTTTCAAACTTGTATCGAGTTAGATGTTCATCTGTTAGGACTGTGGTGGAGCAGCAAGCATGACTATCACTTTGAGATAAAGAATTTATAGTTCAACTAGCTATGCATACCTACTAGGCTACTATATTAGAGGATTAGAAATGATCACTTAATTGATCATAGAGGTTTGTCAATTATCTTGTTGTAGGTTACATCTCCCCACTGCATACCTCTATCTCAGCAAGAGTTACTCATGTACCTCAATTCTGAAAACGAAGAGTTTATTTCCACTTATGCTTCTCCTTCTCCTTGAATTCAACATGCAAGACCCCGTTGGGATCTCTGGAGAATTGCTACTGAAGTTGCTTAAATTGAACACTGACGCTGTTGCTTTAGTTAGCCGGAGGCTCGGTGGAGGCACCACTATTGGACGGAATTCCGATTGTCAATTTGTATATAGATTTTTTCCCGATTCTTTTCCACAAACACCCAATCATTTCAGAAGCTCGTGCGCTGCGCTTCAATATGTTGCTCAATTTTTTTTCCAATATGCTGCTCAATAGCTGCAAGATAGAGGATGTATGAATGTGCTAGTTGAAGTCGCTTGTCTGATCTTAGTACACGAATTGCAGAAAATGAAAGGCGGTGGAGTGGGATGGGCCACGAAAGGGAATGTTTAATCGATGTCTGTAGAAAGTATTATCTTTTATATTAAGGGCTAAAACTTTACCCATGCACATTGTCTAGCTAGTATGGGCTTAAATAGTCCTCACTGTCTATGTTCTGCTGTTACATGCCCTGAAAGCATGTACAGTTTATGGGTTTCTGAGAGGCCTAACATTGAAAAGGTCCAACTTATTTGAAAAAATGAGATAAGACAATCCTATGTGCAAATTGGTTTCTGTTATGAGATCGGCTCAGGTTTGCTTCTATTTCGATTTCGAGACGTGCAAAAGAGAAGAGTGGCTTCTACTATGATCCTGCGTATCTCTCTCTCCTGGCTGTTCTCTCTCTCCGGCTTCTACTCTGATCCTGCTCAATCTGACAAATTTATTTGATTGTAACTTGGGTTCATTGCGCAGATTCACCCTAGAAAAGTTATCAGTTGCGTTTTTCTTACTCTAGGGCTGTTTACACCTCTTCATTTTATGTTTTCAGTTTCATTCGGCTTCTTGTGTATTTCTACTCAACTTAATTGTGGAATTTCAGGATACAGGATCAAAAGGGGCCAGTGGTAGACATTGTTGAGAAGATGATGATGGCGGTTGTGACTCCTTCATAGCTCCAAATATCCATCAGGTATGTCTTCCCTTCTTCTCATAACCCATTTGGTTCTCAACCTGCAATATTTTGTTCGGACTTCGTATACATGTGAAATTTCATCATCCAGACTTCATAAATCAAATGAGTATTACCAAATGTGTTCTTATGTTGTCTATAAAAAAGTTGTTTGTTTTCTCATGGCATAGAGCAACAAGAGCATTGGAATCAGCTTTTCTAAAATTTGACATCTCAGTATTAGGGTGCGTTTTTGAATACTTCTGGAATAAATGTTTCATCCGTTGTTACGAGCAACTGTGTATTGGGTTCAATTGACTCTTCGGCTATCCAGATCAATGATTTCCCCTTCCGACGGTCAACCTAATCCAGATTCAGTGATTTCCCCTTAGGCGTTCCTTTTTAGACTTATACAAATTTTATTTTCAAAATAATATTTTTTCCTCGATTCGAATGAAACCTCATGCAGGGGATTTAAACGCTCTACCACAAAGCTAGTCTCCATTTGCGACTTCTACAGTTATTTGATTGAATGCTAATTTAGTCAGTAAAATTTGCTTCCATGAAGTTAGTAGAACTAGAAGCATTAAACTAGGCCGTTAATTCAGGTCGAGCATGACTACTACGTATATTTGTTTGAAATGGAATTTGTAGTTGGGTTTCTCATTGTCAAATCTAATCTATGTTTCCAAAATGATCACCAGATTTCCCTTGAAAGCTACAATTTCATTCTCCATCTCATTTCCCGACACATGTTACATTTCCCAATACTAGATCGAAAAGCTAATGTTACGTTTTTTTACTTTCAGGTATAGACATCTAATATTGGCTGGAGTCAAACTTGATATGGAAAATATCACGAACACTGTAAACATAATTTGACTAGTTTAATATTAACTTGCAATATTATGAGATAGAATCTTGGATTTGTCATTCGGTTGAGATTCAATCCATGGTTTGTGGATGTGGCCATTTTGTTGTGATTACCTAATTTTTTAAGCATAATACGTGTGTGTAGTACATGAGAGAAACTTTCTAGCTCCCTGTTTATTTGATGAATAGGAAGAAAATTGTTGATAAGATAACCTATTGGATGTTATGCTTCTACTTTGCCAGGTGAGAACTTTAAGAATTAATGAACATAAAGCTGAGGTACAAGGCTCATGGATATAGGAGGTGAAGTCCACAAAATAATGAGATCTGTCCAATTGCATGTACAAGAGAAGAGTAATTAATATCTTGGCGCAAAGCTACTCCAGCAAAGAGAAAATATTATTTCCTTACGTCGTTCGAATTAGATTTTCTGTACTTGGTGAAGAGCAAAATAGGAAGTAAGGATCAATGGATATTTGCAACATAGAGAGTGATTCTAATATATCCGTTGTACACAGGTTGGATATTCTATTTTTCTTTTCGTTCAAATGAATGCTTCTTATATTCTTACCGAATTTGTTGTTACTTATGGTAACATTTTTTTAAAACTTACTTCACTCTTTCGTGTAACGGAGAGTGTAGAACTAACACTTTTATTCCCGTACATTTACTTATTTTTTCATTATCGGTCCGGCAAAACCTAGTATGTATGTATGTATGTGTGTGTGTGTGTATACATGGTCGAGTCTCCATAGACGTTCGGCTTCACCTAATGACTTGATGTTGCTTCAAAATTCAAACTTTGTGGGTGCCGGAGGCGATCGTGGCTTGGGGTTTCACGGAATCTGTCATGATAAAGTCGGGTGGTTTTAGGGGCGAAGATGAGATTGTGAATGGAGGGTTTGTTCAAGAGGAGTGAGAGGGTAAAAATAGGCGTAGTTTCATGGGGGAGAAACATACAAAGGACATTCCTCAACTTAGCAAGAGAAATAGGTCCAATGACCCACAAAGACATACCAGAGATGATGGAGCGAGACGGAGAAAAACATAAACAAAATAGAAATCTGACATAAGTAAGAGAAAGCAGAGAAGACATGGTAATGAATTGTGAAAATGTGGAAACAAATTACAATGTCTCTTTAATTAAGCTTAAGCATATAATATGAAGGGCGGTGTAGTCATTTCTCATACCTTTTTTTTTTTCTTTTTTGAGAAAAGTTTGTACTTTATTTAGATATTGACTTTATCAACAGCCCAAACTTCATACAAGCTAGTGGGGCAAGTAATAGCCCAATAGTTAAAATCTAAACCGCCTTTTACACCAACAAACCCTAATCGAGCTAGAAGAGGAGAGCACCTCCTTTCAATAGTTGAGAACCCTAAGCTTCTCATTTGCGCCGCACGGATATCTCTTCTTCTGTAAGTGGAGAATTAGGATTTGATTATCAGATTCGATAACCAGCGATACAAAGCCTCTAGACAGAGAACCTTCGGCGGCAGAAATGGTGGCATAAGCTTCAGCCATCAACGAATCTGAGTTGAAGCGGATAGGGTAGGACATTGCAAGCACCAAATCACCAGATGAGTTTCGAATCACTGCTCTTCCACCGGATCTGTCGTCGGCGATAGAGATCGAGGCATCAACATTCATTTTCAGTTGACCCAACGGCGGATGTAAGTAGTATATCTTGTGTTGTAATTATCGGCCCCCTTTCATTTTTTTATTTTATTTTATTTTTTTTTTGTAGCAACTTTCATTTTCTATTTAAAAGGAACAGAACACATCTTCAAAAGCCTTTCTATTTAAAAGAAACTGAAAACAGGTACCAAAACCCAAAATTTCATTGTGGTCTTCATCGTCGATGGAGACCATCAAACGAGATAGATATCTACTGCGATCTGCTTGTAAATCTACTGCCATCTGCAATTGCCGCAATTTCGTTGAAGAAAGGAAGAGAAGAAGAGGTGAAACACCAACAAAAGCTACATCAGTACCAGAAGATTTGGTAATGGAGATCCTTCTGAGACTCCCCGTCAAATCACTGGTACGGTTCAATTCCGTCTGCAAACACTGGTACGACCTAATCGGATCTCCTAATTTCATCACCGCCCACTATGAAATCACCTCCTTGAAGAAGAAAGTCTCAATGTTATACTGTGATGTTGATCATTCATACATTTACTCCACAGTCTCCTTCCAGTTCTTTAATGTCCCGGTAAAATTGGCCGTCCCCCCTTCTTCTAAACCTCGACTCGTGGGTTGTTATAATGGATTAGTTTGCCTAAGCCTTTCACGTCTTCGTCACGACAAGTTTCTTCTTTGGAACCCTGCCACCACCCAATCCAGAATCATCAGTACCCCAGGCCCAAACATTAAAACACAGTTCGAGTATTATTACTCGGGGCTTTGTTTTGATTCAGTAGCGAATACTCACAAGATCCTAAGAATTAGATTCTATCTTAAGGATAATGCAATGATTGGGACTATGACTGTAGCACAAGGAATGCTTTATGTGTTTGCCTATGTGTACACATTGAATGATGATTCCTGGAGGAAGAAAGAATTGTTTGCCCCGTGTCGGTTTCCCAATGGAGGGTATATGAGTGAGGTGACCCATCTGATGAGATTCATGTGCTGGATGGTGGAAGCTGACGATGGTGAAGATGACAAGTACATTCTGTGTTTAGACATGGTGGATGAGGAGTTCAAGCTTATTGAGTTGCCCTCTGCTGATCACATTCACTGCGATACAAAACTGGTTGACTACAAAGGATCTATTGCTATGTTTGTTTGGGAGTACTCTGGTGCTCACTACACCTGCATTGAAGTGTGGGTATTGAATGATTGTGGTACAACCAATCAGTCATGGTGCAAACAACTTACTTTGAGGCCGCCAATGCGCAATGTTCACCCTCTAGGTTTTTTCACCAAGGGGGGCGTTAATTTTGTGATTCTGTCTCTTCCTGGTAAACGCCTATTGTGGGATGAAGATTCTGGGGAGACCAACAATGTCACTTTGGAGAAATATCGGGGCGGTCCATCTTTCGTTTACATTGAGAGTCTTGCTTCAGTGTATTGATGGGTCTTCATGTGTTCATGGTACGTTAAGTATGACACATAACTTATCAATTGGTTATGCTTTTGCAATTTTATTTATAATTAGATGTTTCTCTGTTAGGACTTGAGAGCTATTTCATTTGAAACTCGCTTTTGCAAATTTTATTTCAAGCATGATTTTTTCTTGTGGGGATAAATCAATAGCTATATCAAATACACAGACTTCCAAATAGAGGGAACAATAGAGTATTCGCTCGTTTCCGTATGTGCAATTCATTTTCATGTATATGTTCCTGCATTTATGTTCACATAGAAACAGCTCAAGAAATTGACTCGGTTGCGTATCTTTTTATATTAGCGTAAGATGCCAATCAGCTCCAGCCACTGACGATGGAGGTCCTTAAGTAGAGTTTTCGTCAAACTATGTATGCCTTCCCATATTAGAGGATTACAAACAATTGCCCAAGTGCTCATTTTCTTTTGATTTCATGAATTTTCTTGACCAATAAGCTCACACGGAAAAAAGAGGTGAAGAGAGGAAACAGGAAAGTTCATTGTGTTGTTGGAGCTTACATCTCCTCACCGTTTACCTCTATCGCAGCAAGAGTTGCTCATGAAGGACAGATCTGGATTCTGGAATTCTGTTCCAAAAGGGTGGCAATGTATGGGATTGATTTATGAACGTGTCTAGATTGTTGCACCGCGTAGTTCAATCTTATTTAGCTTTCAAATCTTATATAACATGTCTAGTATGTTGCTCGGAGGCTGGTGTATAATATTGTGTCTTATTCCTGGCTTTACACTTGGCATTGGAATATCTGGTTCATTCTGCCAATGTTGGGGATCAATGAGAATGATCATTATAAGGTCTAGAACCCTTAGATGGCCTACTTGAATGTTTCTAGTCCAGATACAAGATTTGTCCACTGATAGCTACCTTGTTGTTGGATTTTGGAAAAACGACATGGTGGACGCGTTCTCTCCAACTTGATAGGCCACATGATTTGTTATCACTCAGGGTAAAAGACATATTGTTGAAGCAATTTGTGATTGTAGCCCGTTCACATCTTTGTTCCATTTAAAATCACATCAAGTAGCCAAGTCATGGAGTTTACTTGTATACTCATCAATTAACATGTTGTCTTCCTATAATTGCATGAATTGGAGGTGAACTCGCTGCTTGTAGTTGGCCTGAACGATTGATGCATCATAGCTTGCTCTATATCATCTACTATACCCGTGGAGTTCCTTTCAGTTTGTGAATTGAAAGGTCATCCCCACTTATCTGTTTTTAGTCCATATATCAGTCTCCAGTCCTCTTTCTTGTGCATCCACCACATTTATTTCCAGCAGAAAGTGCATTATGGTTCTCCGACCAATAATTTTATTCAAAGAAATTTGTGATATCACTCAGACTAATTTGATTTTCCTCTCTTTCTTCCAGTGGTCCAGCTTATGAAAAGAATTAAGAGTCTGGGATGTCCTTGAATCCTGTAATCAAGTTCACTGTGGAATCTCTTTAGTTTTTCTAAACAGAGTTGCTGGAAAATAAGCTCAAATAATACGAGATAGATTTGCCCATTTTGCTGAATAAGATGTTCCACCAATTTACTGAAAGAGTACCATGCCAGGAGATGGGTCAAAAATGCCAGCAATTGGATCCAGGAATGAACTGGGAATTAGCAGAAATTACTGTTCATTTGGTAAGTCATGACCAAATGAACAGTATCACCAACGGATAGCAGCTACCATCCGATGAGTTTAGATGAAGCAACTGTAGCCGAAGATTTCTTTTAAACGTTGCAAGAGTTTGTTTTAATTGTTAAGTAGAACCTCGCCATTCTGGCTGACCTGTAAGCCAGGTTGAGGCTGGGGTCGTTTGAACGTGTAGAACGAGTCAGTTAGAGGCTAAAAGTCGAAAATTGCCCTTGTTAGTTATCTCAAGATGCGAGGTGAGCTAGCTATATGAAGCGTAACATTGGACTTTGAAAATCAATGAAAAATGTTCTAACAGACTTCTGAAATTCTCTCTCTTATTTCTCTCTGTGATTCTCCAATTAAGCCTGCCAAACCGTAGCTCCGGGTCAGAGTAGGAGGATTTAGGCGTCGGAATTTGTGTCAGGGATTAGGTTCCTGGCAATTGGTATCAGAGCCTAGTTGATTCAACCTTGCTTCCAATGCTAAATGGTTCGGACTGATGAGCTTGATGCTCGTCTGTAGGAAATTAAGACCGCCGTCGTTCAGATCGGCCGAAGCCAAGAGCAGCTGACAACAACTCAACAGCACTTAGTAGATGCTGTGAAAGTGTTATCCCAGCTTTCAGAGTTTAGTCTACATTTCAGTCATCTTTCTTGTGCATCTACCTGTTTTTTCAGATTAAAGTGCATTATGGTTCTTACGACCAATAATTTTATTCTAAGATCATTAAGTTTGCTCTTTTCCTTCTGAACTCATGAAAAGTATAAAGGCGTCTAGGATGTTCCTAAACCCTGTAGGAAAGTTCACTGTGGAATCTCTTGAGGTTTTGCTTAACAAAGTTTCTGGACAAAAAAAAAAAAAAACAAAAAAACAAAAAAAAAAAAACAAAACAAATAAGCTCAGCTAATATGAGAGGACATCAATTGAAACTTTTCTAATCTCCTGATGAGAGATAGATTTGCCGATATTGCTGAATAACATATTCCATCAGTTTACTGCAAGAGTAATGTTCAAACGAATCATAACGTAAACTGCTTTGTGTATGGAATACAATGTTTGCTGATGTTCATTAAATAAGTCAACAATATATCATGATTTATGCTTGTTGAATATTAAGAACTGTCGGCGAAAAAATGAATGAAAAGTCAATAACTGCGGCACGAGTTCAATGTAAAAGCTCAAATTTGGATGCCTAAATCAATGAATTTGCCCAAACCAAGGTAGTGTTATGCTCAAAATTTCATTTACGCCCTGAAATGTGTCTCAACCAGGGCGGAGAGTAGATTTCAAATAAGGTAGGGCCTTTTTGTAGTTTTAAGAAGGGGTAGGGTTTTTTGTATAATTTTACCTAGGGCAAAGTTGGATATTTTCCTAAATACTACGTATGTAACTGTAGTTTTCTAAAGGGTTAATTGCATTTTACCCCTTGTAGTTTCTCAAATGTTGGCAATAAACCCCATGTGGTTTGGTTTTTGTGCGGTAACGGAGTATTTTTCCGTTAATGAGGGCAAAAAGACTTCATTACCCTTATATAAATACCGTACTCAGTTTATTTTCTCATTTCATTCTCTCAGTTATCTCTCTCTAAACTTTCTCTCTTTCTGCGCATTTTATCCTCGTCCTCATTCCGGATAGTTTCTTCTTCCTCATCTCCCTCCTCTTTATTCCTTCTTCCAAACCCAAAAGCTTACAGGTCTCGTCCCCCCTACGTCGCTGCGAAAGTCGTCTTCTCCGACTTTGACATGCACTGTCGTCGCCTGGTTCATCCTCTCCGTCGCGGTCGCCACCGCTGAAGTCGTCCTCTCTGTCGTTGTTCGCCAGCTTCGTCGCGGGGTTCATCCTTCAACAGGTCTTTCCCTTTCCCCGCGACCGCCGAAATATGTATTGATTTTGAATCTGGGTTCAAACCCATGGGAAATGATTGGTTAGGGTTTGATGTTCTTTCTCAATCCGATTTTGCTTTGTGTTTGTTGGTCTACTGATGGAAATGATGATAGCTGGTGTTTTTGGGGTTGATAATGTGTACTGATGATGCTGATGGTGGCAGTGATGATCTTCATCCTCATCCTTCTTCTTCCATCCTCTACATCTTCATCTATAAAAAGGGGGTAAAATGCAATGAACTTACTTTGTATCATTTTTGGTATTACTTTCATGACTAAAGGAAATAGGGAATAACATGCATTTCAAGTGCGACTTGTTACGGATTCCCTTAAAACTAACGGAATATTACATAAATCAAATCACAGGGGGTGTATTGCAATATTTGAGACTCCAAGGGGGGTCATTCGCACAAACCCTTAACCACAGGAGGGTAAAATGCAATTAACCCTTTTCTAAATCAGGGGTGGGGCACGTGCCTTACCCGGCCATGTGCTGCATCTGCCCCTGGTCTCGACCATACATTTGAAACAATCTCTGGAGAAGGAAAGCCCGCTCAGCACCGAAGAAGAGAGAAATTGGATCGAATGATCAAACACCGCTCGTCGATGTCGGATTGCGTAGATGGATACAAAACCCTACTTGATCTCTTTGTTTGTTTGCCTCTTTCTATTCCTCTGTCACAATGAGAAGAAATGGGTTACAAATCGATATTATATTATATTATATTATATTATATTATATTATATTATATTATATTATATTATATTATATTATATTATATTATATTATATTATATTATATTATATTATATTATATTATATTATATTATATTATGACTACTAGAGACGCTAAAATAATTAAATAAGACCATGTGCACACCGTTAAGGCCAACTCCAATGGTGGAGGTTTCCTCCACCACCTTACCCCACTGTTTAACTTCTTAATATTCACAAAATTGTCATTTATCCTTCAACAGTGGAGGTCTCCCCTACCCTCTCCACCCACCATCATTTATTATTTTATTCAACTACTTTAATTACATTATTATTTTATAATCCATTAATTAGATATATTCGTTATTAATATACAATTATTAATTCGTAACTAAATTAGTTTTTAATAAAATAATTAAGAAACATATTAATATTTAAAAACTTTGAACTTTTTTATTTGTAACACGTAATAAAATATTGTTATTAATATTATATGGCCGCTATGCTTCACCCTTTTTTCTTCACCCTTCAAGTTCAACCCCTACGTTTCATGATATGATTGTGGTAACTCTTTATTTTTAAGATATTTCTATAATCACAGCACAAATCAAAAACATTCACATAAGGGGTGAACTTGAAGGGTGAAGAAAAAAGGGTGACATTTAGCATTTTCCATAATATTAATATGTATAAGATATGAATTAGTAAGAGATTTGTGTAGGAAATTATAATATTAGAAAAAGATTATTACTAACTACAATTTCTCCATCCCCTTCTTTTTTGTCTTGATAATTATATACGGTAATTCCTTTTGTTTTGAAATATTTTCATCAATTCTCCTCCATTTTCGTTTATTTTGTGGCAAAAAAAGAATTTGATATCTTCTCCTAACTTTTCTCAAGCAGTCGCTATCTTGAATAAAAAAAAGTAAAAGAAAATGACCACCCCTGACTCTTGAATTAAATACAATTTGCTACCATAACTTTTGAACAAAGACACTTTGCACCCATGTAACGGAATATTCCTTAGACAAAAACCACTTTCTGTTATATTCCGTTAGAAAAGTGAGTTCTTTAACTTTTTCGGACCATATTACCCCTGTATACTTCTCTTGATTTTCTTGCCCATGTTTATCATCAAAAATCCTAAAAATATCAAGCCAAGTACAGCAACAACACCAATAACAAATGAAGAACATTTACTTAAAAACCAGCAAACTACTGCAGCTACTTTACATATACATAAAATCCTTCCATTTGGCATCAACAACTTACCAATTTTTCATCATCATAAATCAGGTATTTCAGACTCTGAGTTTTGCTCATTTCTATGCAACTACTTGTGGAACTGCTTGTTAGAATCCAACTCTTTGGATTTGGAATTGTGAATTGGAACAAAAGGGTTTCTCTTTAAAGGTTCAGATTCCAATTCAAACATCGTGAGTATTGATGTGGGAGGTCAGATCTTCCAGACCACGAAGCAAACCCCAACCTAGCTCGATCCAAAAAAAATATTTCTTCTCTCGAATTGTTGATTCTTCCGATGATTCCACCCTCCCGTTCATTGACAGAGACCCGTAATTATTCTCCATACTTCTCCCTCTCCTCCGAACCGGTCATCTTCCACCAAAAGCCTGATCTCCAAGTCATCCGAAGCCAAGTTCTATGGAATTGAAAACCTGCTCATCAATTCGCAACATCCCAGTACTTGACGACGTCGTTGTCGCCGCCGAAAAAGAGGTGAGCATGTCAATTCAAGGGTATCGAACCATATGGAATTTCCAGGCGTGGCCTCGGTGGGTACGGAGGGCGGTCTGAGATTTGACATCGAAGACCTTGACGGTGCTGGCGTGGGACCCGGCGACGACTAGGAGGCCATCAATCTGTATGAGACGGAGGTTGCGAAGTCGAGGAAGGCGTTGGAGATTGCCCTGCGGTCGTACGAGACGGAGCGTTGAAGATGCTGAAAGGAGCTAGGTTGGAGGCGGCGAATTCGTGAGGGGAAGTGGGGGAGAAGCAGAGGGAGTTGCAGGAGTTGCTTAGAGTTTGGGTGGATTAAATTTGAAGGATCTCCACTTTTTGCAAACTGTGCTTGGCGGCTGAAGAAGTGAGGAGAGAAAGAGGAGAAGAGTGAGATAGGGAATAAGTTTAGAAATGAATGAAAGAGAAATTAGGGTAAAATATACATGTAATTTTGTAACATTCAGGGGGTAAAATAGTCCTCTCACTGGGTCTGTTAGTCAAACGTTAGCTTCATCCAAAAAATAGGTGCAAAGTGTCTTTGGTCAAAAGTCAGGGTAGCGGATTGTATTTAGTGCAATAGTCAGGGGTGGTCATTGTCTTTTACCCTAAAAAAGAAGAAGAAAATAAATCAAGACATAAAAAAACTTCGGAAGTTTGAATGAGTTGCAGGAAAAAAAGAATTCCTCCATCTTCTCCTAATTTTTCTCCTAATATTGCTCTCCTACTACTATAGTTCAACAACCCGCAATTAAAAAGAAAAAAAAAGTAAAAAAGTAAATAAAAATAAACGAGAAACAAAAGAGGCGAGGAAGCAGGAAGCCCCGCGACCGATGACGCACTCCAACGGCGGCACAAGCCCGTGAGCGCCGAACCCGCCACCGCCCCCAGTCGCCCTGATTAACCGGCCTCCCGACCACCGCCACCTTCCCGTTGGGTTTGCTAATTAAGCCCCCAAGCTCCTTCCCCACTGCCACTGGAGTTGGTCTAAGTGACAACTTCTTAGATATTGTAACATAAGCTCCCCAACATTTGACAACATTTGTTGTTGTCATGAACGTTTGAAATTGAGTGACAACATTGCTATTATCATTGAGTATATTATTATTATTATTATTATTATTATTATTATTATTATTATTATTATTATTATTATTATTATTATTATTATTATTATTATTATTTGCTTTAGCGTCTGTAGTCTATGGTGGTGGTTGATGGGAAACTGAATAGAAGATGGTGGAGGTGGTGGAGAGAGAGTATTTTGGTCTTTAATGTGCAAGTGATAAGTATAGAATAGATTTCAAAGGGCAAAAACATGCTTCAATAATAGTATCGTTTAATGTTATATATTCCGTTGCAATGAGGATAGGAATTGCATATTTAATAAAAAACGGAGGTATAAAGTGTAATTACTCTTTTATTTGGGAGGGTGTGTGAATTGGTATTATTTTGTCATGGGCCTGCCTTGAACCAGACCCAGACCGAGGACCAAACACGACATATTTATTTCATCTCCCATTTAAGGGTAAACAGCCTAGCTTTCAAATCCCTAAAAAAATTCACGACGGTCTGTTTTTCGTGGTCTTCTTCGTCGATGGAGACTACCAGAAGACTGAAATATCTACTGCGATGTGTTTGTGCTTCCATCTGCATTGTTTCTTCTGCTGCTGAAGTAATCGGAGAAGTTTCCGGAGAAAGGAGGAGAAGAAGAAGACCAACAAAAGAAGCAACAACAGAGTTATCACAAGATTTGGTAATGGAGATTCTGCTGAGACTGCCTGTCAAATCACTGGTACGGTTCAAGTGCGTCTGCAAACATTGGTACGAACTAATCCGATCTCCTAATTTCATCACCGCACACTATAAAACCACCTCCTTTAAAAAGAAAGTTTCAATCTTTTACTGTGATGATGATCATTTATATTATCCCCCTTCAGTCTCCTTACGGATCTTTGACGTCTCGTTCAAATTAGTTATCCCTCCTTATTCTGGACCTCGACTCATCGGTTGTTATAATGGATTAGTTTGCCTTGGCCTCTCACGTGATTACCACCACCGGTTTGCTCTTTGGAACCCTGCAACCACCGAGTCCAGAATCATTTGTTTCACAGGCCTAGAACCTAATACATCTGCAGAGTATTATTCCGGGTTTTGCTTTGATTCGGTAGCCAATACTCACAAGATCCTCAGGATTAGATTCTTTCTTAATGTTAATGCAACGTTTGCGAATATGACTGTACCAAAAGGACAGGTTTATGTGATTGCCAATGTCCACACTTTGGGTGACGATTCCTGGAGGATGAAAAAGTTGTTTGCCCCGTGTCGGTTGCCCAATGGAGGGAATATGAGCCGGGTAACATATCTAATGAGATTCATGTGCTGGATTGTGAGTGGCTGGTCAGGTGGTCACAAAGACAAGTACATTCTATGTCTAGACATGGTGGATGAAGAGTTCAAGCTTATTGAATTGCCATGTTCGGATCACATCCAATGTGGTACTAAACTGGCTGACTACAGAGGATTTCTTGCTATGTTTGTTTGGGAAAATAATGATTTTGATCCAACTGGTGGTGGTGTCAACTCCTTTGATATGTGGGTGTTGAATGATTGTGATGGCGGCACTTGGTGCAAACAACTTACTTTGAGACCAAGAGTGACCAATATCAAGCGGCCTCTAGGTTTTTTCACTAATGGGGACATTGATTTTGTGATTCTGTCTACTAGTGAGGGGTGCCTACTATGGGATAAAGAGTCGGGGGAGACCAACAATAAGTTTCTGGGAAAAGAAAGCATCGGTCCATTCTTTGTTTACAGTGAGAGTTTTGCTTCAGTGTATTGAATCGTCTATGCGGCATTTGCACCGTCTTCATTTGTTCAGGGCATGTTAAATATCCTATTAAGTATTGTACTGGTCAAGTCTTTATGATTTTGCAAGATTTACTTTTTTCAAATTACATGTTTTTATCTGTTAGGACTTTAGAGGAACCCCAGGACTACTGTCTCGTGAGATGATGAATTTGTATGCCCTCCCATATAGAGGTTATAGTAGCTTGTAAGCTCATTTCCTTTAATTAACGCAATGTTCCTCGACAATATGTTCACAGAGAAACGACACGAGAAGTTATTACATTGCATATATTTTTACATTCATGTATGATACCTCATTGGCTCCAGATGGAGGTCCTTAACTAGATGTTTATGTTTTGTCTGCCAGGGAATATCACGATTTTTACAACTGTCGAATATTCTGTTTTTGCAAATTATCTTTTCTTTTTTTGTTTTTTGAGAAAGAGAGAAATTCTATACGCTGTTCAATACATCAGTAGTCCAAATAGGCGTTTGAAAATAATACTTCGGTTTTCTGGATTGTCCTACTTTGATTTTTCAACCCGTAACTGGGTCAATTTGACTCAGTGATTTAGAGGGCGAAACAGTATTTGTATAGCAAAGTTTACTCCACGAAACTATGCAAAGATACCAAATTCTTATATCGTATTGCTAATCAAATCACTTGATCAAAGTGACTCAGTGAATATTGACAAAAAGTGAAGTTGGATGAAAGAGAAGAAACAGAGGTAGCTAATATCATCCTCCTCCATTTCTTTTGAAGAAACAAGTGAGCCAGCTTATTCCCCTCCCTGTGAACGTATTGATACTCCACTTCTTGAAACTTTGATGTTAAAAACTTGCAGTACACCAACACCTCATAGTTTATGTTCTTTTTTATTACCGAAATGCATCACAAATTGTACTATTTTTATCCACAATTTTCTTTTTCATTTCGTTTGATTCGATTCTGTTTCTAAATTCTGCGGTGATCCTCTTCTGTTGCCGTATCTATCTTCCCAACCTCTGTCTCGAGTTCCCTCACATTATAAGTTATAACAGATTTTATCTCTCATTCTATCCGGTAAATGAAGGGTTTTCTCGATTTCTTTTGATTCTCGGGACAGGATTTATCTTCAAGGGTTACTTCTTTGAGCTTCTAGATTTGATTCGGATTGACATTGGCAATTTGTACCAATGTGGTTTTGGTTACAAACTGAAGCATTCATGATGTTTGATGGTCTTCTTCACCCAAACATTTGTTTCCTAAGGTTGGTTGAAGTTGGGAACTCATTGAGGTTGTTTAGGATTTATTCTTAGGAGGTCAGAAATAATGCGGGCTTCCTTCTGAATGGAATCAAGGCCTCTGCGAAGAAGTTGCACAAGACCGAGGCAATCACTTTCCAGAACGATTATGGGGTATCCCAGTTCACTTCCAAGACGAAGACCCTCACGTATTGATCATGTTTCAGCCATTAATACTGACCTCTGGCGAGGGATTCTGCTCTACCTTGCTGCCAAGAAAGATCCTGCCGCATCACGAATCACCGTTCCAGGACCTGAAGCTACGCTGAACACTTTCCATGATGCGTCCGTTGGCACGTAAATTTCAACCAAATATTTTAACGTGTGAGATTTGAGAATCTCGCCAAGTTGGACTTGCTCCTCAGGTACACTCAAAGTAGGGGATAAAAGATGAAGAAATCTTCAGTATCTTCTCTCACCTTTCAAAGATAACGATTTGTTATGCTTGAAGAGGAGATAAGAGATCTCCGCGATACTTTCGAAGTCAGGAGATTAGCTGATGTTTGAATTCAAATTCAAACTAAGAGATACGAGATAAAATATGTATCTCAAAAGATTGACTCTCTGAACCTCTATAAATAAGAGGTTTCACAGAGAGGAAGGGACTTTTTCCAGAGAGAGACTTCACTTTGAGATCTTAGAGAGACACTTCTTTTGAGATCCTGGAGAGACACTTATTTTCAGATCCTGGAGAGACACTTCATTTTGAGATCCTGGAGAGCAAGAGTGAAATAGTACCGCCATAGACGTAAACAAAGCACTCACACAAAGCAAAACACTTCCCACCAGGGTAAGCCAAGCTCGTAGTCCAAAGAGACGGGACGCTAGACAACAGAGCCAAAGCTCAACAAGCGTCCATGGCGTTCAACTGGTAAAGGGTTCCAAAACCCCAAAATCCCTCTCTCACACTCTACTTTGTATCTCCTTCTACATCCAAATCAAATGTAGTCCATTTCAAATCAATGTAACTTTTTGGGTATGAAACCCACCAAATCAATAAAATCAATCTTTCGTTCTTTTATTTCTTTTGTTTTACGTATTTTGTTCTTTATTTTGTGTCTTATTAATCAGGGGTTCCACACATAATTAGGGTAAAATCAAGAAGACTAGAATCCACTTCAAACAAAAATATTTGTTACGCAGATTTTTAAATCAAAAGCAACAAAATTCGACTTCTTAAAAATATGTGTCTACAAATTGGCACGCCCAGTGGGACTTCTTCTTCCCCTCATCTTTTAAGGCACAAAAAAAAAATCATGCGAAAAAAAAAATTGAGTTTCTACACTCTCTGTACACTCACTGACTTCTTGTGTATGTTGATTTCAGTTTCCGGAGTGCTACTGAAGAAGTTTCGGCAAAGCCAGTACTTGGCCGCTGGAAGGAGAAGCTTTTGGCACCAGCAGTGGTCACACACAGGACACGTAGTTCTCAGCTTCGTGCTCCTGAAGGTGTGGCTCTTGTTGGGATGCCCAAGTAGCTCTTAGCTCCTGCAGTGGTCATGCATCCCAGATGTGTGGCTCTTGTTGGGGCGCGGGGGGAGTCCCCCCAAAGAGCCTGCACACCAGGGTTGACTAGTCAAGAGGCGCACTCTAGCGTCTCTAGAAAAGTTGTCTCTCCTGGTATAAATGAAGAACTATCCAGAAGAATTGAGACCTTGCTAGAAGAGGTCAGGGTCTTGGTTCAAGGTGCCAGAATTCTCGCGGGAATCTGGAAAACTAATGGGACCAGAGAGTTTCTAGCCCTTGCTAGAAGAGCCCAAAATGCGACTGTCTTCGCCATGGAGATAGTCGTCATTGGTACGATGCCCAAGACCTCTGCCAAAATGATAAAAGAAGCAGAGCACTCAAGGGACATTGCTGCGAAAGCTGGAGAAGCAGCGTCCAAAGAAAACAGGAAGATAATTTGGGACATTGGAAAAAAAGTCATGTCCCGAGAAACCCGTAAGGAATCATTGCCGAAAGACCACCACCTGGTCAAAATTGGTGGGACATGTGCTACGCCAGACCTTCCAAGCAAGGCAAAAAGGAAGGCTCCAAGAATGAAGCCTACGGAAAAGTGGGTCTCTGCTATGCCAATAACGACTCACCCAAAGAAGCCACATGCAGAGTCGAGTGATAATACCTATGCTCATGATGTCATTGCAGCCCTTGAAAAAGAAGGACAAATGGTTCAAAGACCTCAGTCGCCCATCTTTGGCCATGCTACCGAAAAAGACAAAACAAAAGGACGTAGGCCAGCTGCTTCAGCACCCGTCCACAAGAATACCATAGATTTACAAGCCGGTCCCGTCACAAGATCAAGGGACAAGAATTTGGAGATGTTGAGCTTGAAGAGATTTGTAAACACCCTGTATGAAGAAAAGTGATGATGTCTCGTCCACAGCAAAGAAGGGTCACACTGTGGCAGTCATGATGGCTGATGTGGAGGACGACCCAATAATGCAAGCTATGCAAGAAAAATTCGCCATGTTCCAGGATCTCTTAGAGAAGAAGAATAAGGAGATAGAAGCTATGGCAGAACAAATGAAAGTCTTGCAGACACAACTTGCAGAGGCCCGAGGCGCAACAAGTTCGGATGTTACTAGACCTATGGGGGTACTTCCCACAGCCCCAGGGGTAACACTAGACCCTATGGATGGGGGAGGAAACAAAGCACACATGGGGGTACCACCGCCTAAAACTCCAAGAGCAACATCAATTCCAGGGGTCTTTGGAGGAAGTGGCCATCCTTCGGGGGTACCGCCACCTCCTGGAGTGGCAACATCATGTCCCGCTTTCACCGAAGGGAACAATCATCGCACAGAGGTACCATGTAATACACTACCTTCTTGCATAGCATCTCAAGACTCAAATTTGGACATGCGCAACCCAGCCCTAATGTCACTAATCGACGAGCTGGTGAAGAAGCAAGTCCAAAATGTCATAGAAAAAGAAGATGGATTTTCTACTGTGATCACAAAGCCATACCAAACATGGGCAGACAAAGTGTCCCTACCCATAGGCTATCCCCAACCAGAATTTAGGATGTTTAATGGAACGGGAGACCCTAGACAACACTTGGTACATTTTATTTCCAGGTGCGGCCCTATAGCACACAACGAGGCTTTGTGTCTTCAACTTTTTGTCCAGTCTCTAGAGGACGCAGCCTTCACATGGTATTCACAACTACCTGAAGGCTCAATACCAAGTTGGGACGCTATGGCAAAGGAGTTCTTGAAGCATTTCTGCAACACTCAAAGACGAGTGGGGGTTCCAGAACTGATCGAGACAAAACAACGTGACAACGAACTCGTCGCAGACTTCATAGCAAGGTGGCGAGCGCTGACGTTTGCATGTCCCCAAAAGTTTACCCAAAAGGAACTTATTAGGATGTGCCTCAATAACTTCAGACACGAGTTGTCCACGTCTCTTTTGTCTCAAACATTCATCGGTTTTAATGACTTATGCACCAAGGCGCACGACATGGAGTTACACCTCAGCAAACAAAGGAGGTTAAGATTCACTAATAAAACAGAGTCATTGGCTACTGCGATAGTGGATATGAAGAAAACTCCGGTGGTTGTGGGGGTTAAAAAAGAACCCGAAATCAAAAACTTCACCATTAAAGAAAGAATGGAAAAGAAATATTCTTTCTCTAACGATCTGGTTGAAGAACTGTTTGAGGATCTTTTAGAGCATAAGTTAGTCTCCCTCCCAGAAGTGAAAAGACCTCATGAGGTGGGAAAAATTGAAGATCCCAAGTATTGTCCATATCACCGTTTGATTGGGCATTCGTTGAGGGACTGTTTTGTTTTGAAAGACAAGATCCAAGAGTTATTGGATTCGAACATCATTGTCCTACCTCCGTCGTAAAATACTACAGCAAATCGATGGTCTCTTAGGTTGAAAACCCGAGAGGGCTGCCTAGTCAAAGAGACAAAAAATGATCGATAAAATAAAGTCCGCTAGGTTGAAAACCCGAAAGGGCGACCTAGTCCAAGTCAAGGACATATATGTCCTGCAAGGTTGAAAACCCGAAAGGGCAGCCTAGCACAAGTTAAGGTCTAAAAAAAGGAAAAGAAGAAAAAAAAATAGTAAAAAGAAAAAGAAAAAAATCGCATCCCCATGAACTACGTTCGACTTGATCCCGAGAGGGTACGTAGGCAGCTCGACATCTATATTCGAGTTCAGTCCACCGCAAAAAAATAAACTTTCTGTTTCCCCATGAACTACGTATGACTTGATCCCTAAACGGGTACGTAGGCAGCTTGGAACCTCATTTCAAGTTCAGTCCATCAACCACAAAAGGACCTTATATCTCTCTGAACTACGAGGGGTCATGAACACCCTTACTCGTACTGCCTAGTCTACAGCTTGACATAGTACGGATAATGAAAGTCACGGGGGGTATTGCAAGTCAATTGTTGAAAAGTACGAACCGAGAACTCCCTCGCAGGCGTCACCGGATCAGGACCGAGAACACCTTCGCGAGTGTCACCAGTCGAAAAAGATCGAGAACGCTCAGGCGAGTATCACCAATCAAAAAGACAAAGAACGGTCATGCAGGCATTACCAGTTGAAGGGACTGAGAACGCTCACGTGAACATCACCAGTTCGCGAGATTGAGAACACCCTTGGGGGTATCACCGAGTCACTTGACCGGAAACACCCTCGCAAGCATCATCGAGTCGCGACCGAGAACGCTCACGCGAACATCACCAGTCCAAGGGACCGAGAACGCTCACGCGAACATCACCAGTCAAAGGGATCGAGAACGCTCACGCGAACATCACCAGTCAAAGGGACCGAGAACGCTCATGCGAACATCACCAGTCGAAGGGACCGAGAACGCTCACGCAAACATCACCAAGTCAGTGGTATAACCCGCATCCACCTGGGACACAAGGGAGTATGGAAGCATGTGGAGTACTGTTTAAAGTTGTAGAAAAGCATGAAAATTAGTCGACATGCTCCAATGCACAAGTATAAACATTAACACATACTATATATGCAATTAAATGCTACTAGGATGTGTGCATAGAGTGAATTTTGTTACGTCACTCATAAGAATTTGAAGCAAGAAGATATGCTTTCACTCACTGCGTGCTTTAAAAAGAAGTGGCAAATAATGGTGGATGGTAAACTAGAGGGTTTGCAGTTTGCGAAACATATGCTTTCACTCACCGCTACTCAAAGAAAAATGGCGCACTGAGAGAGTAAAACCTGATTAGTGGCTGCAATAAATTAGTGGTGTTTCACCAAAAAAATAAATTTTTTTATGGATTCTTTAATACCCGCCAAGGCTGAAATCCTCTAAGCAACGGCGACATCAAGTTCATACATGAGGGCTTAACGCCTACGATAGGCATAGGAAAATGTTTCTTCTATCAATTTGCACAATATTCATTATGTTGGGAGCTTCAAAAGCTGTTAAGTTTCATTTATTGAACCCCATCATTTGAGTTGTAATTGGTGACTAGAGTAAATTACAGAGATACGCGACAATTCGAATGAGACTTATCAAATTGATGTCACTGGGTTGTGAAGAGCTCACGACGGATTGGAGCGTGGACTGGAAGAAATTCTGAAATTGAAAAAGAAGAAAATGATAAAACTGTTGCCAGAATTTGGGTATCGCGAAATAACAATTGCGCAAGCTGGTTGACGCTAGCATTAAATAAAAATGCATGCGCAAGCTGGTTGACGCTAGCATTAAATAAAAATGCATGTCATCACTGCCCAAAATTGATCAAGCAGAATCAAGTTTGTACATGGGTTTGTGAGACTCGCAAAGACGGCTACCGCATGTGATCACAAAATCAATTATGAATCACAGATCACCGTGCAAAGCTTGAATAATATATGCAGGAGATCCAAATCGTCACGACGCATATATGTGATAAATTCAGCGCACACAAATACGCACTGTAGGAACGTGCTATACTCTGTGATCATGAAAGATTTGTAAGATGATAAAAGTAAAAGCTGTAGAGAAGAAGACAAATATAGAAAAGAAGCATACCTGAAGCAACAAAAGGTATGCAGAGCAGCAGCAGTGCTGTGCAAGCAGACAGAGTAAATCTCCTGGAAGCGTAGAAACTTTAGTGGGTAAAAAAGAAATCTACGTACCCTACTTTAGAGGAGTTTACTTATACAAAGAAGCTAGACCCTATTCCCACATGGACTCAAACTCTATAAAAGAGTAAATCAAATACAGTGAAAGGAGTTGACTTGAACTCTTTAAAAAAGTCAGCTAACAAAAGAGTTTAGTCCCAAAAGTCTCAAAGCATTCTCACGTGAATACAGTGGCGGGCCCCCAAATATTTGTGTGAAGTCAGGGTTGAGATAAGCATACACCTGCCCACAAAAAATAACATTATGGGTTTATAAAAAAGTGAGAGAAACGATACCTGGGCCCAAATAAAAGTCTTTGGTCCAAGAAAATTACTGCCGCAAAGACAATATACACGGGTTAGCCTCCGTTACTCAAATCGCTGCATCACATGTCGCTCGGCTAAAATCAAAACGGTCAGCCTAAGCGAACCGCGACCCGAATCGCTACATCAAATATCGCTCGGCTAAAATCAAAACGGTCAGCCTAAGCGAACCGCGACCTGAATCGCTACATCAAATGTCGCCTGGCTAAAACCCAAACGGTCAGCCCAAGCGAAACGCGATCAAAATCGCAACATCAAATGTCGCTCGGCTAAAACCAAAAACGGTCAGCCCAAGCGAACCGCGATCCAAATTGCTACATTAAATGTCGCCTGGCTAAAACCTTAACGGTCAGCCTAAGCGAATTGCGATCCAAATTGCTACATCAAATGTCGCTCGGCTAAAACCAAAGCGGTCAGCCCAAGCGAACCGCGATCCAAATCGCTATATCAAATGTCGCTCGACTAAAACCAAAACGGTCAACCCAAGCGAACCGCGATCTAAATCGCTATATCATATGTCGCCTGGCTAAAACCAAAACGGTCAGTCCAAGCGAACCGCGATCCGAATCGCTATATCAAATGTCGCTCGGCTAAAACCAAAACGGTCAGCCCCAGCAAACTGCGATCCAAATCGCTATATCAAATGTTGCCAAAAGGTCGGCCCTGGCAAGCCACGATTGAAATCGTCGAGTCGAAATTACAAAGATAAGACAAGTGTGCCAAGTTGTCGTGATTCGAGCAAGAGACCAAATGTCTCTTACACAAATCACGAGGGGGTTTTGTTGGCACGTAAATTTCAACCAAATATTTTAACGTGTGAGATTTGAGAATCTCGCCAAGTTGGACTTGCTCCCCAGGTACACTCAAAGTAGGGGATAAAATATGAAGAAATCTTCAGTATCTTCTCTCACCTTTCAAAGATAACGATTTGTTATGCTTGAAGAGGAGATAAGAGATCTCCGCGATACTTTCGAAGTCAGGAGATTAGCTGATGTTTGAATTGAAATTCAAACTAAGAGATACGAGATAAAATATGTATCTCAAAAGATTGACTCTCTGAACCTCTATAAATAAGAGGTTTCACAGAGAGGAAGGGACTTTTTCCAGAGAGAGACTTCACTTTGAGATCTTGGAGAGACACTTCTTTTGAGATCCTGGAGAGACACTTCTTTTCAGATCCTGGAGAGACACTTCATTTTGAGATCCTGGAGAGCAAGAGTGAAATAGTACCGCCATAGACGTAAACAAAGCACTCACACAAAGCAAAACACATCCCACCAGGGTAAGCCAAGCTCGTAGTCCAAAGAGACGGGACGCTAGACAACAGAGCCAAAGCTCAACAAGCGTCCATGGCGTTCAACTGGTAAAGGGTTCCAAAACCCCAAAATCCCTCTCTCACACTCTACTTTGTATCTCCTTCTACATCCAAATCAAATGTAGTCCATTTCAAATCAATGTAACTTTTTGGGTATGAAACCCACCAAATCAATAAAATCAATCTTTCGTTCTTTTATTTCTTTTGTTTTACGTATTTCGTTCTTTATTTTGGGTCTTATTAATCAGGGGTTCCACACATAATTAGGGTAAAATCAAGAAGACTAGAATCCACTTCAAACAAAAATATTTGTTACGCAGATTTTTAAATCAAAAGCAACAAAATTCGGCTTCTTAAAAATCTGTGTCTACAGCGTCGATACTAATTTTCACGACATTCAAAGGAGGAGCTGCCCTACTAGATGAACGCAAATCCGGAGGCTTCAAGATTACCTCCAACTTGGCAGTGAGCCTAATTTCCTTACTCCATAGGTAGAAATTCAAACTATCCGTCGCGACTTTACCGTTGACATTAAAATTTTGCTCGTTACATTCCGCCAAATAACCCAAATAGTTAAAGCAAATTTCTCCCGAGTTTCAGCATTTTCTTTCGAGAAAACATTGACAATCCACTCTTTAACATCACCTTGTTGCGCATTCAGAATTTTTTGCCCATAATAGAAGTCCATACCTGTCTAGAGTGTGAACATCTATTGAACAGGTGGTCCGAGGATTCCCGCTCTTCCATGCATAAACAACAAACATGAGATACATTAACTCCTCTATCGATCAATTTGTTTGCTACAGGGAGAGGAGTGCCACAACCGCCAACACGTAACTAACAGTTCCTTCGGAATTTTTGTGCGCCACAGGTTGCTAAGCCAACTCGCATTTGAAGAGCCACTTGACGATGAGGCAAGAGGGTCATAGAACGATCGCAAAGCTTTGAAACCCACCTTTACTGAATCTCCACCATCCTCCGAAAATACCCAGCATTACGAGTCCATATCCTCCGCTGGACCCGATGGCGTAGCCAACACAGACTCAGCATCGACTGGCCATAAAACATATCGAACATTTTCCTCATCCCAAGATCCATCTCCATCCAATATCTCACTCACCTTCATATTTCTATTCCAACCGGTCAAGTCGTGATAACAATGTAGGTATTTGCAAATTATCTGCTTATACCAGTTGGTGGTTGTTCAATTGGGTAGGAGATGGTTCACTAGACTCCAATTCGTCACTTGGTTTGGGTTCATATCTTCTCATGTTTCATTAGACAGAATCACAAAATTACATCAACAAGAAAATCACATGAAAATGCCTGGAGATTGCTCTGTTGGTGATTTTAGTATCATCAACCATTTTATGTAATTGGATTTACTGATGACCAAATTAAACATTGGTGTATACGTTGTACACGTTAGAGTGTGGAGTACACGCGTGTACACGACAATACTAATGTCTTGGACAACGAACTCCCGGACGACTGCTGGGGTTCGGTGGAGGCACCCCCGGTGGGGTCCAAGGGGCAACGCCCCTAGTGAGTGGCGCTGGAAAAATTGGATTTTGGACATCTGTTGCATCACAAAAAACGTCTCTGATTTTGTTTCGTCAGAAAAAACAGACTGAAATCACAACTGTTATAAACGCTGCGTTGGCAGTTATAACCGACGTGATTAACCAACTCCCATTCCTTTAAGTTGTCACTTTGGTCGAATGAAAAAGACAGAGAGTGAAAACTCTGTTCGAAATTCCATAGCAAAACCATACTCGTTCTTGAATCTCTGTTTTAACCGATTATTGATTTTGTGTATACCGCCGAAATACTCTAATCTGAAAGTGATCCCACGACTCAAAGATTATCCAGTCCGTTGATTCCTATATACACACCCATATTCCCTACATGCTCAACATTGGTCACAAAATCTATAGGCTTAGATTTGGTTCACTGTCTTTGTTCTCTCGCAAAAATCAATAGGCTTTGGAGTCCCTACTCCCTACCAAATAAATGAGTGCCCACTCTTCTTCAATATTGAACTTCTCATCAGCGTCTCTTCTTTTACTTGAACTAGGCGACACCCCGCGCTACCGCGCGGACTGCAAAAGAACTATGTTATTCAAATGTAGTAGAACTAACGGTGATCCTTTACAAATCGTGTTCAATTTAGCACGCCAAATATGTATAATCAAGTTCTCAAAAAGCATTGTTCACGTTCTCTAAAGCAATACGTTATCTTTAATGTAATTTTATATAAAAATCTAGAGAGACTACTCTCCCTGCACAATGTACTGCAATTCCTCAAGAGTGATATTTTTCTTAGCATACCTGCGCATTTTTTAGAATGAGTGCTAAAAGATGCGAGGTTTACACAAAGATGAGATGTGTCCACTTCATTGTGCGCATCAACTCTTTTCTGACGTTATGTTTATATCCCCCTCGTTGGTTTACATCATGTTAGTGGGTTGCAGGGATCCCATTCAGTACAAGGACTTATGCAGTTGATCTGCTTCTCCTTGTTAGTAAAAGTAAATTTTTGCAATGAAGATATATCATGAGCTTCACATATGAAGAAAGACATATACATTATATTTGTTTCTTACAAATTGTTAATCAGTTTTGTTATCTATTTTCTTGTCTTCAGCAATTAGAAAGAGAGTTTTGTAAGAATGTAGTAGTGTGGTGTGCATTTTTATACACTAAAAGACCAACCCATGTTAGCGTACAATAGAACCGTACTATGTTTGTTATCCAATGCATAGAGTAATATGAACAACAAAAGTTAAAGGGTGCACGTAGGATTATGTAGAGTAAGATGTGACAAAAAAATTGTTCACCAGTGACAGTGCTTAATGTTCCAAAACAACAATATATGAACAAATTGTTTGAGAAAATAAAAGAGAACAACATCTGATCATTATAAATACCCAAAATATCATCTCTCCCAAAGTAGATTTTGGAGAAATATTCATAATCACCATTCTTAAGGTGACTTGGTGTATGAAGTCTTACATAAGAACGTCAACCAAACACGAAGAAAAAGCGGAAATCTGAAAGGTGTTTGATGAAGCAAGATATTGTATGTTGATAAGAAGACATTATTTGGACATGAATGTTTAGTGCTAAGTCAGTTACACCAATAATTTATGTATAGCCTGGCTTGTAATTATTTTGGAAATACAAAAGCAATTGATGAAATTATAAAAATTGAAGTCATATTGGTATTCAAGTAACAAATAATCCAAAGAAAAACGTCATTTTTTTCCCAACGATCAAAAGCAAAAGAGGAAGTAAAACAGAAAAATTGAATGGTTCAATTCATTTGATCCATCTCACCCCACCCCGTTTTTTCTGATCATATTGGTTTTAGACCTCGCATAAGCTGGTTATGGCTATTGAAATATTAGGGGGTGCTCAATGAATTGTTGGCTGATATTACTTGAGCTCTTCAATTTTCTTCTACATCAATAGCTGCTATGTAAATCAATGCATAAAAGACATATCATATACTATTTCTAAAAAATATGTCGTAAAGAAAATCAAAATGTGGTTTTTGTAATAATATAATTTTCTTACAGTTTATGTAGATAACTAAGAACGCATTGCAGTTGCACATAAACCTTTCTTGACATCCTCTTTGCATCTTCAAGTGCCCTTACTCCCCAATGTTGTACCTAACGGATCTGTTCTTTTTTGCTGCATGATTTCCTAAAGTTGCAAGTGATGTATGTCCCTCTGCAAGTTTGATTCAGTATGTTGCCATTGGTTGGCCCATATGGTTTCGAAGTCATCATCCATGAAACCAATGGCATATGAGTACTTCTAAAGGTGAAAAAATGGATGTTGGTAACTCCTCTCATGGAAATGATGGTTGTAAGAAGAAAACCTATGAAATTGATTATTTGTAACCCCTTTTCCATCATAATGATTATTGTCCGCTCTTCTAATATTGACTCCATAAATCAAGGTTTGTAACCGCTGCCTTTATTTGTGTACTTAATGGAAATACCAATGGCCATATTAGAAGCTATTATTAATTATCTAAATGAGAAAGTTCAGTTATTCTAGGATGACTCAGGTCTTATTTGGCACATTAGATCAGCACAATCATACTTGGACGATTGCCAGGAGGGGAGGACAATTGAGCTTGACATATGTCATTTATTGGTTAAATGTTAAGTGGCAAATGGCTTGACGTAATTTATTCTCGGCACTTGCCCGCTTTTATACATTATATAGATGGCGAATCTCAAGTTTCATATCACACCTGTGTACGTTGGAGTGTGCCTTCATTGACCTCAACCCTTTATGTTCTCTTTGAGACACTGTAGTTTCTTACTGGAATCCTGTCATAACAATAACGCTTGAAGTTTTTAGGGCCAATGGAAGGCATACATTAATTTGAGTTCGTGTTCCCCATCTCTACACTTAATGCCACAAAATACTATGCTCCTTGTTAGGTTTCTTACGTTTCTTACATTTGAAACTCTTATTATTGTTTTGGTTGTCTACCAATTTCGGTTGTTGCGAAAAAAAATTAATTCACATTATCGATATGTAACAGCTCGGTTTAAGCTTTACTGATACCGTAAAGCTATCGGGGTTAACATTTTTGTGAAAATCGTCAAAGACTGTCCACGTAGTTTGTAGCCTACGACGCTAGTCTAACAACTACTAATGACCGGATAAGGACTTCATTCGATAATCAATTCATTCGATGAAAAATAAACAAAGATTACAATTGTTTAAATAACCAAACGAAACATAACCCTAGACTCTTACGCACCAGTTGACAAGAAGACCCGGTCCCTACTAAATAACATAGATAAGCTAATTAATTACTCAACTAATTAAATAAATATGTTAGAAAACGCACGAGGAATCACGATGCCATTTTTCAGGAACCAAGAAGAGCGACGAACTTGGTGGGGGGTGTATCAACAATATCCTGATCATCAAAACAATTGATCTTCAACCAAAACGAATTCTCCATCACTCCTCTCTAACAAAACCTAGCCCAACAACCTGACTCTGATATCACTTATTAGAAAACGCACGCAGAAGCACGATGCCACTTGTTAGGAACCAATAATAGTGGCGAGACGAAGAACAAGATGAAGAACACACAACGATATGACGCGGTTCACTAGTTTTGAGGCTAGCTACATCCACGGCCAAAACGAACCAATTTATTGATGAGGGAGCCAATTACAATCTAAGACACACCACTTTTGTCAATAGAAGAGTCGTACACCCATATATAGGCCTATACTACTGACTTGTGCCCAAAGCATCGTCCAAAACGTTGCTAAAACGAACAAGAAAACGATTCCAAAAAACTGACCAACACGAACTCGGTCGCACGACCTACTCAGTAGTTCGCACTACCTGCTCAGTAGGTCCCACGACCTAGTTGCAGTACATCAACTTTAATCTTTGCCTCCTTAGTCGTTGCTTTGCCAATTCAAGCTAGGGTTTTGATCACCCAATTCATTACAAAATAAATAAATAAACAATAATAATAATAATAATAATAATAATAATAATAATAATAATAATAATAATAATAATAATAATAAATAATAATAATATTGTTGGCTCGTACGATACGGTTGACCAGTATCATTTACCCTAGTATTTGTTTGAGAAGGAGCAGTTGTGATACATAGATAAGCGACAACAAATGATTCCATTTGTAGCCTGTATTTGTAAATGTACAATACTAGTAGATAGTATCATTTTCAATCTGTTTTACGAACTTATACTTTTTTGAAAGTTGTCTTCTCCTTTGCGGAACTCAATCGTTATATGCAGAGCTGTCAAATAGGCTGGAGGACTCCTGCACTAACTCGGACTGGCTGTTTAAGAGTGACCGGCCCAGCCCGGGACAACACTGGTCGTGAACATGAACAGGCCCTAGCATTAAATGAGGTGTCTTTGCACCTGGATTTATGAACCTTCGCGGAAAGGACTAAGCCTCCCCCCCCTCCCCCCCCCCCCAAAAAAATTTAAAACCCAAAACTGATCGAGGACCGCAACCAGCCTCAGCCATGCATTAAAGTCCCTGCTATATTAGTGTCTAGTGCAGATCCCGTGCTCGAGGGCACGACGACATAGAAAAGTATGATAATTACCTAAGAGTTTGAATGTCTAAGATTGTCTTATTATGAAGTTTTTAGTTCTCATGATATGGTGGGGATAAGCTATTGCATATGCCACGTTTTAGGGATGTCTTATACCCCCACAACAACTTATTATGTAGATGGGAATAAGCTATTCCCCATGTCACATTTTGGTGGATAGCTTGTTACCCATAGCAGTTTATTATGACGATAGATAAACAAGATGGGTAAAAGACACTTCCACCCCCGCCCCCAAGTTTGATTCAAAGACACTTTCACCCCTTCTAGTTAAATGACACTTTAATCCCTTTTTGTCTATCAAATTTTAGGATATTTACACCCTGTGAATGTATCATTGTTAGTCTAGAGGCAGCTGACAGCCAGGACAAGTGTCTTAAAGTTTGGATCATAAGGGGGTGAACGGGTCATTTCTCAAACCTGAAGGGGTGAAAGTATCTTTTCCCAAACTATATACTGAAAGAGTATTGCGCGGGCAAAATACAATATGTAGTACTTTAGTTTTGATTGTGGGCCTTGCAATCTATTAGTACAACAATTCTTACTGGAGCCCAATTTGTTACCCACGACCCAATCTAATGCTATATCCTATATGTATTTCATATCCCCCTAAACAGCGTACGTTTTCGGCAAAAACTTCAGTGCGTCCGGAAGTAACCGGCTCAGCCGGTACTTCCCGGTTATTACGAAAATACCCGCTAGCGGACAAAAAATGTGGTCCCAGGAGGGAATCTTTTTTGACCTAGATAACATTTATAAGGCGTACGAAAACAATTTTTCCAGAAAGATAACAATTAGAGAATATTAATACAAGAGCAGAAAACAAATGACAAAAACCAGATAACCAGTAGAAAAAAGAAGATAACAATCATTGATAAAAGATCAGTGAAACCAAAAAATCTAAGTTAAACGATCAACGATCAGCAAAAGTTAGCTTAATTTGAAAGTAATACGATACAAATGACTAAATGGCCTAAATAGAATAATTTCACATAGGTATAGTTAAGTTTTCGAAACCTTCTCGGCTTTCTCGAGTCTCTTACGGATTGTAGTTACTATCTCCTGCCGTTTTGGGAGTTCTTGAGCAAAACACGTGTTGAGAAACTCGTCTTCCCAGCAGATATACTTGCATTGACGACCTATACCTTTGGTTCAAGTTGCGTCCATCGTTTTTTGGCGTATGTGCGGTTTGAATAAGCGGGTTACGGCTACAATAACAAAGCTCAAGCCTACACCATAACTTGCGTGTTATGGTGTAGGCTTGAGCTTTAGTGGGAGTGTTGTGTTGTGTGGTTGTAGAGTTGAAACTATGTTGAGACATTGTTGAGGGAAGGAAGAATAGAAGAGGTAAGGGTGAGAGAAGAAAATAATCTCTGAATGGGAGTGAATGGGTAGGTGTATGTATTTGAAGTGGTTGGTGAGCTAGAAATAAAAGAAGAAACTTGGTGGTTGGGAGTTAGTTGGCAATAAATGCCCAGATAACATTATTAACGACAGAGGATAACAATTATATAAGTAGGGAAAACATTTGTAAGGTACACAATGTGCATTTATGAATTTAATGTGGGTAGATGGGTTCCTTGGTCTTTCACTAAATGAGAACTGGTAGTTGAGAGTTAGTAGGCTATAAATGCCCAGATAAAACTTGTTACATAACCAGAAGTTCTACAACATAAAAATCTCTGATAAAAAGATCAACAAAACACAATCCAAATGACATTCAAACCAAACACAACAACCAAAAGGATCATAAACTCCCCAACAAACCACAATACTACAAATGTTCAAACAAACAACACAAATTAAACATTGTTTCAGACATGACAACAAATAATTAGATTCATACTTTTGCCGTTTTCTTCTTCGCCTTTGCCGCCTTCCTCTTCAGGGCATTGGGTGATGACCATGTCACTGAAGGAATTTTCCTATACAAGAATGCCCATTCCCGGAGGTGTTCCTCCTTCTTCTTCAAGTCCTTCACCCCGTCAAGGACCTCTTCATTAAGGAAGTTGTATATTGAATCCGCCATCTCATTTGCAATCCAGATTCTCACATAGTCTATGTTGACTTGAGATCTTTTCGAGGATTCGGAACCAACTCCTTGAGGTGCGTCATGAAGAAGCACATGAAGGGACCACAATCACACCTGTGAAGTTATGTCTGGAAAACATTGGTAAACAGAGAAATAGAAACGTCAATATATGAGAAAACACTTGTAAGGCCTGAGAAACTTTACCCATTTGGCTGTTGATGCACATCATCATTCATATACCAAATTAACCATTTGGTAATGTCTTCTGTGTACTCAGGGTGACGAGAGAGGAGAGTGTGCATGCTTCTGACCTTGGCCTTAATGTGTTCCTCTCTGTAGCCATGCCCGGACAGAGAGTCTAGAATGTAAATCTCCGAATCCACAAAACTGATGACCATCATCAGCCAGTGGGAGTTCTTTACATTCAAAGGCACAGCAATCTAATTTTATGATAAAACAAATTAGAGTGAAAAAATCAGTGACCTCCTAGATAACAAAGTTATATTTCTGGAAAGAAATTTTAAAGACAGAGAACACCACTGTAATGAAATCACTTACATAGCCCATTTCCCTCCAGTCGCCACAAAATGCATCGTGCAACTTCAGCCCAGGTCTTTCTGTACCCACCAACTGAAAGAGAATAACAACTCATTATACCATATGGAAAAAAAAGTTTAAATATAATGAAATTATCAAAATGAAGAGGGGGGAAACTTACGGAATACTCGCAACTCAGGTACCAGATCCTCTTTTTATCTTCGTATGGCCGGTTCTTCTCTTTTTCATGAAGATACATGAGGTATCCATCAATGATCTGAGTGATTAAAAAGTCAATTTTATGACTTCACAGTCACAAGAAAACTTTTTCATGGGTTTGATAACATTCTTGAATAACGAGAGCAAAATACTTACGTCGTTGTCGAACCATTCACCTTGGCGGAGTCGCCACGAGCTTCCCCTTGTCAGAGTAGTCATCTTCCCTATTCTCACAACCTCCTCACTGCATGAAATGTAAAAAAGTATCACTAATGTTTTAAAACATTTTAGTTTTACTTGAACGCTAATGTGTCTTAAATAAAACTTACGTATATAGTTCGCTAGGAATTTGAGCGTCCTGCAAGCTGTATTCTTTCTCGTACTTGTACGTGAGGTAGTAGTGAAGAAAACACTCGTCACCGGTGGGCATTTGGGGAAGGTAGGTAAATCCAGCTGACGGCCTCTTCTTCAAGGCCCCACCATGACCCCGAGGAGACCGTCTGATTATGTGAAGAGCCTTTCCCCATTCATTTCCCACTAGATTCCCTCGTAGCTTCGGAGAACCAGACACGAGAAAGGGCTTTGGTGGTAAATTTGAAGCCACCTAAATTGATAACAGCAGAGACAACATTTGTAAGTGTTTACAGAACACCTTTAATGAAATAGTAAACAAATGTTTGTTTGCGTACCTGAGTGTCTTGGTTTGTTCTCCCACTGGGACTGTTGACCTCCTCTTCCTCCAGTTTTCTCCTCTTTTGAATGGGAGTTTTAAACTTTTCTTCTTTCTCTTCCTCCTCGCTCTCTCCCTCCTCATCCTTACCCATCTCCTTCTCCTTCTCCTTCTCCTTCCCATTCTCCTTCTCCTTCTCAACATTTCTTTTTTCCTCACCTTCCTTTTCTTCTTCAGACTTGATCAACCTGTGCAATTCCGCCGCCAGCTGCTTCATGGAAATTTTCTCGAAAAGTTTCTCAAAGATTTTTTCAACATCTTTGGTTTGAAGTTCTGGGTTTTGTTGCACAAACTTCTCGTAGATTTTTTCCTCCTTGACAGGCTCCTCGAGTCTCCTCAGCTTCAACTATATAACCAACAAAAGCAGAAACATTCAATTACTTCAAAGTTAACTATTTCAACATATTGATAACAATTGTAAATTTTCAGTAGATATCTACTTACATCTTGGTTTTGTTGCACAAACTTCCATCTCTCTGCAACAAGTTCAGTGGTCCAAAACTGAAGCCTCGGAATAGCATCCAAGTTTTCACACCCATCAGGATTTTTCAGCAGCTTCGGGCAGAATTTCTCTAAATACAGAAGCTACATAAACATTGAAAACAATTGTAAGGTGAAGGAAGGAAACAGTAAGCTTGTAACCAACATTAATAAGTATCTGAAGACAGTTTTAGTAATCTTTACCATTGGGATCAAAATACATCCCCCGCCGCGGATGCTTTTCCCTTTCTGCACCTTGATTTGCTGTTCTTGGAAGTGATGGAGCCATGTTGCAGCCCAGTTCACCTTTTTGAGGTGCTCAAGATCCACCACATAGCGAGCTAGTGTGGACCTAACACCTTGCCGAGTTTGCGGCATTCCAAAACATCCAAGAACAAATGCAACCGCCCGGCGCTTCCACTCATCCGTCAGAATCTCCCTATTCTCATCAGCAGCAAACCACCTCATGTACGATTCAACCGACGTAACTGGTTGCACAAGTCCGATACTTTGGCCGATTAGCTGAGCCTCTTTGTCAGTTGGCTCAGGTTTGAAAATCTGACCTTCCCAACTTATACCTAGCAGCCAACCGACAATCTCATCGGTGATCTTGAGCGACCGGCCATGCGCCGTCAAGTATCCATCTACTTCAAAAGCATTGTAGATGAATTTGTTGAATTCCTCGGGGGTCCCTGTGATTTGCAGATGCTCCAAACCACCAAGACCCACCTCATACATCAAGGCTCGCTGCTCTTTGGTCATTTTTTGATAAAAATCCTTGATTTTCGGAAGTGATAGGTAGCTCTGACACCGGCGGGGGTTTTTTAGTTTTTTCCTCTCATTCACCTTCTTTTTATCCTTAACTTGTTTCCTCTTCCTCTTCTTGTCCTTGACTTCCTCCATTTGTTCCATCATTTCCTTCTTCTTCTTTTCTACAGCAGCATCCAAGGTCATAGACTTCCACTCTCTCAAGATATCATCTTTGAAGTCCCTCGTCATCTTCAAATTAGGGTTCTGCTTCTTCAAACTATACATCCTCACATTTCTACAAAAACAAAAAGAAAACAGAGAAATAAATTTTATCCTTTTAGTACAAAATAATAGAGACCTTGAAAACATTGTCAAACACAATTCAAACTAAAAAAAAAAATCATTGAAACAAAAAAAAAAAACAACTTACTAAAATCTGATAAAGGCACTTGTAGCATTTCCATGATGTGAAAGCTCATCATCTTCATCCTCTTCTTCCACCTCTTCATCCTCTTCCACCTTATCTTCATCCTCTTCCACCTCATCTTCATCTTTTTCTTCAACTTTGTTTTTTGATCTCGGTTCACAAACAAACTGCTGAACATCCACATCTTCTCCATCTGAATCTTCATCACTTGCCACCATTGCTCTGTTTTCATACCACTCTCTTGCTTGTCCGGTTAAGTTGACAAAGTTTCCATACAACAGCCTCTCTATTTTGTGTGGTACCTTCTCATTTTTCTTAATGTTGAAAAGGCTTTTGTTCTCTTTCCTGAAACAATTATTAACATATATGAGGTCATTAACACGTGGTTTGGAAACCAATTTCAATATTCAAACCCAGGGGAAGAAAACAATCACAGCCTTGCAGTGAATTATTTTAATATTTGGATAACAATTTCAATATTCAAACTCAGGAGAAGAAAACAATAACAAACTTGCAGTTAATTGTTTAAATATTCGGATAACAATTTCAATATTCAAGCTCAGGGGAAGAAAACAATCACAACCTTGCAGTGCAATAATTTAAACATTTGGATAACAATTTCAATATTCAAACAGAGGGATAGACAACAATCACAACATTAAATTAAATTTTTGTAAACTAAGTAAGCATTTGTTAACTTACTTGTACAGCGCAAATCCATCTGAATATACTATCTCTTTCTCAACATCCTTTGATGACTTCGCTTTAGAAGTATTCTTTTTCTTTCCCTTCTTGAGTGGTCTTGGTGGTGCTGGTTTGGTTCTTGGTGGTGCTGGTTTGGTTCTTGGTGAACGCCGTGTTTCTGACTCAGAAATCTTTTCCTTTGGAGAGAAAGAAAGCTTTTTCTTTGGTTTGGTCTTTTTGGCATCCTTCACCTATTCGTGTTCAAAATAAATCTAAGAAGTTGTATTTCAAAAATAAATCCATAAAGGTAAAATTGTTTTCGAAGATACTGACCTTGTTTTCAACTTCGTGAGGATGTTGTACCTGTAAAGGAACCATAGATTGAACGACTTCTTGGATTTTGACAAGAGGAAGAATTTCTTCAGGAATTTCTTCAGGAATTTCTTCAGGAATTTCAGGAATTTCAGGAATTTCTTCGTGAGGATGTTCATCAATGTCTGCATGTTGGAAATCCAGAACTACCTCTAGGGTATTTTCCATCAGATTTGGAAAACCCTCTTCTTGGGTCTCTTCTACTGGGAAACCCTCTTCAAAAACAACTTCTTGTTCCTCTTGTTGGATTTCCTTTCCCCTTTCTTCTTTCTCTTCAGTCTCTTCTACTGCAATTTCGTGTCCCCTTTCTTCTTTCTCTTCAGAAACTTGTACTGGAATTTCGTCTCCCCTTTCTTCTTTCTCTTCAGTCTCAATTTCAGCCCCAATTTCTTCTTTCTCTTCAGAAATTTGTTCATCGGTGTCTGCATGTTGGATTTCCTTTCCCCTGTGTTCTTTCTCTTCCGTCTCTTCTTGATTTTCTTGGGTAGAATTGAGATCTAATTCAGTATGGTTGAGAATAGAATCTATGGACATACGAATTTCTTCCGTGTCCTTACTGTTGCTTTCTCCGGCAGATTCGTGTTCTCCGGTCGGATTGGCTCCAATCAATGGCGGAAGAACACTCTGTGACTCAACCGTGGACTCCTCTGTAAGATCTGGAAGGCTATTGAAATCGGCGACCACTTGTTGGGTCATCTTTGTGGGTGAAATTGCTTCCGGATCCATGGAGAGAACAGAGAGAAAGGAGAAAACAGAGAGAAAGAACAAAACAGAGAGAAAACAGAGAGAAGGGGAGAAGACGGTAATGGCGAGAGAGAGAGAGAAGGGGAAGAGACGGGTGTATTGGAGAGAGAGAGAGAGTGAATGGAAGAGAGTTTGAAATAATTAAACTACCGTCGGTTTCTATCTTGGAAACCGTGTGCAGTTATTTTTTTTGAAAACTTTGTCACGTGATTTGATGGTACAAAGAGGAACATTTTGAATTTCAAAATTTTTCAACCATAACCTACCCAAACTTTATAATTTTTATCAGTTATAAGGTACATTTATATATAAACCCTACAACAAATATTGTCTAGCATGTTTACAAAGTTATCTGTTTCATCATTTCATGTAACTGGGTTCTTCTTTACCCAAAAGATTAGTGGGCCGTAAAGAAACACCATAACATCCTAACTCTACATTGTGTGAGTCAAATTACACCGAGTAAGGCAACATTCGTTGTGAACTTGCTCAATTCAAATGATAATATCTGTGAACGTGATATTGCTGTCTAAAGGTCAGAAAATGTTGTCTGTCACTCTGATACTGTTTACGCACTCTGAGATTCAATAGAGGGCACCTTTCATATTACTTGGCATGAATTTCTTCTTCATTGTTGAACATAAATCAACAAAGAACATATGGGGCTCGCACTAATCCATAAAAACTAAATTTTTGTAACGTGAATGTCTACGTGCTTTTAATTTTTACTCAACCTATTTGAGTCTTAATAATCAAGTCATATATTTGGTTTTCCAAGTCCATGATAGTTTCAAATTACGGCACTGTGATGTTTTCATTCTACAAAACAGGCTCTCTCCCATGCAAAATGCATGTGATCCAACGTTTCTTTGACATTGTTTTCTGCTTCCTTGAAGTTGTTTTCCAATTTTCTAAACCCTAGAACCATTGTTATCTTCCTATCTTAGAAATGTTGTCTGTGTTTGAGCCATGTTTTTATAATTTTTCTTCATTTCAATCATCGTGTGGGTCAAGGAGGGGACATTTTATTTTCATTCCCGCCTCGTGTGGGTTAATCCTGATTGACTTGAGTTTGGTCAACTCCCTCTTACTGACCCCGAAAACTCTGAAAATCGATTCTCCCCCACTAATTGCTCGAGATGTATTGGTAAATGTGGCTCGTGCATGTTGAGTGACTTTATTTGTGATTAAATTAAGCTCCCGAGTCACACACTTGAAGGATACACGAACAATGGCGATGTCCCCATCACACACTGTTCCATGGCGGAAGGCCTTGTGTTGTAGCACATCACGGTGTGCCTTGAGCTTTTTGGTGGTTGTGTTGAGGAGTCATGTTGTGTAATTTTGCAATGAAGTGTAATGACGCGAGGGTTCTCCTTCCGTCCCGCCACGAGTGTTCAACAACACGATGGTATCGTGTTACGGGTGCGTTCATCATTTCATGTAACTGGGTTCTTCTTTACCCAAAAGATTAGTGGGCCGTAAAGAAACACCATAACATCCTAACTCTACATTGTGTGAGTCAAATTACACCGAGTAAGGCAACATTCGTTGTGAACTTGCTCAATTCAAATGATAATATCTGTGAACGTGATATTGCTGTCTAAAGGTCAGAAAATGTTGTCTGTCACTCTGATACTGTTTACGCACTCTGAGATTCAATAGAGGGCACCTTTCATATTACTTGGCATGAATTTCTTCTTCATTGTTGAACATAAATCAACAAAGAACATATGGGGCTCGCACTAATCCATAAAAACTAAATTTTTGTAACGTGAATGTCTACGTGCTTTTAATTTTTACTCAACCTATTTGAGTCTTAATAATCAAGTCATATATTTGGTTTTCCAAGTCCATGATAGTTTCAAATTACGGCACTGTGATGTTTTCATTCTACAAAACAGGCTCTCTCCCATGCAAAATGCATGTGATCCAACGTTTCTTTGACATTGTTTTCTGCTTCCTTGAAGTTGTTTTCCAATTTTCTAAACCCTAGAACCATTGTTATCTTCCTATCTTAGAAATGTTGTCTGTGTTTGAGCCATGTTTTTATAATTTTTCTTCATTTCAATCATCGTGTGGGTCAAGGAGGGGACATTTTATTTTCATTCCCGCCTCGTGTGGGTTAATCCTGATTGACTTGAGTTTGGTCAACTCCCTCTTACTGACCCCGAAAACTCTGAAAATCGATTCTCCCCCACTAATTGCTCGAGATGTATTGGTAAATGTGGCTCGTGCATGTTGAGTGACTTTATTTGTGATTAAATTAAGCTCCCGAGTCACACACTTGAAGGATACACGAACAATGGCGCTGTCCCCATCACACACCGTTCCATGGCGGAAGGCCTTGTGTTGTAGCACATCACGGTGTGCCTTGAGCTTTTTGGTGGTTGTGTTAGGAGTCATGTTGTGTAATTTTGCAATGAAGTGTAATGACGCGAGGGTTCTCCTTCCGTCCCGCCACGAGTGTTCAACAACACGATGGTATCGTGCCACGGGTGCGTTCATCATTTCATGTAATTGGGTTCTTCTTTACCCAAAAGATTAGAGGGCCGTAAAGAAACATCATAACATCCTAACTCTACATTTGTGTGAGTCAATGTTTAGTAACTTCTTATTTTATTCACATTGTCCATTTGTTGCAAAGAGTAATAACAAATCTTTGGGAAGCTAGGAGAGTTAATAAAACTTTCATTATTAGGGAAAGATAAATTAATGATATGGTTGGGGTAGTTCAATTAATGTGTTCAGAATTTCATCAGGCCCTCTTGGACAACTACCACCTAACTCCAATAAAGTTTCATATAATCTGAGGCTTTGAAATTGTTATCTGCATGACTACAATTGTAATCTGCTCCTCAGACATTTCTCTCTAGTATAACTAATGGATTGGTAGTTGAAATATTTATTATTTTAGGTACAATAAATGTAAAGGAAGTTGCCTTTACAGATGTTTAGTACTATGTTTAGTATTTTCTTATTTTATTCACATTGTCCATTTGTTGCAAAGAGTAATAACAAATCTTTGGGAAGCTAGGAGAGTTAATAAAACTTTCATTATTAGGGAAAGATAAATTAATGATATGGTTGGGGTAGTTCAATTAATGTGTTCAGAATTTCATCAGGCCCTCTTGGACAACTACCACCTAACTCCAATAAAGTTTCATATAATCTGAGGCTTTGAAATTGTTATCTGCATGACTACAATTGTATTCTGCTCCTCAGACATTTCTCTCTAGTATAACTAATGGATTGGTAGTTGAAATATTTATTATTTTAGGTACAATAAATGTAAAGGAAGTTGCCTTTACAGATGTTTAGTACTATGTTTAGTAACTTCTTATTTTATTCACATTGTCCATTTGTTGCAAAGAGTAATAACAAATCTTTGGGAAGCTAGGAGAGTTAATAAAACTTTCATTATTAGGGAAAGATAAATTAATGATATGGTTGGGGTAGTTCAATTAATGTGTTCAGAATTTCATCAGGCCTCTTGGACAACTACCACCTAACTCCAATAAAGTTTCATATAATCTGAGGATTTGAAATTGTTATCTGCATGACTACAATTGTAATCTGCTCCTCAGACATTTCTCTCTAGTATAACTAATGGATTGGTAGTTGAAATATTTATTATTTTAGGTACAATAAATGTAAAGGAAGTTGCCTTTACAGATTTTTAGTACAATGTTTAGTATTTTCTTATTTTATTCACATTGTCCATTTGTTGCAAAGAGTAATAACAAATCTTTGGGAAGCTAGGAGAGTTAATAAAACTTTCATTATTAGGGAAAGATAAATTAATGATATGGTTGGGGTAGTTCAATTAATGTGTTCAGAATTTCATCAGGCCCTCTTGGACAACTACCACCTAACTCCAATAAAGTTTCATATAATCTGAGGCTTTGAAATTGTTATCTGCATGACTACAATTGTAATCTGCTCCTCAGACATTTCTCTCTAGTATGACTAATGGATTGGTAGTTGAAATATTTATTATTTTAGGTACAATAAATGTAAAGGAAGTTGCCTTTACAGATGTTTAGTACTATGTTTAGTAACTTCTTATTTTATTCACATTGCCATCATTAAAAATATGTTCCAAATGAGGCAATTCTATTTTTGTTTGTTGAAGTCTTCTTATTTGAATTGTAATGGTGAGCAGGGAAGGATAGAAACAAACTTCCAGATGAATTCGAGAGAAGTTAGAGAAAGTGGCTATTATGGCAAAGGTAAAGCTTTGTGTTCTTTGCCTCATGATTATGAAGAAGACGAATACGATTTCGAAGCCATGGATGACGATGAAGGATACGATTTCTCTCTTACAGAGCCATATGAGGATGATGATGATGAAACAAGAGCCTCCTTTGTCATTGCTCCAAATGGTGATCTGAAACCCGGTACGTAATATTAAGCTTGTTGTTAATCTTTTTAACTGCTTGGATAACAATAACAACTTCCCTGCCTACAGGAGTAATATACACCAAGGAACAGGTGGAGGCAATGACTTTTGCCAGTGAGATTGAGGCTTTTGACTGGTACAACCTTTATGCCTTGATGCTGGGTTTCGGGATAAGAAGGTGTAATAGAAGGTATTTTGATCCGGAAACGAAGGAGCTCACAAAGTCTAGGATCTTTGTATGTGCGCGACAAGGTGTCCGATCTGATAAGTGGAAATACAAAGACAATCGGAAGAGGGAGCATACTAGAAACACTCGGTGCCTCTGCAAAGCTCGAATAAGAATTAAAAGAACTTCACCTACGGAGCCGTTTACAGTGGATTATTTTCAACTAGTACATTCTCACACACTTTCTGATCCACAGTGCAGGAGCATGCACCGGTCTCACAGAAAGGTGACCGAGTCAGATATCGAACACATCAGATCATTGAAGGAGGTGGGCATAAAGTACTGTCAAGGCTTCCTTTTGATGGTAAAACAATCCGGAGGCTATGCCAACGTCCCTTACACACAGAAGGATATGTATAACAAAATGGCTTCTCTGGACAAATTATATTCCAATGAAGGAGATGGCCAACAGACTCTGAAGTTCATTGATAGTCTGAAAAAAAGCCATCATGGTGTTTTCAAAAGGTAAGAGTATTATCTATTACTCTAACAATGTTTTCTGCTCTGTTGATATTATGTTCACACATTAGAATTGCTATCTTTTGCTTACAATTGTTATCTTTTGTTAGAATGTTTTCTTCCATGCTATCAGATTGTTCTGTTCCTTTATAAAAATTTTCTTTATCTTTAATAATGCTTTCTGTATATTATTTTTGTTTTTTAGGTTCATATTGGGGAGCAACCAAGAACTTCAAAGTTTATTTTGGTGTGACAGGAGATCACAGGAAGATTACAAAAGGTTTGGGGATGTACTTATTTTCGATGCAACATACAAAGCAAACATGTATCGAAAACCCTTAGTAATTTTATCTGGGGTGAACAATCACTTTCAAAATACAGTTTTTGCCTTTGCGGTTGTTCATGACGAGAAAAAAGAAACATATGAGTGGGTCTTGAGTTGTTTGATGGAGGCAATGGAGAATAAGATGCCCGTGTCGGTTATTACGGATGGTGATTTAGCCATGAAAAGTGCCATTCAAAAAACTTTCCCACATGCAAAACATCGTTTGTGTTCTTGGCATCTTTGTCGGAATGCTGAAGGAAAGCTGAAGAAGGGTGCCGCATTCATTTCTGATTTTAAGAAATGTATGCATAGTAGGAAACCCGAGAATTTTTGGTTTGAAGATTGGCAGGCCATGGTAGAAAGATGGGACCTCTCTCATAACCATTGGATCCAAGTCACCTACTTGGCTAGGCACATGTGGGCAGAGACATACCTGAAATTCTTCTTCTTTGCCGGACAAACAACAACCTCGAGGTGCGAGAGCGTAAACAGTTTTTTCAAGGATTTTGTGTCCTATATGGATAAGTTGGTCGACCTTTGCAGGGGTTTAATGACTGGGTTAGGAAAGCTACGAAAAAATGAGAGGGAGGAACACTTTAAATCTGACCAATCGGACCCGATATGCACAACGAGGTTCAGGAAGCTAGAGGAGCATGCAGCTGAGGTATTCACAAATAATATCTTCCTCAAGTTCAAGCATCAAGCTGAGATGGCAGAGGATTACAGAGTAACGAAGGTTATTCCCATTGAAGAATCTAAGGTTGATCAATTCTACGTGATGAGAGGTGAAATAAAGCACAGTGTGGTACGCATATTTCTCCCTTCATGTACTAATTGATATTAGTTTGTAGTGTAGTGTACACACGTAGTACTTTTGATGCCTAAATATCAAATAAATGTCTGCGTATTTACAAGGGTTTTCTAATACTTTGAAATTATTATCTATTTGTTTATGGTAATTCTCTATTTTTTCCTACATAAATTTTGAAATGAATGTTATCTTCCATTTTATTATTGTTGTCCTGAATTTTAACATTATCTTCTCTACTGCTGCAGCAAATTGTTCAGTGTACACGATCTAATCGCGGTCTTTGCTGCACTTGCTTTAAGTTTGAGACATCGAAGATGATCTGCAAACATATGATTCTTGTTCTGAAAGAGAAGGGTGTTAATAGGATCCCTCCAAATTTAATTGCTGATAGGTGGGTAAAAACGGATAAGAAATTCTACGCAACCGAGCCTTCGATGAAGGAGCCTATTCAGAAGTCGTGTGACGACCCAGCCGTCCAAGCTTCTCGTCGGGGTGCCATGAAGAGCCAGGTGACATTGTACACCTCTTTGGGTTGTAGATCTTTTGCAAATTATAAGTATTGGAAGGATCACATGGCCGATGGAATCAGAACTATGACGAGAATGTGTACTCAATCTGAAGAGGTTACCCACGGAGTTGTGAAGAAAGAAGATAATCCCTACAGCCACGTGAAGAATCCGAACCCACCGGACACGAAACACCCAAAAGGACCCAAGCAGGACAAGCGCAGACGGTGCGGTAATTGCAAGGAGCTTGGACACAACAGGACTACATGTCCCAATCCTCCCGTGGACTCCTACGAAGAAGAAATCGATGCGGAAGATGATTAACGAGAGATACCAGTTAAATTTGATTTCAAAGGGGACTTCTATTGGTCTCAATCAACGAATATGTCATGGAAAGGCAATTAGGACTTATGTTTGCTGGTTTTAGGATGGAATTACTCGTGAAGATCCATCACTTAGAACGGATGTTATCTACTTTGTAGGCTTTTGTTATCTAGTTTATGCTACTGGTTATATTTAGATCTTGTGCTGTTATCTTTCTGGGCAGTTTCTGCAGCAGAAAGATTACAATTGTTTTCTAGTGCTATCTACTAATCTAACAATGTTATCTACAAACCCTAGTGACCTGCTATACCGGGTAAACTTTTTGTCTCATAGTGACGGGGCCCGCGCTAGCGGACAAATTAGCTGACGTCCGCCCTATTGGCGGACGCACTGTAGACCGGCCCTACGTTTTCGTTGTCTTCGTCTTCTTTGTTCTTACTTCGTTGATCGATGGAGACTGCGATCTCCAGTTCCAGCAATGTATCTGAACGAATTGGAGCACACTCCGAGCAAGGCGAAGAAGATAGGAAAAGAAGAAGAAGAAGACGAACAACAACAGAGTTATCAGAGGATTTGATAACGGAGATCCTCCTCAGACTCCCAGTCAAATCACTGCTACGATTCAGTTCCGTCTGCAAACCCTGGTACGACCTAATTAAATCTCCTTCTTTCATCGCCGCCCACTATAAGATCACCTCCTTGAAAAAGAAAGTCTCAATATTTTTACCTAATGATGCTCGTTCATATCTTTCCTCCACAGTTTCAATCCAAATCTTTGACGTGCCCGTAAAGTTACCGATTCCTGTCGAATTACATATCCCTGATGATGATGATGATTCCGAACCTCAACTCGTGGGTTGTTACAATGGATTAATTTGCCTATCTCTATCACCTGATCACCACAATGAGTTCCTTCTTTGGAACCCTGTTACATCTCAGTCAAGGATCATCACTTTAACCCTAGGAAATTTCGAATATGCCCAGGCACAGATTTATTCCGGGCTTTGCTTCGATTCGGTATCCAATTCTCACAAGATTGTGAGGATTAGATTCAGACGACTGTTTATGAATACGATGACACCAGAAGGAGAGGTTAAGGTGATTCTCCATGTTTTCACATTGAGTGACAATTCGTGGAGGAAGAAAAGATTGCTCGCGCCGTTTAGGGTCCCCAATGGAGGCATGATAAGCTTGGTTACATACCTAATGAGATTCATGTGCTGGGTGGTGAGTGGTCGTTACAGTGGTCGAAAAGACAAGTACATTCTGTGTTTAGACATGGTGGATGAAGAGTTCAAGCTTATTGAATTGCCATGTTCTGATCACATTCACTGCAATACAGAACTGGTTGACTACAAAGGATCTCTCGCTATGTTTGTTTTTGAGACGTGTCCTGGGGATTCACTTGGTGGACGCGACTTTGATATGTGGGTGTTGAATGATTGTGGTGGAAGTTATCAGTCTTGGCGCAAACAACTCACTTTGAGACCTCCAATGTCTGATATTTATTTTCCAATAGGGTTTTTTACCAAGGGGGGCGTTGATTTCGTCGTTCTGCCTACTTTTGATGGGTTCCTATTGTGGGATGAAGATTCTGGGGAGACCCATGATTTGCTTTCCAGGGAGAATCGCGTGTGTCCATTCTTCCTTTACAGTGAGAGTTTGGCTCCAGTGCATTGATTGGTCTATGAAGCATTTGTGTTCCCTAGCCGTCATCATGGTATCTTTCAGTTTGATAATGGTTGTGCTTTCGCATTTTGTTTCTAATCAGATGTTCATCTGTTAGGACTTGGGAGAAAATTTACTTGGAAATCGCTTTTGCAAATTTTGATTCAAACATGACTGGCTCTCTTGTGTGGGAAGAATTTATACTTCTATCAACCATTTATGAAATATCAAGCTTCTGCTTATTTCCTTATGTGCAACTTATTTTCATATATGTTCATGAATATTATCTTCACATAGAAACGGAGAAGAAGTTGACTCTACTTTTTTTTGAGATACAAATTGGCTCAATCCAGTAAGGATGGGGGTATCTTCAGTAAAGCCTTTTTTTTTTTGTCGACTAGCGAATATAGATGACAGAGAGGGTTATGCTTCAGTGTTGCTACTGTCTCCCCTTCTGGTCTTCATATATTAATGAAGTGCTACGTTGCCACGATTTTCCATTTTTATATCAAGTTAGATGATCATCCGTTAGTGATTTGGAGAATCAACTATGTAGGCCTCCGATATTAGAGAATTAGACGCAAATGCTCAATTCCTTCATTTTCATATATGTTATTGAACAATATGTTTATTATGACTTTTCACCAAAATATTCTTTAACAAATAGACGAATGTCTGGACTGGTGTCACATTATTTCGGTAGTACATTTACAAAAATACTTAAGTTTTTTTGTCATGGTTGTTTTAGGTTTTTGGTTCAGCCACAGGTTAAGTATCAACAACTTGAGCAAGAACTTGTGTAGGCTTTTTCTGCAAGGGTGAAGTCGATTATGTGGTTCTGTCCAATCCTGGTCAGTGCTTACTGTGGGATAGGGATTCTGGGGAGATCGCGGAGCTGTTTTACGGATCTAAACGTAAATATCAGTCTCCCCTTTACAGTGAGAGTTTTGCTTCAGTGTATTGATCGGCTTACAAGGTATTTTCCTAAATGCTTTATCAACCTTGGTTGTATGAACATTGCTACTGTTTTGCAGTTTTAAGTATTTCAAATTTGATGTTTCGTTGACAACGTTTTTCCTCTTGTTGGGTGCACAAAGCAACTCCATTAGTTGTTTTTACTCGTTTCTTATCTAAGTGCAGTCCTGTGATTGAGCAACTAGGATGAGTTGAATTGTCTTTATATTTGTGATCACCCGATCTGTTTAATTGTTTGATGGATTTACACTCTGCTCTGGTATAGTCTTTACCCTCTCTGTTGGTAATGTTTTCAGTGGCTTCATTTATTTAAAACTGTTTTCATCTAGGTTCATTTGGCTGGTGAATTTACAAGGGACTACTTAGGACACGTAACGTGGGTATGCTGGAATAGTTCAACATTTCTATTAGTTTTACTTGAGGAGGAAGAAGAAGTGAACTGTTGCGTTAACTTAGGGTAATTGGCAGTGTACGAAGTTACTAGCTTGCTGCTATGTGAGTCATCCAATTTTATTGCCTGATCAAAAGTAGACTCTATTTCTTCTCCTTTTAATTCTCATCTGCAACATCCATGAATGTTATTTCTATTAATTGAGTTGGGTGTCCCCTGGTCCTCCATAATGAGTAATAAATAGCGATACGCTGAAGAATTACATGCAAACTGATTTTGGAAAAAATAGTAGAACCCTAAAAAAAGCCATATTCGCCTGTATGCTATGTATGTTTGAGTCCCCTAGCAGATGTTTCTATTGTATGTGGTGTTCCGGTCAAGTTCTCAGTTAGCAGTGTGTACGATATGTTTCAACTCCTTCCTCTGTAAAATAGGGTCTACTTAAATCTTCTACTGGGTCTGTAAGATATGGTCTAGTTGTGTTGTTGCACTACTATGTTGGGATGATTAAATAAACTTGTTGTTTCAAAACAAAACAAACATTGAAGGACTCAAACCAATTGGGACAAGCTACAGAAACTTGACTTGTGTGCTGGCTGTTGGGTCCGGGTTTAAACCAATCATGTCACGACCCAATTGGGTCTAAACCAAAGACGCTGTTTTATTATTAGTTATCTCTTTTTAATGCTAATTAGTCCAGCTGTAATTGCCCGTGTAGCTGGACTGTTAAGACGTGGACCAGAGATGACTGAATCATCGTGAATTTTGCAACAACTATTCTTCTTTCCTTTTCTTCTGCAATTCTTAGGGTTTAATGATCGAAACTCTCATTTCTTCAGCTTATCACTACACCTTCCTCGATGGAGACTATCAAAAGGCTTAATAATCTAATGCAATTTGCTTGTACCGGCATCTGCAGTTTCTACAATGCTGCTTCTGCTGAGGTAACCGGAGCAGTTTCCGGAGAATTAAAGAGACGAACAACAACAACAAAAGAAGCTACACCAGAGTTCTCACAAGATTTGGTATTGGAGATACTCCTGAGACTCCCAGTCAAATCACTGGTCCGGTTCAATTCCGTCTGCAAACACTGGTACGAGTTAATCCGTTCTCCTAATTTCATCGTCGCCCACTATAAAATCACCTCCTTGAGGAAGAAAGTCTCCATCTTCTACTGTGGTGATGACCATTCATATCTTGACCCAGTCTCCATCCGCTTCTTCGATGTCGCCGTCGAGTTACCTATCCCCCCTCGTTGTTTACCTCAACTCGTGGGTTGTTACAATGGATTAGTTTGCCTATGTCTCTCACCTGATTATCACCACAAGTTTGCTCTTTGGAACCCTGCCACCACCCAGTCCAGGATCATCCCTACCACAGGCCTAAATCTTATCACATTCGCAAATTATTATTCCGGTCTTTGCTTTGATTCGGTAGCCAATACTCACAAGATCCTAAGGATTAGATTCTTTTTAGACAAAGAAGAAGTTGATTCAATGTTTGTGAATAAGAATGTACCAAAAGGGAAGATTCATGTGATTGTCAACGTCTACGGATTATATGACGATTCCTGGAGGAATGAAAATTTGTTTGCCCCTTGTCGGTTACCCAATGGGGGGAATATGAGTAAGGTAATGCATCTCATGAGATTCATGTGCTGGATGGTGAGCGGTGAAGATGACAAGTATATTCTATGTTTAGATATGGTGGATGAGGAGTTCAAGCTTATTGAGTTGCCCTCTGCTGATCACATCCACTGTGGTACCCAACTGGCTGACTACAAAGGATCTCTTGCTATCTTTGTTTGGGGATACTCTGTTGTCCAGAACAGCTGCATTGATCTGTGGGTGTTGAATGATTGTGATGGCGGAACTTGGTGCAAACAACTTACTCTGAGACCCAGAGTGATCAATGTGGAGCGGCCTCTAGGCTTTTTCACACAGGGGGGCGTTGATTTTGTGATTCTGTGCGCTAGTGATGAGTACCTATTATGGGATAAAGATTCCGGTGAGACCAACAATATGATTTCGGCGAAGAAATGGGTCAGTCCATTCTTTGTTTACAGTGAGAGTTTTGCTTCAGTATATTGAATGGTCAATGTGGCATTTACGCTGTCTTCATTTGTTCATGGCATGTTAAGTATTACACTGTATCAAATTACATGTTCATATGTTAGGTATTTAGAAGAGTACTGTCTCTTGAGATCTATTCCTCCCATATAGAGGGAGTAGTAGCTTTTTTCCCGTTTCTTTAATTAGCCAATGTTCTTGAATAATATGTTCACACAGAAATGATATGAGAAGTTACTCCAATGTTTATACATATATATACATATACATATATACATATACATATACATATACATATACATATACATATATATATATATATATTCATGTAAGATACCTTATTAGTGTTTGAAGATTGTCTAATATTCTGTTTTGTAATTAATTACTCAAGTCAGTTGATGGTTGTTCAGTTGGGTAGGAGATGGTTCACTAGTCTTCAGTTTGTCAATTGGTTGGGTAATACCTTCTAATACCTTCTCACATTTCAGTAATATGCCTGACTTAATTAATAGCATCTGTCAATTGCCAAATTGTTCCACACCATCTTTGGAACTCCTCTTCTTGATTACAGAATTTGTCGTGACCGTCTCTTCCTTTACCTCGATTGATGCATTATGCATCTTCATGAGCAAATGATGTGACATTGCTCTAATCATACAACACAGAACACATATTGAAGAAAGAGAATGAGTGGCAGACAAAAGAAAGTGAATTTCCTACATGTTTTGACGTGTCCAGTGATGTATTAATTAGAGCACCATGTCAAATTTAATCTTGGACTCTGATACCGATCTGGTTCTTAAAATTGACGAGTTTACTCGCCGAATAGTCTGTTCTCGGACCTCGTTGTTACTTTCCTTCTTTCAATCCACATTTCGCTTCCTACCCTCTCCGTCTTTTCACACCCAATTTCTTTTCTCAAGTTCTGTTTATTGTCTCCTTGAACAATGAATGAATCTAAGATCCCAAAAACCCTGCTCATGGATGATGGAGAAGGAGCGCTTGAATCCCTAAATAAACCATGTTTATACGGAAAAAATATTCACAAAAAGAGAGATTAGACCGCAGACGATTGAGACGATATTCAAAGCTATATGGAAAATCAAAGCAAGTTTCTCTGTCACAGCAAGAGGTGAGAACCTTTTCATCTTTGTTTTTGAGTATGGTGAAGATTGTGCTAGGGTTTGGGAGGGAACCCCCTGGACTGTCCAAAACAACTTAATGGTGATGAGAAAGTTCCAAAAGGAAACAAACCCATAAAATCTATGTTTTAAGAATTGTGATTTATGGGTTCTAGTTCATCGGCTAACACTGGAAAAATTGGTTGTTAAAAACGCTAAAAAGATCGGGAATGTATTAGGAACAGTGGTAGGAATTGATGCAGTCGATGAGAAGAATGAAGAAGAGACTCTCATGTCTCCCATGAGAATAAGAGTCACTGTGGATACATCAAAACCCCTGGAAAGGGGTTTCTATTTGCAATTGAAGGACGGATCTTCAAGCTGGATAGTTTTCCAATATGAGAAGCTAATGAATTTTTGCTTCCGATGTGGGCGTATTGGACATGAAATGGTGGAATGTAAATACCTCTCGCAGGATAAGGGTCTCAATTCTGGATATGGACAACACCTAAGAGCAAAAGATGGAAGACGATGGGGCTTTGGTAGCAGAAAAATGGAAGAAAGGTCCAGTATTACCCTGACCGGAGAACTGCAAAACAGAGCGACGCAACCGGGAAAGGGGAAGGAGGTGGCGCGTGACGCTACGGACAATTTAGGCCAACGCGTGGTGTATAGAAACGGTAAGCTACAGCTGGCAAAGGAAGGTACGAAGAAATTACCAAAATCCTCCATACAAGAGGAAGAAATGTCAGTGACTGATGAGAAGTGAGCACGTGTTGGTTCAATCTATTTACGACATCATGAGCTGGAAGAACCAACACCAGATAAGAATCAATTTCAAAAAGCTAGGGTTGCAGAGGGACAAAGGAAGATGAACAGGGAGGACGATATAATAGAGGATGGGCCTGAGAAGGGGTTTGGGCCAAGTTACAATGGGCCTAATATTATTAACTACAATATCTCTTTCAACACAAGCCCAAGCCCAACATGCATGGATTTCATACATTAACATAAAGGAGGCCCAATGAATTTTGTTGAACAGGCCCTAAGTCAGTTATCTAAAGGAGACATATATTTGAGTAGAACGACAACGTCTAAGGCATTGGGAACGGCTTCGAAGGTTAGGGCAAAAGTCTGGGAAATAGATGAAGAAGTTGAAAGAGACATTGAAGATGATGAAACTCGCCTGGAGGAAGATATCAATAGAAGACTACAGACTGGAGCTAATTCAAAGGAGCTGGACATGGAGGCCTTCAAAGAAGAAACGAGACGAATGGTGATCAATAAGTTTATGGATGAAGATTTCAGAACAAAGGTCCAACTCAAAAGGGAGTTTCAGAAAATTGATTATCCAGAAGACAGAATGTCGAAGAAGAAGAAGACCAAAATCAATGGGGATGGAATGGAAATGAAACAGAGTGAAGAGATGGAAATAATTGAGATACCATATATGGATAAGGGAACTGGTGAGAGCTTTTCGACGCTAAAGATGCTGCCCTCAAGAAGAATGATAACAAGGGGCTCAGATGGCATTTTTCAAAGCCAAGAGAGGAATCAAAGGAGGAAGGAGGAGACAAACAAGACTATGGCTGAGGAGGTGGGCCTGACCATGCCCCCAACTGGTCCATGAGAGGTATGTGCTGGAATTGCAGAGGGTTAGGACATGCCTCTGCAATTCAACAGATTAAGTCCTTAATAAAGTTGGAGAATATCCAGTGCTTGTTTATTTCTGAAACAAAAATAGCCTTTGAAAATTACAAAAACATATTAGAGTTTACTGGTTTTGAGTACTGCTTTGGTGTGGATCCTAAAGGCAAATTTGGTGGTTTTTGCCTTGCTTAGAATGAAAAAGGAAGATGTGAAGTTATATACAGTAATGATTCTATGATCACAACTATAATGTATGAGAAAGGGGAGATACCTCATTGGATTCTAATATGCATTTATGCTCCTTGATCTAGTGCTTTGAGATAACAAATGTGGGAACAAATTAACTTCATCACTCAATCATGTGGAATGCATTTTGTGATAATAGGTGATTTCAATGATGTGAGTAATCAAACGGACAAAAAAAAGGGAAGGTTGGTGCAGAATCCCTCAGGTAAAGGCCTTCACAGTTGGATCTCTAGAATGGGTTTGATTGATTTAGGTTTTGTTGGGGATAAGTTTACTTGGTCCAATGGATGACAACCTGGGAGAACTATAAGACAGAGATTAGACAGAGCTTTCGCTGATGTGGAGTGGAGAATAAATTTCCCCAATGCCACTGTTTTCCACAGAACTGCTGCCACTTCTGATCATGTCCCTATAATATTGGATAATTGCTACAAAGTAGAAAGCTTTACTAAGCCTTTCAGGTTTGAAAATATGTGGATTAGGGACCCTAACTGCCAAAGTTCATTTTTGATGCTTGGAACTCTCAGACTAGCCATATAATGGAGGAAAAATGGTTAAAGAGGCAGAAGAAAACCATAATGGCTCTCTCAAAGCGGAACATAGTCTGTTTTGGAAACTTTGAAATTCAATTAAAGCAAGCATACAACAAACTCATTGAAGTGCAAAGCAAAGAGGTTCTTGATGTTCAAATGGAAAGGGAAATAAAAAAAAAAAAAACCATGGTGCAAGAGCTACTTCAAAGGAAGGAAATCAATCTAAAACAGAAATCAAGGATTCAATGGCTCAAGGAGGGAGACTCCAACACAAAATCCTTCCATGTGAATGCAGCTGTTAGAGGGAAGAGAAACAGGATTGAAGCTCTCCAAATGGAAGATGGTTCTTGGGTGCATTCTAGAAAAGATATAGGTAATGCTTTCTGTGAGTATTTCAAAGATTTATTCACTACAAATTCTACTAGCATTCCTGAATGGTTGTCAGATATGGTACCCAGAGTTGTGGATGCTTCAAAGTGGAATTATTTGTGTGCCATTCCAGTGATGATATTATTTTTGAAACTGTATGCAAGATGGGCAGTTACAATGGACCTGGACTTGATGGTTTTTCAGCTATCTTCTATAAGAAATATTGGAGCATTATTGGTCAAGACTTATGTGATTTGGTTAAAAACTTCTTTAGAACTGGAGTGATGCCAAAAAGTGTGAATGATGCCTTAATTGCTCTCATCCCTAAATCTATATATGTCCACAAAGTAGGTCAATTTAGACCTATTAGTCTATGCAATATTCCTTACAAAGTGATAGCAAAGATAATATGTGAAAGATTGAAGCCTCTTCTCAAAGATATAATCAGTCCAAATCAAGCAGCTTTTGTTCCAGAAAGACATGTTCAAGACAATTTGATACTACTTCATGAGGTTCTACATACTCTCAAGAGGAAAACAGGCAAAGGTGGTCTCATGGTGATTAAGTATGATGTGGAAAAATCATATGATAGATTGGAGTGGACTTTCATCAAACAGATGCTTGTATGGAATGGCTTCTCTCCTCTTCTTATTGACACAATTATGACTCGCATCACTGCAGTTAGCTATTCTATTCTACTCAATGGTAGTGTTTATGGTAAATTTTGTGCCTCAAGAGGCATTAGACAGGGTGACCCCATGTCCCCTACTCTGTTTATCCTCTGTGCTGAGATGCTGTCTAGAATTTTAAATTTTGTTGCTAATGAGAAGTGGATAAAAGGAATTAAGTTATCTAGAAATAGCCCTGCCATCAACCATCTTTGTTTTGCTGATGACTTATTGATCATGATAAGGGCTGACCCTGAAGAAGCTTCTTATGTTAACCTATCTCTGCAATTATATGAAGAAATATAAGGGCAAAGAATGAATAAATTGAAGTCATGTCTGTTCTTTCGAAAAAACACAAAGAATGATATAAGGAGGAGGATCAAAGAGATTATGCAATTAAAAACTGGCTCTAAAGAAGCAATTTATTTGGGACTGCCAATGTTCATTAAAGCTTCTAAGACTGCTTCTTTCAAGAGTTCTCTTGAGAAGTACAGTAACACCACTGCGGGGTGGAAAAGGAATCTACCAGCTCATGCTGGTAGGAAAGTCCTACTTAATGTAGCTCTCCAAAATCTTCCAAACTACCTAATGTCAGTGTATAAGCTCCCTGATAGTATCAAAAATTTGTTCAATGCTAGGAGTGCTGAGTTTTGGTGGGGTTCTGGTAAGAGTGATAAAAAACCTATCTACTACAAGTGCTGGGAATATTTGTGTAGAAGTACCTAAGAAGGAGGCTTAGGGTTCAAAGAAGCAAAGAAGCCAAACTTGTCTATGCTTTCAAAATTGGCTTGGCAGCTCTGGAACAAAGAAGACAGGTTATGGGTAAATCTACTTCTCAAAAAGTATTGCAAAATTTTAGATTTTCAGAGAGTGGAGAAAAGGAATGGAGATTCTTATTTCTGGAAAGGAATGTTAACTTGCAGAGATTTGTTTAAAGATAAAGTTTTTTGGAATGTGGGAGATGGCAGAAATATTAGCATCTGGCAAGACCCTTGGGTTCCTAACCTGGAAAATGTCAAACCCAAACCACCTGATGATATAACTTTTTGGCCAAAAATGGTGAATGAGCTTATTTGCAGAGATGAAAGGAAATGAAACAAACCTTTGATGGAAGAATGGCTGCAAGAAGAGGAGATCAGGGAGATTCTAAAGATTAAAATACCTGCAACAGAGGGTGAAGATAATTGGCTATGGCCTTATACTAGAGATGGAAAGATCACTGTGAAATCTTTTTATAGGTTTTTTGGTAATAATACTCAAAACAGAGGGTTGGATAGTGAAGTGAATATGTGGGGTAAGATGGAATCTTAAGCTACACCAGAGAATTAATAGCATTTATGGAGAATTCTAGCTCAAACACTCCCTACCAAAACCAATTTGAAGAAAAGGATTGCTGGGGTTGATGAGACACGTAATTTCTGTCTGTATTTTGCAGAAAATGAGTTACATCTCTTCTTTAAGTGCAGCTTTTCAAGAGCTATATGGTTCAGTTGCTTAGGATTAATGACTGAGAATCTTCCTTTTGAGACCATGAAAGAGTGGTTCAATTTCTTGTTGTGCAACCAAGAAATGGAAGAGCCAAGTGGTATAAAAGTTCAGCTGATGGCTGCACTGGTTTTGGTCAAGATATGGCAAGTCAGAAATGAGAAATGGGCCAAAAAGATTTTCAAACCCATGAACATCATCAGAAAAGAGATTATGAGCAACTATTGGGAATACTTAGATGCAGAAAACTGAAATCCATCGCAGGGAGCTAATGAGAAAATTAAAGATGTTCCTTGGTCCCCCCCCCCCCCCACTGCACCTAACATCAAGATCAGTTGTGATGCAAGCATTAAAAAGGGTTTGGTGGGTTATGGCATTGTTGGGAGGAATCGTCTAGGGGAAATTCTTTTCGTGGAGGGTGACAAAGATGAAGACATTTCTGTTGAAGAAGCTCAATTCATGGATGTTGAATTGGCAATCCTCAAATGATCAACTTGAAAGAAGAGGGTGTCAAAGTTATGATTGAATCTGATGCTGAATTAGTGATAAGAACTTTCAGCAACAAAGGTCAAGCACACTAGAAGTGAAAGAATAGGCTGATGGGGTTGAGGAATCAATCAAATTTTGACTCTAGTTTTTGCTTTGTTTTAGCTCTAGAAGTAGTAATAGTGTGGCACATGAGATTGCTAAGTGGTATAGAACTGCTAGATTATCAAGAAGTTTAGTCTTGTCTGAACTACCTGATAAAATTGTGAAAGCTCAATCCTTGGATTGTGCTCTTTTGTAATTTCCTTTCTGTGGTGGTAATATATGTCTTTCTCATAAAAAAAATCAATAATTACTCCTAACTACTTCCTCTTTTTCTTCTCTTTCTTCCTTTCTTTGACTTTTACAACTACTCACCGGGTCGTTTTGACCCGATGATTGGATTAGCAATACGATGCAATTTTTTTGGTAAATTTTTAACTTGTTTTAGAGTAAACTTTGCTCTATAATACCATGAAAAATTACTAAAAATTGCATCGTTTTGTTATCCAAATCACCGGTTCAAAGTGACATGCTTACGGATGAAAAAATCAAAACTGGAAGAAAGAAGAAACATACCATGTAAGTGTATCTCATGTTTTTGTATCAGAATTGTAGAATTTGGAGTGGGCCTTTATGGTCATTGATCACGTTTACTGTGAAACGATACTTAGTCGACTACAAAAGATCTCTTGCAATCCCATAAGTAGAGAATCTCCAGAAAAATAAAGCCCAACTGAGATGAGGGGACACAATTTGAAAGTTTGTAACCTGCTGAGAATATTGGCTGGTTTTGCTTAACATGTTCCACCAATTATGTGAAAGAGTAATGTTGGAAATGAATCATAGACTGCTTTGTATACCGGATTTTATTGCTGACCCTAAATTAATTCACAAATATACTGTGATATACACTTGATGGGTTAACATGGGGGGGGGGGGGGGGGGTTGGTATGACTTTTAGCTCCTTATAAGTTAGTTATGAATTATATAAGTTATGATGTGCATAACTTATATATATATATATATATATATATATATATATATATATATATGCAGAAAGATCGTGTTGATATGTGGGATCTTGCTCTTTTCTAGAAAGATCGTGATATGACGGTTAAGAGATCGATGTGATATCTAAGACAAAACTGATGGGCTCAATGATGGTAACAGAGAAGTTGAAACACCCCATTATGAGAAACAATCTGAAGGCCTGAAAAACACCGGCAACAACCGTAGAGACACTCAAAGTGGCCTAGCAGACAAAACTACAACCTCTACTAAAGGACCTCCTTCCTTGGGGGCTGGAGCCGATTATGTAACTTAGATGAATAAAGAAAGATTTGCAATTGAGAAGCTTCTCGTGCCGTGTCCGTATCAACATATTACTACTACTATTCAGGAACATAAATGAAAATTGCACTAAGTGCGGAAAGAACTATGAGAACACGTTACAATATAATAACTCTATAAGGGAGGCATATAGGGTTGCAAGAACTATAAATCCTTCATCTCAAGACACAGTCATGCTTGCAGCTCCTCTAAAGTCGTCGTAACATAAGATGAACATCTAATTTGAAAAAATAAAAGTTACAAAATCTTAATACTCAAACATGCCATGAACCCATGGTGATGGCGCAAATGTCGCATAGACCATTCAGCAATACACTGAAGCTAAACTCTCACTGTAGAGGAAGGATGGCCTGGGCCGTGTATTACTGAAAATGACATTGTTGGTCTCGTCAGTATCATGATCCCACAATAAGTACCGATCAGGATTAGACATGGACAGAATCACGAAATCAACGTCCCCCTTGGTGAAAAACCCTAGTGGCCAGTGAACATCGGACATTGGAGATCTCAAAGTAAGTTGTTTGCACCAAGACTGATTGGCTCCACCGCAATCATTCAACACCCACATATCAAAACAGCACTGTCTTGGCGGCGAATCAATAGCTGCAGCAGGTTTCCCGAGAACAAACATAGCGAGAGATCCTTTGTAGTCAACCAGTTGTGTATCGCAGTGAATGTGATCAGTAGAAGGCAACTCGATGAGCTTGAACTCCAGGCCCACCATGTCTAAACAGAGAATGTACTTGTCTTTGTCACCACTCACCATCCAGCACATGAACTTCATTAGATGTGTTACCTCACTCATGTTCCCTCCATTGGGGAACCGACACGGGGCAAACAATGTTTCTTCCCTCCAGAAATCTTGATTCAACGTGTACACGTAGGCACTCACATGAACCTTTCCTTTAGGTAGAGTAATATTCACAGAGAATGATCCTCTAATGAGACGGGATTTTCCATTGTCCTTTGGTGAGAAACTAATCCTTAGGATCTTGTGAGTATTAGCTGCAGAATCGAAACAAAGCCCGGAATAATTCTGTGCAAGCATTATAAAGCCTCTGATACGGGGGATGATTCTGGACTGGGCGGTTGCAGGGTTCCATAGAAGAAACTCATCGTGTTTAAGGCATAGGCAAACTAATCCATTGTAACAACCCACGAGTTGAGGTTGGGATTCAGGGGGGATAGCGAATTCGACGGGGACATCGAAGAACCGGAATGAGACGAAACGGTCATCATATGAACTATCATAAAACATTGAGAGTTTATTCTTCGGGGAGGTGGTTTTATAGTGCGTGGTGATGAATTTTGGAGATCGGATTAGTTTGTACCAGTGTTTGCAGACGGAACGGAACCGGATCAGTGATTTGACGGGGAGTCTGAGGATGATCTCCATCACCAAATCTTCTGGTAACTTTGGCAGTGTTCTTCTTCTTCTCTTCCTGTCTGGGTAACAGAGTGCTTCAATATCTTCAACAGAAACATTGCTGCAGTTGGAGATTACGGTAGACATACAAGCAGATTGCAGTAGATGTTTATGTCTTCTGGTAGTCTCTCTCTTGAGGACGACAGTGAAAAAGAGAGACGCCAACTGTCGAAGGGTTTTGAACTATGTTTTGCTGTTAAGTGGAAGAAGATAAATATACTGGATTTGGTCCTGGGCCGTGGATTTCAATTGGGCTCCAATTGCAGTCCGGGATGTCATACAAATTGTAATCCTACAATTTTTTTTCTTACAGCGTTATTTGTTGTGAGTAAGCACTCTGTTGTTACTTCTTATCGGCTCGGACACACGATATGTAGGGATGAAAACGGTTCGGTTTGGTCCGGTTTTGACACTCATCCGAACGAAACCGCATGTAACAGTTTAGGCAAAACCCAAACCTAATCCAGAACATTCATGGCTCAAAACCGAACCGAACCGAACCGTGAATAACCGGTTTGGTTCTGTTTTAGACCGCGGTTTCTGGAAATATATTATTTCATTTCAAATTTCTTAATAGTTTATTCAACAATCAAAGGATTGCTAAAATTATGGTGCAACTCATCACTCTTTAGCTAATAGAACTCTTGCAGCTCTATGCTCTATGCCGTGGTTTTCGTTGCCTCCAGAGTGGCTTGTTCGGTCAATTTCAGATGTGGTGTATTCGATTTTGCTGTGGTAAATGAAATTTTCCCTAAAAAAAATACGTTTGCTAAAATTTCTATGTCAAGTAATTAAAAAATAAAGTAGAAAATATTACATCATTTCTAGAACCATCTAAAGGGTTCGGTTCGGTTTTGAGGTACATACTTGTGGGCAAGAGATTCCGGCGGGGAGACCTCCGTGTACACCGTATGTAGAGGATCAGAGATAGCACAGGAAGAGTTGGGTTGTGTGTAGGGAGAGAGTAAGGCAGTAGTAATGTCTGAGAGAGAGACAGAGGTTTGGCAGAGCTTCCGCGTATGGCTAGTGTGTCCTCCTTTGTATGGAAAGGTTAACGATCTATATATAATGGAGAATGTGACCGTTGTAGTGTGGTTAATGCGGCCATCAATGGCGGCTTAATTAGCTTAACCACAACGGCACGTTCGTCCGTATATACAGGGACCGTTACAGCACGTTATGCGCGAATACCGGAACCGTTATGGGGTTGACCGGGTTTGACCGGATTGACCGGGTTTCTGGAGCTCGTGCCATAAATCTCTCAAAAGCAGTTACTAAAGATCGCGCGCGGGCTTGCCTCGCACGCGACAGAACTTACTCTAGCCTCCAAACCACTAAGTCCCTACAAGTCCCGTGCAGTGGTATGCGAGGGCCCTGTCTCGCAGCCCCCACATGGATCAGCTCGGCTGGTGATCCAGTGTGTGTGGAGCACAATATGGTGTGCTGGATGGTTGCCACGTGGCCAAGATCTTGTTGGAATTGTGCCCTAGATGCAATCAATTAATTGTGACATTTATGGATTTACGATTCATTATGTTATCGATATGGAGATATGCTAACATGAATGAAGTCCTTAGAATATAAGGTGTTATATTCTTAAATATCCCTAGTCAACTATAATGATTAATGGGACAATCATCTATAGACTAGTATGGGGTTGGATTGATATGGAGATATCACGATCCAACACATGGGTATGCATTAGGAGTAATGGCATACTGGATGACCCACGACGAAAAGGATATATTAGATTATGTGAAGTCACAATCGCTTTTCGTAGTGCTAATATTATTGCAATCCTTGGACTTGAAGTCACTAGATACTCTAGTTGTGAAATATTGCGCTTTGATGTTATCAAACGTTACACCGTAACTGGGTAATCATAAAGGTGGCTATCGGGCGTGATAGGAAGCAAGCTTAGAGATCGTAGTGATGTAGATAGGATTTGTCCCTCCCACATAATGGGGGTAAATATCCACGGCCACTCGAGGGATGAGGCTTATTGAATGTCTGGCCAGACTCAGATAAATTAATATAGAGATATTAATGTTATCTGCAAGTATAAGCATATTCCCAGGATCGAGGAACTATGGATTGGATATACGAGTGTGACTATTTATGTCTCGTGTCCAATCCGGATATGGAGACAAAGGGATAATGCAATATGACATATTGGGCACAAAGGTTTGTCGGGATCACTGACTATTTCTATTGGTTGGGTTGCATGGATGTGTTGCTAGACACCGCTCCATGTTAGTAATAGTTACTACCAACTATATAGAAACCTATGGGGTCACACGTCAAATAGAGTAGAGCTAGATTTGGGATTAATTAATATGGATTAATTAATAGAAGGATCATTGTGCAACACCTTGCAAACTTAGTAGGACTAATTTGCAAGGAAGGGGATAGTTCTAGTCCTACTAGAACAAGAAAACTCTTTTATGGAAACAACAAGGAGTTGTTGGAGTATATAAAGGAGGCTCTAGCTTCCTTCCCACTAGAGGAGTTATTATTAGTCATAACACAAAAGTGGGAGAGAGCAAAAGAGAGAGCAAGACAAGGAACTAGGGCCGAAACCCTAGCCACCCGTCCCCCCCTCTACCCGACGGCAAAGAGAGGCCGCCCCCTCTCTTGTGCCTTTGGTGATTTGTTGCTTTGATCTTCATCCCTCTTCCTCCAAGGTTCAAGCTAGCACTTGATTGAAGGAAGAATCTAGATCTCACCTCTAGACGTGGATCAACCGTAGAGACGAGGACATCATTCTTCGTGTGATCTCACAAATCAAAAGGTACACATCTTCTATGTCCTTAATCATGTTATGATGTCTCTTCCTGTGATCCTTGGTGGGCTTTGAGTAGGATTAATTTTGTTATTCCGCTGCGTTACCTACATCAAAACCCAACAGTGGTATCAGAGCCACAGGTCGTAGAGCATAACATGATATTATGTGTTTACGATTTCAGTTCATACACCGTATTATTGTTTATTACGCGAAAACTGAAAAATTGGCATAGTAGATGCAATATTGAATTTGATTCAATCAAACAAGACCCAATTTAACATTGGATGTTAGAATTGGTGAGTTTAATCACATAGGATGTGAATAATTGGGTTCTTGAAAAATTAGGGTTCATGGGCACATGATTGAAAAGGGGTTTTCAATTATGGAAACAAAATTATGGAATTAAATCCATAAGGAAACAACCTTGCTTGGGCAACAAGGAAGGAGGAAGGGGACTAGGGCCGAAACCCTAGCCGCCCGCCCCTCCCTTGCGCGCCAAGCAAGGCCGCGGCCCCCTAGGCGTGCGGCGGTCCTAGGGTTCGGGCCACTTGTTGGCTTGGACCCTTTGGACCGTTGTGAAACCCTAGTTACCCAATTTCACTAAAAATTAAACAAGCGCGTTAAAAATTGGTTTTAACTGTATTATGTGCTTTATTGCATGGTGGATGGATATGGCCTAGGATTGTGGATGTTTATTGTTTTGTGGTTTGGTTTACGGCCTGCGAGCTGATCAAATTAATGTAATAATTAATTAAGTTTTACGGCCTGCGAGTCGTTCTTTTTCTCCTCGACATGTGAGGCTTTTATTATTTATTTATTCTAGATGTTAGGCTAGAATTAGAAATATTTAGATGATAGCCAAGAACATGGAGAAGAAGACTGGAGAACCAAAGGAGCCAAAAGACATCCCTAGGCAAGCAGCTATGGTGGAGCACATGGAGATGAGCTCGGCACTTTAGGGCAATTAGATATTATCATTGGCTTGATAATATCATTAGTCTAGAGGCCATATCCATGCCACGTTTTTTTTATTTTTGTGGATGTTTATTATTCATGCCTTGTTATTTATTTGTGTGTATGGCGCTACAAGCAAAACAATAACAAGATAATAATAAACAAAGTTGGTCTTTTATTGTGGATGGCCCAATCCAAATAAGTAGACCATGTTGATAAGATCAACCAAACATATTAAAAGAAATCCCTCAATTAAATATTGCGTTTTGCCTTCTCTTGCCAAAACACCCTTCATGATCATGGCCTATTAAAATTCGGGCTTGCCAAAGCAAGGCGATTTTAATTTTTCATGATGTGTTGCGGACGACGCAAGCTAGTAATGCGTGTATGTTGAAAGCAAGAGGTTGGACGCAACTAGGCAAGAGTCAATTGGATTGATGAGCTTAGAGGCATGACAATTAGGTGTTATCTAAAGGATAAAGAATAAAGAGTTATTCACCTAATTGGACCAAGAGTTGCATGGGATGCAATTGGAATGGTTCCTACCTAATAACCAATTCTTGGGTGACTTGCCAAAGCAAGCTCAAGAAGAAGTGAAAAGGGATCTTGGTCCCACTAGAAAATAAAATATTTTCCGCATTAATGGTGAGGGCTATTAATCCGAGAAAAATAGTGGGAGCTATATTTAATAATTTAAATCCTTGTTGAATATAGTTATACGTCACAATGATTTGCATAATCCTATAAGTGCTTGAATACCCATCGCATTAAACAAACAAACGCGACTTTATGTCCATGAGATGGACAAGATATCTGGAATCTATTTTCTAGATTGGTATAAAAATCGAGAATTGTTCTCAAGTAAAGGAAATATGTTGTACATTGTAGAGCATAAATTTCTCTTCCCACCAACTACCAAAACGCACTAAAGCCTTATGGAAGGAACATCAAAGAATGGTTCTTTGGATGTAACTTGTCTCATGTCAAACTCCCATGGACTCTGAGCTTTGGAAGCAAGATGAGAAATTTGGAGGCATATGATATGATCATACGAGCTTGTCATTAAAGGCCTAAGGAGTTGCTCCACTTTGCAATCTCTTGCTTAGCACTCGTCATGGTCAAGATGGAATAAGTTCGGGTTTGCCAAAGCAAGGCGACTTACTTTATCGAGATATGACGCGACGACACAAGTTAGTAATGTGTGGCTGCTGAAGCAAGAGGTGAAGCGGAAACTAAACTAACTCAATAGGATTGAAAGCTTAGATATTGGGAGTTATCTATAAGATAGATAAAGAATATATAGTTATTCTCCCAAGTGGACCAAGAATTGCATTGGATGCAATTGCAGTTTTGTTTTAAAGTTGATTTACTCAATATGATTGAAAAATCACTAAACAAAACACTCATAATGGGCATGGGCAAAAACTGTTAATAGTTAACAGCATGGGTAAGGGCAAATGGTTGCGCCGAACCCATGAGTATAAAGCAAGCCTGTTGCTAAAACCAAGTTGCCTCGAAGTCCCATAGGTGGTGTAGAGGAAGAGAGACTACCCAAAGTACATGGAAGTAAATAATAAAGGAATTATGAATTCCGACTTGGGTATTTTATTATAAAATTCAATGTGTCTATCTCATCATCAAGAGTATATGATACTAGATGAGGATCTCACATTTATAGAAATGTGTAGGATCTCAAGAGACGAAGACAATTGGATAAGGAAGAAATAATCCTACACGTGGGGCTATGAAGCAAAGGGTTGCTGAAAAGTCGTAGGGAATTATTTCTACCTTTCAGAAATTGTTCATGAATTAGACAAAAGGGATAATGTCCCTGCTATGAGTAGGACCATTATCATAGTTTCTTGTTTGGACAAGAAAGCTCCTTATCACAATAAAAGGACAAATGTTGTTCCATTTATTATGGTATGCATTATTGTAATGCAATTTTGTCTAAGTGGATTCTATATCCATGATCATGATAATTTCATCTATAACATTAATACCTATAGGTTTGCATATAATGATATGAACTTCACTTATCTTTAGCATTATCGTTTAGGCCCATAAATAAGAGATACATATCTAGAACTCCATTAGGATGGATTTCTGGGACTCATTTGATTATTGAATCATATGAGACATGTAAGACTTATTAGGCAAAGATATGATCTTTTGGGAATCATACATATTGATGTATGAAGACCGCTAAGCACAAATACTAAAGATGGTTTTAGTACTTCATCATATTTACTGATAGGATCAGAGAAATATGGATTTGTGTATCTTATGAAGAAACAAATCAGAATCCTTTGAATTGCTCAAAGTATTCAGGAATGAAGTAGAGAACCAACTTGGCAAAAGTATTTAGACTCTACGATTGGATCATAGAAGAAAAATACTTGAGCCAAGAGTTTGACAAGAATCTATGGGAGTATTGGGTATGATCCAAAACTCGCTCCACCTAGCACGCCACATGGGTTTTGGCGTGTCTAAAAGGAGAGTTCGAACCTTGTAGGACACGGTTCGGACCATGATGAGTCAAACAGAACTTCCAGTTTACTTTTAGGGGCTATGTTCTAATTACAGCAAATTTCGCCCTTAACCTTGTTCCATCAAAAACGGATTATGAAAAACACCATATGAGATATGGACTAGGAAGTGTCCTAGTATGTCATTCATAAATATTTGGGGTTATGAGGTTTATGTAAAAGAGTTTAAAAATAAACTTGGACCCAAGTCGGATAAATGTTTTGTGGGATATACTGAAAAGGATATTATTTCTACAACCTAATCGAGAACAAACTGTTTGTTTCTCGAACCACAGTGTTTCTAGGTAGAGATTGTCTCTAAAAGAAACAGTGGGAGGACAGTAGAAATTGAAAAGTTCAAGAACCACAATAGAACATTAATCCGTTTGATGGAACATGAGCAGTATCACAAGGTGTTGTGGAGCAACCTACTCAGATAACACAAGAACCTCGTGGGACAGGTAGGATATGTCAAGGGACTAGAGAAATAAGGATTTCTCATAACTCGTGATATATTGCTCATCGAGATGAGCCTACAACCTATGAGAAGGCCACGTGTGGGCCATACTCTCAGAATGGCTAGGAGCCATAGGATACGATATGGAATCCATGTATACCAACAAAGTATGGACTTTGGTGGAACCACCTGAATGGGTAGGACCCATAGGGTGCAAGTAGGTTATGAGGAAACCAACATGGATGGTAATATAATTACTTTTAAGGGACAACTGGTTTGAAAGGGTTTCATGAGAATTCATAGTATAGACTATGACGAAATCTTTCCCCAGTTGTGATGCTTAAATCCATTCGCATCTTGCTTGTAGCAATCTGTTTATAGATTGAGTCAAGATTCTTGGAGTTGGACTCTTCAAATGGATGATGCAATCAAAGGAGTTTGGTTCCATCAAAATTGAAGATGATACTTGTGTTTACAAGAAGGTTAGTGGGAGCATAGTTAAATTTTCTGGTCTTGTATGTAGAGACATACTAATCATTGGGAATAATGTCTCTACTCTGCAATCTATTAAAGATTGGCTAGAGAAATTGATTTCCAATAATTGACTTAGGCGAGACAATCTATAAAATCTATGGAGATAGATTAAAGTAATTGTTCAGCCTGAGTCATGGTACATATATTGACAAGGTGTTGAAATGGTTCAACGTGAAAAGAATGTTGATTCTTACCCATGTCACATGGAATTAGTCTTTGGAAGGCTAATTGTCTTACCAATTAGATTGGGAATGGACCGTATGAATTAGATTCACGAGATACGCCATGAGATGTACTAGGCCAGACATGTCATAAAGCATGACACAAAGATACCAATCAAATCCAAGTGAGGTGTCACTTGATAATTATCAAGATTATCCTTAAGTACTTGAGAAGGAATAAAGGATGAACTCTTGAATAAAGGAGGATAGGAAAAGTTTACTGTAAGGGGTTACAGTGATGAGAACTTCCGTCTAACAAAGAAGATTTCAGATTATAGTCGAGTTTTATGTTTTGTGCTAGAGGGAGTGACTGTGAGCTGGAAAGGTTCCAGGCAAGATTCAGTCATTGATTCTAACATAGAGGACTGAGTAAGTTAATGCATAAGATGCATTTATTCAGAATATTCAATCAAATTGTTGATGGAGGAGATGTGAATATTTGCAAGGTGCCAGCATATGTCTCGCCCCTACGTAGCGTAAGCGTGGAGGGCCGCGCTAGATCAATAGGCATATGATGCAGGAGATTGACTCTAGTGCAAGTGGGAGACTGTTGGAATTGTGCCCTAGAGGCAATCAATTAATTGTGACATTTATGGATTTACGATTCATTATGTTATCGATATGGAGATATGCTAACATGAATGAAGTCCTTAGAATATAAGGTGTTATATTCTTAAATATCCCTAGTCAACTATAATGATTAATGGGACAATCATCTATAGACTAGTATGGGGTTGGATTGATATGGAGATATCACGATCCAACACATGGGTATGCATTAGGAGTAATGGCATACTGGATGACCCACGACGAAAAGGATACATTAGATTATGTGAAGTCACAATCGCTTTTCGTAGTGCTAATATTATTGCAATCCTTGGACTTGAAGTCACTAGATACTCTAGTTGTGAAATATTGCGCTTTGATGTTATCAAACGTTACACCGTAACTGGGTAATCATAAAGGTGGCTATCGGGCGTGATAGGAAGCAAGCTTAGAGATCGTAGTGATGTAGATAGGATTTGTCCCTCCCACATAATGGGGGTAAATATCCACGGCCACTCGAGGGATGAGGCTTATTGAATGTCTGGCCAGACTCAGATAAATTAATATAGAGATATTAATGTTATCTGCAAGTATAAGCATATTCCCAGGATCGAGAAACTATGGATTGGATATACGAGTGTGACTATTTATGTCTCGTGTCCAATCCGGATATGGAGACAAAGGGATAATGCAATATGACATATTGGGCACAAAGGTTTGTCGGGATCACTGACTATTTCTATTGGTTGGGTTGCATGGATGTGTTGCTAGACACCGCTCCATGTTAGTAATAGTTACTACCAACTATATAGAAACCTATGGGGTCACACGTCAAATAGAGTAGAGCTAGATTTGGGATTAATTAATATGGATTAATTAATAGAAGGATCATTGTGCAACACCTTGCAAACTTAGTAGGACTAATTTGCAAGGAAGGGGATAGTTCTAGTCCTACTAGAACAAGAAAACTCTTTTATGGAAACAACAAGGAGTTGTTGGAGTATATAAAGGAGGCTCTAGCTTCCTTCCCACTAGAGGAGTTATTATTAGTCATAACACAAAAGTGGGAGAGAGCAAAAGAGAGAGCAAGACAAGGAGCTAGGGCCGAAACCCTAGCCACCCGTCCCCCCCTCTACCCGACGGCAAAGAGAGGCCGCCCCCTCTCTTGTGCCTTTGGTGATTTGTTGCTTTGATCTTCATCCCTCTTCCTCCAAGGTTCAAGCTAGCACTTGATTGAAGGAAGAATCTAGATCTCACCTCTAGACGTGGATCAACCGTAGAGACGAGGACATCATTCTTCGTGTGATCTCACAAATCAAAAGGTACACATCTTCTATGTCCTTAATCATGTTATGATGTCTCTTCCTGTGATCCTTGGTGGGCTTTGAGTAGGATTAATTTTGTTATTCCGCTGTGTTACCTACATCAAAACCCAACAGATCTGTCAGCTCAGAAAGCACTATCTACATTAGCCCCCTTTCTGCGCGTGAAGACTCATAGCTGTATAGACTTCCATGCGCGGAAACCAACATACGCGTCGCCGCCACGCACCAATTCAAATACGAGCAAATTCAGCCCCCGTGCGTGCCATTATGACCTAAAACCCCTAGAGTCGTGTCGTCTGGCCTTTAGGGTTTTAGGCGTTACGTCAGCTTGTCCTGTGATTGCGCGATTCGACGGTGACGGTTGCGATTCGACTACTGAAAGGACGCAACCCTTCATTGTTTTTGGATAAATACTTTGTACTCTCCATTGTTGCAAAGCATCACTTCTTTCTCTTAAAGTGAATGATACCCGGAAGTCTTCGAGAGAAGATTCAGATAATCAATCACCAGCTCAGAATTGCAAATCGTCTTCTTCAACTGTCTGTATCCAAGCAAGCTTCGCAGAAACAAGGTTGGCCTTGTTCAATTTTGATTTAAAATGCTAGTATATGCTTTGAACTGCGTTGGATCTGCAAAACCCATTATCTGCTGAAAAACTTGTGAAGGGGCTCACAATCTTTGAATCCAATTTCGACTTAATCCCCCAATGATAAAGACCTTGAATGTAGGGTTTTTGAAATTTCTGAAATTGATACCAGAAACTATTCATCTTTCTTCCCATAGATCTTGAATCTCGAAGTTCAAACTGAAGAGTGGCATATTTCTCCCCCTTTTTTTTTCTTTTCCGCAGGAATGGCAAAGACAAAAGGAACTAGACCCACCAAGGAGGACAAAGAAATACCTGATCTTCCACAAGCTCTATGGCGAAAAGCCCCCGATCTGGGTGGCAAATATTTCTTCCACGCGAGGGTTAAGGCAAAGAAACTGCCTGCTTCTGTCCCCAATGAGGGATTGCTGACATTAACCCCTCCAGTTAACTCGGCCTTGCTTGATTTGATTGGCTCTGAGGATGTGGTTCGATTGGGAATCGAAAATGGGTACTTCCCGTATGCTGCGATTTCCACCCAAGCTTTTGTCCAGAAATTGGACTACATGGATGAATGGATTGACCATGTGTTGACCAATCATGCTATGACTCTAAATGAAGCCGGCGTATACTTCGCCGTTCGTGCTATGAAGGGTGCTGCCGTGAAGCTGGACCAGTCCATGCTTCTAAACCTTCTTTCCCGCTACTCGCCTGCGACTCACACTTTTCACTTTGCTGAGTTCGAGGCTGCCCCCACACTCGAGGACGTGCACATGCTGTATGATCTGTCTCCCATGGGTGAAGTGGACCCCTTGAGTCCCTTGAGGACAGATGCGGAGATTGCTTTGTACACGCAGATGGAGGAGTGCTTGTCAGAGGTAAAGAAAATCTCCACCGGGTGGACCACTACAAAAGCCCTTCCTGACTGGCAGTTGGTTGACACGTCTGCGAAGAATACCTGGAATAAGTGGGTGCAGTACTTCTTCCGTGATTACGCGAACAGAAGCATCACCAAGAAGCTTCTGAGTCAAGACCCAGAGGCCAAGAACTACGTGGAGGGTAAAGGCTATCACTTGACCCTTTGTGCTTTCCTCTGTGCCTGGCTGTCGAGGTACTTGATCGATGGTCACCCGCACGATGGGGTCTTTTATCACGTTCTGCCACTTGCGGTGAAACTGGCCCTTGGCCAGAAAGTTGCACTCGGACCCTTGGTTTTGGGCACACTGTACTACAGACTGGATCAGCTAGTTGTGGCCATGAAAGAATCGCGTGGGCGTCTCGACATACTGACTTTTGTTAACATTGCCTTCTTGACGATGTGGGTCTTTGAGCGATGGCCTTCCTATGCCCCAACTGCTTCTAAGCCCAGCAAGTGGTGTCCCCCAGGCGCGGTGGAGGAGCGTAACAGCGGCAGAGCTGCGAGGTGGTTCGGAGCAAACAATACCAAGTGCGTTTGGAGTCTGATATGCGACAACCGGCAAGAGTTCATAGCCAGGCCCTATGCCATGCGTATTGAAAACGTGCGATGGTTTCCAAAGCTGTATCCTTCCAAAGGTGTTGTCTTCTCGGAAGAGCTCCTCTTCGAAGAGGGAGAGCATTTCCATGAGCGCTATCGCGAATTCCTTTCCTGGTGTCTGCGAGGTTCCCTTCCAGCTCTCGCAGAGCATATTCGTGAGCTCGCGCCGAGGTATGAGAGGATTATTGTGGATGTTGATCCCACTCGCGTTTCTCCCCAGTTCGGCTTTGATGCAGTGGCACCCTCAATCTGGCCACAGTCTATTATCAGAGGCTGCTATAGGCGTTTGTTGACAAAGGAGTGCAAAACAGTCTTCATGAGCAATCTTCCCTTTGAGCAACCTGCGGGTAACCGTGAAGGCGGTTGTTCCAAAAACTGGCTCGCATACTGGAACGCCCAGCAGACAAGATTTGAGACGCAGTCGGCCCCCCAGCCAAGCAGAGCTCCTTTGATCAAAAGAAACTCTTTTCCGTTTCGTCCCAATTGTAGTCTGGACGAGTCTGAGTATGGTTGCTACTCATTGTTGGATCATGAGAACCATTTGTGCCCTGCCATCATTCTGGATGAAAAGATCGCCGCAGTTAGGAACGGCGACTCGCATGTCATCAGATATAGCGAGACTTTTGCTAAGGTAAGCAACTTCTCTTGCATGCGCTAAGCTTCTTTACTTTCTCATATTGACATCTTTATTCTACATTGCTTGCTGTAGTGTCATGTGCGGAGGTTCGCATCTGGTGATCGTTCCAAGTCGCTGGTCAACACCATTATTACAACAAGAAGACAAGGACAGACGTTCCTGCTAGCTTTGAGGATGGACCCTGAGGTCGAAACCAAGATTCGCGCGATCATGAATGCTTTTGCTGACTCGCTGATAGACAATGCTCCGGCCTCGTATCCACCCAGAGATGATCCGTCTCCTCCAGCGACTGCCGCGCCGAGATCGAAGAGACCCAGGCAAAAGGGAATTACAATTTCTTCCCCTAGAAGCGCTCCAACTTCCCCTCCAGCGAGGTCCCTTTCTGCCAAGGACAAGGGCAAAGGCCGCATGCCTAGTAAAGCGCGGAAGGAGCTCGCAGTAGAGACCTTCATTCCATTCGGCCAGGAGGAAGAAGAGGAGAGGCGAGGGCCAAGACCAGGTGATGAAGAAGAAAGATCAAATGTGATACATGAGGAAGAGTCATGAGGTATCTCCATCGCGTTTCCTTTCTCATTATCGTAATTCTTTTTCAACTTGATTTTGAACAAATCGTTTCTTCGCAGATGATGATGATGATGATGAGACCATCAGTGGCCTTTTGGCCAAGAGGCAGAAGAGGAATGCTGATTCTGGCATTTCTGACGAACCCATAAGCGAGGACGTTCTCGCCGAGTCTAGGAAGACAGCTGCGGAAGCTGCTGAAAGGAGAAGACAGCGAGAAGAGGAGGAGCTCGAGTCTGTGAGGCAGAGAAGCCTCGAAGAACAGCATGTTGACGACTTAATGCGTCCAGTTGAGGAGGAAGACGTGCTTCCCGAAGAAATGGCTCCTCAAGCTGAGGAGGAGGATGTGGCTCCAGAAGAGGATGCAGCAGCTTTGGAGCAAGCCCAAGCAGATTTTGAAGAAATCGCAGGCGGCAATGAAGGTGAGATCTTTAATCTCGCAGTAACTTATCGAGACGTTATTATTGGTGCATTAAAGCATGGCGTGTCAAAAGCTGACATTCGTCGCTGGCTAGTAGGCAAGTGCAGTGAACCCTCAGGTAATCACTTGAATGTTACGCATAAACTAGGCTTCAGCAACTCAAAACAGAATCATGACTGGTTTCTTCGTGCCCCAGGTCACGCTCATCTTAAAGGCATGCTTAATGAGGACACATTAGTAGGGCAAGGTTCCACGTCCTTACCGTATGTCGAGGATACTGCAATCCCACCTTCGCGTGGAGGTGCTTGCTCTTAGCTTAGCAAAGATAGTAAAATATCATATGATACGAGTTACCTCATACTATCACATTTTGTATCGCAGGAAATGCTGATGGACCCGTGTTGGAGCAAAGGAGTCGACCTTCTGCGTCCTATGTCCCAGTTCCGAGTTCTCATACCGAGAAGCCCGTCGCAGCTGCTGAATATGCAGGAGAGCCTTTTGAGGACATCATCGAGCTTTCTGATGATGTCGAGGCTGACACTGTGCTAATGGAGGAAGATGCCCATGCTGGTGCTGAGGAAATAAGGACAAGTACTGTTGATGCTACCGCATCTGAAAGTGTCCCTCACCAAGAAACTTCGGCTGCCACTACACCTCCAGCGATGACTGAGTCGGCGGCGCCTCGACCTGCGTGGAGCTTTTGGGGCTCGCAGGTTAGGTTTGCAATCGCACCTGGTGCGACTTATACTCTTCCTCCTAACTATGAGGAGTTAGAGGTCGCAGCTGATAAAAGAGCTATGGAACGAGGACAGTCTTCGACCACCCCAGAAATGCGCATTCCTTCTCTTCGCGAGATCCTTGAAGGAACTGGTAAGCCGTGGTTTGCTGTTTGCATTTCACGTTCTTCATTTGCAAATTTGATAGTATAACTTAGCTTTAATATGGCTTTAGGTTTGAAGCAAGCCGATGTGGACTGGCTAGTTCGGATGCGCCTCACCTATCCCCAGTCATTTGCTAGATCTCTGGAGATAGGGCCTTTTGACAGGAGGTTGTTTCTTTCCGAAGCCATCTGTATTTTGGAGCAGCTGTCTGCAGCCACACCTGCGACCATTTCTCCTCAGAGTGCTGAATTGCTTTTCTGCATGTGCCAAAATCTTCTTGACAAAGTTCAAGGCAGGCTGGGCTTTAAGTTTCTCGTGAAGAGAGTTACCCTGATTCGCGCGGCCGTAACTTTGGAACGCGGCCACCAAAACCTCGCAGCTGAAAAGCAAAAGGTGGAGAAGCAAAAGCAAAAGGTTGAAGAGGCCATGAAGCTTTATCGTGAGATGAATGCTAGGTGCGAGCATTTGAAGCAGGAAGTGGAGCAGGTGGAGAATATGAGCCATCAGTTCACCCCTCATGACTCCTTGATCAAGGGTTTACTTTGTTTTTTTTTTTTTTTGAACTTGAAAAGTAGCAAATAGCAGAAACATTAATGTAATGTTGCTAGGGTTTCTCCCTCTTTTTTTTTCAAAAGAATTGAAGTGCCCGTTTTGCCCTTTCCGGGATTTGCTAGAATATTTTTGTGCATATCAATTCATGACATCAGCCATTGATATTCTGCCTTGATTTTCGCGCTAATTTCTCATTAGATAAGCACGCTTTCCTTGGGAAGTCCATCCGAATCATGACTATCCGTCATTAATTAGGATACGCAACTGAATCGTCGTATCCTTTAGCAGGGTAATTGATTGTTACCGCTTTTCAAGGCGTAAGTGATTGATCCTTACCCTCTTTTCAAATTCTGCTGACTCCTCTTGGCAACCGAAGAGTCTCCACAAGGTCTATATAAACCCTGTCTTTTGCCATTTGGGTTCTTCATCCCAAAAATGTGCTTTGCCGTGAGTCCTTACGACTGCTGGCTTCAACGCTTGTTTTTCGTTGATTCATGGCAATTCCAAGTTTTGAAACCTGAGTTTGCGCTTGTGATATAATACCTCATGTTTGTTCGAAGAATTTTCTTCGTCTATCATGTTTGCAGGTCATGTTTCCGGCCGCCTCCCGGCGAGGTGCAGCGCCGCAGTGAGCTTGCTACCGATTCGTAATGAACGGCGGGATTCTCCTCCAGCATCCCTGGAGGAGGATTTCTTGCCTCTTCGTTCTTGAACCCAGGAGGCGAGTCAATGCCCTTATCTATCAGGACAAGGAGCCCAGTACCAGAGGAATGACTGCTTCCCCTGTTTTGCACGACTGCATACGCCGGAACAGGTGGTTCCTCTGGTACATATCTTGATCAGACAGGGGCCTTGTCAGATCCTGAGATCTTGGACGTAGCGCCACCCATATCTTGCTGCTTAGGGATGTAGCGAATGGCGAGTTGATCTCTTCGCAGGAGCATCCTACTTGCTACAGATCTTTGGCCGCAGATCTGTGTATCGCATAGCCGGTGTTAGGACCGTTGGGTTCATCCTTTTTCAGTTAGGATTCCCTCGATGTGTAACTTCTCGCTTGTAAGTTGCCTTTTGAATACATTGTAAGCCATGTTGGCTGCGTAGTTAGGCTTGAGCGTTTTTGCTTGTAAGCTGCTATCTAGACAGATAAATTGTAAGTCTTTTTGACTCATAATGACAAATTGCTTTGTATGATTTGCTGTTTTGTTACAACAAATTACAATTTCGCACGCGTGTTGGCGGGTTTCGCCTTTTGTAGTGCTATATGCACACTTTGTATTTGCTATCTGTCGCATAGTTTCGCAGATATGTTCTTAGATCGTTCGAGATCTTGTTCGCGCAGCTTTGCTATCTTGGCAGATAGGCTTGTGATTTGCTCCAGATTAAAGTGTAGGTGCTATCTCATCAGGTAGACCTTTGTAGATCACTTAAGATCATTTTGCATAATGTTGCTATCACAATAGATAGACTTAAGAACGAATTATAAGTTGCATTCGTATAACGCTGCTATCACGGCAGGTAGGCTTGAAGGATCATTTAAGATCATTTTCGCATATCTTGCTATCGTGGCAGATAGGCTTTAGAAGATCAATTAAGATCATTTTTCGCATGAGCTGCTATCGTGACAGATAGGCTTAGAAGATCAATTAAGATCGCTTTTCGCATGAGCTGCTATCATTACAGATAGGCTTAGAAGCTCAGTTAAGATCGCATTTGCATAGGCTGCTATCGTTACAGATAGGCTTTGAAGATCACTTAAGATCGCATTCGCATAGATTGCTATCGTGGCAGATAGGCTTAGAAGATCAATTAAGATCGCTTTCGCATAGATTGCTATCGTAGCAGATGGGCTTAGAGGATCAATTAAGATCGCATTTCGCATAGATTGCTATCGTAGCAGATAGGCTTAGAGGATCAATTAAGATCGCATCTGTATAGGTTGCTATCGTGACAGATAGGCTTTTGAAGATCAATTAAGATCGTATTTCGCATGAGCTGCTATCGTGACAGATAGGCTTAAAAGATCATTTGAGATCATATTCGAATAAGTTGCTATTGTGGCGAATAGCCCATTGCTAACAGTAATAACAGACTAAATGAAGCAATATAAACAGCCAGAAGTATGAAGTTCTTCTCATTTGGGAGAAGCCTTTTATTATAGTACTCTCATATGGGAGAGATGAGCTTACGATTCTCTCATATGGGAGAGGAGATTGTGCGAATCATAGCTATACAGGGCATAAAGCAACGTTGTAATGAAACGCATAAAATGAGAGAAGTTAAGGATAGTACTTCTTAATCCAGCGCATGTTGACTGAGCTTGGGGTTGAGGTCGTTTCGTGCAACCTCCGTATGCTGCACTAGCCACTGTCAAAGACTTCTGTGACTTCAAAAGGCCCTTCCCAATTGGCTGCGAACTTTGGGTGAGCCGCCTCTCGCATGCAATGGTCGGATGCGCGCAAGACTAAATCTCCAACTGCGAAGTCTCTTCGCTGGACCGTTTTATTGTACGCACGCGCAATCCTTTCTTGATACCGCTTGTTGGTCCTTTTAGCTTGCTCTCGCTTTTCCTCCAGCAAGACTAAGTCATGATCGCGTTGATTATCGTACAATGCGTGGAAGGCTAATTTGCCGAATTAACTCTCACCTCCGCAGGTACCACGGCTTCCGCCCCATAGCATAGGAGGAATGGTGAGACCCCTGTGGGTGTCCTTGGAGAAGTCCGGTAAGCCCACAGGGCTATGCTTAAAGAATCAGCCCACTTCTTGTGGTCATCTGCGACCATCTTGCTCAAAATCCTCAACAGCGTTTTGTTGGTCGCCTCGGCTTGCCCGTTCTCTTTCGGGTAATAGGGGTGGAGCATATCTGCCTGATGTTGTATTCTGCTAGCTTCGCAGCCACCTGGCGATTAACGAAAGGAGTGCCATTATCTGAAAGGATGGTGTTGGGAATTCAGAACCTGCATATAATGTTTTCTTGGATGAAATAGACCACAGCTAGCGCATTTACCGTCTTCAGCGGTATCGCTTCCACCCATTTGGTGAACAGCTCAGTTGCGGTGAGAATAAAATGATTCCCATGCGAAGTTGGTCGGATGGGACCAATGAAATCCAACGCCCATGTGTGAAACGGCCATGGCGTTCCCAATGCATGTAGATCTACAACAGGAGCGTGCACCAGGTTACCCTTAAATTGACATTCTTGGCAGCGTCGTACCTTGGTGCGGCAATCGGCCTCCATAGTGGGCCAGAAATATCCGATTGAGAGGAGTTGCCTGCATAATTTCGTACCTCCCTGGTGTTCCACCTGATGAGAAAGGTCCATGACCTCTTGTGCTTCCCTGCTGTCTAGACATCGCAGCAAGTTGCCCTCATGGCCTCTTCGCCAAAGCAGGTTTTCTTGTACTACGTATCGAGATGCTTTCCTTTTCAATTTCTCAGCTTCTTTTCTCGATTCGGGTAAGATGCCCTGGGTGAGAAAATCAAAGAGTGGTTTCCTCCAATCCGCATCATCATCAGTTAGAGCAATGAGTAAAGAATCTTTGATCAGTGCGCAACTCTCGCACTTCCCTTGTATCAGTGCCGCGGTTGTTGACATGTCTGGCCAATGGATGCCATATCTCTGAGCCTTCCGATAGATTGACACCTCGCTTTCTCCACAAGCATGTTGGTGAATCTTTTCTAACAGCATTTGTCCCTCTTGCTCGGAGACGCATCGCATGAGTATTCTGTCGGGGCCCTTGTAGTAGAGGGTGTTGTCATGTATGCAATACCCCTTTGTGAGTGCCCAGCTTTCGCTGCTTGTGCCTTCTGCGATGGCTCGTAAGACTGCTTTTCTCCAATCCGCATCATCCATGTGTTCATCGTCGCACGCGTCTTCTGTCAACGCCGACGATGTTCGCACTTCAATCGAGATTCTTGCCGGACATTTGTCTGTACTAACTTTGGACCCCAAGGTGGGAAAAGCATCTGCATGTCTGTTGTCTGCTCGGGGCTTGTGCTCGTACCTAACGTCGCAGAATTGCTGTACCAGCTTTTTTACCAAAGTCCGGTAGGACAGAAGATTTATCTCCTTCAAACCGTGGTCGCCCGAGGCCTGCTTGACAATTAGCTTGGAGTCCCCCATGACCGTCAGGTTGCTTACCTCCAAAGCCTTCGCTGCACGCAGTCCCGCTATGAGGGCTTCATATTCTGCCTCGTTGTTGGTGATTGCAAAGTCGAGCTTTGCGGACATCTGTATGACCTCCCCATCTGGCTTGGTCAAGACTATCCCAATGCCTCCGCATTTTCTTGTTGACGATCCGTCGAAATGGAGCGTCCAATAGGGTACGTCGACTGCATATATTTCAGGTCCCTCGAATTCTTCTTCGATCACGGGCTCGTGGCTGTTGTCGGGGAACTTTGCCAACAGATCCGCTACCGCCTGCGACTTGATCGCTCGCGGTCGCACGCATGTGATATCGTATTGAGAGATGGTCATGTACCATTTCGCCAATCTTCCCCCAGGAGTGGTGTGAGTCAGAAGATATCGTATGGGATCACTCTTGGTGACCACTGCCACTTTGTGCGACGCAAAGTAGTGTCTCAACTTCTCTATCACGAAGAACAGGGCAAGGCAATGACGCTCGATGTCCGTGTACCTTGATTCGGCGGGCTGCACAATGCGAGAGATGTAGTAGATGGGCCTTTCTTGGCCCTCGTACTCTTGAGCCAAGAGTGCTCCTATGGACTTCCTTGTTGACGTCAGATACAGAAGAAGCGGTGATCCTAATTGAGGTGCGATCATTATTTTTGAAGATGTCAGCAGATCCTTCAGCTTCCCGAACGCAGCTTCGTGCTCCGGAGTCCAGCTGTATACGGCATCTTTCTTGAGAAGGGCACTAAAACATCAGGTGATTTCGGCAATCGCTGGGATGAATCTTCGCAGATATGATAGCTTTCCCAAAAATATCTTCAAGGCACTTTGGTTATGGGGCGGCGTCATTCCAGTGATGGCTGATACTTTCGCAGGGTCGGGCTCGATTCCTTGGCGATGCACTACGCATCCCAAGAACTTCCCTGATGTTACCCCGAACGCGCACTTCATGGGATTCATGTTCAGTTGAAAACGTCTGCATCTATTGAAGACTTTCCGCAAATCCGCCAAGTGATCTGCCTCCTGCTTGGATTTAACCACCAGGTCGTCCACATAGAATTCCACTTCCTTGTGCATCATGTCGTGGAACAGGGCCATCATGGCCCGCTGATAGGTTGCGCCCGTGTTTTTGAGACCGAATGGAATCACTTTGTAGTTGAATACCCCCACGGGAGTAATAAATGCAGTTTTCCGCGCATCTTCAGGGTCCATCTTGATCTGGTTGTACCCGCTGAAGCCGTCCATAAAACTGAACATGCGATGACCCGCCGTCGAGTCAATAAGCAGATCAATTTTGGGGAGTGGAAAATCGTCTTTTGGGCAGAAACGATTGAGATCTCGAAAATCCACGCAGATGCGAAGCTGTCCGTTCTTCTTTACCACTGGCACAATGTTGGCCAGCCATGTGGGATGATGATTCGGCTCTATGAACTTGGCGTCCAGGAGTTTGACAATCTCCTGTTTGATCTTCACGTTAAGCTCCGGCCTGAAGCTTCTTGTGCTCTGCTTTACCGGCTTAGACCCCGGAATGATGTCTAAACGGTGCATAGTGATACTTGTGTCCAGACCGGGCATCTCATCATACTCCCATGCGAACACATCCCTGTATTCAGTTAGGAGCTGTAGCAGTCCCTTCTCCTCCTCGCTTGTGAGGTCCGCACTTAGAAAGACTGGCCTTCTTTTTTCTTCGTTCGGGCTTAGGAACACCTCCTTTAGCTCTTGCTTTTGCGGTCTGGGTTTGTCTTCCATACATTCGGGTGCTTCCTTGAGCTTCTCATCTGGAGTGCTCTGCATTGGCTCTTCCGTTACCGCAATTTGCTCGACTTGGTTAATTTTCTCAGGGATATCCCCATGCCCGCGTGGGGACATCCCCGCGCACCTTCATATGCGATAGCACTTCTTCCCATTGGCGTAGAAACTCTCTATCTCATTGCCTTCGGGGTCATGCTTTGCTATTCTCTTCAGAGTATACACGTTCTTTCGCTGATAAGCGATCCGCGGCGCCTCTTCCCGCGTGGGCGGCTTTTCGTTGGCATCTTCCCTTGTCAACATCACTCCCGCAGGTGACTGATCCTTGATATCTTCCCATAGGGGTAAAGGAGTAGGGTTGAATGGTCCCGGTGTTTGCTCGTCCGCCATCTCGGTGAACCACACCGCCTCGCTGAGATGTGCTTCATCCAGATTGAATGGGTTCGTCGAAGCCGGTATCTCGACTATTCTGTCGTTCCAAATAGCCTTCATGACTTGATGAGCTGTTGAAGGAACCGCGTCAAAGCGATGAATCCAGGCTCGACCTATAATCATGTGATACGTAGTGTTCGCATCTATGACATAGAACTTCGCTGAGCACTTGATTTTGCCGATCTTGACGCCCAGGCGGATCCATCCTATCGTCATCCTGGAATCGCTTCCAAATCCCATCAGCGGAGATGGACGCCTGACGATCTTTTACTCGGGGATTCCTGCTAGCTTCAGTGTATGGAGTGAAACGACGTTAACCGCTGCTCCTCCGTCGACAAATGCTCTTTTGAACTCGACGCCATTGATGATGGCCGTCACATACAGAGGCCTCTGGTGGCTCGCATCTGTCTTTTTGTCGCTGGCCGAAAAGGTCATAATCTTTTCTGTAGAGCGAGACGCCCTGATGACTTTCCCATTGGAGACTACGAGATCCTCCTCATAGTCTTCTTCTATCCTTAAGATCGCTTTCGTCATTTCTGTCCGTTATTTCTCTGAGAAGTTCATCTCGTCAAAGAATCTGCTGAAGCCGTGCGACCCCTTCATCCGGTCGGCACGCTCGTCCTCCGTGTCCATGCTGTAATCCTCATCATCATGGACTTCGGCAATGATGGGTAGACCATCCTCTGCGACCTCTTCCAGATCCACAATCGAAATCATGGCGACCTCTTTACCTTTCGAGTCTTGCTCCGTATGGGCAGGAAGTGGGTTGTTGCGCACATCCTTCCTGTGGTCGCTGACGATCAGCTCGCCATTCTTCATCTTTTGGCTGAAGACGATCCTGAGCTTCTTACAGTCTGCTGTGGGATGCATGACCTTGCCGTGGTACTCACACCACTTCGGGTCCCTTACCATCTCCTTGGAGAGTGCCCTCTCGAGCGGTGGTAGGACACCGTCCTTGGGCCACTGCCTGCAGAGGTCGCTTGCTTCCTCCATCGAACATGGCAGAGGTGGTGCGTCGAAGTTCACAGTCTTCGCCTGCTTCTGGGGTGAAACTGCATTGACTTCGGCTTCGCGTCCCCTTTTATAGCTGAATCTCCCGATCTTGTAGGTAGTACCGCTCGAAGATCGCTCCGGAGCGTTTTTCTTTTTCTGCCTCTCCACTATAGGCTCGATGTTCTTCGTGCATTCGATTAGCTTTGAAAACATAGGTGTTTGTAGGTTGATGAGCATACCTTTGTATTCATCTCGCATGCACTGCAGGCATATCTCTACAAGCCGACTTTCGAGCATCGGATCTTTGCATACCAAGGACTTCGCTCTGAACTTCTTGATGAAGGTTATCCCGTCCTCCTCGCGCTTCTGATACATCCGCGAGAGGTGGATCATTGTCACCTTTTCCTCCATCTGGAAGAACTTGGTGTAGAACTTTTGGACCATGTCGTCCCAAGTCTTCACGGACACGGCCTCCAACGTCCGGTACCATTTGTACGCTACGTTCCCCAAGGATTTTGGGAACTCTCGCATCAGCAGTTTGGGATCAGCTCCATATGGCCCCATGACATCGATGAAACTCATGACATGTTCATGAGCGTTTCCATTGACATCTTCGAACTTGTCCCACTTAGGAGCCTTGTACCCCACCGGGTTAGGCATGAGATAGATCTCTCGCGGGATGGGTGGATCGTTGTCTAGCTTCGGGATGATGGTATCCGCGAATGATTGGTGAGCCAGAATAGTGTCCATGCGCTTCTGCAGGGACGTCATACATTCTGGAATGTTTCCCTCGGTAACAGGAGGAGGGGTTGCCGCAGGCGGAGGCGACACGTATGCCGCCGGAGGGTTGGGGACATATTGTCCGTTCGCATTGCCCCAGATCCCCGTTGGAGGAGGCAAGGGATACTGCGAAGCCGGTTTAGGTACCAGGGCCGGAGGCTGAGGAGTATGAGTAGCGAGAGGCAACATTTGAGCTGTTGACCCTTGAATTGAAGGCAGCTGCGTAGTCGCCGGTGGAGTCTGCAGATTAGGGTTGGGAGGTGTGGTTGACACTCCCAGTCCTGGAGCGGCAGGGGCTCCTCCTCCCGGAGAAACAGCGGTGGCTGGTGAAGGATTTGGCGCAAGAGTGCCCAGAACGGCCATGATTCGTTCTAGCTGCGCAGATTGAGCTTTGAGAGCTTTTCCCTGACTTTGGATGGTAGCATCCAAGTTCTCTAGCGTCAGGGCATCACCGGTGGCTGTAGGAGTGCGGCGGGCCTCCTCTCCTGAAGCGGCTTCGGTGGAAGGCGATCTGTTGCTAACATCATCTTCCTGAGACATGGTTGCTTTTGCTGGTAAGTTCACGTCGGGTTCACCAAAATGTGTACAAGAGATTCCGGCGGGGAGACCTCCGTGTACACCGTAAGTAGAGGATCAGAGATAGCACAGGAAGAGTTGGGTTGTGTGTAGGGAGAGAGTAAGGCAGTAGTAATGTCTGAGAGAGAGACAGAGGTTTGGCAGAGCTTCCGCGTATGGCTAGTGTGTCCTCCTTTGTATGGAAAGGTTAACGATCTATATATAATGGAGAATGTGACCGTTGTAGTGTGGTTAATGCGCCCATCAATGGCGGCTTAATTAGCGTAACCACAACGGCACGTTCGCCCGTATATACAGGGACCGTTACAGCACGTTATGCGCGAATACCGAAACCGTTATGGGGTTGACCGGGTTTGACCGGATTGACCGGGTTTATGGAGCTCGTGCCATAAATCTCTCAAAAGCAGTTACTAAAGGTCGCGCGCGGGCTTGGCTCGCACGCGACAGAACTTTCTCTAGCCTCCAAACCACTAAGTCCCAACAAGTCCTGTGCAGTGGTATGCGAGGGCCCTGTCTCGCAGCCCCCACATGGATCAGCTCGGCTGGTGATCCAGTGTGTGTGGAGCACAATATGGTGTGCTGGATGGTTGCCACGTGGCCAAGATCTGTCAGCTCAGAAAGCACTATCTACAATACTGTATATGATAAATGTGTAGGTTCTCAAGTTTGGTAGTTGTATAACCTAGTATGCTACATAAACGGTTCGGTTGGGTTTTTATGGTTTTGTGGTATCTCAACCATATTATACGGTTTGTGATTTTTACAAACCTGGACGGAACCGTAACAGGTTCCAAATCGAACCAAACCGAACCAAACTGCCCGGTTCGGCTCGGATTGCTGTTTTTCCGGTTTGAATTGCATCCCTAACGATACGCCTAAACAGCCCCTAGTCGCCCTATGCAAGGCCCGGCAGGTTCCTAAATTTGGCGACCACCAGCCTATCCTGACCCCACCGTAGAGATCGTAACCAGCCCAGGACCGAAGTCAGCCTCTGACCACGGCCTGCCCACCACGGCCGTTCGAACCACCAACTTCTATGCCGAAATAGTCTTTACTATTTCTATATTGAAAATTTTCCAATATTTGGTAAAACAAATTTAAGACATTATACATATTAATCAATATGTATAAATAATCGTTGGATTATCTTGACCTAACCAGAACTGGCCTGTTACAAGGAGACCTTTCCTTTTTGGATCGAAACAGACATAGAATTGTTGCCTTCACGACCGTTCCAATGCACAATACGACGGGCCTATAGGCCAACGGTCCTCCTCCAAGCGTTCTGTTGGAATGACTTGAATCAACCAAGTTAGCAATATAATAACTCAGCAAAGGACAGGAAAGAAATTGCAGAAAGTCAGGATTGTGCTAGCACGACCAGACAGGAACTCGCACCAACGGACGTGTGCTCCCACGACGTAAGCTCGCACGAGCTGAATGTGCTCCCACGAGCAGGATTGGGCCTATGGAGGTTTTGGCTGATTCGGGCTGCAAATTAGGGTTTCTTATTCCTATATATTGATGTATTTCGTGACATTAGTTTTGTGTGGTGCACTATGTTGTTATTCAAGGTTTCTCCCTCTGATCAGATGACAAACTCTGGTTTCCTGTCGTGGAGGTTGCTATAACGTGATCGTTAGTGAACCACGTTAAATTCTTGTTCTCGTTCTTGATTTCTTTTAGCGTTCTTGGCACCCTCGTTATAACAGTTTCGAGCACAAGCTTGTCCAACCTGTATGACAAATGTAGTGAGGATGATACTTGGTATTTGTGATAACACATGATATAATTTAATTTGCCCTTTCTTGAGATAATGACGGGTTCAACTCGTTTATAAATGGGTACATAAGTAAATGATTCGAACCCGCTCCACCCATTTAAACATTTAGGTGTTCTTGGGTGGGTTATTAACAGTTCAGTATAACCCATTATCGTCCGTAACCAGTTTTAAACCTTTTTACTATGACATTAAATTTTAGTTTTCTTACAACAATGAAATTTAAGCTTCATTCTCACGAAGCAATATCAAAAAATATAATCTACAGCTAAGGCATAAGATTTCATACACAAAGATGGGGTCACTCATCTTCTTTTGACTTTTGAGAGAAAACGAGATGAGAGTTGAGCATTTCAATACCGAGCTCACATCTAGACAAAAATTGCAGGCCACCGGAAATTTCTTCTCCAACGGCGTCAGCCTCACCTGAGTCCAATCTGACGGCTTTTAAAGCATTAATAGGATCCAAACTCATTTAAGTCGGGCGAGTATGGGCAGGGTGATTTTTAAAATATTAATTCTTTTTAGAGAAATAAAAAATTAATCAATTCTAAAAAAAGATATGTTAGTAAAAATGTATAGAGTCAAGCACGCTACTATATCATTCCTCGGTAAGGGAAGCATACATGGTTGGCAGAACTATAAATCGTTCATCGCAAGAGATAGTCATTATTACAACTCCTCTGAAGTCGTCGTAACATACGAAGAACATCTTATATGAAGAAAAAAAAATTGCAAAATCTTAACCACTTAAACATGCCATGCACCCATAGTGATGTCGCAGATGTCGCATAGAGCATTTAGCGATACACTGAAGCAAAACTCTCACTGTAGAGGAAGGATGGCATGGGCCAGTTTTTCCCGAAAATCACATTGTTGGTCTCGTCATTATCATGATTCCACAAAATGTAACGACCTGGATTAGACATGAACAGTATCACGAAATCAACGTCCCCCTTAGTGAAAAACCCTAGTGGCCTGTAAACATCAGACATTGGAGGTCTCAAAGTAAGTTGTTTGCACCAAGATTGATTGGTTCCACCGCAATCATTCAACACCCACATGTCAAAACAGCAATGTCTTGGAGGCGAACCAATAGGTGCAGCAGGTCTCTCCAAAACAAACATCGCGAGAGATCCTTTATAGTCAACCAGTTTGGTACAACAATGAATGTGACGGCCACATGGCAACTCAATAAGCTTGAACACCATATCGACCGTGTTTAAACAGAGAATGTACTTGTCTTTGTCACCGCCGGATCCACCAAACACCATCCAGCACATGAACTTCATTAGATGTGTTACCTCGCTCATATGCCCTCCATTGGGCAACCGACATGGGGCAAACAACTTTTTCATCCTCCAGGAGTCTTTATTCAATGTGTACACATAGGCAATCACATAAACCTTTCCTTCTGGTACAGTAATATTCCCAAACTTTTTATTATCCTCTAGAAAGAATCTAATCCTTACAATCTTGTGAGTATTGGCTGCAGAATCAAAGCAAAGCCCGGAATAATACTGTCTATATTTTATACGGTTAAGGCATGTGATACGGATGATCCTGGACTGGGTGGTGGCAGGATTCCAAAGAAGAAGCTCATGGTGACGACGACGTGAGAGGCATAAGCACACTAATCCCTTGTAACAACCCACCAATAGTGGTTGAGAGCGAGCAGGGATAGTTAATTTGACGTGGACATCAGAGATGCGGAACGAGACTGTGAAGGGAGAAGAGTGACTATACGAATGATGATCATCATCACAATAAAATATTGAGGCTTTCTTCTTCAAGGAGGTGATTTTATAGTGGGCGGCGATGAAATTAGGAGATCGGATTAGGTCGTACCAGGGTTTGCAGACGCAATTGAACCGGACCAGTGATTTGACGGGGAGTCTGAGTAGTATCTCCCTTACCACATCTTCTGGTAACTGTGGCGGTGTTCTTGTTCTTCTTCTTCTTCTCTTCCTTTCTGGATAAAAGACTGCTTCAGTAGACTTACAAGCAGATCGCGGTAGATATTTATGTCTTCTGGTAGTCTCCATCGACGACGACAGTGAAAAAGAGAGACGAAACTGTTTGAAGGGTTTTCAACTTCGTTATTAGGCTATTAAAGATATAAATATATTGGATTTGGTCCAGGGCCATGGATTTTAGTTGGGCTCTAGTTTTAATCCGGACTGGCATACTGTAGTTTGTCAGGCCCACACCATCATTGTAATCCTAAAAATTGTTTGTTCTTTGGGTTGTAAATTTGTTAAGGAAATGGGGTAAAATTAACTTTTTTTTTTCTTACTTTGTTACTTCTTGCGAGTAAGCACTCTGTTGTTGCAACTCTATTACTACCTAATACCTATGTTCCTTCTTTGTGTCCTCGCACGACTTTCGAGAGTCAGTTTAAACCAGTGATTTGGTTAGCAAAACATGCAAAAATTTGGTAATTTTTTCATGGGGTTGTAAAGCTAACTATGATGCACGATACCATAAAAATACCAAATTCTCATATTATTTCGCTGACCAAATCACCCGGTCAAAGTGACTCTCGAAAGTTGTGCAATGGCATAGAGAAAGAACGGATGTAGTATTTCTTATAAGTTACTCGCTCTATTATCTCACGTCACTTATGATTAAAGTTATTATTCGGGTCTGAGGACCGGCGAACAGGCATGGATCGGACCATTTAAATGTTGAATTGATGTGAACCCACGATAGGCCTAAACTGGACCTAGCCACCTTATGCATGGTCCGGGCAGGTTCCAAGGTTTGGGAGCCACCCGCCTATCCCGGCCCCACCGAAGAGCCCATAACTGGCCCATGACCGAAGCCGTCCCAAACAACGGGCGCGCGCCACGGCCCGTTTGAACGACAAAATTCTATGCCAAAATAGTCTTTACTATTTCGATTGAAACTTTTCAAATATTTGGCAAAAATAAAAAATTAAGATATTATACATATTAATTAATATGTATAAAATAATGAATGGACTATCTTGGCCTAACCGAAACTGGCCTATTATAGGGAGTCTCTTGGCCTAACCGAAACTGGCCTATTATAGGGAGTCTTTTCTTTTGGGTCGAACCAGACCCAGAACTGTTGCCTCCACGACCGGTATAATGCACAATACAACCCGCCCCTAGGCTGACGATCCTCCTCCAAGCATTCTAGCACAGGCTGGTTCAGCCCGTTTGACGAATCTAGTACGGATGATACTTGGTATTTGATGATATCATTTGATTTGTCTCTCTTTTACCTGGTATTTGTGATTTGAAGGAGATACAACAGATAAGGGCCTGACGATTGGGGTACAAATACAATTGCCCCTGCGCCACCCCTTCCTGATGCCATATCCCAGCTGCCATCAAAATTGGCATTTCCAGCTCGACAGCTGGGTGGAGCGGTCACTCACAGTAGACTGTTTTGGCCGGAGGTCTGAGTATTCTTCTACCCGATAACAGATGTCCTAGATTGCGATGCTTGTATTCAAATCAACATTGTTAAATACCTTGTTATTTCCCGCAATCCACATTCAGGAATTAACATATATGAAAATTGCACTTATTTAAAAAAAAGAGAACTATGAGAGCACGTTACAATATATTTTCTCTATAAGGGGGGCATACATAGTTGCCAGGACTAAAGAGAGGAATAACATCTTAATTGAAAAATAAAATACTGCAAAATATTAACCACTTAAACATGCCATGAACCCATAGGGATGGTGCAAATGTCGCATAGACCATTCAGCGATACACTGAAGCAAAACTCTCAATGTAGAGGAAGGATGGCCTGGGCCGTTTTTTCCTGAAAATCACATTGTTGGTGTCGTCAGTATCAAGATCCCACAAAATGGACCGATGAGGTTTAGACATTGATAGAATCACGAAATCAGTGTCCCCCTTGGTGTAAAACCCTAGTGGCCAGGTAACTTCATACATTGGTGGTCTCAAAGTAAGTTGTTTGCACCAAGACTGATTGGTTCCACCGCAATCATTCAGCACCCACATATCAAAGCAGCGGTGCCTAGGAGGCGAACCAACAGGTGCAGCAGGTCTCTCCAAAACAAACATAGCAAGAGATCCTTTGTAGTCAACCAGTTGTGTACCACAGTAACTGTGATGGGCACACGGCAACTCAATAAGCTTGAACGCCTCATCCACCATGTCTAAACACAGAATTTTCTTGTCTTTGTCACCACTCACCATCCAGCACATGAACTTCATTAGATGCGTTACCTCGCTCAAATGCCCTCCATTGGGGAACCCACATGGGGCAAACAACTTTCTTTTCCTCCAGGAATCTTGATCCAATGTGTAGACATAGGCACTCACATAAACCTTTCTTTGTGGTACAAACTTTGCATTGTCATTTAGAAAGATTCTAATTCTTAGCATCTTTTAAGTATCGGCTGAGGAATCGAAGCAAAGTCCTGAATATTACTTTACATGCGGTATACGGTTTAGGCCTGTGATACGGCGGATGATCCTGGACTGGGTGGTGGCAGGGTTCCAAAGAAGAAACCTATGGTGGGTACGACGTGCGAGGCATAGGCAAACTAATCCATTGTAACAACCCACGAGTAGAGTTTCAGATGGAGGTGGGATAGCTAATTCCACGGGGACATCACAGAACTAGAACGAGACTGAACGGGCAAAATATGAACGATCGTCATCACTGTAAAAGACTGAGAGTTTCTTCTTCAGGGAGGTGATTTTATAGTGCGTTATGATGAAATTAGAAGATCGGATTAGGTCGTACCAATGTTTGCAGACGGAATGGAACCGGATTAGTGATTTCACGGGGAGTCTCAGGAGGATCTCCATCACTGCATCATCTGGTAACTCTGGCTGTGTTCTTCTGGGAGTCTCCATTGACGACGAGTGTTGAAGGATTTTTGAACCGTGTTATTATGCTATTAAGGGTGAGTTTGGGAATGCTTCTACTGCCAGCACAGCTGCTTTCCGACAGCAGAAGCAATTTTATTGTGTTTGGTAAAAATAAAGTTTCTGATTTTCCGGACAGTTTCTGCTGTCCCACAACAATTTTCAGGAAGCAAGGGGGAGATGTTTTTCCAGAAAGTGCTTTTGATTAATTTATCTGCAACCAATTTTAACCTTACAATTTTTTAAAATATCAATTGTTATCTTTACGGAAATGACACGTGTCATGTATTTTTGTCATTTTACCCTCTCACAGCAGCTTCACAGTTGATTTTACCAAACACAAAATTACTATATAAATATTTCACAGCAGCTTTTACGTATATTTACCAAACAACATTTTATCAAGAGTTCACAGCAGCTTTCCCACAGTGTTTTCACACAGCAGCTTTCTAGCACCGCCACAGCATTTCCAAACTAGCCCTGAATAGACGAAGATAAATATACTGGATTTGGTCCCGGGCCATGGATTTCAATTGGGCTCTAGTTTCAATTAGGAATGTCGTAGTTTGTCAGGCCCACACAATTTATTTATTTTTTGAGAGATAGGCCCACATAATTTGTAAACCTCGAAACGAAATTTTATGTGCTTTGGGTTGTAATTTTTTTAAGCAAATAGGGGTAAAATTAACTATTTTTCTTACTTTGTTACTATGGTTACTTCTTGTCTGCAAGTGACGCGCTCTATTATCTCACATCAATTCTGATTAGAGTTATAAAGCGGGTATGAGCACCTGGGTATGAGGACCGTCGTACAGGCATGGATCGAACCATTTAAAAGCTGAATGTGGACCCACAATAAGCATAAACTTTCCATAGCCACCCTATGCATGATCCATGCAGGTTCTTAAATTTGGGGATCACCAGCCTATCCTGGCCCCACTATAGAGCCCGTAACTGGCCCAGGACGGTTGAACGAAGAGGAACATAAAACTGAAAATTAAATCACAAACATGTCTCCAAAATTGACAAAACTGGAGGACGAAGAGGATCACGTTGACTAACGTTTTCCTTCAAGCAATTTGCCCCCATTGTTGTCGGTTTTGATCGAAACAACGCCACCCAGGACTCCACTTCATACAATCAACCGACGTAGCACTTGTCCTTAATTGTCCAGACATAAAAGTTGTATGAACAGTTTGAGAGAGAGAAAACGAGATTGAGAGTGAATGAGAGATGATTCGTCTGTGTTGATTTGAGAACGAAATCCGATCTTTATAAAGAGGAGGAGGATATCGTGATTGAAGGCACAAACCCATGTACGGAATCTTCTTCTGACGTTCTTAGGGCACATACAATTTCACTAGAGAAACATATGCTCTAAATTATAGACGTCATATTATAACCTGGGTCTACCCATGACCCAGACCCGTCCCAAGACGGTACGCATGTGCAGGGGCGGAGCTAACCCGCGACATGGCAGTTGCCCTACCAAAAACTTAAAAAAACTGCATTTTTACCGTGTGATGTATAAAAAAATCAAATGGTGCACTTACCAAAAGTACAATAGTGTCCAATGTATTTTAAATACCTTGCAAGTGTGCCGCAAATGTTTCGAATACTTGGCTCCACCTCGGCACCTCTGGGCGTGTGTTTATAGCTTTTATTCAACACTATTCTCCACCATAAATTTGTAGCCTAGATATCATCATCTCAACAAAATACTTACCCGGACAATTCGCTCATTCACATTTATATGAATTCGAGCTTGTTTTTGTCTCATACCACTCTCATATTCAAGCTAGCTCATGAGCTCAACGTGACCTCAGACTTGACTCATGGCTCCAACACTCACCCCAGGGTGGAACTCTTTAGGCGGCCATGACCTCAGAGCTTGTTCCTTCTCGATGCCACCTTTCGCCAGCGTGACCAGCCACGCTGAGACGGCGGGAATGATGTATCCCGACTACTGCATGGCTCTATTCAGGTTGAAATTAAGCTTGTGGTGGGCGCGCAAGGGCGTACTGCGAAGTTAGGGCAACGTTGCTTTGAGAGTGGGGCTGTGTTGATGAATAAAGGGGCAATTGGAAAAATGCCATTCTCTGAATTGCAGTTTGAATTCTGCACTTGGCTGAATTGGTATTTGAAAAATGCCCTTCTTTTTAAACAGATGCTTACAAGATTCATTAACAAACAAGTGGGGCTACTGGGTGTGACATGGCTGATGACATGTACCCTAAAGTGGGTGAGAAACCATTGAATTTCTTGAATTACCCTGCTACCCTTGTCAGTGAGAGTGATATTCAAACTGAAAAACAAACCCTAACAAATGTGCAGCTCTCTCTCTCTAAAAACATTGAATGATTCCATCTACCCTAACCTACCAAAGTACAGTTGAATTAACTCCAACTGTAAACTTAATGAACCAGCTGCATTACAGCCTCAAAACTGGTTCATTTTTCACTCTCATTTGCTCTGGTTCTCCCACTTTGTGTATAGAAGTCTCTCTCTTTCGCCATTGTTGTTGAGCTACGGTAAACCCTAAACTCTGGTGCTACTTGCTATGATTGTAATATTCTCGTCATAATATTGTAGAACGTGTGCTAGTCGAGTGTTTTTATTAAATTTGATCTTCAGTTGTGTTTCTGATTAAATTTAGGTTCATTATATTGATGTGGTGTTCTTCATTCTGGGTTTGATGTGTGTTGTATATTGTGTGGAGACTGGAACGAGTAGATGCTCGTCCCTGTATTGTCTGAAAGGACTGGGACGTGCATCTGCCCGTCCCAGTCTATGAAGTGCACAACTAAGTCGTGCAACCAAAACTGAGACGAGCATCGTCTCAATTTTGGTTGCACGACTTAGTTGTGCACTTCATAGACGGGGACGCTCGTCTCAGTTTTGGTTGCACGACTTAGTTGTGCACTTCATAGACTGGGACGGGCAGATGCACGTCCCAGTCCTTTCAGACAATACAGGGACGAGCATCTACTCGTTCCAGTCTCCACACAATATACAACACACATACTGTGACGAGCATACCCTAAACCCTAAATCCTAAACCATAAAATCATTACAAAATGTTTTTAAACTTTGTAAAAAATGTTTAGTGTAATTTCTAAACCATAAAATCATGTGAGGTGAACTTTTAACCCAAAAATCATGTAATCTTGAACTATTAATCATGTAATCCTAACACTTGGATCATTACCCCTATATCATATAATGAAGTACTACCTTCAAACTAACTTAGGAACCATTACAATGATCACTATAAATGGAGTTCAAACCATGTAAAACACCTCTAATCAATAAACCATGATTTCCGAAATCCTAATTCCGAAAACCCAAGTATTGTAATCCCTTAAACCATAGATCATCTATTCTAAACCCTATAATTGTAGTCAACAAACACTTAAACCAACTAAATACCATCAATATGGTTACTAAAAATGTAATTCAACCATGTAATACCCCTCTAATCAATAAACTATGAATTCATATTTCCTAAATCCATAAACCCCAAGTCTTGTAAGCCCTTAAACCATAGATCATCTATTCTAAACCTCATAATTGTATTCAATAAACACTTAAATCAACTAAATACCATCAATATGGTTACTAAAAATGTAATTGAACCATGTAATACCCCTCTAATCAATAAACCATGAAATCCTAAATCCTAAATCCATAAACCCCAACTCATGTACCCCCTAAACCCTATATCATGCAACCTAAATCCTCTTTGTAAGACCTCCAAGACTGAGACGATGGACAGCTCGTCTCGGTTTTGAGATCCAGACGAGGTTGTTGCTCGTCTCAGTATTGGAGGTCTTCCACGTCTTAGTTTTCACTTCATAAACTGGGACGTGCATGTTCACAATACAGGGACGAGTAACTGCTCGTCTTTAGGGACGAGTAACTGCTCGTCTTTATTTGTACTCATCCTCGTCCCTGTTTTTAAAGGTTCTTACTTGCCTTATCTTGCAAGTCACCAGGTGTCACTATCCCCACACAATGAACAAATGTGACACCAGTAACCCTAATATTGTAAACAGTAAACCCTACAATGTTACCTATACCCTTAAATCCGTAATCTTTAAAATCTTATTTTCAAAAATAATTTTTTTTTCATATAATTTAACTTGATCTTTAAAACCCTAACATTGTGAAAAGTAAAACCATAAAGTAAAACCTAAATCATAGATTATCTAACGTAATATTGTAAAATGTCAGGAATGCCTCGCAGAGATTATTATTACGTCGTATTTGTTGGTCGTCAAACGGGCATATATACCTCTTGGCCAGCTTGTCAGGAGAAAACGACAGGATATAAGAACGCTTGCTATGTTAAGTATATAACATACGAAGAGGCTGCAAATGCGTGGTTTGAGAACGAGCAACGCCCGCGTGAAACCGACCGTACCAGACAACGAACTTCGTACGACGGTCCATCCACTTCTCTAGACGTAGTTGCTCATGCGCCTCAAAAAGCTAACTTGTTCCTTGTTCTTGTGATTGGTTTTGTTGTTGGTTTCGTTAGTTGCTATATAATCCTGTCGTAGGTATGCGTTCGTGTGTTTGTAATTGTTGGTAGTTGTTTCTTGTTCGTCGTTTTCTTATGTAATCAATTAGTACTAATAAAACAAACTTCAAAAACAAAAATCTCATTCAACACCAACAAAAGTTTTATCTCATTACAAGTTTAGTACACGAAGTCCACCTACTTACGCACCATTTTGTCTTTCCTCTTACCATCTCCATCGCAAACCGGAAAGTGAAAAGGAACCATCCAAATTAAAATACAATAATTTTCCTTCATCTTTTTAATCGCCTTCTGGTTCAGTTCAGTCCAACCCCGAATGGGATTACATTCCATAAGGTGTTCCATCATTCTGACGACATAGAAGCCCGATTCTTTCAGCATAGTTGTGGCATATCTCCATTTATCATGGGGCTTGAAGTAGTGCGTCATCGGTAACCCATTCCTTTTAATTAACAACCTGTTTGGCGCTCTGCATTGACCGGACGCTTTTAGCATCTTAGGGAACTCTTTGCGAAGAGCATCAAGGTCCCATTGCTTTTTTCCCATTCCTATCACTGGATCGAAGACTTGAACAACCATATCTTCCACTTCAATGTAAACGAGCAACCAATGTCCTGCCCCTCCCTTAACTGGCATTTTTGAGAACCATGGCATGAGCCACTTACGTGCTTTCGCGATCTCTGTCCCACGGTACGGCCTACTACCGTCAAAATAAATAGCCAACTCCTTCCGCCGCGCTTCCTCAGTCAAGTTCTTATTCACCTATGTGTGATACCACTTAGCGTCGGTAATGGCGATGTCGGTCCTCGCTTCGCGACATTCCTTCGAGTACAACTGTCTAAGCACATAAGTCATCTCATCCATTTGACCCCAGTATAAAGTACATTTATCCGAAAGTAAATAACGGAAGAATTCTCGTCCCAGTACCTTGCAACCACAGTTCAACCCCTGGTAATCTTGGGTTGGATCGTCTAGCCAAGTATAGAATGCTTCACGAAATTCTGGGTCCGGCTTTGTCTTATTCCTCATAGCAAAATCTGGAACACGCACACTAGTGAGCAACTTCTTTGGAATACAACCCTTTTGTGCTAGTGCAACCCCATACGGAGTAGTCTCCCAATCAATTCTAGCACGATTACGGCTAAAGTAACGTTCCACACCATTCTCATAAATAATTGGCATCTCATCCCGGCCGTATATGTCATGTAACTCATCACCTCTCTTGTAATCGTAAAGCGATTAGGGAGACCAGCCCTCATCTAATCTTTCCCTTTCAACCGCGTCATACCACCAATCCCACTCCTGAGGTCCAAACTGATCAATGGCAATCGATTCAGGCTCTGGATCTGATTCTTCAGGGATTTCGGAGTAATTATATTTCATCCATTCCCGTAATTCGTCATCGATGGCTGAATCCTCATCTTCCTCCAACCCACCTTCTTCTGCTGCCATGGACGGTCCTGCTTCGGTTTCTACGATTGGGGGTGCTTTGACTTGCCTGGACCCCCTTGCTTCTGTTTCTGTTGTGGGGTTAGCCTCAACTGGATTGGAGCCATCGGTTCCTTCTGTTTCAGTGACCGGGGTTGACTCGATTGTCCCGGAACCCCCTCCCGCCGTTCCTCTAACTGTGGTTGGCTCGATTGGACTGGACCCCCTTTCTGGGTTGGAATCAATGACAGCTTCTCTTTCTGTATCCTACCAATAGATGAATAGATTTATTAGGTCACAATTACCTTAAATTACATAAGTCAAACACCGTAAATAAGAACAATATGCGTACCTCGCTAAGGTACCGAATGCCGGTCGTTGGATCTACTCGCACTTCTTCCCAAGCGGTGTGCAGGTTTGTTACCATCTTGTGCGTTGCTTGTCCCCAAACACCGAGCTGGTTCAGTCGTTCGACCTCTTTCTCGTCGTGACGGCTGATCTTCTGACGTACACGAGTGAAATCATTCTTACATGCATCCTTTAAGGCAACCAAATCTTCCTCCATCTTACCGACCCTACTGCTCATCTCTGTCATTTTCTCACTCAATTGGAGCTGGTTTTCTTTAATAGGAACCAATGCCTCTTCAAAAACTATCCGCATTTCCCGCTTCAAGTCTTATAAGTCAACTCCCACAGTTCTCGAAGGTTCGGGTCGACCGATAGGTGGAGGTGTTGCAGACACCGAAGGTTGGATTCTCGGTGGAGATGGAGGTGGGGTTGAGGAAATCAGAACTGCACCCCTTCTCCGTCTCGGGACAAGACTAGCTTCCTCCTCTTCCTCTTCTTCTTCCTCATCAACAAGAGCAATTTCATTGCGCCTCTCCGTCTTCTTCTTAGTCTTCTTCGACTGTGGGCTAGGCTCGTCCTCGTTAACTTTGTTTTTATGCTTCTTCTTCTGCGGCCCGGCACCATCATCCTTTCCAACATCCTTCTTCCCCATCCTCTTCTGCGGCTTTTGTGAAGCCACCACCTCTCCCTCAAAGTTGTAGATGGGTGTGAATTTCCGATTAGAACTCATGTCATCCTCAAGCATTGTCCTCTTCTCGAACAGAGCAGTCCACCTGGGGTGAAGTGGTTGGTCGGGGTGAGTCCTCCTGTACTCAATGAAGCTAATCCAGTAGTGTTGTTTCTTCTCTACCTCCGTTGGGACGAGGGTAGGATTAACAGACTTTATCTCACTCCAGCATTCCGCTGCTTCTTTCAAGCCCAATGCGCATCCTCTCCACGTCCAATTAGCCAAGCGCGGCAACTTCCTTTCCTCACCTGCCCTCGGTTTTCCCAACTGATCACCAAGGTGGGGTATGGCCTCGCAAATCCATGCCAGAAATATGTGCGGAAAGTACAACATGTTGTACTTCAGACGACCGAGGCCATCCGTACCTTTATTCCAAGCCTCCTGACCCACTTGCTCAGCGAAAAATGGCCACAAGTACCTGGCCCATCCGAATTTGTTTGCCCATTCAAAATCCGAAAGCAGGCCAAACGGTGTCATGGATATTGTGTCTGCATTGGTTTTCACAAACGTCATTCGTCCAATCAGGCATACCATTAGCAGTCTCGCATAATCAAATTTCTCCTCCTCAGTCAATTCTTTGATTTTGGGCTTCAGGTCATTCAAAACACTTTCAATCGCAGATACGTTGATGTTGTTACCGAGCTTGTGATCAGGGAAATACTTTGCAGCCCACGAATATGCATGCTCTTTATCACCAAAACAAGTTGTTTCGTTGAAGCTCAACCCGAAACTAAACAAAACTCCTGCAATCCAAACCGAACTGGCATGTTGTTTATGTAGAACCAAAACTCAGGATCTTTTTTGTCCGTGTTCATCAAAGCGTGCATGACAAGATTCACAACCATACTAGGAAAGGTAACGTTGCTCGCGCAATGGATGTCCAACAAAAACTTCAGCTGGGGGAGCCTTTCTTCAATCAATTCCCGAACCTCAGGGCAGACGTATTGCAAACTCTGCTTGTACCCTTTCAAGGCTACCCTCGTAGTGATGTTTCCTTTGTCGACTTTAACCTGGCACAATGGAAGCGGTACATCTCCCAACTTCTCGTCGAACTCCGAAACCTTGATTATTTGCTTCTACAATTCAAATTAAACTTTCATTAATAATGTCAGATAAATAATGAAATAATTCAAACTATTTATAATGGTCTGTTACTTAAAAGTTTACAAGTTTTCCTTATTATAAGTGTTACTGAAGTTTTTTTTGAGGGTACAAGTGTTACTAAATTTTGATGCAGTATAAGTGTGTCACATTTTTTTTTACGTGAAGTGTTGATGTGAGATCCATTACTGTTCAAGTCCATACAGATAAATAATTTTAAGTGTTCAAGTTGCAGGACTGTTCTAAGCCTGGAATGAAACAATGGGTTTTTTTTCATCTTCTAACTGCTGAGACGAGCAGTATAAGCTTGATATACCGAGACGAGCATGACTCTCGTCCCAGTATAAACTGGTCTTAACCGAGACGAGAGCATTGCTCGTCCCAGTATAAACTGGTCTTATCCGAGACGAGAGTCATGCTCGTCTCAGTATAAGCTGGCTTATACAGAGAGGAGCGTGGAGTTCTCGTCTCAAGACGAGTAAACTGCTCCTCGGCAGGGTCTTGCTTTATTCTTGTCCTAGTTTTATAGGTTCTCGTCTCAGTATTCATCTCGTGATACTGAGACGAGAACTACTCGTACGAGTTCCAAGATCTAGAACAGGTCATCGTCCGAGTTCTAGATCTGGATCTCGTCCGAGTTCTTGATTTGGTGGAATTATGATCAAATTTGACAGGTAACAACAGATTCAAACTATGAGTTGTTTTCTTTGATTCAAACATCGATTACAAACAGAAACCCCTTACAAACATGTACATGAAATCAAGTAAGTTACAGAATTGAGAAAAAGGGTATTTAAAAAGGCCAAGCTCTTCGCCGACGGTGGGTGTGACGGGGTTGGGAAGGGGCAAGAGGGCGGCCGGAGCGGAGGAAGAAGAACCAGTGGAAGCCATGGGTGCAGTTGCAGCGAGCGCCGGTGAGTGAGTTGCAGAGAAGAGAGAGAGAGTGAGTTGCAGTTGCAGTTGGAGTGATAGTGAATTCGAGAGGGTGGATGATGATGTGTATAGGTTTGTTTTAAAATTTTGCCTAATTAAGTGTTAATTTAGTTGATTAAATTGTGGTTACACACGCCGAACATAAGTGAGAGACGGGTATTTTTCAAAGACCAATTCACCAGACGGGTAGGACGCCAATTCTTTCATGAATAAACCGGTGTGAATTGGTTGATTTGTCAACCCATGTGAGCCATTTTATTTTACCGGGTTAGTAAAGTTCACCACCCACTTTAACCCTCAGAAACTATTAATAGGACCAAAACTCATATTAAGTTTTTTTTTGAGAAAAAAACTCATTTTAAGAAACTTACATTTACGGTATGGGCTTGATGATTTTTTTCAGAATATCAACTCTTTTCTAGAAACAAGAAAAAATAATTGATTCTGAAAAACAAAAGACATGTTAGCATCTTTAAAAAAAAAAGACATGTTTGCAAAAATGTATAGAGTCAAAAGCACTTTTTTTAACTCGTCCAAAAGTCCACCTCTATGCTGACGTTGGGTAGGATCTGGATAAGCATTTTTTTTCTTAATTTAATTGGGATCAAATATGATGTATCAAGCATCTCCATTGTTGCCAGTCCAAACTCACTTCATTGACTTGGTCTTTTCTCAAAAAGAAAAAAAATAATATCTTGGTCCGAAACACATCACCTCTCCTAACGGGAACATCACAAATACACGATCATTGTCTATCTTTGGTACAACAATGATGGGCCTAACAATTGGGATATAATTGGACACCTGAGTACATTCTATGCTTCCCGTCTTCGGTCTGGGCCCAATCGAGAGCCCAGACCGAAGACCCAGACTATATTGATTCCAATTTAACCTAAACATTCATGCAAGTCCACTGCGATCTGCAATGGATGTAAAAGAAATGAAGAGGAGAAGAAGAAGCCTAAGTAGAAGAGAATTGCCGGAAGACGTCATGATTGAAATCCTCCTCAGACTTCCCATCAAATCCTTGTTCCGGTTCAAATCCGTCCAAAAATCCTGGTACGACATAATCCTCTCCCCCAGTTTTATCAAACAGCACGATTCGATCAGCTTAGCTAATAAGAAACTTTCCATTTTCTTGCATTCCCGAGACTACAATTATTCTCCAGCAACAACAATCTCCTTCCCGTTCTTTGATGCCCCCCTCGACCTAACAATATGTGCTTCTGTTAAAACTGTGGAACTTGTGGGTTGCTGCAATGGATTAGTCTGCCTCTCTCTTTCGCGGACCCACAATGAGTTTGCCCTTTGGAATCCTGCAACTAGACACTCCAGGCTAATCTCTGTCACACCGTATAGCCATTACCAGGGTGCCCTAGGGACCTATTCCGGGTTCTGTTATGATTCCATGTCCTGTACTTATAAGTTAGTCCTCATTTCCTTCTTCGTTAGGTATCCTTTTACACGGCAAGTACCAAAAGGATCTATTTATGTTACTCTCCATGTATTCACATTGAATGATAACTCCACAAGGGAGAAGAATTTGCTCGCCCCTTGTCGAGTTCCTTACTTATTGATGAGTATGAGTGAGACAACATATATCGGTACATGTATGTATTGGACTGTGAGCCGTCGCTACACCTTTCGCGACAAGTACATCCTACGTTTCGACATGGTCGATGAGGTGTTGGAGGTTATCGAGTTGCCATTCGGTGACCGCATTCACTATGATATGGAATTAGTTGTTGATTACAAAGGATCTCTTTCTGTGTTTGTGTGGGAGGAATTGGATTGTAATCCATCTGGCCACTTCTTTGAGTTTGATATGTGGGTGTGGAATGATTGTGATGGAACCAATCCATCTTGGCGCAAACAATTTTCTTTGGCAACACCGGTGGCCAATGTCAAGCGGCCTTTAGGATTTTTCAGCAATGGTGACGTCGATTATGTGGTTCTGTCCATTCCTGGTCAGTGCTTACTGTGGGATAGGGATTCTGGGGAGATTGCAGAGCTGTTTTATGGATATCAACGTAAATATCAGTTCCTCCCTTACAGTGAGACTTTTGCTTCAGTTTATTGATCGGCCTACATGGCATCTGCCTAAGTGCTTTATCAACCTTTGGTTGTATCGACATTGCTAGTGTTTTGCAGTTAGTTTTAAGTGTTTTGAATTAGATGTCTTGCTATCTACACAAAGCAACTAAATTTGGTTGTTTCTTACTCATTTTTTATCTAAATGCAGTCTGAGTTGAATTGTCTTTATCTTTGTGAATTGTGATCACCCGATTTGATTGTCGTGTTTTTTTTTTTTTTTTTTTTTTATGAAGTGATATTTTATAACAAAACTCAAGCAGTTTGGGGCAAGCTCCCATTATTACAATCTAGGATGTGCTCTAAAACAGAAAAATCAACAGAACTAGAACATTTTTTTGTTGCAGCCCATCTAGCTACTTCATGAGCAGCAACATTTTAACTTCTAGAACAAAACTTCATAGATATCTTCTTCTCTTACTGCACTTTTGCACAAGCCAGGGCTATGTTCTTCAAAGACCAAGGTGCTTTCTGTGGATTGTTAATGCAATTAACTGCACCTGCACAGTCAGATTCCATCACCACCATGCTCCATTGTTCCTTCATAATCTTCTTTACAGCTAATTCTATAGCATTAAACTCAGCCTCCAAAATTTCATTACAATATCCAAATAAAGTCTCTGCACCCAGGCACACACCTGCTTCATTCCACCCGATCTGATTGTCGTGTTTAATTGTTTGTTGGAGTTACGCTCTGCTCCGCTATTGTCTTTACCCTCTCTATTGATAATGGTTTCACTGGCTTCATTTATTTAGAACGCTTTTCATCTAGGTTCCTTTCGCTCGTGAAGTTAGAAGTGACTACCTCGGACACGTAACGTAGATATGCTATATGCTGAAAGAGTTGAACATTTCTATTAGTTTTACTTGAGGAAGAAGAAGTGAACTGTTGCATTAATTCATGGTAATTGACAGTGTACAACTATGAAGTTCCTGTCTATGTGATTCAGCCAATTTTATTGCCTGATCAAAAGTAGACTCTATTTCTTCTCCTTTTCATTCTCATCTGCATGTTATTTCTATTCATTGAGTTGGGTGTCCCCTGGTCCTCCACAATGAGTAATAAATAGCGATACGCCAAAGAATTACATGCAAACTGATAGTAGTAGTACCCTAAAAAAGAAAAACCCATATTCTCCTGTGTTAACCAATTCTAATTTTCAAGCTCTTTGTTGATTTGGCTGCTGGAAGTAAGAGTATCCTGCTAGAGGCATGGATTCCCAAGGCTACAAGTCAACAACAATTGATTTTTGTTTTTCTGATGTTCACTTTGACAACCATAGCGAGCTATAATCGCATCAAGAAGGTAGTCAGAGACCTTGAAGGTTCTTTTAGTGGAGAACTAACTGATATACAGGCTTGCCAGTACTAAATAGCCTTGAGCTGCTTGCCGTGATGTATGCCTAGTCAATAGTACCCACATTATTATCATGCTTCCATTTACGTTCTCATTTGGTGTTGTTGCAACACTCCTGCCTCTTTATACATCCACCAACCAAAGTTTTAACTAGTTTTCATAATTTTATCTCTAGAAATTCATATGATCATTTAGGGATTTTATAATTTCTTTTTAATTTAGATTAAGATAAACACGATAGTTTAACTTGAAAAATCACCAAATGATATCTTTTCGACATGTTAAAATTTGATTTTATTTCTCTCGTAAATTTTAAGTTTATAGATACGGTGAAATTATTTAAAAAATGCAGACACGTGTTTGTATTTTTATGATTCTGGTCGTATTTACTTTCTGAAACAATCTGTTGTGTTCGATGATCTTTGAAATGACACTACAGCTGTCATACGGTAATTTTTAATCACAGTTGTGATCAATAATAAAGTGTAACGTAAATATATGTGGACCGTTTTTATGTATTTTGTGCGAAAATCTCGTGATTACTTCACATTTTAAAGCTGACTGATGTTTGTATTTTTATAATATTTGTCGTATTACTTTCTGAAAATGATGTATGTATTTTGATGATTTTGATGAGACTGATCGTAATTATCGTGTGAAAACAATGTAATACGTTTCGAAGACCCTTGAATTTACATAGCAGTTGTCATACAGTTTGAAAGTATTCTAATATTGTTCAATGATCCTTGAATTTACACGACATCTGTCATACAATCATTCGTACTCTTCACTGGCATCCACAAAATTGTTTAATGCAAAAAAAATCGTGATTACTTTACCTTTTAAAAGGATACTAGTTTATACTTTTATGCTAATTGTTTTGATTATTAATTTCTGAAAAAGAAAATAATTTGGTGCTCATTGAAATTACACGATAGCTGTGATACAGTCATTCTTAATTTTCAGTGCCTTCAACAAATTAGTTTAACGCAAATATTAATGAGGAGTGATTCTGTAAGTACTTTGTGAAAAAAAGTTGGTTTTTACTCTATCTTTTAAAGAGACGGGTGTTAGTATTTTTAAGATACTTGTCGTAATTACTTTCTGAAAACAGCCTACTACAGTTCGATGATTTGTGAATTTACACGAAAGACGTCATACGGTAATTCTTAATTTTCAGTGGCTTCAACAATGTAGTTTAATGCAAAAATTAATGAGGGATCATTTTATGTAAAAGAATCATGATTATTTTACATTTTAACGCGGACATGTGTTTGCATTTTCTATGTACTGATTATAATTACTTTAGACAAATATTCTAACATAGTTTAATGACCATAGGGATAAACATGTTAGTCTCACTTGAAAAATCAACAAAGTATCTCTTTTCGACTTGTGAAAATTCAATTTTATTCATTTCGTAAATTTTAAATTTATTGATACAGTGAAAATAATTTAAAAAATGCAGACAGGTGTTTGTATTTTTATGATTCTGGTTGCAATTACTTTTTGTAAACAATCCGCTCGAGGCGAGGATCTTTGAAATGAAACTACAGTTGTCATACGGTAATTGTTAATCACAGTTGTGATCAATAATAAAGTGTAACGTAAATATTTGTGGACCGTTTTTATGTATTTTGTGCGAAAATCTCGTGATTACTTCACATTTTAAAGCTGATTGGTGTGTGTATTTTATAATATTTGTCGTATTACTTTCTGAAATGATGTATGTATTTTGATGATTTTGATGAGACTGATCGTAATTATCGTGTGAAAACAATGTAATACGGTTCGAAGACCCTTGAATTTACATAGAAGCTGTCATACAGTCTGAAAGTATTCTAATATTATTCAATGATCCTTGAATTTACACGACATCTGTCATACAGTCATTCGTACTCTTCACTGGCATCCACAAAATTGTTTAATGCAAAACATATCCGTGATTACTTTACCTTTTAAAGTGGATACGAGTTTATATTTTTATGCTAATTGTTGTGATTATTAATTTCTGAAAAAGAAAATAATTTGGTGCTCATTGAAATTACACGATAGCTGTCATACAGTCATTCTAAATTTTCAGTGCCATCAATAAATTAGTATAACGCAAATATTAATGAGGAGTTACTTGTAAGCACTTTGTGAAAAAAAAAATTGGTTTTACTCTATCTTTTAAAGAGACGGGTGTTAGTATTTTTAAGATACTTGTCGTAATTAGTTTCTGAAAAGTGTCTACAACACTTCGATGATCCGTGAATTTACACGAAAGACGTCATACGGTAATTCTTAATTTTTAGTGGCTTCAACAATGTAGTTAAATGCAAAATAATGAGGGATCATTTTGTGTAAAAGAATCATGATTATTTTACATTTTAACGCGGACATCTGTTTGAATTTTTTAGATACTGATTATAATTACTTATGAAAATATTCTAACATAGTTCAATGACCATAGGGATAGACATGTTAGTCTCAATTGAAAAATCAACAAAATATCTCTTTTCAACTTGTGAAAATTCAATTTTATTCATTTCGTAAATCTTAAATTTATTGATACAGTGAAAATAATTTAAAAAATGCAGACAGGTGTTTGTATTTTTATGATTCTGGTTGCAATTATTTTTTGTAAACAATCCGCTCTACGCGATGATCGTTGAAATTAAACTACAGTTGTCATACGGTAATTGTTAACCACAGTTGTCATCAAAAATAAAGTGTAACGTAAATATTTGTGGACCGTTATTATGTATTTTGTGCGAAAATCTCTATAGTACTTCACATTTTAAAGCTGACTGGTGTTTGTATTTTTATAATATTTGTCGTATTACTTTCTGAAAATGATGTATGTATTTTGATGATTTTGATGAGACTGATCGTAATTATCGTGTGAAAACAATGTAATACGGTTCGAAAACCCTTGAATTTACATAGCCACTGTCATACAGTCTGAAAGTATTCTAATATTGTTCAATGATCCTTGAATTTACACGACATCTGTCATACAGTCATTCATACTCTTCACTGGCATCCACAAAATTGTTTAATGCAAAACAAATTCGTGATTACTTTACCTTTTAAAGTGGATACGTGTTTATATTTTATGCTAATTGTTGTGATTATTAATTTCTGAAAAAGAAAATATTTGGTGCTCATTGAAATTACACGATAGCTGTCATACAGTCATTCTTAATTTTCAGTGCCATCAATAAATTAGTTTAACGCAAATATTAATGAGGAGTGATTCTGTAAGTACTTTGTGAAAACAATTTGGTTTTTACTCTATCTTATAAAGAGACGGGTGTTTGTATTTTTAAGATACTTGTCGTAATTACTTTCTGAAAACAGTCTACTACAGTTCGATGATCCGTGAATTTACACAAAAGACGTCATAAGGTAATTCTTAGTTTTCAGTGGCTACAACAATGTAGTTTAATGCAAAAATTAATGAGGGATCATTTTGTGTAAAATAATCTTGATTATTTTACATTTTAACGCGAACATGTGTTTGCATTTTTTAGATACTGATTATAATTACTTTATGAAAATATTCTAACATAGTTCAATGACCATAGGGATAAACATGTTAGTCTCAATTGAAAAATCAACAAAATATCTCTTTTCAACTTGTGAAAATTCAATTTTATTCATTTCGTAAATCTTAAATTTATTGATACAGTGAAAATAATTTAAAAAATGCAGACAGGTGTTTGTATTTTTATGATTCTGGTTGCAATTACTTTTTGTAAACAATCCGCTCTAGGCGATGATATTTGAAATGAAACTACAGTTGTCATACGGTAATTGTTAACCACAGTTGTCATCAAAAATAAAGTGTAATGTAAATATTTGTGGACCGTTATTATGTATTTTGTGCGAAAATCTCGTGATTACTTCACATTTTAAGCTGACTGGTATTTGTATTTTTATAATATTTGTCGTACTATTTTCTGAAAATGATGTATGTATTTTGATGATTCTGATCAGACTTATTATAATTATCGTATGAAAATAATGTAATACGGGTTGAAGACCCTTGAATTTACATAGCAGTTGTCATACATTCCGAAACTATTCTAATATTGTTCAATGATTCGTGAACTTACATGACATCTGTCATACAGTCATTCGTAGTCTTCAGTGGCATACACAAAATTGTTTAATGCAAAATTATAACGCGATTACTTTACCTTTTAAAGAGGATACTAGTTTGTATTTTTATGCTACTTGGTGTAATTATTAATTTCTAAACAAAATATAATTTGGTGCTCAATGAATTTACACGATAGCTGTCATACGGTCATTCTTAATCTTCAATGGCATCAACAAATTAGTTTAACGCAAATATTAATGAGGAGTGATTTTTTAAATATTTTGTGAAAAAAATTGGTGTTTACTCTATATTTAAAGAGACGGATGTTTGTATTTTTAAGATACTTGACGTAATTACTTCCTGAAAACAGTCTACCTCAGTTCGATGATTCGTGACTTTACACGAAAATCGCCATACGGTAATTCTTAATTTTATGTAAAAGAATCATGATTATTTTACATTTTAACGCAGACAGGTGTTTGCATTTTTAAGATACTGATCATAATTACTTTTTGAAAATATTCTAACATAGGGATGAGCATGTTAGTCTCACTTGAAAAATCAACAAAATATCGCTTTTCGACTTGTGAAAATTCAATTTTAATAAATTTCATAAATTTTAAATTTATTGATACAGTGAAAATAATTTAAAAAATGCAGACAGGTGTTTGTATTTTTATGATTCTGGTTGCAATTACTTTTTGTAAACAATCCGCTCGAGGCGAGGATCTTTGAAATGAAACTACAGTTGTCATACGGTAATTGTTAATCACAGTTGTGATCAATAATAAAGTGTAACGTAAATATTTGTGGACCGTTTTATGTATTTTGTGCGAAAATCGCGTGATTACTTCACATTTTAAAGCTGACTGGTGTTTGTATTTTTATAATATTTGTCGTATTATTTTCTGAAAATGATGTATGTATTTTGATGACTTTGATGAGGCTGATCGTAATTATAGTGTGAAAACAATGTAATACGGTTCGAAGACCCTTGAATTTACATAGCAGCTGTCATACAGTCTGAAAGTATTCTAATATTGTTCAATGATCCTTGAATTTCCACGACATCTGTCATACAGTCATTCGTACTCTTCACTGGCATCCTCACAATTATTTAATGCAAAACAAATTCGTGATTACTTTACCTTTTAAAGTGGATACGATTTTATATTTTAATGTTAATTGTTGTGATTATTAATTTCTGAAAAAGAAAATAATTTGGTGCTCATTGAAATTACACGATAGCTGTCATACCGTCATTCTTAATTTTCAGTTCCATCAATACATTAGTTTAACGCAAATATTAATGAGGAGTGATTCTGTAAGTACTTTGCGAAAAAAAGTTGGTTTTTACTCTATCTTTTAAAGAGACGGGTGTTTGTATTTTTAAGATGCTTGTCGTTATTACTTTCTGAAAACAGTCTACTACAGTTCGATAATCCGTGAATTTACACGAAAGACGCTATACGGTAATTCTTAATTTTTAGTGGCTTCAACAATGTAGTTTTATGAAAAAATTAATAAGGAATCATTTTGTGTAAAAAAAATCATGATTATTTTACATTTTAACGCGGACATGTGTTTGCATTTTTTAGATACTGATTATAATTACTTTATGAAAATATTCTAACATAGTTCAATGACCATAGGGATAAACATGTTAGTCTCACTTGAAAAATCAACAAAATATCTCTTTTCGACTTGTGAAAATTCAATTTTATTCATTTCTTAAATTTTAAATTTATTGATACAGTGAAAATAATTTAAAAAATGCAGACAGGTGTTTGTATTTTTATGATTCTGGTTGCAATTACTTTTTGTAAACAATCCCCTTGAGGCGATGATCTTTGAAATGAAACTAAAGTTGGCATACGGTAATTGTTAACCACAGTTGTCATCAATAATAAAGTGTAACGTAAATATTTGTGGGCCGTTATTATGTATTTTGTGCGAAAATCTCGTGATTACTTCACATTTTAGAGCTGACTGATGTTTGTATTTTTATAATATTTGTCGTATTACTTTCTGAAAATGATGTATGTATTTTGATGATTCTGATGAGACTTATTGTAATTATGGTATAATGTAATACGGATTGAAGACCCTTGAATTTACATAGCAGTTGTCATACAGTCAGAAATTATTCTAATATTGTTCAATGATTCGTGAACTTACATGACACCTGTCATACAGTCATTCGTAGTCTTCACTTGCATCCACAATATTTTTTAATGCAAAATTTTAACGTGATTACTTTACCTTTTAAAGAGGATACTAGTTAGTATTTTTATGCTATTGGGTGTAATTATTAATTTCTATAAAAGAATATAATTTTATGCTCATTGAATTTACACTATAGCTGTCATACGGTCATTCTTAATCTTCAATGGCATCAAAAAATTAGTTTAACGCAAATATTAATGAGGAGTGTTTTTTTAAATATTTTGTGAAAAAATTGGTTTTTACTCTATATTTAAAGAGACGGATGTTTTTATTTTTAAGATACTGGTCGTAATTACTTCCTGAAAACAGTCTACCACAGTTCGATGATCCGTGAATTTACACGAAAGACGCCATACGGTAATTCTTAATTTTCAGCAGCTTCAACAATATAGTTTAATGCAAAAATTAATGAGGGATCATTTTATGTAAAAGAACTGTGATTATTTTACATTTTAACGCGGACAGGTGTTTGCATTTTTAAGATACTGATTATAATTACTTTTTGAAAATATTCTAACATAGGGATGAGCATGTTAGTCTCACTTCAAAAATCAACAAAATAACACTTTTCGACTTGTGAATATTCAATTTTATTCATCTCGTAAATTTTAAATTTATAGATACAGTGAACATTATTTAAAAAATGCAGACAAGTGTTTGTGTTTTTATGATTATGATTGTAATTACTTTCTCAAAATAATCGGCGGACAAGTGTCCGATGATCTTTGAAATTACCCGACAGTTGTCATGCGGTAATTCTTAATGTCCATTGTCAACAATAAAATACTTTACTCAATACTTTAACGTAAATATTAGTGTTGATTGTTTTTATGTATTCCGTGCAAAAGAATCGTGACTACATTTAAACGCGTACTGGTGTTTGTAATTTTCTGATATTTGTCGTTATTACTTTCTAAAAACGACCTAATCCGCTTCGTTGAACCTTACTTTCTAAAAAACAATCAGCTACTGTCAAATGATCTTTTAAATTAAAGGACAGTTGTCATACGATAACTCTGAATCTCCACTGTCATCAATAAAATACTTTAACGTAAATATTAATCTTGAATGTTTTATGTAGTCATATGATAACTCTAAATCTCCATTGTCAACCATTAAATACTTTCACGTAAACATTAATCTTGAATGTTTTATGCATATTAATCTGTTCTAGCATCTATTCTAAGTGTAGTAGGTGTTATGCAACTGCCACGTGGAGTTGAATCAGCAGACATATCCATCTCAGCTGGCTGCAGAGGAACATATCCCTCAGCAAGAGTGGTGTCTGGTATAGAACCAGCATGGTGCCCAGGTGAATTATAGGCAAAATATGGAGGGACATTGCTTTTGGAGTTACCTGAAACAGATATATCACAATGTGAGTAAGGATAAGAGATAGGAGAAGTAGCAGAAGCAAAGGGAAAAGTAAATGATTTGACTCGTAGATATGTCCTGGACATAAAACGAATTTTAATCAAAAACAAAGCGTGTGTTGTGATCACAACAAAATTTGTGAACAAATAATAAGTTAACAGATAGACCAGAAACATGTAAAGCGCCGCCTTGCGCCACACGCGCGCGCGTGCGAGTTGCAGAGGATAACCACTCTATAAGGTAACTCAATTAAATGTCATTAATGGGTTTCCATATATATGGTGCATAATAACTCTATTTTCTAAGATGTGGGACAAATTTCCATAAGACTTTTACAAGCTATCTACAACAATATCCTCATTAATCACCAAATCTAGCTCTGTAGGAGGGCCAAACAGGGATATTGTCTTTTTCTGTTTTGCAGCCACTTTTGATCTGTAAATCCACAGCTCTATTGCAGCTTCTTCTAATCAAGAGCAGTGTGCTTTTGGTATCTCTAAGAAGTTCTTTGACATCATGGAAGATACTTCTGCATGTTGAGAAGTCCCACATCGGACATTCAAGAAGAAGAAATATAATTAATAAGTGTCACGGGCTACTCTTCTCATTGCCAATTGGTTTTGAGGTGGAACTCCATGGATTCTTACATGGTATCAGAGCCTGGTTCCTTCCACACACATGAATGGTCTAACAACCCACGAGGGGGCGTGTTGAGAAGTCCCACATCGGACATTCAAGAAGAAGAAACATAATTAATAAGTGTCATGGGCTACTCCTCTCATTGCCAATTGGTTTTGAGGTGGAACCCCATGGATTCTTACACTGCAATCCCATACTCCTTTTATGTTCTTGTTTATAGCTTCAACCAGAAATCTCCAGTCAATCTCAACTTGCAACTTCTTAAGATTCATCCTTTTCATGTCACTAAGGACTTTTCTAACAGCCAGAGCTTCAGCTTGGGTTGCTGACATTCCTCTCTGTTTGTACCAGGCTTTCCCCCACAAAATGTCCTTTGTCATCTCTCAATATCCATCCTCCAATGTTTTTTTGCACATCTTTCTGCTAAACGGAGTCAACATTCAGCTTCAGGTGATCTTTCTGAGGAGGGCACCACTTTACACTTTTGTGTCTGGTTGTATTTCTCTTTTACTCTGGGCTTGTTAATATGCATCTCTCCGCTTTACGAATTCTGAAACAGCTTTCCCAGGGTCAGGGCCAAATGTTCAAAAGAGCTACAGCTTTGTTCCTTTAATTCCTAATAATCCACATCCCCAACATCATATGTTCTAGCTGATCTTTTGGGATAGCACCTTCTGGGACTTTCTTGATTTGCATTGACCACCAAATTTTTCATGTTGCTCAAAGTGTGATCTTCCTCATACGGTAGTAAACCTATGCTAGACCAGAAAAGTTTTACCCAGTCACAGTTGAAGAGAAAATGTTCTTCTGTTTGTTCCTCTTTTCCACATATCATGCTTAGAGGATCTACATATTTTTTTGAGAGAATAGCTTTATAAATAAAAGGTGTAAACCAGCCTTATCCGTCTGAATACACGATAAGACCTGATCGGGTACACACCCTATCCAACTATACATGGAATTGATATTGAGAGCCTTCTTTGTCTGAGTATGCGCCACCTGATTTGCATGGTACGAACACCACTCGCATATACCTTCAACTTGCGCCAACAACACTCAGCAATCTTCTTTAACTAATCCCAAAGCCGAAAAATATCCCACAATTGCCGAATTACTTATGAACGTCGAGACAACGTTAGCTGCGTCACATTCTGCAATAACATTACGTAACTGTAAGTTCCTCGCCAAAGTGATCCCTTCCATTAATGCAATCATTTCCGCCAACTTTACCGAGGCCGGTACTGAAATTGGACCTGCGAATGCCGCCACCAGATCCCCAGTAACTTGGGCCTGTTTGAGATGTTTATTGCTTCCCCTTACCTCACTTCCTCCGCACAGTAATACCTCCATCTTCCAGAATAAGCTCCGCGTTCCTCAGAAAACCATGACCAACAATCAGCTTGAGAGACCGTCTTGAGACAGGAATACTCAGAATAATGTCCAAATCCACCAGGCTGAACACCCGTTTTATTGCTTCCCCTTACCTCACTTGCCATTATGATTTGTCTTGGATTGATCTTCCTGCCCCTGCTGATTGTGATTTGAAGGAGATACAACAATGATGGGCCTGACAGTTGGGTTACAATTACTGGGGATGTCATGTTCCAGCTGCCATCAAAATTGGCTTTGCGCCAGTCCACATCTGGGCATTTCCAGCTTGACAGCTGGGTGGAGAGGTCACTCACAGTACTGTTTTGGCCGAAGGTCTGACTCCAGACCAATACATTTTGGGGCCCTAGGCAAAATTTTAAACTTAGGCCCTACGATATTAATGTGAAATTTCAACGAAAATTGTTTGAGATAAATAGACAATTCAAAAGTATGATCCAACAAATAAGATTGTAAGAAACAAATTTTATAAACACATTTTACTCGATTATCTGGACTTTTTACTACATTTCTTTTGCTTTAATACTACCTAGAATGTAAAATGTAAATTTATAGATATGCTTTTTGATATCGAATACATAAACATTGACTACATACCAAATGAGGAGGCCCTTTCACGGCCTCGGGGCCCTAGGCGACCGCCTAAATCGGCTAGTGGAAGGGCCGGCCCCGTCTGAGTATTCTCCTACCCGATAACAGATGTCCTGGATTGCGATGCTTGTATACATATGAACGTTCTTAAATAACTTGTTACTTCGCGCAATCCACATTCAGGAAATAACATATATGAAAATTGCACTAATTAGAAGAAAAAAAAAAACAAAAACAAAAAAGAACTATGGGAACGCGTTAAAATATATTTCCTCTATAAAGGGGGGGGCATACATAGTTGCCAGGACTATAAATCCTTCATCTCAAGACACGGTCGAGCTTGCAGCTCCTCCTGTGTTGTAACAGAGGAATAACATCTTATTTGAAAAATAGAACACTGCAAAATCTTAACCACTTAAACATGCCATGAACCCATTGGGATGGCGCAAATGTCGCATAGACCATTCAGCGATACACAGAAGCTGAACTCTCACTGTAGAGAAAGGATGGCCAGGGCTTTGTTTTCCTGAAAATCACATTGTTGGTCTCGTCAGTATCACGATCCCACAATAAGTACCGATCAGGATTAGACATGGCCAGAATCACGAAATCAACGTCCCCCTTTGTGAAAAACCCTAGTGGCCTGTGAACATCAGAAATTGGAGGTCTCAAAGTAAGTTGTTTGCACCAAGACTGATTGGTTCCACCGCAATCATTCAACACCCACATAACAAAACAGCAGTGTCTTGGCGGCGAATCAATAGCTGCAGCAGGTTTCTCGAGAACAAACATAGCGAGAGATCCTTTGTAGTCAACCAGTTGTGTATCGCAGTGAATGTGATCAGTAGAAGGCAACTCGATAAGCTTGAACTCCAGGCCCACCATGTCTAAACAGAGAATGTACTTGTCTTTGTCACCACTCACCATCCAGAACATGAACTTCGTTAGATGTGTTACCTCACTCATGTTCCCTCCATTGGGGAACCGAGATGGTGCAAACAATGTTTCGTCCCTCCAGTAATCTTGATTCAATGTGTACACATAGGCACACACATGAACCTTTCCTTTAGGTAGAGTAATATTCACAGAGAATGATCCTCTAATGAGACGGGATTTTCCATTGTCCTTTGGTGAGAAACTAATCCTTAGGATCTTGTGAGTATTAGCTGCAGAATCGAAACAAAGCCCGGAATAATTCTGTGCAAGTATTATAAAGCCTCTGATACGGGGTATGATTCTGGACTGGGCGGTTGCAGGGTTCCATAGAAGAAACTCGTCGTGTTTAAGGCATAGGCAAACTAATCCATTGTCACAACCCACGAGTTGAGGTTGGGATTCAGGGGGGATAGCGAATTCGACGGGGACATCGAAGAACCGGAATGAGACGAAACGGTCATCATATGAACTATCATAAAACATTGAGAGTTTATTCTTCGGGGAGGTGGTTTTATAGTGCGTGGTGATGAATTTTGGAGATCGGATTAGTTTGTACCAGTGTTTGCAGACGGAACGGAACCGGATCAGTGATTTGACGGGGAGTCTGAGGATGATCTCCATCACCAAATCTTCTGGTAACTTTGGCAGTGTTCTTCTTCTTCTCTTCCTTTCTGGGTAACAGAGTGCTTCAATATCTTCGGCAGAAACATTGCCGCAGTTGGAGATTACGGTAGACATATAAGCAGATTGCAGTAGATGTTTATGTCTTCTGGTAGTCTCTCTCTCGACGAAGACAACAGTGAAAAAGAGAGACGCCAACTGTTGAAGGGTTTTGAACTGTGTTTTGCTGTTAAGATAAATATACTGGATTTGGTCCTGGGCCGTGGATCTCAACTGGGCTCCAATTGCAGTCCGTGATGTCATACAAATTGTAATCCTACAATTTTTTTTCGGGTAAATTTCATTTACACCCCCTCAGTTTAGGAGTATCTTCACATACACCCCTTCTTGATTGGGAATCTTCACATACACCCCTTATAACAAACAGAACTGAACAGACACTAACTGTTTGCGTGAAGACCACTTTACCCTCAAAACCTAAGTCCCCACATCTTATCCTTCCTGAATCATCATCAACCTTTGCTGGCGAAAAAATCTTCCCCCAACTTATCATCGTCTCATTCTTCTTCTCAAACCCTAGCCGCCACCTCCATTTCCACCAATGCTCAATACATCAGCGCTATCGATCTCTACCACCTCCACCTCACCTCGATCTTCTTCTCCTCCACACATATCCTGATTGCAACCCGTCCCTCATCCTATTTCCTCCCCTCCCCCATTCCCACCTCCATATTACCCCACCCACAACTCCGACCTACTTTCTCGCTGAGTCCTCCCCATCCTCTGTCTCTTCTTCTACTCACCATCCTCCTCACCTGAACCTACAAATTTCGACGAATCTGTCATCTTCGCAAGCGCTGTTCGCCGGTATGAGAATTCGGTCTCGCTTTGCTCGCCCTCTCTCACTACCGATCGTAGTCTCTTCGCCAGTACAGTCGTAAAACTATCAAATCCATTTTTTGTTTGCAATGTAAAGAAATCACCAGACTTGAGAATACGAAAGCAAGTTCACTGGCTCCCTCCCCAGCTGTGTAATTTAGTATTGAATAAATTCCTTTTGATGAATGGGGTATAGTGAATTTAGTTAGACTACTCTATGTATGTGGGGTTTTATTGTGGTGGTTGAGGTGCTTAGATTGGTTCTTAGGGTTTGATCAATTTGTGTTTTGTTTGAGATGTTTCCGGTGGTGTTGTTTGGTTGGTAGCTGGATTATGGGTATAGAGCGGTAGCGGCGGCAATGGCCTTGGCTGTGGCTGCGGTTGTGGCTGCATCAATAAGATGAATTTGAGTTCATATAAGAAGAGGACAGGGGAAAATTTTGCAAGACAGGTGAGACACTTTTTGAGTTTAGCAAAATCAGTTTGTGTATGAAAATAATTTGGAGAGTCCTGTGTGTATGAAAATCAGTTTTTGTAGGGAATAATTTGGGGATGGTTTGGGGTGAGTTTTTGTAGGGCATGGTTTTTGTAGGGAAAATATTCCCTACAAAAACTGTTCACTAGAGAGCAATGAAGGGCATGGTTGTCCAAAAAAATAATTTTAGTAGGATACCCCACCCAGTAACTAACGGATCTAACAGAAGGGGTGTGAGTGACATACAGTTTGAATATCACAAGGGGTGTATGTGAAGATTTCCAAACAAGAAGGTGTGTAAGTGAAGATATTCCTAAACTGAGGGGGTGTAAGTAAAATTTACCCTTTTTTTCTTACAGTGTTATTTGTTGTGGGTAAGCACTCTGTTGTTACTTCTTACTCCCTCCGTTTCATCAAGTTCTTCAAAATTTCCTTTTTAGGCGTTTCACCAAGTTCTTCTTCAAATATGGAAACTTTGATACTTGCAAAATACAACTATACCCCTACTAAAAAAACCCAAAATCACATTTTAATTGGTCTTAACTAGGGGTGTAAGCAGTTCGGTTTGGTGCGGCTTTTACGAAAATCATAAACCAAACCGAATACATCGGTTAAATAATTTTGTAACAAAACCAAACCATTTGAAAGGATGAGCCGAACCGGAAAAAACGGTTTGGTTCGGTTCGGTCGGTTTGCATATCATTATTGAATGGTTATTTTAATATTGTATTGTCAAGGAATTTCAAATTTAAGAGAGAAAAAATATTAAATAGACTTTAAAAAAACTTCCACGACTATCGTTTACGATGAAACGTCAGAGAAATGGAAAAGATTAAGATTAATATGATGATTTTAATTGAATCTATCTACTCGTGTGCAATTTTTTTTAGATTATGTGATATACTTGATGCAATATTTACACTAATAAAAGTACATTAGGAACGTATCGGTTCGGTTCGGTATGGTGCCGTGTGATATTTTTACAAACCGAAAACCGAACCGATTAGACCGGTTTGTGAAAACTTGAACCATTCATAAACCGAATGTCCAAAATAACTGTCCAAAACCATGGATTTTGGTTTGGTTTGGTCGGTTTGACCGATTTTTTCGATTTTCCTTACAACCCTAGTCTTAACTAATCAGAATAGTAAATTAATCACATCCTAAACTATCCAGCCCAAAATCAACCCAACCCACATCAACTCTCCTTCGTGTTCTTCACAAGCCTAAAAAATTTCACTCAACCATCACACACACAGACACACATGGACAGAGAGAGAGGAGGAAGAGGAAGAGAAGGAGAAAGAGGGAGAGTGAGAGCGGATCGATGAAGAAGAAAACCCGTAGTCTCCCTCCCTTCGTGTCTTGAAAGGCCAGAAATTGACGAACGAGTGGGTTCAACGGTCGACGAGATTGTGGCTCCGGCGGATTCGGTGGTGGCGAGACGGCGGTGGCTCTTCCACGACGGTACTTGTCCATCTTGTTCTTCTACTTTTCATGTTTCTTCTCTCCCACTCTTCTCTCTCAGATTCATCTCTCACCACTATCAGATATGTCCTCTATTTGCGTGGTGGTTGCGGTAGTTTTCCAGGAATCCTCTTGTGCAACCTCATCTTCTCTTTTTTTCGTCACTTTTGTAAATTCACGATTTGTTCTGTAATTTTTTTTTTTAATTATTTTTTTCTTGATGTTCATCTGGTGTTCTTGATCTTGATATGATGTTCATGTTGATGTTAATCGGTGTTGCTGAAAATTACAGAATATTGTTGAATTTGGAGATTATTGATGGATTAGTGCAACATCTTTTCTTTGTTCTTGTTCTTCTTGATCTGTTCTTGTTGAAGTTGTGTTCTTTTTGAAGTTGTGGTGTTTTCTTCTTGTTGTTAAGTTGTTGTTAATGTGTTTGTTGTCTGAAATCAGAAAGGAGAGAGAGGGAGAAAGGGACGAAACAGAGGGCAATATAGTCAATATGCCAGCTTTCTTAATCCTTGTGCCCTGAATTTTTTTGAAGTATCTGACAAAACAGAGGGAGTATCAGTTAAGCATTTTATTATCTCACGTCAATTATGATTGATTTGGAGTTATCAAGCGGTATGAGGACCGTCGAACAAGCATGAATCGGACCATTTAAATTCTGAATCGGCTCGGACACACGACACGCCTAAATTGCCCCTAGCCACCCCAAGCAAGATCCGGGCAGGTTCCTAAATTTGGGGACCGCCAGCCTACCCCGACCCCACAATAGAGCTCCTAACCAGCCCAGGACCGAAGCCCGCCCCCGACCACGGCCCGCCCACCACGGCTGTTTGAACTACCAACTTCTATGCCGAAATAGTCTTTACTATTTCTATCTTGAAATTTTTCCAATATTTGGTAAAGAAAATTTAAGAAATTAAACATATTAATCAATCTGTATATAAAATATCGATGGACTATCTTGGTCTAACCAGAATTGGCCTATTACAGGGAGTCCTTTCCTTTTGGGTCTAACCAGACGCAGAATTGTTGCCTCCACGATTGGTCCAATGCACAATACGACCAGCCTGTAGGCCAACGGCCCTCCTCCAAGCGTCTGTTGGAATGACTTGGATTAACCAAGCAAGTTAGCAATTTAACAACTCAGCAAAGGAGAGGAAAGAAATTGCACCAAGTCAGGATTGTGGTAGCACGAGAAGATAGGAACTCGCACCAGTGGACACGTGCTCGTACAACGTATGCTCGCACGAGCTGGTATGTGCTCACATGAGCAGGATCGGGCCTATGGAGGTTTTGGCTGGTTCGGGCTGAAAATTAGGGTTTCCTATTCTATATTGATGTAACTTGTGACTTTAGTTTTTTGTGGTGCATTCTGTTGTTATTCAAGATTTCTCCCTCCGATCTGATGACAAACTCTGGTTATCTGTCGCGGAGGTTACTCACGTGATCGTTAGTGAATCACGTTAAATCCGTGTTCTCGTTCTTGATTTCTTTTGGCGTACTTGGCACCCTCGTTATAACAGTTTCAAGCACAAGCTGGTTCAACCTGTATGACAAATCTAATGAGGATGATACTTGGTATTTGTGATAACACATGATATAATTTGATTTGCCCTTTCTTCAGATAACGATGGTTCAGCTCGTTTATAAATGGGTTCATAAGTAAATGAGTCGAACCCGCTCCACCCATTTGAACATTTGGGTGTTCTTGGGTGGGTTATTAACAGTTCTGCATAACCCGTTAATTCATCCGTAACCAGCTTTTAATCTTTTTATTATGACATTAAATTTTAGTTTTTTTTACTACAATGAATTTCAAGCTTCATTTGTCACAAAGTAATATCTAAAACTATATTCTACAGCTTTCACAATATATATATATATATATATATATATATATATATATATATATATATATATATATACTACAGCTAAGGCATAAGATTTCATACACAAAGATGGGGTCACTCATCTTCTTTTGAGAGAGAACGAGATGAGAGTTGACCATTTCAATACCGAGCTCGACGAAAATTTCAGGCCACCGGAAATTTCTTCTCCAACGGCGTCGGCCTCACCTTAGTCCAATCTGTCGGCTTTAAAATACTAATAGGATCCAATCTCATATAAGTCGGGCGGGTATGGGCAGGGTGATTTTAGAATATTAATTCTCTTCAGAGAAAATAAAAAATTAATCAATTCTAAAAAAAGACATGTTAGTAAAAATGTATAGAATTGGCAGAACTATACTATATCATTCCTCTGTAAGGGAAGCATACATGGTTGGCAGAACTATACATCCTTCATCGCAAGAGATAGTCATTTTGCAACTCCTCTGATCTCCTCGTAACATACGAAGAACATCTTATATGAAGAAAAAAATAATTGCAAAATCTTAACCACTTAAACATGCCATGCACCCATAGTGATGGCGCAGATGTCACATAGAGCATTTAGCGATACACTGAAGCAAAACTCTCACTGTAGAGGAAGGATGGCCTGGGCAGTTTTTCCCGAAAATCACATTGTTGGTCTCGTCAGTATCATGATTCCACAAAATGCAACGACCACGATTAGACATGAACAGTATCACGAAATCGACGTCCCCCTTAGTGAAAAACCCTAGTGGCCAGTAAACATTAGACATTTCGAGGTCTCAAAATAAGTGTTTGCACCAAGATTGATTGGTTCCACCGCAATCATTCAACACCCACATGTCAAAACAGCAATGTCTTGGAGGCGAACCAATAGGTGCAGCAGGTCTCTCCAAAACAAACATCGCGAGAGATCCTTTGTAGTCAACGAGTTTGGTACCACAATAAATGTGATTGGCACATGGCAACTCAATAAGCATGAACACCATATCGACCGTGTTTAAACAGAGAATGTACTTGTCTTTGTCACCACCGGATCCATCAAACACCATGCAACACATGAACTTCATTAGATGTGTTACCTCGCTCATATGCCCTCCATTGGGAAACCGACACGGGGCAAACAACTTTTTCATCCTCCAAGAATTTTTATTCAATGTGTAGACATAGGCATGTAAGCACGTGGGCGGTGGCTCACAATCTTTGACAAATTGGCCGGTGCCAAAAGTGAAGTATCTCGAGCACGCGAGATTTTCCGCCGAAGTAAATTGCGGCGCCGAGATTGTTGTCGGAAGAAAACAAATGGAAGACTACTACTCATCTTTATATATTTGTCAGTTTTTGTACTGAATGAATTAAGCAATCACTTGTAGTTGTAGCAATTGCAAGAGAAGAGAGAAAACAGTGAGAATCACATAGAGTGAGTCGCGGTGTGTAACACAACCTGAACTGTAATCTTTCTCTGAGTGAATTATACTGATTTCTGGTTGCTCCGTGGACGTAGGCTTTCAGCCGAACCACGTAAATATCTGTGTTCAACATTTTCTTTCTGTAAGTTGTGTGTAAGCTTGGTTTCACCAGTGCATGGGTGATTCTGGCGTGAAGCGGATATCACCGGATTCCGCAACAATTGGTATCAGAGCCAGATTATAATCTCTGGCGAAGCGGAAATTATTTTTCGGTAGACGAAGCAGCTCCAGACGAGAAGGCGACGAACAAAAAAAAATAAATAAAAAGAAAAAACAAGGTTACGTGCTGTTGCTGCTGCTCTAACCAAACAGAGCATAATTTCAATTTGTTTGGAAATACACGAAGAAGAAGAAGAAGAAGAAGAAGAAGAAGAAGAAGAAGAAGAAGAAGAAGAAGAAGAAGAAGAAGAAGAAGAAGAAGGTAGCAGTTAGCAGCATAGTTTTAAAAACCGGACTGGACCGGCCGGTTCGACGGGTTGGACCGGTAAACCGGCGGGTAACCGGTCCGGTCTGACCAATAGACCGTACGTGCAGAGAACCGGTCAAAACCGGTCAAAAACCGGCAGTTTTCACCGAACCGTTGAACCGGCCGGTTCTGACCGGTTTTGCCGGTTTATGCACAAATGGTTGAAAACCCAGAGAAACCCAAATAAGCTATGCCGCAGCGGTCGATCTTCCACCACCACAACCACCACCGTCGATCTATCGCGCTGCCAAACAGAGAGAGTGGAAACAATCGGAACCCACCACTGTTCAAAGCCACCTCCGTTCGAAGCCCAAGGTCATGGATCGGAGCAACGCCCTCACCGGCTCCTTCCACCGCTATGGCGTCTGAGACGAGTCTTTGACCGCCACTAGTGGCGTCTGAATCAGGAACCCACTCTCCGATTGATTTGTACAGATCCGTGAGAAATGTATGAACAAACTCGGTTGATTCGAGAAGAAATCAACCCGGTTACAGAGAGAATGAGAGAGGTAGGGTTGATTGGCGATGAAATCGACCCAAGGTGGGTTGAATGAAGATCAAAAGTGGTGCCGACTTCATTTTTCGAAGAAGAACAAGAGAGACAGGTAGAGAGAGAGAGAGAGAGTCATTTCTGTGAAAATGAACCGGTTGAGGAGGTTTCCATCCTCCTTTTAGGGTTTATTTGGGTTAGAATGGGTTTAAAGGTTTTGATATTTTGTTTAGGTTAGCATATGCGAGCTGATTATATTAGTGGGTTTAGATTAGGTGTTGGTAGATTAGGTTAATCTTGCCCAATAATTTGGCCCAAATCATAAAACATTTTGGAGTTAAAAATGTGAAACATTCAAATTTTTTATTGGCTATTTTTCATTATTTTTTTTTTATTTTTTGTATAAAAAATAATAAATACATATTATTAATAAACATGCGATTGAACCGGTCCGACCATGAACCGGTGCCTCACCCATTCGATGGCCGGTCCGGTTTTTAAAACTTTTGTTAGGAGTGTTGCTACTTGGTGGACCTCCATATTAACTTCAGAGTGCATTGCTTCTCTGATGAGAACAATTGAAAATCTGAACGGGTGATGGTTCCTTTATTGATTGAAAAGTAAATAATTTATCAAGAAGCAATAGCTTTCTTGGAGACAAAAATTTAAGGAGCATTAAATGGTTGCTTGTCATTTGGATAAAGCCCACGTGAATGTTGGCTTGACTGAAATCAAGTCACAAGGAAGTGTATTTGGTGTAACCGTTACGCCAACTTTGCAGTCCAGCATCGAGCTCGCGGGTCACGCAGTACACTATTTCTAAAAAAACAAAAAAAAAAACAAGTGCTACCAGTTATTTTTCAGACATCACGAAATTATTGGTGGGTGCAAAATATCTACATTTTGCACAAACCTAAATGTCTGATACGGAATCAGTCCCAGAGCCTACTGCAGCCTCACAAGAAATCACCACCAACAGTGCTCAACCCGGATCCAATACGAGCACACGAAGAATGGCGATTTCGAATGCAAAATTTGAGGTGGAGACATTTGACGGGCGCACTAATTTTGGCATGTGGCAATGCAAAGTTATGGATGCCCTCGTTCAACAAGGACTGCACATAACACTGGAGGCGAAACCCAGTGATATGGAAGAAGTAGAATGGACAAACCTGAATTAAGTAGCTTGTGGCTCAATTCGGCTATGTCTCGCGAAGGATGTCAAGTATTTTGTCATGAGAGAGTGCATGGCCAAGGTGCTGTGGAAGAAGCTAGAAGACAAGTTCATGATGAAGAGCATCAAGAACAGACTGTACATGAAGCGAAAGTTGTTTCGGTTCCAGTACAGAGAAGGTACTGTCATGGTTGATCATCTCAATAATTTCAATAATTGATCGTAGATTTATTGAATGTTGACGAAGATATCAAAGACGAAGACAAGGAGATATTCCTGTTATGCTCCCTGCCTGATGCATATGATCACTTTGCTACCACCCTGCTCTATGGCAAAGATTCGATCAGTTACAAAGATGTATTAGACGCTTTGATGAACAAAGAAGTTCGAAGGAAGGATAGAGCCGTTCAAAATGACAAATTCGAAGTCATGGTCGTCATGGGGAGATCCAACAACAGAAATCAGTCAAAGAAGAACCACTCTCGATCCAAATCGAGAGGTTCAGGAAATCGGAGAAGAATGCCAGCAATCGATGAATGCGGTTCCTGTTTTCAGAAGGGACATTGGAAGAAGGATTGTCCGAAGATGAAGGACAAAACGCAGGCAAGTGTGGCTCATGTCGATGACGTGGTCACAAATTTTGTCCTTGCTTCTACCAGCGACTACAGTCCAAATGAGTGGATACTCGACTCAGCATGTGCATACCATATGTGCCCCAACAAGAACATGTTTACTAGTTTGGAACTGGTAAATGGTGGCACAGTGCTGATGGGTAATGATCAAGCCTGCGAGAAGAAAGAAGTGGGTTCAATCCAGCTGAAGCTACACGACGGTACCATCCGACTACTGTCAAATGTGTGGTATGTACCTGAACTGAAGAAGAATTTGAATTATGTTGGTGCTTTAGAATCCAAGGGATTCAAGATCACAATTGAAGACGGTGTCATGAAGATCTCAAACGGTGCCCTGATTGTTCTCAAGGGCATTCAGGGCACCGTATTACTTACAAGGGAAGATCGTGGTTGGTGGAGCTTCTGCTGCAGCTGACGGAGATCCTGACACGACGAGAATTTGGCACATGAGACTCGGTCACGCCAGCGAGAAGGCGATGCAAGGACTAGCAAAGCAAGGTTTCCTGAAAGGTGTCAAGACTTGTAAGATTGAATTTTGCGAATATTGTGTATTGGGGAAGCAGAACAGAGTGAAGTTTTGGAACTGAAGTTCATCAGACGAGAGGAATCCTTGATTACGTGCATTCAGACGTATGGGGTCCCACAGTAAATGCTTCTTTGGGAGGTATGCATTGGTTCGTTACTTTCGTTGATGACTTCTCCAGAAGAGTCTGGGTATACACAATGAAGAACAAGAATGAGGTGCTCCCTATTTTCTTAACGTGGAAAAAGATGGTGGAGACTCAGACAGGTAGAAAGATAAAGTGTTTGCGATCAGATAATGGTGGCGAGTACACGTATGATCCTTTCTTGAAGCTTTGTCAAGATGAAGGAATCAAAAGGCACTTCACCGTGAGGAAGACTCCGCAACAGAATGGCGTGGCGGAGAGAATGAACAGAACCTTGCTTGAGAAGGTTAAATGCATGCTATCTAACTCAGGTTCGAGCAAGAGGTTATGGCCCGAAGCTGTCACATATGCAAGTCATCTTGTGAATCGGTTACCCTCAGCAGCACTTGAGGGTAGAAAACCAATTGAGGTATGGAATGGAGAACCTGCTATTGATTATGATTCTCTGCGAACATTTGGTAGTCCTGCCTATTATCATGTGACAGAAGTAAACTTGACCCTAGAGGAAAGAAAGCCGTATTTCTTGGTTTTTCTGGTGGTGTAAAGGGTTACAAGTTATGGTGCCTAGAACAGAAGAAGTTGGTATTTAGCAGAGATGTGACCTTCGATGAAGGCAAGTTGTTGAATAGCTCGCCGAAAGAAATTCCCAAAGAAGATGGTGATGCCAACAAAGGCGTGTTGGAGGTGGAGGTAGAAAAGACCCCTACTGAATCCCAGACAGGTGAACAACCACCACCAACTGAAGAAGACGAGGAAGATGAAGGAAAGGAGACTTCATCAGAAGAGCCTCAACAACATGAATCAATTGCACTGAATAGACCCTGAAGGCATATTGTGTTGCCTGCTCGATTCAGAGATACAGTGGCATACGCAATTCCCATTATTGAAGACGATGTTCCAGTCTCCTACAAAGAATCCCTGATGAGCTCAGAATGTACATCGTGGAACATTGCAATGTGTGAAGAGATGGAGTCGTTACACAAGAATGGAACGTGGGAACTTATGAAATTGCCGAATGGAAGAAAAGCAATTTGTTGCAAATGGTTCTATGCGAAGAAGGAAGATCAACAATCCCAGAATGGTATCAGGTTCAAGGCTAGATTGGTTGCAAAGGGATTTGCGCAAAGAGAAGGAATCGACTACAATGAGGTATTCTCACCAGTTGTGAAACATTGTTCGATTAGAATTTTATTAGCCTTGGTAGCACAGTATGATTTGCAGTTGGCACAACTGGATGTGAAGACAGCCTTCCTGCACGAAGATTTGGACGAGGAGATTTTCATGTCTCAACCAGATTGCTTCCTGGTTAAGGGTAAAGAAGATTGGGTTTGCAAACTGAAGAGATCGCTTTATGGAATAAAGCAATCTCCGCGACAATCGTACAAAAGGTTTGATCAATTTATGAAGGAACAGAAATATTGCAGGAGTCAGTATGACCACTGTGTTTATTTCAAGAAGTTGCATGATGGTTCCTTTATATATTTTCTTTTGTACGTCGATGATATGTTGATTGCAGCACAAAGCAATCAAGAAATTGAGAAATTGAAAATCCAGTTGAAGAAAGAGTTCGAGATGAAGGATCTTGGCGAGGCTAAGAAAACTCTTGGAATTGAGATTACCCGAGACAGAAAGGTTGGCACGATTAGCTTAACACAGAAGCAGTACTTGAAGAAGGTACTCCAGAAGTTTGGTATGAACAAGAATACAAAGTATGTAAGTATTCCTTTGGAATCTCATTTTAAGCTAAGTGCTCAATTATCTCCTACCAGCAATGAAGAAAGAAATTATACTGCAATTGAGAGTTGTCCAAAATAAGTTACGGGTGAATGAAAATTATTATAACTTATGGGTGTACAAATAGGTCCTTCGATGGACGCAATTCAAGTTTGGGTGCGTTATTAATTAAAGTCGCAAATTAATAATTTTTGGAATTTCTAATAAGTTTATTAGTTATCAACCAAAGTTAGTTATTGTTAGTTACTAACGTCCAGAGTTAGTTATTACCATGAATAGACACATCTATTCATTTGCACCCCTTTGAAGGGTCACCTACTTTATTATAAATAGAGGGCTTCTCAACCCATTTGTGCATTCCGACATTTCCTTCTACTCTCCTAATTCCCTATAAAGTCCTCCTAGACTTTGTAGAACCTTCAACTTCAGAATTTGAATTCCTATATTCCAACATTTCCTTCTACTCTCCTAATTCCCTATAAAGTCCTCCTAGACTTTGTAGAACCTTCAACTTTCAGAATTTGAATTCCTATATTCCAATCAATTCCTTCAAGAGAGATGCCATGCCATTACGGTTCGTAGGGTGTAAGCGGTGTACTGACTTCTTGCACGGTGAGAGACGATTATCCTGGGAGGCGGTTTGTTCCGGATCAAGCAATACCAAAGGGAGCAAATAAAGCCTTAAGGACATCGAGCCAATGCTCGAGAACGTTTCTTAAACTATTTATATTCGACGACATTTGTAAGTATTTCAATTCGTCTTTATTTAGTGACTTTTTATCATGCGATTATGTTTCTGCTTCTTCTCCATCTTCTTATTTTCGGTCCAGTTTTGATTGTTCTCCAACAATATGTTAGGTATTTAGAAGAGTACTGTCTCTTGAGATGTATTCCTCCCATATAGAGGACGTAGTACCTTTATCTCGTTTCCTTAATTAGCCAATTGTAGATACTGCTTTCTGACATGACAGATCTTGGCCACGTGGCAACCATCCAGCACACCATATTGTGCTCCACACACACAGGATCACCAGCCGAGCTGATCCATGTGGGGGCTGCGAGACACAGCCCTCGCATACCACTGCACGGGACTTGTAGGGACTTAGTGGTTTGGAGGCTAGAGTAAGCCCTGTCGCGTGCGAGCCAAGCCCGCGCGCGACCTTTAGTAACTGTTTTGAGAGATCTATGGCACGAGCTCCCTAGACCCGGTCAATCCGGTCAAACCCGGTCAACCTCGTAACGGTTCCGGTACTCGCGCACCACGTGCTCTAACGGTTCCTATATATTCGGACGAACGTGCCGTTATGGTTAAGCTAATTAAGCCGCCATTAATGGGCGCATTAACCACACTACAACGGTCATGTTCTCCAGTATATATAGATCGTTACCCTTTCCATACAAAGAAGGACACACTGCCATACGCGGAAGCTCTGCCAAACCTCTGTCTCTCTCTCAGACATTGCTACTGACTTACTCTCTCCCTACACACACCCCTACTCTTCCTGTGCGATCCCTGATCCACTACGCACGGTGTACACGGAGGTCTCCCTGCCGGAATCTCTTGTGCACATTTTTGGTGAACCCGACGTGAACTTACCAGCAAAAGCAACCATGTCTCAGGAGGACGATGTCAGCAACCGACCGCCTTCCACCGAAACTCCCTCGGGAGACGAGGCCCGCCGTACTCCGACGACTCCCGGCGAGGCACCAACTTTAGAGTCTTTGGACGCCACTGTCCAAAGTCAGGCAAAAGCTCTCAAGTCTCAGTCTGCGCAGTTAGAACGGATCTTGGCCGTTCTGGGCGCCCTTGCGCCAAATCCTCCACCAGCCACCGCTATCCCTCAGGGAGGAGGAACCCCTATCGCTCCAGGATTGGGAGTGTCAGCCACGCCTCCCAACCCTCATCTGCAAACTCCACCGTCAGCCACGCAGCTGCCTTCGGTCCAAGGGTCAACGGCACAAATGCTGCCCCCTGCTGCTCACGCCTCTCAGCCCCCGGCTTTGGCGTCCAACCCAGCTCTGCAGTACGCTCTGCCTCCACCAGCGACAATCTGGGGAAACGCGGGTAGTCAATACGCTCCCAATCCTCCGGCGGCATATGTGTCGCCACCGCCTACGGCAACCCCTCCGCCAGCTACCGAGGGGAGCATTCCAGAATGCATGACGTCTTTGCAGAAGCGCGTGGACTCCATCCTGGCTCATCAGTCGTTCGCGGATACCATCATCCCGAAGCTAGACAACGATCCACCCATTCCACGAGAGATCTATCTCATGCCTAACCCGGCGGGGTACAAGGCTCCCAAATGGGATAAGTTCGAGGACGTCAATGGAAACGCTCATGAGCATGTCATGCGTTTCATTGATGTCATGGGTCCATACGGAGCCGATCCCAAGCTGCTGATGCGAGAATTCCCAAAATATCTTGGGAATGTAGCATACAAATGGTACCGAACATTGGAGGCCGGATCTGTGAAGACTTGGGACGACATGGTCCAGAAGTTCTATACCAAGTTCTTCCAGATGGAAGAAAAGGTGACGATGATCCATCTCTCGCGGATGTATCAGAAACGCGAGGAAGATGGAGTCACTTTCATCAAGAAATTCAGAGCGAAATCCTTGGAGTGCAAGGATCCAATGCTCGAAAGCCGACTCGTAGAGATATGCCTGCAGTGCATGCGAGATGAATACAAAGGCATGCTAATCAATTTGCAAACACCTACGTTTTCAAAGCTCATCGAATGCACGATGAACATCGAGCCCATTGTCGAGAGACAGAGAAAGAATAGCGCTCCAGAACGACCTGCGAGCGGCACCACCTACAAGATCGGCAGATTTGGCTACAAGCGGGGACGCGAAGCTGAGGTCAATACAGTTTCGCCCCAGAAGCAAGAAAAAGTTGCAAACTTCGACGCACCGCCTCTGCCATGCTCGGTGGAGGAAGCGAGCGATCTCTGCAGACAGTGGCGCAAGGACGGCGTCCTGCCATCGCTCGAGAAAGCACCCTCCAAGGAGATGACGAGAGACCCTAAGTGGTGCGAATACCACGGCAAGGTCATGCACCCCACGGCCGAGTGCAAGAAGCTCAGATTCGCGTTCGATCAGAAGATGAAGAACGGCGAACTCATCGTCAGCGACCACCGGAAGGATGTGCGCAACAACCCGCTGCCTGCCCATACAGATTCGGGCTCGAAGGGCAAAGAGGTCGCCATGATCTCGATAGTGGACTTGGAAGAAGTCGCAGAGGATGGTCTACCCATCATTGCTGAAGTCCATGAAGATGAAGACTACAGCATGGACACGGAGGATGAGCGTGCCGACCGCATGAAAGGGTCGCACGGCTTCAACAAATTCTTCAACGAGATGAACTTCTCCGAAAAGTGCCGAACGGATATGACAAAAGCAATCTTAAGGATAGCGGAGGACTACGAGGAGGACCTCGTAGTCTCCAACGGGAAAGTCATCAGGGCGTCCCGTTCCACAGAAAAGATTATGACCTTTTCTGCCAGCGACAAGAAGACAGATGCGAGCCACCAGAGGCCCCTGTACGTGACCGCCATCATCAACGGCGTCGAATTCAAGCGAGCATTCGTCGATGGAGGAGCAGCGGTCAATGTTGTTCCACTCCACACACTAAAGCTAGCAGGGATCCCCGAGCACAAGGTAGTCAAGCGTCCATCTCCACTGGTGGGATTCGGAAGTGATTCTAGAATGACGATCGGATGGATCCGCCTAGGCGTTCAGATTGGTAAAATCAAGTGCTCGGCGAAGTTCTATGTCATAGACGCGAACACCACATATCACATGATCATCGGTCGAGCCTGGATTCATCGCTTCGACGCAGTCCCTTCGACGGCTCACCAGGTGATGAAAGCTATCTGGAACGACAGGATTGTCGAGGTACCGGCCTCAACTAACCCGTTCAACTTGGACGAAGCACATCTCAGCGAGGCGGTGTGGTTCACCGAGATGGCGGACGAGCAAACACCCGGACCATTCAACCCTACTCCTTTGCCTCTCTGGGAGGACATCAAGGACCAGTCACCTGCGGGCGTGATGGTGACAAGGGAAGATGCCAAGGAAAAGCCGCCTACACGCGAAGAGGCGCCGCGTATCGCATATCATTGGAAGAATGTGTACACTCTGAAGAGGATTGCAAAGCATGACCCCGAGGGTAAGGAGATAGAGAGCTTCTACGCCAACGGGAAGAAATGCTATCGCATATGAAGGTGCGCGGGGACGTCCTCACACGGGCATGGGGATGTCCCTGGGCAAATCAATCAAATCGAGCAAGTTGCGCTGACAGAAGAGCCAACACAAGGCACTCCAGACGAGAAACTCAAAGAAGCGCCCGAATGCATGGAAGACAGGCCAAGACCACAAAAGCAAGAGCTAAAGGAAATGTTCCTCAGCCCGAACGAGGAAAAGAAAAGGCCAGTCTTCCTGAGTGCGGACCTCACAAGCGAAGAGGAACAAGGACTGCTGCAGCTCCTAACTGAATACAAAGACGTGTTCGCATGGGAATATAATGACACGCACGGGGGCTGAACTTACCCGTATTTGAATTGGTGCGTGGCGGCGACGCGCATGTTGGTTTCCGCGCATGGAAGCCTATACAGCTATGAGCCTTCACGCGCAGAAAGGGGGCTAATGTAGATACTGCTTTCTGACATGACAGATCTTGGCCACGTGGCAACCATCCAGCACACCATATTGTGCTCCACACACACAGGATCACCAGCCGAGCTGATCCATGTGGGGGCTGCGAGACAGAGCCCTCGCATACCACTGCACGGGACTTGTAGGGACTTAGTGGTTTGGAGGCTAGAGTAAGCCCTGTCGCGTGCGAGCCAAGCCCGCGCGCGACCTTTAGTAACTGTTTTGAGAGATCTATGGCACGAGCTCCCTAGACCCGGTCAATCCGGTCAAACCCGGTCAACCTCGTAACGGTTCCGGTACTCGCGCACCACGTGCTCTAACGGTTCCTATATACTCGGACGAACGTGCCGTTATGGTTAAGCTAATTAAGCCGCCATTAATGGGCGCATTAACCACACTACAACGGTCATGTTCTCCAGTATATATAGATCGTTACCCTTTCCATACAAAGAAGGACACACTGCCATACGCGGAAGCTCTGCCAAACCTCTGTCTCTCTCTCAGACATTGCTACTGACTTACTCTCTCCCTACACACACCCCTACTCTTCCTGTGCGATCCCTGATCCACTACGCACGGTGTACACGGAGGTCTCCCTGCCGGAATCTCTTGTGCACACCAATGTTCTTGAATAATATGTTCACATGGAAATGATATGAAAAGTTACTCCATTGTTTTATATATATATATATATATATATATATATATATATATATATATATATATATATATTCATGTAAGATACCTTATTGGCACCAGAGGGAGGTCCTTAAGTATAGTTTTGTGTTTTGCAACCATTTAGTATTTGAAGGTTGTCTAATATTCTGGTTTGTAATTAATTACTCAAGTCAGTTGATGGTTGTTCAGTTGGGTAGGAGATGGTTCACTAGTCTTCAGTTTGTCAATTGGTTGGGTAAATATCTTCTCACATTTCTGTTTAAATTATTGTTTCGTTATTGAACTAACTGATTTGTTTTTTCACAGACAATCCTTTATGCTCTTGTCTTTTTAAAATAGTATTAAGTTTAACTTACCAGCCAGAATTTAGCCCGAAGTCGAATTGATTTGTACAAATTTCGGCTCGGACGGGCTGACGATGTTCTTAACTCGGGATGGGCCGGGTTTTGACAAACTCAACAGAACTCGGGCTCGGGCTTGGACAGGGGTGCCATCCCGTCCAGCCAGCCCGAGTTGCAGTTCTACCGTCGACCCGATCAGAACCACAGAAAAGGACCAAACCTTCCCCCGCCCACCCAAAACCGATCGACGACCGCAACCAGCCTCATCCATGCATAAAAGTCTCTTCTATATTAGTGTATAGATAAACTAGATGGGTAATAGACGCTTCAACCCCCTACCCAAGTTTGTCATCCCTTCTAGTTTGAGAAATGTAATTTCAATCCCTTTTTGTCTGTCAAATTTTAGGATATTTACACCCTCTGAATGCAACATTGTTAGTCTAGAGGGAGCTGTCCGTCACTATAGTAGTTTCGGGACGACACAGCCAGGAGATGCATGTGTCGAGGAGTTTGGATCAAAAAAGGGGTGAAAGAGGGTCGTCGATCAACGAAGTAAGAAGAGAAAGTATCTTTTACCCAAACTATATACAGAAAGTATTGCGCGGGAGAATACAATCTTGTAGTACACTAGTTTTGGGCCTGGCAGTACAACAATTCTAACTATAGCCCACTTTGTTACCCACGGCCCAATCTAATACTTTATTTATTTCCTTAACAGCGGACGTTTTGTCTTCGGCTTCTTACTTCGTTTGATCGATGGAGACTGCGATCTCCAGTTCCAGCAATGTATCCGAACGAATTGGAACACACTCCGAGCAAGGCGAAGAAGATAGGAAAAGAAGAAGAAGACGAACAACAACAGAGTTATCAGAAGATCTGATAACGGAGATCCTCCTCAGACTGCCAGTCAAATCACTGTTCCGATTCAATTGCGTCTGCAAACCCTGGTACGACCTAATCAAATCTCCTTCTTTCATCGCCACCCACTACACAATCACCTCCCTGAAAAAGAAAGTCTCAATCTATTTCCCTAACAATGCTCATTCATATCTTTCCTCCACAGTTTCAATCCAAATCTTTGACGTGCCCGTAAAGTTACCGATTCCTGTTGATGATGATGCCGAACCTCAACTCGTGGGTTGTTACAATGGATTAATTTGCCTATCTCTATCACCTGAGCACCACAATGAGTTCCTTCTTTGGAACCCTGTTACATCTCAGTCAAGGATCATCACTTTAACCCTAGGAAATTTCGATTATGTCCAGGCACAGATTTATTCCGGGCTTTGCTTCGATTCGGTATCCAATTCTCACAAGATTGTGAGGATTAGATTCAAACGACTGTTGATGAATACGATGACACCAGAAGGAGGGGTTAAGGTGATTCTCCATGTCTTCACATTGAGTGACAACTCGTGGAGGAAGAAAAGATTGCTCGCGCCGTTTAGGGTCCCCAATGGAGGGATGATGAGCTTGGTTGCATACCTAATGAGATTCATGTGCTGGGTGGTGAGTGGTCGTTACAGTGGTCGAAAAGACAAGTACATTCTGTGTTTAGACATGGTGGATGAAGAGTTCAAGCTTATTGAATTGCCATGTTCTGATCACATTCACTGCAATACAGAACTGGTTGACTACAAAGGATCTCTCGCTATGTTTGTTTTTGAGACGTGTCCTGGGGATTCACTTGGTGGACGCGACTTTGATATGTGGGTGTTGAATGATTGTGGTGGAAGTTATCAGTCTTGGCGCAAACAACTCACTTTGAGACCTCCAATGTCTGATATTTATTTTCCAATAGGGTTTTTTACCAAGGGGGGCGTTGATTTCGTCGTTCTGCCTACTTTTGATGGGTTCCTATTGTGGGATGAAGATTCTGGGGAGACCCATGATTTGCTTTCCAGGGAGAATCGCGTATGTCCATTCTTCCTTTACAGTGAGAGTTTGGCTCCAGTGCATTGATTGGTCTATGAAGCATTTGTGTTCCCTAGCCGTCATCATGGTATCTTTCAGTTTGATAATGGTTGTGCTTTCGCATTTTGTTTCTAATCAGATGTTCATCTGTTAGGACTTGGGAGAAAATTTATTTGGAAATCGCTTTTACAAATTTTGTTTCAAACATGACTGGCTCTCTTGTGTGGGATGAATTTATACTTCTATCAACCATTTATGAATAATCAAGCTTCTGTTTATTTCCTTATGTGCAACTTATTTTCATATATGTTCATGAATATTATCTACACAAAGAAACGGAGAAGAAGTTGACTCTATTTTTGTTTAAGATAGAAATTGGCTCAATCCAGTAAGGATGGGGGTCTCTTCAGTAAAGCTTTTGTTTTGTTGACTAGGGAATATAGATGACAGTGAGGGTCTTCAGTGTTGCTACTGTCTCCCCTTCTGGTCTTCATATATTAATGACGTGCTACGTTGTCACGATTTTCCATTTTTATATCAAGTTAGATGATCATCTGTTAGTAATTTGGAGAAGCAACTATGTAGGCCTCCGATATTAGAGAATTAGATGCAATTGCTCAATTCCTTCATTTTAATATATGTTATTGAACAATATGTATTTTATGAATTTGACGAAAATATCCTTTAACAAATAGACAAATGTCTCGACTGGCGTCACATTATTTCACTAGTACATTTACAAAAATACTTCAGTTTTTTTGTCATGGTTGTTTTAAGTTTTTGGTTCAGCCAGAGGTTAGGTATGAACAACTTGAGCAAGAACTTGTATAGCCTTTTTCTGCAAGGGCGAAGTCGATCATGTGGTTCTGTCCAATCCTAGTCAGTGCTTACTGTGGGATAGGGATTTTGGGGCGATCGCGGAGCTGTTTTATGGATCTAAACGTAAATATCAGTCCCCCCTTTTACAGTGAGAGTTTTGCTTCAGTGTATTGATCGGCTTATGAGGTATTTTCCTAAATGCTTTATCAACCTTGGTTGTATGAACATTGCTACTGTTTTGCAGTTTTAAGTAATTCAAATTTGATGTTTCGTTAGCTACATTTTTCCTCTTATGCACAAAGCAACTCCAATTGTTGTTTTTACTCATTTCTTATCTAAGTGCAGTTCTGATTGAGCAACTAGGATGAGTTGAATTGTCTTTATATTTGTGATCACCCGATCTGTTTAATTGTTTGATGGATTTACACTCTGCTCCGCCATAGTCTTTACTATCTCTGTTGGTAATGTTTTCAGTGGCTTCATTTATTTAAAACTGTTTTCATCTAGGTTCATTTGGCTGGTGAATTTACAAGGGACTACTTAGGACCCGTAACGTGGATGTGCTGGAATAGTTGAACATTTCTATTAGTTTTACTTGAGGAGGAAGAAGAAGTGAACTGTTGCGTTAACTTAGGGTAATTGGCAGTGTACGAAGTTACTAGCTTGCTGCTATGGGAGTCATCCAATTTTATTGCCTGATCAAAAGTAGACTCTATTTCTTCTCCTTTTAATTCTCATCTGCAACATCCATGAATGTTATTTCTATTAATTGAGTTGGGTGTCCCCTGGTCCTCCATAATGAGTAATAAATAGGGATACGCTGAAGAATTACATGCAAACTGATTTTGGAAAAAATAGTACAACCCTAACAAAAGCCATATTCGCCTGTTTCATGCTATGTATGTTTGAGTCCCCTAGTAGATGTTTCTATTGTATGTGGTGTTCCGGTCAAGTTCACAGTTAGCAGTGTGTAAGATATGTTTCAACTCCTTCCTCTGTAAAATAGGGTCTACTTAAATCTTCAACTGGGTCTGTAAGATATGGTCTAGTTTGTGTTGTTGCACTACTATGTTGGGATGATTAAATAAACTTGTTTCAAAACAAAACAAACATTGAAGGATTCAAACCAATTGGGACAAGCTACAGAAACTTGACTTGTGTGCTGGCTGTTGGGTCCGGGTTTAAACCAATCATGTCACGACCCAATTGGGTCTAAACCAAAGACGCTGTTTTATTATTAGTTATCTCTTTTTAATGCTAATTAGTCCAGCTGTAATTGCCCGTGTAGCTGGACCGTTAAGACGTGGACCAGAGATAGACTGAATCATCGTGAATTTTGCAACAACTATTCTTCTTTCCTTTTCTTCTGCAATTCTTAGGGTTTAATGATCGAAACTCTCATTTCTTCAGCTTATCACTACACCTTCCTCGATGGAGACTATCAAAAGGCTTAGTAATCTAATGCAATTTGCTTGTACCGCCATCTGCAGTTTCTACAATGTTGCTGCTGCTGAGGCAACCGGAGCAGTTTCCGGAGAATTAAAGAGACGAACAACAACAACAAAAGAAGCTACACCAGAGTTATCGCAAGATTTGGTATTGGAGATACTCCTGAGACTCCCAGTCAAATCACTGGTCCGGTTCAATTCCGTCTGCAAACACTGGTACGAGTTAATCCGATCTCCTAATTTCATCGTCGCCCACTATAAAATCACCTCCTTGAGGAAGAAAGTCTCCATCTTCTACTGTGGTGATGATCATTCATATCTTGACCCAGTCTCCATCCGCTTCTTCGATGTCACCGTCGAATTACCTATCCCCCCTCGTTGTTTACCTCAACTCGTGGGTTGTTACAATGGATTAGTTTGCCTATGTCTCTCACCTGATTATCACCACAAGTTTGCTCTTTGGAACCCTGCCACCACCCAGTCCAGGATCATCCCTACTACAGGCCTAAATCTTATCACATTCGCAAATTATTATTCCGGTCTTTGCTTTGATTCAGTTGCCAATACTCACAAGATCCTAAGGATTAGATTCTTTTTAGATGAAGAAGAAGTTGATTCAATGTTTGTGAATATGACTGTACCAAAAGGGAAGATTCATGTGATTGTCAACGTCTACGGATTATATGACGATTCCTGGAGGAATGAAAATTTGTTTGCCCCTTGTCGGTTACCCAATGGGGGGAATATGAGTAAGGTAACGCATCTCATGAGATTCATGTGCTGGATGGTGAGCGGTGAAGATGATAAGTATATTCTATGTTTAGATAAGGTGGATGAGGAGTTCAAGCTTATTGAGTTGCCCTCTGCTGATCACATTCACTGTGGTACCCAACTGGCTGACTACAAAGGATCTCTTGGGGTTGGTCTACAGTGCGTCCGCCAATAGGGCGGACGTCAGCTAATTTGTCCGCTAGCGCGGGCCCCGTCACTACGACACAAAAAGTTTACCCGGTATAGCAGGTCACTAGGGTTTGTAGATAACATTGTTAGATTAGTAGATAGCACTAGAAAACAATTGTAATCTTTCTGCTGCAGAAACTGCCCAGAAAGATAACAGCACAAGATCTAAAGATAACCAGAAGCATAAACTAGATAACAAAAGCCTACAAAGTAGATAACATCCGTTCTAAGTGATGGATCTTCACGAGTAATTCCATCCTAAAACCAGCAAACATAAGTCCTAATTGCCTTTCCATGACATATTCGTTGATTGAGACCAATAGAAGTCCCCTTTGTCATCAAATTCAACTGGTATCTCTCGTTAATCATCTTCCGCATCGATTTCTTCTTCGTAGGAGTCCACGGGAGGATTGGGACATGTAGTCCTGTTGTGTCCAAGCTCCTTGCAATTACCGCACCGTCTGCGCTTGTCCTGCTTGGGTCCTTTTGGGTGTTTCGTGTCCGGTGGGTTCGGATTCTTCACGTGGCTGTAGGGATTATCTTCTTTCTTCACACCTCCGTGCGTACCCTCTTCAGATTGAGTACACATTCTCGTCATAGTTCTGATTCCATCGGCCATGTGATCCTTCCAATACTTATAATTTGCAAAAGATCTACAACCCAAAGAGGTGTACAATGTCACCTGGCTCTTCATGGCACCCCGACGAGAAGCTTGGACGGCTGGGTCGTCACACGACTTCTGAATAGGCTCCTTCATCGAAGGCTCGGTTGCGTAGAATTTCTTATCCGTTTTTACCCACCTATCAGCAATTAAATTTGTAGGGATCCTATTAACACCCTTCTCTTTCAGAACAAGAATCATATGTTTGCAGATCATCTTCGATGTCTCAAACTTAAAGCAAGTGCAGCAAAGACCGCGATTAGATCGTGTACACTGAACAATTTGCTGCAGCAGAAGAGAAGATAATGTTAAAAAGAGGGAGAACAATAATCACATGAAAGATAACATTCATTTCAAAATTTATGTAGGAAACTACAGAGAATTACCATAAACGAATAGACAACAGTTTCAAAGGATTAGAAAACCCTTGTAAACACGCAGATATTTATTTGATATTTAGGCATCAAAAGTACTACGTGTGTACACTACACTACAAACTAATATCAATTAGTACATGAAGGGAGAAATATGCGTACCACACTGTGCTTTATTTCACCTCTCATCACGTAGAATTGATCAACCTTTGATTCTTCAATGGGAATAACCTTCGTTACTCTGTAATCCTCTGCCATCTCAGCTTGATGCTTGAACTTGAGGAAGATATTATTTGTGAATACCTCAGCTGCATGCTTCTCTAGCTTCCTGAACCTCGTTGTACATATCGGGTCCGATTGGTCAGATTTAAAGTGTTCCTCCCTCTCATTTTTTCGTAGCTTTCCTAACCCAGTCATTAAACCCCTGCAAAGGTCGACCAACTTATCCATATAGGACACAAAATCCTTGAAAAAACTGTTTACGCTCTCGCACCTCGAGGTTGTTGTTTGTCCGGCAAAGAAGAAGAATTTCAGGTATGTCTCTGCCCACATGTGCCTAGCCAAGTAGGTTACTTGGATCCGATGGTTATGAGAGAGGTCCCATCTTTCTACCATGGCCTGCCAATCTTCAAACCAAAAATTCTCGGGTTTCCTACTATGCATACATTTTTTAAAATCAGAAATGAATGCGGCACCCTTCTTCAGCTTTCCTTCAGCATTCCGACAAAGATGCCAAGAACACAAACGATGTTTTGCATGTGGGAAAATTTTTTGAATGGCACTTTTCATGGCTAAATCACCATCCGTAATAACCGACACGGGCATCTTATTCTCCATTGCCTCCATCAAACAACTCAAGACCCACTCATATGTTTCTTTTTTCTCGTCATGAACAACCGCAAAGGCAAAAACTGTATTTTGAAAGTGATTGTTCACCCCAGATAAAATTACTAAGGGTTTTCGATACATGTTTGCTTTGTATGTTGCATCGAAAATAAGTACATCCCCAAACCTTTTGTAATCTTCCTGTGATCTCCTGTCACACCAAAATAAACTTTGAAGTTCTTGGTTGCTCCCCAATATGAACCTAAAAAACAAAAATAATATACAGAAAGCATTATTAAAGATTTAGAGAATTGTTATAAAGGAACAGAACAATCTGATAGCATGTAAGAAAACATTCTTACAAAAGATAACAATTGTAAGCAAAAGATAGCAATTCTAATGTGTGAACATAATATCCTCAGTGTAGAAAACATTTTTAAAGTAATAGATAATACTCTTACCTTTTGAAAACACCATGATGGCTTTTTTCCAGACTATCAATGAACTTCAGAGTCTGTTGGCCATCTCCTTCATTGGAATATAATTTGTCCAGAGAAGCCATTTTGTTATACATATCCTTCTGTGTGTAAGGGACGTTGGCATAGCCTCCGGATTGTTTTACCATCAAAAGGAAGCCTTGACAGTACTTTATGCCCACCTCCTTCAATGATCTGATGTGTTCGATATCTGACTCGGTCACCTTTCTGTGAGACCGGTGCATGCTCCTGCACTGTGGATGAGAAAGTGTGTGAGAATGTTCTGGTTGAAAATAATCCACTGTAAACGGCTCCGTAGGTGAAGTTCTTTTAATTCTTATTCGAGCTTTGCAGAGGCACCGAGTGTTTCTAGTATGCTCCCTCTTCCGATTTTCTTTGTATTTCCACTTATCAGATCGGACACCTTGTCGCGCACATACAAAGATCCTAGACTTTGTGAGCTCCTTCGTTTCCGGATCAAAATACCTTCTATTACACCTTCTTATCCCGAAACCCAGCATCAAGGCATAAAGGTTGTACCAGTCAAAAGCCTCAATCTCACTGGCAAAAGTCATTGCCTCCACCTGTTCCTTGGTGTATATTACTCCTGTAGGCAGGGAAGTTGTTATTTTTATCCAAGCAGTTAAAAAGATTAACAACAAGCTTACTATTACGTACCGGGTTTCAGATCACCATTTGGAGCAATGACAAAGGAGGCTCTTGTTTCATCGTCATCATCCTCATATGGCTCTGCAAGAGAGAAATCGTATCCTTCATCGTCATCCATGGCTTCGAAATCGTATTCGTCTTCTTCATAATCATGAGGCAAAGAACACAAAGCTTTACCTTTGCCATAATACCCACTTTCTCTAACTTCTCTCGAATTCATCTGGAAGTTTGTTTCTATCCTTCCCTGCTCACCATTACAATTCAAATAAGAAGACTTCAACAAACAAAAAAATAGAATTGCCTCATTTGGAACATATTTTTAATGATGGCAATGTGAATAAAATAAGAAGTTACTAAACATAGTACTAAACATCTGTAAAGGCAACTTCCTTTACATTTATTGTACCTAAAATAATAAATATTTCAACAACCAATCCATTAGTTATACAAGAGAGAAATGTCTGAGGGTCAGATTACAATTGTAGACATGCAGATAACAATTTCAAAGCCTCAGATTATACGAAACTTTAATGGAGTTAGGTGGTAGTTGTCCAAGAGGGCCTGATGAAATTCTGAACACATTAATTGAACTACCCCAACCATATCATTAATTTATCTTTCCCTAATAATGAAAGTTTATTAACTCTCCTAGCTTCCCAAAGATTTGTTATTACTCTTTGCAACAAATGGACAATGTGAATAAAATAAGAAGTTACTAAACATAGTACTAAACATCTGTAAAGGCAACTTCCTTTACATTTATTGTACCTAAAATAATAAATATTTCAACTACCAATCCATTAGTTATACAAGAGAGAAATGTCTGAGGGTCAGATTACAATTGTAGACATGCAGATAACAATTTCAAATCCTCAGATTATACGAAACTTTAATGGAGTTAGGTGGTAGTTGTCCAAGAGGGCCTGATGAAATTCTGAACACATTAATTGAACTACCCCAACCATATCATTTATTTATCTTTCCCTAATAATGAAAGTTTTATTAACTCTCCTAGCTTCCCAAAGATTTGTTATTACTCTTTGCAACAAATGGACAATGTGAATAAAATAAGAAGTTACTAAACATAGTACTAAACATCTGTAAAGGCAACTTCCTTTACATTTACTGTACCTAAAATAATAAATATTTCAACTACCAATCCATTAGTTATACTAGAGAGAAATGTCTGAGGGGCAGATTGCAATTGTAGACATGCTGATAACAATTTCAAAGCCTCAGATTATACGAAACTTTATTGGAGTTAGGTGGTAGTTGTCCAAGAGGGCCTGATGAAATTCTGAACACATTAATTGAACTACCCCAACCATATCATTAATTTATCTTTCCCTAATAATGAAAGTTTTATTAACTCTCCTAGCTTCCCAAAGATTTGTTATTACTCTTTGCAACAAATGGACAATGTGAATAAAATAAGAAGTTTCTAAACATAGTACTACAAAACTAATGTTGCCTTACTCGGTGTAATTTGACTCACACAATGTAGAGTTAGGATGTTATGATGTTTCTTCACGGCCCAATAATCTTTTGGGTAAAGAAGAACCCAGTTACATGAAATGATGAACGCACCCGTGGCACGATACCATCGTGTTGTTGAACACTCGTGGCGGGACGGAAGGAGAACCCTCGCGTCATTACGCTTCATTGCAAAATTACACAATATGACTCCTCAACACAACCACCAAAAAGCTCAAGGCACACCGTGATGTGCTACAACACAAGGCCTTCCGCCATGGAACAGTGTGTGATGGGGACAGCGCCATTGTTCGTGTATCCTTCAAGTGTGTGACTCGGGAGCTTAATTTAATCACAAATAAAGTCACTCAACATGCACGAGCCACATTTACCAAAACATCTCGAGCAATTAGTGGGGGAGAATCGATTTTCAGAGTTTTCGGGGTCAGTAAGAGGGAGTTGACCAAACTCAAGTCAATCAGGATTAACCCACACGAGGCGGGAATGAAAATAAAATGTCCCCTCCTTGACCCACACGATGATTGAAATGAAGAAAAATTATAAAAACATGAAACAGATAACTTTGTAAATATGCTAGACAATATTTGTTGTAGGGTTTAAAAATAAATGTACCTTATAACTGATAAAAATTATAAAGTTTGGGTAGGTTATGGTTGAAAAATTTTGAAATTCAAAATGTTCCTCTTTGTACCATCAAATCACGTGACAAAGTTTTCAAAAAAAAATAACTGCCACGGTTTCCAAGATAGAAACCGACGGTAGTTTAACTATTTCAAACTCTCTTCCATTCACTCTCTCTCTCTCTCCAATACACCCGTCTCTTCCCCTTCTCTCTCTCTCTCTCGCCATTACCGTCTTCTCCCCTTCTCTCTGTTTTCTCTCTGTTTTGTTCTTTCTCTCTATTTTCTCCTTTCTCTCTGTTCTCTCCATGATTCCGGAAGCAATTTCACCCACAAAGATGACCCAACAAGTGGTCGCCGATTTAAATAGCCTTCCAGATCTTACAGAGGAGTCCACGGTTGAGTCACAGAGTGTTCTTCCGCCATTGATTGGAGCCAATCCGACCGGAGAACACGAATCTGCCGGAGAAAGCAACAGTAAGGACACGGAAGAAATTCGTATGTCCATAGACTCTATTCTCAACCATACTGAATTAGATCTCAATTCTACCCAAGAAAATCAAGAAGAGACGGAAGAGAAAGAACACAGGGGAAAGGAAATCCAACATGCAGACACCGATGAACAAATTTCTGAAGAGAAAGAAGAAATTGGGGCTGAAATTGAGACTGAAGAGAAAGAAGAAAGGGGAGACGAAATTCCAGTACAAGTTTCTGAAGAGAAAGAAGAAAGGGGAGAAGAAATTGCAGTAGAAGAGACTGAAGAGAAAGAAGAAAGGGGAAAGGAAATCCAACAAGAGGAACAACAAGTTGTTTTTGAAGAGGGTTTCCCAGTAGAAGAGACCCAAGAAGAGGGTTTTCCAAATCTGATGGAAAATACCCTAGAGATAGTTCTGGATTTCCAACATGCAGACATTGATGAACATCCTCACGAAGAAATTCCTGAAATTCCTGAAATTCCTGAAGAAATTCGTGAAGAAATTCTTCCTCTTGTCAAAATCCAAGAAGTCGTTCAATCCATGGTTCCCTTACAGGTAGAACATCCTCACGAAGTTGAAAACAAGGTCAGTATCTTCGAAAACAATTTTACCTTTATGGATTTATTTTTGAAAGACAACTGCTTAGATTTTTTTGAACACGAATAGGTGAAGGATGCCAAAAAGACCAAACCAAAGAAAAAGCTTTCTTTCTCTCCAAAGGAAAAGATTTCTGAGTCAGAAACACGGCGTTCACCAAGAACCAAACCAGCACCACCAAGAACCAAACCAGCACCACCAAGACCACTCAAGAAGGGAAAGAAAAAGAATACTTCTAAAGCGAAGTCATCAAAGGATGTTGAGAAAGAGATAGTATATTCAGATGGATTTGCACTGTACAAGTAAGTTAACAAATGCTTACTTAGTTTACAAAATTTACTTTAATGTTGTGATTGTTGTCTATCCCTCTGTTTGAATATTGAAATTGTTATCCAAATGTTTAAATTATTGCACTGCAAGGTTGTGATTGTTTTCTTCCCCTGAGCTTGAATATTGAAATTGTTATCCGAATATTTAAACAATTAACTGCAAGTTTGTTATTGTTTTCTTCTCCTGAGTTTGAATATTGAAATTGTTATCCAAATATTAAAATAATTCACTGCAAGGTTGTGATTGTTTTCTTCCCCTGGGTTTGAATATTGAAATTGGTTTCCAAACCACGTGTTAATGACCTCATATATGTTAATTAATTGTTTCAGGAAAGAGAACAAAAGCCTTTTCAACATTAAGAAAAATGAGAAGGTACCACACAAAATAGAGAGGCTGTTGTATGGAAACTTTGTCAACTTAACCGGACAAGCAAGAGAGTGGTATGAAAACAGAGCAATGGTGGCAAGTGATGAAGATTCAGATGGAGAAGATGTGGATGTTCAGCAGTTTGTTTGTGAACCGAGATCAAAAAACAAAGTTGAAGAAAAAGATGAAGATGAGGTGGAAGAGGATGAAGATAAGGTGGAAGAGGATGAAGAGGTGGAAGAAGAGGATGAAGATGATGAGCTTTCACATCATGGAAATGCTACAAGTGCCTTTATCAGATTTCAGTAAGTTGTTTTTTTTTTGTTTCAATGATTTTTTTTTTTAGTTTGAATTGTGTTTGACAATGTTTTCAAGGTCTCTATTATTTTGTACTAAAAGGATAAAATTTATTTCTCTGTTTTCTTTTTGTTTTTGTAGAAATGTAAGGATGTATAGTTTGAAGAAGCAGAACCCTAATTTGAAGATGACGAGGGACTTCAAAGATGATATCTTGAGAGAGTGGAAGTCTATGACCTTGGATCAACAGCAGCCTTTTCTTCGTGGTGCTGCTGTAGAAAAGAAGAAGAAGGAAATGATGGAACAAATGGAGGAAGTCAAGGACAAGAAGAGGAAGAGGAAACAAGTTAAGGATAAAAAGAAGGTGAATGAGAGGAAAAAACTAAAAAACCCCCTGCCGGTGTCAGAGCTACCTATCACTTCCGAAAATCAAGGATTTTTATCAAAAAATGACCAAAGAGCAGCGAGCCTGGATGTATGAGGTGGGTCTTGGTGGTTTGGAGCATCTGCAAATCACAGGGACCCCCGAGGAATTCAACAAATTCATCTACAATGCTTTTGAAGTAGATGGATACTTGACGGCGCATGGCCGGTCGCTCAAGATCACCGATGAGATTGTCGGTTGGCTGCTAGGTATAAGTTGGGAAGGTGAGATTTTCAAACCTGAGCCAACTGACAAAGAGGCTCAGCTAATCGGCCAAAGTATCGGACTTGTGCAACCAGTTACGTCGGTTGAATCGTACATGAGGTGGTTTGCTGCTGATGAGAATAGGGAGATTCTGACGGATGAGTGGAAGCGCCGGGCGGTTGCATTTGTTCTTGGATGTTTTGGAATGCCGCAAACTCGGCAAGGTGTTAGGTCCACACTAGCTCGCTATGTGGTGGATCTTGAGCACCTCAAAAAGGTGAACTGGGCTGCAACATGGCTCCATCACTTCCAAGAACAGCAAATCAAGGTGCAGAAAGGGAAAAGCATCCGCGGCGGGGGATGTATTTTGATCCCAATGGTAAATATTACTAAAACTGTTTTCAGATACTTATTAATGTTGGTTACAAGCTTACTGTTTCCTTCCTTTACCTTACAATTGTTTTCGATGTTTATGTAGCTTCTGTATTTAGAGAAATTCTGCCCGAAGCTGCTGAAAAATCCTGATGGGTGTGAAAACCAGGATGCTATTCCGAGGCTTCAGTTTTGGACCACTGAACTTGTTGCAGAGAGATGGAAGTTTGTGCAACAAAACCAAGATGTAAGTAGATATCTACTGAAAATTTACAATTGTTATCAATATGTTGAAATAGTTAACTTTGAAGTAATTGAATGTTTCTGCTTTTGTTGGTTATATAGTTGAAGCTGAGGAGACTCGAGGAGCCTGTCAAGGAGGAAAAAATCTACGAGAAGTTTGTGCAACAAAACCCAGAACTTCAAACCAAAGATGTTGAAAAAATCTTTGAGAAACTTTTCGAGAAAATTTCCATGAAGCAGCTGGCGGCGGAATTGCACAGGTTGATCAAGTCTGAAGGAGAAAAGGAAGGTGAGGAAAAAAGAAATGTTGAGAAGGAGAAGGAGAAGGGGAAGGAGAAGGAGAAGGAGAAGGAGATGGGTAAGGATGAGGAGGGAGAGAGCGAGGAGGAAGAGAAAGAAGAAAAGTTTAAAACTCCCATTCAAAAGAGGAGAAAACTGGAGGAAGAGGAGGTCAACAGTCCCAGTGGGAGAACAAACCAAGACACACAGGTACGCAAACAAACATTTGTTTACTATTTCATTAAAGGTGTTCTGTAAACACTTACAAATGTTGTCTCTGCTGTTATCATTTTAGGTGGCTTCAAATTTACCACCAAAGCCCTTTCTTGTGTCTGGTTCTCCGAAGCTACGAGGGAATCTAGTGGGAAATGAATGGGGAAAGGCTCTTCACATAATCAGACGGTCTCCTCGGGGTCATGGTGGGGCCTTGAAGAAGAGGCCGTCGGCTGGATTTACCTACCTTCCCCAAATGCCCACCGGTGACGAGTGTTTTCTTCACTACTACCTCACGTACAAGTACGAGAAAGAATACAGCTTGCAGGACGCTGAAATTCCTAGCGAACTATATACGTAAGTTTTATTTAAGACACATTAGCGTTCAAGTAAAACTTAAATGTTTTAAAACATTAGTGATACTTATTTACATTTCATGCAGTGAGGAGGTGTTGAGAATAGGGAAGATGACTACTCTGTCAAGGGGAAGCTCGTGGCGACTCCGCCAAGGTGAATGGTTCGACAACGACGTAAGTATTTTGCTCTCGGTATTCAAGAATGTTATCAAACCCATGAAAAAGTTTTCTTGTGACTGTGAAGTCATAAAATTGGCTTTTTGATCACTCAGGTCATTGATGGATACCTCATGTATCTTCATGAAAAAGAGAAGAACCGGCCATACGAAGATAAAAAGAGGATCTGGTACCTGAGCTGCGAGTATTCCGTAAGTTTCCCCCCTCTTCATTTTGATAATTTCGTTATATTTAAACTTTTTTTTTCCATATGGTATAATGAGTTGTTATTCTCTTTCAGTTGATGGGTACAGAAAGACCTGGGCTGAAGTTGCACGATGCATTTTGTGGCGACTGGAGGGAAATGGGCTATGTAAGTGATTTCATTACAGTGGTGTTCTCTGTCTTTACAATTTCTTTCCAGAAATATAACTTTGTTATCTAGGAGGTCACTGATTTTTTTCACTCTAATTTGTTTTATCATAAAATTAGATTGCTGTGCCTTTGAATGTAAAGAACTCCCACTGGCTGATGATGGTCATCAGTTTTGTGGATTCGGAGATTTACATTCTAGACTCTCTGTCCGGGCATGGCTACAGAGAGGAACACATTAAGGCCAAGGTCAGAAGCATGCACACTGTCCTCTCTCGTCACCCTGAGTACACAGAAGACATTACCAAATGGTTAATTTGGTATATGAATGATGATGTGCATCAACAGCCAAATGGGTAAAGTTTCTCAGGCCTTACAAGTGTTTTCTCATATATTGACGTTTCTATTTCTCTGTTTACTAATGTTTTCCAGACATAACTTCACAGGTGTGATTGTGGTCCCTTCATGTGCTTCTTGATGACGCACCTCAAGGAGTTGGTTCCGAATCCTCGAAAAGATCTCAGAGTCAACATAGACTATGTGAGAATCTGGATTGCAAATGAGATGGCGGATTCAATATACAACTACCTTAATGAAGAGGTCCTTGACGGGGTGAAGGAGTTGAAGAAGAAGGAGGAACACCTCCGGGAATGGGCATTCTTGTATAGGAAAATTCCTTCAGTGACCTGGTCATCACCCAATGCCCTGAAGAGGAAGGCGGCCAAGGCGAAGAAGAAAACGGCAAAAGTATGAATCTAATTATTTGTTGTCATGTCTGAAACAATGTTTAATTTGTGTTGTTTGTTTGAACATTTGTAGTATTGTGGTTTGTTGGGGAGGTTATGATCCTTTTGGTTGTTGTGTTTGGTTTGAATGTCATTTGGATTGTGTTTTGTTGATCTTTTTATCAGAGATTTTTATCTTGTAGAACTTCTGGTTATGTAACAAGTTTTATCTGGGCATTTATAGCCTACTAACTCTCAACTACCAGTTCTCATTTAGTGAAAGACCAAGGAACCCATCTACCCACATTAAATTCATAAATGCACATTGTGTACCTTACAAATGTTTTCCTCACCTATATAATTGTTATCCTCAGCCGTTAATAATGTTATCTGGGCATTTATTGCCAACTAACTCCCAACCACCAAGTTTCTTCTTTTATTTCTAGCTCACCAACCACTTCAAATACATACACCTACCCATTCACTCCCATTCAGAGATTATTTTCTTCTCTCACCCTTACCTCTTCTATTCTTCCTTCCCTCAACAATGTCTCAACATAGTTTCAACTCTACAACCACACAACACAACACTCCCACTAAAGCTCAAGCCTACACCATAACACGCAAGTTATGGTGTAGGCTTGAGCTTTGTTATTGTAGCCGTAACCCGCTTATTCAAACCGCACATACGCCAAAAAACGATGGACGCAACTTGAACCAAAGGTATAGGTCGTCAATGCAAGTATATCTGCTGGGAAGACGAGTTTATCAACACGTGTTTTGCTCAAGAACTCCCAAAACGGCAGGAGATAGTAACTACAATCCGTAAGAGACTCGAGAAAGCCGAAAAGGTTTCGAAAACTTAACTATACCTATGTGAAATTATTCTATTTAGGCCATTTAGTCATTTGTATCGTATTACTTTCAAATTAAGCTAACTTTTGCTGATCGTTGATCGTTTAACTTAGATTTTTTGGTTTCACTGATCTTTTATCAATGATTGTTATCTTCTTTTGTCTACTGGTTATCTGGTTTTTGTCATTTGTTTTCTGCTCTTGTATTAATATTGTCTAATTGTTATCTTTCTGGAAATTTTGTTTTCGGATGCCTTATAAATGTTATCTAGGTCAAAAAAGATTCCCTCCAGGGACCACATTTTTTGTCCGCTAGCGGGTATTTTCGTAATAACCGGGAAGTACCGGCTGAGCCGGTTACTTCCGGACGCACCAAAGTTTTTGCCGATCTCTTGCTATCTTTGTTTGGGAATACTCTGTTGTCCAGAACAGCTGCATTGATCTGTGGGTGTTGAATGAATGTGGTGGCGGAACTTGGTGCGAACAACTTACTCTGAGACCCAGAGTGATCAATGTGGAGCGGCCTCTAGGCTTTTTCACACAGGGGGGCGTTGATTTTGTGATTCTGTGCGCTAGTGATGAGTACCTATTATGGGATAAAGATTCCGGTGAGACCAACAATATGATTTCGGCGAAGAAATGGGTCAGTCCATTCTTTGTTTACAGTGAGAGTTTTGCTTCAGTATATTGAATGGTCTATGTGGCATTTACGCTGTCTTCATTTGTTCATGGCATGTTAAGTATTACACTGTATCAAATTACATGTTCATATGTTACGTATTTAGAAGAGTACTGTCTCTTGAGATGTATTCCTCCTATATAGAGGGAGTAGTAGCTTTTTTCCTGTTTCTTTAATTAGCCAATGTTCTTGAATAATATGTTCACACAGAAATGATATGAGAAGTTACTCCAATGTTTATACATATATATACATATACATATATACATATACATATATAAATATATATATATATATATATTCATGTAAGATACCATATTAGTGTTGAAGATTGTCTAATATTCTGTTTTGTAATTAATTACTCAAGTCAGTTGATGGTTGTTCAGTTGGGTAGGAGATGGTTCACTAGTCTTCAGTTTGTCAATTGGTTGGGTAATACCTTCTCACATTTCAGTAATATACCTGACATAATTAATAGCATCTGTCAATTGCCAAATTGTTCCACACCATCTTTGGAACTCCTCTTCTTGATTACAGAATTTGTCGTGACCGTCTCTTCCTTTACCTCGATTGATGCTTTATGCATCTTCATGAGCAAATGATGTGACATTGCTCTAACCATACAACACAGAACACATATTGAAGAAAGAGAATGAGTGGCAGACAAAAGAAATTGAATTTCCTACATGTTTTGACGTGTCCTGTGATGTATTAATTAGAGCACCATGTCAAATTTAATCTTGGACTCTAATACCGATCTGGTTCTTAAAATCGGCGAGTTTACTCGCCGGATAGTCTGTTCTCAGACCTCGTTGTTACTTTCCTTCTTTCAATCCACATTTCGCTTCCTGCCCTCTCCGTCTTTTCACACCCAATTTCTTTTCTCAAGTTCTGTTTATTGTCTCCTTGAACAATGAATGAATCTGAGATCCCAAAAACCCTGCTCCTGGATGATGGAGGAGCGCTTGAATCCCTAGATAAACGATATTTATACGGAAAAAATATTCACAAAAAGAGAGATTAGACCGCAGACGATTGAGACGATATTCAAAGCTATATGGAAAATCAAAGCAAGTTTCTCTGTCACAGCAAGAGGTGAGAACCTTTTCATCTTTGTTTTTGAGTATGGTGAAGATTGTGCTAGGGTTCGGGAAGGAACCCCCTGGACTGTCCAAAACAACTTAATGGTGATGAGAAAATTCCAAAAGGAAACAAACCCAGAAAATCTATGTTTTAAGAATTGTGATTTATGAGTTCTAGTTCATCGACTAACACTGGAAAAATTGGTTGTTAAAAACGCTAAAAAGATCGGGAATGTATTAGGAACAGTGGTAGGAATTGATGCAGTCGATGAGAAGAATGAAGAAGAGACTCTCATGTCTCCCATGAGGATAAGAGTCACTGTGGATACATCAAAACCCCTGGAAAGGGGTTTCTATTTGCAATTGAAGGACGGATCTTCAAGCTGGATAGTTTTCCAATATGAGAAGCTAATGAATTTTTGCTTCCGATGTGGGTGTTTTGGACATGAAATGGTGGAATGTAAATACCTCTCGCAGGATAAGGGTCTCAATTATGGATATGGACAACACCTAAGAGCAAAAGATGGAAGACGATGGGGCTTTGGTAGCAGAAAAATGGAAGAAAGGTCCATTATTACCCTGACCGGAGAACAGCAAAACAGAGCGACGCAACCGGGAAAGGGGAAGGAGGTGGCGCGTGACGCTACGGACAATTTAGGCCAACGCGTGGTGTATAGAAACGGTAAGCTACATCTAGCAAAGGAAGGTACAAAGAAATTGCCAAAATCCCCCGTACAAGAGGAAGAAATGTCATCGACTGATGAGAACCGAGCACGTGTTGGTTCAATCTATGTACGACATCATGAGCTGGAAGAACCAACACCAGATAAGAATCAATTTCAAAAAGCTAGGGTTGCAGAGGGACAAATGAAGATGAACAGGGAGGACGACGATATAATAGAGGATGGGCCTGAGAAGGGGTTTGGGCCAAGTTACAATGGGCCTAATGTTATTAACTACAATATATCTTTCAACACAAGCCCAAGCCCAACATGGATGAATTTCATACATCAACATAAAGGAGGCCCAATGAATTTTGTTGAACAGGCCCTAAGTCAGTTATCTAAAGGAGACATATATTTGAGTAGAACGACAACATCTAAGGCATTGGGAACGGCTTCGAAGGTTAGGGAAAAAGTCTGGGAAATAGATGAAGAAGGTGAAAAAGACATTGAATATGATGAAACTCGCCTGAAGGAAGATATCCATAGAAGACTACAGACTGGAGCTAATTCAAAGGAGCTGGACATGGAGGCCTTCAAAGCAGAAACGAGACGAATGGTGATCAATAAGTTTATGGATGAAGATTTCAGAACAAAGGTCCAACTCAAAAGGGAGTTTCAGAAAATTGATTATCCAGAAGACAGAATGTCGAAGAAGAAGAAGACCAAAATCAATGGGGATGGAATGGAAATGAAACAGAGTGAAGAGATGGAAATAATTGAGATACCAAATATGGATAAGGGAACTGGTGAGAGCTTTTCGACGCTAAAGATGCTGCCCTCAAGAAGAATGATAACAAGGGGCTCAGATGGTATTTTTCGAAGCCAAGAGAGGAATCAAAGGAGGAAGGAGGAGACAAACAAGACTATGGCTGAGGAGGTGGGCCTGACCATGCCCCCAACTGGTCCATGAGAGGTATGTGCTGGAATTGCAGAGGGTTAGGACATGCCTCTGCAATTCAACAGATTAAGTCCTTAATAAAGCTGGAGAATATCCAGTGCTTGTTTATTTCTGAAACAAAAATAGCCTTTTAAAATTACAAAAACATATTAGAGTTTACTGGTTTTGAGTACTGCTTTGGTGTGGATCCTAAAGGCAAATCTGGTGGTTTGTGCCTTACTTAGAATGAAGAAGGAAGATGTGAAGTTATATACAGTAATGATTCTATGATCACAGCTATAATGTATGAGAAAGGGGAGATACCTCATTGGATTCTAATATGCATTTATGCTCCTTGATCTAGTGCTTTGAGATAACAAATGTGGGAACAAATTAACTTCATCACTCAATCATGTGGAATGCATTTTGTGATAATAGGTGATTTCAATGATGTGAGTACTCAAACGGACAAAAAAAAGGGGGATATTGGTGCAGAATCCCTCAGGTAAAGGCCTTCACAGTTGGATCTCTAGAATGGGTTTGATTGATTTAGGTTTTGTTGGGGATAAGTTTACTTGGTCCAATGGATGACAACCTGGGAGAACTATAAGACAGAGATTAGACAGAGCTTTCGCTGATGTGGAGTGGAGAATAAATTTCCCCAATGCCACTGTTTTCCACAGAACTGCTGCCACTTCTGATCATGTCCCTAATATATTGGATAATTGCTACAAAGTAGAAAGATTTAATAAGCCTTTCAGGTTTTAAAATATGTGGATTAGGGACCCTAACTGCCAAAGTTCATTTTTGATGCTTGGAACTCTCAGACTAGCCATATAATGGAGGAAAAATGGTTATAGAGGCAGAAGAAAACCAGAATGGCTCTCTCAAAGTGGAACATAGTCTCTTTTGGAAATTTTGAAATTCAATTAAAGCAAGCATACAACAAACTCATTGAAGTGCAAAGCAAAGAGGTTCTTGATGTTCAAATGGAAAGGGAAATAAAAAAACATGGTGCAAGAGCTACTTCAAAGGAAGGAAATCAATCTAAAACAGAAATCAAGGATTCAATGGCTCAAGGAGGGAGACTCCAACACAAAATTCTTCCATGTGAATGCATCTGTTAGAGGGAAGAGAAACAGGATTGAAGCTCTCCAAATGGAAGATGGTTCTTGGGTGCATTCTAGAAAAGATATAGATAATGCTTTCTGTGAGTATTTCAAAGATTTATTCACTACAAATTCTACTAGCATTCCTGAATGGTTGTCAGATATGGTACCCAGAGTTGTGGATGCTTCATAGTGGAATGATTTGTGTGCCATTCCCAGTGATGATATTATTTTTGAAACTGTATGCAAGATGGGCAGTTACAAAGGACCTGGACTTGATGGTTTTTCAGCTATCTTCTATAAGAAATATTGGAGCATTATTGGTCAAGACTTAAGTGATTTGGTTAAAAACTTCTTTAGAACTGGAGTGATGCCAAAAAGTGTGAATGATGTCTTAATTGCTCTCATCCCTAAATCTATATCTGTCCACAAAGTAGGTCAATTTAGACCTATTACTCTATGCAACATTCCTTACAAAGTGATAGCAAAGATAATATGTGGAAGATTGAAGCCTCTCCTCAAACATATGATCAGTCCAAATCAAGCAGCTTTTGTTCCAGAAAGACATATTCAAGACAATTTGATACTACTTCAAGAGGTCCTACATACTCTCAAGAGGAAAACAGGCAAAGGTGGTCTTATGGTGATTAAGTATGATGTGGAAAAAGCATATGATAGATTGGAGTGGACTTTCATCAAACAGATGCTTGTATGGAATGGCTTCTCTCCTCTTCTTATTGACACAATTATGACTTGCATCACTGCAGTTAGCTATTCTATTCTACTCAATGGTAGTGTTTATGGTAAATTTTGTGCCTCAAGAGGCATTAGACAGGGTGACCCCATGTCCCCTACTCTGTTTATCCTCTGTGCTGAGATGCTGTCTAGAATTTTAAATTTTGTTGCTAATGAGAAGTGGATAAAAGGAATTAAGTTATCTAGAAATAGCCCTGCCATCAACCATCTTTGTTTTGCTGATGACTTATTGATCATGATAAGGGCTGACCCTGAAGAAGCTTCTTATGTTAACCTATCTCTGCAATTATATGAAGAAATATAAGGGCAAAGAATGAATAAATTGAAGTCATGTCTGTTCTTTCGAAAAAACACAAAGAATGATATAAGGAGGAGGATCAAAGAGATTATGCAATTAAAAACTGGCTCTAAAGAAGCAATTTATTTGGGACTGCCAATGTTCATTAAAGCTTCTAAGACTGCTTCTTTCAAGAGTTCTCTTGAGAAGTACAGTAACACCACTGCGGGGTGGAAAAGGAATCTACCAGCTCATGCTGGTAGGAAAGTCCTACTTAATGTAGCTCTCCAAAATCTTCCAAACTACCTAATGTCAGTGTATAAGCTCCCTGATAGTATCAAAAATTTGTTCAATGCTAGGAGTGCTGAGTTTTGGTGGGGTTCTGGTAAGAGTGATAAAAAACCTATCTACTACAAGTGCTGGGAATATTTGTGTAGAAGTACCAAAGAAGGAGGCTTAGGGTTCAAAGAAGCAAAGAAGCAAAACTTGTCTATTCTTTCAAAATTGGCTTGGCAGCTCTAAAACAAAGAAGACAGGTTATGGGTAAATCTACTTCTCAACAAGTATTGCAAAATTTTAGATTTTCAGAGAGTGGAGAAAAGGAATGGAGATTCTTATTTCTGGAAAGGAATGTTAACTTGCAGAGATTTGTTTAAAGATAAAGTTTTTTGGAATGTGGGAGATGGCAGAAATATTAGCATCTGGCAAGACCCTTGGGTTCCTAACCTGGAAAATGTCAAATCCAAACCACCTGATGATATAACTTTTGGGCCAAAAATGGTGAATGAGCTTATTTGCAGAGATGAAAGGAAATGAAACAAACCTTTGATGGAAGAATGGCTGCAAGAAGAGGAGATTAGGGAGATTCTAAAGATTAAAATACCTGCAACAGAGGTTGAAGATAATTGGCTATGGCCTTATACTAGAGATGGAAAGATCACTGTGAAATCTATAATACTCAAAACAAAGGGTTGGTTAGTGAAGTGAATATGTGGGGTAAGATATGGAATCTTAAGCTGCGCCAAAGAATTAAATTGCATTTATGGAGAATTCTAGCTCAAACACTCCCTACCAAAACGAATTTGAAGAAAAGGATTGCTGGGGTTGATGAGACATGTAATTTCTGTCTGTATTTTGCAGAAAATGAGTTACATCTCTTCTTTAAGTGCAGCTTTTCAAGAGCTATATGGTTCAGTTGCTTAGGGTTAATGACTGAGAATCTTCCTTTTGAGACCATGAAAGAGTGGCTCAATTTCTTGTTGTGCAACCAAGAAATGGAAGAGCCAAGTGGTATAAAAGTTCAGCTAATGGCTGCACTGGTTTTGGTCAAGATATGGCAAGTCAGAAATGAGAAATGGGCCAAAAAGATTTTCAAACCCATGAACATCATCAGAAAAGAGATTATGAGCAACTATTGGGAATACTTAGATGCAGAAAACTGAAATCCATCTCAGGGAGCTAATGAGAAGATTAAAGATGTTCCTTGGTCCCCCGCCCCACTGCACCTAACATCAAGATCAGTTGTGATGCAAGCATTAAAAAGGGTTTGGTGGGTTATGGCATTGTTGGGAGGAATCATCTAGGGGAAATTCTTTTCGTGGAGGGTGACAAAGATGAAGACATTTCTGTTGAAGAAGCTGAATTCATGGCTGTTGAATGGCAATCCTCAAATGATCAACTTGAAAGAAGAGGGTGTCAAAGTTATCATTGAATCTGATGCTGAATTAGTGATAAGAACTTTCAGCAACAAAGGTCAAGCACACTAGAAGTGGAAGAATAGGTTGATGGGGTTGAGGAATCTACCAAATTTTGACTCTAGTTTTTGCTTTGTTTTAGCTCTAGAAGTAGTAATAGTGTGGCACATGAGATTGCTAAGTGGTATAGAACTGCTAGATTATCAAGAAGTTTAGTCTTGTCTGAACTACCTGATAAAATTGTGAAAGCTCAATCCTTGGATTGTGCTCTTTTGTAATTTCCTTTCTGTGGTGGTAATATATGTCTTTCTCATAAAAATATCAATAATTACTCCTAACTACTTCTTCTTTTTCTTCTATTTCTTCCTTCTTTGACTTTTACAACTATTCACCGGGTCGTTTTGACCCGATGATTGGATTAGCAATACGATGCAATTTTTTTGGTAATTTTTTAACTTGTTTTAGAGTAAACTTTGCTCTATAATACCATGAAAAATTACTAAAAAATTGCATCGTTTTGTTATCCAAATCACCGGGTCAAAGTGACATGCTTACGGATGAATCATAGACTGCTTTGTATACCGGATTTTATTGCTGACCATTAAATTAAGGGAATTGATTCTTAAACCCGTGTTTATTGTTGATTACACCAAATTTTACTTGTCATGACATTATTGCCCTTATCAATTAATTAGTAGTATTTTTTTATTTATTGTGTCATTAATTATCTTAGGCAAGTTTATAAATCAAATATCCTACAATATTTGAAATTTCTTTTCTAAACCATATTCAGAATTTCTTTTCTAGACCATATTCAGAATTGTAGCATATTTGATGGAAGATGCGTAGACAACTCACAAATAAAGTTACTTCGGAATTTCTTTTTTAAACATATTCAGAATTATTTGTAATTTTTTCTTACATCTCAAGTTTGGTATTATGAGATGTGTTTTAAATCTAGACCACTGAATAATCATGTCTTAAAGACAAAACTATTTCTTGATGTGTCTCATTTTATTCATGAAAAATAATTTCTTATGTGATATTGGACTCATAATCGCTGTTATTGAATTTAGGAAGAATTGAGAGAAGAACTTACAGTACATGTAATCTTGATAGTTTGTTGTGGTTGAATTAAGGAAGTATCAAATTCTCTATAGAGATAACAAAAAATTCATTTATTTTCCCGTCTTCTAAATCGGAAGGGCAGAGCATGCTCAAGAGTACACCCACACTAATAATCCTTGAATCATTTAGCTATTCATTGCTTTAATCTTGTACCCTAATTTTTTATGGAATCTTTTACCCCATTTGTGTTCAATTTTTTTTTTTTTTTTTTTTTTACCGGAAATTGGCATTTGAAGTCAATTATGTTAGTCTGCCTTTTTGTAAGCTAAACTAATGTTCATATTAATTGCCAAAATGTTGTAGGATATTTGATTTATAAACTTGCCTAAAATAATTGATTACATAATAAATGACAAAATACTACTAACTGATTGATAAGGGTAATAATGTCATGACAAGTAAAATTCGGTGTAACCAACAATAAACACGGGTGTAAGAATCAATTCCCTAAATTAATTCACAAATATACTGTGATATACACTTGATGGGTTAACATGGGGTTGGGGGGGGGGGGGGGGGGGGGGGTGTTTGGTATGACTTTTAGCTCCTTATAAGTCAGTTATGAATTATAGAAGTTATAATGTGCATAACTTTTTTATGTATATATAGATATATATATATATCCAGGTGGTTCATCTAATATTGTGTAGTAAACGTATTGATATGTGGGATCTTGCTCTTTTCTAGAAAGATCGTGATATGATGGTTAAGAGATCGATGTGATATCTAAGCCAAAACTGATGGGCTCAATGATGGTACCAGAGAAGTTGAAACACCCAGGTCTAAGAAACAATCTGAAGGCCTGAAAAACACCGGCAACAACCGTAGAGAAACTCAAAGTGGCCTAGCAGACAAAACTACAACCTCTACTAAAGGACGTCCTTCCTCGGGGGCTGGAGCCGATTATGTAACTTAGATGAATAAAGAAAGATTTGCAATTGAGAAGCTTCTCGTGCCGTGTCTGTATCAACATATTACTACTACTATTCAGGAACATAAATGAAAATTGCACTAAGTGAAGAAAGAACTATGAGAACACGTTACAATATAATAACTCTATAAGGGAGGCATATAGGGTTGCCAGAACTATAAATCCTTCATCTCAAGACACAGTCATGCTTGCAGCTCCTCTAAAGTCGTCGTAACATAAGATGAACATCTAATTTGAAAAAATAAAAAGTTACAAAATCTTAATACTTGAACATGCCATGAACCCATGGTGATGGCGCAAATGTCGCATAGACCATTCAGCAATACACTGAAGCTAAACTCTCACTGTAGAGGAAGGATGGCCTGGGCCGTGTATTACTGAAAATCACATTGTTGGTCTCGTCAGTATCACGATCCCACAATAAGTACCGGTCGGGATTAGACATGGCCAGAATCACGAAATCATCGTCCCCCTTAGTGAAAAACCCTAGTGGCCTGTGAACATCAGACATTGGAGGTCTCAAAGTAAGTTGCTTGCACCAAGACTGATTTGTTCCACCGCAATCATTTAACACCCACATATCAAAACAGCAGTGTCTTGGCGGCGGATCAATAGCTGCAGCAGGTTTCTCGAGAACAAACATAGCGAGAGATCCTTTGTAGTCAACCAGTTGTGTATCGCGGTGAATGTGATCAGTAGAAGGCAACTCAATGAGCTTGAACTCCAGGCCCACCATGTCTAAACAGAGAATGTACTTGTCTTTGTCACCACTCACCATCCAGAACATGAACTTCATTAGATGTGCTACCTCACTCATGTTCCCTCCATTGGGGAACCGACATGGGGCAAACAATGTTTCTTCCCTCCAGTAATCTTGATTCAATGTGTACACATAGGCCCTCACATGAACCTTTCCTTTAGGTAGAGTAATATTCACAGAGAATGATCCTCTAATGAGACGGGATTTTCCATTGTCCTTTGGTGAGAAACTAATCCTTAGGATCTTGTGAGTATTAGCTGCAGAATCGAAACAAAGCCCGGAATAATTCTGTGCAAGTATTATAAAGCCTCTGATACGGGGTATGATTCTGGACTGGGCGGTTGCAGGGTTCCATAGAAGAAACTCATCGTGTTTAAGGCATAGGCAAACTAATCCATTGTCACAACCCACGAGTCGAGGTTGGGATTCAGGGGGGATAGCTAATGTGACGGGGACATCGAAGAACCGGAATGAGACGAAACCGTCATCATATGAACTATAAAACATTGAGAGTTTATTCTTGGGGGAGGTGGTTTCATAGTGCGTGGTGATGAATTTTGGAGATCGGATTAGTTTGTACCAGTGTTTGCAGACGGAACGGAACCGGATCAGTGATTTGACGGGGAGTCTGAGGATGATCTCCATCACCAAATCTTCTGGTAACTTTGGCAGTGTTCTTTTTCTTCTCTTCCTTTCTGGGTAACATAGTGCTTCAATATCTTCGGCAGAAACATTGCCGCAGTTGGAGATTACGGTAGACATACAAGCAGATTGCAGTAGATGTTTATGTCCAGCAGATTGCATACTGGATTTGGTCCTGGGCCGTGGCTCTCAACTGGGCTCCAATTGCAGTCCGTGATGTCATACAAATTGTAATCCTACAATTTTTTTTCTTACAGTGTTATTTGTTGTGGGTAGGCACTCTGTGGTTACTTCTTACTTCTTCAAAATTTCTTTTTTAGGCGTTTCGCCAAGTTCTTCTTCAAATATGGAAACTTTGATACTTGCAAAATACAACTATACCCCTACTAAAAAAACCCAAAACCACATTTTAATTGGTCTTAACTAGGGGTGTAAGCAGTTCGGTTTGGTGCGGCTTTTACGAAAATCATAAAGCAAACCGAATACATCGGTTAAATAATTTTGTAACCAAACCAAACCATTTGAAAGGATGAGCCGAACCGGAAAAAAAAAACGGTTTGGTTTGGTTCGGTGCGGTCGGTTTGCATAACATTATTGAATGGTTATTTTAATACTGTATTGTTAAGGAATTTCAAATTTAAGAGAGAAAAATATTAAATATACTTTAAAAAAAACTTGCACGACTATCGTTTACGATGAAACGTCAGAGAAATAGAAAAGATTAAGATTAATACGATGATTTTAATTGAATCTATCTACTCGTGTTCAATTTTTTTTAGATTATGTTATATACTTGATGCAACATTTACACTAATAAAAGTACATTAGGAATATATCGGTTCGGTTCGGTATGGTGCAGTGTGATATTTTTACAAACCGAAAACCGAACCGATTAGACCGGTTTGTGAAGACTTGAACCATTCATAAATCGAATGTCCAAAAAAACTGTCCAAAACCATAGATTTTGGTTTGGTTTGGTCGGTTTGACCGGTATTTTCGATTTTCCTTACAACCCTAGTCTTAACTAATCAGAATAGTAAATTAATCACAGCCTAAACTATCCAGTCCAAAATCAACCCAACCCACATCCACTCTCCTTCTTGTTCTTCACAAGCCTAAAAAATTTCACTCAACCATCACACACACAGACGCACATGGACAGAGAGAGAGAGGAGGAAGAGGAAGAGAAGGAGAAAGAGGGAGAGTGAGAGCAGATCGATGAAGAAGAAAACCCGTAGTCTCTGACCCGTAGTCTCCCTCCCTCCGTGTCTTGAACGGCCAGAAATTGACGAACGAGTGGGTTCAACGGTCGACGCGATTGTGGCTCCGGCGGATTCGGTGGTGGCGAGACGGCGGTGGCTCTTCCATGACGGTACTTGTCCATCTCGTTCTTCTACTTTTCATGTTTCTTCTCTCTCAAATTCATCTCTCACCACTATCAGATATGTCCTTTATTTGCGTGGTGGTGTCGGTGGTTGTCCCGGGATCCTCTTGTGCAACCTCATCTTCTCTTTTTTTCGTCACTTTTGTAAATTCACGATTTGTTCTGTATTTTTTTTTTCTTGATGTTCATCTGGTGTTCTTGATCTTGATATGATGTTCATGTTGATGTCAATCGCTGTTGCTGAAAATTTGTGAAGATTGTTGAATTTTGAAATTAGATGGATTAGTGCAACATCTTATCTTTGTTCTTGTTCTTCTTGATCTGTTCTTGTTGAAGTTGTGTTCTTTTTGAAGTTGTGGTGTTTTCTTCTTGTTGTTAAGTTGATGTTAATGTGTTTGTTGTCTGAAATCAGAGAGGAGAGAGTGGGAGAAAGGGACGAAACAGAGGGCAATATAGTCAATATGCCAGCTTTCTTAATCCTTGTGCCCTGAATTTTTTTGAAGTATATGATGAAACAGAGGGAGTATCAGTTAAGCATTTTATTATCTCACGTCAATTATGATTGATTTTGAGTTATCAAACGGGTATGAGGACCGTCGAACAGACATGAATCGTACCATTTAAATTCTGAATCGGCTCGGACACACGATACGCCTAAATTGCCCCTAGCCACCCCAAGCAAGATCCGGGCAGGTTCCTAAATTTGGGGACCACCAGCCTACCCCGACCCCACAATAGAGCTCCTAACCAGCCCAGGACCGAAGCCCGCCCCCGACCACGGCCCGCCACCACGGCTGTTTGAACCACCAACTTCTATGCCGAAATAGTCTTTACTATTTCTTTCTTGAAATTTTTTCAATATTTGGTAAAGCAAATTTAAGAAATTATACATATTAATCAATCTGTATATAAAATATCGATGGACTATCTTGGCCTAACCAGAATTGGCCTATTACAGGGAGTCCTTTCCTTTTGGGTCGAACCAGACGGAGAATTGTTGCCTCCACGATTGGTCCAATGCACAATACGACCAGCCTGTAGGCCAACGGCCCTCCTCCGAGCGTCTGTTGGAATGACTTGAATCAACCAAGCAAGTTAGCAATTTAACAACTCAGCAAAGGAGAGGATAGAAATTGCACCAAGTCAGGATTGTGCTAGCACGATGAGAATAATGCAAGATTACATTGTTTAAATAGATAGTACTGACCTAACCCTAACCTAATGGGCCAAGTCCAGATTATTAAATAGCAAAATAACATATTTAAATAATTAATTTATTAACTACCCAATAACTAAACAAATAACTAAATATAAATAGATAATAATGATACGCTACCCGTATCATTGTGGACGTGGAAGGAGGTAATGGGAAGTTGGGAGTGGCAAAGTTGGGGCAACATTGCCGTCGAGAGTGGGGTTGTGTTGATGATAAATCGGTGTGTATGATTTGATTTGTCAAACCGTGTAGGATATATTATTCACCAGGGTGATTTGTCGGACATGAATATATATGATGTAATTCTAAAACAAAAACACATAAGACAACTCTAGTTATGTGATGTAATTCTCAAAATAGAAACCGTGACGGGCCTGACAATTGGGATTCATTGGACCACCTAAGCCCAGACCGGAGACCCACCAGACTATAAGACCAAACACGAAATCCATGTTGGCGTCTCTTCTTCGTCGTCGGGATTATGAGATCGACTCTGCTTCACTCGTGCAAGTCCACTGCGATCTGCAATTGCGGCAATGCAGATAAAGAAACCGCAGCAGTTCCCATGAATGTAGAAGAAGAATTGCCGGAAGACGTCATGATTGAGATCCTCCTCAGGCTTCCGATCAAATCCCTGTTCCGGTTCAAATCCGTCCGCAAATCCTGGTACGACATAATCCTCTCCCCCAATTTCATCAAACAGCACGATTCGATCAGCTTAGCGAATAAGACAAGAGGTTCCATCTTTTTGCATTCACTAAACTACCATAATCTTGCAACAACAATCTCCTTCCGGTTCTTTGATGCCCCCCTCGACCTAACAATTTATAACTCTTCTTCTGTTGATATGGTGGACCTTGTGGGTTGCTGCAATGGTTTAGTCTGCATTTCTCATTCGGTGACCCAAAATGAATTTGCCCTTTGGAATCCTGCAACTAGACACTCCAGGCTAATCTATGTCCCATGCAATAACTATTACCACAATGCCTGCTGGACCCATTGCGGGTTCTTTTCTGATTCCATGGCCACTACTTATAAATTGGTCCGCATTTCATTCTTTGCTAGGCATCATCACGAAGTACCAAAAGGAACCATTTATGTGACTCTCCATGTATTCACATCGAATGATAACTCAACGAGAGAGAAGTATTTGCTCGCCCCTTGTCGAATTCCTCGTGGAGGGATGATGAGTGAAACAACATATATCAGTAGATTCATGTATTGGACAGTGAGCCATCACCGTGTTCGAGACAAGTATATTCTATGTTTCGACATCGTGGATGAGGTGTTTGACCTTATCGAGTTGCCATTCGGTGACCGCACTCACTATGATATGGAACTTGTTGATTACAAAGGATCTCTTGCTGTGTTTGTGTGGGAGGAATTGAATCGTAATCCATCTGGCCACTTCTTTGAGTTTGAGATGTGGGTGTCGACTGGTGGAACCATTCCATCTTGGCGCAAACAATTTGCTTTGGCAACACCGGTGGCCAATGTCAAGCGGCCTTTAGGATTTTACAGCAATGGTGACGTCGATTATGTGGTTCTGTCCACTCATGGTCAGTGCGTACTGTGGGACAGGGATTCTGGGGAGATCACAGAGCTGTTTTATGGATCTAAATTTCAATATCAGTTCCTCCCTTACAGTGAGACTTTTGCTTCAGTTTATTGATCGGCCTACATGGCATCTGCCTAAGTGCTTTATCAACCTTTGGTTGTATCGACATTGCTAGTGTTTTGCAGTTAGTTTTAAGTGTTTCGAATTAGATGTCTTGCTATCTACACAAAGCAACTAAATTTGGTTGTTTCTTACTCATTTTTTATCTAAATGCAGTCTGAGTTGAATTGTCTTTATCTTTGTGAATTGTGATCACCCGATTTGATTGTCGTGGTTTTTTTTTTTTTTTTTTTTTTTTTTTTTTTTTTTTGATATTTTATAACAAAACTCAAGCAGTTTGGGGCAAGCTCCCATTATTACAATCTAGGATGTGCTCTAAAACAGAAAAATCAACAGAACTAGAACATTTTTTTGTTGCAGCCCATCTAGCTACTTCATGAGCAGCAACATTTTAACTTCTAGAACAAAACTTCATAGATATCTTCTTCTCTTACTGCACTTTTGCACAAGCCAGGGCTCTGTTCTTCAAAGACCAAGGTGCTTTCTGTGGATTGTTAATGCAATTAACTGCACCTGCGCAGTCAGATTCCATCACCACCATGCTCCATTGTTCCTTCATAATCTTCTTTACAGCTAATTCTATAGCATTAAACTCAGCCTCCAAAACTTCATTACAATAATTAAGCATTTTTAAAAAGTTGAGTAAGAACTATAACCCCACTAATTACCATAAAGCACCGCCTCTGCATACACCCTAAATAAACATAATCAAGGCACGGAAAATTTTTAGTTACTAGTAGTAAGCTCTATGGTTTGCTAACAAGCAAGCATAGATAGTTTGTTTGGTACTAACGTCTGTACCCATGTAAATTATAACATTGTTTTGACGGAATGGGTATGTTTTGCCTCTCTCCATTACTAGTGGGATCCTTTATTCAGTGAGCTCATGGCAAAGGCGACACCAACTACAAAGCGTAGGCAGAACGCGATTCAAACATAAATTTCTATTCTATTAAAAATCAGAGATAAGACATGTATATTGCCACTGGAAAACTTGAACATTCTATTGGGATATGGAGAGGACAACGGGAGCGTCATCAGCCTCTAGGTCATATGATATCTTAAAGAATCATTTCCGCCGATTGCACAAGGTCAAATGTTTGGTGACGTTGTCCTCAATTGGCTATATCGAGAAACAGACCGTATTGTATGTTGTAGTTTTAGACTTCTAGTTTGCCTAATATAGTTACATCATGATAATTTTCCTTCGATAATCACACATTAGCGTGAGACAAAACCTCACTACAACCTAGACTTTGAGAGACATAATGACTAAGTCCATTTGGAGATGGCAATGGAGGCAGTGGTCATGATTGAGTTCAGCACATGAGAAGAAGCCAAGAGCCAAAAAGTAGAATTTGAAAAGCAGATCAATTGAACTGGTACATCCACGATACGGTCAACAAATGGAACCTGCAAAACCAACGGAATCTGCTAGTTGCTGTAAACCACCCTTTTGGAATCTGCCAGTCGCTGTATGACTACCTAAAACCACCCCTTTGGAACCTGCTAGTCTCTGCAAATCAGCGAGCAACCACTGTAGGAACAGAATTCCAGATCTCACCTACATGAGTAACTCTATCTGAGTTAGAGGTAAGCAGAGGGGAGACGTAAGCTACTACAACACAACCGACTTTCCCTGATCCTGTTGTTATAATTATGTGTGAACATATTACTGTATTCAAGAAAGACTATGTGAACAAAAGAAAATGAGCACTAAAGCAATTATTTGTAATCCTCTAAGATTGAAAGCATAAATAGTTGGCACTTGGCATAACTGTAAATTCTTCATCTCAAGAGATAGTCGTTCTTGCTGCTCCACCACAGTCCTAGTAGATGAACATCTAGTTTGTTATAAAATTGTAAAATTGCAACCACTTAGCATGCCATGAACATATGAAGACCAGAAGGGGAAATAGAAGCAATAGAGTTTATATAAAAATCAACATAAACAATACACTCAAGTGAAACCCTCGTTGTACCGGAACGATTGATTGTCCCAATCTTACAACAAAATCACCTCGTTACACTGAAACAAAACCCCTTAAACGGTGTTTATATAAAAATCAACCTGAACACATGAAGACCGATCAATTAACTGAAGCAAAACTCTCACTGTAATAGAAGTCTGCAGGCGCAATATCAGGCATTTTTGGTGTCCAAGTAAGCTGTTTGCACCAAGACTGATTGGTTCCACCATAATCATTCAGCACCCACAGATCAAAACAGCGTCCACCACCACGTGAAGCTTTAGCAGATTTCTTCCAAGCACACACAGCAATAGATCCTTTGTAGTCAACCAGTTCCGTAACGCGGTGAATGTGGCGGGCACATGGCAAATCAATAATCTTGAACTCTTCATCCACCATGTCTAAACACAGAATGTACTTGTCTTTGTCACCACCCGACCGACCTCTCACAATCCAGCACATGAACTTCATTAGATGTGTTACTTTGCTCATTTTCCCCCCATTGGGCAAGCGACAAGGGGCAAACAACTTTTTCGTCCTCCACGAATCGTCATTCAATGTGTAGACATAGGCAATCACATGAACCTTATCTTCTGGTACATTCATATTCAGCATTATCTTTGAGAAGTTTATTATCCTTACGATCTTGTGAGTATTGGCTACCGAATCAAAGCAAAGCCCTGAATAATACTTTGTATGTGCGTTTCTGCCTGTGATAGGGGGGATGATCCTGGACTGGGTGGTGGCAGGGTTCCAAAGAAGAAACCTATGGTGAGTACGATGTGACAAACATAGGCAAACTAATCCATTATTACAACCCACAAACAGCGGTTCAGAGCGAGGCGGGATAGCTAATTCGTATTCGTCATGGGCATTAGGGAGCCAAACGGAGACTGTGACGGGAGAAGAGTAGCTATATGAATAAGGATCATGTTGGCGGAAGAAGATGGGGAGTTTATTCTTCACGGAGGTGATTTTATCGTGCGTGGCGATGAAGTTAGGAGACCGGATTAGGTCGTACCAGTGTTTGCAGACGCACTTGAAACGGAAAAGTGATTTGACGGGGAGTCTGAGGAGGATCTCCGTTACCAACTCTTCTGGTATTGTGGTGGCTTTTTCTGTTATTCTCTTTCTCTTGCTTCCTTGGGGAACTGATCCGATTCCTTTTTCATCAGCACCATCGCAATTACAGATCATCGCAGGGGAATAGCTTGAACGAACCTCCAACCGTGCAGAAGATCGTGGTAGATATTTGTGTTTTCTAATAGACTCCATCGATGAAGAAGATGAAGATGATAATTTTTCAGGGATGCTGCGCGTTGTTCCTCTTAAATACTCCTCTGTCCGCCTGTCCCAGCTATTTTGACTTTTTGACTCTGTATTTTGGCCACTTTAACCAGGTTATTTAGATAGTAAAATAATCCAATTTTTTTAATAATTTTTCACATGTTATAAAACAACTTTTTCACTACACCATGAAAAGATTATAAAAAAAAATACTGTATCATTTTTACTATCAAAATCATTGGGTCACTGAGACCTATTGAATAGTGATAAAATTCAAAATAGGGAGAAAAAACTAGGATATAATGGTAAAGATAGAAATAAATATGGTTGGTTTGGTTCTGATGTCAGTTCCGGCTCCATTCCGAAGAGAACTAAAAAACTACCTGCCGAGTCTCTGATCACTGCACCCACACCTGAAGTCGGCCCAAACTCAACCACAAGCCATCCGAGTTAACACGCCGTTTTCATGGCGTTTCCTACCATGACCTTCTTCATTTGCTGTCGGTAGTGTATCCCTAAAAAGTCCCGCCAAATTTGCATCCCTGAACACACTATATATAATCGATACCAAAGCTTGCTGTTTCACATCTTTCCCCACATCTTTGTTGTGTCCATTAAATTAGCAAGTAAGCACGAAAAGAAAACCCTCGTATACGACCCCCTAATCCACAGTAATAAAAGAACGTCCAATCAATAAATGACCCGCTCAAGCACTATGCATATTTCGTAGAGCATCTCCAACCCATTGCTTTTTCCCCCTCCCCTCACCTCCCCCTCCCCCCACGGGCCCACCATTTTCCCCCTCCCCCTCCCCCTCCCCTTCCGCTAAACTACTAATCGTCTCCAACCCATTTGCTTTCCCCCCACCCAAAAAATTAATTTGTAATATATATTTAATGATTTAAAAATGAATTATTAATACCCAAAAAAGTAAATGAATAAATTATTTACCAATGTGTATATATAATACACACAAAAAAAATGTTAATAATGATAACAATGATAATAATACTAATAATAATTAAAATAATATTAACAAACAAAACTTTTATTCAAAAAAATAACGATTAAAAGTACGAAAAATTCGTTATTACAAGAAATAAAATTAAACACTAATACAAAAAGGCAATGAGTAGAGCGATAAAACACACAAATTGAAATAAACCAACCTAACGACGATTACAAGTTCTTTTGTTAGTTGAAAGGTTTAAATTTCAAAAAAATAAGATAACAATAACTTTTCGTAAATATACTTTCCAACAATCGTGAATACATTATTAATTTTAAAAAATAATAAAAAAAATATTAATCATAATAATAAAATACATAATATAATCACAAATTATTAGTATGTGTAATTAAAATTATCAAATATTCAATTAATTAATCATTTCATGTAGGGGGAGGGGATGTCCATGGGGAAATTCCCCCTAACCATCCCTCACCCAAGGCAAAATTTATCCCCATAGCACCCCCTAGCCCTCCCCCTCCCCCCATGGGGTTGGACATGAACCGTATTTTTATACGATTTTCCCCTCCCCCCATGGGGTTGGAGATGCCCTTACATGATATGTATGTCAAAGTGACGTTGGTACCCCCAGATTAATTCGCATCCTCCAATCAAATTTATAAAGTGTGATGACTTGAATAATATACTAAGTGCAAATTGGTGCTAGCTTAGTGGTAGAGCGTTTGAAGCCTCTGCATGGGGTTTCGGGTTCGAACCCGGTTATATGATGTAATTCTCAAAAAATAACAGGGTAATAGACACTGACTAACCCTGACTTTAGGATTAATTCCACTCCACTACCCTGTGTTGTGAAAAATGACATTCCGCACCCAAATTGTGAATGGAGGGAACAGTTGTCAAAAAAATGATGCGAAAAGACATTTATACCCTTATTATTTCTAACTGTGTTATTATATTATACAAATGCAGTTTTTTTATAAACTAAATTACTCTATTAAAATATCTCCCCAATCCCCCCAACCACCTTCAAAAATGAGCGGAAAAATTGAAGGGGTTGGATTCAATCTGATCTAACACACAAAATCAATCTACAGAGGAAGAGGAGAAGAAAGAAGAAGAAGAGGAAAGTAGGTGAGGACATCGCCGCTGCCGGAGGAAGCATATCTCTCTCTCCGTTCCGCCCTCTTCTCCGATCTATAGGAGGGGGAGGAGGAGGAGAAGAAAGAAGAAGAAGAAGATCAAGATGAAAACACCGCCTCCTCTGCGAAAGACGCCGCCTCTTCCGAAGGGCGCCGACCGCCTCGTCGAACCCAGAGCCCTCCTCGATGCAGTTCTTGTTGGAATAAATGCCCTAGGGGCAATCTAGTTTAGTATTATAATTGGCTAGAATATTCATTGTATTATTTATGGAGATATTTTCATATAATGAAGTCCTTATATTTACAATTATTTTGTTTATCTTAAATACCCATATTCCATTATACTGATTAACAGAAAAATCATTTATAGACTAGTATGGGGTTGGGGTTGGATTGATATTGAGATATCACGATCCAAGACATGAGTATGTATTAGGGGTAATGGCATACTAGATTGACCCATCTCCGAGAAGGCTACATACTGGTTATGTAAAAGTCACAAGTGCTTCTCGCGGTGAGAACGGTATTGTCATCATTAGACTTGAAGTCACTAGATCATCTAGTTGTGGAATATTATGTTTTGGTAGCGTCAAACGCTACACCGTGACAGGATAGCCATAAAGGCGCGTATCGGACAATATGAAGCAATCTCAGATATCGGAGTGATGTAGATAGAATAATTCCCTCCCACATAACAGGAGCAAATATCCGCGCCCACTCGAGGGATAGTGCTTATAAAATGTCTGGCCAGACTCAAATAAATCAATATGGGATATTGATGTTATTTGCACGAATAAGGTTATGCAAAGGATGGAGAAACTATGGATTGCATTTACGAGTGTGACTTGTATGTCTCGTGTCCAATCCGGATATAGAGACAAAGGGATGAGACAATACTTGCACAAGGTATTTCGGATGACAATTTCTATTAGTTGGGTGGTATGGATGTGTTGTTAGACAACGCTCCATGTTGGTAAATATTTACTACCAAGTAAGTAGAAACCTATGGATTCACACGCCATATGGATTGAACTAGACTTGAGAATTTATTAATATGATTAATTAATTAATTAGAAGGATCAAAACGCAACAACTTGCTAACTTAGTAGGACTAATGTGCAAGTGGGACTAATCCGAACTTGAGTATGATTAAGAGAGGGCCTTTATGTAGTAACAAGGAGGTGTTGGACTATATAAAGGATGCTCCTAGCTTCCTTACTACAGGCTAATGCTCATAATATTACTTGAGTAAGAGAGAAGCAAGGAGAGAGAGCAAGACAACACAAAGAGGCTGAAGCCCCTTAGTGCCGTCCGCCCCCTACCCCGTCGGCCAAAGAGATAGGGCCGATCCTCTCCTTTGGTCTCCGTTGAGTGATTTCTTCTTCCTCTTCCATCATTCCTAGCTAGCACAAGGAATTGGAGGATCTAGATCTCAATTCTAGGCGTGGATCAACCGTAGAGACAATATTTGTGTTTGAAGTCATCACAGGAGACCCACAAGATACTTGCTATGAAACAGAATCAGAGTTTTCCCAAACAAACATAGCAAGAGATCTTTTGTAGTCAACCAGTTCCGTAAAGCAGTAAATGGGATGGGCACAGGGCAATTCGATAACCTTGAAAACTTCGTTCACCATGTCTAAACATAGAATGTACTGGTCTTTGTCACCGCTCACCATCCAAAACATGAACTTCATTAGATGGGTTTCTCCCTCACTGATTGCATCCCCATTGGACATCCAACTGGGGGCAATCAATTTTTTCTCCCTACAGGAATTTTCATTCAATGTGTACATATTGAGAAGCACATACTCAGTGATTTGAAAACCCCGACCAAAGAATATAACCCTAACGATCTTGTGAGTATTAGCTACTGAATCAAAGCAAAGCCCAGAATAAGACTTTGTGTGTGGTATATAGTTTAACGTCGCATATGTCATACAGTGATTAAGACATGTGATAGGGGGAATGATCCTGGACTGGGCGGTGGCCGGGTTCCAAAGAAGAAACTTATCATGATCAAATGAAAGGCATAGGCAAACTAATCCATTATAACAACCCACAAGTAGGGAAATTGAACGAGGTGGGATTTCTAATTCCACGGGGACATCGAAGAACCGGAAGGAGACTGTGGTGTCCAAATATGAATGATTATCAACAAAGCAGAAGACATAGACTTTCTTCTTCAAGGAGGTTATTTCATAGTGGGCGGTAATGAATTTAGGAGATCGGATTAGGTCGTACCAGTGTTTGCAGACGCAATTGAACCGTACCAGTGATTTGACGGGCAGTCTCAGGAGGATCTCCGTTACTTAATCTTCTGGTAAGTGCTTTGTAGTGTCTCCAATTCCTTCATCAGCAACATTGTCGCAATTGCAGATCGCATGGGACATACACGAAGGAACCTCCAACTGTGTTGTAGATGGGGTATAAAATTTGAATTTTGTTAAATTTGGTGACAGCTACTACTATAATGCAACTTTTATGGGGCTCGACCCAAATAACAAAGAAAAATAGGCGTAAATTCGAGCTTTTAAAAGGTTTAATTACTTTATGCATATCCGCACATCGTCGAAAATATCACATTGCAACCTCGAGTTCCAAAACTCACTGACTGCATCCCCATTTGCAAATATGTCAACGTCAAACTGGGAACAAAATTTCATCACTAAATTCAAATGCGGCGAATGAATTTTCACAAAGAGCCCATCTACGATACGAAAATATCACGTGTGAGAATACTCTCCAAGTATGTTAAATTTGTGATAAAGTTCTTTTTATAAGTTTGACATTGATGAATATTGTGCAAATGAGGGATGCAATCAGCTGGTTTTATAAATGGATTTGCAATGTGATAGTTTTCACATATTGAGGATATGTATTAAGTAATTAAGCATTTTTAAAAAGTTGAGTAAGAACTATAACCCCACTAATCACCATAAAGCACTGCCTCTGCATACACCCTAAATAAACATAATCAAGGCACGGAAAATTTTTAGTTACTAGTAGTACGCTCTATGGTTTGCTAACAAGCAAGCATAGATAGTTTGTTTGGTACTAACGTCTGTACGCATGTAAATTATAACATTGTTTTGACAGAATGGGTATGTTTTGCCTCTCTCCATTACTAGTGGGATCCTTTATTCAGTGAGCTCATGGCAAAGGCGACACCAACTACAAAGCGTAGGCAGAATGCGATTCAAACATAAATTTCTATTCTATTAAAAATTAGAGATAAGACATGTATAATGCCACTGGCAAACTTGAACATTCTATTGGGATATGGAGAGGACGACGGGAGCGTCATCAGCCTCTAGGTCATATGATATCTTAAAGAATCATTTCCGCCGATTGCACAAGGTCACATGTTTGATGACGTTGTCCTCAATTGGCTATATCGAGAAACAGACCATATTGTATGTTGTAGTTTTACACGTCTAGTTTGCCTAATATAGTTACATCATGATAATTTTCCTTCGATAATCACACATTAGCGTGAGACAAAACCTCACTCCAACCTAGACTTCGAGAGACTTAATGACTAAGTCCATTTGGAGATGGCAATGGAGGCAGTGGTCATGATTGAGTTCAGCACATGAGAAGAAGCCAAGAGCCAAAAAGTAGAATTTGAAAAGCAGATCAATTGAACTGGTACATCCACGATACGGTCAACAAATGGAACCTGCAAAACCAACGGAATCTGCTAGTTGCTGTAAACCACCCTTTTGGAATCTGCTAGTCGCTGTATGACTACCTAAAACCACCCCTTTGGAACCTGCTAGTCGCTGCAAATCAGCGAGCAACCACTGTAGGAACAGAATTCCAGATCTCACCTACATGAGTAACTCTATCTGAGTTAGAGGTAAGCAGAGGGGAGACGTAAGCTACTACAACACAATCGACTTTCCCTGATCCTGTTGTTATAATTATGTGTGAACATATTACGGTATTCAAGAAAAACTATGTGAACAAAAGAAAATGAGCACTAAAGCAATTATTTGTAATCATCTAAGATTGAAAGCATAAATAGTTGGCACTTGGCATAACTGTAAATTCTTCATCTCAAGAGATAGTCGTTCTTGCTGCTCCACCACAATCCTAGTAGATGAACATCTAGTTTGTTATAAAATTGTAAAATTGCAACCACTTAGCATGCCATGAACATATGAAGACCAGAAGGGGAAATAGAAGCAATAGAGTTTATATAAAAATCAACCTAAACAATACACTCAAGTGAAACCCTCATTGTACCGGAATGATTGATTGTCCCAATCTTACCACAAAATCACCTCGTTACACTGAAACAAAACCCTCAAACGGTGTTTATATAAAAATCAACCTGAACACATGAAGACCGATCAATTCACTGAAGCAAAACTCTCACTGTAATAGAAGTCTGCAGGCGCAATATCAGGCATTTTTGGTGTCCAAGTAAGCTGTTTGCACCAAGACTGATTGGTTCCACCATAATCATTCAGCACCCACAGATCAAAGCAGCGCCCACCACCACGTGAAGCTTTAGCAGATCTTTTCCAAACACACACAGCAATAGATCCATTGTAGTCAACCAGTTCTGTATCGCGGTGAATGTGGCTGGCACAGGGCAAATCAATAAGCTTGAACTCTTCACCAACCTTGTCTAAACACAGAATGTACTTGTCTTTGTCACCACCCGACCGACCTCTCACAATCCAGCACATGAACTTTATTAGATGTGTTACCTTGCTCATTTTCCCACCATTGGGCAACCGACATGGGACAAACAATTTTTTCGTCCTCCACGAATCTTTATTCAATGTGTAGACATAGGCAATCACATAAACCTTCTCTTCTGGCACATTCACATTCAGCATTATCTTTGAGAAGTTTCTCATCCTTACGATCTTGTGAGTATTGGCTACCAAATCAAAGCAAAGCCCAGCATAATACTTTGTTTGTGCGTTTCTGCCTGTGATAGGGGGGATGATCCTGGACTGGGTGGTGGCAGGGTTCCAAAGAAGAAACCTATGGTGAGTACGATGCGAGAGGCAGAGGCAAACTAACCCATTGTAACAACCCACAAACAGCGGTTCGGAGCGAGGCGGGATAGTTAATTCGAATTCGAGGGGGGAATTAGGGACCCACACGGAGACTGTGATGGGAGAAGAGTAGCTATATGAATAAGGATCATGTTGGCGGAAGAAGATGGGGAGTTTATTCTTCACGGAGGTGATTTTATCGTGCGTGGCGATGAAGTTAGGAGACCGGATTAGGTCGTACCAGTGTTTGCAGACGCACTTGAAACAGAAAAGTGATTTGACGGGGAGTCTGAGGAGGATCTCCGTTACCAACTCTTCTGGTATTGTGGTGGCTTTTTCTGTTATTCTCTTTCTCTTGCTTCCTTGGGGAACTGATCCGATTCCTTTTTCATCAGCACCATCGCAATTACAGATCATCGCAGGGGAATAGCTTGAACGAACCTCCAATCGTGAAGAAGATCGTAGTAGATATTTGTGTTTTCTAATAGACTCCATCGATGAAGAAGATGAAGATGATAATTTTTCAGGGATGCTGCGCGTTGTTCCTCTTAAATACTCCTCTGTCCGCCTGTCCCAGCTATTTTGACTTTTTGACTCTGTGTTTTGGTCACTTTAACCAGGTTATTTAGATAGTAAAATAATCCAATTTTTTTAATAATTTTTTCACATGTTATAAAACAACTTTTTCACTACAACATGAAAAGATTATAAAAAAAAATACTATATCATTTTTACTATCAAAATCATTGGGTCACTGTGACTTATTGAATAGTGATAAAATTCAAAATAGGGAGAAAAAACTAGCATATAATGGTAAAGATAGAAATAAATATGGTTGGTTTGGTTCTGATGTCAGTTCCGGCTCCAATCCGAAGAGAACTAAAAAACTACCTGCCGGGTCTCTGATCACTGCACCCACACCTGAAGTCGGCCCAAACTCAACCACAAGCCATCCGAGTTAACACGCCGTTTTCATGGCGTTTCCTACCATGACCTTCTTCATTTGCTGCCGGTAGTGTATCCCTAAAAAGTCCCGCCAAATTCGCTTCCCTGAACACAATATATATAATCGATACCAAAGCTTGCTGTTTCACATCTTTCCCCTCATCTTTGTTGTGTCCATTAAATTAGCAAGTAAGCACGAAAAGAAAACCCTCGTATACGACCCCCTGATCCACAGTAATAAAAGAACGTCCAATCAATAAATGACCCGCTCAAGCACTATGCATATTTCTTAGAGCATCTCCAACCCATTGCTTTTTCCCCCTCCCCTCACCTCCCTCCCCCTCCCCCTCCCCCCACGGGCCCACCATTTTCCCCCTCCCCCTCCCATCCGCTAAACTACTAGTCGTCTCCAACCCATTTGCTTTCCCCCCAGCCAAAAAATTAATTTGTAATATATATTTAATGATTTAAAAATGAATTATTAATACCCAAAAAAGTAAATGAATAAATTATTTACCAATGTGTATATATAATACACACAAAAAAGATGTTAATAATGATAACAATGATAATAATACTAATAATAATTAAAATAATATTAACAAACAAAACTTTTATTCAAAAAAATAACGATTACAAGTACGAAAAATTAGTTATTACAAGAAATAAAATTAAACACTAATACAAAAATGCAATGAGTAGAGCGATAAAACACACAAATTGAAATAAACCAACCTAACGACGATTACAAGTTTTTTCGTTAGTTGAAAGGTTTAAATTTCAAAAAAATAAGATAACAATAACTTTTCGTAAATATACTTTCCAACAATCGTGAATACATTATTAATTTTAAAAAAAATATATATATTAATCATAATAATAAAATACATAATATAATCACAAATTATTAGTATGTGTAATTAAAATTATCAAATATTCAATTAATTAATCATTTCATGTAGGGGGAGGGGGAGGGGATGTCCATGGGGAAATTCCCCCTAACGATCCCTCATCCAAGGCAAAATTTATCCCCATAGCACCCCCTAGCCCTCCCCCTCCCCCCATGGGGTTGGACATGAACCGTATTTTTATACGATTTTCCCCTCCCCCTCCCCCTCCCCCCATGGGGTTGGAGATGCCTTTACATGATATGTATGTCAAAGTGACGTTGGTACCCCCAGATTAATTCGCATCCTCCAATCAAATTTATAAAGTGTGACGACTTGAATAATATACTAAGTGCAAATTGGTGCTAGCTTAGTGGTAGAGCGTTTGAAGCCTCTGCATGGGGTTTCGGGTTTGAACCCGGTTATATGATGTAATTCTCAAAAAATAACAGGGTAATAGACACTGACTAACCCTGACTTTAGGATTAATTCCACTCCAATACCCTGTGTTGTGAAAAATGACATTCTGCACCCAAATTGTGAATGGAGGGAACAGCTGTCAAAAAATTTATGCGAAACGACATTTATACCCTTATTATTTCTAACTGTGTTATTATATTATACAAATGCAGTTTTTTTTATAAACTAAATTACTCTATTAAAATATCTCCCCAATCCCCCCAACCACCTTCAAAAATGAGCGGAAAAATTGAAGGGGTTGGATTCAATCTGATCTAACACACAAAATCAATCTACAGAGGAAGAGGAGAAGAAAGAAGAAGAAGAGGAAAGTAGGTGAGGACATCGCCGCTGCCGGAGGAAGCAGATCTCTCTCTCCGTTCCGCCCTCTTCTCCGATCTATAGGAGGGGGAGGAGGAGGAGAAGAAAGAAGAAGAAGAAGATCAAGATGAAAACACCGCCTCCTCTGCGAAAGACGCCGCCTCTTCCGAAGGGCGCCGACCGCCTCGTCGAACCCAGAGCCCTCCTTGATGCAGTTCTTGTTGGAATAGATGCCCTAGGGGCAATCTAGTTTAGTATTATAATTGGCTAGAATATTCATTGTATTATTTATGGAGATATTTTCATATAATGAAGTCCTTATATTTACAATTATGTTGTTTATCTTAAATACCCATATTCCATTATACTGATTAACAGAACAATCATTTATAGACTAGTATGGGGTTGGGGTTTGATTGATATTGAGATATCACGATCCAAGACATGAGTATGTATTAGGGGTAATGGCATACTAGATTGACCCATCTCCGTTGACCCACCTCCGAGAAGGCTACATACTGGTTATGAAAAAGTCACAAGTGCTTCTCGCGGTGAGAACGGTATTGTCATCCTTAGACTTGAAGTCACTAGATCATCTAGTTGTGGAATATTATGTTTTGGTAACGTCAAACGCTACACCGTGAAAGGATAGCCTTAAAGGCGCGTATCGGACAATATGAATCAAGCTTAGATATCGGAGTGATGTAGATAGAATAATTCCCTCCCACATAACAGGAGCAAATATCCGCGCCCACTCGAGGGATAGTGCTTATAAAATGTCTGGCCAGACTCCAAGAAATCAATATGGGATATTGATGTTATTTGCACGAATAAGGTTATGCACAGGATGGAGAAACTATGGATTGCATTTACGAGTGTGACTTGTATGTCTCGTGTCCAATCCGGATATAGAGACAAAGGGATGAGACAATACTTGCACAAGGTATGTCGGATGACAATTTCTATTAGTTGGGTGGTATGGATGTGTTGTTAGACAACGCTCCATGTTGATAAATATTTACTACCAAGTAAGTAGAAACCTATGGATTCACACGCCATATGGATTGAACTAGACTTGAGAATTTATTAATATGATTAATTAATTAATAAGAAGGATCAAAACGCAACAACTTGCTAACTTAGTAGGACTAATGTGCAAGTGGGACTAATCCGAACTTGAGTATGATTAAGAGAGGGCCTTTATGTAGTAACAAGGAGGTGTTGGACTATATAAAGGATGCTCCTAGCTTCCTTACTACAGGCTAATGCTCATAACATTACTTGAGTAGGAGAGAAGCAAGGAGAGAGAGCAAGACAACACAAAGAGGCTGAAGCCCCTTAGTGCCGTCCGCCCCCTACCCCGTCGGCCAAAGAGATAGGGCCGATCCTCTCCTTTGGTCTCCGTTGAGTGATTTCTTCTTCCTCTTCCATCATTCCTAGCTAGCACAAGGAATTGGAGGATCTAGATCTCAATTCTAGGCGTGGATCAACCGTAGAGACAATATTTGTGTTTGAAGTCATCACAGGAGACCCACAAGGTACTTGCTATGAATCATTTACTATCGTTATGAATTCTCTTCATGTGATCCTTGGATGGTCTTGATTGGATAAATTATTATTTATTCTGTTGCGTATCCATGATCAATACCATACAGTTCTCTCTCTCTCTCCCTCCCTCTTCTCCGATCTGCCCTCTCAGGCTTCTCTCTATTTCTCTCCTTCTCTCTTGGTGATTATCAGATCTTCAAGATCTTGTAAGTGATGAGAGGTGGTGACTCTGTGGTGAGGAGGGATGGTTTGGGAGAGAGGTGGAGGAGATGAGAAATGGGGAAGAATGTGCATTTCTCCGTTATCCCTAATGGATTTTTTTTGAGAGAAACCTAATGGCCTGATTTCTGTTAGCTATCTGCTAGTATACTATGGTTTTCCAACTTATCATTTTTGTCTCCATTCCCTACTCGAGCTAATTGGCAACCGAAGGCAATAGGTACAATGAGTAATTTTTTGCTTTGCTAATGTTTGCTCCAAGTTAGAAGCTGATTACTTCTGTTCAAAAATTTGTTTTTGAAATGGGTTATACTAGGTGTAGAGAACATCTTAAATGTGCCGAACTGGTCAGAAACAAAACTAAGCACGAACAAATGAGAGAAACTAGAGTGATGTATAAATATAATGAAACAAACTGAAAACGTAAATACATAGGCGCAAAAGTTGAGGGGAAGGAGATGAATGTATAAGAAAATGAGAGGTGGTGGCTGTCGTTATTTAGGGTTAGTGTTTTGGGTTCGGTGGGTAGAAACCTAGGTTTCTTTTTAGGGATAGAAACCTAAGTTAGGTTAGTAAATTAAATGAGTTAGTTGTAATTTGGCTTAATTAAATGGGTTAGTTGTCATATTGTGTTTTAATTTAGTTTAAATTATCTGTATCAATAAGGGCAAGTTTGTCTTTGGGTTAATCTAAATCATCTAAACTATCAAGGATATTAATGTTGATAAGGGTAGAATTGTCATAAAAATTGAAAATCCTACTGCCAAATCTAACAGAATGGTGCTAAGTGTCCACGGAATATTCCGTTAAGTGGGTTCGGAGTGTCTTTTTTCAAAACACGAAGTAGCGGGATAAAATTAATCTTAAAGTCAAGGGTGGTCAGTGTCTTTTACCCAAAGTAATAACATACCAAGTAAATGATTAATGTGCGATAAATAAGAACATACTTAGCGCCACACGACTGTTTTCACTGGTGCTATTCTCAATTATGAGAAAACTGAAACATATGATTGAGTTTTCAAGTGTCTGATGATCACAATGGATAATAAGTAACATTTTTCGATCATCCTGGATGGCAATTTGGCCATGAAAAGTGCTATAAAAAAAAAAAAAAAGAAAAAAAGAAAAAGGAAGACATCGCTTGTGATCTTGGCATATTGTCTGAACGCCGAAGCAAAACTGAAGTTCGGATCTTCATTCACGTCTGAACTTCTTAAAATGTATGGACAGTAGGCAAGACATCGCTTGGGTTGTTGCTTTTTAAATTGGTATTAATCGAGTAAGTAACGTTGGTAAACTGATACAAAGAAAAGTACAAATGAACCTAAAAGAAAAGGTAGAGAGAAAGAAATTGATAGGAGTTTCTTTGAATCTGGACTTCGATTTTGCTTGTTGTTTTGGATGTTGTTTGTTTATGAATTGTTGAGCGTGAGATGTATGAAGGAATTCTCAAGATATAAGTTTAGGATCCAACAGAGGTGAGAGGGAATTTTCTCTCTGTAATAGCACCGCCAATAAACTTTGAGAGACTTAAACACTCGGTAAATAATCCATTTGGAGATGGCAATGAAGGCCGCGGTCATGATTGAGTTCAGCACAGGAGAAGAAGCAAAGAGCCAAAAAGAGTAGAATTTGTAAAGTTGTTCAATAGTACTGGCACATCCACGGTATGGCCAACAAATGGAATTGTGGAACTGACAGAAAATAACCATTGAAAAAAGCAAGTTTTCTCAGACAAGATGCTGCAGAAACACAAAAGACTTGCCACAATTAGTTTAACTAAGTGAAACTAATTGGTTCAGCAGTATGTCTTTTACTGGAGTGTCAAACAAAATTAGTACGGTAATTAAGTGAAACTCAAGCAGGGGATACGTATTTTGTACCTCAATCGAGTATTCCCCTTCGGTATTTCATACTTCCAAAATTACTCTTTTTAAAAATTGATGGAACATGTTACTTACGAAAATAAAAATTAACAGGACTAAAAGAAAAGCAACATTTGTTTTTCTGCCTTGGTTCAGTTCTAGTGGGCAACCACTGAAAGAAAACTGTAGATCACGAAGTACTGCTTTAACATAACAAATAACATGACCACCAACGTGCTGGAAAGTAAGGCGGGTTCCAACAAAATCCAACTGATGCATAAACCCATATTTGGTACATAGGTCCCAAAAGATGAAAAATGGATATTAAAAATAGCAGCCCGCAAACAATGGCCATGGATGGTGTAAGGTGAACTTAACTATATGTTTAACGGCTTCAAAACAAATAAAAAATTCTCTTGTAATCAGATCTGAAAGTTCAGCTGAGCTTTTAGCAAACTCAAATGCAACATTACAAAGGAAAAAAGAAAAACGGAACCATAATACAGGACAATACATGGCACCTTCAAACCTTTCAAGTCAACAGACAACTAGCGGTAATGCAATGTTCCTTCATCCTGTTGGCTTGATATTGGGTACAAAGTGGAAGTTTATACCTAAACAAGTGAAGTCTGGAAAGAGAACTCCGAATCTTCCCATACGGTCGTAATGACATTCTATTCTCCTAGAACATGAGGTACAAACAAAAGTTATGCACCCAGCCAGCAAGCATTAATCATTATATATAGCTAATTTCACTTAATGAACAACCAAAATGATTGCAAGCCCCAAACCCTTCGTTAACCTATCCCCATTCATGACCCCTTGACCACAATCCATAAAACCCACCTTTCTAGAACCTGCTAGTCACAGGAAATCAGCGAGCAACCACTGTAGGAACATAATTCTAGAGCTGTCCTACATGAGTAACTCTTGGTGAGATAGAGGTAAGCAATTGGGAGTTCTAAGCTACAACAACACAATTAAATTCCTCTTTCCCTTTTTCTTGTTGTTTCTTTGTGAACATATTACTCAAGAAAAATTCGGAAAACAAAGCATGCCGGTGAGCATATGAAGACCAAAAGGGGGAAACAGAAGCAACCTAAACAATACACTCAAGCCAAACCCTCACCCCACTCAAGTCTCCTTATCCCACAATGCGCAGTGATCAGCAGTAGATAGAATCGCGAGATCAACGTCTACCTTGGTGAAACTTCAATATTCCCTTGGAGACAATACAAAACCTCTACATAAGGGATCCAAATTGGTATCTGTTGGTTTTGATGGGGAGAGCATAAAGAAGAATATATCAGATAGTAGGTTTTAGCTATGAAATATGATGTTGTTTTTATTGATCACGAATACCACTTATTTATACAGCAAACAGTGTAACAAAAAGCATGAAAAAAGGAGCTAAATATGCTGCTGCTGAGCAACAACAAATCCCTAAAAATCTGCAAGAGAAAAGGTTAGTCAAAAAAAGTTTGACTGCCTCAAAACCAACACGTGCTTTATTAAATCATAGCAGCTCCCGTGACAATATTCAACACTCCTCCTTGTCTCTGGAGCAGCAAAAATTATTTGGAAAATAAAAATAGGCATGAGTCATGACATGGCTTATGGAGCATATGTCATTGGCATGGGTATCGGCATGGTATGGTTATGGTTATGGGATATGGGTCATGCGAATGGTTATATGATATGGCTTTGAGTGGAGTTAGAATAACTCCTCTTCTTGTTGGATATTCATGTAAAATTTGAGGGATAGTGGAGTGACTGCATAATTTTCTTCAGTTGCTTCCCAGGCCTTCTTCGGTACGGTGTGTTTATAGCTTTCTTCGTTGATGATAGGAGGAGACATTGCGGAGAAATTGGATTCCCTTCCATGCCTTACATTCACAGGACCTTCAAGAAGATGGCTCTGATACCACATTGTTGGTTTTGATAGGGAGAGCATAAAGAAGAATATATCAGGTAGTAAGTTTTGGCTATGAAGTATGATGTTTTTATTGATCACGAATACCACTTATTTATACAGAAAAAAGTGTAACAAAAAGCATGAAAAAAGGAGCTAAATATGCTGTTGTTGAGCAACAACAAATCCCTAAAAATCTGCAAGGGAATAGGTTAGCGAAAACAAACTTTTACTGCCCCAAAACCAACATTTGCTTCATTAAATCGTAGCAGCTCCTGTGACAATATTCAACAGTATCTTACATGAATACAAAAATGTAGTATGCAATGGAGTCAACTTCTTTTGTTGTATCTGTGAAGATAATATCCAGAAAGGGAATATAGTCGTTATGATTGAAAACTAAATCTGCAAAAGCGAGTTTCAAAATAAATTGCTCTCAAGCCCTAACATATAAACATCGAACTGGGAATAAAAATTTCAAAAGCCTAGAAACACAGTTACTGTGACAAAACCATTATCATACTCAAACCTACCATGAACACATGAAGACCGATCAATACACTGAAGCAAAACTCTCACTGTAAACAAACTGTGGAAGCTCAACATGGGGCATTTTCGTTGTCCAAGTAAGTTGTTTGCACCAAGACTGATTGGTTCCACCATAATCATTCAGCACCCACAGATCAAAGCAGCTCCCACCACCACGTGAAGCATTATCAGATTTTTCCCAAACACGCAAAGCAATAGATCCTTTGTAGTCAACCAATTCTGTATCGCAGTGAATGTGATTGGCACAGGGCAACTCAATAATCTTGAACTCCTCACCCACCATGTCTAAACACAGAATGTACTTGTCTTTTCGACCACCAGACCTACCAAACACCATCCAGCACATGAACTTCATTAGATGGGTTACCTCACTCATATGCCCTCCGTTGGGCAACCGAAACGGAGCAAACAATTCTTTTTCCCTCCAAGAATCGTCATTCATTGTGTACAAATAGGCAATCACATAAACTTTTCCGTTTGTATTCACAAACGTGAAATCATTATCTTCTTCTACGTCTTCTTCTATGTCGTCTTCTTCTTCGTATTCTTCTTCTTCTAGAAAGAATCTAATCCTTAGGATCTTGTGAGTATTGGATGCTGAATCAAAACAAAGCCCGGAATAATACCTTGTATGTACTATACTGGTTAGGCCTGTGATGGGGATGATCCTGGACTGGGTGGTGGCAGGGTTCCAAAGAAGAAACTCATGATGCGTACGATATGAGAGGCATAGGCAAACTAATCCATTGTAACAACCCACCAACAGTGGTACAGAGCCAGCAGGGACAGTTAATTTGACGCAAACATCAGAGATCCGGAAGGAGACTGTGAAGGGAGAAGAGTGACTATACGAATGAAGATAATCATCACAGTAAAATATTGAGACTTTCTTCTTCAAGGAGGAGATGTTATCGTGGGTGGCGATGAAAGTAGGAGATCGGATTAGGTCGTACCAGTGTTTGCAGACGCAATTGAACCGTACCAGTGATTTGACGGGCAGTCTGAGAAGGATCTCCGTAACCAAATCTTGTGGTAAGTGCTTTTTTTGTTCTTCTCTTTCTCTTCCTTCCTTGGGGAACTGCTCCAATTCCTTCATCCAACTGTGCTGAAGATCGCAGTAGATATCTGATGACGAGGACGGCGACCAAGAAGAAAAATCGCGTCAATTTTGTAGGAATTTGAAAGCTTTGTTGTTTCTCCTAGTAAATAAATTTGTCGTGTTTGAATCTGCTCTGGGCTCCGGTTCCTCTCAGGCCCAAGACAAATTAATAATCAAATTGGGTGAAATTCACTTACACCCATTAGTATTGGTCAATCTTCACTTAAACCCCTCCTAGTTTGTAAAATTCTAATTCCACCTCTTATGACTGCCAAACATGTTGTCGTCTTACACTAACCTCTATGCATTCATTATGTTATTTCTTATGGTGACTTCTCAACATTAGTTTTTCGGAAAAAATTATCTTTGTACAGGTGTGCACAAGAGATTCCGGCAGGGAGACCTCCGTGTACACCGTATGTAGAGGATCAAGGATCGCACAGGAAGAGTGGGGTTGTGTGTAGGGAGAGAGTAAGGCAGTAGTAATGTCTGAGAGAGAGACAGAGGTTTTGGCAGAGCTTCCGCGTATGGCCAGTGTGTTCTCCTTTGTATGGAAAGGTTAACGTCCTATATATAGCAGGGAACGTGACCGTTGTAGTGTGGTTAATGCGCCCATTGATGGCGGCTTAATTAGCTTAACCATAACGGCACGTTCGTCCGAGTATATAGGGACCGTTACAGCACGTGGTGCGCGAATACCGGAACCGTTACGAGGTTGACCGGGTTTGACCGGATTGACCGGGTTTATGGAGCTCGTGCCATAAATCTCTCAAAACAGTTACTAAAGGTCGCGCGCGGGCTTGGCTCGCACGCGACAGGGCTTACTCTAGCCTCCAAACCACTAAGTCCCTACAAGTCCCGTGTAGTGGTATGCGAGGGCTCTGTCTCGCAGCCCCCACATGGATCAGCTCGGCTGGTGATCCAGTGTGTGTGGAGCACAATATGACGTTTTAGGCGTGACGTCTGCTTGTCCTGTGATTGCGCGATTCGACGGTGACGGTTGCGATTCGACTACTGAAAGGACGCAACCCTTCATTGTCTTGGACAAATACTTTGTATCATTCATTGCTGCAAAGCATCACTTCTTTCTCTTAAAGTGAATGGTACCCGGAGATCTTCGAGAGCAGATTCAGATAATCAATCACCAGTTCAGAACTGCAAATCGTGTTCTTCAATTGTGCATATCCAAGCAGGCTTCAAGAAAACAAGGTTGGCCTCGTTCAATTTTGATTTAAGATACCAGTGTTTGCCTTGAACTGCGTTGAATCTGTAAACCCGTGAAATTTGTGAAGAAGCTTTGATCTTTGAACCCACTTTTGCTTTAATCCTTCAATAATAAGAACTTCAGATGTGAGATCTTGCAACTCCCTGGTTTCTGAAATTGATACCAGAAATTGTTCGTCTTTCTTTGCATAGATCTTGAATTTCAAAATTCAAACTGAAGTGTGGTATTTCTCCCCCTTTTTCTTGCTCTTCCGCAGGAATGGCCAAGACAAAAGGAACCAGACCTGTCAAGGAAGATGAAGAGATACCCGACCTTCCGCAGGCCTTGTGGCGAAAAGCACCCTATTTAGGTGGCAAAGATTTCTACCATGCGAGGGTTAAGGCGAAAAGGATGCCTGATCCTGTCCCGGTTGAGCGATTGCTGACACTGACTCGCCCAGTCAACTTAGCCTTGCTCGAGTTGATTGGTTCCGAGGATGTGGTTCGATTGGGAATCGAGAACGGGCACTTCCCCTACACTGCGATTTCTACCCAAGCGTTCGTCCAGAAATTGGACTATATGGATGAGTGGATTGACCACGTGTTGACCAATCATGCTGCGACTCTTGATGATGCCGGCGTATACTTCGCCGTTCGTGCTATGAAGGGTGCTGCCATGAAGCTGGATCAGTCCATGCTTCTAGACCTTCTGTCCCGTTACTCACCTGCGACTCACACGTTCCATTTTTCTAAGTTCGAGGCTGCCCCCACACTCGAGGACGTGCAAATGCTGTACGATCTTTCCCCCATGGGTGAAGTGGACCCTTTGAGTCCTTTGAGGACATCTGCGGAGATTGCTTTATACACGCAGATGGAGGAATGCTTAGCAGAGGTAAAGAAAATCTCCACCCGGTGGACCACTACAAAGGCCCTTCTAAACTGGCAGTTGGTTGATACATCTGCGAAGAACACCTGGAACAAATGGTTGCAGTACTTCTTTCGAGACTATGCGAGCAGCAGCATCACTAAGAAGCTTCTGAGTGAGAACCCAGAGGCCGAGAATTATGTAGAGGGTAAAGGCTATCACTTGACCCTTTGTGCTTTTCTCTGTGCTTGGTTGTCGAGGTACCTGATTGATGGTCACCCACATGACGGGGTCTTCTACCATGTTTTGCCACTTGCTGTGAGGCTCGCCCTTGGCCAGAGAGTCGCACTCGGACCCTTGGTCTTGGGCACGCTGTACTATAGGCTTGATCAACTGGTCCTGGCCATGAAAGAGTCGCGTGGACGCCTCGATGTGCTGACTTTTGTCAATATTTCCTTTTTGACAATGTGGGTTTTCGAGCGATGGCCATCCTATGCTCCAACTGCTCTCAAACTTGACAAGTGGTGTCCCCCAGGCGAGACCGAAGAGCGTAACAGCGGCAGGGCTGCGAGGTGGTTTGGAGCGAGCAACACCAAGTGCGTTTGGAGTTTGATATGCGACAAACGGAAAGGGTTTACTGCCAGGCCCTATGTCACGCGCATTGAGAACGTGCGATGGTTTCCAAGGATGTACCCCTCTAAGGGTGTTGTCTTCTCAGAAGAGCTGCTCTTCGAAGAGGGATCGCATTTTCATGAGCGCTATCGCGAGTTCTTTTGCTGGTATCTGCGAGGTTCTCTTCCTGCCCTCGCAGAGCATATTCGTGAGCTAGCGCCAAGGTATGAAAAGATTACCGTGGACGTTGACCCCACTCGAGTTTCTCCCCAGTTCGGTTTTGATGTGGTGGCTCCATCAATCTGGCCCCAGTCCATTATCAGAGGGTGCTATAAGCGCTTGCTAACAAAGGAGTGCAAGACCGTCTTCATGAATAATCTTCCTTTTGAGCAGCCTGCAGGGACCCGCGAGGGTGGCTATTCCCAGAACTGGCTCGCATACTGGATTGCCCAGCAAACGAGGATTGAGACGCAGTCGGCCGCGCAGCCAAGTAGAGCTCCCTTGATCAAGAGAAATTCTTTTCCGTTTTGCCCCAATTGCAGCCTGAGCGAGTCTGAATATGGTTGCTACTCACTGTTGGATCGTGAGAACCATTTGTGTCCTGACATCATTCTGAAGGAGAAGATCGCCGCAGTTAAGAAGGGCGACACGCATGTCGTCAGATACAGCAAGGCATTTGCTGAGGTAAGCAATTTCTTCGCGTGCGTTAAGCTTCTTGATTTTCTTATGCTGATGCCTTCATTCTGTACTGTTTGCTGTAGTGTCATGTGCGGAGATTCGCATCTGGTGATCGCTCCAAGTCATTGGTTAACACCATTGTTGCCACCAGAAGACAAAAGCAGTCGTTTCGGCTAGCATGGAGGATGGACCCTGAGGTCGAAACCAAGATTCGCGCAGTCATGAATGCTTTTGCTGACTCGCTGATAGACAATGCTCCGGCCTCGTCTCCTCCCGAAAATGATCCGTCCCCTCCAGCGACTGCGGCGCCGAAAGTGAAGAGACCCAGGCAGAAGGGAATTACGATTTCTTCTCCCAGGAGTACTCCAACCTCTCCTCCGGTGAGGTCCCTTTCTGTCAAGGACAAAGGCAAAGGTCGCATGCCTAGCAAAGTGCGGAAAGAGCTCGCAGTTGAGACTTTCGTTCCATTCAACCAAGAGGAAGAAGGAGAGAGGCGAGAGCCCCGAGAAAGTGATGAAGAAGAAGAAACAACTGTTGTGATGCATGAGGAAGAATCAGGAGGTACTTCCGTCGCATTTCTCTTCCCATCATCGTAATTTTTTATAATTCTTTCCAATCATATCTTCGCAGATGATGATGATGATGAGATTATCGGTGGCCTTTTGGCCAAGAGACAAAAGAGAGATACCCATTATGGTATTCCAGACGATCCCATAAGCGAGGACGTTCTTGCTGAATCCAGGAAGACAGCCGCGGAGGCTGCTGAAAGAAGGAGACAACGGGAAGAGGAGGAGATCGAGCGTGTGAGATAGCGGAGCCTCGAAGAGCAACATGTTGACGACTTAGTGCGTCCAGCTAGCGAGGAAGATGAGCTTCCCGAAGAAGTGGTTCCCCATGCGGAGGAGGAAGATGCAGTTCCGGAAGAGGATGCAGCAGCCCTGGAGCAAGTCCAAGCGGACTTTGAGGAAATCGCAGGCGGCGATAAAGGTGAGATCTTCAATCTCGCAGTAACTTATAGAGATGTTATTGTGGGTGCGTTAAAGCATGGTGTGTCAAAGACTGACATTCGCCGTTGGCTAGTAGACAAGTGCGGAGAACCTTCAGGTAAATATTTGAGCGATATGCATGTGCTAGACCTGAGCAACTTGAAATAGGATCATGACTGGTTTCTTCGCATCCCAGGTCACGCTCCTTCTAAAGACTTGCTTAGTGAGGAGACACTAATAGGACATGGTTCCACGTCCTTAGTGTATGATGAAGATACCTCAATCCCACCTCTGCGTGGAGGTGCTTACTCTTAGCTTTAGTAAAGATAGCGAAATAACTTATAGCACAAGTTACCTCATATTATCGCATTTGATATCGCAGGCCATGCTGAGGAACCTGTGCTGGAGCAGAGAAGTCAGCCTTCTGCGTCCTATGTTCCGATTCCGAGCTCCCATACCGAGAAGCCCGTCGCAGCTGCTGAAGGCGCAAGTGAGCCTCTCGAGGACATCATCGAACTTTCCGATGATGCTGAAGCTGATGCTGTGCTAATGGATGAAGATGTCCATACTGGTGCTGAGGAAGTTAGGACATGTGCTGCTAATGCTTTCGCATCTGAGAGCGTCCTTCGCCAAGCGACTTCGGCTGTCACTTCGCCTCCGGCGATGACTGAGCCAGTGGCACCTATTCCCGCGTGGAGCTTTTGGGGCTCGCAGGTTGGGAATGCAGTCGCAGCTGGTGCGGCCTACACTCTTCCTCATGGACTATGAGAGGTTGGAGCTCGCAGCTGATAGGAGAGCTATGGAGCGAGGACAGTCTTCGACCACCCCGGCAGCGCGCATTCCTTCTCTTCATGAGATTCTGGAAGGAACTGGTAAGTAGAGCTTTACTGTCCTCCAGGAATCGTCATTCAGTGTGTACACATAGGCAAACACATAAAGCATTCCTTTTGGTACAGTCATATTCCCAATCTTTGCATTATTCTTAAGATAGAATATGATTCTCAGGATCTTGTGAGTATTCGCTACTGAATCAAAGCAAAGCCCGGAGTAATAATACTCTAATTGTGTTTTTATGTTTGGGCCTGGGGTACTGATGATTCTGGACTGGGTGGTGGCAGGGTTCCAAAGAAGAAACTTGTCGTGACGAAGACGTGAAAGGCTTAGGCAAACTAATCCACTTTAACAACCCACGAGTAGAGGTTTAGAACAAGGGGGGACGGTCAATTTTACTAGGACATCGAAGAACTGGAAGGAGACTGTGGAATCAATATATGAATGATCAATATCACAGTAAAACATTGAGACTTTCTTCTTCACGGAGGCGATTTTATAGTGCGCGGCGATGAAATGAGGAGATCGGATTAGGTCGTACCAGTGTTTGCAGACGGAATTGAACCGTACGAGTGATTTGACGGGGACTCTCAGAAGGATCTCCATTACCACTTCGTCTGGTAACAACACTGATGTAGCTTTTGTTGGTGTTCCTCTTTTTCTTCTCTTCCTTTCGTCAACGAAATTGCGGCAATTGCAGATGGCAGTAGATTTACAAGCAGATCGCAGTAGATATCTATGTCGTTTGATGGTCTCCATCGACGATGAAGACGACAATGAAATTTGGGTTTTGGTACCTGTGTTCAGTTTCATTTAAATAGAAAGGCTTTTGAAGATGTGTTCTGTTCCTTTTAAATAGAAAATGAAAGTTGCTACAAAAAAAAAAGAAAAAAGAAAATGAAAGTGGGCCGATAATTACAACACAAGATATACTTCTCACATCCGCCGTTGGGTCAACTGAAAATGAACGTTGATACCTCGATCTCTATCGCCGACGAAAGATCCGGTGGAGGAGCAGTGATTCGAAACTCATCTGGTGATTTGGTGCTTGCAATGGCCTACCCTATCCGCTTCAACTCAGTTTCGTTGATGGCTGAAGCTTATGCCACCATTTCTGCCGTCGAAGGTGCTCTGATTAGAGGCTTCGTATCGTTGGTTATCGAATCTGATAATCAAACCCTAATTCTCCACTTACAGAAGAAGAGATATCCGTGCGGCGCAAATGAGAAGCTTAGGGTTCTCAACTATTGAAAGGATCTGCTCTCCTCTTTTAGCTCGGTTAGGGATTGTTGGTGTAAAAGGTTGTTTAGATTTTAACTATTGGGCTACTACTTGCCCCACTAGCTTGTATGAAGTTTGGGCTGTTTATAAAGTCAATATCTAAATAAATACAAACTTTTCTCAAAAAAAAAAAAAAAAAAGAACTAGTTTGAGAAATGACTACACCGCCCCTGATATTATATGCTTAAGCTTAATTAAAGAGACCATGTATTTGTTTCCACATTTTCACAATTCATTACCATGTCTTCTCTCCTTTCTCTTAGAGCATCTCCTACAGTGCACCAAATCCTATATTTGATAGTAAAATTCGGTGTTTTTGGCCTCCCACAACTAATCACCAAATCACCAAAAAATGGTAGGTCTCCCACAGTCGTTGACCAAAAAAACACCAAATCACCAAATCCTATATTTGGTGTAGCTTTTGTGAAATGGTGAAGTGCATCACCCACAGTACCCTCAAATCCTATCATATATCACCAAATCCTATTTTTACCATCAAATTTGATGGCAAAAATAGGATTTGGTGTAATCTACACAAAATTTTTAATTAGTGTTTAGGGCATGTTTTCACATTACTCTCATGGTAATAATATGCTCTAATGTAATAGAGTAGCATTTCGTCTTTACAGTATATACGTCATCTGTTTTTCTTCTCCCACTTTGTATAGTATGTTTTTGAGCAATAGCGTGTTACATAATATTTTCAGCATCATGCTGCGGGATGATAAAATGAAATAACTAATGTAGTTGCAACAGGTTTGGCCGAACATAATACACTGAGGTTAAACTTCAAGAACTTCAGTAACCTTCTTGTACATATTTCCATTTAGTATGGGATGCAAATATATAAAATTAGAAAAAAAAAACTTGTAATAATACACTGATTTTTGAAGTGTTATTTAATCATTTTACAATTTCGTGTAATATTTTTTTGGTAATAATTTTTTTTTATATAGTTATGAAATTCATGATTTGGTGATAAATTTAATGATTTGTTGTGGGAGGCTAAAAATACCATTCTCTAAATTTGATGAAATGGTGAAATAGCTATTTGATGTAAAATTTGTTGAAAACTGTGGGAGACCAAAAGTACTATTTTTCCACCAAAAATGGTGAAATGGTGTTTTTGAGGGTTAACTGTGGGAGGTCAAACTATTTTTCTCCACCAAATATAGGATTTTGTGTAAAATTAGATATCAACTTTGGGAGATGCTCTTTCTTATGTCAGATTTCTATTTTGTTTTTGTTTTTCTCGGTCTCGCTCCATCATCTCTGGTATATGTCTTTGTGGGTCATTGGACCTATTTCTCTTGCTAAGTTGAGGAATGTCCTTTGTATGTTTCTCCCCCATGAAACTACGCCTATTTTTTCCCTCTCACTCCTCTTAGAACAAACCCTCCATTCACAATCTCATCTTCGCCCCTAAAACCACCCGAATTTATCATGACAGATTCCGTGAAACCCCAAGCCACGATCTCCTACGGCACCCACAAAGTTTAAACTTTGAAGCAACATCAAGTCATTAGGTGAAGCCGAACGTCTATGAAGACTCAACCATATATATATACACACACACACACATAAATACCTTCTAGGTATTGCCGGACCGATAAGGAAAAACTATGTAAATGTATGGGAATAAAAGTGTTAGTTCTACACTTTCCGTTACACGAAAGAGTGCAGTAAGTTCAAAAAAAATGTTACCATAAGTAAAAACAAATTCGGTAAGAATATAATAAGCGTTCAAATAAAGAAAAATAGAATATCCAACCTGTGTACAACGGATAGATTAGAATCACTCTCTATGTTGCAAATATCCATTGATCCTTACTTCCTATTTTGCTCTTCACCAAGTACAGAAAATTTAATTCGAATGACATAAGGAAATAATATTTTCTCTTTGTTGGAGTAGCTTTGCGCCAAGATATTAATTACTCTTCTCTTGTACATGCAATAGGATAGATCTCATTATTTGGTGGACTTCACCTCCTATATCCATGAGCCTTGTACCTCTGCTTTCTGTGCATTAGTTCTTAAAGTTCTCCCCTGGGAAAGTAGAAGCATAACATCCAATAGGTTATCTTATCAGTAATTTTCTTCATATTCATCAAATAAACAGGAGCTAGAAAGTTTCTCTCATATACTACACAAACATATTATGCTTAAAAAAATTAGGTAATCACAACAAAATGGCCACATCCACAAATCATGGATTGAATCTCAACAGAATGACAAATCCAAGATTCTATCTTATAATATTGAAAGTTAATATTAAATTAGTCAAATTAGGTTTACAGAGTTCGTGATGTTTTCCATGTCAAGTTCGACTCCAGCCAATATTAGTGTCTATACCTGAAAGTAAAAAAACGTAAAAATAGCTTATCGATCTAGTATTGGGAAATGTAACATGTGTCGGAAATGAGATGGAAAATGAAATTGTAGCTTTCACTGGAAATCTGGTGATCATTTTTGGAAACATAGATTAGATTTGACAATAAGAAACCCAACTAAAAATTCCATTTCAAACAAATATACGCAGTAGTCATGCTCGACCTGAATTAATGGCCTAGTTTAATGCTTCTAGTTCTACTAACTTCATGGAAGCAAATTTTATTGACTAAATTAGCATTCAATCAAATTACTGTAGAAGTCGCAAATGGGGGTTAGCTTAGTGGTAGAGCGTTTAAAGTCCCTGCATGAGATTCCATGTTCGAATCGATGAAAAAATATTATTCTGAAAATAAAATTTGTAGAAGACTAAAAAGGAACGCCTAAAGGGAAATCATTGAATCTGGATTAGGTTGACCGTCCGAAGGGGAAATCATTGATCTGGATAGCCGAAGAGTAAATTGAACCCAACACACAGTTGCTCGTAAGAACAAATGAAACATTTATTCTAAAAGTATTCAAAAGCGCACCCTAATACTGAGATGTCCAATTTTAAAAAAGTTGATTCCAATGCTCTTGTTGCTCTATGCCATGATAAAAGAAACAACTTTTTTATAGACAACACAAGAACACATTTGGTAATACTCATTTGATTTATGAAGTTTGGGTTATGAAATTTCACAAGCATACGAAGTCCGAACAAAATATTGCAGGTTGAGAATCAAATGGGTTATGAGAAGAAGGGAAGACATACCTGATGGATATTTGGAGCTATGAAGGAGTCATAACCGCCATCATCATCTTCTCAACCATGTCTACCACTGGCCCCTTTTGATCCTGTATCCTGAAATTGCACCATTAAGTTAACTAGAAATACACGAGAAGCCGAATGAAACTGAAAACATAAAATGAAGAGGTGTAAACAGCCCTAGAGTAAGAAAAACGCAACTGATAACTGTTCTAGGGTGAATCTGCGCAATGAACCCAAGTTACAATCAAATAAATTTTTCAGATTGACACAGGATCAGAGTAGAAGCCGGAGAGAGAGAACAGCCAGGAGAGAGAGAGAGAGAGAGACGCAGGATTAGAGTAGAAGCCACTCTTCTCTTTTGCACGTCTCGAAATCGGAATAGAAGCAAACCTGAGCCGATCTCATAACAGAAACCAATTTGCACATAGAATTGTCTTATCTCATTTTTCCAAATAAGTTGGACCTTTTCAATGTTAGGCCTCTCAGAAACCCACAAACTGTACATGCTTTCAGGGCATGTAATAGCAGAACATAGACAGTGAGGACTATTTAAGCCCATACTAGCTAGACAATGTGCATGGGTAAAGTTTTAGCCCTTAATATAAAAGATAATACTTTCTACAGACATCGATTAAACATTCCCTTTCGTGGCCCATCCCACTCCACCGCCTTTCATTTTCTGCAATTCGTGTAAGATCAGACAAGCGACTTCAACTAGCACATTCATACATCCTCTATCTTGCAGGAATTGAGCAGCATATTGGAAAAAAAATTGACCAACATATTGAAGCGCAGCGCACGAGCTTCTGAAATGATTGGGTGTTTGTGGAAAAGAATCGGGAATAAAAATCCATATACAAATTGACAATCGGAATTCCGTCCAATAGTGGTGCCTCCACCGAGCCTCCGGCTAACTAAAGCAACAGCGTCAGTGTTCAATTTAAGCAACTTCAGTTGCGATTCTCCAGAGTTCCCAACGGGGTCTTGCATGTTGAATTCAAGGAGAAGGAGAAGGATAAGTGGAAATAAACTCTTCGTTTTCAGATTTGAGGTACATGAGTAACTCTTACTGAGATAGAGGTATGCAGTGGGGAGATGTAAGCTACAACAAGATAATTGACAAACCTCTATGATCAATTAAGCGATCATTTCTAATCCTCCAATATAGTAGCCTAGTAGGTATGCATAGCTAGTTGAACTATAAATTCTTCATCTCAAAGTGATAGTCATGCTGGTTGCTCCACCACAGTCCTAACAGATGAACATCTAACTTGATACAAATTTGAAAAATCATAACCACTAAGCATCCCATGAACATATGAGCTCTGATCACGAGTGGATAGAATAACGAGATCAACATCTACCTTGGTGAAACTTCTATATTCCTTTGAAGAAAAAAAAAAACATCTTAAAGCGATCTCCATTCTTGGCAGCTGGAGCCAAATGGCATCTTACGGGGATATAAAAACATATTCCACGGAGTCAACTTGCACCGTTTCTATGTGAAGTTAAATGCAGGAACAAACATGAAAATTAATTGCACATACGGAAATGAGAGAATACGTAGTTGATAGAAATATAATTTCTTCCGCACAAGAGACAATCATTCTTGAATTAAAAAATTGAAGAAGTGAGTTTAAAATTTGGTCCAAAGTCCTAACATAAGAACATATACTCATAAATAAAATTGCAAAAGCATAACCTTAAGAGTTATGGCACAACCATTATCATACTTAAACATACCATGAACACATGAAGAGTACCGATCAATACACCGAAGCAAAACTCTCACTGTAGACAAAGGATGGACCATCCCAATATTTCCACAAAATGCCATTGTTGGTCTCCCCAGTATCTTCATCCCACAATAGGCACTCATCAGTACTAGTACACAGAATCACCAAATCAACGCCCCCCCCCCCCCCCCCCCCCCCCTTGATGAAAAATCCCAGAGGCTTAACATCGGTCATTGGTGGCCTCAAAGTGAGTTGTTTGCACCAAGATGGATAGGCTCCGCCACAATCATTCAACACCCACAGATCAAAGCATCGGTGGACACCACGTGAACCAGAAGCAGAGTTCTCCCAAACAAACATAGCAAGAGATCCTTTGTAGTCAACTACTTGGGTACCAGAAGCAGAGTTTTCCCAAACAAACATAGCAAGAGATCCTTTGTAGTCAACTAGTTGCGTACCACAGTGAATGTGATCGGAACATGGCAATTCAATATGCTTGAACTCTTCATCCACCATGTCTAAACATTGAATGTACTTGTCTTTGTCACCGCTAACCATCTAGGAATCCTCATTCAACCTGTAGACATAGGCAGATACATAAAATTCCCGAAGTTAATAATTCTAATCAATTCAACCGAAGTCCCCGGAAACGGCGCCAAAAACTTGGCCCATCGTCATTATCTGCATATGCCAATGCACTCGAAAGTTCTGCCAAGTGTTGTCCCTTCAGCTGGAGAGTTTCATCCATCATATTAATCCCTTCCTCCATTCTGTCCATACTAGCTACCAGGAGCTTCAATAATTCTTTTATGTCCTCATCTTCTTGATTGCAAGGAGGAGGGGTGTACATATCTCCATAGGAGTAGTATTGTGAATAACATGGAAATTGCATATAAGAATTATTCCCCCACATGATCACCAAGATACCTGCACAATTAATCTCGAGGAAGCAGGTGAGTTCAGAAATAAAATAAATAAACAAAACAAAATATAAAATTCCCGAAGTTAATAATTCTAATCAATTCAACCGAAGTCCCCGACAACAGCGCCAAAAACTTGACACGTTCCAACTGCAAGTGCACAGTTGTCGGTGCAGTAATAATCGGAAAAGTCCGGATTGTCGAATCCCAAGAGACTTCTTTGTAAATTAGCTATTAGTTCTTAACCTTGTGTGGGCAAAGCGCAGTGGTTTGTTCTACTAACTCTACTGAAATTAAAAGACAAAGATCTCAATTAATCAGGTGAAAAGATTCACGATTGACGAAGAATGATTTTAAGTTACTTAACAAGTGGACAAGTTCAGGATATCTCTACGGGTTCACTAGGGACCTCACACCACTTATGATTTATGTTCAAGTAACACGAACGTCTTTTACTTAGCCAAACGAGCACCTACGCTTTGAAGATTCCTCAACCAAAGCCTATATTCAAGCTCTTGTATCTGATTCCTCTAGCCTACTCAAGTTCAAATAAGCATTATGTTGTTGTGGTCTACTCTTAGTTCTAGCTAACTAGCAAGATTCATCAACCCTAGATACGGCTAGTGCTTGATTCAAGTTTCCGGGTAGAGAATGTTGATTCCTCTAACATCCTATACCTATAATCATCCTATTGAGAGCTCAAACAATAGAAACGATAGGATTAAGTACATAAATCAAGCATAGCTAAGAAAAACATATTCAATTAAGCTAAAAGCATGAAAAAGATCCATAAATCACCAAAATATGGTGTTCAAAACCCTAGTTCCCTATGAGATATCCCGAATAGAGAGTTTAGCTACAAAAACACATGATCAAAGTACAAAGTTTCAATGATCATAAACAAAAACTAGAGAGCGGAAGAAAATAGAGAATCAAACGATGGTCTCCAAGCTCCCAAGAATGCTCCTTGCTCTCCAATGGCGTAGAAAAGATGAATCCTCCAAGCCCTAGGTCGTTATCCTTGTTAAATCACGTCACTTCTTTCAAGTTTTTAAAAATTACACTTTTTACCCCTTTTCTAATCACGTCAGATCTACTAATGTGATCTTGGGATCACAATTTGTGATCCTAGGATCACCTTTGTAGTTGTAGAGTCACGTTACTCTTCTATGTGATCTTGCACTTTGATCTTGTGATCATAGGATCACCTTTGTAGGATCACAATGTTCTTCCATGTGAGTTTTCTTTTTTTCACTCTTCTTCTATTCTCTCATGCATTCCTTGAGTTTCTTTCTTTCAGAAGTTCGCTTCCGCTCCAAAATCCGCACTCCACGCTTCCGGTTCCTGAAATCACAACACGAACAAATACCGGAAGATCAAATGCGACAAATAAAGCATAAAACATGCATAAAACGCCCGGATTACACAATGAAGTCTAAATACTCAAGTATGCTCAAAACATATAAGAATTGGTCAATTTCTCATACAAATCTCTCTAAACGCACGCAAATCGATGGTGAATCCTATAAGAATATAACTCCTAAAGTGGCGTTATCACCAGCCAAGACTTACTAACAGTGGATTCAACCAAACTATCAAAAAATGGCCACGAAATATTTCGATATTCAGATTCTAATAATATTACTACCACATACATGCTCCACGATTAAGGATTCATGCCATTGAGAATTTGAGTAACCAGAGAATTACCAATACTATCGGAATTGTTGAGGCGATACGGTAACAAAGCATCAGGCAATATGAAGAAGCCTCCAGAAACCCCATAATCCTTGGTTAAAATCAGAAACAGGAATTCCCAAATTACCAGGACCAGCGACTTCAAACCAGTGGAAAAACCAAACAAATCCTCAAGATTCATTACGAATACTTGTGTCAAGGAGCTACTATCATAATTCTTCTGAAGAGTATATGAACATGACCTTACACGAGCTTCTGACATATTTCCATAAATGCAGTTAATATTATATGAATTTATGAGGTAATGGGTTGACGAAGCATGAGAAGCCATCGCCAAACAGTCCATAACTTCAGAAATGTCCTGGCGAAATCACAGCAACGAAGCATCTAATAACCTCTGAATGGCCAGAAACTTCAGAAATAACAATATATCCCAGCAAAATCACAAAACACGGGAACAAAAGCACTGTCAATGAATTCTTTCCAGTGCCATAACCAGCCAAATTATCAACCTCCACTGAAAAAACTCTGATAGAGTAGCAGATACACAGATAGGGATCACCACACCCTCCAGAGAACACTTCAATACAGAAGCACAACAAGAACGCATAATAAACGATAATCAGCAACCAATGTTGCTGCAAACAAGAGGCGAACCGAGAGATAGCAGAGCTCTCCAACCTCATCAAAGAAGAAGCACAAAAGCTTCATAACATCCACAAATTGTGGAAACAAAATCAAATCAGCATCAAACTGATGTAAACAAGAGGCGAACCGAGAGATAGTTGAGCTCTCCAACGCCATCAAATGAAGAAGCATAAAAACTTCAATAACAACCACAAATAGTGAAAACAGACTAAAATCAGCAACCAACTGGTATAAACAAAAGGCAGCCTGAGAGATAGCAGATCTCTCCAACACCAACAACAGTAGAAGCACAATATCTTCCAAAAATCCACAAACAGTGAAAACACTGGACCAGAAACACCAAATCACAGCAAGTGTAGCCAATGAATAGAACAAACCACTCACAATCTTCTCAACTATTTCATCAATTTCACGATTACCAACTGACATATCATGCAATTGTGAGTACTGATCATATACCACTACTAGAATAAGTGGTATTTGAGGCGGTTCTTTTTGCGGCAGGTAAAGTAATCACCACAAAAAGATGAAAATTTTGGCGGAATAATACTTCTTCCCTTAAAAGGCAGCATTGTTTTAAACTTTTAATTACGCCCCATGCTTTTTTTTTTTTAAATAGTCGTTTTCATAGATAAGTACTCAGTTTTTTCTTTTACAATTATTGATTATTCTCTCCGCCCCTTTGTTTCTCTTGATGGACTCTGTGACTCCCAAGATCTGCCTCTTCCCCAATGTAGCAACCCTAATGTTTGATTCTAGTAGCGACCGGTGGTTCATGGAACGAAGTTTGAGGCACCATGACTGGTGGTCACCGATGGAGAAGGTTTGATTTTGTTTCTTCTCGCCCTCTTTATTCTAATCTATGTTATTCTCCTGTTCTTCTCACTTAATCAATTTATGCTTGATTGATGTTCTATGTATCAACAAAGGAATCGGACTTTTAGGGAGTCGTTCTTCAAGGTAAGCATTGCGGCAATTGGTTTCGAGGATAGAGAACTAGGGTTTCAATCGGTGGTTACGTGGCTACAGTTATCGACCCGTCAATTTGGTAAATCAAACCTCTATTCCGGATCCAATCGTAGGCAACCACGGTAGAAAGCGGGATGGATGTGTTGGCTACTTTATCTCCTTCGGCATCGCTTCCTCTCTTAACCAGGTGCATGTTTCATTCTTCTCCATCTTTTTGTACTGAATTGGGTAAAAAAATGGGAAATTTCCCGTTGGAACACTCAAATTGGGTTTCTTAGTGGAATACTATAATTGGGTTTCTATTTGCAGGCCTGGAATAGGGAGTGTTTGCTTTCATCAATAGAAGCTCCGGCTCTGAATCCGAGGAATCCGATTCTGAAGACCTATGATATCGTCGCCGTCTGTCCGATGAATCAGAACGCCTTCGAGCAGGCTTGCCAGGCTTCAGAGGTGAAATTAATTGACCTAATTTGTTATCATCTATCTGTTTGTAAAGGTCAAATTGCTGGAGTTTTAACTTTGTTCTTGTTATTGTGTTGGTTGATTTGATAGCTATTGATTTCTCACATAAACGGCCTTTCAGATTGAAGCAACACGCTGTCAAAGCTGCAATTGAGGTTTGTAATCGGTGTTTATGCCTTCGATTGTTACTGACTTAGGATATGTTCTAATTTTGGGCCTTTCCTTGAGCATGAGATGAATTTGACCGAGTTTCGAGATGGATAACATGATAGATTTTGAATTTATTGGTGCAATCAGAGTTGTTAATCATGAGTATAGGTGTTTATAAAGAGAATGCATCTTATTTGCTGAACTTGCTTTGGTTCTAAAGTGATTGACTCTAATGGCAACGTGATTGCTAATTGCTTGTTTTTATATTTCATACAGTGTGGTGTATATTTTGAGATTGCGTACTCGGGCCTTGTCATGGATGTTCAAGCGAGGAGGCAGCTGTTATCTAGTGCCAAGGTACATAGTTAGATTAACTTTCTTCAACAGTTTGTTCAATATAAGTCAGTTGTGATATTGAGTGAAGATTGGCAAACACGTCAAACCACCCACAGTGTGTGTGTATATATATAACCCACCATTATCCTTTTCATAGTGACACGTCTTATATGTGTTCCTAATAAAGGAATTTGTCCACTTTCCATTCTCATGTATTTGATAGGATACCCGTTCTCAGCGTAGTAGCTACTGGTTGTACCAAGAACTTCGACGGATTCCTTCTCATCGGTTCTACATTTTTTACTTTGAGTTGAGCATTCATAGAAGTAGCCTATATTACTAAGAGACTAAGATGTTTAATCATGATTTTTGGAGAGAAAAACGGTTGAACAGTTTCAATTTGATCTCTGAATATCCATTCATGTTCCTTTCAAATGCTTGGAGAGCTCTCTGTGACGCTGAATGATTCTGTATGTACTTTGTTTTCTTCGAAATACCATGATAGAGGGATGATTATTTTCAGTAATCCCATCTTGTCAATTCATATGGGCTAATCCTCAATGATTAGTTTTTTTTTCTTTTTTGTTTTCCTTTTGATTCATGATTGAGTTCTCCTTTCGATTAGTTTCTGTTCACCTTCACCATTTTCCTTTGTGTAATTGTTCGTCTATGTTAAGTTGTGACGTTTTGGTACTGACGCTTAACATTTATTGGTTGTTTTCGTCATGGATTAGGTTCTTCATCAAAATAAAGATGCGCGAGGGAAGCGATGAAGCCGAATTGATTTCCTCACTTTGACTTCAGGAAACAACGAGATTTAATTTACCAGCACCCACCCTCAGTTTTACTGTAAGTGTTATTGATATGGTAAACTTATCTTTTTTCTCTATATCTGTAACGTTTTTTTAGCTCATCGCATCTTGATGATATAGGAGGGGTTATTGTGATCATTTGGGTCTACACATCTTTAAATGACACCATTTGGTAGGATTACTTGGGATGAGAAAAATAGGTTCACCCCTTCCCTACTTCAAAAGATTGTCTTACAGGTTATTGTTTGTGTTCAGTAATTCCATCAAATTCTTGGGCTGGTATCTTTAATTAATCACATGGAGAAGGGAATTGTTCTGAATCTTCCCTCGGTCCTTCTGTTCTGCACTGGCAGCTGACCAGTCATCTCCAGGACTTATGTGTAGGGGAAACTAATAATCAAGGTACATGCTCACATATAATGATCATAATTCTCAATTTTAAGTTCAGGATAACAAATGACTTGGGATATGCTCTGCTTGCTGCTGCTAGTATTAAACTTCCTTCATTTTGTTTGTGGCTATACCAGTAAAATTTAGGATCAGTTCTTACTTCCTAGCTAATTATTCCTGTATGCTTGGGCTAGTTGTAATAATGTTTCTGTTTCTCATGGAGAGTGGTTGTTGAATGGCCTGGCATGGGTTCTGAGCATGGTTGGAGCAGGTGACTTCTCCTTCAGCGTTCTTCACATGGCTGGGAACACATCATATGCAGTTGGCTGGAGGGTGACCCCAGATTTTGCAGCTCAGCTATCAACATTACTGGGATCTCAATGGCCATGATTGACTATGCTCCATGGTGCATCTACCCTCCCCACATAAAAGCATGTTTCTCAAGTTAATGTCTGCAGCAATATGAGAGCGAAGAAGACTTGCATTTATCTTCTTAAGTTTATGTAATAGAATAATAGCCTCTCAATACTTTTGGATGTGTGGTAGGTTCAAGAACCCAAACACTTCAACATTCATGTAAAACATTAAATTTGTTAATGGTTATAATGTTGTTGATTTACATAATTTGTAAACGTTCTTTCTAATGGAAGTTGTGTATGGGGTTGATTGTAATAAATTTACAATTTCTAATCCAAGCATGTGGTAGCTAAAACAAAAGATACAGTATGATTGTTTATTTAGGGGAATCTTTTTTGAGGCGGGAAATCCTTTTATAGAGGCGGGGATTTATTGCTGCTAAAGAAATTATTTGGCGCCACATAATTTCTTTTGTGGCAGTCTAAAAGCGCCGCATCATCCGCCACAAAAACCTTTTGTGGCGGAAGAAAACCGCCAGTGACTATTTACGACGGAAGTTGATGAGGCAGGTCAAAACCGCCACAATTTCCGCCACAAAAAGTTTTTGTGGCGGGTTTGGATGTATTTGTGGCGGTTTATACCCGCCGCAAAAGCCAGTATTTTTAGTAGTATACCTTGAGATCCTTACCTTTGAAATCCTGTGGATCGATTCAGACTTGAGAGTCCCTAATATCAGATCTGACGAAGATAAACACAGGTAGAAGAATTCATAGCGAAATTGAGCACCATTCATAGCAAGACCGTGAGGTCCGGTAACTTCGACGACCTAGGTACGTCTGCCATCGCTGCACCGATGAAGAACTGAAATCGCTTGCCTTCTCTGATGCCGCTGAAGCTCTCATATCGAATCAATGACTGTTTGACGAACAGATCCTTTCCTACACCAAAGCCCAGCTTGCCGTGGAACAAATTCACAGAGAGATAAATCCGAAAGGAAGAGAGATCTCCAGCCATGGCTCTGATACCATATTAAGAAATCAAAGACATTGGAGATGAAGCTGAAGAAATCGAAGAAGATGAACCAGAAATCGAAGAAGAAGAAGAAGCAGAATAAAATTGATTAATTCGGTAGTCTCTGAATCGAGAGTTACATGGCTGCTATATACCAGCCTTAGGGGAAAGGAAGAACCTCAAATGACTATAAAGCCCTCTACTATATCTAGATATTTCAATATGCACTTTGTGCCTCAATTGAGTATCCCCCTTCGGTCTTTTTAACTTACAAAATAATATAGCACATTTTTTAGTTGAGAATTACATAAAAATCCTGTCTAGCCGGGACCGAACCCGGAACGTCATGTAGAGGCTTCAAATGCTCTACCACTGAGCTAGCGCCCATTTGCGTCAAGTCCCAAATTTGACAACTACCTGAAATGGGTGAAGTACACAGAAAATAGGACTAAATTATGAAAATATACACTGCGAGAAACAAAAAGGCATATAGTCCTTCAATTAACAGCAACTTGGTTTTCAAAAACAAAATTAACAGCAATTTACCACATTGGAGACACAAGCTGACCTGTCTGTACTCTGTACTTCAGGAATTGTATTTAAAGTTGCAGTCTTCTTAGTCTTCCCTGATCTAGTAATATTTGGGCAACCACTCAAAAATGAAACCCAATTTCTGGTATAGTTCCAACAAAATCCAACTGATGCAGAAACCCAGTTTCTGGTACATAGGTCCCGGAAATGAAAAAATGGATATTGAAAACAGCAGCCCGCACAACATTGTCCATAGATGGTGTAAGGTGAACTCAACTATATGTTTAACAACTTTACACAAATAAAACTTTCTTGTCTAAAAAGAACCATAATACAGAACAATACGGAGGACCTTTAAACCTTTCAAGTCAAAGGATGACTAGCGGTGCTGCAGCCAGGTACTTGCCTTTGAACAGTATGTTCCATCGTACTAGAACTTGAGTTACAAACAAAAGTTATGCACGCGATCTCCAGCCAGCAAGCATAAGTCATGATATATTGCTAATTTCACTTAATCAACAACCAAAATGATTGCAAGTCTCAAACCATTCATAAGCCAGTCCCCATCCATGAACCCTTGACCACAATCCATAAAAATTGCAAAACCACAACCACTTATAATGCCATGAACATATGTGGACCAGAAGGGGAAACAGAAGCAACGATGTTTATATAAAAATCAACCTAAACAATACACTCAAGCCAAACCCTCATTGTATCGGGATGATGGATCGTCCAATCTTACCACACAATGACCTCATTGGCTCCCCACGCCCACGAGAATCTTTATCCTACAATGCTGATCCAGAGAAGATAGAATGACGAGATCAAAGCCTAGCTTGGTGAAACTTCAATATTCCCTTGCAGACAAAACAAAACCTCTACTTAAAGAACCTCCATCATTGGTGGCTGGAGCCAATTGGTATTTTACATTAAATACAAAAAGATGGTGTGTAATGAAGTCAACTTCTTGTGTCGTATTTGTGAAGCAGATATCCAGGAAGATGCACGAAAATCAATTGCACATAAGGGAAATGAGTGAATATTTGTTATGATTGAAATAAAATTGGCAAAAAACGATTTTTGTTATAACATTTCTCCAAGTCCTAACAAATAAACATCTAAACATACCATGAACTCAAGAAGACCTATCAATACACTGAAGCAAAACTCTCACTGTAAAAGAAGTCTGCAAGCTCAACATCGGGCTGTTTTGGTCTCCAAGTAAGATATTTGCACCAAGACTGATTGGTTCCACCATAATCATTCAGCACCCACATATCAAAGCCGCGTCCACCACCACGTGAATCAGACGCAGATTTTTTCCAAACACACACAGCAATAGATCCTTTGTAGTCAACCAGTTCTGTATCGCATTGAATGTGATCAGCAGAGGGCAATTCAATAAGCTTGAACACCTCATCCACCATGTCTAAACACAGAATGTACTTGTCTCGGTCACCACCGGATCAGCCACTCACCATCCAGCACATGAACTTCATTAGATGTGTAACCTTACACATATGCCCTCCATTGGGCAACCGACAAGGGGCAAAACACCTTTTTCGTCCTCCAGGAATCGTCATTCAATGTGTAGACATAGGCAATCACATAAACCTTATCTTCTGGTACATTCATATTCACAAACATTGCATTATCTTTAAGATAAAAACTAATCCTAACGATCTTGTGAGTATTGGCTGCCGAATCGAAGCAAAGCCCAGAATAATACTTTGTTTGTGTTATAAAGTTTAGCCCTGTGATAAGTATGATTCTGGACTGGGTGGTGGCAGGGTATGGTGAGTACGATGTGAGAGGCATAGGCAAACTAATCCATTGTAACAACCAACGAATAGCGGTTCAGAGCGAGCAGGGATAGTTAATTCTAATTCGAAGGGGGAATAAGGGAACCAAACGGAGACTGTCATGGGAGAAGAGTGACTATATGAATAAGGATCATGGTGGCGGAAGAAGATGGGAAGTTTATTCTTCAGGGAGGTTATTTTATAGTGCGTGGTGATGAAATAAGGAGATCGGATTAGGTCGTACCAGTGTTTGCAGACGGAATTGAACCGGACCAGTGATTTGACTGGGAGTCTCAGGAGGATCTCCATCACCAAATCATCTGGTAACTGCTTTGTAGAAGCATTTTTGTTCTTCTCTTTCTCTTCCTTCCTTGTGAAACTGCTCCAATTCCTCCATCAGCAACATTGTGATTCCAATTCCTCCAGCAGCAACATTGCAGATATCAGCATTCTTCAACCTGTTGGTTTCTATGGATATTGGGTACAAAGTGGAAGTTTATACTCAAAAAGTGAAATCTTGAGAAAGAACTCCGAATCACCCCATAAGATGATTGTTACATTCTATTCTCCGAGAACTTGAGTTACAAAAAAAAGTTATGAACACGATCTCCAGCCAGCAAGCATTAGTCTGATATATTGCTAATATCACTTAATGAACAACCAAAATGATTTGCGATTCCCAAACCCAACATAGGTTCCAACAAAATCCAACTGATGCAGAAACCCGACATAGGTTCTGAAAATGAAAAAAATTATATTATAAACAGCAGCAGCCCGCACAACATTGGCCATGTATGGCGTAAGGTGAACTTAACTATATGTTAACAACTTAAAAACAAATAAAAAGTTCTCTTGTAATCAGATATGAAAGAAAAAAGAAAAAAGAAAAAAAAAAAAAAAAAAAAGAAAAAAAAAAAAAAACAGAAGCATAATACAGCACGATACAGTGAACCTTTAAACCTTTCAAGTCAACAGAGCTACGTTGTTGCCTCTGACCACTATGTTGCACCCTAAGTTACCTGGAACGCGGATCGTTCCGATTCGTGGAACCGGAACGGGATCGCTGAACGCTATACCCTATGGAATTTGGTACGCCAGGGGTAGGCTTCTTTGGCTACCTTTATAGCTGTTTTACCATTTATCGTAAATCATAATTTGTAAAACTGCTCAATATATAAAATATTTAAAAGTCAATACTCTAAAAATGGATGTAACTTAGCAAAATTCCCTCTTTTACACAGATGCTTTAGGTGAAAATAGTGAAAAAAAAAAATCGCCAAATTTAGCGATCTGCATCGCTGGCGTTCCACGTTTCGGACTGCGTGATCCAATTCGCAATTCGCGGGGGTACGAGTGAATTGTGGTAACACTGGTTGCACCATCCCTGACAAATATCAGCATTCTTCATCCTGTTGGTTCTATGGACATTGGGTACAAAGTGGAAGTTTATACTCAAACAAGTGAGTTACAAAAAAGTTATGAACATGATCTCCAGCCAGCAAGCGTTAGTCATGACTCATGATATATTACTAATTTCACTTAAAGAAAAACCACAATGATTCCAAGTCCCAAACCATTCATAAACCAATCCCCATCCATAAACCTTTGATCACAATCCATAAAACCAACTCTTTTAAAACCTGCCAGTCACAGGAAATCAGCGAGCAACCACTGTTTAAACAGAATTCCAGATCTGTCTTACATTAGTAACTCTTGCTGAGATAGAGAGGTAAGCAGTGCGTAGTTGTAAGCTACAATAACACAATGAATTATCCTATTTCCCTACTCCTGATGTTATGTGTGAACATATTATTCAAGAAAAATTCTGAAAACAAAAGAAATGAGCACTTGTAATCCTCTTATACATAGCTGAAAGAACTATAAATTCTTTAGTTCAAGAGATAGTCATGATTGCGCCTCGTCCAAAGTCCTAACAGATAAATATCTAACTTTATATAAAACCGCAACCACTCAGCATGTCATGAACATATGAGGACCAGAAGGGGAAACACAAGCAGCTTATAAAAACAACCTAAACAATACACTCAAGTGAAACCCTCATTGTACCGGAATGATTGATTGTCCCAATCTTACCACAAAATCACCTCGTTACACTGAAACAAAACCCTCAAACGGTGTTTATATAAAAATCAACCTGAACACATGAAGACCGATCAATTCACTGAAGCAAAACTCTCACTGTAATAGAAGTCTGCAGGCGCAATATCAGGCATTTTTGGTGTCCAAGTAAGCTGTTTGCACCAAGACTGATTGGTTCCACCGTAATCATTCAGCACCCACAGATCAAAACAGCATCCACCACCACGTGAAGCTTTAGCAGATTTCTTCCAAACACACACAGCAATAGATCCTTTGTAGTCAACCAGTTCTGTATCGTGGTGAATGTGGCGGGCACAGGGCAAATCAATAATCTTGAACTCTTCATCCACCATGTCTAAACATAGAATGTACTTGTCTTTGTCACCACCCGATCGACCTCGCACAATCCAGCACATGAACTTCATCAGATGTGTTACCTTGCTCATTTTCCCCCCATTGGGCAAGCGACAAGGGACAAACAACTTTTTCGTCCTCCAGTAATCGTCGTTCAATGTGTAGACATAGGCAATCACATGAACCTTATCTTCTGGTACATTCATATTCAGCATTATCTTTGAGAAGTTTCTCATCCTTACGATCTTGTGAGTATTGGCTACCGAATCAAAGCAAAGCCCAGAATAATACTTTGTATGTGCGTTTCTGCCTGTGATAGGGGGAATGATCCTGGACTGGGTGGTGGCAGGGTTCCAAAGAAGAAACCTATGGTGAGTACGATGCGACAAACATAGGCAAACTAATCCATTGTAACAACCCACAAACAGCGGTTCGGAGCGAGGCGGGATAGTTAATTCGAATTCGAGGGGGGAATAAGGGACCCACACGGAGACTGTGACGGGAGAAGAGTAGCTATATGAATAAGGATCATGGTGGCGGAAGAAGATGGGGAGTTTGTTCTTCAGGGAGGTGATTTTATCGTGCGTGGTGATGAAGTTAGGAGACCGGATTAGGTCGTACCAGTGTTTGCAGACGCACTTGAAACGGAAAAGTGATTTGACGGGGAGTCTGGGGAGGATCTCCGTTACCAACTCTTCTGGTAATTGTGTTGTGGTGGCTTTTTCTGTTATTCTCTTTCTCTTGCTTCCTTGGGGAATTGATCCGATTCCTTTTTCATCAGCACCGTTGTGGGAATTACAGATCGCTGGGGAATAGCTTGTACGAACCTCCAACCGTGCAGAAGATCGTAGTAGATATTTGTGTTTTCTAATAGACTCCATCGATGAAGATAATAATTTTTCAGGGATTTGGATGCTGCGCGTTGTTCCTCTTAAATACTTCTCTGTCCGCCTGTCCCAAACTCTGTATTTTGGTCACTTTGACCAGGTTATTTAGATAGTAAAATAATACAATTTTTTATTTTAATAATTTTTTCACATGTTATAAAACAACTTTTTTTTTTAGAGAATAAAACAACTTTTTCACTACACCATGAAAAGATTATAAAAAAAAATACTGTATCATTTTTACTATCAAAATCATTGGGTCACGGTGACTTATTGAATAGTGATAAACTTCAAAATAGGGAGAAAAAACTAGGATATAATGGTAAAGATAGAAATAAATATGGCTGGTTTGGTTCTGATGTCAGTTCCGGTTCCAATCCGAAGAGAACTAAAAAACTACCTGCCGGGTCTCTGATCACTGCACCCACACCTGAAGTCGGCCCAAACTCAGCCACGAGTCATCCGAGTTAACACGCCGTTTTCATGGCGTTTCCTACCATGACCTTCTTCAGTTGCTGCCGGTAGTGTATCCCTAAAAAGTCCCGCCAAATTCGCATCCCTGAACACACTATATATAATCGATACCAAAGCTTGCTGTTTCACATCTTTCACCCACATCTTTGTTGTGTCCATTAAATCAGCAAGTAAGCACGAAAAGAAAAACCCTCGTATACGACCCCCTGATCCACAGTAATAAAAGAACGTCCAATCAATAAATGACCCGCTCAATCACTATGCATATTTCTTACATGATATGTATGTTAAAGTGACGTTGGTACCCCCCGATCAATTCGCATCCTCCAACCAAATTTATAAAGTGTGACGACTTGAATAATATACTAAGCGCAAATGAGTGCTAGCTTAGTGGTAGAGCGTTTGAAGCCTCTGCATAAGATTTCGAGTTCGAGCCCGGTTATATGATGTAATTCTCAAAAAATTATAATATACCAAGTTAATGATTAGTGCACGATAAATAAGCACATGCCTACCGCCATTCCTATATGGTGTGAATAATCACTTCCACCACGAGTGATTTTGCTTGTGCTATTCTCAATTACGAGAAAAATGAAACGTATGATTGAGTTTTAAAGTGTCTGATGAACACAATGGATAATAACAATTTGGCCATGAAAAGTGCTATACAAAAATAACAGAGGCAAGACATCGCTTGTGATATTGGCATATTTATCGGAACGCCAAAGCAAAACTGAAGTTGGAGAGCTTCATTCATGTCTGATCTTTTTAAATGTATGCAAAATAGGCAAGACATCGCTTGGGTTGTTGCTTATTAATTTGAGATTAATCGAATAAGTACGTTGGGAAACTGGTAGAAAGAAAAGTGCAAATGAACCTAAAAGAAAAGGTAGGGAGAAAGAAAAAGAACTTGATAGGAGAGTTTCTTTGAATCTGGACATGGATTTTGCTTGTTGTTTTGATGTTGTTTGTCTATGAACTGTCGAACGTGAGATGTGTATGAAGGAATTCTGATAGGGTTCACCTATCGGTATTGTAGCAGTTTGAGAAGCTACGATCTCTGGCTCAGCAATTCGAGAAGTTAAAATCTCTAAAACTACGGTTTCTACTAAATTAACTTAATTCTTCATTCATTCATTGATAATTAAAATACTCAGTTGAGAGGAATATAAATACTAATTTAACTAACTGCTAATTATCCCCAAGACCCCTTAACAATTAATCAACTAATAACACTTTCAATAACTATTTAATAAACTTATAATACTTTAAATAAATCTACTACTTCACTGCAACGCCGTGTCCAGCGCCGTGTTCTGATACGGTTCGTACCCGTAACAACCTCCCTCCCGTTGACATTCACCTTGACTTCAAGATGAAATTTATGTCTTGTCTTTCTAGGATCGTTTGGGAAATTGCTTTTACGAGTTGCTGCGGTACTAACCAAGTGGTGGTCTTCTTGAGATCGGGTACCATCAATAGCTTTAGGTCCAGTAATAATCTCCAACAAAACTACACCAAAGTTGTGAACATCTGGCTTTAGAGTCACTTGTCTAGTCATTGCATATTCAGGTGCACAATAACCATAGGTACCCATGATTCTGGTGGAAACATGAGGTTTGTCTCTTGTAGGACCCAGTTTTTCAAGTCCAAACTAGGACTGCTTCGACGGCGGTTGTTGGTCATGTTGTAGCTGTGGCGCTTGGCTCTGGTCGGCCACGGTGGTGGCTTGGATCTGCAGCGGCTGGAACCCTATCCAAGGCTGCGGCTGGAACCCTAGCTGAGGCTGCAGCTGGAACCCTAGCTGAGGCAGTGGCGTGGTCTGGTAGTGAAGCGGCAGAGGCAGCAGGTGTTGTTGCGACTGTAGTTGGATCTGCGGCGGTGGTTCTTGCTTGGTAGACGGCGTAGAAGCTTGTGGCGTTGGTTGCTTGCTCGCCTGCTAGTGGTGGTTCGCCGCATGTACCGTCGAAAGAGCTAGTACACAAGCTTTTTGCGGACCTGCTACTTTTGCGGCGCTCGCTCTGTCGGTAGGACAAGCGGCTTCTGCTGAAGGGCTGACAGTTGGAGCTGCTGCGGCGCCGTCTGTGGATTGACTGGCCGCGGCGATGCAGACGATGTTGGGGTTCGCGCCTTCAATTCCGCAACGTCCGTCTCCAGATCACCCAGATGGGTCTGGATGTTCTTGACAATGGCTAGTAGTTGCGCTTCGAAATTGTCAGAAAACTCACCTGAATTTTTCATTGATGAAAGCACCAATTGATAGGGTTCACTTATCGGTGTTGTACAAGTTTGAGAAGCTACGATCTCTGGCTCAGCAAATCGAGAAGCTGAAATTTCCAAAACTAGGATTTTTTACTTAATTAACTTAATTCTTCATTCATTCATTCATTGATAATTAAAATACTGGGCTAACAGAAATATAAATACTAATTTAACTAACTGCTAATTACCCAAAGATCCATTAACGATTAATTAAAACTACTAACACCCCTTAACTAACAACACTTTCAATAACTATTTAATTAACTATAAATACTTTAAATAAATCTGCAACGCCGTGTTTTGATACGGTTCGTACCCATATCAAATTCTCAAGAGATAAGTTTAGGATCCAAGAGAGATGAGAGAGAATTTTCTCTCTCTAATCGCACCGCCAATAAACTTTGAAAGACTTAAACACTTGGTAAATAATCCATTGGAGATGGCAATGGAGGCCGCAGTCATGATTGTGTTCAGCACAGGAGAAGAAGCCAAGAGCCAAGAAGAGTAGAATTTGTAAAGTTGTACAATAGAACTGGCTTATTACCAATTGCAAAAAGCAGGTTTTCTCAGACAAGATGCTGCTGAAACAGAAAAGACTTGCCACAATTAGTTAACTAAAATTAGTACGGTAATTAAGTGAAACTCAAGCAGGGGATACGCGTTTTGTACCTCAATCGAGTATTCCCCTTCAGTATTTCAAGCTTACAAAATTACCCTTTTTAAAAATTGATGGAACATGTTATTTACGAAAAAATTAGCAGTACTAAAAGAAAATCAACATTAACGAAGTACGGCTTAAACATAACAAATAACATGACCAACAACGTTCTGGAAAGTAAGGCGGGTTCCAACAGAATACAACTGATGCATAAACCCATATTTGGTACATAGGTCCCAAAAGATGAAAAATGGATATTAAAAATAGCAGCCCACACAACATTGGCCGCCGATGGTGTGCGGTGAACTTAACTATATGTTTAACAACTTTAAAACAAATAAAAAGTTCTCTAGTAATCGGATATGAAAGTTCAGCTGAGCTTGTAACAAGCACAAAAAAAAAATACGGGAACCATAATACAGGACGATACAGAGAATCTTCAAAGTCAACAGACAACTTGCGGTAATGAAATGTTCCTTCATCCTGTTGGTTTCTATGGATATTGGGTACAAATTGGAAGTTTATACGGATATACCTAAACAAGTGAAGTCTGGAAAGAGAACTCCGAATCTTTCCATAAGGTCATAATGACATTGTATTATCCTAGAACTTGGGTTACAAACAAAAGTTATGCAAAGGGTCTCATAGCCAGCAAGCATTAATCATGATATATTGCTAATTTCACTTAATGAACAACGAAAATGATTGCAAGCCCCTACCCCTTCATAAACAAATTTCCATCCATGAACCCCTTGATCACAATCCATAAAAACCCACCATTTTAGAACCTGCTAGTCAGTGGCAAGCAACCACTGTAGGAGCATAATTCCAGAGCTGGTTTGTATGGATATTGTTGTAAGCTGAAACAACACGCTGAACTTTCCTCTTTCCCTTCTCCTTTTGTTTCTTTGTGAACATATTACTAGAGAAAAAATTATGAAAACAAAAGAAATGAGTATCTAAGCAATTATTTGTAATCCTTTAATATGGGAGGCCATATGTAGTTGACATAGCTATAAATTCTTTATCTCAAGAGATAGTCAGGCTTGCTCCTCCACCAAAGTCCTAACAGATGAAGATCTAACTTAATAAAAATAATTGCAAAATCGCAACTTCTTAGCATGCCTTGAGCATATTAAGACCAAAAAGGGGGAACAGAAGCAACCTAAACAATACACTCAAGCCAAACCCTCACCCCACTCAAGACTCCTTATCCCACAATGCACAGTGATCAGCAGTAGATAGAATCGCGAGATCAACGTCTACCTTGGTGAAACTTCAATATTCCCTTGCAGACAATACAAAACCTCTACATAAGGGACTGGATACAAATTGGTATCTTACATGAATACAAAAATGTAGTATGAAATGGAGTCAACTTCTTTTGTTGTATCTGTGAAGATAATATCCAGAAAGGGAATATAGTCGTTATGATTGAAAACTAAATCTGCAAAAGCGAGTTTCAAAATAAATTGCTCTCAAGCCCTAACATATAAACATCGAACTGGGAATAAAAATTTCAAAAGCCTAGAAACACAGTTACTGTGACAAAACCATTATCATACTCAAACCTACCATGAACACATGAAGACCGATCAATACACTGAAGCAAAACTCTCACTGTAAACAAACTGTGGAAGCTCAACATGGGGCATTTTCGGTGTCCAAGTAAGTTGTTTGCACCAAGACTGATTGGTTCCACCATAATCATTCAGCACCCACAGATCAAAGCAGCTCCCACCACCACGTGAAGCATTATCAGATTTTTCCCAAACACGCAAAGCAATAGATCCTTTGTAGTCAACCAATTCTGTATCGCAGTGAATGTGATTGGCACAGGGCAACTCAATAATCTTGAACTCCTCACCCACCATGTCTAAACACAGAATGTACTTGTCTTTTCGACCACCAGACCTACCAAACACCATCCAGCACATGAACTTCATTAGATGGGTTACCTCACTCATATGCCCTCCGTTGGGCAACCGAAACGGAGCAAACAATTCTTTTTCCCTCCAAGAATCGTCATTCATTGTGTACAAATAGGCAATCACATAAACTTTTCCGTTTGTATTCACAAACGTGAAATCATTATCTTCTTCTACGTCTTCTTCTATGTCGTCTTCTTCTTCGTATTCTTCTTCTTCTAGAAAGAATCTAATCCTTAGGATCTTGTGAGTATTGGCTGCCGAATCAAAACAAAGCCCGGAATAATACCTTGTATGTACTATACTGGTTAGGCCTGTGATGGGGATGATCCTGGACTGGGTGGTGGCAGGGTTCCAAAGAAGAAACTCATGGTGAGTATGATGTGAAAGGCATAGGCAAACTAATCCCTTGTAACAACCCACGAATAGTGGTTCAGAGCGAGCAGGGATAGTTAATCTGACGCGGACATCAGAGATCCGGAAGGAGACTGTGAAGGGAGAAGAGTGACTATACGAATGATGATCATCATAACAGTAGAAGATTGGGACTTTCTTCTTCAAGGAGGTGATGTTACCGTGGGCGGCGATGAAAGTAGGAGACCGGATTAGGTCGTACCAGTGTTTGCAGACGCAATTGAACCGTACCAGTGATTTGACGGGCAGTCTGAGGAGGATCTCCGTCACCAAATCTTGTGGTAAGTGCTTTGTAGTAGTAGTAGTAGTAGCTTTTTCTGTTCTTCTCTTTCTCTTCCTTCCTTGGGAATCTGCTCCAATTTTTTCATCCAACTTTGCTGAAGATCGCAGTAGATATCTGTGTCTTTTGATAGTCTCCATCGATGACGACGAAGAAAAAAGACGTCAATGCTTTGTTGTTTCTCCTAGTAAATAAGTTTGTCGGGGTTGAATTTGGTCTGGGCTCCGGTTCCTCTCAGGCCCATGACAAATTAATAATCAAATTAGGTAAAATTCACTTACACCCCTCTGTTTTGGTCAATCTTCACTTAAACCCCTCTTAGTTTGTAAAATTCTAATTCCACCTCTTATGACTGCCAAACATGTTGTCGTCTTACACCAACCTCTATGCATTCACTATGTTATTTCTTATGGTGACTTCTCAACATTAGTTTTTCGGACAAATTTATCTTTGTACACGCTGCAAAGGTCAACTATACCCAATGTATATTCTTAAGACATACAAGATATTTGTATTCTATCACATTCGTATGCATTTATCTTTGAATTTATGAACATGGTGCAGCTACCAGAAGCAAAAATTAAGATTAACTTGAGATAGAGTTCACAAAATTATAGGTATATTATTTGGAAAACTGAACATAATGAAGTTGTCTCTCTGAGCGCTCTGCTCATGAGTGTTTGAAAAAGATGGTGATTCTTGAGTATCTGTACACTTTATGGTATGGATTTTGCTATGATATTCTCTGTAGGATTTCATGCATTACGATAATTTTCTTTGATGGTAAAGGATAGCTTAGGTATTATCCGAGTGATTATTTAAATCGAGTTGTGTATGTATGGTTATTCACAGTACAACAATGGCGTCGTCCTCTAAGTAAAATCGGGCTAACGATGAAGATGTTCTCAACATTGAAATCGGGGATTTATTATGCCAGAAGGATTTCTCTCCAATGATCCTATCAAGGAGAGACCGATGATGGAGGTCCTTAAAAGAGTCTGGAAGATGAACCGCTCGGAGTCAATCACAAAAGAAGGTTTCAATATTTTCGTCTTCAAGTTTGATTCCATCGCGTTCATGAAGAGGATCTTAGATGGCGGTCCTTGGTTCTTCGATGACATCGTCTTGGTTGTTAGGAAATGCGATCCGTTGATTCCCCCGACCAGTTACGATTTTACAGAGATTACTTTTTGGGTTCATGTCTTGGGTCTGCCAACGCATTACCGAAACCCGGATGTTTGTCGTCTTGTAGGCCAACATTTTGGGGTTGCGTTGAAGTGGGAAACAGCGATCGATGAAGGGGGTGAGAAAGTTCTGCGAACTCGGGTTTGTATTTCAATCCCCAGGCCGTTGCAAATTGGGTCTTCGGTTGCACTTGGACGTGGAGTCAAGTGCGACGTCATGTTTTGCTACGAAAGGATTCCGGCGGTTTGCCTTAGGTGTGGCGTCATCACTCACCAGATGAGCCATTGCCCGCAACAAGAAATTGCAGGTGAAGGCAACCAAAATGGTTGAGCTACAGTCCGTGGATGTTAATGCCTGGAGGTTTCAAGCTGATGCGTCTGATCAAGCAACCCAACAGTGGAACGCGGTCGTGATGTGTCTTTTCCACAACTGGAACCTTTTATTGAGGCACTTCACCGAAATGATCTTAGGGATATTCGCTATTCGGGGCCTCATTTTACTTGGTCTAACAATCAAAGCGACGATGATGCTATTAGGGAAAGGTTGGATCGGGTGGTCGCTACTCCTGACTGGTGTGAAATGTTTTTAGGGGCTCGTGTTAATCATTTTGTTTCCACTGTTTCGGATCTTACCCCCCTACAGCTCATTATGGATCCGAACGCAGCCAACAAGCTTCGCAATGCTCGACGAAGGTTCTATTTCGAGGCTGCTTGGCTCGGACACTATGAACTTGAAGATACGGTCAATCGGACTTGGGTTCGTGATAATTTGGACGTCCCAGGGAAATTGACATCGACAGTTAAGGGACTGAAAATCTGGAAAGCTCGCTGGTTCGGAAACATTCCCAAAAAACTGCGCAATCTCTGACATCGTCTACAAGTTTTAGCTGAGAAGCGACAGTCTCTTGAAGTTGTTACCAAGATTCGCGAGCTTCGGACCGAATAAAATGATTTGCTAAAGACTGAAGAAGCAATGTGGCATCAGCGGTCTCGGGTTTCTTGGCTCGGCTAGGGGATAAAAATACGCGTTACTTCCATCAAAGGGCGAAAATGAGACGGGTGAGGAACGCTATGGTGGGTATTGAAGATGAAAACGATGTTTGGAAATAAGACGATAATGCAGTGGTTCATGTCCTCTCAAATGATTTTTCTGAATTGTTCACTAGTCGGTGCCCCTCCCGCGACGATATTGACAAAGTGGTACGGTTGGTGCCACCTTTACTCTCGGAGGAGAATCAAAGGATTCTGTGTAGGGTTTTGATTCATGGATGCGCAACGGAAACAAAATAAACCATGCAAAATCCTCCAAGGATCACAAGTCAAGAGACATAACGATGGTAAAGGAAGAAATCAATAACACACCTTAGGATTCTCCTTTGATGACTTCAAACGCGAATTGTGTCACGTTCTCTATGGTTGATACACGCCTAGAGTTGATCCTAGATCTCCCAAGTCCTTGGTGCTAGCCCGGAAGATGAAGAGGAAGAAAAATCACGCAAAACGAGACCCAAAAAGGGGGCTCTCGGCCTCCTTTTGGCCGACAGGACGGGCGGCGGCAAGAGGGGCGGTCGGGCTCCTCTTGTTTCTTGCTCTCTCTCCTTTTTGTTCTCTCCCACTCTTGTTATGTTCAATAATAAGCATAAGTTGTGGGAAGGAAGGAAGGAAGGTCCTTTATATGGTCAAACAACTCCTTGCCAACTACTTAAAGGACTTATTCTAGTCCTACTAGAATTCAATTTAGTCCCTTCCTTGCAAATTAGTCCCTACTAAGTTTGCAAGGTTTTGCAAAGTGATCCTTCTAATTAATTAATCCAATTAATTAATTCCCAAATCTAGTTCAACTCTATATAGCGTGTGACCCCATAGGTTCTATCTAGTTGGTAGCAACTATTTGCTAATATGGAGCGGTTTCTAGCAAAACATCCATTCTAGCCAACAAATAGAATAGTCATCTTGACAACCTTTGTACAAGTAATTGTCTCATCCCTTTGTCTCTATATCCGAATTGGACATGAGACATACAAGTCACACTCGTATATCCAATCCATAGTTTCTCGATCCATGAGAATAGCCTTATTCGTGCAAATAACATCAATATCCCAGATTGATTTATTTGAGTCTGGCCAGACATTCTATAAGCACTATCCCTCGAGTGGCCTAGGATATTTGCTCCCGTTATGTGGGAGGGACAAATTCTATCTACGTCCACTAAGATCTCTAAGCTTGCTTCTTATTGTACCCAGTACACGCCTTTATAACTACCCAGTTACGGTGTAGCGTTTAACGCTACCAAAATCACAATAATCCACAACTAGAATATCTAGTGACTTCAAGTCTAAGGATGACAATACCATTGCACCGCCAGAAGCGCTTGTGACTCAACATAACGTGTATGTAGCCTTCTCGGAGATGGGTCAATCCAGTGCAACATTCCCTAATGCACACCTATGTGTTGGATCATGATATCTCCATATCAATCCAACCCATACTAGTCTATAGATGATTGTCCCATTAATCATTATATTGGACTAGGGATATTTAAGATAAACAACACAATTGTAAATCTAAGGACTTCATTATACTAAATATCCAATAAATAATAAATGAATTTCTAGCCACAGATAAATTCATACTAAACTCGATTGCCTCTAGGGCATCTATTCCAACATTCTGGCAGCCCCGTTTTCACCAAAAGAGGTTCACGATGCGCTCTTCATGATGGGTCCAAACAAGGCTCCGGGGATTGACGCCTTCCCGCCTTTGTTCTTTCAGAAATTTTGGCCTTCTATAGGCCAAGAGGTTACTGCTGCTTGTTTGGGAATTCCAAACAATGGTTAAGAGGTACACCCATTTAACCATAATCTTTTGGCTTTGATACCAAAGATTAGACAACCTCGTCGTCCGACGGATTTTTGACCAATCAGCTTATGTATGGTGGTATACAAAATTGTCTCAAAAGCAATTGCTAATAGGTTTAAAGGTGCTATCGATGATATTATCTCCCCAACCAAAGTGCTTTTGTGCCCGGACGTATCATTACAGATAATTTTGTGGCTGCATATGAATTGATCCATTCTATGGACACACGCCTAAAAGGCAAAAAAGGTATGATGGCGTTTAAGGTGGACATGAGTAAAGCGTATGACAGAGTGGAGTGAGATTATCTCAGGCCGATTATGATTAAGTTGGGGTTTCACCATAATATGGGCTCTCTAATCATGAAGTGTGTCTCGTCAGTCCAGTATTCCTTTGTTCGCAATGGCGAAGTGGTTGGTAACATCATCCCTCAACGCGGGTTGAGACAGGGTTGCCCGTTATCACCCTACTAGTTCCTGCTCTGTACTGAGGGTCTTTCACACGCTCTTTTACATGAAAGTATGAATGGAAGTATTTCCCCTATGGAAGCATCAAGAAGGGGACCGCCTGTGTCACATCTCCTCTTTGCCGACGACAGCATCTTTTTTACACCGGCCGACACGTCGGAAATTTAGACTCTCCTTGGTATTTTTCAAGATTATGAACTCGCCTCGGGACAAAAAAATAATCTTCAGAAATCCGCAGCTATGTTCTCGGAAAATGTACCCCAAGGACAACGGGATCTTCTCTGTAATATCGCTAGAGTTCAACTTGTTACGATGTTTGACAAGTATTTGGATTTCCTTTCAAAGGTTGGTAGATCTAGGTTGCTCCCTTTCTCCCGTATTCTTGAAATAGCTAGTAAGAGATTGAATGGTTATAAGGGGAAGCTCCTCTCGACGGCGGGTAAATAAGTCTTGATTAAAGCGGTAATTCAGGCCATTCCTAGCTACTCGATGTCATGTTTTCTTTTGCCACTCTCTCTTTGCGAGAAGCTAGAGAGCCTTATTCGAGATTTCTGGTGAAATCGCAAGGAAGTCAAAGGAATCTGTTGGTTGGCTTGGGATCGTCTGAAGACATCAAAGGATGAGGGAGGTATTGGTTCCCGCGACTTCCATGCTTGTAACCTTGCGCTTCTTGCAAAACAGTGTTGGCGTGTTGTCACAAAACCCAATTCCCTCTTGGTCAAGGTTCTTAAGGAAAAATACATCCCCACGACGGACTTTTTGGAAGCACAATTCGGCTCAAGTCCATCGCAGGTGTGGCGTGGAATTGTGGCGGGTAAAGCAGTTCTTGAAAGAGGACTCTATCAAAACACTGGCCCGCTCCAACCCAGCCCAGCCCTTCCTGCAACCTGGGATGAAGTTTGCCATCATGGTCATTATGACGCTGGCTATGCTAGCCACCAGGACATCGAACTCAGCATGAATAACACTTCTTTTTTTTCACATACAAAAACAAGGCCACACGGCTGACTAACAACAACTTATCTGTGTTGTCATCATTGGCTTCTGTAGAGACACAAAAACTTTTGAAGTCTACTGTTTGTCTAACAACAATTTATACTGAGATTACACCGCAGAGAGCTTGGCTTGTGCCAAACAAATCTACTGTTTGTTTATGTAACTAAACATACCACTGAAGTTTTGACTTTGAGTAGTGTGTGATATAATTCTAGACACAATCATATAACAAGATAGTAAATTAACTGTTGCGGAGCTTCTTTAGAGGCGATTCATTCACTTGTTGTTACCCACTTCCAGCGAGTTAAGGAAATCGTATGATCTCATGCGCTTTTTAAAAGGAATACCATCAACGATACTTGTATAAACTCAAATGTCGATAAAGTGTTAACTAAACATGAGTTGTTGCCTCTTTATGGGCATCGACTTTTCACGTTCGTTTGATCGTCTATTGATGATTCTTGTGTTCTGGATTTATGTCGAATTACAATTAACAAGACCATGATAATTATAGGGGATCTTGTTAGTTGTATACACAACATTTACATGCTTCATATGTATCAAATTTCATAATTCATAAGATGGCACCTGGATTTGAAATTAGAAGTCTCACATACTCAAATACGAAAAGATAATATGTTGAAGTTCATGTCATGTAATAGGGTCTCTCTATGCCTCGAATGGACTGGATGAAGTTCGGCGACGAAGTAGAGACGAAGCGGCGAAGTAAGGAAGACAAGCGAAGGAGGAAACAAGCGCAACAGTTGGAGGAGGAAATCAACGCTGGTCATACAACCAGGCTTTGTGTCGTACGACCACATCAGACTGGGGCGGTTTCACACTTTTCTTTTCCTTTTTTTGGGCATTACTTTGGGCACAAGTTAGCATAAAACAAAACAGATAACTGGAAAGTAGGGTAGGTTCCAACAAAATATAACTGATGCGGAAACTCAATTTCTGATACATACCGCACAACATTGGCCATGGATGGTGTAAAGTGAGCTCAACTATGATTAACTACTTTACACATAAAAATTTCTGTTCTGAAACGGAAAAGTTCCGCGAACTTTCAAACATTCTAAGATAAAAGACGACTAGCGCTGCCGCAGCCAGGTACTTGCCTCTGACCGGTATGCTCCATCATATTGGAACTTGAGTTACAAACGAAAGTTATGTACGCAGTCTCCAGCCAGCAAGCATTAGTCATGATATATTTCTAATTTCACTTAATGAACAACCAAAATGATTTGCAAGTCTCAAACCATTCATAACCCAATCCCCATCCATGAACCCTTGACCACAATCCATAAAAATTGCAAAACCACAACCACCTAGCATGCCACGAACATACGAGGACCAGAAGCAACGGTGTTTATATAAAAATCAACCTAAACAATACGCTGAAGCCAAAACCTCATTGTATCGGAATGATGGATCGTCCTAATCTTACCACACAATCACCTCGTTGGCTCCCCAACCCCACACGAATCTTTATCCCGCAATGTGCATTGATCCAGAGAAGATGGAATCAAGATCTTATTAACGTCTAGCTTGGTGAAACTTCAATATTCCCTTGTAGACAAAAGAAAACCTCTACTTAAAAGACCTCCATCCCTGGTGGCTGGAGCCAATTGGTATCTTACATGAAATACAAAAAGATGGTGTGGAAATGAAGTCAACTTCTTGTGTTGTATGTGTGAAGATGATATCGAGGAACATACAACAATAGCAATTGCAAATAAGGGAAATTAGTTAATATTGAAAATAAAATTTGCAAAACACGATTTGTTCTAATAAAATTTCTCCGAGTCCTAACAAATAAACATCTAAACATACCATGAACACATGAAAACCTATCAATACACTGAAGCTAAACTCTCGCTGTAAATGAATGATGAAGGCTCAACATCGGGCATTTCTGGTGTCCAAGTAAATTGTTTGCACCAAGACTGATGGGTTCCACCATAATCATTCAGCACCCACAGATCAAAGCAGCATCCACCACATGAATCAGAAGCAGGTTTTTCCCAAACACGCAAAGCAATAGATCCTTTGTAGTTAAACAGTTCTGTAACACAATAAATGTGATCAGCAGATGGCAACTCAATAATCTTGAACTCCACATCCACCATGTCTAAACACAGAATATACTTGTCATGGTAACCACTCACCATCCAGCACATGAACTTCATTAGATGGGTTACCTCACTCATATGCCCTCCATCGGGAAACCGACACGGGGCAAACAACTTTTTCGTCCTCCAGGAACCTTTGGTCACTGTGTAGACATAAGCAATTATATAAACCTTATCTACTGGAACAGTCATATTCACGAACTTTTTCTCTTTCAGAAAGAACCTAATTCTTACAATCTTGTGGGTATTGGCTGCCGAATCAAAGCAAAGCGCAGAATAATATTGTGTTATAGTTTTAAGGCCTGTGATACGGATGGTCCTGGACTGGGTGGTTGCAGGGTTCCAAAGAAGAAACTCATCGTGGGTACGGTGTGAGAGGCATAGGCAAACTAATCCATTGTAACAACCCACCAACAGTGGTTCAGAGCGATCAGGGATATCTAATTTGAATTCAACGGTGACATCGGAAAATCGGAATGAGACTGTAATGGGACAATGGTGAATATACGGATCACGATCATAGCCGAAGGAGATTGGGACTTTTTTCTTCAAGGAGGTGATTTTATAGTGAGTTGTGACAAAATGAGGAGATCGGATTAGGTCGTACCAGTGTTTACAGACGCACTTGAACCGTACCAGTGATTTGACGGGTAGTCTGAGTAGTATCTCCGTTACCACATCTTCTGATAACTGATTTGTTGTTGCTTTTTTTGTTCTTCTCCTTGTATTCGTTCCCTGAGAAACCGTTCCAATTCCTTCATCACCAACATGCTGGCAACTGTAGATTGCAGGGGACTTGCTCGAATGAACCTCCAACTGTGCCGAAGATCGCAGTAGATATTTATGTCCTCTCAAAGTCTCCATCGATGGAGACGGTGACGGTGACGGCGACGACCAAGAAAAAGAGAGATTTCAATTTTTTAGGGGTTTGGAAGCTGTGTTGTTCGTCTTAAACGGAAGATAGGAATAAATCTGTCGGGTTAGGTTCTGGTCTGGGCTACGACTCCTATCAGGCCCATGACAAAATAACATCAATTCACACACTGTCAATTGAAACGTCAAAAATTTTGAATTAGAATTACTAGTATTAAAAAGCACCACAGAAAGAATTTTGTTATTTTGATTCCATTTCTTATATGGTACTAGATCGAAATGCCGTTTCTTTTACTTTAGGCATAAAAAACCAACTTTGCAGAAATTCTATATCCTCTATCCGATCACCATTTGGGGCTGTGTGGATACGCCATGAGAGCTTAACGACCTTAGAAATCATTTTATCTCTTTTTAATGCCCTCAACTAGGGCTGAGCATGGGTCGGGTCGGCCGTTTTTTTTCGCAATATGGCACCCGACCCGAACTCTCGGGTATGGGGAAACTCGACCCGACCCTGATCGGCACACCAGGGAAACTCGTTGTTTTCGGGTTCATCGGTTCCGGCCAGGTTTCGGCCGAGTTCGGCCGGATTTCGCAAAGAGAAGAACAACTCAAGCCTTAAATCTGATCTACAGAAAGAAGGAGACGAATATGACTGGTTCAACACCAGATTTCAACTCCGAACAAGCACTACGCTGCCGCCGTTGCTCTCTCCATGTTGCGGCCGATCTATTTCGCTATGTCGTTCATCGAATTCAGCCGGAAAGAAAGGATTAAGTCATCGACAGAGAGGGAGGGAGGCCTCACCACGATCTTCTTCGTCCTCTCTCCTTCCGTCTCGATCTCTTTTTCTCTTATCTCTCTTTCCTCTCTCTCACTCTTTCTCACCTCTTTTTTTCTCTCTCCTTCCTCTCTCTCAGTATAATGGTTGGATAGGTATTACTAGTTGATAAACAGGGCGGCCCTATAGCTGGGCAGTTGAGGCGGCCGCCTTAGGCCCCCGGGTCGACAGGGCCCGTGTTATAATTGTATTTTTTTTTTGAAATATAGCTATAGTAAAGCTAATTGTATTTGTTAATGTGAAATTACTTTGAGTTGTGTATTAATCTGGTGGTAATGAATACTTTTGCCACATTTGACCCGAGTTCGAATCTCGTTGTCAACGAATGGGAAAATTTTAGTTTTTACTTTAAAAAATGTATGGTTGAAGAACATTACTTAAAACTAACCCAATTCTAATATATTGCATACAATTATTAAAAGTATACAAGTGTTTTTTTTTTAAATAAACTCTTTTAGGTGTAAATTTTTTCATGGGTAAAAGACATTTCCACCCTCCATTTATGGAGAAAATACATTTTACCCCTGATTTATGGGAAAATACCTATTGCACCCCTGTCTGAGTTAAAAACTAACACCACACTAGTTAAAAAAAAAGAAAAAGAAAACTAACACCACACTAACATATGGGCAAAAAGACCAAAATACCCCAAAAATATTGAGAAATTACCCATATATATATATATATATTTATACCAAACCCTAATTCACTCTTCCTGTTTTTATTCCCACCCCTACCCCCGTCTCTCTCTCCTCCTCCTCCTCTTGTCCCACTCCAATGACAACCCATCGCCGGTTCCTCCTGCTCGTGCGTCGATCTTCATATAAGATTTCGTCACCGTCGATCGTCCAACCCACAGACTTGAAGGAACCGAGGGATTGGTCAACGATGTGGGGATCTTCGTTGCCTTGGGTGGTGGTGCCCCTGAAAATCGAGTGAAGATCTGCGTTTTCGAGCCTCCCATGCCGCCGTCGGAATAGTCCTCCGGACCGGATCACCCCAGAGATCGGCAGATCCGGTCGAACTTGCTGTATGTTCCTTCGATTTGGAAGTTGGTCTGGTTGCTGGAGAGCAGCGGGTGAACATCAAGTGACCGAGTTATGTACAGAGACTGCTCGCCGGAAGAAGACGAAAACGACGGCGAGGCCGATGCGTCGTAGTCATCGCTCTAAACCCTTACCATATGCATACATCTGTAGATTACGAAAGATTTGAGAGTAATATGCACTGAATTGGTTGTGGATTGAATAGGTAGCAGTCAATCGATGGAGTTAGTTTCGAAATGGTGAAAGCCCCATCTATCTCTCTCTTGCTGAGTTTCGTCTGTCTCAACGCTGTGTCGTTTACGAGTTTGAAAGTTGAATATGGAGGAAGAAGGTGATGTACGGTACATTTGATTCCTACTTTGTGTATCAGATTGGATCTAAGCTTCTTGAGATGTTGAATCGAGATTGTGGAACTGGATCTGGGAAGAAGAGCAAGAAGAAGAAAAACAAAGGTCAGTGATTTTGGGTGAAAATCAAACTAAGCACTGCCGGTGTTTTGGTAAAATTATCTAGCTATCTTAGAACAAATCACTGTTCTCTGTCATTTTTATCTTATAGAAACATCTTAATTAGTACCTTATTTAGAGTCTGTCATCTAGAAAACTCATTCTATGTTTTAGAAATCTGCAGTTTTTATTGGTGTTTGTTCCGGTAAATCAATGGTTTGTGAAAATGTTCAGTTGCGTGATGATTATTGGTGTTTTCTGTTGGTTTTGATCCATTGCAGTCACTTTTTATTTGTAAAATGGTTGTTTGTGGTTCAAATTCCACGGCTGGTTTTGCATGAATTGAACAAACGAATGGTTGTAACAGTCAGTGGCGGTGTTGGTGTTGGTGGTGGTGTTGGTGGTGGTGTTGGTGGTGGAGGTGAAGAAGAACACCAAGAACACCAACAACATCAAGATCATGATGAACACTGTAATAAACATAAAAAGGGTGGTACTTGTTCACAATCAATAAGGGTAAAATGGTCACAAAAAGTCAGTTTGCACCCCTCCACTAACGGATTGTAACAGTAGAGTGGTATATGTCCACCCTCCATCCATGACAGGGGTGCAAAAGGTATTTTCCCCACAAATCAGGGGGCAAAATGTATTTTCTCTATAAATGGAGCGTGGAAAATGTCTTTTACCATTTTTTCATTAATTAGGGGCCCCGGGTTTATTACTCGCTTTAGGCCTCCAAGTGTATTGGGTCGGCCCTGTTGATAAAGGTATTAATTGTAATAAATTAAATCATATAGCAGGAGGTGTGGAGTCCAGTGGATGTATTGATGGTAAAATTATAAGAGCCGTGCTAGGGAGACAAAAAATCAAACAGAAACTTGAACATAAAATGACGTGGCATATGGCACATCAGTAGATGTCTAAATATCACACAAATTAATTCTTTCTATTTCCTTCAAATGTTCATCGTTAATAGCATGTTTCTATACACGTCACTTTATGTTCAACTTATTGTACGAATTTTTGTTTACCTACACTTTTCCAAATTATAATTTATGCAGGGTAAGGATAGTAAATGGCCGCGTTGGTCGGGTATTTTGGGGTTTAGAAAAGCTCAACCCGCAGACCACCCGTCGGTTGGCCGGGTTGGAGATTTCAAACCTTGTTCATTTTCGGGTTGGTCGGTTCGGGTCGGGGGGGGGGGGGGGGGGTTAGGCCGGGTTTTCGCTCACCCTTACCCTCAACAGACTCCTGCAGCATTTTACACTGCCGCTATCTTATTCCCACAAGTGTTTTTTACCACAACCCTTCACGCCTGAGGAAGCTAATAAGAGGGCATTGTTCCAAATGAATCCATACAAAGCCCCAGAATTAGACAGACTATCTCCTTTTTCGTACCAAAAGGCATGGGATATTGTCGGCCACTCCACTGTAGTTGCATGACTGCAAATATGTAATATCTTGTGCTTTGAATTAAGATATACATATATATATTTATATTGAGAATAATAAAGAAATACTCCTATATATGATGCAATATTGATAGTAATATAATTTTTTTTACTTCTGTACGTGAATTTTGTTTCCCAAATTCCCCCCCCCCCCCAAATCCTGGCTCCGCCACTATTAATTTTGATGAAGAGCTCATTTGTCAAAAGTGTATTATCAGCAATAGATCTTTCCAGCAATAAAAGCGGATTGGTTTGTTGAGATGAGATTAGGGAAAATACTTTTCATGCTATTATGAAAATGATCTTCTATACCGTGGAGCATAAGTTGATAGGACGAAAAGCAATTGGTGTTTGAAAAAAAAAATTACATGTTTTAGGGTCACTTTTCAGTCCATGTTCTTACCTGAACAGAAGATGTTGCAAAATCAGGGCATCTCACAGTACCAATTGTAAAATCATAATTCTTACTAAACGATCAGAATTAGATTGTCAATGTTGATCAAAAAAATATTCAACGGAAAATCCCAATTTCACTATCAAAAAGCATTCAATAGAAAATTCCCAATTTCAAAATCTCATATAATTGATATTAAATTCAAGTACTAAAAGTAGAAATGGATAAGATTACTTTAAGATTACAAATCTCAGACAATCGAAGAATCACATGCGAAGAATGCAGAGTCGCTTCGCTTTTATATGGCTCGGTTCGTCGAACACGAACAGACGGAGAGAGTAGAGAGATGTTGTGAAAATGAGGGTGTGTGTTTTAATGAATAAATAATTAGAAAAATTCTATATATATATGTGTATTTCTAAGAAAGTTAATTTCACTTCTCCAAGGGACACATCGGGTCAAAATAACATGGTTACAGGTGGAAAAGTCAATATAAGATGAACGTGAACAGAGGTAGTACCGCTTAAACATATCAGATAACTCGACCACCGGCAGTTGGAAAGTAAGGCAGGTTCCAAGAAAATCCAACTGATGCAGACACCCAGTTTGTGGTACATAGGTCCCTAAAATGAAAAAATGGATATTAAAAACAGCAGCCCGCACAATACTGGCCGGCCATGGATTATGGTGAACTTCACCATATGTTTAACAACTTCACACAAATAAAAACTTTCTCTTCTAATCATAAGATCTGAAAGTTCAGCTGTGCTAGTAGCAAGCTTAATGCACAATTACAAAAGAAAAGACAAAAACAGAACCATAATACAGAACGATACGGAGGGCCCTTAACCCTTTCAAGTCAAAAGACCTACCGGTGCAGCAGCCAGGTATGTACCAGTATGTTTCATCATCCATGGCAAATATCAGCATTCTTCATCCTGTTGGTTTTTATGGATATTGGTACGAGGAAGTTCATACCCAAACAAGTGTTACAAACAAAAGTTATGCACACGATCTCCTGTCAGCAAGCATTAATCAAGATATGATGCTAATTGAACTTAATGATTAGCCACGAATAGGATTCCTGCAGACAAAGTAGTTGATTACTTCTAACATTACTTATTCAGTAAAAGGTTGGAACGTGCTATTTAGCAACATGATCAGGACAGAAAGTTCTATACCATGTCCTTTATCTGAGAAACTTTTTAGTGCTCCATTAGAGCACCACGTGGTGCTTTACTTCCATTCAAAGTGCACAACTTATACAAACTACAAGTGGTTGACACACCCTCATTGGTTTTAGAGCACCACGTCTAAGTTGTGCTTCCTTTTTGTCGAAACGTCATGAAAAAAAACAAATGTGATTCCATAGTCAACTTCATTCAAGGATTCAGACGCAAATAATAAACTGATGCGACCAGTGCAGAAACACAACGGCTCATTTAGAAAATGGGCACAAGTTCAACCCCATAGAATAGGGAGGGTGAACAAACTCATGTAAGCATCTCTGTAAGCTACAGACTAATTTCTTTATGAGAAATGACCCAAAACTAAGAAACGTGATTGTCAGAGATGAGTAAATCTTGCTAAGATAAGTGGTACCACTCTGTCTCTGCTCTTAAAATCCCATCATGACTTTTACCAATATTCATTGAGTCACTTTGACCCGGTAATTTGATAGCAAAATGATGCAATATTTTCATAATCTTTTCATGGTGTTGTAGAGTATAATTTGTTCCACAACATGGTGAAAAAATTATCAAAAAATCGCATCGTTTTGTTATCCAAATTACCCGGTCAAAGTGTGTCAGATATGAGTCAAAAAGCCAACATGGGAAGAAAGAGCAGGTTAATATACTAATATATTCGTTATGATTGAAATGAAATTTGCAAAAGTGAGTTTCAAATAAAATGGCTCCCAAAGTCCTAACATATAAACATCTAATCAGAAATAAATTTCCAAAACCTTAAAACACTTAGTAGTTACTCATACCGTGAACACATGAAGACCGATCAGTACACTGAAGCAAAACTCTCACTGTAAAAGAAGTGTGCAGGCGCAACATCGGGCATATTTGGTCTCCAAGTAAGTTGTTTGCACCAAGACTGATTGGTTCCACCATAATCATTCAGTACCCACAGATCAAAGCCGCGTCCACCACGTGAAGCAGTTTTTTCCCAAACACGCAGAGCAATAGATCCTTTGTAGTCAACCAGTCTTGTATCGCAGTGAATGTGTTCAGCAGAGGGCAACTCAATAATCTTGAACTCCTCATCCACCATGTCTAAACACAGAATGTACCTGTCTTTTCGACCACCAGACCTACCACTCACCATCCAGCACATGAATCTCATCAAATGTGTTACCTCACTCATATCACCCCTGGGCAACCGAAACGGAGCAAACAATTCTTTTTCCCTCCAGGAATCGTCATTCATTGTGTACACATGGGCAATCACATAAACTTTTTCGTTTGATAAATTCCTAAACGCAAACGTTGATTCTTCTTCTTCTTCTTCTTCTTCGTATTCTTCTTCTTCGTATTCTTCTTCTTTTTCTAGAAAGAATCTAATCCTTAGGACCTTGTGAGTGTTGGCTGTTGAATCGAAACAAAGCCCGGAATAATACCTTTTATTTAATATACGGGTTAGGCCTGTGGTAGTGATGATCCTGGATTGGGTGGTGGCAGGGTTCCAAAGTAGAAACTCTTGGTGAGTACGATATGAGAGGCATAGGCAAACTAATCCATTGTAACAACCCACAAACAGTGGTACAGAGCCAGCAGGGACAGTTAATTTGACACAAACATCAGAGAACTTGAAGTAGACTGGGAAGGGAGAAGAGTGACTATATGAATATGAATGATGAACATCGCAGCAAAAGATTGAGACTTTCTTCTCCATGGAGGTGATTTTATAGTGGGCGGCGATGAAAGTAGGAGATCGGATTAGGTCGTACCAGTGTTTGCAGACGGAATTGAACCGCAGCAGTGATTTGACTGGTAGTCTGAGGAGGATCTCCGTTTCCAAATCATCTGGTAAGTGCTTTAAAGAAGCTTTTTGGGTTCTTCTCATTCTCTTCCTTCCTTGGGAAACTCCTCCAACTGTGCGGAAGATCGCAGTAGATATTTATGTCTTCTGATATTCTCCATCGATGATGAAGGCGAAGACGAAGACGAAGAAAAAGTTTGTTTATTTTTATTTTTTAGGGTTTTGGAAGCTCTTTTTTTTTTTTTTTTTTTTTGAAGGAACCTATCCGGAAGGTAGGGCGGTATATACCCGCTTTAAATTAATTATCAAGCTCCCAACCTGCAAAGATACAAGTGGGGGGACATACACCTAACCCACTGTGGTACAAACAAAGCATCATAAGAGCATCCACAGTAGACTAGTTAAATTGCGGTTAATACTAAAATAGCGAGTGAAATTTGAGAAAGTGTAACTCCAGTAGACTTGCTAAATTGTATTCTATTTTGTTGAGCATGAATTTCACTCGCCACATCTGGCGAGAAAATTTTGCTCATCCAAATTTTTTCTCCAATTATTTCTCCACGTTTGTTTCTCCCTACAACCACTCCCCACGTTCTCAATTAATTTAAATTCTCTTTCTCAACGTAATTATCCTTGTAGATAAGAGTTTCACCAAATTTTAAACACTGATCTCTTTTATAATTACTTCAAAATAGTTTGTACAACTACATAATCCGTTAACACTATATATATATTTTTCCCTTAGCATAATTATAAAATAAATATTAACATATGTAAGGTTTATAAGATTGGATATCGAAACATTAATTTTATTTTGAAAGGGAACGAAGAGTTAAAATCTTCGTACAAAAGTGAAGAAGCCCAAACAGGCTCAATAAAAAACCACTCTCCACAAAAGAAGTCCTCTCGTCTTTGTTTTGCGAAAAAGTGGGCGACTCGGTTCCGGTTTCGAGAAACCCACTCCACCACGTGGACGGTTTCCCTTCCCAACACATGAATGCATTCATCAATGATCTCACCGGTTTCCGAGAAGTCCCCTCTATCATCTTTCATCTCTCTCCCTCTTCGAGATATCCTCTCCATCCAAAGCTTGACCAGATTCATTGAATCGGTCTCAAGAGCTAAAGGCTTTGGATCAAGCCTCTTTGCCAACATAATCCCTTCTCTGAGAGCTAGGGCTTCTGCCATTTTCAGGGACCTTCCAAATGAAATTCTCATCGACTTTCCAGCGATGAAGAGGCCCAATTCATTCCGTATAACAACTCCGGCGGTAGATTGTTTACTCCGAGCGTCCCAAGTGGCGTCTGTGTTGACTTTCAGCCAGCCAGTTGGCGGTTTCGACCACTTCGGTGTCGGAATTTCACAACTCTGAGCCGGCGATCTCCCCCCCTCCTCCTTCTCCTCTTTCTCCGGCAACATATCCCACAACCAGTTGAGTAAGTCCTTCGATCTAACCAGTTCATTATTAAAAAAAAGTTTGTTCCTCCTTTTCCAGATCGCCCACACACACCCAATTAACAGTCTTCCATCCACCTTTTGCAGGTTCTCAAAAGTGTTTTGAAACCAGATCTGGAAAATTCCTTTGATAGTTTTCACAAAAGTGTTTCCGAAGCACCTTCCCCACAATTTCCTTGATTTTTCACATCTGAGAAAAAGATGGGTTTCTGTTTCAGGATCTGCTCCGCAAAACGGGCAGTGTTCTTCAACTTCTACCCCTTTCAATCTCAAATTTGATCTGACCGGTAAACCTTTGTGCAGGCCTCTCCAAGCTGGATAAAGCATCTTCTTCGGTAAGGAGGTCTCCCAGAATTTCTTCCACCAGGTACTGTAATTACTTCCCTCTGAAGAACTACATCTTTTTAAATCTTGAAACATCTTCCTCCCTGATTTGATCGAGTATCTGCCATTTTCTTCGTAGTGCCAAATCAACCTATCCGGTTTGTCACCGCTGGGAGCCTGTAACCGGAGGATCTCTTCCACATCTTCCTTCCAGAACAGAGACGTCAACTTTTCCATATCCCAGGTACGATCATCCTCTGAAATTAAACCTGCCACCATAATGTTTGATTGATTGGGGGTTCTTGCTAGGGTTATAACTTTGAAAGTGGACTCACGTAAGAGCCAAGGCTCTGAGAAAGCTTTCAGTGCTTGACCATTTCCAAGAACCCATCTTGCTCCTGATAGAAAAACTTTATGTCCTTCTAAAATACTCTTTCATACGAAGGAGCTTCTCTTGTCTGATTTTGCATTCAGCAATCCCATATCCTGGTAGTATTTACTTCGTAGCACCTTTGCAATGAGGGCATTAGGCCTGTATAACAGTCTGCTGAATTGTTTTGCAAGCATTGCTTTATTGAAATTTCTGAAATCTCTAAAACCCAAACCACCATCTTATTTTGGGATTTTTAGTTTTGCCTTCGAGATCCAATGTATTTTCTGCTTGTTGTCTGCAGATCCCCACCAAAAATTGGCAATTGCTGAGTCAAGTTTGTCGCACAAGCCTTGTGGCAGGAGGAAACAACTCATTGCATAGATCGGAACTGCTTGGGCCACTGCCTTTATCAACACCTCCTTTTCTGCAAAAGTAAGTTATTTCTTCATCCATCTTTTTAGCTTTGCTTCGACCTTCTCCAAAATATCACTGAAGTTAACCATTTTTACCCTCCCAATTGACGTTGGGAGACCCAGGTACCTTTCGTGGAGAGCTTCAAGCTTCATTCCGCACAGATTACTCAACTCCACCTGTCTTTCTTTGGGAACGTTGTTGGAGAAAACAACCGCGGATTTATCGAGATTGATCTTCTGTCCAGTAGCTTCTCATAGTTGTGTAAAATTGTAGATAGGGCTGTGATTTCTTGTACATTTGCTTTTTTAAACAAAAGGGCCGCCTCTTGACGCATCCACCCCTGACAACAAACCACAACTCATCGAAAAAGTGAAAGCTCGTGAGAGAACCTCGCCACATAAGAAAAATAAGTACGGGGAGAGAGGGTAGCCCTGACGAAGCCCCCTCTCCGGCTTGATAAAACCAGCCACCTTACCGTTAACATTTAGAGCAAAAGTGGCCGTAGTGATGCAGTCAATAACCAGATTTATCCATCTTGGTCCAAAACCCAGTTTTTGTGATAAAACACCACTCTACCCTATCATAGGCTTTGCTAATGTCAATTTTAAGCGCCATAAAGCCCTCTTTTCCTTTCTTCCTTGTTTTAAGAGAGTGTAGTAACTCAAAAGCTAGGACCACGTTGTCAGTGATTAGCCGCCCAGGAACAAAGGCACATTGGTTTTCCGAGATCACACGGGGGAGAATCTCATTGAACCTATTTGCCATTATTTTTGTCACCAATTTATAGATTACACTGCACAGACTAATCTGTCTGAAATCTGTAGCCTTTCTAACTTGTTTAACTTTAGGGATCAGAGTAATAACTGTGTGAATAAAATTTTCGACACTACAGACGTCATTTAGTATTTTAAGCACACAGTCACATACCTCATCAACAATAATATCCCAAAACTTCTGGTAGAAAAGAGTCGGAAATCCGTCAATCCCCGGGGCTTTGGTCGGCCCCATTTGGTGCAAACTGGTCTCCACCTCCTGTCGGGTGTAAACCCGATCCATGGCCTCTTTGTCCGCTTCACAGATCCCATCTGTAACATAGTGCATCATCCCTTCTAGGTCCCCTTGATCTGGATGGGAGGTCGAGAAAATATCTTTAAAATACTCTTCCAAAATCTGCACCATTTCATCCTCTTCTGTCTTCCACCCACCATTAGTATCCTCCAGGCCTCTAATCGCATTTCTTGCCCTTCGCCCCGAAGCTTTTTGGTGAAAAAATTTGGTGTTACGATCCCCTTTTTCTAGCCATTCCACTCTCGATCGTTGTCTCCAATACTGTTCTTCTTGCAGCAGCAGATCGTTCATCTCAGTCCTCAAAATCTTGATTCGCAAGATAACTTTCTTCGACTGCTTTTGTTCAAGCAAGTAGCCCAACTGCTTCTTTATGCCATTTATTTTCTTCCTACAATTCCCAAAAGTGGATTTTCCCTATAAAGTCAGCGTGTTGGAGACTGATTCCAACTTGGACCTCAGGTTCACCCCTCCCCCGTTCCATGCTTCTCCAATCTGGACTTTGCATTGGTCGTGATCCACCCAGAAAGCCTCAAACATAAAGTGTTTGCCTCTTCCTCGTTGTGGAGATCGTTTAACCTTGTCAAAAGAAATCTCAATTGGCATATGATCGGACGTAGAAGTCACTATGTTGGATACTTTAGCATATCCGAACATATTAACCCACGGATAGTTCGCTAGCATTCGGTCTAGCCGTTGTTGGATATTATCCTCGTCTTCTCGGAAATTGTTCCAAGTGAAAGGACTTTCTGTGTAGCCCAAATTCTTAAGTTCACACTGATTAATAGTATTTCTGAAAGCTTGCAGTTGCGCTAAATCCACTGAACGACCCCCATCCTTCTCCTCCACCTTCATAATTGCATTAAAATCACCCCCTACTAACCATGGAACGTCGTTCGTAGGTTTTAAACTTCGCAATAATTCCCATGATAACTCCCTATTTTGTTTGTCGGGATCGCTATAGAAACTCGTAAAGTTCCATTGATTTTTCCCTTCTTCGAAATCCACTTTGCAATCAATAAAGAAAAAAGAGGGCGCACGCATGGGAACAAGAACATTACTGTCCCATAACAGTGCCAAACCTCGAATTCTTCCAACACAGCTTTCGTAATACCCATATTGCATACCGACCCCTTCGCGAATATAATCCATCTCCGTGCTGTCAAGTTTGGTCTCCATCAAAAAAATCAGGTTGGGTGACTTTTCCTTCACGGTATCCTGATAACTCCAATTTATGAGTTATCTGTGAGCTTATAGTATAATTTAATAAGTTGAGTTTCCATAAGATTGAGCACGTTTTAGCCGACAAAGCCTCTGCAGTATGAAAAAGCTGAGTTTGAGCTTAATTGAGAAATCAGGGCGTTTTCGTGTATAAATAGATATTAAATGACATATATAATCGCTTGGTATAGTTGTTCATGTTGTTTTTACAGGAATGGATGCTTAGCGGTTGATTTGAGGCATGAAACGAACTTCGGAAGCAACGGGAGCTAAAGCGGAGTAAAGAGACGCAAAGTTGGAGAAGCTAGAATGACCAGTCTCCACTATTTCGATCATATCTTGAGTTCTACAATGAATTTTGGAGTGAGACCGGCGGCAAATGAAAGTAGACTTCAAGAGCTTTCCAACGATAGGTCACGGAGCTAAATCGGAGATCGGACGAAGAAGTTACGACGTTTTGAAGTTGGAGCTGTCGCTGATGTGCGTTCAGACGCACGGATCCTGCGTTCAGACGCACATGTGCGTTCAAACGCACATTGTGCGTTCAAACGCAGCCCCGAAGTCAAAAATAACATATGTCCGCATGAAAGGTTGGTGGCCAAACGCAAAAACTAAGTCCCGGAGGCCGAAAATGGGCGGAAAATGGCTAAACGCAAGAAAGTGCTGAAAATTGACTAAGTGTTGTGCGTTCAAACGCACATCCTGCGTTCAAACGCACAACACAGTGCAGACAGGGAAAACTTGCCAGAAAAATGACTAAGTGTTGTGCGTTCAAACGCAGCCTTTGTGCGTTCAAACGCAGGTCAAGATTTTCAGAATTTCTGAAGACGGTGAAAAAAGTCAAACTTCGTCAGAAAAGTCAAAGTCAGCAGATGTGCGTTCAGACGCAGGACAGGATTTCCAGAAGCTTCCCAGGGCGGCTTAGACAGGGGCAGAATAGGAATTTCAGCACAGGATTAGGGAAACTTCAGCAGTATATGAAGCAGCTCTGCCCAACAGGATACACAGGGATACACAGCACAGACAGACACAGACACAGGATCAGAGTTAGACACAGCAGAGACAGGGAGCACCGGAGCAGTCCCGGAAATCGCTAGATTTCCGTCACCTGTTTGATTCTCTGCTCTTCTTTATGTTAGTTTTTATTAGCTAGACTTTTGACCTAGGTTCTCGGTGAACCTAGGGTTTATGATTTCAGCAACTTAGTTTATCTCGACTTTGGATTCATGATTGTTTAAGTCTTAATACAGTAGAGGTTTTGTTTATTATTCTGTCTTTGGTTTTTACTGTTTATGCATGAACGGAGTCGCGAACCTGGATTGCTACAGACAGGATCTGGTGCGCGAGAGTGGCCAGTGAGAGTTAGGAAGAGAAGACAGGATTTAGTACTCTGCCTTGATGGACCGAGAGGTGAAGAGAATCAGGGGACTAGCCCAGAAGCATTAGACCAACTGCTAGACGTTTAGGGGGAGACCGAGAGGAGAACCTGTAACCCTAGCAGACTTATAACGAACCTGCAGATCTAGGTGGACCGAGAGGACCCGAAAATCTGTAGGGGAGTGACAGGTGCATGAGACCGAGAGGAGATTGCAACATTGGTATGCTGGCATAAACAAAACTGTTGTGTGTTTCTGAATCGGAAAAACTGAAAAGCTAAATAGTAACCCTAGGGGATCCTGGAGCTTAGATAATTAATTTATCAGTTTCCTACTTCAATATATTTTCAGAAAATTACCAAAAAGATCGTTTAATTCTGTTATTACGTTCAATACTTAGTTTAGCTAAATCAAATAGAAATCCCTCCTTTTAATTTTTACTCTTTAAAGCCTAGTTTCTGATTACACAGTAACACTGTCCTCGTGGGATCGATAACTCGGGGTTGAAATACTAGCCCTATATTACTTGAACCGTGCACTTGCGGTAACACGTAAGAAATCGTGTCAAGTTTTTGGCGCCGTTGCCGGGGATAGTGTTTTATTGTTAATTAGCAATTAGTTTAGAGAGTTTCAAAAAAAAAAAAAAAAAAAAAAAAAAAAAAAAAGAGAAACTGGAAATTTTTTTCTCATATTTACCTAGTTACCTCACAGGTATTTCTGGAGCATTGTTTTGACAGGAATACAGGTAGAGATGGCAGAAGGCAAAGGGGTAATTAGCATCACAACAGAGCAGCTGCAAGCTATGGTGGCTGCAGCCGTAGAAAAAGCACTGGCAGCAACATCTAGACCACACCCAATGCCGTATAACCGTTCTGGAAGAGCTATAATTCAGGCATTTGAGGCGAATCTAAAGGGAACTGAGCCAGCAATTGTGGTGCCACCAATTGAGGCAGAAAGCTTCTGCCTCAAGTTGTCAACAATTCAACTCATAAAGGAGCAGTGCACCTTTGCTGGTACATATGAGGATGACCCTCATTCATTCATTGGAAGATTTCAGAGTCAATGTGGGCTAATCCGATATAGTGGGGTCACATCTGAAGCGCTCAAACTGATGCTCTTTCCTTATTGTCTCAAGGGAGCTGCTATGGATTGGCTGGACTCTATGCCATCCTGTTCGATCAAAACATGGGAAGAGTGTGTCTCACAGTTCATGAGTAAGTTCTATCCTGTCTCACGTGTGATCCAGCTTCAGAATGCGATTTGGACGTTTAGACAAATGCAGGACGAATCACTTATCAAATCATGGGAGCGCTTCAATCGTTTGCTACGAAAATGTCCCAACCATGGTTTTGACAAAGGACAGATAATCAGGGTCTTCTATCATTCACTTGCACAACCCAGTAGAGACAAGATGGATAGAGAAGCAGGGGGCAATTTCCTATGTAATTGCGATTCAGAAGGGGCATATGAATTGATAAGATTCTTGGTTAAGCAAGAACATAGCACGATTCAGAACATGGAGCAATATGAAACACCAAATCAACAAGTTTCATCCCCAGAGATGTTTGAATTAAAGGGCATGATGAAGGACTCTGAGAAATCAGTTTCAGCACACTTTGACCAGATTTCAGAGATATCAGCAGGGGTGAAAGAGCTCAACAGTGACATGTTCCGAGTTGCAAAAGAGTGTCAGGAAACTTCTCAGACATGGATTGCAGCAGATACACAGGAACCAGAAACAGAGTTCACGCCACCAGAAATTGAAGAAGTGCAGACTGTGACATCATCAGGACCAGTTCAGCCTGAAACTGATCCAGTACCCGCACCGCAGGAAACAGACTCATATATTCCTCACTGGCTTCCAGAAGTGTTGGAGATGCAGAAGGGCTTCTTCGAAAAGATGGCGCAGGAACAACAAGAAACTGCATCACAGGTTGCTATCATGGAAGAAAAGGTGTCCGAGTCAAGAGAAGTGCACAATATTCAGGAGAAAATTCTAATATTTGATTCTGGTGAGGAATCAGACTCAGATACGGATACAGATTTGGAGGAAACAGTGCCTGCATGGATGGAACCTCAACCAAATTCAAATTTTGGGCATGATTTGGAAAACACTGATAATGAGCACTCGGGGTGCACTGATGAGGAAACTGCATCCATTGGTATGAATGAATTTGAGGTCCATTCACGAAATCCTTGCTCTATGGACTGTTCTAGTGACGTTGCACAGAACATAGAAAAGGGATTGGAAATTACACAGTGTGGGGGTACTGATAAGCTGCCTGCACGGGTTGTTCAGCATCAGGAGTCAGCTGGGTATGAGATGAAGTTACAGAATTCAAAACAAGCACCCAGGGGTGAAGCTCATCAACAGGATTTTGTAAAAATATGCGCAGACAAGCCGATGAATGATGAGTGGAAGTTGATCAAGAGGAAAACGAGCAAAATCAAAGAAATCATCTTCCGCAACTTTCCACCTTTTCAAAAGAATGAGTGTGCACGTAAGGTGAGGATCATTGAGAAGAGATGGTGGAAGAAGAAGAAGTGGAGAGATAAAGAAGCCTCAAAATTTCTCAAATGTTGAGGTAACAGGGTCGGGCCGTCGACCTAAAATTACAAGCACTTGTTGGGAGGTAACCCAACCTAGGAGTTGGTTTCAATTATGAAATTATTTACTGATTAATAAATTTTGAGAGGAGAGATGAGGGTGAGCTAATAGTTATATGCAGCAAATTTCAGGAAACTGGTTACAGGAAGCTGAAGTACAGAAACTGGCTCGCTGACAGCATCAAGATGCAGACTGGCGTCCAGTGGCAGCCTGCCAGAAAAAGACAGATTGGAAAAATCTTGAAGAATCGACCCCGGTGCACAGGATGCACTCGACCTTCACAGGGACTCGTATGAGTTGGGGATTTTTCAGGCACAATTTTCAGCAGGAACGGAGCAATCGACCCCGGTGTACGAAAATACACTCGACCATATGGGAGCACATTGTCACACACAATGGTGCTTGGGGATTGCACACTTGAAGAGCGCAATAGAGCCCGGAAGGTTGACAACTTCCGTTGAGAAATTTTCCGGCGACCGGTCAACGGTCCTTCTCTGCCGGAATCTGCAGAAAAAGTCAGCACCTGTACGAACTGACTCCGGGTGAACAGGTTAATTTCTGTCTCTTGCTTTATTTTTCTGAGTATACTACCAGTTGGTTGACTGACGGCCAGTCTCGAGCCAGCAAGCCAGTGGCTCTATCAGGCCATAAGTCAGGCGGTCGGTCTAGCATTAGGTCGTCCCAATCCCAGTAGATGAGTCACGCCAGCTCATCAATCCAGATTATATGCCTGATGATTAGTACCATGAGGGCATGGCACCATCCAGTGTGGGGGTGGTGGCGTTGTAACTGCATTATTTTTATTATACTGAAAAAAAAAAGAATTGAAAAAATTAAAAAAAAAAAAAAAATTGAGAATGGGCAACAGATTTAGCTTAAAACTGGAGAGAGCTTAATGATAGAAAATTTCCCGAAAATGGATGAACTTAGGTGAGGAAGAGCTGCGAGAATCTGTCTAGGGGAGTTTATAGAGCCAATGCACGTCAGAAAATGCAAGTAGCTGTCTCCCGAGCCATGTATCCTACTAGCTGCCAGACCACCGTCACCAGGTAGTCGTCAACCCGCCTTCACGGTCACCACATCATTTGGTGGAGTGATAGGCCATAGGGGACCTCACGTCCTGTCTCGCGCCTTAGGTCCACTAGTGAGCCCAGTTGATCCTGTATCCCTTTTCTTGGTACCCTTTTTGACCTAGGAAGCCGTTTTTTGATACTCGCATTATTGTCAGTATTTTCACCTTTCCTACGCGTCATAGCACGAGGGAGTTGAGTCGAGGGAGATTTTTTGGGGTAGAACATATTTTTCATATTTGATAGTGGATGAGCTTCATTTTTATATCAGAGGGTGTGTAAGGGTGAGATAGTAACGGCAGCACACTTCGGTGTGGCGGTGACTCACGAAATTACACCGTGAGCACAGGAGGAGAGCCGTAGTGCGTAACATTTTTTCCGCACGACATGGGGGACTGGGTTGACATTGTTATATGGAAGCTGCGCTGTGCTAGTTAGACAACCTTGGAGTGAGGAGGTTCGGTTGGAAAAGCGCAATTATTTTAAAGATTGACTACGTGGTTTGGATCAGTGTGGGGGTGGTCGTTTCAGAGTTTATTTACAGTATTTTTCTGCCACCCAACATTTTTGGTTTAGTGCAGAACTGGTCTGGTTTATATTATTGTTATTTACTGTGTTGCCCCGCATTGAAAAAAAAAAGAATGAAAAGAAATCGAAAAAAAAGAAGAAGAAAGAAAAAAAAAAAAAAAAAGAAAAAAAGAAATGAAAAAAAAAAAACAGCAAAGGCAGAATTTCAGGGTGCTTAATTGATTATTTCAAAACGCCAGGCCAGGGAAATTTATAAATAGTTCGCATTCTTTCACAGTTGTGGCCGCGAGAACGGCATTTACACCAGAATTTGGGAAATTGAGTGTCTAGAATCTTAGGTGATTTGGGTCAGTTTCTGTCTTCTTGGTGAGGGAGTGTGAGATTTGGGTACTTGTGAGTGTGCTGTGACGTTTAGGACTTCGCTTCTAAATGACTTATCCTATCGTCCCAGAGCCGGCAGATTTACATTACACCCAGAGTAAAAGCACGGAAGGTGTGCGTTAGGGATACATTCGGATTGCATGTGAAAGCAAAAGTAAGTTGTGTTCGTGCTTGTTCCTAACCTAGGCTGGCCGCGAGTTCTTCCGATCACTGCAGTTTCAGAAATTTAGGGAAATATGAGAGATTAATGATGTCCAGTTTGAGTTAAAGAGGTTGCCCAGTCTCATCAAAAACAGCTTTTAAATAAATGCAGTTACAACGCTCTGGATTGATTCGGGATAGTATGCAGTGGTAGTATACAGCTGGAGTTTGCTCGGGGCGAGCAAAGTTCAGTGTGGGGGTATTTGATAACTCCAATTTATGAGTTATCTGTGAGCTTATAGTATAATTTAATAAGTTGAGTTTCCATAAGATTGAGCACGTTTTAGCCGACAAAGCCTCTGCAGTATGAAAAAGCTGAGTTTGAGCTTAATTGAGAAATCAGGGCGTTTTCGTGTATAAATAGATATTAAATGACATATATAATCGCTTGGTATAGTTGTTCATGTTGTTTTTACAGGAATGGATGCTTAGCGGTTGATTTGAGGCATGAAACGAACTTCGGAAGCAACGGGAGCTAAAGCGGAGTAAAGAGACGCAAAGTTGGAGAAGCTAGAATGACCAGTCTCCACTATTTCGATCATATCTTGAGTTCTACAATGAATTTTGGAGTGAGACCGGCGGCAAATGAAAGTAGACTTCAAGAGCTTTCCAACGATAGGTCACGGAGCTAAATCGGAGATTGGACGAAGAAGTTACGACGTTTTGAAGCTGGAGCTGTCGCTGATGTGCGTTCAGACGCATGGATCCTGCGTTCAGACGCACATGTGCGTTCAAACGCACATTGTGCGTTCAAACGCAGCCCCGAAGTCAAAAATAACATATGTCCGCATGAAAGGTTGGTGGCCAAACGCAAAAACTAAGTCCCGGAGGCCGAAAATGGGCGGAAAATGGCTAAACGCAAGAAAGGGCTGAAAATTGACTAAGTGTTGTGCGTTCAAACGCACATCCTGCGTTCAAACGCACAACACAGTGCAGACAGGGAAAACTTGCCAGAAAAATGACTAAGTGTTGTGCGTTCAAACGCAGCCTTTGTGCGTTCAAACGCAGGTCAAGATTTTCAGAATTTCTGAAGACGGTGGAAAAAGTCAAACTTCGTCAGAAAAGTCAAAGTCAGCAGATGTGCGTTCAGACGCAGGACAGGATTTCCAGAAGCTTCCCAGGGCGGCTTAGACAGGGGCAGAATAGGAATTTCAGCACAGGATTAGGGAAACTTCAGCAGTATATAAAGCAGCTCTGCCCAACAGGATACACAGGGATACACAGCACAGACAGACACAGACACAGGATCAGAGTTAGACACAGCAGAGACAGGGAGCACCGGAGCAGTCCCGGAAATCGCTAGATTTCCGTCACCTGTTTGATTCTCTGCTCTTCTTTATGTTAGTTTTTATTAGCTAGACTTTTGACCTAGGTTCTCGGTGAACCTAGGGTTTATGATTTCAGCAACTTAGTTTATCTCGACTTTGGATTCATGATTGTTTAAGTCTTAATACAGTAGAGGTTTTGTTTATTATTCTGTCTTTGGTTTTTACTTTTTATGCATGAACGGAGTCGCGAACCTGGATTGCTACAGACTGGATCTGGTGCGCGAGAGTGGCCAGTGAGAGTTAGGAAGAGAAGACAGGATTTAGTACTCTGCCTTGATGGACCGAGAGGTGAAGAGAATCAGGGGACTAGCCCAGAAGCATTAGACCAACTGCTAGACGTTTAGGGGGAGACCGAGAGGAGAACCTGTAACCCTAGCAGACTTATAACGAACCTGCAGATCTAGGTGGACCGAGAGGACCCGAAAATCTGTAGGGGAGTGACAGGTGCATGAGACCGAGAGGAGATTGCAACATTGGTATGCTGGCATAAACAAAACTGCTGTGTGTTTCTGAATCGGAAAAACTGAAAAGCTGAATAGTAACCCTAGGGGATCCTGGAGCTTAGATAATTAATTTATCAGTTTCCTACTTCAATATATTTTCAGAAAATTACCAAAAAGATCGTTTAATTCTGTTATGACGTTCAATACTTAGTTTAGCTAAATCAAATAGAAATCCCTCCTTTTAATTTTTACTCTTTAAAGCCTAGTTTCTGATTACACAGTAACACTGTCCTCGTGGGATCGATAACTCGGGGTTGAAATACTAGCCCTATATTACTTGAACCGTGCACTTGCGGTAACACGTAAGAAATCGTGTCATATCCCGAAGAGTACGAACGTTGCGAGGGTTCCCAAGCCCCCGCACGTTCCAACAAAGGATGATCATTGGTCTAGGCGGTGGTGCTCCGCACCCACCGCCTCTATAACTTGATTTTCATCAGCTTGCATACTTGTTGTTTGCTGGTTCCTGGACTCGTCCACATCAGAGGGCTAAGCCCAATTGTCTTCTTCGTCTCCCAACTGTGAAGTTGGGTGGGCCAAATTGCACACTCGTTTTCCTCCCCCCGATATCGAAACATTAATGAAATAATATAACTCTTTTTATCTGCGGGCTCTCGAAGAATATTATTGAAGATTATCCACTTTATAGATCTGCACATCTATTTGATTTTATTTTTAAGCAGATTTATTTGATTTTAGACAATATTTATAAGAAATTGCAAAAATATATCAAAAATATGTAGAAGATACTAGTGCAGCAAAACCTGAAAACATGACCAACTAAAATAGAAATGGTCCAAAATATAGCCAAGTAGTGCATTACATTACTCTGGATGCTCTAACAGAACCAAATAATTTCAACAACCATAAAACAAAACAAATACAGACCATTAATTTGGATGGATAAGAAGATCATTCCATAGCGAATGTTGAAGAAATCCAGGTGGTGAACCAGAATAAACCTTAGCGTCTTGTTCACCGAGACTCTTCGTAACCATTGCGTGCGCTGCTTCATTCCCACCTCTTCCTATAAAAAGCACCGTAGCCTTCAGTTCCATCTTGATGATAGAGCGAAGCTCTGCCAAATTGCTGCCAAATTCCATCTCTTAATTGAAAGATAGGATTAGGTTGCAAAAAAAATAAAATTAAAAGATAGGAATAAGTATGTCGGGTTTCGTTCTGTTCTGGCCTCTGGGCTCCGGTTCTAATCAGGCCCATGACAGAATAATAATACCAATTCACACACTCCAAATAATAATACTAATCAGGCCCATGACAGAATAAAAGTGGATTCAAGGTGTTAATGTTCTTTTTCACAAGGTTTTTAGCTCCGAACTTCTCGGAGATAACAAGGTGAGCTTAAGGGTTCTGTCGTTAGTGAACGGCGGTGAGTAAACACCGATCGGAGATCATCACAGCTCTCTCCTGAGGAGGAGGAGGAGGAAGAGGAGAGGAAGTAGTGGAGTATGAGGACGAATATTAGTCGGAGGCGATACATGAGCTCGGGCCAATGTATGGGAAATGAAGCAGATATTCAATTACATATGGTCTGAAGCCGAAGAGATTAGTATTGATTATACAAGCCCAAATCGATTAGGAGATTCTCATATTCCAAACAAACTAGGGATGGGAACTGATCGGGTTTGGATCGGATCAGCCTAAATCCTGATCCGATCCATAAGGTTTCGGATCGGATCGGATTCGGACTGGATTTCGCCGGATTCGAATGGGATTATCCATTGGATAATGACGCACAATATTTTTTGTTCATCTTAAATTAAAATTGAATTAGCATACATTTTACATATATAATTCTATCGATTTATTCACAGTAAATATATATATATATATATTAAAAATAGAACGTTATCTAAAGTAAACATAGTAAAAGTTAAATATTTAATTATAAAAATACATGTATATTATTGAATTTATTAGTTATGATAATCTAATCTGATCGGATCGGGTTTCACGGATCACAAAATTTGTGATCCATATCAGATCCATATGTAAACGGATCGGAAATGATCTGCTCCATTAGGTTCAGATCATGTCGGATATCAGATCGGATCCGACCCAATTGCCATCCCTACAACAAAGGTATCCATGGAAAGGTATCTCTCTAGAGGACCATGGATCTTTGAGAGCACGTTCGGTGCCAGAATTAAAAATTGAGGGTACAGGGGGGTAATATAGGGTGTATTAATATTAAGGGAGTATTTATAATAGGCTAGATTGCACTGGAGGTACCATAATTTGCAAAAACAGGCAAGTAGCTACCCAAATTTCAAAATCGAGCACCACAGGTCCTAAATTTTGGATTTTCGAGCAAGCACGTACCCTTCCATTAACTTTCTGTTAATTTTGGGCTGAAAATATAAAAAAAAGGTATTGTACCCCTTATTTTCACCTCCAACTTTTTTAAAAAATACAAGTTTTACTAACAAATTTAAAAAAAATAAAATCATAAAATTTTAATTTAATAATTTAATATATGCAAGATAATGCAGTATATTTAATCAAAATTACATATTTTTACATCATTTCAAGATATGAAATATGTTTTTATTAACATATATCCGTCAATCTTAAAGTTCTTAATTTTTTTTAACAATTTTTAAAAAAGGCTCAAATTTCATAATTTCACATGTATTTTTTTAAGTAAACAATAACATACAAGTATTTTTGTGCATTTTATACAATAGTCTTTTTTACATTTGCATGAAAATACAAATCATTACAATAAAAAACTAATCAAGAATGTCAAGTGTCAACTCTTATATCAGTTCTTAAAATGCACAAAGATACTTCTATGTTATTGTTTTATTAAAAAAAAATACATGTCAAATTTTGTAAGTTTGAGATTTTTAAAAATCTGTTCAAAAATTTAAGACTTTAAGACTGACGAATTTATGTTAATAAAAACATATTCATATATTGAAATCATGTAACAATATGTAACTTTGATGAAATATATTGCATTATCTTACATATATCAAATTATTAAATTAAGCTTTTATTATTTTTGTTATTTTTAGGTTTTTGTAGTACTTGTATTTAAAAAAAATGGAGGTGAAAAATGGGTACAATAGTCTTTTTATATTTTTTCGTCCAATATTAACGAAAAGTTATGGACCCATTTGTTCGAAAATTCAAAATTTTAGGCCTGTGGGCCTCAGTTTTTGATATTTGAATACCCACTTGCCTGTTTTGAAAAATATGAGTACCTCCGGTGCAATTTAGCCTTAATAATATAGGGAGGATTATGTAACATGTTTGTTTACACAAGTATAAATAATGGCATCAAGACTTTGGTATTCAATCCCACCTACATGGTGGAATTAGATTTTAGGCATATAAGGGGTATAGATAATAAGGGGAGATTGAATCCCTCTTGAAATTATCCCCGCACCAAACACCAGTTAGTACCCCCTACTGGTATTATTATTATTTTACCCCTTCTATATTGCTGCATCAAACGGGCCCTGACGGTATTGATGTCTGGGTGCAAATGCGGAATCGTCTGATCTTTCTACAAATTGAAAAGTGTTATGATATATGTATTAGTGTATTTTTCACACATAATGGTGTTCATAAACCGACCGCACCGGCAAAACCGTACAGCACCAAATCGAATCGTACCTAAACCGATGGTTCAACAAATTATTTTCCTAATGAACGGTTTTATTATTTTGAAAACCGAACCTGGCACCAACCTAAGCGAGAGCGAACCTACAAAACCGAAAAAAACCGCACCGCACCGAAAAAATTTTAAATACAAATTTTAGTATTTTTCTTACGACCTACCATGTTCTGACTCACTCCTCACAGTTTGAGTTTAACACTTTAAGCCGTACAACCACACCATATTCCTAATTTACTAAACAAAAAATTCTTGTCTCTCCATGTTGAGATAAAAGAGAAGTAGGGTACAACTATTTTTTAAAAAACTTGAGTTTATCTTAGTATTTTTTGACGTATTCGGTAGGTAACAAAGATATAAGTAAACCGGTCTTTTTGTTATAGTTAGTTTACTTTGCGTCGAAGTTAGAAATTAATTCATAATATTATGGGTTCTAAACCGAATGGTTTAACCAGACCGAAATGCAGTTTTCGATACGGTTTTTTTATTTCTAAGTTTCAAATCGAATGTATTTCGATTTCGAAAATATTGAAACCGAACATTTCGGTTTAGGTGGTCTCATATCCTCTAAAACCGACCGAACCGGACCGTGAACACCCCTAGTCACACATTGTCCTAACATGCTATTTTCCCTTCTTGTATAGCCTATAAAGAGGAACCTTGTACATTACTTCACAAAAGTTGAATACACGTCTTATTTCTTTTCATCCAGTTTTGTATCATGGTATCATAGCCAAATCTAGGGCTTTGAGAAGTGATTTTCCGTCGTTTGTCTTGCTCGTTTTGACCATCTTTCGGTCGTCAAAACAGCACGTCATGTATATCAAATTGATATTCTTCGAATTCTGCAGCGAATCGCGAAAGAAAACCGGCGATCCAGCCGTCCACGCTCTCGCACGCGCCACTGGAAGGGTTCTTTGTGCCTCCCAGTACGCTCCAAGCGCGCCTGCTCCGCCGCCCTGTTCGATCCATGCGCACGGCTCCACTCCAGCAGCTCGATTCAAGCCGACGGCTCAAAACATGTGGCTCGATCCAGCCCAATTTCGCTTTGTTCTAGCCATTCTAGCCGGCATTCTCCATTCCAGTCGTTCCACTTTCAACGTCCGTTCCATTCAGCAGCCCTTTTCGTGATTTATTTTCACCATTTTGGCTTCGTTTTAAACCCTAACCTTATTGGCTCCTCGGGTTCTTCAACGCTCAGGATCTGTTTACGCACTCCGTTTCAGCAGATTTTGATTTCTTGTCACTGTCATGGATAAGTCTGAAAGCGCTCAGTCGATTCTGACTGTTTTGGATGGTTCTAATTATATTCTATGGTTTTGTGAACTTTCCAATTTTCAGAAGAGCAAGAAATTATGGCGTATGGTTTTGGGGGAAATCCCTAGGCCAACTAAAGCTCCAGCCACATAGCCTGCTGTCGATCTTGAAGAGCTTCAGGAGAGTTGGATGTTACTAATGCTTAGATTATTACTTGGATTGGTAACACATCAATTCCAGCCATACGGAATCAATTGGGTCGCTTTGAAATGGCCCAAGGAGTGTGGGAATTCCTAAGTTCCAGGTACACAATTTCTGATCTGTCTCATCAGTACCAACGAATGCAGGAAATCAATAAAATGTGACAAGAAACAAACCAATCCATTCATTCATTCTTGGCTAAAAATGCATGCGACATGGGATCAGTTAGCTCAGTTTGAACCCAAGTGTAAGTGTTCTGAAGATGTTGCATTGTACATAGCATATTGAGATCGCTTGCGTCTCATTCAAATCCATATGGCTCTTGATGATGCATATGAGCCAGTTCGTTCCGGTCTCCTCCACAGGGTACATCTTCCCACCCTAGATTATGTTGTTGCTGAACTCCTATCTTATGAAGTTCGTCTTGGTTTGATTTGGACTCAAAGGAAGACTGGCATGGCACTTGCCATTCCTCGATCTGCTCTTACGTCTCGCCCAAATGGTAATAACATTGACTGCTACTATTTCCATGAGATTGGTCATCGTATTTCTGCCTGTCCGGTTCGTCATCCGATTGAGTGCACAATCTATCATGAAGTTGGTCATTGGGCCAGTGATTGTACTAAAGCTAAGGGACATGGAGGGGGTTTTAGGAAAAACAACAATGGAGGGGGTTATAAACAAAACAACAAGGGGGGTAAGTATAAGGCATCAAGAAAGTCCACAACTGCAGCCCCCACTAATGCATCAACTCAACCAGACCTCGGTGAGATAGCAATTTCCTTGAAGCTTCTTCTTTCCTTAGCAGAGTATAAACCCGTTCTTGCAGCAAAGTTAGGTAACTCTCCTTGGTATTTTGAGCGTGGTTGCTGTAATCACATGACATCTGATGCATCTGTATTCACATCAAAATCAGTACATATTGATGCTCCTCTCATCCACACAGCTGATGGGTCTAATATGAATGTTACACAAAATGGACCTGTTTGTACTCCCAGTTTATAACTTACTGACACATATTTGATTCCTAAGATGGCATTGAATCTTATATCGTTGGGGAAATTATGTGAATTTGGACTTGATGTTGTTTTATCTGCTAATGGTTTTCGTTTGCAGGGTCTACAAACGAGGAATCTTATTGGGATCGGTAGAAAGGTTGGAAGATTGTTTGAGCTCATTAATCTTCATCTTCCACTGCGTCCTATCAAGTCTCGTCACTTAGCAGCCTCTTCCGCTCCTTCTTCTTTTAGTTTATGGCATTCTTGGTTAGGTTATGCCTCTTCTGATATACTCAATAAATTAGCTTCTAGTGGTAATTTAGGAACAATTGAGTCTGAAATTTTGGATTGTTTTCCGTGTCAGCTAGCAAAACAACCCGCTTTGTCTTTTAATAAAAGTAATTCGGTTTCTTTAGCTCCTTGACTTAATTCACTCTGGTGTTTGGTGTACTGCTACTCATGCCACTATGGGAGGGTCTATTATTATTAGAAGATAAAGTCCAGTTGCAGTAGATCAAAACCAAGTCCAACAATAAAGGCCCAAAACTCATATGAAGCCCAAGACCATTAAAGCCACAACTAATGATTATTCCAGAAGGACCTTATTTGAATAGATAGTAAACTATTGTGGTCTATTTGATATGTGTCTCTTAGGTTTGTGTGAACGGTCGTATATCCGACCGTTCATTACGATGTATTTATTCTTCTCCTCATTGATGAATGAATCAAGTCAGAGGTTTATTCTCTCTTCGTCTTCATGAATGTTCTTCCCCTTTCTATGAACAAACCCTAGTTGTTCTAATTTTTTTCATGGTATCAGAGCTCTAATGCTCGCCGCTATGGCTACACCGCCCTCAAATCCTCTCTATCTTCTCTCTAATATTCACAATCTTGTTCCATACAAATTAGACAACACAAACTATGTCATATGGAAGCATCAACTCTCTGCTTTGCTTCGTACTCAACAGCTTTATGGTTTTCTTGACGGTTTTGTTATTCCTCGGCCGGAGATCGTATCTCTCCCTGATGGCAGACATCTCCAAATCCTGGGTATAGTGACTGGTTTCAACAAGATCAAGCTATCCAGAATCTCATCAACGCCACTCTGACTCCCGAAGCCCTCACTCACGTCATTGGTAAGACTCCTCAAGAGCCGTTTGGCTTGCTCTTGAGGCCAGGTATGCTTCCTTGACTCGATCTTACATTTTGATGCTGAAAAATGAGTTGCAAACCATGCGTAAGCGTTCTGATTCCATAGATCGATACATGCAAAAGATGAAATTTGTTCGTGACAAACTTGCTGTGGCTATGGTTCAAATTGATGATGAAGATATGCTTCTATATGTCTTAAATGGTCTGCCTCCTGAGTATAATTCTTTTCGCTCTTCATTACGAATTAGATCTGAACCTATGAGTCTTGAAGATCTGCATGTTTTATTAAAAGGGGAAGAACAAATGTTGGATTCTCAATCTATTGAAAACACTATGCCTACTGCTTTCTCTGTCTCATCTAATTTTGTTCGCGGTCATGGTCGTGGTCATGGACTTCTTGGTCCTGGCCCAAACCCTAACCGTGGTGGTTATGTTCGAACCCAAAATTAGGGTTCTGGTGTTCGTTCTGGGTCCAATCAGACCGGATGTTTTGACTTCGAAAGGGGGCGTTCTGGGTCTAATATAGGTGGTCGTTCTAATGGAAGACAAAACCCTAATCACTCCTATAATAGAAATGGAAATTGTTCTTCTTCTAATCCAATAATCTGTCAAATTTGTGGTCTTAATTATCACTCTGCCATTGATTGTTGGCATAGGATGGACTATTACTACCAAGGAAAGCCACCCTCTGATCAAATTACTGGTTATCATGCTTATGCATCTGGCTCCTCTACTCCAGACTACTGGTTGTCTGATTCTGGAGCAAAAAATCACATGACTGCTGATCTAAGGAATCTTTGTCTTGCTGATAACTATACTGGTTCTGATCAAGTCACCATGGGTAATGGTCAAGGTTCTCAAATCACACACACGGGTACTGCTTACTTAAACACACCTAATCATTCTTTTATTTTAAATAACACCTTAATTGTTCCTACGATAGCTACCAATCTTCTATCCGTCTATCAACTGTGTAATCAACACAATTGTTCTTTTAACTTTACTGCAAATTCATTTTTCATTTAGGATCTGGCTACGGGCAAAATTCTTTACAGAGGCTTGAGTGAAAATGGACTCTATCCTATCTATACCTCTCCTTTTTCTGGTTCTGGTTCTACACAAACTATGTCTGGTTATGGTTCTTCTACTAAACCCAAGGTTTGTTTGGGAAATAAAATAAACAATATTTTGATACATGCTAGACTGGGTCATCCAGCCAATGATGTTCTATGTCAGATATTTGGTACTGCTTATAAGTTGAATTCTGATTCTGCTATATGTGAAGCATGTCTAAAAGGAAAACTTACTAGACTACCCTATTCTGCATCCACTTCTGTCACACACAAACAATTCAACTTTTACACTCTGATGTTTGGGGACCTACATCTGTGAAATCTCTACATGGTTACAGATTTTATGTTCTGTTCATTGATGATTATTCTAATTTTACCTGGTTGTTTCCCTTGTTTCACAAATCTGAAGTTTGTGCTGCATTTCAAAAATTCCATGTTCAAATTGAAAATTTGTTAGAATCTAAAATTAAAATTGTTAGAAGTGATGGTGGTGGAGAATATATTGCTTTTACTTTTCAAAAATATCTGCAAACCCATGGTATTTCAAAACAATTTTCATGTCCACACACACCTCAACAAAATGGTACTTCAGAAAGAAAACATAGACACATTCTTGAAACTGCTATTACTCTTTTACAATATGCATATTTGCCTCATTTCTTTTGGTATCATGCTATAGCAACTTCTGTGTATCTTATTAATCGAATTCCAAGTAAGAACACCAAGAACTTGTCACCTTTTGAAATTACTTTCAAACAAAAACCTGATTATTCATTTATGAAAGTTTTTAGATGTGCTTGCTACCCAAATTTAAGACCTTACAAAAAATCCAAACTTGATGCCAAAACTATGCAATGTATCTTTCTTGGATATGCTGATAATCACAAAGGTTATTTATGTTATCATAAATCTACCCAGAAATTCTATACTAGTAGAGAGGTTCTTTTTGATGAATCTTTATTTCCTTATTCTCACACTTCTTCTTCTGTTTCAGGTTCAGCATCTCCAGCTCCTCCCAATGTCCCTTTTGGAAATGATGAATTACCCGCTTTTTATTCTGGACCAGCACCTGTTGAGGAGCCTTCTTCCCCTTCTAGGGTGCAGTCACATGGTGATAACAGTCCCTTACAAGAACAGATACAAGAACAGATACCTTCACAAAGTTCATCTCCGTTGCATGACATGGCACCTCAAGAAGAAGAAGTAGTGTCACTTCCAGTGACTGGACATCCAATGCAAACAAGAAGCAAATCTGGGATTTTCAAGAAGAAAATCCTTGACTTAACTTCAACCACTGGTATTTCTGATCCTACTTCACATATTCACAAAAGAGCTCCCACTTCTGGGTTTGGTATCACTACTCCTACTACACAATCATCTATGAATGCTTTTAATGTCTCTGTTAGTGATCCAACTTCATTTACTGAAGCTAAACACTAATAGTGGCAATCTGCAATGACTGATGAGTATCTTAGTCTTCAAAATCAAAATACTTGGACACTTGTTCCAAAAACTCAAAATGCAAACATTGTTGGTAACAAATGGGTGTACATAACTAAGTTCAACCCAGATGGTAGTGTGGCCAGATTCAAAGCTAGGCTTGTGGCTAAGGGGTTTCATCAGACACCTGGCATTGATTTTGAAGAAACCTTTAGTACTGTCATCAAGCATTCCACTGTTAGGACCATTCTTGCTCTAGCTACCTGTTTTAATTGGTCTCTTAAACAGTTAGATGTGAAAAATGCTTTCTTGCATGGTTATTTGCATGAAACTGTTTATATGCAGCAACCACAAGGGCTTATCGATCCTACAAAACCAACACATGTTTGCAAACTGAATAAATCTATATATGTGTTGAAACAAGCACCAAGAACATGGTTTGATAGATTCACTTCTTTTATTTTATCTTTAGGATTTACTCAATCTATTGCAGATTCATCTCTTTTTGTTAGAAATTCTAAAACTGGAATCACTTTGCCGCTTCTTCATGTATATGATATTATCATCACTGGAAATGACTCTTCTTATCTTCACAAACTTGTGCAATCCTTGAATTCTGAATTTGAAATGACTGATTTAGGAGACTTGCATTATTTTCTGGGTTTGGAAATTCACAGAACTTCATCAGGCATCTTTGTTCATCAAAGAAAATATGTACAAGTAATCTTGCATCGTTTTAACATGGTTTCTTGCAAACCATGTCCCAATCCTATCTCTTCTGTTGGGGAATTTCATGCCTTAGATGGAGATCCTGTTGAGGATCCTACTATTTTCGACAACTTCTGGGTTCTCTTCAATATCTAGTTTTCACTCGACCATATGTCTCTTTTGCTATAAATCACTTATGTCAATTCATGCATAACCCCACCAACTTACATTTACTTGGTGCCAAACGTATCTTACGCCATATTAAAGGCACTGCACATCATGGGCTTTTTTATCATAAAGGGCCTGGCCCAACAGCTGGCCCAATTCAGGCCTTTTTTGATGCTGATTGGGCCGGCAACCCAAACGACAGACGCAACACATCAGGATTTGTTATCTACATTAGGCCAAATCCTATTCACTGGGCTGCCAAAAAGCAGCCCACTGTGGCCAGATCATCTACGGAGGCCGAATATCGGGCCCTTGCTATTACAACTGCTGAATTATATTGGTTACAAATGTTGTTTCGAGACATTCATATTCCTATTTTATCACCTCCTACACTTTGGTGCGACAATGCTTCTGCTATAAAAATGACTGCAAATACAATTTTGCAAGCACGCACCAAACATATGGAACTTGATTACCATTTTGTTCATGAGAAAGCTGTACGAAAACAACTGACTATTTCTTTTGTTTCCAGCTCTCATCAGGTAGCAGATATCTTCACAAAAGGACTTCCCACACCTCGGTTCCAAGAGCTCAAGGACAAACTAATGGCGAATCACTCACCATCACTTTGAAGGGGGCTATTAGAAAATAAATTCCAGTTGCAGTAGATCAAAACCAAGTCCAACAATAAAGGCCCAAAACTCGTATGAAGCCCAAGACCATTAAAGCCCACAACTTATGATTATTCCAGAAGGACCTTATTATAATAGATAGTAAACTATTGTGGTCTATTTGATATGTGTCTCTTAGGGTTGTGTGAACGGTCGTATATCCGACCGTTCATTACGATATATTTATTCTTATCTTCCTTAATAAATGAATCAAGTCAGAGGTTTATTCTCTCTTCGTCTTCATGAATGTTCTTCCCCTTTCTATGAACAAACCCTAGATGTTCTAATTCCTTTCATTATTTTGTCATTTTCATTGACGATTTTACTCGTTAAACCTGGATATACCTTATGAAAAATCGTTATGAGGTACCCCAAATCTATCTCGATTTTGCCGCCATGGTAAAAACCCAATTCTCTCGTCCTATTAAAGTCCTTAGGGCAGACAATGCTGGAGAATACACAGAAACTGAATTCCTTGATGCTATTCTCTCTCAAGGCACTCTACCTCAACGGTCATGTCCTGGCACATCCAAATAAAATGGTCGCGCTGAGCGCAAACATCGTCACATTCTTGACTCTGTTCGTGCCATCCTAATATCATCTTCGTGTACTGAAAGGTTCTGAGTAAAGCCGCTCTCACTGCCATGTATACCATAAACCGTGTTCCAACTCCTACAATACAAAACATGACTCCGTATGAAGAACTCTACGGTGTTCCTCCTGATTACTCTTTTCTTCGTGTTTTTGGGTGTGTTGGTTTTGTTCTCTTGCAACCCCATGAACAAAACAAGTTAGAGCCTCAATCTCGTTTCTGTTTTTTGACACGATTTCTTACGTGTATACGCAAGTGCACGGTCGAAGTAATAAAGACGAGTATTGAAACTCAGGTTGTCGATCCCACGAGGACAGATAGTAGTTTATTGTTAATTAGAGATTAAATCTAAAGAGTGTAATTGAAATAACAGGAAGAAAGTTGTTGATTTGAGAAGTTGTCACCCCAATCAAGTGACAGTATTAAACTAACTAAAATAATATATATTTTTGTATTTTCTGAATTAAACAATGTTTTATCAAATATAGAGAGGAACTAGGCGATCTATGGATCACCTAGGGCAGTAGACAATTCCGGATATTGCTTTGAAACATGTAATATTGAGTATGCTCTTGATCACGTCTAACTACTTACAATCTCCTCTCGGTCTCATGTAAGCCTATGCTAGGTTCTGTAATCGTCATTTGTCGATCCATAAACTACATCACCTAACAAGCACTAAGATTAATCCTACGTTTTGATCCAAACCCTAACACTTCGCCTTTCAGTCCATCATGATACGGGGTTGCTAGCAATCCTAGATTCACAAGCTAATCAATCTTCACCTGTCAGTCCATCAATCTTTCACCAAGTAGATACCCTAGTTCATGACGCTAGGTTAACATAATATTAAGAACAAGATTACTAGAAGAAGCAAATTCACTATTACTTTAAGCTAAGATAACACGATATGTATTGAAACATCTCATATGATCATTCATATCCTACCAAGCACGTGTCAATAGTGCAAGTTCAACAATCCATCAAACGAGATAAAATCAATCCATCACATGAATCCATAAGCGTGAATCAAACAAACAAATCCGGAAACGGTGTCTAACAAAACCCTTGGCTCTCCATAGAGCCTAGCCAAGAAAACTACTCAAATATGCTGAAAATAATAGATAAAAATTTCATAGTATTGAGAAACGATAGAAAAGATAGGAGGGATAGTCAAACTCGTGACGAAATTCGCATTCCGGCGACTCCGGCGTCGTTCTCCATGCCCCTCGTATCTCCTAGCCTCCCTCTATCGTTCCCCAGCAGCTTCTTCTTTGTTTTTGGTCTAAGAAATCGTTCCCCAAGGCCTGGGCACGCTTTTTAATGAAATATGGCCGAAATTGCACTTCAACCCCTCCAGTTTGTAATTCCCGGACAGAATTAGTTGCTGATCTTGCGCGGGCTGTATCTCCCTCATACGGACTCTTCTTCGGGCCTACCATATATCGTTGGAAAGCTACGGATGTCTACTTTCCAATTCCGCAAGCCTTGCTCCAAAATTCTCTGTAGATTTTCCTGAGCATCGAAAAGAGTGAAGGATGGTCCTGTGTGACTTTTCCAACTTCGCTTCGTTTTTGCGTCTCCTTTTCTCCTCTTCATCTAGCTCCATTCCAAGCATATCTAAGCATCTGATAAGCTCCAATGCACCTCTTTTACCTGAGTTACACAAAACTAAACAACCCGTGCAATTATCATCGCAAATATGAGAGAAAACATGCACAAATAAGCCAGAAACACAACTTTTCACTCTTAGGCTTATAAATCGTCAAATTCACATATTTGTGCAAATATAACATATAAATCATGTGAAATAAGCCTATTACAATTAATATGGAAGTATAAAAATAACTCCTAAAAGAGAGTTATCAAATACCCCCACACTTACCTTTTGCTCGTCCCGAGTAAAACCACTATTTACTAGCCGACTCAATAACGACACAAGACTCGACAATGCAACAATATGATGCAAATGCAAACTACGACTCGATCCTACACAAACACATATATACACAAAACACACTTTTTATCTTTTTGGTTGAGATCGGGCAATCTCCATTGGCTTAAATCGGGTATCATGAAGTGATGAGAATCCTAGGAACAAAGCATGAGTTGAAACTAAATTCGACAACGAGACTCTCCCCTAGTTAGTATAGAAAGCCTAACTTTACTAAGTACAAGAGTACGCTACCTCTTTGCGTGTGCCACGAAATAAGAGACTACGCTAGGCAAAGCCACATCCAAGGTCCGAGCTCCTAATCTTCTAACGGTTTTCACATGATGAGGCTTAGGGACATAAAGATAATCTCGTCGAAATCAAGTCCTAAGCGTCACATTCTCACATCAAAACCCACATCTCACACACCCTCACCACGATGATAGAAACCGAAACCCGAAGCTCACCACCTCCGGCCCTCAATTCCCTCAAACCCCGGTACAATAGTGATCTCCGTGGCCATCGTCGTTCGTCGTGCATGAAACGTGAACCGTCGTCGTCAAAGTTGCTCCACCACTCGTTCCAATTCAAATTCAACTCAAAACTTTATTTCATATCTCCTTTTTCTTTTTCTCTCATTTTTTTCTTTTCTTTTTTTTTTTCATTTTCTATTTTTTTTTCTTTTTTCTTTTTTTTTTTACAATTCTCTCAAAATACCATCAAAATCCAACAATAATATCCGAGTGGTCTTCAAATAACAATCAAATATGCTAGGAGAAGGAAACACGTAAATCGACGAATGAATATCACATAAAAATATCATCTCCTCCTAACTCTATCAAAGTCCATGTCAAATCCAAGCCGCAAAATCAATGAAATACATGTGTGGGAGTGGAGTCGTCGCAAGCTCACACTCAATGTCCGAAGTCAAAAGTCGACACCCCCACACTCGAATGTAACCATATCCCCTCTCAAGTAGTCCCGAAGATGAATGTATCTCGTGCCTAATCCAACCGATCCTCCTACACCAAAGTAATAAAAACCGGTACCTAGCACGATCCACCAATTAAGTTCACCCAATCCAATTCCGTGCGTATTAGATTCACGCACTCACGGCTCTCCACAATTGTGTCCATGATGTAATGGCATGGAACACCGCCACACCGAAGTGCGCAAGCCTACTCACTCACCCTCGCATCCCCTCGTAGATAATCAATGAAGTGCAAGCGAGATGTAGAACTCAACAAATTGTATAATCACTCCCTCATCGAACCCCCTCAACTACACAACCCCCTCGTGACGCACTAAAGTGGTGATTCTAATCAATTTGTGATGAAGGCCAAGAATCGTCACCCTAGATCCGAAGGCTAGCAAGAATCCAAGGTTCAAATCGGGGCGTCTAATGGTCCTACAAGGTGAGTTCTAAAAGCAGTGAGTGCTCTAATACACAACCTCGCACAGCTGTTTCGTGTTCCACTACGAGGCGGGTTGGCGACTACCTAAGACGTACACATGGATGTTCGGCTTGTTTAGCTCACACCTAGCTCAGCGCTTGTAAGAAAATAGGCACACACTTTGGCTTTGAAAATCACGTAAGTGTTAAAAATAGGTAGGCACTCCCGTAAAGAAAGTCTCTCTATACCTACTAGGGGGGACTCACGTCGTCACTCTCGGTCGCAAATCATGCCCTATGCCTAAAATCCTCACACTTCGCGATTTATCAAATTTTAGCCTCTTTCGATCGCCCTTTTCTCAAAATTTTCTCTTTTTAATTTTTTTTTTTCAATTTTTTTTTGATTTTTTTTTTTGATTTTTTTTCTATATAGTTCCTACACTACATGCAAGCCGACACGAACGAAACTACACAAGACATTCGACAGGGTAGGTAGACTCAAATAAGAAAACGTGCAATATTAAACACAAACACAAACAAGTATATACACTACACGACTAACATATCACAATACGATATACTATCATAATATCACGACGCGGACCACATAAATAGACACAATACGACACGAACAACTATATGCAGACATGGCGATGCAAACACTGACTGGCTAGTCAAGACTAAAACTCCCCCCACACTAGAATACGTCGTTGTCCTCAACGAATTTAGAGATTAACCAAGAAGACTCAGGATTCAAATGCGAGGGGCGGTGGTTCTACTCGGAGTCAAAGTCACGACACAAGAAGGTAGCTACAAAAAACTTAGAGATAATTCAAGCTACGTGCACGTGACAAGTTGTGTGTACCGAAATTAAGCAAGTACTCAAGTAACTCCCTAGAATTCTAAAAATAAAATCCTAGAGCAAGTACGATGTGCCTAAACGGTAAGTAAAGAGAGAGAAAATAATACTCACAACCGACACAAAGTCGGGGACGCAATTTGATAGCTGCTGACTGAGATAGCAAGAACAATCCCCAAGCAAACATTGTGCGCATCAATGCAAGCTCCCTTGCGGTCGAGTGTGTGAAACACACCGGGGTCGATTGGTCCATTGTTGCTGACGAAAAAGGAACGAAGAATCCCCAAGCTCACATTGCGTACGAAAATGCCAACTCCCGTGATGGTCGAGTGCGCGGTGGCACACCGGGGTCGATGTCTTCATCCAATTTTCGACTCCATCTCATTAAAGTGTCTTCATATCAAGTTAGCAGTCCACGTGTTAAATTGTGTCAAATTCACAGTATGACACATCAGTCAATTTGTGCCCATATGAGAAGTACATGAGTTCCTGAACCGTTGACTTCTCCAAAACCTTAACTGACCCCCCATAAGCAGACCCCATACTTTATCATATCAATATTAATACACACCAGTACTCATGGCTCGTTCTGTAAATCACTGGAACCGAACTTGTAGGAGTTAGAACAGGACGATGGGGTTCTGTTTTACTTGGCACCCGGATCTGGGTTTTCGATTCTTGCGAGAGGCAGAGATGATGGTAGCATGGAGGGTGATTAATTGGGGGTGCTGGTTTTTTTTTTTCGATTTGAATTTGTGTGTGGCTGGAGTTTGGGTTTGAGGCAGTGGCTGTAGGCGCTGGTGGTGATTGCCGCTGGTCGATTGATTGGGCCGACAAAGGTGGTCGGCAATCATGGATGCCGACAGATGGGTCTCAATCGTACAAGAGGGCGGTGTCTGGGTTCTCTCAATCCGCGAAGAAGGAGAAGGCGGCGAATAGGAATTTTTGATTTTTAGAGCTAGCAGCCGGAAAGAATGGTGGCCGGTGTTCTGGGTTTTTTCCGATTCAAATGGGGGTCTGGGTTGTTTCGGTCGCTCGATGGTGCTCTGCGGGTGTTCACAGAGATGCGATGATGGTGGTTTCGTGAATTGGAGGTGGGTTACGGATGAGGGAGCAGAGGTGGTTGATTGGTTGTGGTTGTGGCCGGAGTTCTGATTCCGTGGATCGTAGGTGGCCGGAGGTAAGATCTTGGGCGGTGATTGGGGCAGAGAGAGGGCGGTTGATTGCGGTTGTCCGGTTCTAGATTGGGGCGGATTCCATGGAGTTTTCAGAGAGGAGATAGTAGAGAGGGGTTCGGCGGTCGGAATTAATGGCTGCGGTGGTCGGTTCTGGTTTGGGGCGGCAGCTTCTCTGTCGATTCAGAAGTTCAGAACACAGGTTGCTGCAAGGGGTTCTCACTGTAGAACTCGATGTTGCAACATAAGGGGTGCTATGTGACTTTTACAGAACTTTTGAAAACTGCAACAGCCTCCCCAAACGTAAATAAGCAGTAACTTGAGAATTTCACTAGCCTCCCCCAATGCTTAAAAACAGTCTGGGTTTCACATAACACCAAGTCACCAACCCATAAGCTTTGCATTCAGAGAAACATTCACAAACTGTCACAGCAGCCCCCTTGCTTGAACACAAGCTTTTCTCGCCACTTTTTCTTTTTCCACCACTTTTTCTCGATCGTTCTCCTTTCAATCGAGCGAGAACAAATTATCCTACAAACCGCGAATCTCAACAACGACGAACAATTGTTGCAAAAGCCAATGTTCTCCCGGAACTTTTTCTTCTTCTTCTTCCAATCCATAAGAATAGACATCGTAACCAATTCATGAACGTCAAGCCTCCCATTTCGTGGAAAAATATTAATGTGATCTTTGACCATATTCTCAATTTGCGATGTCTTCATTGACGTTTCAAGCGGCAACTCATAAAGTATGAACGCTTGAATATCTTCATCTCCTTCATATGAAGCACCCGAATCATCAATTACCTCAATTTCGACGTCTTTCTCATCTTCATCAAGCTCACACATGAGATGGTCCATCACATTCACAACCGAAGAGTCAGGATCATCAAAATTAATTCTATAAAGAAGATTTTCAATCTCACCGAAAACAACATCATGCTTCTCCCCCATACTTTAGTCAAGCAATGAATCGATGTTTGGACAACTTGGGATATTCAATGGCTCGTCATCCTCATCATTGAGCATTGGTATTGGAGTACATTCTTCAATAGAACGGAGATTGACACTAATATAAAATTCTTCAAGTCTTAATTCAAATTCTGCCACGTCCAACCCCGTTCTTATTGCACTCTGATTCAATTCTTCGATTCCCTTATGCAGTGCTCCAAACAATTGCTGAATCAAGTATTGGCGGCTATACATCATACTTTTGCTGGCATAATATTCCGCAATATCTCCTTCAGGATAGAATCCATCCTCGCGATCAATCAGTTCCGCTAAACAGACAAAACGTCCTTCGTTATTATCCCCCATGCTTAGCAAAATTCCTGCACACCAAAGATCTTCAAAAAAAATACCGTGAGGTAACAAGAATAGATAATAACAATAAAATAAAATAAAAACTCTCTAAACTAATTTCTAATTAGCAAATAAACCCCTGTCCCCGGCAACGGCGCCAAAAACTTGACACGATTTCTTACGTGTATACGCAAGTGCACGGTCGAAGTAATAAAGACGAGTATTGAAACTCAGGTTGTCGATCCCACGAGGACAGATAGTAGTTTATTGTTAATTAGAGATTAAATCTAAAGAGTGTAATTGAAATAACAGGAAGAAAGTTGTTGATTTGAGAAGTTGTCACCCCAATCAAGTGACAGTATTAAACTAACTAAAATAATATATATTTTTGTATTTTCTGAATTAAACAATGTTTTATCAAATATAGAGAGGAACTAGGCGATCTATGGATCACCTAGGGCAGTAGACAATTCCGGATATTGCTTTGAAACATGTAATATTGAGTATGCTCTTGATCACGTCTAACTACTTACAATCTCCTCTCGGTCTCATGTAAGCCTATGCTAGGTTCTGTAATCGTCATCTGTCGATCCATAAACTACATCACCTAACAAGCACTAAGATTAATCCTACGTTTTGATCCAAACCCTAACACTTCGCCTTTCAGTCCATCATGATACGGGGTTGCTAGCAATCCTAGATTCACAAGCTAATCAATCTTCACCTGTCAGTCCATCAATCTTTCACCAAGTAGATACCCTAGTTCATGACGCTAGGTTAACATAATATTAAGAACAAGATTACTAGAAGAAGCAAATTCACTATTACTTTAAGCTAAGATAACACGATATGTATTGAAACATCTCATATGATCATTCATATCCTACCAGGCACGTGTCAATAGTGCAAGTTCAACAATCCATCAAACGAGATAAAATCAATCCATCACATGAATCCATAAGCGTGAATCAAACAAACAAATCCGGAAACGGTGTCTAACAAAACCCTTGGCTCTCCATAGAGCCTAGCCAAGAAAACTACTCAAATATGGTGAAAATAATAGATAAAAGTTCATAGTATTGAGAAACGATAGAAAAGATAGGAGGGATAGTCAAACTCGTGACGAAATTCGCATTCCGGCGACTCCGGCGTCGTTCTCCATGCCCCTCGTATCTCCTAGCCTCCCTCTATCGTTCCCCAGCAGCTTCTTCTTTGTTTTTGGTCTAAGAATTCGTTCCCCAAGGCCTGGGCACGCTTTTTAATGAAATATGGCCGAAATTGCACTTCAGCCCCTCCAGTTTGTAATTCCCGGACAGAATTAGTTGCTGATCTTGCACGGGCTGTATCTCCCTCATACGGACTCGTCTTCGGGCCTACCATATATCGTTGGAAAGCTACGGATGTCTACTTTCCAATGCCTCAAGCCTTGCTCCAAAATTCTCTGTAAATTTTCCTGAGAATCGAAAAGAGTGAAGGCTTGTCCTGTGTGACTTTTCCAACTTCGCTTCGTTTTTGCGTCTCCTTTTCCCCTCTTCATCTAGCTCCATTCCAAGCATATCTAAGCATCTCATAAGCTCCAATGCACCTCTTTTACCTGAGTTACACAAAACTAAACAACCCGTGCAATTATCATCGCAAATATGAGAGAAAACATGCACAAATAAGCTAGAAACACAACTTTTCACTCTTAGGCTTATAAATCGTCAAATTCACATATTTGTGCAAATATAACATATAAATCATGTGAAATAAGCCTATTACAATTAATATGGAAGTATAAAAATAACTCCTAAAAGAGAGTTATCATTTTTTCCTTGGATATGGAATAGAACACATAGGGTATAGTTTGTGGGATTCGGTCTCGAAGCATCTTCGCATATCTCGTCATGTTTCTGGGAACATAAAATGTTCTCAAGTGTCTCATCATTTAATCAATCCACTCTTGTTGATAATCCTATCTTTACTGATCCATCACTTATACCCTGAGGACCGTCTACCGAGTCTTTATAAGCTCTTACATGACAATCTTTCAGGACCTATTTAAATCCTGAGGCATCTTCTCCTTCAAACGGTCTATGACTCTCATGAATGAGCATGCTGGTGATTATGATCATATTGAGGAGCAACAAGTGGATAATTCTGAGCCGCTTATGGGTAATCCAATTGTTAAACCTAATGAGAGCATTGCAGTGAATATGCCGACTAGGGAGAAGTCAACCCAACCCGTTTTCGTTCAGCTGAGTTTGTTATGAGTACAATTATCAAACAACATGAGTCTCTGTCGTACAGAGAAGTACATTCTGATTCTAGACGGTGAAAGAAATGGAGGGTGAGTTGAATGCTTTTGCTAAAACTAGTACATGGGATCTTGTTCAAGACAGTTGGCTGCAGATGGATATATAAGATCAAGACTCGGCCTGATGCCACTGTTGAACGATATAAGGCTCTTTTGGTAACCATAGGTTTCACACAGGAATACGATATTGATTATGAGGAGATGTTTTCTTCAGTGGCTCGCCTTACTACAGTGCGCACTCTGATAGCTGTAGCTGCTCAGAGAAGTTGGGCTTTTTTCAGATGGATGTTAAGAATGCTTCTTAATGTTGATATACTGAAGAGGGGTATATGAAGCCACCACCTAGTCTCAAGGTCTCTGGATCTAAAGTATGTCGTCTTCGTCGCGCACTCTATGGACTTAAGCATGCTCCAAGGACTTGGTTTGATAAGTTCTGCTCCATAGTTGGCCAGCTTGGTTTCTCTACAAGTCCGTAAGATTTAGCAATACTAATCCGTCATATGGATCGCGGAGTTACAATCCTGTTGGAAGATTTGGGGCCTCTTAGCTACTTCTTGGGCCTTGAATTACATCTAACAGTAATGGGTATTCTCTCTCACATGCCAAATATGCATCAGATGTTACTGCTCGTGTAGGACTTGATGATCCTAAGATCACATCTACCCCGTTGGAGCCCAATTTATCTGATCCTACTCGATACAGACAGCTTGTAGGTAGCCTGGTTTTTCTTACATTCACGCTTCCGGATATAGCCTATGCGGATCATCAGGTCAGTCAATTTCAAGCAGCTTCTCGCTTGACCCATTATGCTGCTGTTCTTCACATTCTGCGATACATGAAAGGTACTGCGTTTCATGGACTCCATTTTTCTGCAAATTCTTCTCCCATTCTACATGGATTCTCTGATGTAGATTGGGCTGGCGACCCAACTGACAGAAGATCTACTACTTGGTACTGTTTCTTCTTGGGAGACTCTCTTATTTCTTGGTGTAGTAGGAAACAAACTGTTGCGTCTTGGTCAAGCTCGAAAGCTGAATATCGTGCGTTTGCTGATGCCACACATGAGCTCATTTGGCTGTGATGGCTACTTGCTGATATGGGAATACCACAATCTTCTCATACCACTTTATGTTGTGATAGCCGCAGTGCTATTCAGATAGCGCACGAAGATGTATTTTATGCGAGGACGAAACACATTGAAATTGATTGTCACTTTACGCATCATCATATCCGTGCTAGTACAGTCCGCCTGAAGAATGTAACATCGGCTGATCAAATTGCAGATAGACATACAAAGTCGTATCCACCGGGGCGTTTTCGCAACTTGGTCTCCAAAGTTCCGCTTGTCACAACATCTTTAGTTTGAGGAGGACTGTTATGGTATATGTATTAGTGTATTTGTCCCACATCATCCTAACATGCTGTTTTCCCTTCTTGTATAGCCTATAAATAGGACCCTTGTACATTACTTCAAAAAAATTGGATGCACATCTTATTCCTGTTCATTCTGTTTTGTATCAAAAAGGAAGCTCGCAAATCAATTGAAAGATGGGTAAAATTTTGGAAGTTGGCAGTAAAATTCTATCGCGAGAAGGGAAAGATTACATGAGGGTATGGACGGGGTGTAATGTAAAGGCAAAGTCGGAAAAGGAGCAAGAAGAACCAGCTTTTGGTGACTGACTTTTGTTCCGGCCCCTCCCAGGAAGAAGCCAAAGCAAAACACTCCAACCAAAAAATCTGATTGGAGTGATGATAGCAGTTTGGATTCGAGAAGGATGCCAGAATCAGCGATGAGGACGAGAGTTATGACAAGGAAATGGAGGTTCCATCTACAGGTGAAGTTGATCTCTCAAAGGCGCTGACTGTGTTCGAAAACCCACTTGGTACGATGACTGCGGTGGACAATTCCATCACTTCGTGAGCTAACAAGGGTAAATGCATCGGTTTAGGGAACCTTTCTAATGTCCAGGGTCCTAAAAATAAGGTTAGTGACACAAATTTTAGCCCTGAACCAAAAGAAAAAGTTGGGGAGAGGCCAAATAACTCGGTTAGAGGCAAACATTAGAGAGAGACTAGACCGTTGTCTAGTGACTGATAGTTGGACTAAGTATTTCTGGTGGGGCAGAATTCAACACTTAATGGCTGAAGTTTCCGACCACACCCCTGCTGAGGTAACATAGAATTTGAACAAGGCTTTTAATCATAAGGCTTCAAGGGGTTTTCAATTCGAAATGATGTGTTATCGAACAATAGTTGTGAAGAGGTACTTCGAGAGACTTGGACTCAATCGAATAGTGCAATTGGAAGCTATTTGTTTCAAAATGGAAGTGCGAGGAGTTTTTCTATAAAACTAAAAGTGTTGGAGGGTAAGTGTCACAAGTGGATATATGTTTAGTGTCATTTGTCAATTTTTTTTGTGAATTCTCTTTATTGTGGGTCTGGGTTATTTTATTATGTATATGAGTTTTTGAATGATCAAGTACGCCTATATTATAAACTTGCCACTGATGATATAGTGTTCACTTTTTAATTTCTTCAACTTTGTAGGAGGCTATCAATCGTGTGATCTTTCCTCATGAACTTTAGATACTTTAAATATTAACCAGTTGTAATTATCTAATAGTAGTGGGCTTTTATTTAATAGTCCAAAAACAATTATGTATGTACTAGAAAAAGCTATGGACCTTCTTGTAGAAGAATGTAGAAGAGGGGTTTAGTGAAAAATTCCAAAGAAACTTGGTGGTTTCATCCACCGACCTATGTAGTGCTATAAATAGCCATCATGTATTATGTTTCAAGTGACTAATGAAGAAGTTGTCTTCTCCACTACTAGAGTACTAAATAACCAACTGCTCCTCTCTTGTACAACCTTCTAGTTTACACATCACTCCGCATTAGTCCATCTCCATCAAACACCTTCATACACGCTTATGCTTCCTTCTCTCTCCTACAACCAACCAATACAAGTACACACACCCTCTAAAAGCCAACCCATGCTTATTCATTGCTCTAAATGGATTTGAAGCGCACATGTTTCAATGGGGTGAGGGAGCTAAACAGTTTGAGACAGAGAAAATTATCCTTGTAGAAAGAGAGTTAGTAGATAAAGTTCAATGGAAAGGCAGACTAGTAACACTGTTTGAATACGTTTCGTTCTGCATGAAAGAGTTTGGTACATCTGTTGCCGCAGCTGAACACCAGATGGCGAAGTTCCGAATATGTTTTGATATCGTCCTCCTAACCACCGAGGTTAAGAATGAACCAATAAATTTTCATAAGTGATTTTGTTTCATCCAAGTTTTAGTAATTTTAGTGTTATGTGTTCTTGTTTACCCTATGGAACTTTGCATGTAAATTTCCTGTCGAATTCAAAACATTTGTTATTGTTCCATTTGCCGTGATGGTAGCACTTCAAATGGAACATGCCATGTTGCCAGAATCTCTCAAAACACAGATGAACAAGGTAACCTAGTCCGATGTAATTGCTTGCTTGCTCATCAAGTACTCAGAGTTTACCCCACTTCGGTATTTTACGAATGTGCAAGTTATTGTTAGTGACAGAGAACGTCCTTCATGTTTCCCATCTGGATTAATTGTTCTTACATGAAGATCTCGACAAGTGTTGCAATGTCTTGCGTAATATGCTAGAAAACGAGACCATGGAGGATGATTCGCCTCTCAAAAAGCTCAGTAAAAGTTGATTTACTATTTGTAACATGACTGTTTCGACCAATATCACACATTACTCAAAATCAAACTTCAATGTTATGTTTAGTTGCTTAAACAAATAATAGATTTGTTTAGCACAACTCATTATACTTCTTCTGAAACGTTGCCAAACACGGTTACTTCATCTACGCTATGAATACCAAACATTGTTCATAAATTTTTGTGTTCTATATCAGTCAGTGATGATAACAAAGATAAGTAGTTGTTAGTGGAGTTGCCTTGTTTTCGTATGTGAAATTAAGAAGTGGAATTCATGTGGGGCGCAATGTGCTGGTGCTTGCATAGCTAGCATCAACATGACCAGGATTGCAAACTTCATCCCTAGTTTAGAAATTCCAAGCCTCACCAGATGCTGACCAATATGAGATACGCTCGCGTTGACGCTGGTAAGATATTCAAGTAGGTTGTAGGTATATATGTATAGCCAATGCCCACAATCCATATGTTACACCCAATAGAAATTAGGAAGTCGGACGTGTATACAAATACAAACAATACTTCTTCGTACATAGCCAGGTTGCAAGTACATACCCAGGTTCCACGTAACAATTTCTGATTTTTTGATGTTTCTCGTTCACTTTGGTACAACATACAGGAACTTGCCCCGTGAATCTATAATCGAATGACTGATGCCAGAGATGCTGAATTTAAAACATGTAGCATACAGTTGAGTGTGAAAAATTTGACGCAGGAGAGGTTCAACTATAACTAAACAAACCGAACCAGACATCTGCATCATCATATACATTAGACCTAAAGTGTCAAAAGCTCCATTACAACTATTTTTCTAAATTCAGAATCTATTTGTTTCAAATTCTGGGAGAAGTGATGCTCTATGGTGAAGGTACAATAACCGCAGCAACTACTTGTCCTCAATTCATGCTTAACCACACTTCATGACGACAACCATCTCTCATCTTTGTTTTGGCATATAAGGGGGCTCAAGAACCCTCAAAAAGTCATCCCCGGTCTTTTAAAGCATCTAAGTGAGCTAAGAAGTCAGCCACATGGTTAGCTTCTCTTGACATGACGTGAACACACAGTGGCAACAGTCATCCAAACCAAAGTCGATTAAGCATATAGGGCAAATGCCACGGAGAAACTTCAATATACCGAAGCAAAGCTTTCATTGTAAAGAAAAAATGGATAGATCGAACCATTCCCTTCAATCACCTCGGTGGTCCCCCCAGAATCTGTATCCCATAATAGATACTGACCACGGGCACACAGAAGCACAAGATCAATGCCGTCCTTTTTGAAAAAGCATAGAGGCCGCATAACGTTGGGCATTAATGGTCTCAAGGTAAGCTGTTTGGCCCAAGTGCGACCACAATCATCATTCAACACCCACATATCAAAGCAACACCCAGGTGAAGAATCACGATCAGAACTTCCCCAAACAAACATACCAAGAGAACCTTTGTAATCAACAAGCTCGGTATTACAGTAAACATAATCAGCACACGGCAACTCAATAATAGGCTTGAAAACCTCATCGACCACGTCCAAACAGAGAATGTACTTGTCTGGATGATAGTAAGAACCCCTCACAATCCAATACATACATGTCTTTAAATATAATACCGCGCTCATATTCCCTCCCCCAGGAATTCGAGATTGAACAAACAGTTCCTTCTTCCTCCACCTGTTGTTAATGTTACCATTCAATGTGAATACATAGAGAATCCCAGTAACAGTTCCTTCTGGTTTTGGAGGTTCCATCAGAAAGGGTAACTCCTTATGTTGAGAGAATGTAACCCTCACCAGTTTACAAGTATTGGCTACGGAATCAAAGAAAAACCCAGAATATATCCCGAAGGCGCCCCTTGGGGGTGGTGACAGAGATATTAGCCTATTCTGTCTGGTTGCAGGATTCCAAACAGCAAACCTAGTGTGTCCCTCTGTGAGAGAAAGGCATACAATTCCATTATAACAACCTACAAACTCCACAAACAGATCGGTAACAGGGACTTTTAGCTCCATGGGAACAACATCATCATCAAAGGACCCGAGAGATATGGTGGTAAAATTATCATTGCGAATATATGAATGAAAGTAGAGAGACAGAGGCTTCTTCTTTTCGGAATTCATATCGTGCAGAGTCATGAAGTTTGGAGATCGGATTAGATCGTACCAGTGTTTGCAGACGCACTTGAAACGGAAAAGTGATTTGACGGGGAGTCTCAGGAGGATTTCGAGCAAGACATCCTCCGGTAACTGATCTGGAAGAATTGTTATCCTTCTCCTCTTTGAATCGATTCGATCTTCATCTTCTTCTTCGAAATATGGTTCAAATCTGAAGGCGCAACGGCATAGCTCAGCTCTCAGGCACGTATGAACTAGAGTAGAACTGCTCATGATCTCCGCAGATAACGTTTCTGCTTCTGTCGAGGTACATCGCAATTTGGGGATTTCATGCTCGATTGAAGATGAAAACGACCCGAATAGTGACTAGTCTCAGCCTCGGGTTTGGGCTTCAATCTCTTTTTGAAGTCCAAATTTGACTTTTCTGTCTTATGTTTCCAAAGTGGGCAAATAGTGGATCACATTTAATGGGCTGGCTAATTGACCCAATAAATCCTGGTCCCACGTTGACTGTTGAGTAAAAAAATTGGCAATTTGGTCAATTTGGCTGCACAGAAACCATTGCTGCCTCCAGCACAAGGACCCTAACCCAGGAAAGCTTTAGATAAGTTTCTCCAAGCCCAAAGAGAATTGGCAAGAGTGATGATCAATCTGCATGGAAAGGACAGAAAGAATCCCAAAAGAAAAGAGGGGAGCCAAGTTTTGGTTCTTGGTATAAAAATGTGCCATCAATTTCCCTCTTCTTGAGAAAATATACCATGGCGCCGGTCAACAAAAATTTCCTAGCTCCGTTCTTGCAAAGTACTCGTTTTCATAAAGACGACAATCAGAGCAGCCCATTACATGGATCTATCAATTCAAAGCAAACTTTTGATCGAGGGAGTCAAATCAGCTTGGAAATTGAGTTTCTTGGTCGGCGTATCTGCCGAGTTTAGACCATGGCCTCTGATCATGTTCATCTGCAAAAGATGGGATAAACAATTGATGTATCACGTTGCTGCAACTACATATTAAATGATAATTTATGACTGACTACTTCTGTGTGGTGATTGATCATGACTTGCTTGCGAACGAAGAAACGATCAAAAAGTACCCAGATTGGCAAACTGTTAGCATTATGTGCGCCCATGTGGGGTGCACAATGCAATTATCCTAAACTTATGAGTTTAGGTGAGACAAGCTCAAACCTTATGGGGTTAGTAGCAAGGACAAACCCTAGGGGTTAATGTTACAATTGGGTATAAGTCTGTCTATATAAAGAGACAGCCTCCTATTATTTTATACACACTACTGTAGAGATCAAGTGCTGATCATAATACAGTAAACCCTAGACTCTCTCTCTAACTAGCCTCCATTGGTGGAACTTGGTGTGGATCAGAGCTTTCGTCCTAGTGATTCGAGCCAGACTGTGGAAGCAAGAAGGGCACGTGAAAGCAAGCATCCTACGATCATCCGCTGTGCATAGGAGCTAAGTAAGACAAGGTAAACACATGAATCTTCCGCTATAACTCATGTTGTAGATCTGTATGTGATAGATCATGTTCGTCCTTCATTGATATCAGAGTCTTAGGCTTTGTTTTTCGTGCCTCGTTATGCGTTCCCAAATCAGTTAAAAAATTCGAGTTATTGAAATTTCATAATCTGTTAGTGAGACCTATATGGTTAGATAGGGTTTTTCACGAGGATTCCAGAAATATAATTTTATAATTTTTGGACGAACAGAGAATTAGTTATGAATATTTTAAGATTCGGAACTGTATAAATCTGGACTGTTAGATCTGAGCAGTAAAAAGATTTTTTTAAAACATGTTAAAATTGGGTTTTGAACACATAATCGTGATCAGGGTGAAAAGACGATTCCAACGATATAAGGATCGCCGGAAACGGAGGCCGGGAAGGCGGCGCGTGGGCTTCACGCGCCACCGATGCCGCCTCCACGCGCGGCCACGCGCCGCCACGCGCCAAAGGCTGGCGGCGACTGCTGACGTGGCCCTAGGGGCTGGCGTGGCAGATGACGTGGTGGTGCCACGTCAGCACTTGGCTGACGTGGCAGCCACATGGTCTGCTGAAGTGGCATGGTGACGTGGAGGATGACGTGGCTGCCGGCGTCAGCACATGGCTGACGTGGCATGCCACGTGGCAAGATGACGTGGCACTCGACCGACGTCAACGCGTGACGGAGGCGGACTCTCCCACGCGTGGCGGCGCGTGAGCCCTCCACCGGCCACTATTTTTCGCCAAATTTTTTTCTACATGCTCAGAATTAAATTTACTATTTTATGGGAATTTTTCATAATTTTGGGAAAAGCAGAAATTTTTTATTATTTTCCAGATTAATTAATTAGTGTTTAGCACACTTCCCGAGGCAGTTAGACGACCTTAAACACACTGTTTTGAGCCCAAATTTTTTCAGGAGACTTAGGATATTTTTTCCCTACCTTATGAGATAGGAGGTGAGATCCTAGGTAGAAATTTTCGACGGTTCAGATTAAATTAATCTCATCCCAAACATTAGATCTCACATACTTATTACATCTCTAACTACTCACTCTCTTTGGATATTTCTGATTACCCACTCTACTTGGACATGGCTAATTAATATGAGAGAGATTTTTTTCACTAAACTACATCCCTAACTAATATGTGAGATGTTGTGAGTGCCCACGTAAATATAATTTAACTTGGAAGTTGTTCTTTTTTTTTTTTTACATTTTTTTCACCACATTTGTAAATATAATTTTTGACTAATACCTCTAAATTCAAAAACTATCTAATTTAGGGATAGTGTCCTCGGACACGAGCAATACTCTAGTTAAGTAAAAAATGGCAATTTGGTCAATCTAGCTGCACATAAACCATTGCTGCCTCCAGCATAAGGAGCCTAAGAGCATCTCCAACAATGAGGAGCAAAAAAAATGTCCTTGGACCAAATTTGGCCCTGGAGCAAAATTTGTTCCTCCAGTTTGTTGTTTGAGCTCAATCAGTGAGGAGCAAAATTGTTCCATTTTCGTTATTTTATTATTTTCTTGTGATTACTTATTACTATTAAATAATTTGTTTTTCATATTAATTAATCTAAAGTAAGTTACTGATGAATAATCTAAAGTAAGTTAGTAAATAAGTAAAACTATGTTTAGTGACCCAAAAAAATACTTATTCTTCAACAAAATATTTTAACAAACATGTTAAATTATTTTTTAAACATAATTTTACAAACTAAAAAACTCTAATTTCCTAAACAAGTAAAACTATGTTTAGTGACCCAATAATTTTTTAAGCAATTAAAACTATGTTTACATTTTTGAAGAATCAACTTTTTATTAAACTTGATTTTTATATTTTTGCTCCTCACCAAAATTATCACAGAATTGCTCCTCCAAAACATTGTCTTTGCTTTTGCTCCACTGAATGCTCCATCTGTTGGAGATGTGTTTTTGTTAATTTGGACCAAATTTTGCTCCAAACCAGGTTTTGCTCCTCCTGTTGGAGATGCTCTAACCTAGGAAAGCTTTAGATAAATTTCTCCAAGCGAAGCCAAAAGAGAATGGGCAAGAGTAATGATCAATCTGCATGGAAAGGACGGAAAGAATCCCAAGCAAGAAAGACAAAAGGGGAGCCAAGTTTTGGTTCTTGGTATAAAAATGTGCCATCAGTTTCCCTCTTCTTGAGAAAATATACCATGGGCCATGGCGCCGGTCAACAAAGATTTCCCAGCTCCGTTCTTGCAAAGTACTCGATTTCATAAAGACGACAAGCAGAGCAGCCCATTACATGGATCTTTTGGCAAAAAAATAAAATAAAAAATACATGGATCTATCAATTCAAAGCAAACATTTGATCGAGGGAGTCAAATCAGCTAGGAAATTGAGTTTCTTGGTCGGTATATCTGCCGAGTTTAGACCATGGCCTCTGATCATGTTCATCCGCAAAAGATGAGATAAACAATTGATGAACCACATCGCTGCAACTACATAATAAATGATAATTTATGACTAACTACTTCTGTGTGGTGATTGATGATGACTTGCTTGCGAACGAAGAAACGATCAACGGTTAACAAGTACCCAGATTGGCAAACACACCTGCATAGGCCGACTAATCAATAACTAGGATGAATTTGTTCAATATTGTAATTGTAAACTGTAAACCGAATACCACTCCGTCCCAGCTCTTTCTACCCAAACTGACTTTTACCACTATTCACTCGGTCACTTTGACCCGTTGATTTGAATAGCAAACCGATGCAATTTTTCGATAATTTTTCCATAGTATTGTAGAGTAAAAGTTTCTATAATACGGTGAAAAAAATATCAAAAAATCATATCATTTTGCTATCTAAATCACCCGGTCAAAGTGATCCAGATACGAGTCAAAAAGTAATTTTGGATAGAAAGAGCTAGGACGGAGTGGTATGAATTAAGGCAACATGAACTCGCACACTAATCAATCATCAATTAACTAACATATATAATCTGATCAAGAAAAAGAAATCTAAACATAATAATATAATTGTTTGTAAGAATTGAATACTAATAACTGTCTCTATCTTGATTTAGAAGTGATGTTTTGACTTTTCAATATATACCACTTTGACTACATGTATAGATCGGTAGTACTTCACTAGTTTATCCAAGATCTAAAGAGATCTTGGTTTTAGCAGACTTTTCCTCAACGAGTTTCTTATTTATTCTTTGTCAAGTAAAGCTATACTCTCCACGTAAACAACCATCGGGCATACACCCATGGTGAGATCAAATTTCCTCAAATTTCCAGTTGTTGGGTCGTATACGACTGTGGTTTCTTCTTTGGTCCTTATGATGACTTGGCCATTGTTCGCTACGTCATGTATGATAGGGCTGCCACTCTTGGTAATGTCACGAGGAATGTCAAGCTTGTGACACAGACCATATAACTTGGTCCAGGAGCCAGCCGAGTTGTAGTCTTTCATCACCCAAATGTCTGTAACTTCACAATATTGAATGATAAGGGCGCACGTGTCGTGATAATCGGCTACATTTTGATACCATGATCTCAACCGTGTTCTTGAAGCGGCAGAAGGAAAAGGTATTTCGCGGAGTTCGTCCTTCATCGTATCGAATGCCATGATAACATAGTTCATTTCTTCGATTCCAGCTCCGATGATGGTTCTTTTCTGCGCAATCCAGTGTGCGTTCCCTTTGGTGTTATGGTTCAAATTCCTCTTGGCATACAGTAAATACCTACTACTCTTTTGGTTTTCTCCATTATTATCACTACTTGATCTCCTTTTCCAGGTACCGGTTCTTAGGCTGTATGTCTCCACGTCGGGCCAACCTTTTTGATGCGTTTGTAGCATTATGATCTTGTAGTCTCCTGTTTGAGGAACGAACTTGAACCCGAAATGATCACGAATACACCACCCTTCCTTCATCGTCTCCTCTGGCATTCGGGATTGGGGTAACGGTATGATCTTGTATTTGTCGATCGAAGGGTTCCAAAGAAGTAATACTACTTTTTCACCTCTGGACCACATGCAGCACAACAGCCCATTACTAGAAACTATCAATTCTACAAAGCCAACTTTCGAAGATCTAGTACTAGTCAATTCAGAAGCTAGGAAATTGAGTTTCTTGGGTGAATCTGTTGTCGAGCTCAGACATCCGTTAACACTGTTCGTCCTCCAAATATAGAATCCATGGGTGCGAGTATCATAGTGTATCATGTCGCAAGATAAATTATCAGTGATTGCTTCTCTGTGGTGATTGATGGCGAGTTGCTTGCGAACGAAGAAAGGATCAACGGTTAAAGAGTACCAAGATTTGCAAACACCCATGCATCGCCCGATTGCTTTGACCGGGAGTCTAGCAAGTATCTCCCTGATGACATCCATCGGCAACGTGCACTGCAACATATCTCTCGTGGTACTAATTAACTCCATGTAATTTGTATTAGTATATGATGATCTGAGAGAAACCAATACTACCTTCACACAAAAAACAAACAGGCATGAAATAAATAAGGCTTTCAGCTATCTACCTCTATATATAATAGATCAGATAGGTAGTGATGAAGCAAGTCTACTGAATACGGATGATGACCAGGAATTGGATTTTTCCTCCTATACTACAATATTAAACCAAATCAGATATATATTATTGTTTCTGATGAATTAACTCATAGATCGATTCACCCTAACAATAGTCATTCCCTTACCCTCGTTGTTGATTATACTTATGGTTTTGGAATAAATAAACAGTAGTTTAAGACATCACATCATCAGAACCAATACGAGAATGGGCTTATTTTTTTTTAAACTGAAATCTTTATATTCATAAAAAAGGAGCTATCACAGCTCAAAGAAAATGATACATCATGAAGAAGCATCACAGATCACAACAAGGCATTCCTAGCCAAAGAATGAGCTACAGAATTGCTCTCCCTTGGCACAAAAGAGAAAGTACAAAAAACAAAATACCCAGATATTGATTTACAGTCATCAATAATAGAACCAATTTTTCCCAAGCAATCTTCATTTAAGCTGTTGAGGCATTTTATCACCCTTTCACAGTCAGAGTGAATACACACCTTTCTCCAGCCGTTTCTCTTGCTCCATAACAATGCTTCTCTGATAGCAATTGCCTCCAAGATGATGGGATCAATCAAACCAACATACGAGTTCTGAAAAAAAGAATATAAATCACCATTACCATTCAAACAAGCTGCTGCAACTCCACCTCTGTTACTACTCAAACTCACAGCAGCATCTGTGAAGATCCCCATGACTCCAGGATGAGCTTTAAAAACATATTCCTTTATAGATGCTTTTTTGGCCTCGACTTTATTACTCTTGAACAAAGCATATGTGAATTCTTGAAGCTGCAAACCAGATCTTTGAACAACTTGCAAAGGGAGCCATTTGATTTTGTTAAAGTACCAATCATTTCTTGCTCTCCAAATGTTCCAGCAAGTAATAACAAATAAGCCCAAAAATTCCAAATCTGATGGGGTGTCAACAGCAACATCAACCACCTTCTCCCACCATTCCATCACATTATTAGCTTCAAGAAAATCAGAACACAGCCTGAGTGGAGAGATTTGCCAGATAAAATTTGAAAATCCGCATTTCATAAACAAGTGGTCTAATATATATAGAAGCCCACGATGGGACAAGTTGGAGGGAAATTAAACAACAGAACTAGTGATGGCAATATGGTCTGGTCCGATCCGAGATTCGAGCAGAATGGGTTAGCTCCGAACCCGATCCAGAAAATGGATCAGATTTGGATCCAGAAAGCCAGACCCAGTCGGATTTGGATCTGGATTTGGTGATCGGACCCGATACGACGTACATGTGCTATACAAACATAAACTTCCCCCCCCCCCCCGAATGTTTGTCTTGTTTGAATTTTCTAGGAGGAAAAGAATTCAAAAAGATCATGTACTGCAAAATTATCCAAATGACAGTAATACATGTTGGTCATATAGAAAGAATAGAATGAAATAGTTTATGAAGAGTAAGGGTCTAAAGATTGACACAACCAATCTAACTTAAGAAAATCGGCTACAAAGCAAGCAGAAGTAATCCGTACCAGAGGTACTTGTAATACAGTCTGGCCAATCAAAGACCCAAACTAAGAACATAAAGTACTTGTTGTTCCACAGGTGGTTTTGGTAAGAAATAAGTAACGGAAAACATAAGAGGGAGCATTGCACCACCACACTCAGATTGATCAGAAAACTGAAGCTAGGCGCTCGCTGTAAGAGCAAAATTGTTGGAAATTATGGCAAAGCACCTCCGTCATCTCCCCAGAAACTGAGTTCCATAAGAAGCAACCACTCTCAGCACACACGAATACTAAATCAGCACCGCCCTTTACAAAAAAGCCTTCTAGGGAACGGACACCGACAAAAAGCGGTCTTAGAGTCATCTGTTTTGTCCAAGACTCCTTTTTATCACCACTATTCAAAACCCACACACCATAGCTATACTGAATGGGATAATCATATGGCTCGTCTAAGGCAAACATGGCAAGAGATCCTCTATACTCAGCAAGGAGAGTAGAATAATAAGGACGGTCTCCAAGACACGGGAATTCAATTCGACTGAAAACCACGTCAACCATGTCAAAACATAGAATGTACTTTGCTTTATGGGATTCTTTTAATTTCCAATACATGTATCGTTCTGTACGCGTCACCTCACTTATATAGCCTCTCGCCCTAGGGATTTCATAAGGGATAACTGGGTCCTTCTGCTTCCACGAGTTTTCGCGTAATGTGAATACATTGATACACGCATTCCCTCCTCTTGGGGAATGTTTCAACAGACTAGTAATTCTGACAACTTTGTGACTGTTTTTGACCAAATAAAAATAAAAACCCGAGGAAACAAGAGGTCCATAAAAGCATATATCATTCATATCGATGATCCTGTAATCTCCAGTAGCAGGATTCCAAAGGACAAACGTGTCGTGATATACGCTGAAGAGAGAGATGCAAACTAATCCATAAGAACAACCCACGATCTCTGGGAGATCATGTGGAAACTCCCCAATGTTTAGATCCACAAGATTTTCAGAGAGATGGAAGGAGATAACGGGTTGGTTTCGTTGATCATCGTGTGAAAGGCATAGCAAAGAGAGTTTGTTGTTTCTGTGGTGATCGTAGTGCGTGGAGATGAAGTTGGGAGATCGGATCAAGTCGTACCATGTCCCAATCCTATCTCTTCTGTTAGGGAATTTCATGCCTTAGATGGAGATCCTCTTGAGGATCCTACTATTTTCGACAAATTCTGGGTTCTCTTCAATATCTAGTTTTCACTCGACCATATGTCTCTTTTGCTATAAATCACTTATGTCAATTCATGCATAACCCCACCAACTTACATTTACTTGGTGCCAAACGTATCTTACGCCATATTAAAGGCACTGCACATCATGGACTTTTTTATCATAAAGGGCCTGGCCCAACAGCTGGCCCAATTCAGGCCTTTTCTGATGCTGATTGGGCCGGCAACCCAACCGACAGACGCAACACATCAGGATTTGTTATCTACATTAGGCCAAATCCTATTCACTGGGCTGCCAAAAAGCAGCCCACTGTGACCAGATCATCTACTGAGGCCGAATATCGGGCCCTTCTATTACAACTGCTGTAGATACTGCTTTCTGACATGACAGATCTTGGCCACGTGGCAGCCATCCAGCACACCATATTGTGCTCCACACACACAGGATCACCGGCCGAGCTGATCCATGTGGGGGCTGCGAGACAGAGCCCTCGCATACCACTGCACGGGACTTGTAGGGACTTAGTGGTTTGGAGGCTAGAGTAAGCCCTGTCGCGTGCGAGCCAAGCCCGCACGCGACCTTTAGTAACTGTTTTGAGAGATTTATGGCACGAGCTCCATAAACCCGGTCAATCCGGTCAAACCCGGTCAACCTCGTAACGGTTCCGGTATTCGCGCACCACGTGCTCTAACGGTCCCTATATACTCGGACGGACGTGCCGTTATGGTTAAGCTAATTAAGCCGCCATTAATGGGCGCATTAACCACACTACAACGGTCACGTTCTCCAGTATATATAGATCGTGAACCTTTCCATACAAAGGAGGACACACTTGCCATACGCGGAAGCTCTGCCAAACCTCTGTCTCTCTCTCAGACATTGCTACTGACTTACTCTCTCCCTACACACACCCCTACTCTTCCTGTGCGATCCTTGATCCACTGCACACGGTGCACACGGAGGTCTCCCCCCCGGAATCTCTTGTGCACATTTTGGTGAACCCGACGTGAAACTTACCGGCAAAAGCAACCATGTCTCAGGAGGATGATGTCAGCAACCGATCGCCTTCCACCGAAACTCCCTCGGGAGACGAGACCCGCCGTACTCCGACGACTCCCGGCGAAGCACCGACGTTAGAGTCTTTGGACGCCACCGTCCAAAGTCAGGCGAAAGCTCTCAAGTCTCAATCCGCACAATTAGAACAAATCTTGGCTGTTCTAGGCACCCTCGCGCCAAATCCTCCGCCAGCCACCGCTATCCCTCAGGGAGGAGGAACCCCTACTGCTCCAGGATTGGGAGTGCCAGCCACACCTCCCAACCCTCATCTGCAGACTCCACCGTCGGCTGCGCAACTGCCTTCGGTTCAAGGATCAACGGCACAAATGCTGCCTCCTGCTGCTCACGCTCCTCAGCCCTCGGCTTTGGCATCCAACCCAACTTTGCAGTACCCTTTGCCTCCCCCAACGATGATCTGGGGAAACGCGGGTACTCAGTATGCTCCCAATCCTCCGGCGGCATATGTGTCGCCACCGCCTACCGAGGGGAGCATTCCAGAATGCATGACGTCTTCGCAAAAGCGCGTGGACACCATCCTGGCTCATCAGTCATTCGCGGATACCATTATCCCGAAGCTAGACAATGATCCACCTATCCACGAGAGATCTATCTCATGCCTAACCCGGCGGGGTACAAGGCTCCCAAATGGGATAAGTTCGAGGACGTCAATGGAAACGCTCATGAGCATGTCATGCGTTTCATTGATGTCATGGGTCCGCACGGAGCCGATCCCAAACTACTGATGCGAGAGTTCCCAAAATCTCTTGGGAACGTAGCATAAAAATGGTACCGGACATTGGAGGCCGGATCCGTGAAGACTTGGGACGACATGGTCCAAAAGTTCTATACCAAGTTCTTTCAAATGGAGGAAAAGGTGACAATGATCCATCTCTCGCGGATGTACCAGAAGCGCGAGGAGGATGGGATCACCTTCATCAAGAAATTCCGGGCGAAATCCTTGGAGTGTAAAGATCCAATGCCCGAAAGCCGGCTCGTGGAGATATGCCTACAGTGCATGCGAGATGAATACAAAGGTATGCTCATCAATTTGCAAACACCTACGTTTTCAAAACTAATCGAATGAACGAAGAACATCGAGCCCATAGTCGAGAGATAGAAAAAGAAGAACGCTCCAGAGCGACCTGCGAGCGGCACCACTTACAAGATCGGAAGGTTCAGCTACAAGCGGGGACGCGAAGCTGAGGTCAATACAGTTTCGCCCCAGAAACAAGCGAAGGCTGTGAACTTCGATGTACCGCCTCTGCCATGCTCGGTAGAGGAAGCGAGTGACCTCTGCAAACAGTGGCGCAAGGAAGGCGTCCTGCCACCGCTCGAGAAAACACCCTCCAAGGAGATGGTGAGGGACCCTAAGTGGTGCGAGTACCACGGCAAGATCATGCATCCCACCGCCGAGTGCAAGAAACTCAGGTTCGCGTTCGATCAGAAGATGAAGAACGGCGAGCTAATCGTCAGCGACAACAGGAAGGTCGTGCGCAACAACCCACTTCCTGCCCATACAGAGTCAGGCTCGAAAGGCAAAGAGGTCGCCATGATCTCGATCGTAGACTTGGAGGAAGTCGCAGAGGATGGTCTACCCATCATTGCTGAGGTCCATCAAGACGAAGATTATAGCATGGACACGGAGGATGAACGTGCCGACCGCATGAAAGGGTCGCACGGCTTCAACAAATTCTTCGACGAGATGAATTTCTCCGAGAGGTGCCGGACTCATATGACAAAAGCAATCTTAAGGATAGCGGAGGACTACGAGGAGGACCTCGTAGTCTCCAACGGGAAAGTCATCAGGGCATCTCGTTCCACAGAAAAGATCATGACCTTTTCTGCCAGCGACAAGAAGACGGATGCGAGTCACCAGAGGCCTCTGTACGTGACCGCCATCATCAATGGCGTCGAATTCAAGCGAGCATTCGTCGATGGAGGAGCAGCGGTAAACGTTGTTCCACTCCACACACTGAAGCTAGCAGGGATCCCCGAGCACAAGGTAGTCAAACGTCCATCTCCACTGGTGGGATTCGGAAGCGACTCTAGAATGACGATCGGATGGATCCGCCTAGGCGTCCAGATTGGCAAGATCAAGTGCTCGGCGAAGTTCTATGTCATAGACGCGAACACCACATACCACATGATTATAGGTCGAGCCTGGATTCATCGCTTCGACGCAGTCCCTTCGACGGCTCACCAGGTTATGAAAGCTATATGGAATGACAGAATAGTCGAGATACCGGCTTCGACTAACCCGTTCAACTTGGACGAAGCACATCTCAGCGAGGCGGTGTGGTTCACTGAGATGGCGGACGAGCAAACACCCGGGCCTTTCAACCCCACTCCTTTGCCTCTCTGGGAGGACATCAAGGACCAGTCACCTGCGGGCGTGATGGTGACAAGGGAAGATGCCAAGGAAAAGCCGCCTACACGCGAAGAGGCGCCACGTATCGCATATCATCGAAAGAATGTGTACACTTTGAAGAGCATCGCAAAGCATGACCCCGAGGGCAAGGAGATAGAGAGCTTCTACGCCAATGGGAAGAAATGCTATCGCATATGAAGGTGCGCGGGGATGTCCTCACACGGGCATGGGGATGTCCCTAAGCAAATCAATCAAATCGAGCAAGTTGCGCTGACGGAAGAGCCAACACAAGGCACTCCAGACGAGAAACTCAAAGAAGCGCCTGAATGCATGGAAGACAGGCTAAGACCACAAAAGCAAGAACTAAAGGAAGCGTTCCTCAGCCCGAACGAGGAAAAGAAAAGGCCAGTCTTCCTGAGTGCGGATCTCACGAGCGAAGAGGAACAAGGACTGCTGCAGCTCCTAACTGAGTACAAGGACGTGTTCGCATGGGAATATGATGAGATGCCAGGTCTGGATACAAGCATCACCATGCACCGTTTGGACATCATCCCAGGGTCTAAACCGGTCAAGCAGAGCACCAGAAGCTTTAGGCCAGAGCTTAACGTGAAGATCAAGAAGGAGATAGTCAAACTCCTAGAGGCCAAGTTCATAGAGCCAAATCATCATCCCACATGGCTGGCCAACATCGTGCCGGTGGTGAAGAAGAACGGACAGCTCCGCATCTGCGTGGACTTCCGAGATCTCAATCGCTTCTGCCCTAAGGACGATTTCCCACTGCCCAACATCGATTTGCTTATCGATTCAACAGCAGGCCATCGCATGTTCAGTTTCATGGACGGTTTCAGCGGGTACAATCAAATCAAGATGGATCCCGAAGATGCGCGGAAAACTGCATTCATCACTCCTGTGGGGGTATTCAACTACACGGTAATGCCGTTCGGTCTTAAGAACGCGGGCGCAACCTATCAGCGGGCCATGATGGCTCTATTCCACGACATGATGCACAAAGAGGTGGAATTCTACGTGGATGACCTGGTAGTTAAATCCAAGCACGAAGCGGATCACCTTATAGACCTGCGAAGGGTGTTCAACAGATGCAGGAACTTTCAACTGAAGATGAACCCCATGAAATGCGCATTCGGCGTGACCTCGGGGAAGTTTTTGGGATGCGTGGTCCATCGCCAAGGGATCGAGCCTGACCCTGCGAAAGTGTCAGCCATCACCAGCATGACGCCACCGCATGACCAAAGTACCTTGAAAACATTCTTGGGAAAACTGTCGTACCTGCGGAGATTCATCCCAGCAATTGCAGAAATCACATGCTGTTTCAGCACTCTTCTCAAGAAGGACGCCGCGTACAACTGGGCTCCGGACCACGAAGCCGCATTCGAAAAGCTGAAAGAGCTGCTCACGTCCTCAAAGATTATGATCGCGCCTCAGCTGGGATCACCGCTTCTGCTATATCTTACATCAACAAGGAGATCTATAGGAGCACTCTTGGCTCAGGAGTATGAAGGCCAAGAGAGGCCCATCTACTATATCTCTCGCATTGTGCAGCCTGCTGAATCAAGGTGCACAGATATCGAACGTCATTGCCTTGCTTTATTCTTTGTGATAGAGAAGTTGAGACACTATTTTGCATCACACAAAGTAGTGGTAGTTACCAAGAGCGACCCCATAAGATATTTGCTAACTCACACTACTCCGGGCGGGAGATTGGCAAAATGGTACATGACCATCTCTCAATACGATATCACATGCGTGAAACCAAGAGCGATCAAGTCGCAGGCAGTAGCGGATCTGTTGGCACAGTTTCCCGACAACAGCCACGAACCCGTGATCGAAGAAGAGCTCGAAGGCCCTGAAATCTACGCAATCGACGTGCCCTATTGGACCCTCCACTTCGACGGTTCGTCAACCTGGAAAGGCGGAGGCATTGGGATAGTCTTGACAAAGCCAGACGGGGAAGTCATACAGATGTCCGCAAAGCTCAACTTCGCAGTCACGAACAACGAAGCGGAATACGAGGCTCTCATTGCGGGGCTCCTTGCGGCGAAAGCTTTGGAAGTGAGTAACTTAACAGTCATGGGAGATTCCAAGCTGATTGTTAAGCAAGCCTCGGGCGAATATGGTTTGAAGGAGATCAACCTCCTGTCTTATCGTACCCTAGTACAGAAACTGATGCAACAATTCTGCGATGTGAAGTACGAGCACAAGCCCCGAGCAGACAACAGGCATGCAAACGCCTTAGCAACTCTGGGATCTAAGGTCAGCATAGACAAATGCCCCGCAAGGATTTCCATTGAAGTGCAAACATCGTCGGCATTAACAGAGGATGCGTGCGACGACGAACACATGGATGACGCAGACTGGCGGAAAGCAATCCTGCAAGCTATTGCAAAAGGCACCAGCAGCGAAAGCTGGGCACTCACAAAGGGATACTGCATCCACGACAACACCCTTTACTACAAGGGTCCTGGAGGAATACTCATGCGATGTGTCTCCGAGCAAGAGGGACAACAGCTGTTAGAAAAGATTCACCAACACGCTTGCGGAGAAAGCGAGGTGTCAATCTACAGAAAGGCTCAGAGATATGGCATTCATTGGCCAGGCATGTCAACAGTTGCAGCCCTGATACAAGGGAAGTGCGAAAGTTGCGCACTAATCAAAGACTCTCTACTCGTCGCCCTAACCGATGACGACACGGACTGGAGGAAGCCACTGTTTGATTTCCTCACCCAGGGCACCGTACCCGAATCGAGAAAAGAAGCCGAAAAGTTGAAAAGGAAAGCGTCTCGATACGTGGTACAGGAAAACCTGCTTTGGCGAAGAGGTCACGAGGGCAACTTGCTGCGATGTCTAGACGGCAGAGAAGCACAAGAAGTCATGGACCTTTCTCATCAGGTGGAGCATCAAGGAGGTGCGAAATTATGCAGACAGCTCCTCTCAATCGGATATTTCTGGCCCACGATGGAAGTCGATTGCCGTACCAAAGTGCGACGCTGCCAGGAATGCCAATTCAAAGGGAACCTAGTGCACGCTCCTGCTGTGGATCTACATGCACTAGGGACGCCATGGCCATTTCACACATGGGCTCTGGACTTCATCGGCCCCATCCGGCCAACGTCGCACGGGAATCATTTCATTCTCACCGCAACCGAGCTGTTCACCAAGTGGGTGGAAGCAATACCGCTAAAGACGGCAAATGCGCTGGCTGTGGTCAACTTTATCCAAGAAAGCATCGTATGCAGGTTCGGAATCCCAAACACCATTCTTTCAGATAACGGTACTCCTTTTGTCAATCGCCAGGTAGCTGCGAAATTAGCGGAGTACAATATCAGGCAGATATGTTCTACCCCTTACTACCCAAAGGGAAATGGACAAGACGAAGCGACTAACAAGACGCTGTTGAGAATATTGAGCAAAATGGTCGCAGATGACCAGAAGAGGTGGGCCGACTCTCTAAGCATAGCTCTGTGGGCCTACAGAACTTCTCCAAGGACACCCACAGGGGCCTCGCCATTTCTGCTGTGTTATGGGGCCGAAGCTGTGGTACCTGCGGAGGTTAGAGTCAATTCGGCAAGGCTGGTCTTCCATGCACTCTATGAAAATCAACGCGATCATGACTTAATCTTGCTGGAAGAAAAGCGAGAACAAGCCAAAAGGACTAACAAGCGGTACCAGGAAAGAATCGCTCGCGCCTACAACAAGACAGTCCAGCGAAGGGATTTCGCAGTCGGAGACTTGGTCTTGCGCGCATCTGACCACTGCATGCGAGAAGAAACTCACCCAAAGTTCGCAGCTAATTGGGAAGGACCCTTCGAAGTCACAGAAGTCTTCGATAGTGGCTACTGCAGCATACGAAGGTTGCACGGCACAACCTCAACTCCCAGTTCAATCAACATGCGCTGGATCAAGAAGTACTATCCCTGACTTCTCTCATTTCATACGTTTTATGATAACGTGCTTAATGTCTCATGCGGCTATAATTTACGCAATCTCCTATCCCATATGAGAGGATTGTAATCCCATCTCTCCCATATGAGAGCGTTATAATAAAAGAATTCTCCCAAATGAGAAGTTCATATTTCTAGCTGTTTATGTTACTCTATTTAATTTGTTATTACTGTTAACAATGATTTATTCGCTGCAATAGCAATCCATACAAACTGCGATCTTAATTGATCATCTAAAGCCTATCTCTTACGGTAGCAGCTAATGCAAATGCGATCTTAAGTGATCATCTAAGCCTATCTCTCACGATAGCAGCCAACGCAAATGCGATCTTAAGTGATCATGTAAGCCTATCTCTCACGATAGCAGCCAACGCAAATGCGATCTTAAGTGAGCATCTAAGCCTATCTCTCATGATAGCAGCCAACGCAAATGCGATCTTAATTGATCATCTAAAGCTTATCTCTCATGATAGCAGCTAATGCAAATGCGATCTTAAGTGATCATATAAGCCTATCTCTCACGATAGCAGCCAACGCAAATGCGATCTTAATTGATCATCTAAAGCCTATCTCTTACGATAGCAGCCTGTCTAAATGCGATCTTAATTGATCATATAAGCCTATCTCTTACGATAGCAGCCTGTCTAAATGCGATCTTAATTGATCACCCAAGCCTATCTGTTACGATAGCAACTTATATGAAAAGCGATTTTAGTTGATCGTCCAAGCCCATCTGTTACGATGGCAACACATGCGCAAGATGATCTTATCAGATCTTCTAAGAGTCTATCTATTGCGACAACAGTTTATGCGAGAAAGGATCTCAATCGATTCTTCAGTAAAGCCTATCTGCCATGATAGCAATTCGCACCACTTAACGATCTTAATTGATCTGCTAAAGACTATCTACTACGATAGCAACGTTGTGAAAACGATCTTAAATGATCCGCAATGGCCAACCACAATCCCATCTGCCGGGATGGCACAGCTGCGAAGATACGATCTCGAACGATCTAGCGAAGCATTAGCAAATTAATATATATCGCAGATGCGAAACAATTACATGGCATTATGCAAGGCGAAATATGCCGGAACGCATGCGAAATTGTATTTTGTTGTAAAGAGACAGCAGATAATACAGAAAGCTATTTATCATTACGAGTCGAATGACTTACAATTTATCTGTCTAGATAGCAGCTTACAAGCGAAAAGCTCGAATCTAACTACGCAGCCAACATGGCTTACAATACATTCGAAAAGTGGCTGGTAAGCCAGCAGAGACGCAGTACGGAAACCCGGACTGCGAAGGATGAACCCACCGGTTTCAAACACCGGCTACGCAACGCCCAGATATGCGGGTGAACATCTGTAGCAGGGGGGATCTTGCTCTAAAAGAGCCACGTGAAGCCATACGCTCGAGATCCCGCTATCCGACAAGACCGTTGTCAGATATGCACCCCATAACATTTGCCCAAGGAACCACCGGTTCCGGCGATCCACAGGCAAGCAGAAGCTCCAAAGGGCAAGGGCTCCTTGTAGACGGGGATGAACGCGACGGTTCGTCATCCCGAGCTCACAAACGTGAAGGTGACGGATTCTTCTTCGGAGATGCTGAAGAAGAATTCCGCCGTTCATTACGAGACGGTAGCACGGTCACTTCGGCGCTGCACCTCACCACGAGGCGGCCGGAAACATGACCTGCACACATAATACACGAAGAAATTTCTTCGAACACATATGAGATATTATCTGCATCTTCTTTATGATGGTTATAAACAGCAATAAGCCTCATAAAGTGGATCTTGGAAACTATTTCTATAGCACAAAGCGCAAACTCAGGATTCAAAACTTGAAGTTGCCATGAATCAACGAAAAACAAGCGTTGAAGCCAGCAGTCGTAAGGACTCACGGCAAAGCACATCTTTGGGTTGAAGAACCCAAATAGCAAAGACAAGGTTTATATAGACCCTGTACAGACTCTTCGGTTGCCTAAGATGAGTCAGCAGAATTCAAAAAGAGGGTAAGTTCAATCACTTACGCCTTGAAAAGCGGTAACAATCAATTACCCTACTAAAGGCTACGACGATTCAGTTGCGTATCCTAATAAATGACGGATAGTCATGATTCGGATGGACTTCCCAACGGAAGCATGCTTATCTGCCGATAAATTAGCGCGAAAATCAAGCAAAGTATCAATTGCTGACGTCATGATTGGATATGCACAAAGATATCTTGTCAAATCCCGAAAAGGGCAAAACGGGCAAATTCATTGTTCGTTGTTAAAAAAAAAAAGGGAGAAACCCTAGCAACATTACATTAATGTTTCAAAACATTACATTAATGTTTAAGCTATTTCCTTGCTAATTTTCAAGACTCGAAAAATCAAAGCAAATTCTTGATTAAGGAGTCTTGGGGCTCGAACTGCTCGCTCAGCTCCTCCACTTGTTTCACTTCCTGCTTCAGTAGCTCGCACCTGGCATTCATCTCATGATACAGCTTTAGAGCTTCATCAACCTTTTGCTTCTGCTGCTCCACCTTCTGCATCTCGACTGCGAGATTCTGGTGACCGAGTTTCAAAGTTACGGCCGCGCGAATCAGCGTGACTCTGTCTTTAAGAAACTTGAAGCCCATTCTGCCTTGGACTTTGGTCACGAGGTTTTGGCACATGCCGCATAACAATTCAGCACTCTGGACCGAAATGGTCGCGGGTGTAGCCGCAGACAGCTGCTCCAAAATCCAAATGGCTTCAGTAAGGAACAGCCTCCTGTCAAAAGGCCCGATCTCCAGAGATCTCACAAACGAGCGGGGATACCTGAGACGCATTCGAATTACCCAGTCTACATCGGTTTGCTTCAAACCTGAGGAGGCGTCAAAAATAAGTTATGATGTCAGATCTCTCAAGCGAATAATGCGACGTGCGAACAGTAAAGCTCTACTTACCAGTTCCTTCCAGAATCTCATGAAGAGAAGGAATGCGGGCTGCCGGGTTGTTCGAAGACTGCCCTCGCTCCATGACTCTCCTATCAGCTGCGAGCTCCAACCTCTCATAGTCAGGAGGAAGAGTGTAGGCCGCACCAGCTGCGACTGCATTCCCGGCCTGCGAGCCCCAAATGCTCCACGCAGGAATAGGTGCCTCTGGCTCAGTCATCGCCGGAGGCGAGGGGGCAGCCGTAGTCGCTTGTCGAAGGACACTCTCAGATGCGGAAGCATTAGCAGCAGTTGTCCTTATCTCTTCAGCACTGGCATGGACATCTTCATCCATCAACACAGTGTCAGCTCCAGCATCGTCGGAAAGCTCGATGATGTCCTCACGAGGCTCACCCGTGTGGTCAGCAGCTGCGACGGGCTTCTCGGTATGGGAGCTCGGAATCGGAACATAGGACGCAGACGACTGACTTCTCTGCTCCAGCGCAGGTTCCTCAGCATGACCTGCGACATTAAATGCGATGATATGAGGTAACTTGTGTTATAAGTTATTTTCGCTATCTTTACTAAAGCTAAGAGTAAGCACCTCCACGCGAAGGTGGGATTGAGGTATCCTCGTCATACACTAAGGACGTGGAACCATGCCCTATCAGTGTGTCTTCACTAAGCAGGTCCTTAAGAGAAGCGTGACCTGAGGTGCGAATAAACCAGTCATGATTCTGCCTCAAGTGGCTAAAGCCTAGTTCGTGCATATCACTCAAATAGTTACCTGAGGGTTCTCCGCATTTGTCTACTAACCAACGGCGAATGTCAGCCTTTGACACACCATGCTTTAACGCACCCACAATAACATCTCTATAAGTTACTGCGAGATTGAAGCTCTCACCTTTATCGCCGCCTGCGATCTCTTCGAAGTCCGCTTGGACTTGCTCTAGTGCTGCTGCATCCTCTCCGGGAACCTCATCTTCCTCCTCCACATGAGGAGCCACTTCTTCGGGAAGCTCGTCTTCCTCCCCGACTGGACGCACTAAGTCGTCGACATGCTGCTCTTCGAGGCTCCGCTGTTTCACACGCTCGAGCTCCTCTTCCTCTCGCCGTCTTCTTCTTTCAGCAGCTTCCGCGGCTGTCTTCCGGGACTCAACAAGAACGTCCTCGCTGATGGGCTCATCTGGAATGCCAGAATGGACATCTCTCTTTTGTCTCTTGGCCACAAGGCCACCAACGGTTTTATCATCATCATCTGCGAATACACAATTGGTTCAAAGAAAAGAAGGGCAAAGAAGCTATAATAACGGGAAAGGAAATGCGACGGAAGTACCTCCTGATTCTTCCTCGTGCATCACAACTGTTACTTCTTCTTCTTCATCACTTGCTCGGGGCTCCTGCCTCTCTTCCTCTTCCTCTTGGTTGAATGGAACAAAAGTCTCAACTGCGAGATCTTTTCGCACTTTGCTGGGCATGCGACCTTTGCCTTTGTCCTTGATAGAAAGGGACCTCACTGGGGGAGAAGCTGGAGCACTTCTAGGGGAAGAAATCGTAATTCCCTTTTGCCTAGGTCTCTTCACTCTCGGCGCCGCAATCGCTGGAGGGGACGGGTCATCTCTGGGAGGAGACGGAGCCGGAGGATTGTCTATCAGCGAGTCGGCAAAAGCCTTCATGACTGCGCGAACCTTTGTTTCGATCTCGGCGTCCATCCTCCATGCTAGCCGGAACGACTCCCCTTGCCTTCTGGTGGCAACAATGGTGTTAATCAGCGATTTGGAGCGATCACCAGCTGCGAACCTCCGCACATGACACTACAACCGTCCAGAGTAAAGATGTCAGCATAAGGAAACCAAGAAGCTTAAATGCATGCGAAAAAAATTGCTTACCTCAGCAAAAGCCTTGCTATATCTGACGACATGCGTATCGCCCTTCTTGATTGCGGCAACTTGCTCCTTCAGAATGAAATCAGGGCACAAATGGTTCTCACGGTCCCACAGTGAGTAGCAACCATACTCAGACTCGCTCAAACTGCAATTGGGGCGAAACGGAAAAGAGTTTCTTTTGAGCAAGGGGGCCCTACCTGGCTGCGCCGCCGCCTCCGTCTCAATCCTCGTTTGCTGGGCAACCCAGTATGCGAGCCAGTTCTGGGAACAACCACCCTCGCGAGTTCCCGCAGGCTGCTCAAAGGGAAGATTGCTCATGAAGACCGTCTTGCACTCCTTTGTTAGCAAGCGCTTGTAGCATCCTCTGACAATAGACTGGGGCCAGATCGATGGGGCCACCGCATCAAATCCAAACTGAGGAGAAACCCGAGTGGGGTCAACATCCACTGTAAGCTTTTCATACCTTGGCGCGAGCTCACGAGTATGCTCTGCAAGGGCAGGAAGGGAACCTCGCAGACACCAGCAAAAGAACTCACGATAGCGCTCGTGGAAATGCGGTCCCTTTTCAAAGAGAAGTTCTTCTGAGAAGACCATACCTTTGGAGGGGTATAGCTTTGGAAACCAGCGCACATTCTCAATACGCGTGGCATAGGGCCTGGCAGTAAACTCCTTCCGTTTGTCGCATATCAAACTCCAAACGCACTTGGGGTTGCCTGTTCCGAACCATCTCGCAGCTCTTCCGCTGTTGCGTGCTTCTGTCTTGCCTGGGGGACACCACTTATCAAGTTGGAGAGCAGTTGGAGCATAGGACGGCCAGCGCTCGAACACCCACATTGTCAAAAAGGAAATATTGACAAAGGTCAGTACATCGAGGCGGCCACGCGACTCCCTCATAGCCAGAACCAGCTGATCAAGCCTATAGTACAGCGTGCCCAAGACCAAGGGTCCGAGTGCGACTCTCTGGCCAAGAGCGAGCCTCACAGCAAGTGGCAGCACATGGTAGAAGACTCCGTCATGGGGGTGACCATCAATCAGGTACCTTGACAGCCAGGCACAGAGAAAAGCACAAAGGGTCAAATGATAGCCCTTGCCCTCTACGTAATTCTCGGCCTCCGGGTCCTCACTCAGAAGTTTCTTGGTAATACCGCTGTTCGCATAGTCTCGGAAGAAGTACTACAACCATTTGTTCCAGGTATTCTTCGCAGACGTATCAACCAGCTGCCAGTTCGGAAGGGGCTTTGTAGTGGTCCACCGAGTGGAGATTTTCTTTACCTCTGCTAGGCATTCCTCCATCTGCGTAAACAAGGCAATTTCCGCAGATGTCCTCAAGGGACTCAAAGGGTCCACTTCACCCATGGGGGAAAGCTCGTACAGCATTTGCACGTCCTCGAGCGTGGGGGCAGCCTCGAACTCAGCAAAATGGAACGTGTGGGTCGCAGGCGAATAACGGGACAGAAGGTCTAGAAGCATGGATTGATCCAGCTTCACGGCAGCACCCTTCATAGCACGGATAGCAAAGTATACGCCGGCTTCATTAAGAGTCTCGGCGTGATGATCCAACACGTGGTCAATCCACTCATCCATATAGTCCAATTTCTGGACGAACGCCTGAGTAGAAATCGCAGTATATGGGAAGTGCCCGTTCTCGATCCCCAATCGAACTACATCCTCGGAGCCAACCAACTCGAGCAAGGTTGAGTTGACTGGGCGAGTCAGCGTCTGCAATTGCTCAACTGGAACAGGATCAGGCATCCTCTTCGCCTTTACCCTCGCATGGTAGAAATCTTTGCCGCCTAAAAAGGGGGCTTTTCGCCACAAGGCCTGCGGAAGGTCGGGTATCTTTTCATCTTCCTTGACGGGTCTGGTTACTCTTGTCTTGGCCATTCCTGCGAAAGAGCAAGAAAAAAAGGGGGGAGAAATACCACACTTCAGTTTGAATTTTGGAATTCAAGATCTATGCGAAGGAAAACGAACAGTTCCTGTACCGATTTCAGAAATTGGGGGGTTGCAAGATCCAATATTGTTGAAAGATTAAAACGAAGCGGGTTCAAAGACCAAAACCTCTTCACAAATTCCATGGGTTTACAGATTCAACGCAGTTCAAGGCAAACACTGGTATCTTAAATCAAAAAGTAAACGAGGCTAACCTTGTTTTCTTGAAGCCTGCTTGGATATGCACAATTGAAGAATACGATTTGCAGTTCTGAACTGGTGATTGATTATCTGGATCTGCTCTCGAAGATCTCCGGGTACCATTCACTTTAAGAGAAAGAAGTGATGCTTTGCAATAATGGGGGATACAAGGTATTTATCCAAAACAATGAAGGGTTGCGTCCTTTCGATAGTCGAATCGCAACCGTCACCGTCGAATCGCGCAATCACAGGACAAGCTGACGTCACGCCTAAAACCCTAAAGGTCAGACGGCACGACTCTAGGGGTTTTAGGTCATAATGACACGCACGGGGGCTGAACTTACCCGTATTTGAATTGGTGCGTGGCGGCGACGCGTATGTTGGTTTCCGCGCATGGAAGTCTATACGGCTATGAGCCTTCACGCGCAGAAAGGGGGCTAATGTAGATACTGCTTTCTGACATGACAGATCTTGGCCACGTGGCAGCCATCCAGCACACCATATTGTGCTCCACACACACAGGATCACCGGCCGAGCTGATCCATGTGGGGGCTGCGAGACAGAGCCCTCGCATACCACTGCACGGGACTTGTAGGGACTTAGTGGTTTGGAGGCTAGAGTAAGCCCTGTCGCGTGCGAGCCAAGCCCGCACGCGACCTTTAGTAACTGTTTTGAGAGATTTATGGCACGAGCTCCATAAACCCGGTCAATCCGGTCAAACCCGGTCAACCTCGTAACGGTTCCGGTATTCGCGCACCACGTGCTCTAACGGTCCCTATATACTCGGACGGACGTGCCGTTATGGTTAAGCTAATTAAGCCGCCATTAATGGGCGCATTAACCACACTACAACGGTCACGTTCTCCAGTATATATAGATCGTCAACCTTTCCATACAAAGGAGGACACACTTGCCATACGCGGAAGCTCTGCCAAACCTCTGTCTCTCTCTCAGACATTGCTACTGACTTACTCTCTCCCTACACACACCCCTACTCTTCCTGTGCGATCCTTGATCCACTGCATACGGTGCACACGGAGGTCTCCCCGCCGGAATCTCTTGTGCACAACTGCTGAATTATATTGGTTACAAATGTTGTTTCGAGACATTCATATTCCTATTTTATCACCTCCTACACTTTGGTGCGACAATGCTTCTGCCATAAAAATGACTGCAAATCCAATTTAACAAGCACGCACCAAACATATGGAACTTGATTACCATTTTGTTCATGAGAAAGCTGTACGAAAACAACTGACTATTTCTTTTGTTTCCAGCTCTCATCAGGTAGCAGATATCTTCACAAAAGGACTTCCCACACCTCGGTTCCAAGAGCTCAAGGACAAACTAATGGCGAATCACTCACCATCACTTTGAAGGGGGCTATTAGAAGATAAAGTCCAGTTGTAGTAGATCAAAACCAAGTCCAACAATAAAGGCCCAAAACTCATATGAAGCCCAAGAACATTAAAGCCCACAACTTCTGATTATTCCAGAAGGACCTTATTATAATAGATAGTAAACTATTGTGGTCTATTTGATATGTGTCTCTTAGGGTTTTGTGAACGGTCGTATATCCGATCGTTCATTACGATATATTTATTCTTCTCTTCCTTGATAAATGAATCAAGTCAGAGGTTTGTTCTCTCTTCGTCTTCATGAATGTTCTTCCCCTTTCTATGAACAAACCCTAGCTGTTCTAATTCCTTTCATTATTTTGTCATTTTCGTTGACGATTTTACTCGTTAAACCTGGATATACCTTATGAAAAATCGTTATGAGGTACCCCAACTCTATCTCGATTTTGCCGCCATGGTAAAAACCCAATTCTCTCGTCCTATTAAAGTCTTTAGGGCAGACAATGCTGGAGAATACACAGTAACTGAATTCCTTGATGCTATTCTCTCTCAAGGCACTCTACCTCAACGGTCATGTCCTGGCACATCCCAACAAAATGGTCGCGCTGAGCGCAAACATCCTCACATTCTTGACTCTGTTCGTGCCCTCCTAATATCATCTTCGTGTACTGAAAGGTCACTACAAAAAAATTGAAAAATACGACGGTCAAAAACCGTCGTTAAAGGATAAAAAACCGTCGTATTAAAAATATAGGACGGTCGGTTGACCGTTGTATCGAAAGGGGTCGTATTAGATTATACGACGGCTTCTGACCGTCGTTTTCTTCAATTTACGACGGCATGTGCCGTCCGTCGCTTTTAAAGACCTAATACGACGGGTTTAGAGAATACGACAGTTACTCATATTACCGTCGTTTTTGCTCCTAATGCGACGGTTCATTACCGTCGTAATTAAGTTTATCCAAACAAAAAAAATATATCTATTTACATACCTGCGTTACCAGTTTCTGTAGGCAAAAAAAAAAGTAAACTTATATACTGCTTTGTCAACAAGCTGGGCACAATATAATAGAAGTTTTTATTAAATCATAATTATACTTGTTGATACTACATGTGTTAGCTCCAAGAAAACATCGGTATAACATTTGTCACATAATATATCCAATGAAATAGAGTTGAATCAACTAATTTTTCTATTACAATATGGGTCGTAAAATACAGTTCCTCTTGCACCTGACCATCTTCTTTGAAGGCAACAAATCTGTCCTGGACAATTAAACATGTACAAGTCAGTAGTCAATATTATAATATATATAATACAACACCATACACATATATATTAATATTTAGTTAACAATTTGGTGAAACGTTGTGATTGGATAAGAAGTGCCCTAAATGAAATAATGGTGAAGAGGAAATTACCTCTAATAGCCCAGCTGATAATAGTTGCTATGAATTATGTACATCTTTGTTTATATTACTCCTTGTATATATTAGGATATAAATTCCCGGGGCACTGGCAGTTAGCAGTAGTGAGTGGCTGACTGGGACAATGTGAAGTGTAAGGATAATTACACTAAGACCAACTGCCATTACAACAATATTAGAAGCACTGTGAGAAACATTTGTGATCTCGTATTTGTAGACGTTTACAAACCAGTCATTCCACAGATATGCTTTGGGAGTTGTGGACGTTTCACGATCTCGTATTTGTGAGCTGTACCAAATACAAAATATATCATGATTGAGCAACCGCATTAAATTGTAAGTACTTCTAGATGCTAGCAATTCAATACACTGTTCGCAGTTTCCAGACAACAGAGACACATTGCACATTGAAAAAAATCAAAAGAACTCAACCCGAAAGCTAACTGGCCAAGTGACACAGTTCCCTTATGAAGATGTTTTCAAGGTATTAATATACTCTCATTTGGAAGCCTACCCCAAAATATGGCTTATTTATATGTTATTAAACAAAAAGATATGTTAACCAGCAGTAAAAACAATAATATAACAATGAGAATTGTTACCAGGAAAACCATCAGCATTTTCAATAAGCTCGTCTACAGGTAGAGCTACAATGGACTCATCTTTGTTCTGTCCTAACAAAGTGGATGATGGGTACATAATGGTTACCATTCCCAAAACTGTGTTTCCCTTGCTATAGCCAGTTGATCACCTAATTGAGATTCAGAAGGGTCATGCAGATGAAAAGCAATACACGGTGACCATTTTAACATTTATAAATTGAAAATTAGAGATAAGAGAATATGTCAGTTCTAAAATATCAGATCTCCAGTTAAAAGAATTGACTGAATTGACTGCTCAAATCTGAAGATAATTTAAGTTGGTATGTTTGAAAGAGATACTAAAATAAGGAAATTCGAACCTGTGATCATTTTAAGTTGGTATGTATTGGTACCATTTGACCTAGAGAGTGTGAGTCCTCTTTCCCTCATCAACGCCCCTATTGCCTAAGTTGAATCATCGACTATTCCAAAGATAGACGTGGTCGAATCCACCTCTGCATATCATGATAGATGTCAAGTGACTTCAAAGTAAGTGCAGTCTCCGCTAGTGTTAACGGACATAACTATCCTTCCTCTTCAGCACAGGTCCACATATCTGCAATGACAAGGTCATTTATCACTCTTCAAAACACATAGAGAAGATTCTTGAACATCCCCACAATCCAGAGGACGGATGATAGAAACTCACCTCATTGTTGTCAATAACCAGAAAATGCCAGCATGTCTGAAATGGAAGGTGGCCTCGTTGTAGAACCAGAGTCAAATCTAATTTCATTGGCGCTCAACGGTACATGTTTGCGGACTGTTCCAGCAGGCTGCACAGGCTTACTACAGCTGGTTCCACAGACGATACGGGTCCACTCATCATCGATGCCGGGTTTTCTTCGGACATAGGGAGAGTGACAAGAGGGGGTACTTGTGTCCCTGAAATATATGAGCAGCTGTCAGTACTATTAGGAGCAGCAGTTAATGTAGCAGGTCATTACATAGATTAACATTCGAAACTGAACATATAAAGAAGTAAATAATAGCCCGGGTATAGAACAGAGTTCAATTAAATCCCGCTGAACAAAACCAAGCCACACCCAATGCTCATCTCCTGTAGACTATAACCAGTAGCTTAGTTTTAACAATGGATGTTTAAAAAAGAAACCAAGTCCCCAAATTTGTAGACTAGATATCCAGATTTGAAAAGATGAAACGTAGTCTCTATGAAACCCATACACCCCAGCATTTGTCATAAAATAAAGCAATAAACTGAAAAAACAAACTGGGAATAGAAAAAGGTCATAAAAGTAGACATACTTCCCCTAATATTTTTTACTTTAGTTTAATTGGCTATTTCTAATGCTTTTATCTTACTGTTTCATTTATGGTGATAGGAGGCAACAATGCATCAATTTCAGAAGGATGACTTTTTTGGGTGTGCAAGTCCATCAGGATTCGACCCCAAAGACCCTTTTGATCTCCATGTTGGTATGAAATAGAAGCAAATGTAGTGTATTTTGTAATTGTAAGATCATTCATGCAATCTTTCTACTTACAAAAAAAAGATCAAATAATCATCTACAAATAATAAATGAGATATTTGAATGTGAGTACCACCTGGCGGCCTCACCTGAAAACCTCTCTATAACCCTCCCTACGCCGCTCTATCCAACACCCTAATAAGGCCCTCCATATCAGTCATAACAGAGGTGAGGTGAAAACCCTCCCTGTGCCGCTCTATCCAACACCCTAATAAGGCCCTCCATATCAATCATAACAGAGGTGAGGTGGAAGGAATTCCCAAGGAGAAGAATAAAAGGGGTCTTTTCAGCATTACATTATGAATAGTGGAAAGCCTAGTGATAACGTAACTGGGTAATTTGACCATTGACATACTTTCAGGCACACACAAATCATCTACTTAAAAATCCTCTTTTTCCCATTGAGGATACATTGTAAGAAACTAATTAGTTGACGATTAAGATGACAAATTCAGTAGTTAGTGAGCCTAATTCAAAGTACTACAACTATATTACCAATTGTAAACTCTGGCGTCTACTTCTCTTCTTTTGCTTATGTTATGTTCTATTGAAAACATATCCGGTCAGTATCTTATAGTTGTTGGGAAATTTTATTTCCTTGTGGGCCAATATGAAAATATTAGTAATTATATTATTGGGCTATCAAATAAACGGGCCACTAAAGTGATCTAATTAATAATTGGGCTCGTAGGAACATAAAGTGGTGTGGGCTTTGTAATGTGTAGTAGCCCATTACTAATTGATTAGGGTTATGGGAGCCTCATCAAATTAGTATATAAAGACTACCAGGGCTGTGATCCCCAACACATTCGAATACAGTAGTCTCACTCTTCCCATTGAGAGAGATCATTAAAGCTGGTCCGAGTTGTGGTTGGAAGATCGCGGTTCAGTCAAGATCGTCATGACGTGGAACACAATACACTAGATATGGACCGAGGTTAGTCCTATTTAATGTTTTTATGTTCTTGACTATTCTAGATGATAGTTTATGTGTTGTAGATTATGATTCCGCCTTTAAATAATCTACATGAAGTTCTGTTTTGATCTAACAAGTGGTATCAGAGCCACTATCTTGCTAGGATCGTTAAGAACAAGTAATTAAAGTTAATTTCGAATTAGGGATTCATGCCTCGTTTTCTGTGCTTATGTCGAATCTGGAGTTTCTTCATATGGTTACGAAGATCTCGAAATAAGCTTTCCAAAGATATATTATAAGCTTAATTCCGACTTACGGTTTGATAGTTATGATGTTTTAAACCAACTGCTCCGATTAATGATTTGCCAAACACTGCCTTAGATCTGGGCTGTGCCGTCAATATGGCGTGGCAGCGTGTACCGCTGCTTTGTTGCGCCGCCCGGATCCGACCACTCATATTGTTTTGGCTATTTCGGGAGTTCTAGATATCCGATTTGGGCGATTCAATAGTCAAAACCTAGGTTTTTGGGTCTTTTGAATCCATCTGTACGGTTAGATTGTCCAGATTCGGAATATTTTTCTGGACAGAATAAATAATTTCGTGTTTTAGCATGTTTTTTGACATGTAATCTCATTATTTCCATGTTTTGACTAAAGAAATGTTTCTCTCATGATACTACTGTTTTTATATCATGTTAATGACTTGATTCATGGATGAAATATGCAAAATTATTACTATCATCAAATTTGGGGTGTATTTTTAGTATGTTGCACCATTATAAATCATTAGTGTATATTTGGTATATTACACAATGTGAAATATGGTGTATATTTAGTATCTTACACCATTATTGATATTTGGTGTATTTTTGGTATTCATACACTATTAAATATCTTTGGTGCATATTTGGTATCTTACACCATAATTGATATTTAGCGTATCTTTGGTATTTTTACACCAGTAAATATCTTTGGTGTATCTTTGGTATTCTTACATCATTAAGTGTTTTTGGTGTATATTTGGTATCATACACCATATGAAATTTGATGTATATTTGGTATTCTTACACCATTAAGTATATTTGGTGCATATTTGATATCTTACACCATTATGAATATATTTTGGGTGTAATCTTTTGTATTACACTAAAAGATTAATATTTCGGGTTCTACATTTAATACATTAGTGTGGCATTTTACACTAAATATACATTTTAGACATTAGTGTAATTTTGGTATTTTACACTAAAATAAAATGATCTTGTATCCTAGAATAAATCAGTTGAAATGATATGTCGCCAAAGTGACCTCTATTGTGTAAAATTTATTTATTTTGGGATATAAAGATGTGTGTGTTTATTATTTATGCGACTAGCTAATCGGCCCAAAGGAAGGTTGTTAGTTGGCCAAATAATAAGCACACTTGTGGTAGTAAATATGTGACGGTTATCAAGTTATTCCATGTGAACAATACGTCGGCCCAAAGGAAGACCTATTGTTTGACCGGATTTACTGTCAATATTTGATTACTGCGTGGAGAGTACCACTTACGAGTTGTTGTTTCTGTCCAAAGACTAAACAACAATGTTGTGCTAGGTATCTTGTAAAGAACCCGTTAATTATATTGTTGATTTATGTCTTGCATGAATACTTTGTGGTTATATTTTATTTCATGCTTGTACAATATATTTGTATTTTGAGCTCATGTCTTTAACTTGTTCTCTATTTAAGTCAGCTTATTTGTTATTTGTTATTGCTGACAAAGACTCACGTTTAGTGCTTTATAGAATGTATAAATTCTTGAAAATAAAGTTAATTCTAGAAGCTTTTAAGTTAAGTAATGGTAATGCTATTGAGTTCCTCAAGGTTTTGTGTCCAAGTTTTCTAGAGAAAAATTGAGAGGACGTTTAGTCAACATAATCTTTTAAAAGGAGGAACGTAAGGGAGTACATTCGGAAAACTTTAATCTCAATTAAGAACTTAAGTACTAAAGTTACAGTTGTCTAATGACATGCTCATAAGGTGTATTTATATTTTCTCTCAAGCACTTAAGTGAGTATACGGAGAGCTGTAACGCTCATATGGATAAAAAAAGTTTTTTGCGATTTTTTCACTCATGTGTGTTAAAAGAGAAAAAAAGTTGTATGAGATTAAACTAAATGTACTCGTTTAGTATTTACCCTAAGGCTAATAGTCGAGATAAAGGGGATACGGTAATGTAAGTTGCGGTTTAATCACAGTCCAAATATGTAAATTTAATATCATTCGGTAATTTTGATATTTTTTTACATAAATATGAGTGGACGTGTGAATATAAATTTAATGCCACATGTTGGATGCGGAAAATTTTACTTCTCACTATGGATTAATTTAAGTTTTGTACCTGATCATATTTGGCGAGTAGATTTTGGTGCAACTACTCAATTAAGAATATTTATGCATGGTTGGTTGTTGGGCCAATAGCCACTTGATGCTGAAATATTCATCCTTATGGACAATGGCAAGACAAATATAGTTGAAGCAATAAAGACTTTTAGCTTATTTTCAAATATTGTTTGAATTTTGTGCATTTACTAATGTTAAGAAAATTAGATTTTCGTTCATACGGGATAAATTCAGAAATTTTGGTAATTCGAAAAGTTGTAAATGCTTCATTTCGATTAAAAGTAATATTTCAAAAGTAATGCTTCATTAAGAAAGACCATGCATGTCATCGTTTGAGGTACAATGGTGCTGAGTGAGAATTCTATATTTGGTATGACACAAAAGCTTAAGGAATATCTTCGTTGGAAGAATTAAGATGCTTGTGTGTTATAGAATTCGTAGCATCCCCGATTTCACAAATATTTTAAATTTGTGTTGAAAGCGTAAAGGGGTGTACAAAGAATTAGGTGTGCGTTGAATAAGGACACACTAGAACTTATATGTACTGATATGGTAGACCACTCTTTATAGTTGTTTTGAGTGGAAAACAGTATCATATGTAGTTCATAAGTTTTTGTCCACCTCATCGGCACCTATAATTGGTTTGAGAAGTAAAGTATGTGAATGTACAAGGTAACAACATTCATGGTGTTAACTTAAGTCCCATAGATGTGCATATAATTTCTTCCCTACATGGAGTTATAGACATACTTGTCATAAATTAAGTTTGTGGGAATGAAATTAAACATCTCTTGATATTATAAGGAGAATGATTAGTCATTTTCTTTATCATGAGGCTGTGGGAATAAAGATTTAAGGTTGCAACTTACATTTGAGATACTTTATGTATTAAAGTTGCTATTTAGTACCATATATGATTTGCTAGGCGAATACCTAGCATAAGGAGGTTCTCATTTCGGATCATCCCACCTAAAGTAAGGCCATATTGGTCTAGTGGGAGATTTTGAATTTGGTATCTGCTAGCTGCCACTTTTATTGAAATAAATAATAATTGAGAAGTTCTAAATCTCGCAATTTGTCTTCTCTAATAAAGCCCTTTTTCTTGATACTTTTGAGAATGTTGAGTTTGAGTAGGAGATACGGTTATAAGGAATATTTTCTTTGAACATAAAGTTTGTGAAATGCACATGTCTATTGTTTATGCAAGCAATGATCGGCCCAAAGGAAGGTCATTGTTTGGCCAAATAATAAGGCATACTTGTTTATGCGAACAGTAATCGGCCCAAAGGAAGATTATTTGTTTGGCCAAATAAGAGGGTTCATATTTAGTCATTCACACCGTTCAAAGAAATATTCCATAAGGATACTCATAATAGGCAAACTCATCAGCCTAAAATATGAAGTGCCGTTAAAGTAATTCACTAATGACATGAGAAATATGATTTATGTATTACATGGTATTCTCATGTATTTGGGTTTGACATAAGGTTTGTGGAAGATGATTCTATCAACTTCTTACAAGTCAAACAAATATTAAAGTGAATTGATTTTGTAATGATAAGAGGAAATCTCTGGCAAAATTAGTGACATTTGGAATCTTTCATAATAGCGTAATTTATTGTTAGTTACAATAAATAAGGTGTGCTATAAGTAATTATGAAATATATGAAGGTCATACTTTGTCATTACATTTCATCTAAAGGAGGCACTGACTACAAAGGGAATTCATAAAGTTTTACGAAATTCTCTTTTGAGTTGTTATGTCATGTACAATTACTTGAAGTAGATGTACATATATATGGATAAGTTGATTACAATCATATAACTTTGACTTTAGTTATTCAAAGTACATGTTTGTAAATTACACAATTCCATTTATAGTATAAAAGCTTGCTTCTAGATATGGTATCGCAATATTCATAAAGTTATTATCTCATGTTGTGCGAGATAACTACGGTAGATATTTGTGAGTACCACAGTTCAGTGGGAGTAATTTTCTGGTGCATCATTTTGATTCTACTCTTTTGACTAGCACCGATATAGACTTGTTGGGTGGACCAAGATATTCTTTATATGGTTTCTAAAGAAAAGATATTGGGGACATATTTCCTGTGCCGAAAATAAATGCTCTTGGGGTGTATCATTGAGTATTCGTCAAGAGATCTATATCGATAACGTATTTGCTAGATCGAGTATTTAAGGTTGTGCACTGAAGAATAATCCTACTACTTAAGGAGACAATTTCTAGTCTCATTCAGTGTTTCAAGAATAATGAGATAAGTAATAAAGGATGCAAAGATTCGTTATGCATCGAATCAATGAGTCTTGTGTATACCAGAATATGTACACATGTGGTTATTGTTTACATATTGGTATTTGGTATAATTTTGGTTAATCATTGTATGTATTAGGGCAAACATACAATCGGTTAGTAAAGTATTGAGAGAACAAAAGACTACATGCTCACTTATCGGAATTTAGATAATTTTGAGATCACTGAATCTAATTCCGAGGATTAGGTCAAGCTTATTGACATAAAGTCTCATTTCTTCTTAAGAAATATTCAGAGTGTTTGTGTCAATTTGACATGTGATAACTCCATTTTGAGGATCCTCTAACTAAGGAATTACCACATAAAGTGTTGAAGAGCGGATTGCTCATTTGGAGTGGTAATATCTAAGGTACTTTGGTTTAGTGGGAGTTTGCATACAATGAATGTGATTTCTCGAGACACTTACTTCAATTTCTGCAGAATAAAGTTTATGTTTTATTCAAGTTACTCTGAATTATTGTTATTATGAATTTCCAATTGCGGTTTAGCATAAAGATGGAAATTGTAAGGTTTGATCTCACTTCAGTAAGGATCAGTGGAAATAGGCATGTCTAGAGATCACATTGCATGTAATTTCGGGCTACACATCCACACTTGATCTATGTCATTGAACATATTGGTTTGGTGATCATTGATGGGTCTTTGTTACGACTATATCTAAATGTAGCAAAGGTCGCTTTGGTCTCACACTGATATGGACAATGGACCAGATTGTTTTAGGAATGTTCTAAGGATGATAGCACTTTTGCTAGCACTAAAGATTATGGAATATAACTACATCCGGTTTTTCAAGTTTGGCCCAAGTGGGAGATTGTTGGGAAATTTTATTTCCTTGTGGGCCAATATGAAAATATTAGTAATTATATTATTGGGCTATCAAATAAACGGGCCACTAAAGTGATCTAATTAATAATTGGGCTCGTAGGAACATAAAGTGGTGTGGGCTTTGTAATGTGTAGTAGCCCATTACTAATTGATTAGGGTTATGGGAGCCTCATCAAATTAGTATATAAAGACTACCAGGGCTGTGATCCCCAACACATTCGAATACAGTAGTCTCACTCTTCCCATTGAGAGAGATCATTGAAGCTGGTCCGAGTTGTGGTTGGAAGATCGCGGTTCACTCAAGATCATCATGACGTGGAACACAATACACTAGCTATGGACCGAGGTTAGTCCTATTTAATGTTTTTATGTTCTTGACTATTCTAGATGATAGTTTATGTGTTGTAGATTATGATTCCGCCTTTAAATAATCTACATGAAGTTCTATTTTGATCTAACAATAGTTTCGTCACTCAATTGCCCACTCAGTATCTTATAGTTTCGTCACTCAATTGCCCACTGTTTCCTGAACCACATCAACCTTATTGTGAAAAGTATAGTTCTACCTTCTCCATATTGATGAAACTGAGTTTGACACAGCTTGTCATTGCAATTGAAATATGTGTCAACTAAGCACACTATGCATGTCTCATGGTAAATTCTTTAGAGATTGTCAAGTCGTGGAGTATTTACAGAAGTTTAGCTGGCATTTAATTTGTTCTCCACCCAGCAAAACAGTTTCATACGATGTACAAGATGTGCATCGACTACCAATAGTTTCAACAGAACTGTTGACTATGCTCATAATAGATTTGTTCCTGCATAAATTTGAAGTCATAAACTTCGAAAAATCCCAATTTTACTACTTGGGTTCTTTTTAAGCTTTATCAAAATTAAAGGAACTTTCTTAATACATTACCATCAAATCCAGATAAACAAACAGAGCTACTAGGTTCAACAAAACATATAAACTTCTTTGGATCACAGCCAAGTAGGGGAACAAATTGAAGTTGGAATTGGGAGCTAAACACACTGAAATCTACAAGATCTGAAGTGAAACTGATTCAGCCAGGGATGCTAAATCATACATCTGGAGATGTTAAAAGGCAGAGCCGGAGAAATTGTGGCATGGATTTCAAACCAGAATAACGGAAGCCCTCCATTTTGTGACCAAAGACAGTGAGCGTGAGAAACCCTAAGCGAGCTGAGATCGGCAGGTCCTTAGATCGACTGCCAAATCGAAACTTTTTTTTTTTCTGAAATTGTAAACAAGGAGATACCAGAGATCGATTAACATGGGTTGCGACATCGTATTATTGGATCTAGGAGATCGAGGAACAATGGACTGAAGTTCAATAAAGATTTGAAATAAGTTACCTGAGATCGAATCCTGGACACCATATATTGGTCTAATGCTTGATAGAACTTCGATCTACATCTGAAAGACACGAAGGGCGTCCATTGACGATAATGGAGATGTGATGGCGGCTATTGACCAGCGATAACTGACCCACGATGACGAGAGAGAGAGAGAGAGAGAGAGAGAGAGAGATGAAGAATTGAGAAAGAAAGGGGTAAGAGACGACCTAAGACACATAACCGATTGACTTTTAAAATTGCGAATAAGTGTATAATTTAGGGTTGTTCACACAGGCTGAAACGGGGTCGTTTGGCCTTGCTCAATACGACCCTAGGTATATTAGACCGTCTTAATTGACTATTAAATACGACGGCTGTATAACCGACTGTCGTACTTCATAACAAATACGACGGTTTAAAGCCTACCGACGTTATTGAAGCTAAATACGACGGTCAGCCTTCGACCGCCGTTTTATGTTCAAATACTACGGTAGAAGCGACCGTCGTTTTTACTGGCCGTCGTATTTGACTACTTCTGTAACACCCCTAATTCCCGAGAGAATTCTTAGTGCAATATCAAGACTTTGGGGGCAAGTTTGTAAATAGTTTGTCACGGTTTTAAAGTGGGCATTTTGGAGTGTTGGCAACATTTGGAAGTTTTTAGAATGATTTTGAAGAACTAGAGGTGTTCGGGGTGGTTGTGCAATTATCCGAAATTAAGTAGGAACATCTAATTCTAGTTGTACACTAAAGTTTGAAAAACTGCACTTTGACCCCTTTGCATGTGAGACACTTGTCAAGTGAGTTTTGACACCTCATTAGGAAGGTGGCATCATCTCCTCCCTCTCCACTACCAGTTGTTGCTGAGAGAAAAAAAAATTGAATTGAACATCATCACCATCTTCATGGTCATCTTCCTCCTCTTTGAACACCATGAACAACCACCATCACTACCATTGAATCACCCTTAGACCGCCACCAAATTCACAGCTGCTGTTACCCAATCACCCCCTCCGAATGGTGAATGAAAGCCCCCAACTCATTCGGTAATCCATCGAGAAACAAGAGAGAATTTTGGTAAGTTCACTCAAGAACCCTAGTTGTATTTTGCTCGAATTCGTTCAATATGTTGTAATTCAGCCGGATTAAGTCTTGTTTTCGTGTTGCTGAGGCTGTGGCGAGCTCAGGGGTACCAATTATTGGCGGTAATTCGTCGGGGATGGGTGTTCGTCGGGTTCTGGGTTCGTTTTGTGCCGCCGGGAAGCGGCCATGAACGCCGGAAAATTCGATCTTCTTCGTTTGTTGAGCAAAATCGTTGATTCTTGCGGCGTTGTGACCCCTGTGGAGCGAGGAGTAGAACCCATACCTTGGATTCAACCCAGAATTCGCGGAAGAGGGTCGGGATCGCCGGAAACCAAGCGGCAAAGTCGCCGGAAAACTCCATGGCCGACCAAACCATGGGTAAGCTTCATTTCTCCACCAAATTTCGCGTTCTATGCATCAAATTGCTCCCAATCATGTCGTGAACCTGTTTGAATGATCCAAATCTGCCCAGATTGTTGTTAGAGTCGAGTTTGATTTCATTTTTTACTCTTAGTTCGTTTTCCCGTCATGCATAAACAGCCCCTGTTCAAATGATCATATCTCTCTCAATTTTAATCCGTTTTGAGCGATTCAGGACTTTCTGGAAACCTCAGGCAATTGGCTACAACTTTCGTGTTTTAAGTTTTGTCCAATTCTGTCTCTAAACCACCTGAAAATCGAGTTGAAGTTGCTGCGTTTTCTGTTGTTGAATCTGTCCAAGTGCAGAATTTTTTCAAAGTGTTGAAATCCTAGTTTTTCATCAACTTTGGACTCTTGTATCTTTCTCGTCTTTAATCCGTTTTCGATGATTCTTACCTTTCTGGAAATCCTGGACATAGCTCTATAACTCTCATTCATATTTGTTTGTTTGATTCCAAGTCTAATCCATCTAAATTTGGTCTTGAAGTGGGCTGGTTTGATGTGTTCTTGGCTGTGAGTGCTCAAAATTTTTCTAAGTATAGGATGCTATGGTGAAACACCCATTTTCTAACCCTTGTATCTTCTTCAAAACTTAATGAAATTTAGATCTGTTTTCTCCTATGTGTAGCTGGTATATAATACTTCAAATCATCGTCTCTGGGTCATGTTCAAATTTATAACAGATTTCTCACAAAACGAGCCTAAAGTTGCTAGTTTGAACTCGCGAAGCACAAGTGAATTTTTCTAAGTGTTGAATCGGAATTTTTGTCCAACTTTGAGTAGCGATATCTCTTTGAATACTTGGAGTTTTTAGGAGTTCAAATATGTTCTGGAATCCTTGAACTATCTTCTTCAAAACCCTATTCTCAGATTTTCAAGTATCCCCCTCAATTGATTACAAATCAGCTCTAAAGTTGACTAGTTGAGTCGATTTTCTTCTATATTTGACTTTTGAATTCGACACTCTAAATGACATTTCTAGCCTTAGTGTTCTTCACGAAACTTGCTCGTATTCATATTCTGAGTCTAAATATCATGTTTGACCAAGTTTGACTTTTCGCAAACCCTAGTTTGACTGAACTGTATAGGAGGGGCAAAATAGTCATTTCACTTAAACTTTGAATTGAGGTTAGTTTAGTAACTTGGAGTTTCTCAGCATGTCTTGTATGCGTGTTTGGAGTACTTGTATGTAATTCTGGGCTAGTTTTGACCAAGTCAAATGTGGGGGTCTTTTGCAGTTTTACTAAACTTCGGGGGCCTATGTGCAATTAATTAAAACTTTGCATTTGAACAAAGTTAATGTTTTGAGACCAACAACCTGACTTAGAAGGATACTTGGAGCCTTAAGAATGAATTATTTGACTCGGGAGTTATCAAATCAATGGTGGGGGTCTTTCTGTAATTTTAGCAAACTTTAGGGGCCTAAGTGTAATTTACTGAAAGTTGTATATCTCGATGCTAAGTTCATATGGATGAGTTAAGAGTCATTCTTGGATGTTGTTGGGCCAGTATGAGTGTAATATGGGATCCAGGCACAATCAGGGACTGTACTGGACAGTTTCAAAGTATTAGGGGCATTTTGGTCAAGTTAGCTTGCGTGACCTGCATTTTATTGCATTCTTGCATAAAACCTCATATAGAGGATATATGCCAATAGGTTGTATACTTTACTTGTGTATATCCAGCCGTTATTAAGGATCGTTCGAAGTAGACGTACGTTTTCGTGTTGCTGCATCTACGGTGAGACTCGGAGACGAGCGTTGTAGGAGTGCTAGTGTTGCGTTGCGCCTTTCATGGCTCAGAGGTAAGTACATATGTACGGCCTTTTCATATCAAAATATGCGTAAGTGCTTGATGTTTCAAATGAATGTTTGTTATATGAAATAGTATGAGAATGCATGTTTTCCACTCGAAAGTTGTTAAACTATTTGATTCATCTCCTTTGAGAACTCTCCGAAATTACTTGTGAATTGTTGACATCCTGATTCTAGTTATGTGAAAGAGAAGAAATAAAATACCTCTAATAGACTTAGGACGATGTACAGAGTACTGTTATTAATGGGAGGCGTCAAGCAATCCTCCATTTTCTTATGGCTAAGACCATTGAAGCAATGCTTCTAATTATTGGATAGAACGTCAATGTTCACAAATCCGCCCCCGATGAGCCAAAATGTATCAAGATATTGAGGCCAAGGGTTTATAGAGCTATAGAGTGCTACTTATACTTGTAAGGGTCACTACGGTATAGGGGTGTCGACACTTAAGGCCTTTTAGCTAATGTTGTGAGCGGGGTTGACGAATGGGCTCCCTTAACGCTCGGGTGAAATAGGGTTTGATAGACCCTAGAAGGAACCCTTAGTGATTATTTCGTGATCCCTCTGTTTACATCGATCCTGCTGGTGGCTCTTGACACGCCTCAGCTAAATTAAACTGTTGATTGAAGTCGAAATTCAAAATTGGCTACTTATTAATGTTGTTTGTGGCTCTTGATATGCCCTAATTGATTTGAAATGAATTGTAAATCTTGGCTACTCATGAACTACTATTGTTATCAGTTCAAATGAACTTGTTTACTCTGGATATTTTACCAACTACTCGTGGTTTCGCATTGTTATTAAATTGAGAGGTTTTTGTTACTCGGTTACTTGCAGTTGATCTAAATTCTCCAATATGATAGTTTTACTGTTTAAATCTTCTGATTTTTTCAACTCATGCTTCCGTGCCACTCGTTGCTTTACATGTCGTAGTGTGTACTTACTCAGTTTTTACTGATCAATTTCTTCAAAACTGCGTCGGCCTTTGCCATTTTAAAACCGCAAGTCGTCTTTCAAGGTGGGAGATGGGAACGCGGAACGAGACCAAGACATTTAGATTAAGCTATATCACTTAGTAGATCACATAGCTTATTTCATTCCATTACAAATGTAAACTTATATTCTCAAGATTGTTTTTATTCATTAACTAAATTGTAATATTCGTAACTTATTTCTACTTTTGGTTGTCGATTGTCTCTTTAACCCTGAACCGAGATCCCGGGTCGTTTCAGATGGTATCAGAGCCTGGTTCTCCGGTTAAAATGACTTTTCGATTTCCATTAGTAGAGAATAAGAAAGATAAAATGTTTTCAAAATTTAAAATTGATTAGGATAACCCAATTTGGCAATAAGAAGTAAACAAGCCGTCGGGGAGTTTGGGTACTTACGTATTATGAAACTCGACTTGTACCGTATATGTTGATTAAATATTAATGACTATTTGAGATGTTCATCCAAAATTTACTTGCCTATTTACAGGCGCAATATTATGTGACGTGCCTATTTATATCGAATTGTTTGTCGTAGTTGTGTGATGCGTGTCTTTGACTCTTTATTTTTGTAAGTAATTTCTCGACGAGAGAGTAGCGACGTTGTGACTTAGAAGACCCCAAGACCATTCCCTCGCACCTACGAGTGACGAACCTTAAATCATTAGTTTGAATTTGGTTTATTTTGAGTTAGTTTGACATGGTTCTTTCCAAAATTAGAAACTTTCAAAAATAAAGTATTTATTACAAAAAAAAAAATGGTTTCTGAAAATTATTGACGTTTCGAGCTACCAAATGCCAAGTGATATGGACCACTTTGTTTATCAGTCCGCTGGCGCTGACTCTTAGTACGACGGTTCTATAAGTTGTACCCGCTGTGTAGACTAAGTTGGAACATTTGAAGCACATGCGAGTTGTGTTAGAAAGGCACGTTGTGTGACGACACATAGTGTCATTTCTCCCTCGTATGCGTGGAACACTTTAGGTGATTGGATTATCTAACCCTATAGAGGTAAGACAACATTTTTAACGCCGATGATTCAAGCAAAACGACATATCAGTCTTGATAAAAGTATTTGTCTACAAGTTTCGAGATTTGTATAAATTCTAAAAAAAAAAAAAAAAAAATTGAGTCGTTTCTAGAATTGAGAACTTGTATGATGTTATTGAAATTTCAAAACCTTGTTTCGAACTTTTACTTGTACTAATCGTATACGAAACCCTATTGTGATGCGATTCTAGGCTGGATAGTAATATAGTCTCATAAAGAGCTCGTTGTGCGGAGAGTAAGAATGAGAAATATCTTTCAGTTAAGGTGTTTCTAGGTTACCATCTATGGAAACCATATATTGAGAGCAGAACATCCGACGAGAGTTACTTATGTACTTGTCTGATTAAGTCATATAGACTGAGTCACGGTACTGCTTTTCACCTGCATTTCATGTGTATATGGGTAAGTATAGTATGAGATCTTCGGGGACGAAGATTCTTTTAAGGTGGGTAGATTGTAACACCCCTAATTCCCGAGAGAATTCTTAGTGCAATATCAAGACTTTGGGGGCAAGTTTGTAAATAGTTTGTCACGGTTTTAAAGTGGGCATTTTGGAGTGTTGGCAACATTTGGAAGTTTTTAGAATGATTTTGAAGAACTAGAGGTGTTCGGGGTGGTTGTGCAATTATCCGAAATTAAGTAGGAACATCTAATTCTAGTTGTACACTAAAGTTTGAAAAACTACACTTTGACCCCTTTGCATGTGAGACACTTGTCAAGTGAGTTTTGACACCTCATTAGGAAGGTGGCATCATCTCCTCCCTCTCCACTACCAGTTGTTGCTGAGAGAAAAAAAAAAATTGAATTGAACATCATCACCATCTTCATGGTCATCTTCCTCCTCTTTGAACACCATGAACAACCACCATCACTACCATTGAATCACCCTCAGACCGCCACCAAATTCACAGCTGCTGTTACCCAATCACCCCCTCCGAATGGTGAATGAAAGCCCCCAACTCATTCGGTAATCCATCGAGAAACAAGAGAGAATTTTGGTAAGTTCACTCAAGAACCCTAGTTGTATTTTGCTCGAATTCGTTCAGTATGTGTAATTCAGCCGGATTAAGTCTTGTTTTCGTGTTGCTGAGGCTGTGGCGAGCTCAGGGGTACCAATTATTGGCGGTAATTCGTCGGGGATGGGTGTTCGTCGGGTTCTGGGTTCGTTTTGTGCCGCCGGGAAGCGGCCATGAACGCCGGAAAATTCGATCTTCTTCGTTTGTTGAGCAAAATCGTTGATTCTTGCGGCGTTGTGACCCCTGTGGAGCGAGGAGTAGAACCCATACCTTGGATTCAACCCAGAATTCGCGGAAGAGGGTCGGGATCGCCGGAAACCAAGCGGCAAAGTCGCCGGAAAACTCCATGGCCGACCAAACCATGGGTAAGCTTCATTTCTCCACCAAATTTCGCGTTCTATGCATCAAATTGCTCCCAATCATGTCGTGAACCTGTTTGAATGATCCAAATCTGCCCAGATTGTTGTTAGAGTCGAGTTTGATTTCATTTTTTACTCTTAGTTCGTTTTCCCGTCATGCATAAACAGCCCCTGTTCAAATGATCATATCTCTCTCAATTTTAATCCGTTTTGAGCGATTCAGAACTTTCTGGAAACCTCAGGCAATTGGCTACAACTTTCGTGTTTTAAGTTTTGTCCAATTCTGTCTCTAAACCACCTGAAAATCGAGTTGAAGTTGCTGCGTTTTCTGTTGTTGAATCTGTCCAAGTGCAGAATTTTTTCAAAGTGTTGAAATCCTAGTTTTTCATCAACTTTGGACTCTTGTATCTTTCTCGTCTTTAATCCGTTTTCGATGATTCTTACCTTTCTGGAAATCCTGGACATAGCTCTATAACTCTCATTCATATTTGTTTGTTTGATTCCAAGTCTAATCCATCTAAATTTGGTCTTGAAGTGGGCTGGTTTGATGTGTTCTTGGCTGTGAGTGCTCAAAATTTTTCTAAGTATAAGATGCTATGGTGAAACACCCATTTTCTAACCCTTGTATCTTCTTCAAAACTTAATGAAATTTAGATCTGTTTTCTCCTATGTGTAGCTGGTATATAATACTTCAAATCATCGTCTCTGGGTCATGTTCAAATTTATAACAGATTTCTCACAAAACGAGCCTAAAGTTGCTAGTTTGAACTCGCGAAGCACAAGTGAATTTTTCTAAGTGTTGAATCGGAATTTTTGTCCAACTTTGAGTAGCGATATCTCTTTGAATACTTGGAGTTTTTAGGAGTTCAAATATGTTCTGGAATCCTTGAACTATCTTCTTCAAAACCCTATTCTCAGATTTTCAAGTATCCCCCTCAATTGATTACAAATCAGCTCTAAAGTTGACTAGTTGAGTCGATTTTCTTCTATATTTGACTTTTGAATTCGACACTCTAAATGACATTTCTAGCCTTAGTGTTCTTCACGAAACTTGCTCGTATTCATATTCTGAGTCTAAATATCATGTTTGACCAAGTTTGACTTTTCGCAAACCCTAGTTTGACTGAACTGTATAGGAGGGGCAAAATAGTCATTTCACTTAAACTTTGAATTGAGGTTAGTTTAGTAACTTGGAGTTTCTCAGCATGTCTTGTATGCGTGTTTGGAGTACTTGTATGTAATTCTGGGCTAGTTTTGACCAAGTCAAATGTGGGGGTCTTTTGCAGTTTTACTAAACTTCGGGGGCCTATGTGCAATTAATTAAAACTTTGCATTTGAACAAAGTTAATGTTTTGAGACCAACAACCTGACTTAGAAGGATACTTGGAGCCTTAAGAATGAATTATTTGACTCGGGAGTTATCAAATCAATGGTGGGGGTCTTTCTGTAATTTTAGCAAACTTTAGGGGCCTAAGTGTAATTTACTGAAAGTTGTATATCTCGATGCTAAGTTCATATGGATGAGTTAAGAGTCATTCTTGGATGTTGTTGGGCCAGTATGAGTGTAATATGGGATCCAGGCACAATCAGGGACTGTACTGGACAGTTTCAAAGTATTAGGGGCATTTTGGTCAAGTTAGCTTGCGTGACCTGCATTTTATTGCATTCTTGCATAAAACCTCATATAGAGGATATATGCCAATAGGTTGTATACTTTACTTGTGTATATCCAGCCGTTATTAAGGATCGTTCGAAGTAGACGTACGTTTTCGTGTTGCTGCATCTACGGTGAGACTCGGAGACGAGCGTTGTAGGAGTGCTAGTGTTGCGTTGCGCCTTTCATGGCTCAGAGGTAAGTACATATGTACGGCCTTTTCATATCAAAATATGCGTAAGTGCTTGATGTTTCAAATGAATGTTTGTTATATGAAATAGTATGAGAATGCATGTTTTCCACTCGAAAGTTGTTAAACTATTTGATTCATCTCCTTTGAGAACTCTCCGAAATTACTTGTGAATTGTTGACATCCTGATTCTAGTTATGTGAAAGAGAAGAAATAAAATACCTCTAATAGACTTAGGACGATGTACAGAGTACTGTTATTAATGGGAGGCGTCAAGCAATCCTCCATTTTCTTATGGCTAAGACCATTGAAGCAATGCTTCTAATTATTGGATAGAACGTCAATGTTCACAAATCCGCCCCCGATGAGCCAAAATGTATCAAGATATTGAGGCCAAGGGTTTATAGAGCTATAGAGTGCTACTTATACTTGTAAGGGTCACTACGGTATAGGGGTGTCGACACTTAAGGCCTTTTAGCTAATGTTGTGAGCGGGGTTGACGAATGGGCTCCCTTAACGCTCGGGTGAAATAGGGTTTGATAGACCCTAGAAGGAACCCTTAGTGATTATTTCGTGATCCCTCTGTTTACATCGATCCTGCTGGTGGCTCTTGACACGCCTCAGCTAAATTAAACTGTTGATTGAAGTCGAAATTCAAAATTGGCTACTTATTAATGTTGTTTGTGGCTCTTGATATGCCCTAATTGATTTGAAATGAATTGTAAATCTTGGCTACTCATGAACTACTATTGTTATCAGTTCAAATGAACTTGTTTACTCTGGATATTTTACCAACTACTCGTGGTTTCGCATTGTTATTAAATTGAGAGGTTTTTGTTACTCGGTTACTTGCAGTTGATCTAAATTCTCCAATATGATAGTTTTACTGTTTAAATCTTCTGATTTTTTCAACTCATGCTTCCGTGCCACTCGTTGCTTTACATGTCGTAGTGTGTACTTACTCAGTTTTTACTGATCAATTTCTTCAAAACTGCGTCGGCCTTTGCCATTTTAAAACCGCATGTCGTCTTTCAAGGTGGGAGATGGGAACGCGGAACGAGACCAAGACATTTAGATTAAGCTATATCACTTAGTAGATCACATAGCTTATTTCAATCCCATTACAAATGTAAACTTATATTCTCAAGATTGTTTTTATTCATTAACTAAATTGTAATATTCGTAACTTATTTCTACTTTTGGTTGTCGATTGTCTCTTTAACCCTGAACCGAGATCCCGGGTTGTTTCAACTTCTTTTGTAGTGGGTTCTGAGGAAAGCCGCTCTCACTGCCATGTATACCATAAACTGTGTTCCAACTCCTACAATACAAAACATGACTCCGTATGAAGAACTCTACGGTGTTCCTCGTGATTACTCTTTTCTTCGTGTTTTTGGGTGTGTTAGTTTTGTTCTCTTGCAACCCCATGAACAAAACAAGTTAGAGCCTCAATCTCGTGTCTGTTGTTTCCTTGGATATGGAATAGAACACAGAGGGTATAGTTTGTGGGATTCAGTCTCGAAGCTTCTTCGCATATCTCGTCATGTTTCTGGGAACATAAAATGTTCTCAAGTGTCTCGTCATTTAATCAATCCACTCTTGTTGATAATCCTATCTATAATGATCCATCACTTATACCCTGAGGACCGTCTACCGAGTCTTTATAAGCTCTTACATGACAATCTTTCAGGACCGATTTAAATCCTGAGGCAGCTTCTCCTTCAAACGGTCTATGACTCTCATGAATGAGCATGCTGATGATTATGATCATATTGAGGAGCAAAAAGTGGATAATTCTGAGCCGCCTATGGGTAATCCAATTGTTAAACCTAATGAGAGCATTGCAGTGAATAGGCCGACTAGGGAGAAGTCAACCCAACCCGTTTTCGTTTAGCTGAGTTTGTTATGAGTACAATTATCAAACAACATGAGTCTCTGTCGTATAGAGAAGCACATTCTGACTCTAGACGGTGAAAGCAATGGAGGGTGAGTTGAATGCTTTTGCTAAAACTAGTACATGGGATCTTGTTCAAGACAGTTGGCTGCCGATGGATATATAAGATCAAGACTCGGCCTGATGCCACTGTTGAACGATATAAGGCTCTTTTGGTAACCAGAGGTTTCACACAGGAATACGGTATTGATTATGAGGAGATGTTTTCTTCAGTGGCTCGCCTTAGTACAGTGCGCACTCTGATAGCTGTAGCTGCTCAGAGAAGTTGGGCTTTTTTCAGATGGATGTTAAGAATGCTTCTTAATGGTGATATTACTGAAGAGGGGTATATGAAGCCACCACCTAGTCTCAAGGTCTCTGGATCTCAAGTATGTCGTCTTCGTCGCGCACTCTATGGACTTAATCAAGCTCCAAGGACTTGGTTTGATAAGTTCTGCTCCACAGTTGTCCAGCTTGGTTTCTCTACAAGTCCGTAAGATTTAGCAATATTAATTCGTCATATGGATCGCGGAGTTACAATCCTGTTGGACGATTTGGGGCCTCTTAGCTACTTCTTGGGCCTTGAATTTACATCTAACAGTAATGGGTATTCTCTCTCACATGCCAAATATGCATCAGATGTTATTGCTCGTGCAGGTTTTGATGATCCTATGATCACATCTACCCCGTTGGAGCCCAATTTATCTGATCCTACTCGATACAGACAACTTGTAGGTAGCCTGGTTTTTCTTACATTCACGCTTCCGGATATAGCCTATGCCATGGCGCCGGTCAACAAAAATTTCCTAGCTCCGTTCCTTGCAAAGTACTCGATTTCATAAAGACGACAAGCAGAGCAGCCCATTACATGGATCTTTCGGCAAAAAAAAAAAAAAAAAAAAAAAAAAAAACACGCATGGATCTATCAATTCAAAGCAAACTTTGATCGAGGGAGTCAAATCAGCTAGGAAATTGAGTTTCTTGGTCCGCGTATCTGCCGAGTTTAGACCATGGCCTCTGATCATGTTCATCTGCAAAAGATGGGATAAGCAATTGATGTATCACGTCGCTGCAACTACATATTAAATGATAATTTATGACTGACAACTTCTGTGTGGTGATTGATCATGACTTGCTTGCAAACCAAGAAAGGATCAACGGTTAAAAAGTACCCAGATTGGCAAAGACACCTGCATAGCCCGACTAATCAATAACTAGGAATAATTTGTTCAATATTGTAATTGTAAACTGTAAACCCAATATGAATTAAGGCAACATGAACTCGCACACTAATCAATCATCAATTAACTAACATATATAATCTGATCAAGACAAAGAAACCTAAACATAATAATATAATTGTATGTAAGAATTGAATACTAATAACTGTCTCTATCTTGATTTATAAGTGATGTTTTGACTTTTCAATACCACTTTGACTACATGTATATCCAAGATCCAAGATCAAGAACTGAATACTTCACTAGTTTATCCAAGATCCAAAGAGATCTTGGTTTTATCAGACTTTTCCTCAACGAGTTTCTTATTTATTCTTTGTCAAGTAAAGCTATACTCTCCACGTAAACAACCATCGGGCATACACCCATGGTGAGATCAAATTTCCTCAAATTTCCAGTTGTTGGGTCGTATACGACTGTGGATTGTTCTTTGGTCCTTATGATGACTTGGCCGTTGTTCGCTACGTCATGTATGATAGGGCTTCCACTCTTGGTAATGTCACGAGGAATGTCAAGCTTGTGACACAGCCCATATAACTTGGTCCAGGAGCCAGCCGAGTTGTAGTCTTTCATCACCCAAATGTCTGTAACTTCACAATATTGAATGATAAGGGCGCACGTGTCATGATAATCGGCTACATTTTGATACCATGATCTCAACCGTGTTCTTGAAGCGGCAGAAGGAAAAGGTATTTCGCGGAGTTCGTCCTTCATCGTATCGAATGCCATGATAACGTAGTTCATTTCTTCGATTCCAGCTCCGATGATGGTTCTTTTCTGCGCAATCCAGTGTGCGTTCCCTTTGGTGTTATGGTTCAGATTCCTCTTGGCAAACAGTACATACCTACTACTCTTTTGGTTTTCTCCATTATTATCACTACTTGATCTCCTTTTCCAGGTACCGGTTCTTAGGCTGTATGTCTCCACGTCGGGCCAACCTTTTTGATGCGTTTGTAGCATTATGATCTTGTAGTCTCCTGTTTGAGGAACAAACTTGAACCCGAAACGATCATGAATACACCACCCTTCCTTCATCGTCTCCTTTGGCATTCGATATTGGGGTAGCGGTATGATCTTGTATTTGTCGATCGAAGGGTTCCAAAGAAGTAATACTACTTTTTCACCTCTGGACCACATGCAGCACAACAGCCCATTACAAGAAACTATCAATTCTACAAAGCCAACTTTTGAAGATCTAGTACTAGTCAATTCAGCAGCTAGGAAATTGAGTTTCTTGGGTGAATCTGTTGTCGAGCTCAGACATCCGTTAACACTGTTCGTCCTCCAAATATAGAATCCATGGGTGCGAGTGTCATAGTGTATCATGTCGCAAGATAAATTATCAGTGATTGCTTCTCTGTGGTGATTGATGGCGAGTTGCTTGCGAACAAAGAAAGGATCAACGGTTAAAGAGTACCAAGATTTGCAAACACCAATGCATCGCCCTATTGCTTTGACCGGGAGTCTAGCAAGTATCTCTCTGATGACATCCATCGGCAACGTGCACTGCAACATATCTCCCGTAGTACTAATTAACTCCATGTAATTTGTACTAGTATATGATGATCTGAGAGAAACCAATTCTACCTTCACAAACAGGCATAAAATAAATAAACCAATTCTTTTCCTACTATCTCAATATGTGTGAAAATATATAATAGATCAGATAGGTAGTCATGAAGCAAACCTACTGGATACGACCAGGAATTGGATTTCTCCTCCAATACTACAATACTAGTTAAACCAAATCAGATATATATTATTGTTTCTTTGGTGAATTAACTCATAGATCGATCCACCCTAACAATAGTCATTCCCTTCTCTCGTTGTTGTTTATACGTATGGTTTTGGACTAAATAAACAGTAGTTTAAGACATCACATCATCAGAACCAATACGAGAATGGGCCTATTGACGTGCCAGCGTTTTTACTCTCTCGCAAAGTACAAACATTAACCCAGCACCTTTTATTGATTTATTTTGCAATTAACTTTACCATTTTTAGCTAGTGGTCTAATATATATAGAAGCCCAGGATGGGACAAGTTGGGAGGGAAATTTAAACAACAAAACTAGGGATGGCAATACGGTCTGGTCCGACCCGAGATTCGAGCTATTCGAGCCGAATGGGTTAGCTCCGAACCCGATCCAAAAAATAGATCAGATTTTGGATCCGGAAAGTCAGACCCGGTCGGATTTAGATCTGGATTTGGATCTGAGGCCAGATCCCCAGGGATCGGACCCGATCCGATCCGACGTACATGTGCTATACAAACATAACCCTATGTAAATGGTGCCACATTTGTGTCACTATAATTTTGGAAAAGGTTGTTAGGATATAATATACTTTCGGTGTTACATTTGTGTCACTATGTAAATGGTGGAGTTTCTCCTTAACCTTTACTCCCTCCGCCTCATAATGTTTGTCTTCTTTGAATTTTCACACATATTGAGATAGTAGGAAAAGAATTCAAAAAGATCATGTACTTCAAAATTATCCTAATGACAGTAATACATGTTGGTCCATATAGAAAGAATAGAATGAAATAGTTTATGAAGAGTAAAGGCTGTAAAGATTGACACAACCAATCTAATTTAAGAAAATCGGCTACAAAGCAAGCAGAAGTAATCCGTACCAGAGGTACTTGTAATACAGTCTGGCCAATCAAAGACCCAAACTAAGAACATAAAGTACTTGTTGTTCCACAGGTGGTTTTGGTAAGAAATAAGTAACGGAAAACATAAAGTGGGAGCATTGCACCACCACACTCAGATTGATCAGAAAACTGAAGCAAGGCGCTCGCTGTAACAGCAAAATTGTTGGAAATTATGACAAAGCACCTCCGTCATCTCCCCAGAAACTGAGTTCCATAAGAAGCAACCACTCTCAGCACAAACGAATACTAAATCAGCACCACCCTTTACAAAAAAGCCTTCTAGGGAACGGACACCGACAAAAAGCGGTCTTAGAGTCATCTGTTTTGTCCAAGACTCTTTTTTGTCACCACTATTCAACACCCACACACCATAGCTATACTGAATGGGATAATCATATGGCTCGTCTAAGGCAAACATGGCAAGAGATCCTCTATACTCAGCAAGGAGAGTAGAATAATAAGGACGGTCTCCAAGACACGGGAATTCAATTCGACTGAACACCATGTCAACCATGTCAAAGCATAGAATGTACTTTGCTTCATGGGATTCTTCTAATTTCCAATACATGTATCGTTCTGTACGCGTCACCTCACTTATATAGCCTCTCGCCCTAGGGATTTCATAAGGGATAACTAGGTCCTTCTGCTTCCACGAGTTTTCGCGTAATGTGAATACATTGATACGCGCATTCCCTCGTCTTGGGGAATCTTTCAACAGATTAGTAATTCTGACAACTTTGTGACTGTTTTCGGCGACATCAAAATAAAAACCCGAGGAAACAAGAGATCCATAAAAGCATTTATCATTCATATCAATTATCCTGTAATCTCCAGTAGCAGGATTCCAAAGGACAAACTTGTTGTGATATACGCTGAAGAGAGAGATGCAAACTAATCCATAAGAACAACCCGCGATCTCCGGGAGATCATGTGGAAACTCCCCAATGTTTAGATCCACAAGATTTTCAGAGAGATGGAAGGAGATAACGGGTTGGTTTCGTTGATCATCGTGTGAAAGGCATAGCAGAGAGGGTTTGTTTTCTTTGTGGAAATTGTAGTGCGTGGAGATAAAGTTAGGAGATCGGATCAAGTCGTACCAGAGTTTGCAGACGTACTTGAATCGCAAGAGAGACTTCGCCGGAAGTCTCTGGAGGATTTCGGTTACGACGTCGTCGGGCAACGTAGGGTTCCTTCTTCTTCGCTGCCTCATGGCTCTTTCTTCAATTTCTTCTAGCAATCTTCTCACAAAGTAGCGTAGTCAGGGTTTAGGGTTTTGACGGCTCTTAATCTTTTGGCAACATAGTCTAGGTTGCCACAAGATTTGATTAAAAGACACTTTTACCCAACAAAGTTTGATGCAAAGACACTTCACAGTGCCATATTCAAGATACTTGCACAGTTGCACTCCTAATTTGGGGGATATCGAGGTAATGGAATGTCACAATCAGGAGTGTAAGTCTCTCGAGGGGCACTTCCATATCCAGGTAACGGCCTCTTCAAAGTTTGTAGGGTTTGACGGCTCCTTATTAATCTTCTAGCAATCTTCTCACACTTTTTTCGAATTACAAATGCTTATCATCTAAACATCACGTTCTCCTCAAAAATAAAAAAGAAAAATAAAAAAAGAAAACATCACGCACATAGGTATTTACACATGCATAAACATGTTTTAAAAAGTAAGAATTGCACGTATATATTTGCAAATGAGCCCAATAACGACGTGTGCGTAGAAAGCAAAACATTCTCGTAATCGACTGCGACAAAAAAAGTCGCCTACAAAGGTATAGCCTGCAAACAGACACACAAGTCAACTAGGTCACCACCGAGTAAAATACCACACTATTAAGGCATGAACACTATATTTTACATAGGTCCTACATCTCCCTAACACACTCGTGCAAATGTTCAAAAAAAGTGTAAGTGAAGCTCAAAAATGCTTAAGTCAAGTTTTTTTATCTAGAAGTGTTAAAGTTGAATCTGGATAGATTTTGTTCTTATGACTTTGCAGCTCTATTTATCTGAATATAAATCTTCACAAAATCATGAAATGGTTTGAGAAGAATCCTACTTGAGTCTACTTTTAGAATCATCAAGAATCATATGCATATGTATTGTAAAAACTCAAGTTGCAATGTAAACAGTCAATGTTGTTGTTTCGTAATCTCTAATGGCAGTTAAGTAAAAGATTATGAAAAATCTCCTCAGGGTGATGGACTTTCGTTGATTTTTTTATTTTATTTTATAGTATCATCAATATGAGGCTAGTCGCCACTTGAGAGAATATTTCCCGGGTTGTAGTGGAAAATTAAAACTGTCGGGGGGGGGGGGGGGGGGGTTCGCATCACAAAATACATATTGCATGTAGGCTGAAATATCTATCAAGCCACAGAGTCTATAGAAGAGTTCGGTTACTGTTCATCCATCATGGCATCTGCGATTCTGCGAAGGAGAGGAACTTAACTCGAATCCTTTATCAATGCCGCATGCAGGTTTAAGTGTAAATGAACCTTTTATACATTCTGGAACTTAGAAATCCGGATTCGGTATATGTTCTCTTACAATACGATACTTGCAGTATGAAAATTGACCAATACCCCCACGCAATATATATTTTACTGACATATTGCTACTAGAAAAAACACTCAATGACTCCTATCATATCAGTTCCCGGTTGTTAGGAAAAAGAAATAAACCCTAAATTACTCACTCCGCAGCCAGAGAAGAATTAGTAAGATCACCAGTATACTCTGTCCTCCGATGATGGAGCAATTTTCCTCCGTTGAAGGAGAGAGACGAGGGGGTGAGTGATTGATGGGCATCTCATGATGATATCTTTCATTTTGAAAAGTGTCGATGTGTGGAGGATCTCAAGTGATTGTGGTGGTGGAGAAAACCCTCCTCTTCATCTAAGAGACAAACTCTAACACCTCATCTACCCCATGTTCGACGCCTAACAAGTTTTCTCAATAAGTGTGGGGTTGATATGGTGGTTCTGCTGACCAAAACAGGATACGTCTTCGGGAACAGCACTGTGATTATTATTTCTTCGGTCAAGCATTCCTTTACACCGACAGTCTTGCTTCAATTCGTTAATCAAATCAGATGGAAGGCAGGTATATATATGACGATGGTGATTTCTTTGGTCAAGTATTCCTTTACACCGAGAGTCTTGCTTTAGTTCTGTTGGGGTGTCTTGAATTGGCCGGCAAGCAAAAAGGAAAAGAAAAGTCAAAACAAACTTGGTAACAATTGAGGCGGTGGTGGGTGTAACAAAATCCACCGCCCCAACTTATAGTACTATCTAATGGGTCTTTTGGCTCTCACAATAACACACAAAACATAGTGAGTACGGAGGGGGGGGGGCTATTAGCATAGGTTGATAGCTATTTTATTGTGTGTCGAGTGGTTGTACCGGGTGCGTTTCTCTCTAATAAAATCGGGGTTTTGGGTCGTGGAGGTAGCTAGTAAAAACTAGTGAACCACGTTAATACTTGTGTTCTTGTTTTATCGTTGACATCATTCTCAAGCTACGTCCAGATCATAACAAACAGGTATCAGAGCTTGCGTTTCGGTGTTCCAAGGTCAAGGTTGAGCTAAAGAGCTAGGGTTTCACAATCCGTAAAATTCATAGCTAGGGTTTCGCGATCAAGGTGGAGCACACGTTCGGGGGTTAAGGATCTGGACAAAGAGCTGTAGAGTAGATGATCGGGGGGATGACCAAGATCGACAAGTTCACGGGGAGAAACAGCTTCAGCTTATGGCAGATCAAGGTACGTGCTTTGTTGAAGCAGCAAGGCATGTGGTTGCCATTGGCGGAAGATAAAGAGGGGGCTTCTACAACCACCAAGGAGTACAAGACGATGGAAGAAAGAGCACACTCGACGATCATGTTGTGCTTGGCGGACGACATGATCACAGAGGTTGCGGATCACGAGACGGCTGAAGGACTATGGAACAAGTTGGAGCCTCTAAAAGAAGAAGTCGCTCACCAACAAGTTGATGTTGAAGCAACAGTTGTTTGGTCTACGCATGGGGGAAGGTACGAATCTAAGAGATCACTTGGATTGTCTTAATACTATTTTGCTTGAGTTGTGAAACAGTAATGAGAAGATAAGTGATGAAGATGCCGCACTGATTTTTTTGGTGTCGCTACCACCATCTTATGAGGGGTTTGTGGAGTCTGCTTGTGCCGGAAAAGAGACTCTCACGTTGGAGGAGGTGAGATCTTCTCTTCACACAAGGGACATGCGGCGCAGGGCCGCGAATGGGGAGTGCGACGTTCCGGGTTCGAGCGCATTTATGGTGTCCAATGGGGGTTTTGGTAAGAGGAAGAACAAGGGTTCTAAGTTGCCAAACGTCGTATGTGCACTGTGTAAACAGAGGGGTCACTGGAAGACGAAGTGTCCGAAGAAGGCATCTGCACATCTGGCTGTAGATGCAACAGCCTCGGAGATCAACTACGTCCTCTAGGCCCCGTTGGGGGCATGGAATCGTTCTCTTGACGACGAGGCGGATTTGAAATGGAGGAGTCTCTGACAAGGGGCACGACACGTGTGAGACGTGCAAGGGGGCGTGTAAGAGGCGCGCAAGGGGGCGATATTGTAGGAATTCAGTGGGAATTGGAGCAATCTCGCAAAACGTTGCAGGAATTAAGCGGGAATTGGAGCAACGTGCTGGGGGGTTTGTTGTAGGGACTCCGTGGGATTCGAAACAACAAACAAATTTGTTGTAGAAATTCAGTGGGAGTTGAAACAACATGCAGGGGATTCGATTGCAGGAACTCGGCCGTAGTTGGAGCATCGATCGGGTTCGATTGCAGGAACTAGACGGGAGTTGGAGCATCGCTGGGGCCACTCGTTGCAGGAACTTGGCGAAGTTGGAGCAACTTGTGACGTGAGGGTTTCGTACACAGCTGTGAAATGTTTGGGGTTGATTATTGGAGAGAAGCATCAGTTCAAGTTCCGGTTGCTGAGATGATCCAAGACAAGGTGGAGATTTGTTGGGGTGTCTTGAATTGGCCGGCAAGAAAAAAGGAAAAGAAAAGTCAAAACAAACTTGGTAACAATTGAGGCGGTGGCGGGTGTAACAAAATCCACCGCCCCAACTTATAGTACTATTTAATGGGTCTTTTGGCTCTCACAATAACACACACAACACAGTGGGTACGGGGAGGCTATTAGCATAGGTTGATAGCTATTTTATTGTGTGTCGAGTGGTTGTACCGGGTGCGTTTCTCTCTAATAAAATCGGGTTTTTGGGTCGTGGATTAGCTAGCTAAAAACTAGTGAACCACGTTAATACTTGTGTTCTTGTTTTATCGTTTACATCGTTCTCAAGCTAGGTCCAGATCATAACAAATTCGTTAATCAAATTTGATGGAAGGCAGGTATATATATGATGTTACCAACCTACCTTCTGTTTGCGAATTAAGAATATAGATCTTGCTAGCTAGCAGCACCATCCATCCATCCAGACAATGTAAGACTTGCATTATAAATTAATCACAAATTATTTTTGTGTATTGTTGTGAAATTTTTGAGGTACTTTTGTTCGCGCCGTCATTTTTTTTTTTTCTGATTGGGTTGTACATTACTACACTTGGATTTGGCTGAACAGCAATTATGTAGATCTCTAGTTCCCCGATACAACACATGGATCAAGCTCGCCATTGTGAAATATTTTTGGAATGACCTGGGTTTAATGTTCCATTGGAACTGGGATCCAGTTCCCCACAACAAGGTATCCGATATTTTTTCACACTGTGCGCCATAGCGAGTAGTCATCAGCCCATTATTTGAGACTGTGCGTATGCTGCTTCTCCCATCGTGACACGTGACTATAGGCAGTAAAAATGGAGGACAATGAACAGAAATCGGTGTCCTAAAGCCGTATACGACTTATGTGTTTTTGTCAAATAATAATCTCCTATTGTTAGATTTCCAATTTCGGATTCAAAGATAATCCATAATCTTATCATTAGGGATACACAAACAAGCATATGATGAGTGAGCCAAGTGCAGGTGTCATGTCAGAGTGTGGTAGCTCTGATGATCAAGGTGCAGATGTGATGATATGCGAGCTACCATAACTTACCCAGATTTCCCGAGTGTAGGTTTCCTGTCGGGTGTGTATCTGAGAATTCAATTTCCCTAATCCCTATATGCTGAAATTTAGGACTCATGGACATGGGTGAAAAGTATAAAATTTTTGGAAGGTTGGAAGATGATGATATACTTTTTCATGTTACATTCCTGTCACTGTTTAAATCATGCATTTTCTCCATAATTTTACTCAATCTGTCCTCAAACGTTTGTGTTGTTTAATTTTTCACATATATTAAGATAGTAGCAAAAGTATTCAAAAAAAGATCATGCGCTGCCAAAATTATCGTAATGCCTTTGAAGTCAACTAGTACCATACTCGGCACAATTAACATTCTTTTAATACATGCTTGTCAGTATAGAAACAATATAATCCAGTAGTTTATGAAGAGTAGGACTGGAAAGATGGACACAGCCAATCTAGTTTTAATGAGATCAGCTACGATGCAAGCAGCAGTAATCCCATACCAGAGGTACTTGTAATACAGTCTGGCCAATCAAGACCCAAAATAAGAACGTGATGTACTAGTTGTTCCACAAGTGGTTTTGGTAAGAATCAAGTAACAAAAACCAAGATCTTTCTTACATTGTTGTGATTCTTTCATTACATAATAGAGGGGCATTACACCACCACTCAGATTGATCAGAAAACTGAAGCAAGGCTCTCGCTGTAAGAGCAAAATTGTTGATAGCGACGGTAACCGTCAGAAAGCACCACAGTCGTCTCCCCAGAAACTGAATTCCATAAGAAGCAACCACTCTCAGCACACACGAATACCAAATCAGCACCACCCTTTACAAAAAAGCTATATGGGGCCTGGACACCAGCAAAAGGCGGTCTTAAAGTAAGCTGTCTTGTCCAAGACTGTTTTTTGTCACCACCACCGCAACCACCATTCAACACCCACACACCAAAGCTATACTGACTGGGATAATTATATCGCTCGTCTAAGGCAAACATGGCAAGAGATCCTTTATAGTCAGCAAGGTGAGTAGAATCATAAGGACGGTCTTCAAGACATGGGAATTCAATTCGCCTGAAAACCTCGCTAACCATGTCAAAACATAAAATGTACTTCACTTCATCAGGTCCTAATATCCAATACATGTATCGTTCTGTACGCGTCACCTCACTTATATTGCTTCTCTCCGTAGGGATTTCATAAGGAATAACTAGGTGCTTCTGCTTCCACGAGTTTTCGCGTAATGTGAATGCGTCGATGCACGCGTTCCCTCCTCTTGGGGAAGGTTCCCACAGAGTAGTAATTCTGACAACTTTGTGACTGTTTTCGACGAAATCAAAATAAAAACCAGAGGAAACAAGAGATCCATAAGAGCACTTATCATTCATATCAATTAGCCTTTCATCTCCAGTAGCAGGATTCCAAAGGACAAACCTGTTGTGCAATGGCCCGAAGAGAGAGATGCAAACCAACCCATAAGAACAACCCGCGATCTCCGGGCGAATATATTCATAGGGAAACTCCGCCATGTTTAGATCCACGGGATTTTCCGAGAGGTGGAAGGAGAAAACGGGTTTTTTTCGTTGATAATCGTATGAAAAGCATAGCAGAGAGAGTTTATTGTTTTTGTGGAAATTGTAGTGCGTGGAGATGAAGTTGGGAGATCGGATCAAGTCGTACCAGAGTTTGCAGACGTACTTGAATCGCAAGAGAGACTTCGCCGGAAGTCTCTGGAGGATTTCGGTTACGACGTCGTCGGGCAACGTAGGGTTCCTTCTTCTTCGCTGCCTCATGGCTCTTTCTTCAATTTCTTCAATGGCAGACGACTTCGCGCCGGGGTTCTGAAAAGTAGCGTAGTCAGGGTTTAGGGTTTTGACGGCTCTTAATCTTCTTGGCTTCTTGGGAGGACCCAAAGACAAACATTGATGGGTCTGTCCGGGGAAAGGCGCGGTGGATCATAAGGGGGTCTAATCGGGTGTCGCTTAAGAAGCAAGAAAGCAATCCTGAGGAAATGACATGTCTGCCAGAGATGCCTAGCCTGGAAGATTGCTGGATCAACTTCTTTTTGTCTCACAAATATGAGTCTGAGTTCGATAAAAAAACCTTGGGATCCCAAAGTTCCACTAAGCTTGCGAGAGTAAGTGTTATTTACATTCAAATTTCCTAAATAAGTTGTACAAGACACAAATTTTGTTTTTACTTATGGTTTGATTTGTTATTATATCTGCAGTGAGTTGGTTATTAACATTGCTGATTATGAGAAGGTGATGAGGTATGCCGCGTGGCGCTTCAGAGATGATAAATGGTTTGACAACGAAGTAAGTATTTCTTTTTGTTGATTTAATGTAGTTTCTTAAGACATTCTTCCATCATCATCATAACACTTTTCTATTCTCTTTTTAAACAATTAGGTCATCGATGCATATTTGCAATTGCTTCATTTGAAAGAAAGAAGCCGCGAATTTGGTGGAATCCCTCGCAGTTGGTACCTCGGCACACATTATGCCGTAAGTTCATTCCCTTTTCATTGGATAAAAACTCAATTTAAAATTCTTCCACAAAATGACATCATTAATTTTAATTCTTATTCAGCCCACGAAGGGTAATCGATATTTCCAAGTGTCCGATAAATATGGAGGAACGTGGAGCGAGATGGGCTACGTAAGATTTAAGATTTCTATCAATGCAAGCTGCTTTATACATTCATATTTTGTTGAACTTATTTTATGTTGAATTGTTAATGAAATAGATTGCCCTGCCCATGAATGTACATCGCACCCACTGGTTCATGATGGTCATTTCCTTTGTCGACAAGGAAATATACGTCTTGGACTCGTTTTCTGGACTTGAGTATGTTGAGAGGGATGTAGCTAGAAAAGTTAATCAAATGCACAAGGTGCTATCCTCCTATCCAGAGTACCATGATGACATCAGAAAGTGGGATGTGTGGTACATGAATGACGACGTTCCCCAACAACCAAACTCGCGCTGACGGAATCTATCTTCTTATCTAAAGCAAATGGGAACTTAGCTACTAAGGAGGCTATTCATCCTGCTCCTTGTCAACCCGAATCTGGTGGAGGAGATCGGCGCTTTGATGATAAATCAGGAACTTGTTTGCCAATTATAGCAGTCACCCAGTGGACTTAAGTCTCTGAATAACAATAATGTTTGCACGGACACTCCTGACTCCTCCACCGAGAGATTCTGTGGCAGGTAACAGTTCTGCCAATCAACATAGATGAGAGTGTTGTTGTTGCTGCAGCTTCTGACATCTTCCGAGGAAGTCCATTGCTAAAATTAGGAAATCCATCTCACCCCGTGAGCAGTAGTAGTAACATTGCTTTCTCTCGTGTAGGAACTGCTCCTGTGTGGAACTTTGGACATTGTTGTTCCTAGTTTAAGAGAGAAAACGCATGAGGGTTAAGCTTCTAAGAAAGGGACAGTTGATATTTTTATCTAAATCCTTCGTTTGTTTGGGTAATAATTAATTGTTGTTACTTGTGTAAATAAAAACAATTTTTGTGTGTGTGAATCTGCTTCTCTTTAGCCTGTTCATGTTTTCGTGGCTGAATGGATCTCTCTCTCATTTGATTTGAATACTGGACATCTAAATAATATTTGGTGGTTGTTGGGAGAATATTTATATTTTTGAGGAAGTGCAGCGGGTTATGGCGCCGGATTGAGTTTTGTATACGGAGCATGACATGTGTTGAGATTCGCTGTTTGTCCCATATCAGAATTCTTTCCGTTTCGCTTGTGCCTAATAAGATACTCGGACTACTCCCCTTATAGCCAATTGAATTTAAGATGGAACCCCACGATTCTTAACATATTTTCTTGGAAACCATTTCTTGTTTTGGATTCAGTGTAAGAAAGTTGCGAATAAATAAAAACCCTCAATGGTCTGTGTTCGACAAAATCCCAAGTATAATAGGATATCGTCTCAAGTAGTACCCGAGTAAGAACGGGGTCGAATCCACAAGGAGAGGAGGGTTAGACAATGACTTACTAAACTAGCAATAGAAGAAACTAACTAAGCAAGTAACAAATTCTCTCAATGGCTTTTTAGCTAGCCAAGCTATCAAATCCACCAAAACTAATTGATGGAGCGAGTTGAGATTTGAGAATTTAAAGAACAAAGTAAACAACTACTAAAACTACGATTCAAGAAAGTAGTGAAATAACAAGTAATGAGGGGCTAGGGATCATTGGTTTCTCTAATGACCAATCCCCCTATTATATTCAAGCCCGGTTCTCATATCACATGTAGAATTCCACAAGACAAGTGCCTCAAGAATCGATTGCTCATTGCAATCCAACTTGCCACAAATGAAGTGTCTAACTCTAACACACGATAATTAAGCACTAAAGAAGCGATTCAAATGAGATTTTCCAAATATCAAGTGCCTCAAGCATCAAACATATGTAAACACACATAGGTGTTTCCACATGAAAGATCAAGCCACAAATGAGATTCCTAAATTCTCACTCAAATCACCTAACTAGTACTCAATTTCTCCAAGTTAGGATTAACGAGTCACTTCAACGCAAGAGAAATTCCGAATCAAACATGTCAAGAACATTCGCACATCTACCTATTCAATGCATCAAATACTCCAACATGAGAAATTCTGAAAAGTAGCGTAGTCAGGGTTTAGGGTTTTGACGGCTCTTAATCTTCTGGCAATATAGTCTAGGTTGCCACAATATTTGATTAAAAGACACTTTTACCCCTTAAAGTTTGAGGTACAGACACTTCACAATGCCATATTTCACGACACTTGCACTCCTAATTGTACACCACTAGTTTGGGGATATCGAGGTAATGGAATGTCACTATCAGGAGTGTAAAGACTAGTTTGGTAATGCTGTGGCGGTTTAGAAAGGTATTGCATAGAAAGCACTATGTGAAAGATGCTGTGAGAATCTACACAAAAAATATTCGGTAAACTCCGTATAAAATCTACTGTCGACAATCACTTTTGACATTCCATGTTAGGTAATTAGTGCTTTAGACTTTTCGTTAATGTCGAAACGACCATTTCAGACATGATATAATAAATAGTACTATTACAATAAAATATTATTAATATGAATTCTATATTTTACATAGGTCCTACATTTTCCTAACACACTCGTGCAAATGTTCAAAAGAAGAAACGTAAGTGAAGCTCAAAAAATGCATAAGTCAAGTGTTTTATCTAAAACAGTTAAACTTGAATCTGGACGGATTTTGTGCCTCTGACTTTGCAGTTCTATTTATCTGAACATAAATCTTCACAAAATCATATGCATATGTATTGTAAAACTCAAGTTACAATGTAAACAATCATTCTTGTTGTTTTGTAATCTCTATTGGCATTGGCAGTTAATTAAAAGATTACGAAAAATCTCGTTAGGGTGATGGACTTCCATTGATTTTTCTTATAACGTCATCGATTTGAGGTTAGTTGCCACTTGAGAGAAGAGCTCGGTTACTGTTCATCCATCATGGCATCTGCGAAGGAGAGGAACTTAGCTAGAATCCTTCATCAATGCCGCATGTAGATTTAAGTGTTATGACCCTTTTATACATTCTTGAACTTAGAAATCCGGATTCGGTATTTGTTCTCTTACAATACGATACATGCAGTATGAAAATTGACCAATACCCCCCCCCCCCCCACGCAATATTTATTTAGCTTAATTAATTAATGCATGTTCCCAGTATAGCGAAGTTGTAACTTCCAACTCTAAAATAGGCTCAATTGCATCTCTCATTAGCAATAAATTATACTTAATGAAATTAGTAAAATGTCAAAAGTCTCACCATCCATTAAAGGAGGGTATATTTGGCAATAGAAAAATAATAAGTTTATATTAGAAAAAAAAACTTAAAAGATAAGTTGAGGGAGATGAGAATATTAAGATCAACTGGATTCCATATCCCAGATTGAGGAATTTCCCAAATACACCTGTTTAGTACTAAAAATTCTAAAATGCCACATTTTTAACAAAAAATTCCAAAATGCCACTCTTTTAAAGACTCATTTTGGAATTGAAATTTCATTCACTGAAACCTCGTTTAGTCTTGAGTTTCTAACAAACTCGGGCAGCCCATCAATTCGAAAACCTTTAACCAATATTATTGAAATGTCAATTAGGTGGTTCGAACCACCTAGTTCGAACCTCTACCACCCTGCTTACTACTATGGATAGTTACCGCTAGACCAAAGATTGATGTTTGTTTGAAATTGTACTTAAAATATTATATATTTCAATTATTAGCGATCAAAAATTTATACATGTCTCTCTTTTTTTAATCTCTTTGCGATTATAAATACATATTTTCATAGCAGTAAGCAGGGTGGTCGAGGTTCGAACCACATATTTTTAATCTCTTTATGATTATCAATACATATTCTAGTGCTAAAGATTTTGGATAAAAATAAAATGTTGTTCTGTAATCTGTTTTATACTAAATTTTATATAAATCGATTTTTTTTTTGCAGAATATGAACTTTTTTAGGGTTCTACTATACAATGTATTTGCAGTGAAAAAACTGTTATGAAAATATGTATTGATAATCACAAAGAGATTAAAAAAAAGAGATGTGTATGAATTGTTTGATCGCTGATAATTGAAACATATAATATTTGAAGTACAATTTCAATCAAACATCAATCTTTGGTCTAGCGGTAACTATCCATAGGAGTAAGCAGAGTGGTAGAGGTACGAACCATCTAGATGACAATATTTTTCAATTGGTTAAAGGTTTTTGAATTGACGCGCTGCCGAGTTGTTAGAAAAGAGGTTTCAGTGAATGAAACCTCAATTCTAAAATGAGTCTTTAAAAGAGTGCATTTTGGGATTTTTTGTTAAAAGGGTGGCATTTTGGAATTTTTAGTACTAAAGGTGTATTTTGGGAAATTTCACATCCCAGATTCCCAATTCTCCATATCTGTCAACAAACTGAATTCCCTCACAAACATCCCTCTCCATATCTCATCTTATCTCTTCTCTCTCTCCCTTTCTTTTTCTCTAGTTCTCCCCTCTCTCTGTTCTTCGGTTCTGTGTAAGGAACCCAGAAACAGCAGCAGCGGACGGAAAAACAACCTAAGCCGCCACCGTGGTCAATGGTCGATCTCAGCACGCTCTTTGAGATGTGAAGTTCCAACATTCATGTTCACCAGTAGGTGAAATTGAATCAATTTTGAACTTAGGACTATCAGTTTACTACCATTGCTTCTGATTTGTTTGGTTAAATTGAATTTGATTGTTGTCGGAATAAGCGACTATGGTTTGTTCGGATGGGTTGGGGTCAATGGGAGTGAAGCTAGGTTTGATGTTAAATCTGGCTGTAATTTGGGTTCCCAGTGCTAGAATTGGACAGACTTTTTTAACTAGTTTCAACAACTAAGATTTGTTACAAATGGGGGATGCAATAAACCTATTTTAGAGTAGGAGGTTGCAATTTATTAGTTCCGCTATGCTGGGGGTATGCATTATGTAATTAAGCCTATTTATTTTACTGACATATTGCTACTAGAAAAAAGACTCAATGACTCCTATCATATCGGTTGTTAGGAAGAAGAAGAAATAAACCCTAAATTGGTCACTTCACAGCCAGAGAAGAATTAGGGCTAGCTTGGGAATGTTGTGGGGGTGTATAGAAGCTGCTATGGGAAAACGTTGTGGGAAAGCTGCTGTGAGTTTTTTGATAAAATATTGTTCGGTAAGCTGCACTGCAATATTAATATAATAATTTTGTGTAAGGTAACATTATTTGTGAAGTTACGATGAGAGGGTAAAATTACAAAAGTATATGTCACTTGTCATTTCGGTAAAGATAATTATTGAAATTTTAGAAAATTGTAAGGTTAAAATCGGTTGTAGATAAATTAATCAAAGGCGCTTTACGGAAAAGTATGTACCTCCTTGCTTCTTAAAACTGTTGTGGGACAGCAGAAACTGTCCGAAAAAACAAAAATGTTATTTTACCAAACGCATTAAGACTGCTTCTGCTGTTGATAAGTAGTTGTGCTGGCAGCACAGCATTCTCAAAGTGGCCCTTAGTCAGATCACAAGTATATTCTGTCCTCCAAAGATGGAGCAATTTTCCTCCGATGACGGCGAGAGATGAGGGTGTTGAGTGATTGATGGGCATCTCATGATGATATCTTTTATTTTGAAAAGTTTCGATGTGTGGAGGATCTTGAGTGATTGTGGTTGTGGAGAAAACCCTCATCTTCATCAAAGATACAAATTCTAACACCTCATTTACCCCATGTTCGACGCCTAACAAGCTTTTTCAATAAGGGTGGGGTCGATGTGGTGGTTCTGCTGACCAAAACAGCAATTATGTAGATCTCTAGCTCCCCGATACAACACATGGATCAAGCTCTCCATTGTGAAATATTTTTGGAATGACCTGGGTTTAATGTTCTATTGAAACTGGAATCCAGTCCACAACAAGGTATCCAATATTTTTTCACACTGCGCCCTAGCAAGTAGTCATCATCCCATTATTTGACACTGTGCGTATGCTGCTTCTCCCATCGTGACACGTGACTATCGGCAGTATAAATGGAGGACAGTGAACAGAAACCGGAGTCCTAAAGCCGTAGACGACTTATGTGTTCTTTTTCAAATAATAATCTCCTATTGTTAGATTTCCAATTTCGGATTAAAAGATAATCCATAATCTATCATTAAGGATACACAAACAAGCATATGATGTGTGAGCCATATGCAGGTGTCATGTCGGGTGTGGTAGCTCTAATGATCCAGGTGTCATATTAGGTGTGGTAACTCTGATGATATATGAGCTACCATAACTTACCCAGATTTCCCGAGTGTAGGTTTTCTGTCGGGTGTGTATCTGAGAGTTCAATTTCCCTATATGCCGAAATTTAGGACTCATGGACACGGTACAAAGTATATTTTTTTATGGAAAAGGTTGCAAGATGGTGATATACTTTTTTATGTTACATTCCTGTCACTAGGTAAATCATGCATTTTCTCGTGAACTTTTTCTCAACTTGTCTCCTGAAATGTTATGTTGTTTGACTTTTCAAACATATTAAGATGGTAGGAAAAATATTCAAAAAAGATCCTGCGCTGCGAAAATTATCGTAATGCCTTTGAAGTCAACTAGTACCATACTCACTGTTAACAAGGATGTAAATAAACTTAATTTTCTCTCTCCTCTCTCTTATTTCTGAAACACGTCTGTTGTGGGTTAGTGGGCAGTTGTTGGAAGTTAGCCACCAATCTAGTGGGAAGTTGTGGCGGTTATCACCCAATGTGAAGGTGGTTTTCCACTATAAAGGGTGGCCCTGCCATGGTTAACACTACCATCTGTGGTATAAACTACCGTGACTGGATTACCATTCTTCTCATAAACTTTCTCTCTTTTCAAAGCAAGTGTGCAATGGCGTCTTCATCTGCTACTTCGACGGGTCAAACCGGGGATCAGTTTGGAGATCTTGAAGAAGAACTCCTGGCCATGTCTCTCAATGAGATGGAAGGGGATGAAATACAACTCTCAGAAACCTCTATTATGGAGGGGGGCTGAAATTGGTAGGAGAAGTATATTTGGAAAAGTTTGGACTACGAGATCTTTGAATGCAACTGACGTTCAGAAGGCTATGGAAATTGTATGGAATGAAACGAAAGGTTCTGAAGTCAATCCTTTGGGGGAAGGTCTTTTCCAATTTATATTCGGTAAGGAGAAGGATATGAATCGAGTGATGTCAGGACAACCATGGTTAATCAACAATAACCTAGTTGTTCTGACAAGGTGAGAACAAAGATTCGACATGAAGGCACTGGATTACAGCAAAGGCCTCTTTTGGATTCAAATATGGGGGTTTCCACAAGGGGGAGTAACTGCAACGGCGGGGACGGATATTGGTAGAGGAATCGGAGAGCTTGAGGATGTGGCGGTTCCAGACAGAGGAATACTCAAAGGGAGATGCGTTTGGATCAAAGTGCATCTTGATCTTAATAAACCTTTACGTCGGGGAGCGAAAATTCGTGTTGCGGAGGGTCAAGTTCCTTGGGTTCACTTCCGGTATGAGAAGGTGCCATTTATGTGTGAGGCTTGTGGTGTTGTTGGTCATGATATGAATCAATGCCATATTTTTAAGGAAGTTCATGCTAAAGGAAGTCTGGTAAGGAAGATTTATGGTGATTGGATTCGAGCTTCGGTTATGATGGAATCAGTGCGGAGGACGGGTAAAATGAACCAGATGGATCTGAAGGGTTTCGCTATGTTTGGAGTTGGCGATGAGTTCTTTCCAGCAGAAGACTATGATGTGGCGGACAAAGGCTGTAATCAGGGATCAAGGAAAACAAATGACAAGGCTAATAAAGGGAACGAGGTGTCTATTGTTGATTCTACTGGAGGTGAACAACCACTGCGAAATCAGAAGCAAAAGGTTTTTACTAAAGCAAGCAGATCCAAAGCATCTAAATTGATGATTTCTGCGGGGGAAGATGCGGCCATGACAAACAGAAAAGTGGAAAGGAGATTGACGAGGTCATCGTTGGGGCTAAACGTGGTAGAAAACAGTGATCTTCTTCGGATATCGGCGGAGGGTGGAATGGACCATCCCCGCCGGACGCAATGAAAATCTTAGCTTGGAACGTACAGGGGTTGGGAAACCCCTGTGCGTTCAACTCTCTTCACTCGGTGGTGGGGAGAGAGTTACCTACTATTGTTTTTCTTTCGGAGACTAAATTAGCTAAGAATAAAGGTGAAAACCTCCTGAAGCTTCAATACTCAAATGCTCTTTGGGTACCTACACGTGGCCTTGGCGGAGGTCTTACTTTGCTTTGGAATGATGAAGTTGTGGTAAATACTTTAAAGTATAGTCAGTTTTTTATTCATTGTAATGTTCAAGATGCTAGTGATGCAAACAAGTGGTTTTATTTAACCGGTTTCTATGGTAATCCCGAGGCTCATCAACGATTTTTGTCTTGGGAATTGTTGAAAAGACTTAAACCGGCGAGTAATGCCCCTTGGGTTGTTTGTGGGGACTTTAATGAAGTCCTCTCAATTGCAGTATGAAGGTAAAGGTATGCCTAGTAGAAGTCATATTAGGGCCTTTGCTGAAGCTTTAGATGTTTGTGAATTGAGAGATTTGGGTTTTCAGGGCTATATTCATACGTGGTCAAATAGAAGAGCCGGTGTAAATAATGTAAAAAAGAGGCTGGATAGATTTGTTGCTAATGAAGGATGGATGAACATGTTTGGCACTATTTCAGTAAAAAATTCTCAGGCTTCAACATCTGATCATAGGCCAATCTTGCTTTACATTCAAGAGAAAGATAATTTGCTTCATACAAAGACAAGCAGCTTTAAATTTGCTGCACAATGGGTCAAAGACCAAGATTGTGAACAAGTGATTCAAAGGTCTTGGAAACAAAAGCAATGTCCAGATTTTACACAACAATTCCAGCAAAGAATACAAAGTGTGGGATCTGAGCTACAAAAATGGAGCAGAAGGAAGAAAAAATTCAAATATAATGCCAAGGATCAAATTCTCCAACAATTGGATTCTGCAAGAGCTGCGCTGCCTTCCTCTCAAAATCTGCACAGAATCAAGGAGTTAGAAGCTCAGCTTAATGAAGTTCTGCAAATTGAGGAAACTAAGTGGAGACAAGTTTCAAGAATTACCTAGCTTAAAGAGGGTGACAAAAACACTACTTTCTTTCACAAAATTGCTGTCCAGAGAAGGAAGAGAAATAAAGTTACTGGAATAAACAATGTGCAAGGGGTGTGGTGTAATAAGATGGCAGATGTGTCCAAAATTTTTATTGACTACTTTACTTGTATTTTCTCTTCCTCAGGGTGCCAAATGGATGAAGTGATTGAAGTAGTCCCACAAAAAGTTAACCACCAAATGAATGAAAACTTGATCAAAACATTTGAAGCTTGGGAAGTGAAAGAAGCTCTTTTTCAAATGCACCCGACGAAGGCACCTGGACCTGATGGTATGTCAGCTCTTTTTTACCAGCAATATTGGAATGTGGTGGGTCAAGATCTCACAGATTTGGTACTTCAGGTACTAAACAATGACTTGGATATATCTCATCTTAACTCTACTTGCATTGCTTTGATTCCTAAAGTACAGTATCCAAAAGAGGTGGCTGACTATAGGCCAATAAGTCTTTGTAATGTGTGTTATAAGGTGATTTCAAATATTTTGGCCAATAGACTCAAAATGATTCTGCATCTGATTATTGATCCGTCGCAAAGTGATTTTATACCGGGTAGATTGATAACTAACAACGTGATTGTTTCCTTTGAGACAATGCACACAATTAAAAAGTCAGTTAGCAAAAAGGGGTTCTTTTCTATGAAACTTGATATGTCTAAAGCTTACGACCGGGTTGAATGAGACTTCTTAAATTCCATTATGATTAAGATGGGTTTCCATGAACAGTTTGTTAAGCTTATAATGAGAGGCGTTACTACTGCTCAATTCTCAGTTCTCATTAGTGGACAAGCTGTGGGTAAGATTACACCTGCCAGAGGTATACGACAAGGAGATCCAATATCTCCTTATTTATTTCTGTAAATCTCTGAGGGTCTAACATGTCTCCTAAATGATGCTATGGGAAGAAGAAGATTAATTCGAGTTTTCTATACGTACGTGTATAGTTCGTATAGTAGTTATTTATTCGGAACTAAAAATATGGGTGCATCTCTTAATATTTTAGCATATATAATGAGTTCTTTGTGTAACACATTGCCATTTTTTCATATTTTTATCAAATATTCAAAAATATTTTGTAAAGCATGTACTCAATTGTTTACCATTTCTGATATTTACACTATTTACTCATAACTAATTACTTAGGTAAAATAATATCATACTATTCACTATTTCTATAAAAAAGAGTTAATAATCTTAAACATGTATTAAGATGCATGTACACACACGCATATATATATATATATATATATATATATATATATATATATATATATATAGTAATTTCAACTTAAATATTTTCAAAGTTTTATAATAATACTTGTATATATTTATAACAATTAATATTTGAAATAGATAATAGTAAGAAAATATTTAATAATAACTAATTACTATAAATTACACTATTTTGGATGATAATTTATTCACTAGAATATTGTTTTCAAGAAGTTTTATTCGAAAGTATTACTACCTCTGTTTCTTCTGTTACAGCTGAGAGAAAATTGGCTCAAGTTTTACATTTTAACCCTCAATTATCCATCAAATTACCATCTCTCTCCCTCCCTCACTCTCCCTCACACTCTAACACACCACCAAACCATCACCACCAGCAAAAACAACGCCAGCAATACCACAATTACCAAGAGCTGCAATAACATATCAACATGAACTAAGTGAAAAAAAATCAAAAACAGAGTTGTGACCACCAGGAGCAGCAGCAGTAAGATATCAAAAAATGAAGCAATCTAAACCAAAAAATCAAAAACAGGGGATCGGAAGGAGAAGAAGACGTGCAGAGTCCTAGCCACCAGATCTGTCCCTTTTGATTTCGATCTTCTTCGATCCACAACCCAAAGGAAGAACACTAGCCAACAACAGAGATTTGAGACACAGAGAGAGACACGGATGGAGAGAAAGAGAAGGGGGCAACATCGGATCTGAAATTGAGAGAGAAAGCTGAGGAAGAGAACAACAGGATTGGTCGCCGTCGTCGTCTCGTTGCTCCGTCGTCGTCTCATTGCTGGAGAACGTCGTCGCCGTCTCTTTGCTGGAGAACGTCGTCGCCGTCTCTTTGCTGGAGAATGTCGTCGCCGTCGCACCTTCCTCTCCTCCTTCTCCAACTTCTTCAGTCTTCACCTGCTTCTCCATTGTCCTGATCTTACCGTAGAAAATTTCTAAATCCTCTTTCTCTCTGCCGTAGTAAATTAGTAGGAGAGGAAACTGATAGTGGTGGGTTGTTAGGGTTAATTAAGTGTGGAAGGGTACTTGAGTCATTTCAAGAAAAAAGTTACTAAAAGAACATGCTATGCTCATTGAGGGTGAATCCAAAACAAGAAGCTGTTTCCAGGACAAAATGAACATGCTATGCTCACGGGCGTATGCAGAACCCTAATCCCGCGACATATATAACGTCGCTGCACTTCCTCAAAAAATTTCAAAAAATATCCCCACAACAACCAACTGTAATTGAGATGTTCAATATTCAAATCAAATGAGAGAGAGAATTTCACATTCATTCAGCCACCAAAAAAACATAAACAGTCTAAAGAGAAGCAGAATCACACACACAAAAATTTATTTCAACATAAGTAACATGGATTATTAACCAAGATTTAGAAAAAAATATCAACTGTCCCTTTCTTGCAAGCTTAACCCTCATGCCTGAACTCTGTTAAACTAGGAACCCTTAATGTACCGAATTCCTGTATCCACCCGAATCCTTACTGCCAAATAAAAAGCTAGAAACTTAACTTCAGAAACTACCTTCTTTGGCAGCCACAAGTTACGGTACTGTACATAAACTTGGTTCTGCATGCCAGGTGTGAGAAATTTACCTAATGCTCGACGGATCTTGCCAGAAACTTAAAAGCATGATGTATTATTTTATATGAAGATAGAATGTTAGGGTTTACCTAACACGTAGCGATTCGAGATGCTACAATCTCCACACACACGGGTTTTAACTCACACACACAATTTTAATAATCTTCTTCTTTGATTGATTGCTAATAAAATGAAACTACAATTGTTTAAATAGAAAACAAAGCTAACCCTGACTAGACGATTGACATAACGGGCCCGGCCCGGTCTACTAACTAAATAAATAAACAACTAATTAATTAAATAAACTGAAAATAAAAATAAAATAAGTAATTGATGACTAATACTAATTAAATAATATGAATAACGATAATAATAATGCGGCTGATCCGTACGATACGGTTGATCCGTATCATAGAATGTCTAATCACAAAGGTCTAAGAAGGCTCTACAAAGGAAGTTCTCTCAGCCTGAGGGAGCATGGCTGTCGCATGCAGAAAATAAAATATATTGACACTCTTGAAACGTGAGTGTAGGAACGGGAACCACAAAGGCGGAGGCAAACCATTTGAATATGGTTGTCCAATGTAAAACATTGGAAATAAAGATGCTGCAAACATTTAAAAGCAGAACAAGGGAAATCAACCCAACAATTTTCAGATTGAAGTATAGGTAAATTATTGTATTTTTATATTTAAGTCAATTATTTAAGTAACATTTTATTGTAAGAATACGTTATCTACATGCCATACTTTATCGGTTAAACGTTACATTAGTAAAACAATATTGTGCTATATTTAAAATAAATATAAATTGTTAAATTATTAGTAGCGACAAATAATACTAAGTAAATGATCGTGTTTAATAGTGTGAAATTATATAAAACATTTCATTAATAGTTGTAAGTTAAAAATTAAATATTTTCTTTATCCTAGTTATTAGCACGTGTGAAACCACCGCGAAGCTTGGTAGTTGCGTTACACTCAATTACTCTACCTATCGATGTGCCAACCACACCTAAATTTTTTCAATAACTCATTTTCTCATTTGAATTTTTAACCCGACATTGTTTTGCTTTCTTCTTCTTCTCTTCGGCTTGATTTTTGTCACCGCCACATCCTCACTCTTGCTTTTGCCGACCCATTTCTCTTATACAACTCACCATCTCTTCTCACAATCTTCATCATCATCATCACCTTCATCTTCTTCTTCTTCTTCTCCGGCCACCACCAACACCACCGTGACCATCTCCACCTTCGGCCACCACCACCATCACCCTCATCTTCTCAAGCTCTACTCCTTGTCTTCTCCCTCTCTCTTTCTCTCTGTCCTGAATAGAGCACCAGCAGCAGCAGCCGGAAGCGACATCACCAGCCACCACCGCCACTGCTGCCGTCGGGAAAGTACACCGAGCAATCACCACCTCTCCTCCACCTCACTGCCTTCCATCCTTCTTCCTCTCTATCTCTTTCTCTGCTCACAGAGAGAAACAACAGAAGGTCAGTAGCAACCAGGAGGACCGCCACCACCACCGTGGTTCCCGTCGGAAACCCACCAAGGAAACACACCTATTTTTTTTCTCTCCCTCCCCTCTCTATAACGACCTGAGAAAAGAAAGAAGAAGGAGGCATAAGCAGCAACCCAGCTGCAGAAATAGAGCTCCACCATCATAACCGCCGAACCTCCATTAACGTCGGCGAAACTCCGGCCAAACTCCACCCGAACCGAAACAGAGCCACCCACGACCATGTGACCCTTCCAGTAGCCTCCTTGGGGTCCGACCTAGCTTGAGGAAGGCTCAGCCGCTGCCAAGAACCACCGGAAAAGCTCCGGTCGAGTTCCACTTCCGGCGACAATTCGACGACTCGACCCGCTCCGTTTCTTCGCCGGTTCTCGCGTTTCTTGGGTTGGGTAAGCTCTAAATCACCTCCTGAGTTGTTTTTAACAATCAAAGTCATGTCTTGAGGTTTTGATTCAGGTTTTTTTTGGTTGAGAATCATTATGTTCATATTGGGGGTCAATTTGTACTTTTCAGAAACCTGAGGGTTATGATTGTCTCTTACATAAACTATTGGGGAGCTGGGTACTATACCCTATATTTATCATTGTTTTAAAGGTACATAACAATATTTGCTAAATTACTTTTCAAATGACTAATAGGATGATTGTTTTAGTAAATAAAATATGTGTTTTAGTAATCGATGGTGAAAATTTATTTTCTTGGAAAATAAGTTAAATAGAAATATTCGGGAAAATATAAATATTATTTTAATACTAAATGTCACATCTGTTTATATAAATGGTGAACTTGAAATTGTTACTTATTAATCTTTTATTGTCAAGAATTAAATATTTTTTTCTTTTTGAACTAAATAACTCATTATAAATAAGACTAATGTTATTTTCTTGTTAATTGTATATTTTGTTTATTTTGACAAATATTTATAAGAGTTGGTTATGTTATTTAATTAAAGGAATACTTATTTGTATTCATATATTTAAGTATAAGACTTAAAGCCGGGTTTCATAGGGGACCGTGTGAGTTAGACTTTGTAGTTGACCTAGCCGAGCAACCGTATAGGGCTAGGGCACTCATTTGTTTGGAGATATCGTTGTTGTAACTAGAGAATTATAATTTGTAGGCGACATGATTGTAGACAAGGACTACGAACGTCCGTAGAAGCATTTATGTGCTAGTCCCGGTGGATTCAGGTGAGTATACATGCCGCGCCTCATGTGCGAGCTTCCTTCGTGTCATAACACGATTTTAATGTCTGTCTCAAAATGTGTTTTGCATTATACATGCTTTACTTGAGTTCCGTTTGTATTTTGAAAATGACTGCTTTGAAACTGTCACACGATAAATAATAATCCTTAATAACGTAAAGTGGAAAGAGTTTTGCGGGGAACGTCATTTGGATATTTATCATATGGTTTGGTCGTTGTTGGCTACGTCCACTCGACCCATTATTCTTTATTTAGCTCGTTGCAATTTGCCCCGAGTTCGCTCCATGTACTCACCTCTCTGGCCGCAAGAAGTCTTAGGGTGGTGCCGGCACTTAAGGTCGTGGTAGCCAATGATGGGATGGATTTGTGATGTGGACGAATTTTCCCCGTTCAACTCAAGAATTGAAAATGGTATATCTGGTTTGGAAATTTATGAGTAACTAGCTCGTTCTAATTAATGGGAACCTCCGATTTGGATTATTGGAATCGGATTGAAATTTTCCTCCGATGATTGGATAAGGATTAAAGGTTGGTCGCTGAAAATTTCTGAAATGGTGATTGGAACTCGAGAATATCCTATTTCTTCAACTGTCTTTTTTACTTCCGCTGTATTTTTACTCTGATATTATAAATCTGTCTCCATTCCGTGTTTGACATGCTTGGGTGTTGCTCAGACAATATTTCAATGCTGATTTTTGAAAAACTGCGGTTCTTGTTTTCCTTCCCACCGCAGGTCTAGGAGACGGGAACTACGAAGTTGCGGAGTACGAGACTCACGTAGAATAATAACGACATGAGAAGCTGTCTAGTATGTTAGTTCATGTGTAATATAGTAGTATTGGATGTCATATATAAGATATGTTGTGTGTGAGTTTAATAAAAAAAGGAATATATGGAGGTTTTGCTTTCGATATCCTCCGTTACTTTTAGCAGCGCCCTCCCGCCTTGTCCGAGCCGGATAAGAGGGTTAGTGCACAGATGGTCTGTAAGTTAAGAAAAGAAGAGAGGCCCTGAACAAAAATTTCCCACCGTTTATAAGTTACTGATCACGCAACTCGTCATTTGTATTCCAAAATCCATTCTCCAGACCAGCAACCAACAGCATAAAAAAATAACAGATATCCAGTGCCCAAGCTGAGCTCAATTTTCTACCAACAGCATAAAAAAAAAAAACAGATATCCAACTGATTTGGTGTCCAAGTTTAGCACATATGGTGACTTAACCCTGTCATACATACTAAAGATTAATACCCCAGGACAAGAAGGAAGGTCATTGAATACACATAATGTATACATATATGGTTAGTTGTAAGGTTGATAAGTTATTTATTTATTTCAGATCAAAACTCAAAGCTATGGTAAATAAAAGCAACTCAACTCAACTAGGTTGGCTACATCGATCAAGCATCTCCATTTGGTGTCCATTCAAATTTATTTCTTCCCCTTAGTTTGATTTGATTAAGTCGTGCCTTAAATTGACTCTACCTAGTTAATTTTCGTCACCATCTCCCTCGTCTACCACCCACGATCTAAACCATATCACGTCTTCCTATCTGAGGCATCTGACGGCCCATGATACACATGACTAAGCCACCTCAAACAATTCTCCCTCATTTTGTCTCCCATAGATGCTACTATTAGATTCTTTCTAATTATGTCATTGCCTATCAATATCTTTCCTCATTAACCCACTCATCCATCTTGGACCTCTCATTTATCCTACACTCATTTTTTAATTACAAGTCTTCTAAATCGCCCAACACCCCGTTCCATACATCAAAGCGGGTAACTTGCTTTTTAACATAGTCAAGATCCTAAGTTCAAAAAACACCCGAGATGCACTCCACTTTCTACCTTGCTTTTATCCAATGGGTAACATCAGTGTCCATCACTCGCTCACTACGTAAAAGGATCCTTCGTGCCCCATCTTGCTGATAAATAGTTATTTCCTCCTCTCTCACTCACTGATGGCACTAAAGTTACACTTCACATTACTCTGGTCTGACTAATCCTAAATACATTAAATTCAAAACACTCCATCTTGGAGCATCATCTTTAAGTTCAATTCATCCTCTGTGTTTCAGACCGTAATTCATGAATGGTGGAAACCTAGTAAATCCAGAGAAAATACTGATTTTTGTCTCTCATATTCACTCCCAGTTTTAATAATTAGCTTGTTATTTACTTTATTAGATTAGTAAACAAACTCAATTGCTAGCCCATAAAAAGTTAATCATCCTAATTGATTCACAACAAGTCCCTTGGGTTCGACAAACCCGAATTACCGGATATTACTACACGCGACATCCTAATTGATGAATTGAACACAGATGATCAACAATTCTAATTAATTATTTAGCTCTCTCCTTGTATCAATCAAAACTATACAGTCTACAAATAACATATACCAAAAGATATTATCCTCGATACTCCTAGTAACGGCATCCATAACTAAAGTCAACATGGAAGGTCTTAATGACAACCCTTGGTGTAAACCTTTTGTTAAAGGAAAAAGATCTTGTCCCTCCTCCTAATGTCCTCACGCTAGTGGTTGCTCCCTCACACATGGCTTTAATCACCTCAATATCTTGAACATGTACCATCTATTTCTCTTAGACTTTCCACATTAGCTCTCTATGCACTCTAACATATGCATTTATGAAGTCTATGAACAATGGGGGTCTATCTTACTTTCTATGTACTTCTCCATTCAGCGCTCAAGTAGGAATACATATACAAGCCCTAAGAACTCTATAAAATAGACGACCTATTAAACCAGGCAGATACAAGCCCATACGAGTCGAACCGGGTAAGAGCCTTTATCTGTCACCAAAATCTCCATTTATGCTCTCGCAAAGGTTGTTATCCCTCCCAGCATGGCTGTTAAGATCTCCAATAATAACAAGACTCTCTCCACCTAGTACCCATTGTACTAACTTGTGTAAACCTCAAAAACTTGTTTCTCAATAGCATCTTCTAGCCCCACTTGTGCACAGACACTTACCACATTCAATGTCACTTCTCCAAGAATAGTTTGTAAATAAATAATCTATCACGCACTCTTTTAACCTAACCAGTTCATCCTTATGATTCTTGTCTACAAGAATACCTACACAATCCCTTATGCCTATAAAACCAGCTTTTTCATCTCGCCGGCTTCCTCCCCTACCCACTAAGTTTCCTGAAGGCAAAACTATGTTAATTCTCGTCTAATCAGAATGTCAGCTAGTAAAGCAAAAGTTCATATATAATCAAAGATCCTAATCACGACTTACTTTCTTGGACTAGCTTCTTCACCAGCACTTGTCAATGATCATAAAGGTAACCTTGCCTACTTATCACCAGGGGCGTCCTAGCTTGCCCTTGCCTATTTATCATTACATCAAGGTCCCTTGTTGTGTATCGCAAGTTGGGAACGCCTCAATGAAATTCGCTTGATCTGTGTTCATATTTAGTAACAGATTTTCTTTGGTTTTTAACCTACCGCAACCCTCGTCCTGTACCGGGCATGGGATCGGCAGCTATATTATCATAAGACATTATGTCACTAGAAAACGGTAAGTGAAATAAAAGAAAGCATGCATGAAATACTGTGAAGAGACAAGAAAGTACAAAAACAATAAATTGAGCACAATGCCTTACACTTTTCCTAGATCTGGTTTCCTGACTCTTTCTACTGTTTAATATGCTTATCAGTGTGATCAAGCCCAAAGAAGAGTTAAATAAACATAACTAAGAAGAAAAGTAAGTCAACAGGGTTGTTTGGGCTTATTGTTTTCTGGTTTTTGGGAGTGAGTGGTTTGGAAATTGGGATGAGGAGAATCGCTCTCTCCTAACCTCAACCGCACATTCTCAAAAAAACAAAATACAAAAACCAACACCAATGATCAAACACCGCAAATACCTCAGAACTAAGCATAGAAAATAAACTAGGTAGAGATCAAAACTAAAAAGGAGCTGCAAATTAAAGTGAACTCGAGTAATTTAACCTATCAAAAAAGCATGACGCACGAAACAAAAAATAATTAATTCCGGTTCACGTAAAGATAGTAAGCAACGAATAAGAGAAAACTAGAAACTGACCAATGTGGCCAAAGACTATTGCACATAAATTAAATGAGTTTTCTTTATCAAAGAGTGCTAGGCATAATATTGTTCAAGACTCCATCATATCAATAAACCATGAATACTTTGAGTCCACGAGAAGGGTAAAGGAAGAAACCCTAAATATGGTTCCAAATATATTGAATAAATTGAAACAAGAAGTACCGAGAATTTCATCTGATGGCAGAAAAGATGAAATGACATACCGAAGATTAATTTAGCCAACTGAAGCAAGACTCTGACTGTAAAGGAAAAACCAATGGATACGAACACTATCCCAAGGCACCCTGGTGACCTCCCCAGATTCTGCATTCCACAGCAAGTGTCCGCTATCAGTAGCCAGGACCACCAACTCAACGTCGCCCTTGACGTAAAAACCCTAAAGGACCTCGGAAACCGGGTAGAGATGGTCTTAGAGTTACTTTCTTAGACCAACAGGACCAATCATTCAACACCCACATATCAAAGCTCCGATCATGAATCGTATTCAAAACAAACATGGCAAGATATTCTTTGTATTGGGCGATAACAGCGCTAGGACGGCGACGATCGAGACAAGGGAAATCAATTCGTTGGAACAATTCATCAACCATGTCGAAACACAACAGCCACTTTTCATCAGAGAATTCCATTACCCAATACATAAACCTCCCTATACAAGTCAGCTGTTTGAAATTTTGGCCCCGTTTAGGGATTTCAAAGGGCATAGTTAGCTCCTTATTGGACGTCCACGAATTATCACTAACTGTGAATACATCATGATAAAGCCTAATTTTTCCTTCCCCATGGCGGAGAAGACGAATTGAAATTCGTACCAGCTTATGAGTATTCACGAGGCGATCGAAATGCAAACCAGAATAAGTCCAAGTCATAGATTCTAGACAATATTTCCTGCTGGCGGAGATTCCTCTTAACTGTCCGGTGGCCGGATTCCAGAGGAGGTAACTGGCGTTAGCCGCGTTATGAACGAGAGAAAAACAAACTAGACCATAGCAGCAACCGACGGTTTTCGGATTATAAAAGACTATACGAGGGGTAAGAACCTGCGAGATGTCGGAGAAAAGGAAAGTGATGGTGGAAGCATCGCGATCGTAAGATTGGCAGCACAGAGAGAGTTTGTCCCTTTTGTGAAAGGCGTAGTGCGCGGAGATGAAATTGGGAGAGGAGATGAGATTGTACCAGGATTTGCAGGCGAGCTTGAATTGGAAGAGAGTCTTGGCCGGAAGCCTGAGCAGGATTTCGTATAAGACATCGTCCGGTAAGCTGGAATTCATTCTTCTCGTCCTCTTCCTCCGGCTTCCAAGGGTTGAACTACTACTCATGATCTTCCTTCTCTTCTCTTCTGTGGCTGCTGGAAGCAATTTAGGGATTTTTCTTCGTGGCGATGGAGAATCTGATATGACGCTCCAACTGACAGGGAACTTCTTTTCTAAGCTCAAACTGATCATGGGAACCATTAACATACGCTGGGTTGGGTTGGGCTTTGTATCCGTCACCCCTTCCAAAATAGGTTTGGGCTTCGTTATATCTTTCTTTTTTTTGTCAAACACAATTTCCATTAAACACTCAAATCATGGGCTAAAGCCCTTACAAAACTGGTTCCTTCAAAAAAAAAAAAAAAAGCCCTTACAAAACTGCTATTCACTAAGAACTTCACTACAGCTTCCTCAAAAAAAAAAAAAAAAAAAAATCTTCACTACAGGACCCAGAGCTGGCATGACTTTTTTTAGCTAACAAGTCTGCCACTCTATTTGCCTTCCTACTATTCCAAACTAAACACAAATCATAATTAGAAATTAAACTCTGAATATCTCTAACATAATCAGCAATCAACCAATTAACCTCACATTTGCCTAACACCATATCCACCAGCAATTTGCTGTCACATTCAAATTTAATCCTCTGCACTTCTTGCAAATTTTGACAAACATCTTCTCTAAGCGCCAAAGCTTCTACCTCAAGAGGAGAAGAAACAATATCTTTTAGCCATCCACAATCTATCTATCACACCTTCTGCATTTATGATGATCCATGCAGCTAACATAGAATTTTCGGACTTTCTCCACACTGCATCCACATTACACTTTCATAATCCAACTTCAGGAGATTGCCATTTAACATCCTCTTCATTAATATTTTTGGAAGACTCTTTTCGGTCTCTGTTCAGAAAGATATATTAACATCAAAGTGTCAAAGAGATGCAGAAGGATGATATTGGAAGCAAAATCAAAGGTGGTGGTGCCTTTCAGCAAATGAAGATGTCAAGTTATTATTCTCAAAGACGCTGGGCATCTGTGTAATTCACTGAAGTTCTGGGGTGCTACTCTAATTTATTCAAGTTCAAAGCTCTTTCCAGAAAGGACCTCTTTGTAAGTTAGCCAAAACTCTTGTGGTTGTATTCAAGTTTCTTGGTTACCAAACGGTCATATATTGAACCGTTTAGATTTCTTCATATTTAAGGGTATGAAACCCCAATCTGTATTAGATAATGATATTCATTCTCTTCATCAGCCGTTCGATTCTCTCATGAAAAACTTCTTCTTCTTCACCCATTTCTGGGTTTGTTCTTCCTGTTCTTGATTTATTTGCAGAAACCTTTAAGGTTTCTTTCATGGTATCAGAGCCATGACTCTATTCATGGCCTCTTTCGTAAATAATCCATTTTACCTTTTGTCAAATAGCAATCATTTTGTTCCTTTCAAGCTTGATAACTCCAACTATGTTCTCTGGAAACATCCAGTTTCATCTCTTCTTCGCACACAATCTTTATTTGGGTATATCGATGGGTCAAAACCCTGTCTTTCGGAGTACCTTTCTGCCGCCGATGGTTCCTCGACCGACGTTCGCAATCCGGAGTTCGACACTTGGGTTCTCAGGGCCAAGAAGTCCTTACTCTTCTATTTGCAACCCTGTCCCAGGAAGCCCTGATTCAGGTTATTGGCAAACTCACCTCTCGCGACGTTTGATTAGCTCTGGAAAACCGGTATGCTTCTATGACTCGTTCAAACATTCTGCAATTGAAAAGTGACTTACAAACCATCAAGAAGAAAGGTGACTCTGTAGATCTATACATGCAAAGACTCAAAACTCTTCGTGATAAACTGTCTATTGCTATGGTTTCTGTTGATGATGAATATATGATTCTATATATCCTAAATATCCTTCCCCAGAGTACAAACCTTTTCGGTCTGCTATTCGTATTTAAAATCAAAGTTCTTCTTTCAAATTTGAAGATTTACATGTTCTTTTAAAAGCTGCGGAACAAATGCTTGAGTCTCAATTGTCTCGGTTATCTGATTTATATGCGACTAGTTCTTCTGTCTCGTCGACCTTTGTATCTATCAGTCCACAGCCATGTGGTGGTCGTGGTCGTGGAAACACTAATGGCTTTGGGGTGGTAGAAACACTAACAACTCCCCTGGAAGAGGAAGGGGTTATACCAACCCTTCACCTTCTTGGTACACTACCAACTTAGAGGAGCAAAACTTGAAGTCATTTCAAAATAACTCCCAGCATTGTCCTTGGTATGTTTCAGGACACATGGTGACACCCCGAGTCAATCCATCGACGAAGAAACCAAAATAAGTAGCATTTTAATGGGAAATATATTATAAAGTTTAATATAGATCCCTTTCTAGGGTTTAGCATTTAAGAAGATACATTTATATGTTTAGAATGAGTTGTTAATACTCCATCAAATCAATACTCAAAGATGCTTATTTGTGGGTTTTTGGAGGTTGTGCACACTGCCATGCAAGGTACAAACACAAGGGAGGCACAAAGTCCTCAAATTGGGTACAAAATTATGTTGGTGATGTAGTTAATGGGAAAGAACAATGTTTCCAACGGGTACGCGTTACCCAAATTGAGTTTGATTGACGTCTATGCATCTCATTTGTGCCACCATTCAACACATACTAGCACTATGTGACATTTTAAGACCAATTCGGATACTTACAACACACAGTGACTTCTCACAACGTCAAGTCTCACAATGTCGATAGTCGGTTACACCCTTATCCCTCGGTGTTCAAGTCCCATGGTTGGGTGTCACCTCAAAACTCCATGTCTTGTTAAAATGACCCAAATAGAACATTAAATCAGAGTTGGCATGCTGGGGGAACATTTCATGGCTAAACTCGTACAATTATCGAGTTTTCATTCGATTTTTGTCCTTTTAGGTAACTTAGAGGAGCAAAACTTGAAGTCATTTCAAAATAACTCCCAGCATTGTCCTTGGTATGTTTTTCAGGACACATGGTGACACCCCGAGTCAATCCCTCGACGAAGAAACCAAATAAGTGGCATTTTAAAGGGAAATATATTATAAAGTTTAAGATAGATCCCTCTCTAGGGTTTAGCATTTAAGAAGATACATTTATATGTTTAGAATGAGTTGTTAATACTCCATCAAATCAATACTCAAAGATGCCTATTTGTGGGTTTTTGGAGGTTGTGCACACTGCCATGCATGGTACAAACACAAGGGAGGCACAAAGTCCTCAAATTGGGTACAGAATTATGTTGGTGATGTAGTTAATGGGAAAGAACAATGTTTCCAACGGGTACGCGTTACCCAAATTGAGTTTGATTGACGTCTATGCATCTCATTTGTGCCACCATTCAACACATACTAGCACTATGTGACATTTTAAGACCAATTCGGATACTTACAACACACAGTGACTTCTCACAACGTCAAGTCTCACAATGTCGATAGTCGGTTACACCCTTATCCCTCGGTGTTCAAGTCCCATGGTTGGGTGTCACCTCAAAACTCACTGTCTTGTTAAAATGACCCGAATAGAACATTAAATCAGAGTTGGCATGCTGGGGGAATATTTCATGGCTAAACTCGTACAATTATCGAGTTTTCATTCGATTTTTGTCCTTTTAGGTAACTTAGAGGAGCAAAACTCGAAGTCATTTCAAAATAACTCCCAGCATTGTCCTTGGTATATTTTTCAGGACACATGGTGACACCCCGAGTCAATCCATCGACGAAGAAACCAAAATAAGTGGCATTTTAAAGGGAAATATATTATAAAGTTTAAGATAGATCCCTCTCTAGGATTTAGCATATAGGAAGATAATTATAGATGTTTAGAATGAGTAATTAATACTCCAACAAATCAATACTCGAAGATACATTAGAATTATTATTATTATTATTATTATTATTATTATTATTATTATTATTATTATTACTATTATTATTATTATTATTATTTTGCTTTTCGTTTAAATATTTCATACTAAGTGCCAGATGTTTGGGGCACATTTTGAAATTTTTGAATTTCATGCACATTGAAGAGAAAACCAACCGGTGAGAAGGCCAAGCAGAAGAAGAAATCGGCTGTAGCCAAGTTAAAGGGCAAATCAAAGAAGAAGCTGAAGAACCCGAGGCGGTTCCAAAGCTATATGAGCCTGCCCTCTGTTAAGGCTCTCTTCGAAGATATGACAGATGAACATCAGTCATGGTTGACTGAAGTGGGGCTTGAATGACTAAAGCACCTACAGATTTCAGAAACCCCCGATGCTTTCAACAAGTTCCTCTACAACTCATTTGACACCGAGGGGTCCTTGACGGCTCACGGCCGGACTGTGGATGTAACCCCGTAAGTTTTCGGCTGGCTCCTTGGAGTAAAATGCACCGGAACAACTGAGTTTCCGGAGGTCGATCCAAAGGTTGTACAAGAAGTGGCACACAGAATTGGCCTCGTCGAGGACAACACAAAGGTCGGTAAGTATGTTCCGTGGTTCTTGAAAAATAGGAAGCTATTCAATGATGAGTGGAAGCAGAGGGCTGTTTGTTTAATCTTGGGGGCCCTAGGGATGTCGATCAGGCGACAAGGAGTCCGGTCTGGGCTGGCCAAACTTGTTGTAGATTTGGAGCACCTGAAAGAGGTGAACTGGGCAGCCTTGTGGCTTGATCATCTGGTGAAACAAAATGTGAAGGCCCAGACTGGGGGAACCTTGTGAGGAAATAGTTGCGTGCTCATTCTAGTGGTAATAATCTAACATTTTGTCATTTGTTTTAACATTTCCGTTTAATATGTTAAGAGCTCCTTCTTAAGTTCTAATGTTGTGAGTATATTTTGTAGCTTCTGTACTTGGAAAAGTTCTGCCCCAAATTTCAAGAAAATCCCAAGGCATGCAAAGACAAGAAAGCAAGTCCCATGTTGAAATACTGGAAGACATCTGATGTTTCTAAGAGATGGAAGTATGTGTGTATGAATGAAAATGTGAGTAACGTTTTTTATAAACCTTAAAAGTTAGTTTTTATCAGTTAACATCCTTATCTTAAATGTTAACCTTTATACTCTGTTGTTCTTTGTAGTTGAAGTTGAAGAAAATGGATGAAGAGCCAATCAGTGAGAAGGCTGTTGCACCAGCAATTCAATTAGTTCTTCCATCAGGGGATTATTTGAAGGATCTTTTGGGACAGCTGGCGCAGAATGCTGACCCGCAAACTTTATTGGCCATGTTCGCAACTGTTAACAAGAGAAAGTCTGAATTGGAGGAGGAGAGGTAAGATGGAAGAAAGAAGATGAAGGATGAGGAGAGAAAGAAGGAAGAAGATGAGAAGAAGCAGGTAGATGAAAGAGTGGAAAAGAAGAAGGGGGATGAAAAGGAGGAAGAGGAAGGAGGGAAAAAGAAGAAGGTAGGTGAAGAGGATAAACAAGAAGAACCTCCCAAGAAGAAGAAGAAGAAGAAGAAGAATCAGGAAGAGCTTAGCTCTTCTATGGAGGTGGTCGGCGAAGTAGTCAGCTCTGACGATGAGGTAAGTGTATTAACTGTTTTAACTTTAGACTTCATGTATCTGTTTCCAATTTTAACATTTTGTTGATTTATTAGGAGGTGGCATTCTTGGCTTCTTGGGAGGACCCAAAGACAAACATTGATGGGTCTGTCCGGGGAAAGGCGCGGTGGATCATAAGGGGGTCTAATCGGGTGTCGCTTAAGAAGCAAGAAAGCAATCCTGAGGAAATGACATGTCTGCCAGAGATGCCTAGCCTGGAAGATTGCTGGATCAACTTCTTTTTGTCTCACAAATATGAGTCTGAGTTCGATAAAAAAACCTTGGGATCCCAAAGTTCCACTAAGCTTGCGAGAGTAAGTGTTATTTACATTCAAATTTCCTAAATAAGTTGTACAAGACACAAATTTTGTTTTTACTTATGGTTTGATTTGTTATTATATCTGCAGTGAGTTGGTTATTAACATTGCTGATTATGAGAAGGTGATGAGGTATGCCGCGTGGCGCTTCAGAGATGATAAATGGTTTGACAACGAAGTAAGTATTTCTTTTTGTTGATTTAATGTAGTTTCTTAAGACATTCTTCCATCATCATCATAACACTTTTCTATTCTCTTTTTAAACAATTAGGTCATCGATGCATATTTGCAATTGCTTCATTTGAAAGAAAGAAGCCGCGAATTTGGTGGAATCCCTCGCAGTTGGTACCTCGGCACACATTATGCCGTAAGTTCATTCCCTTTTCATTGGATAAAAACTCAATTTAAAATTCTTCCACAAAATGACATCATTAATTTTAATTCTTATTCAGCCCACGAAGGGTAATCGATATTTCCAAGTGTCCGATAAATATGGAGGAACGTGGAGCGAGATGGGCTACGTAAGATTTAAGATTTCTATCAATGCAAGCTGCTTTATACATTCATATTTTGTTGAACTTATTTTATGTTGAATTGTTAATGAAATAGATTGCCCTGCCCATGAATGTACATCGCACCCACTGGTTCATGATGGTCATTTCCTTTGTCGACAAGGAAATATACGTCTTGGACTCGTTTTCTGGACTTGAGTATGTTGAGAGGGATGTAGCTAGAAAAGTTAATCAAATGCACAAGGTGCTATCCTCCTATCCAGAGTACCATGATGACATCAGAAAGTGGGATGTGTGGTACATGAATGACGACGTTCCCCAACAACCAAACTCGCGCTGACGGAATCTATCTTCTTATCTAAAGCAAATGGGAACTTAGCTACTAAGGAGGCTATTCATCCTGCTCCTTGTCAACCCGAATCTGGTGGAGGAGATCGGCGCTTTGATGATAAATCAGGAACTTGTTTGCCAATTATAGCAGTCACCCAGTGGACTTAAGTCTCTGAATAACAATAATGTTTGCACGGACACTCCTGACTCCTCCACCGAGAGATTCTGTGGCAGGTAACAGTTCTGCCAATCAACATAGATGAGAGTGTTGTTGTTGCTGCAGCTTCTGACATCTTCCGAGGAAGTCCATTGCTAAAATTAGGAAATCCATCTCACCCCGTGAGCAGTAGTAGTAACATTGCTTTCTCTCGTGTAGGAACTGCTCCTGTGTGGAACTTTGGACATTGTTGTTCCTAGTTTAAGAGAGAAAACGCATGAGGGTTAAGCTTCTAAGAAAGGGACAGTTGATATTTTTATCTAAATCCTTCGTTTGTTTGGGTAATAATTAATTGTTGTTACTTGTGTAAATAAAAACAATTTTTGTGTGTGTGAATCTGCTTCTCTTTAGCCTGTTCATGTTTTCGTGGCTGAATGGATCTCTCTCTCATTTGATTTGAATACTGGACATCTAAATAATATTTGGTGGTTGTTGGGAGAATATTTATATTTTTGAGGAAGTGCAGCGGGTTATGGCGCCGGATTGAGTTTTGTATACGGAGCATGACATGTGTTGAGATTCGCTGTTTGTCCCATATCAGAATTCTTTCCGTTTCGCTTGTGCCTAATAAGATACTCGGACTACTCCCCTTATAGCCAATTGAATTTAAGATGGAACCCCACGATTCTTAACATATTTTCTTGGAAACCATTTCTTGTTTTGGATTCAGTGTAAGAAAGTTGCGAATAAATAAAAACCCTCAATGGTCTGTGTTCGACAAAATCCCAAGTATAATAGGATATCGTCTCAAGTAGTACCCGAGTAAGAACGGGGTCGAATCCACAAGGAGAGGAGGGTTAGACAATGACTTACTAAACTAGCAATAGAAGAAACTAACTAAGCAAGTAACAAATTCTCTCAATGGCTTTTTAGCTAGCCAAGCTATCAAATCCACCAAAACTAATTGATGGAGCGAGTTGAGATTTGAGAATTTAAAGAACAAAGTAAACAACTACTAAAACTACGATTCAAGAAAGTAGTGAAATAACAAGTAATGAGGGGCTAGGGATCATTGGTTTCTCTAATGACCAATCCCCCTATTATATTCAAGCCCGGTTCTCATATCACATGTAGAATTCCACAAGACAAGTGCCTCAAGAATCGATTGCTCATTGCAATCCAACTTGCCACAAATGAAGTGTCTAACTCTAACACACGATAATTAAGCACTAAAGAAGCGATTCAAATGAGATTTTCCAAATATCAAGTGCCTCAAGCATCAAACATATGTAAACACACATAGGTGTTTCCACATGAAAGATCAAGCCACAAATGAGATTCCTAAATTCTCACTCAAATCACCTAACTAGTACTCAATTTCTCCAAGTTAGGATTAACGAGTCACTTCAACGCAAGAGAAATTCCGAATCAAACATGTCAAGAACATTCGCACATCTACCTATTCAATGCATCAAATACTCCAACATGAGAAATTCTGAAAAGTAGCGTAGTCAGGGTTTAGGGTTTTGACGGCTCTTAATCTTCTGGCAATATAGTCTAGGTTGCCACAATATTTGATTAAAAGACACTTTTACCCCTTAAAGTTTGAGGTACAGACACTTCACAATGCCATATTTCACGACACTTGCACTCCTAATTGTACACCACTAGTTTGGGGATATCGAGGTAATGGAATGTCACTATCAGGAGTGTAAAGACTAGTTTGGTAATGCTGTGGCGGTTTAGAAAGGTATTGCATAGAAAGCACTATGTGAAAGATGCTGTGAGAATCTACACAAAAAATATTCGGTAAACTCCGTATAAAATCTACTGTCGACAATCACTTTTGACATTCCATGTTAGGTAATTAGTGCTTTAGACTTTTCGTTAATGTCGAAACGACCATTTCAGACATGATATAATAAATAGTACTATTACAATAAAATATTATTAATATGAATTCTATATTTTACATAGGTCCTACATTTTCCTAACACACTCGTGCAAATGTTCAAAAGAAGAAACGTAAGTGAAGCTCAAAAAATGCATAAGTCAAGTGTTTTATCTAAAACAGTTAAACTTGAATCTGGACGGATTTTGTGCCTCTGACTTTGCAGTTCTATTTATCTGAACATAAATCTTCACAAAATCATATGCATATGTATTGTAAAACTCAAGTTACAATGTAAACAATCATTCTTGTTGTTTTGTAATCTCTATTGGCATTGGCAGTTAATTAAAAGATTACGAAAAATCTCGTTAGGGTGATGGACTTCCATTGATTTTTCTTATAACGTCATCGATTTGAGGTTAGTTGCCACTTGAGAGAAGAGCTCGGTTACTGTTCATCCATCATGGCATCTGCGAAGGAGAGGAACTTAGCTAGAATCCTTCATCAATGCCGCATGTAGATTTAAGTGTTATGACCCTTTTATACATTCTTGAACTTAGAAATCCGGATTCGGTATTTGTTCTCTTACAATACGATACATGCAGTATGAAAATTGACCAATACCCCCCCCCCCACGCAATATTTATTTAGCTTAATTAATTAATGCATGTTCCCAGTATAGCGAAGTTGTAACTTCCAACTCTAAAATAGGCTCAATTGCATCTCTCATTAGCAATAAATTATACTTAATGAAATTAGTAAAATGTCAAAAGTCTCACCATCCATTAAAGGAGGGTATATTTGGCAATAGAAAAATAATAAGTTTATATTAGAAAAAAAAACTTAAAAGATAAGTTGAGGGAGATGAGAATATTAAGATCAACTGGATTCCATATCCCAGATTGAGGAATTTCCCAAATACACCTGTTTAGTACTAAAAATTCTAAAATGCCACATTTTTAACAAAAAATTCCAAAATGCCACTCTTTTAAAGACTCATTTTGGAATTGAAATTTCATTCACTGAAACCTCGTTTAGTCTTGAGTTTCTAACAAACTCGGGCAGCCCATCAATTCGAAAACCTTTAACCAATATTATTGAAATGTCAATTAGGTGGTTCGAACCACCTAGTTCGAACCTCTACCACCCTGCTTACTACTATGGATAGTTACCGCTAGACCAAAGATTGATGTTTGTTTGAAATTGTACTTAAAATATTATATATTTCAATTATTAGCGATCAAAAATTTATACATGTCTCTCTTTTTTTAATCTCTTTGCGATTATAAATACATATTTTCATAGCAGTAAGCAGGGTGGTCGAGGTTCGAACCACATATTTTTAATCTCTTTATGATTATCAATACATATTCTAGTGCTAAAGATTTTGGATAAAAATAAAATGTTGTTCTGTAATCTGTTTTATACTAAATTTTATATAAATCGATTTTTTTTTGCAGAATATGAACTTTTTTAGGGTTCTACTATACAATGTATTTGCAGTGAAAAAACTGTTATGAAAATATGTATTGATAATCACAAAGAGATTAAAAAAAAGAGATGTGTATGAATTGTTTGATCGCTGATAATTGAAACATATAATATTTGAAGTACAATTTCAATCAAACATCAATCTTTGGTCTAGCGGTAACTATCCATAGGAGTAAGCAGAGTGGTAGAGGTACGAACCATCTAGATGACAATATTTTTCAATTGGTTAAAGGTTTTTGAATTGACGCGCTGCCGAGTTGTTAGAAAAGAGGTTTCAGTGAATGAAACCTCAATTCTAAAATGAGTCTTTAAAAGAGTGCATTTTGGGATTTTTTGTTAAAAGGGTGGCATTTTGGAATTTTTAGTACTAAAGGTGTATTTTGGGAAATTTCACATCCCAGATTCCCAATTCTCCATATCTGTCAACAAACTGAATTCCCTCACAAACATCCCTCTCCATATCTCATCTTATCTCTTCTCTCTCTCCCTTTCTTTTTCTCTAGTTCTCCCCTCTCTCTGTTCTTCGGTTCTGTGTAAGGAACCCAGAAACAGCAGCAGCGGACGGAAAAACAACCTAAGCCGCCACCGTGGTCAATGGTCGATCTCAGCACGCTCTTTGAGATGTGAAGTTCCAACATTCATGTTCACCAGTAGGTGAAATTGAATCAATTTTGAACTTAGGACTATCAGTTTACTACCATTGCTTCTGATTTGTTTGGTTAAATTGAATTTGATTGTTGTCGGAATAAGCGACTATGGTTTGTTCGGATGGGTTGGGGTCAATGGGAGTGAAGCTAGGTTTGATGTTAAATCTGGCTGTAATTTGGGTTCCCAGTGCTAGAATTGGACATACTTTTTTAACTAGTTTCAACAACTAAGATTTGTTACAAATGGGGGATGCAATAAACCTATTTTAGAGTAGGAGGTTGCAATTTATTAGTTCCGCTATGCTGGGGGTATGCATTATGTAATTAAGCCTATTTATTTTACTGACATATTGCTACTAGAAAAAAGACTCAATGACTCCTATCATATCGGTTGTTAGGAAGAAGAAGAAATAAACCCTAAATTGGTCACTTCACAGCCAGAGAAGAATTAGGGCTAGCTTGGGAATGTTGTGGGGGTGTATAGAAGCTGCTATGGGAAAACGTTGTGGGAAAGCTGCTGTGAGTTTTTTGATAAAATATTGTTCGGTAAGCTGCACTGCAATATTAATATAATAATTTTGTGTAAGGTAACATTATTTGTGAAGTTACGATGAGAGGGTAAAATTACAAAAGTATATGTCACTTGTCATTTCGGTAAAGATAATTATTGAAATTTTAGAAAATTGTAAGGTTAAAATCGGTTGTAGATAAATTAATCAAAGGCGCTTTACGGAAAAGTATGTACCTCCTTGCTTCTTAAAACTGTTGTGGGACAGCAGAAACTGTCCGAAAAAACAAAAATGTTATTTTACCAAACGCATTAAGACTGCTTCTGCTGTTGATAAGTAGTTGTGCTGGCAGCACAGCATTCTCAAAGTGGCCCTTAGTCAGATCACAAGTATATTCTGTCCTCCAAAGATGGAGCAATTTTCCTCCGATGACGGCGAGAGATGAGGGTGTTGAGTGATTGATGGGCATCTCATGATGATATCTTTTATTTTGAAAAGTTTCGATGTGTGGAGGATCTTGAGTGATTGTGGTTGTGGAGAAAACCCTCATCTTCATCAAAGATACAAATTCTAACACCTCATTTACCCCATGTTCGACGCCTAACAAGCTTTTTCAATAAGGGTGGGGTCGATGTGGTGGTTCTGCTGACCAAAACAGCAATTATGTAGATCTCTAGCTCCCCGATACAACACATGGATCAAGCTCTCCATTGTGAAATATTTTTGGAATGACCTGGGTTTAATGTTCTATTGAAACTGGAATCCAGTCCACAACAAGGTATCCAATATTTTTTCACACTGCGCCCTAGCAAGTAGTCATCATCCCATTATTTGACACTGTGCGTATGCTGCTTCTCCCATCGTGACACGTGACTATCGGCAGTATAAATGGAGGACAGTGAACAGAAACCGGAGTCCTAAAGCCGTAGACGACTTATGTGTTCTTTTTCAAATAATAATCTCCTATTGTTAGATTTCCAATTTCGGATTAAAAGATAATCCATAATCTTATCATTAAGGATACACAAACAAGCATATGATGTGTGAGCCATATGCAGGTGTCATGTCGGGTGTGGTAGCTCTAATGATCCAGGTGTCATATTAGGTGTGGTAGCTCTGATGATATATGAGCTACCATAACTTACCCAGATTTCCCGAGTGTAGGTTTTCTGTCGGGTGTGTATCTGAGAGTTCAATTTCCCTATATGCCGAAATTTAGGACTCATGGACACGGTACAAAGTATATTTTTTTATGGAAAAGGTTGCAAGATGGTGATATACTTTTTTATGTTACATTCCTGTCACTAGGTAAATCATGCATTTTCTCGTGAACTTTTTCTCAACTTGTCTCCTGAAATGTTATGTTGTTTGACTTTTCAAACATATTAAGATGGTAGGAAAAATATTCAAAAAAGATCCTGCGCTGCCAAAATTATCGTAATGCCTTTGAAGTCAACTAGTACCATACTCACTGTTAACAAGGATGTAAATAAACTTAATTTTCTCTCTCCTCTCTCTTATTTCTGAAACACGTCTGTTGTGGGTTAGTGGGCAGTTGTTGGAAGTTAGCCACCAATCTAGTGGGAAGTTGTGGCGGTTATCACCCAATGTGAAGGTGGTTTTCCACTATAAAGGGTGGCCCTGCCATGGTTAACACTACCATCTGTGGTATAAACTACCGTGACTGGATTACCATTCTTCTCATAAACTTTCTCTCTTTTCAAAGCAAGTGTGCAATGGCGTCTTCATCTGCTACTTCGACGGGTCAAACCGGGGATCAGTTTGGAGATCTTGAAGAAGAACTCCTGGCCATGTCTCTCAATGAGATGGAAGGGGATGAAATACAACTCTCAGAAACCTCTATTATGGAGGGGGGCTGAAATTGGTAGGAGAAGTATATTTGGAAAAGTTTGGACTACGAGATCTTTGAATGCAACTGACGTTCAGAAGGCTATGGAAATTGTATGGAATGAAACGAAAGGTTCTGAAGTCAATCCTTTGGGGGAAGGTCTTTTCCAATTTATATTCGGTAAGGAGAAGGATATGAATCGAGTGATGTCAGGACAACCATGGTTAATCAACAATAACCTAGTTGTTCTGACAAGGTGAGAACAAAGATTCGACATGAAGGCACTGGATTACAGCAAAGGCCTCTTTTGGATTCAAATATGGGGGTTTCCACAAGGGGGAGTAACTGCAACGGCGGGGACGGATATTGGTAGAGGAATCGGAGAGCTTGAGGATGTGGCGGTTCCAGACAGAGGAATACTCAAAGGGAGATGCGTTTGGATCAAAGTGCATCTTGATCTTAATAAACCTTTACGTCGGGGAGCGAAAATTCGTGTTGCGGAGGGTCAAGTTCCTTGGGTTCACTTCCGGTATGAGAAGGTGCCATTTATGTGTGAGGCTTGTGGTGTTGTTGGTCATGATATGAATCAATGCCATATTTTTAAGGAAGTGCATGCTAAAGGAAGTCTGGTAAGGAAGATTTATGGTGATTGGATTCGAGCTTCGGTTATGATGGAATCAGTGCGGAGGACGGGTAAAATGAACCAGATGGATCTGAAGGGTTTCGCTATGTTTGGAGTTGGCGATGAGTTCTTTCCAGCAGAAGACTATGATGTGGCGGACAAAGGCTGTAATCAGGGATCAAGGAAAACAAATGACAAGGCTAATAAAGGGAACGAGGTGTCTATTGTTGATTCTACTGGAGGTGAACAACCACTGCGAAATCAGAAGCAAAAGGTTTTTACTAAAGCAAGCAGATCCAAAGCATCTAAATTGATGATTTCTGCGGGGGAAGATGCGGCCATGACAAACAGAAAAGTGGAAAGGAGATTGACGAGGTCATCGTTGGGGCTAAACGTGGTAGAAAACAGTGATCTTCTTCGGATATCGGCGGAGGGTGGAATGGACCATCCCCGCCGGACGCAATGAAAATCTTAGCTTGGAACGTACAGGGGTTGGGAAACCCCTGTGCGTTCAACTCTCTTCACTCGGTGGTGGGGAGAGAGTTACCTACTATTGTTTTTCTTTCGGAGACTAAATTAGCTAAGAATAAAGGTGAAAACCTCCTGAAGCTTCAATACTCAAATGCTCTTTGGGTACCTACACGTGGCCTTGGCGGAGGTCTTGCTTTGCTTTGGAATGATGAAGTTGTGGTAAATACTTTAAAGTATAGTCAGTTTTTTATTCATTGTAATGTTCAAGATGCTAGTGATGCAAACAAGTGGTTTTATTTAACCGGTTTCTATGGTAATCCCGAGGCTCATCAACGATTTTTGTCTTGGGAATTGTTGAAAAGACTTAAACCGGCGAGTAATGCCCCTTGGGTTGTTTGTGGGGACTTTAATGAAGTCCTCTCAATTGCAGTATGAAGGTAAAGGTATGCCTAGTAGAAGTCATATTAGGGCCTTTGCTGAAGCTTTAGATGTTTGTGAATTGAGAGATTTGGGTTTTCAGGGCTATATTCATACGTGGTCAAATAGAAGAGCCGGTGTAAATAATGTAAAAAAGAGGCTGGATAGATTTGTTGCTAATGAAGGATGGATGAACATGTTTGGCACTATTTCAGTAAAAAATTCTCAGGCTTCAACATCTGATCATAGGCCAATCTTGCTTTACATTCAAGAGAAAGATAATTTGCTTCATACAAAGACAAGCAGCTTTAAATTTGCTGCACAATGGGTCAAAGACCAAGATTGTGAACAAGTGATTCAAAGGTCTTGGAAACAAAAGCAATGTCCAGATTTTACACAACAATTCCAGCAAAGAATACAAAGTGTGGGATCTGAGCTACAAAAATGGAGCAGAAGGAAGAAAAAATTCAAATATAATGCCAAGGATCAAATTCTCCAACAATTGGATTCTGCAAGAGCTGCGCTGCCTTCCTCTCAAAATCTGCACAGAATCAAGGAGTTAGAAGCTCAGCTTAATGAAGTTCTGCAAATTGAGGAAACTAAGTGGAGACAAGTTTCAAGAATTACCTAGCTTAAAGAGGGTGACAAAAACACTACTTTCTTTCACAAAATTGCTGTCCAGAGAAGGAAGAGAAATAAAGTTACTGGAATAAACAATGTGCAAGGGTGTGGTGTAATAAAATGGCAGATGTGTCCAAAATTTTTATTGACTACTTTACTTGTATTTTCTCTTCCTCAGGGTGCCAAATGGATGAAGTGATTGAAGTAGTCCCACAAAAAGTTAACCACCAAATGAATGAAAACTTGATCAAAACATTTGAAGCTTGGGAAGTGAAAGAAGCTCTTTTTCAAATGCACCCGACGAAGGCACCTGGACCTGATGGTATGTCAGCTCTTTTTTACCAGCAATATTGGAATGTGGTGGGTCAAGATCTCACAGATTTGGTACTTCAGGTACTAAACAATGACTTGGATATATCTCATCTTAACTCTACTTGCATTGCTTTGATTCCTAAAGTACAGTATCCAAAAGAGGTGGCTGACTATAGGCCAATAAGTCTTTGTAATGTGTGTTATAAGGTGATTTCAAATATTTTGGCCAATAGACTCAAAATGATTCTGCATCTGATTATTGATCCGTCGCAAAGTGATTTTATACCGGGTAGATTGATAACTAACAACGTGATTGTTTCCTTTGAGACAATGCACACAATTAAAAAGTCAGTTAGCAAAAAGGGGTTCTTTTCTATGAAACTTGATATGTCTAAAGCTTACGACCGGGTTGAATGAGACTTCTTAAATTCCATTATGATTAAGATGGGTTTCCATGAACAGTTTGTTAAGCTTATAATGAGAGGCGTTACTACTGCTCAATTCTCAGTTCTCATTAGTGGACAAGCTGTGGGTAAGATTACACCTACCAGAGGTATACGACAAGGAGATCCAATATCTCCTTATTTATTTCTGTAAATCTCTGAGGGTCTAACATGTCTCCTAAATGATGCTATGGGAAGAAGAAGATTAATTCGAGTTTTCTATACGTACGTGTATAGTTCGTATAGTAGTTATTTATTCGGAACTAAAAATATGGGTGCATCTCTTAATATTTTAGCATATATAATGAGTTCTTTGTGTAACACATTGCCATTTTTTCATATTTTTATCAAATATTCAAAAATATTTTGTAAAGCATGTACTCAATTGTTTACCATTTCTGATATTTACACTATTTACTCATAACTAATTACTTAGGTAAAATAATATCATACTATTCACTATTTCTATAAAAAAGAGTTAATAATCTTAAACATGTATTAAGATGCATGTACACACACGCATATATATATATATATATATATATATATATATATATATATATATATAGTAATTTCAACTTAAATATTTTCAAAGTTTTATAATAATACTTGTATATATTTATAACAATTAATATTTGAAATAGATAATAGTAAGAAAATATTTAATAATAACTAATTACTTTAAATTACACTATTTTGGATGATAATTTATTCACTAGAATATTGTTTTCAAGAAGTTTTATTCGAAAGTATTACTACCTCTGTTTCTTCTGTTACAGCTGAGAGAAAATTGGCTCAAGTTTTACATTTTAACCCTCAATTATCCATCAAATTACCATCACTCTCCCTCCCTCACTCTCCCTCACACTCTAACACACCACCAAACCATCACCACCAGCAAAAACAACGCCAGCAATACCACAATTACCAAGAGCTGCAATAACATATCAACATGAACTAAGTGAAAAAAAATCAAAAACAGAGTTGTGACCACCAGGAGCAGCAGCAGTAAGATATCAAAAAATGAAGCAATCTAAACCAAAAAATCAAAAACAGGGGATCGGAAGGAGAAGAAGACGTGCAGAGTCCTAGCCACCAGATCTGTCCCTTTTGATTTCGATCTTCTTCGATCCACAACCCAAAGGAAGAACACTAGCCAACAACAGAGATTTGAGACACAGAGAGAGACACGGATGGAGAGAAAGAGAAGGGGGCAACATCGGATCTGAAATTGAGAGAGAAAGCTGAGGAAGAGAACAACAGGATTGGTCGCCGTCGTCGTCTCGTTGCTCCGTCGTCGTCTCATTGCTGGAGAACGTCGTCGCCGTCTCTTTGCTGGAGAACGTCGTCGCCGTCTCTTTGCTGGAGAATGTCGTCGCCGTCGCACCTTCCTCTCCTCCTTCTCCAACTTCTTCAGTCTTCACCTGCTTCTCCATTGTCCTGATCTTACCGTAGAAAATTTCTAAATCCTCTTTCTCTCTGCCGTAGTAAATTAGTAGGAGAGGAAACTGATAGTGGTGGGTTGTTAGGGTTAATTAAGTGTGGAAGGGTACTTGAGTCATTTCAAGAAAAAAGTTACTAAAAGAACATGCTATGCTCATTGAGGGTGAATCCAAAACAAGAAGCTGTTTCCAGGACAAAATGAACATGCTATGCTCACGGGCGTATGCAGAACCCTAATCCCGCGACATATATAACGTCGCTGCACTTCCTCAAAAAATTTCAAAAAATATCCCCACAACAACCAACTGTAATTGAGATGTTCAATATTCAAATCAAATGAGAGAGAGAATTTCACATTCATTCAGCCACCAAAAAAACATAAACAGTCTAAAGAGAAGCAGAATCACACACACAAAAATTTATTTCAACATAAGTAACATGGATTATTAACCAAGATTTAGAAAAAAATATCAACTGTCCCTTTCTTGCAAGCTTAACCCTCATGCCTGAACTCTGTTAAACTAGGAACCCTTAATGTACCGAATTCCTGTATCCACCCGAATCCTTACTGCCAAATAAAAAGCTAGAAACTTAACTTCAGAAACTACCTTCTTTGGCAGCCACAAGTTACGGTACTGTACATAAACTTGGTTCTGCATGCCAGGTGTGAGAAATTTACCTAATGCTCGACGGATCTTGCCAGAAACTTAAAAGCATGATGTATTATTTTATATGAAGATAGAATGTTAGGGTTTACCTAACACGTAGCGATTCGAGATGCTACAATCTCCACACACACGGGTTTTAACTCACACACACAATTTTAATAATCTTCTTCTTTGATTGATTGCTAATAAAATGAAACTACAATTGTTTAAATAGAAAACAAAGCTAACCCTGACTAGACGATTGACATAACGGGCCCGGCCCGGTCTACTAACTAAATAAATAAACAACTAATTAATTAAATAAACTGAAAATAAAAATAAAATAAGTAATTGATGACTAATACTAATTAAATAATATGAATAACGATAATAATAATGCGGCTGATCCGTACGATACGGTTGATCCGTATCATAGAATGTCTAATCACAAAGGTCTAAGAAGGCTCTACAAAGGAAGTTCTCTCAGCCTGAGGGAGCATGGCTGTCGCATGCAGAAAATAAAATATATTGACACTCTTGAAACCTGAGTGTAGGAACGGGAACCACAAAGGCGGAGGCAAACCATTTGAATATGGTTGTCCAATGTAAAACATTGGAAATAAAGATGCTGCAAACATTTAAAAGCAGAACAAGGGAAATCAACCCAACAATTTTCAGATTGAAGTATAGGTAAATTATTGTATTTTTATATTTAAGTCAATTATTTAAGTAACATTTTATTGTAAGAATACGTTATCTACATGCCATACTTTATCGGTTAAACGTTACATTAGTAAAACAATATTGTGCTATATTTAAAATAAATATAAATTGTTAAATTATTAGTAGCGACAAATAATACTAAGTAAATGATCGTGTTTAATAGTGTGAAATTATATAAAACATTTCATTAATAGTTGTAAGTTAAAAATTAAATATTTTCTTTATCCTAGTTATTAGCACGTGTGAAACCACCGCGAAGCTTGGTAGTTGCGTTACACTCAATTACTCTACCTATCGATGTGCCAACCACACCTAAATTTTTTCAATAACTCATTTTCTCATTTGAATTTTTAACCCGACATTGTTTTGCTTTCTTCTTCTTCTCTTCGGCTTGATTTTTGTCACCGCCACATCCTCACTCTTGCTTTTGCCGACCCATTTCTCTTATACAACTCACCATCTCTTCTCACAATCTTCATCATCATCATCACCTTCATCTTCTTCTTCTTCTTCTCCGGCCACCACCAACACCACCGTGACCATCTCCACCTTCGGCCACCACCACCATCACCCTCATCTTCTCAAGCTCTACTCCTTGTCTTCTCCCTCTCTCTTTCTCTCTGTCCTGAATAGAGCACCAGCAGCAGCAGCCGGAAGCGACATCACCAGCCACCACCGCCACTGCTGCCGTCGGGAAAGTACACCGAGCAATCACCACCTCTCCTCCACCTCACTGCCTTCCATCCTTCTTCCTCTCTATCTCTTTCTCTGCTCACAGAGAGAAACAACAGAAGGTCAGTAGCAACCAGGAGGACCGCCACCACCACCGTGGTTCCCGTCGGAAACCCACCAAGGAAACACACCTATTTTTTTTCTCTCCCTCCCCTCTCTATAACGACCTGAGAAAAGAAAGAAGAAGGAGGCATAAGCAGCAACCCAGCTGCAGAAATAGAGCTCCACCATCATAACCGCCGAACCTCCATTAACGTCGGCGAAACTCCGGCCAAACTCCACCCGAACCGAAACAGAGCCACCCACGACCATGTGACCCTTCCAGTAGCCTCCTTGGGGTCCGACCTAGCTTGAGGAAGGCTCAGCCGCTGCCAAGAACCACCGGAAAAGCTCCGGTCGAGTTCCACTTCCGGCGACAATTCGACGACTCGACCCGCTCCGTTTCTTCGCCGGTTCTCGCGTTTCTTGGGTTGGGTAAGCTCTAAATCACCTCCTGAGTTGTTTTTAACAATCAAAGTCATGTCTTGAGGTTTTGATTCAGGTTTTTTTTGGTTGAGAATCATTATGTTCATATTGGGGGTCAATTTGTACTTTTCAGAAACCTGAGGGTTATGATTGTCTCTTACATAAACTATTGGGGAGCTGGGTACTATACCCTATATTTATCATTGTTTTAAAGGTACATAACAATATTTGCTAAATTACTTTTCAAATGACTAATAGGATGATTGTTTTAGTAAATAAAATATGTGTTTTAGTAATCGATGGTGAAAATTTATTTTCTTGGAAAATAAGTTAAATAGAAATATTCGGGAAAATATAAATATTATTTTAATACTAAATGTCACATCTGTTTATATAAATGGTGAACTTGAAATTGTTACTTATTAATCTTTTATTGTCAAGAATTAAATATTTTTTTCTTTTTGAACTAAATAACTCATTATAAATAAGACTAATGTTATTTTCTTGTTAATTGTATATTTTGTTTATTTTGACAAATATTTATAAGAGTTGGTTATGTTATTTAATTAAAGGAATACTTATTTGTATTCATATATTTAAGTATAAGACTTAAAGCCGGGTTTCATAGGGGACCGTGTGAGTTAGACTTTGTAGTTGACCTAGCCGAGCAACCGTATAGGGCTAGGGCACTCATTTGTTTGGAGATATCGTTGTTGTAACTAGAGAATTATAATTTGTAGGCGACATGATTGTAGACAAGGACTACGAACGTCCGTAGAAGCATTTATGTGCTAGTCCCGGTGGATTCAGGTGAGTATACATGCCGCGCCTCATGTGCGAGCTTCCTTCGTGTCATAACACGATTTTAATGTCTGTCTCAAAATGTGTTTTTCATTATACATGCTTTACTTGAGTTCCGTTTGTATTTTGAAAATGACTGCTTTGAAACTGTCACACGATAAATAATAATCCTTAATAACGTAAAGTGGAAAGAGTTTTGCGGGGAACGTCATTTGGATATTTATCATATGGTTTGGTCGTTGTTGGCTACGTCCACTCGACCCATTATTCTTTATTTAGCTCGTTGCAATTTGCCCCGAGTTCGCTCCATGTACTCACCTCTCTGGCCGCAAGAAGTCTTAGGGTGGTGCCGGCACTTAAGGTCGTGGTAGCCAATGATGGGATGGATTTGTGATGTGGACGAATTTTCCCCGTTCAACTCAAGAATTGAAAATGGTATATCTGGTTTGGAAATTTATGAGTAACTAGCTCGTTCTAATTAATGGGAACCTCCGATTTGGATTATTGGAATCGGATTGAAATTTTCCTCCGATGATTGGATAAGGATTAAAGGTTGGTCGCTGAAAATTTCTGAAATGGTGATTGGAACTCGAGAATATCCTATTTCTTCAACTGTCTTTTTTACTTCCGCTGTATTTTTACTCTGATATTATAAATCTGTCTCCATTCCGTGTTTGACATGCTTGGGTGTTGCTCAGACAATATTTCAATGCTGATTTTTGAAAAACTGCGGTTCTTGTTTTCCTTCCCACCGCAGGTCTAGGAGACGGGAACTACGAAGTTGCGGAGTACGAGACTCACGTAGAATAATAACGACATGAGAAGCTGTCTAGTATGTTAGTTCATGTGTAATATAGTAGTATTGGATGTCATATATAAGATATGTTGTGTGTGAGTTTAATAAAAAAAGGAATATATGGAGGTTTTGCTTTCGATATCCTCCGTTACTTTTAGCAGCGCCCTCCCGCCTTGTCCGAGCCGGATAAGAGGGTTAGTGCACAGATGGTCTGTAAGTTAAGAAAAGAAGAGAGGCCCTGAACAAAAATTTCCCACCGTTTATAAGTTACTGATCACGCAACTCGTCATTTGTATTCCAAAATCCATTCTCCAGACCAGCAACCAACAGCATAAAAAAATAACAGATATCCAGTGCCCAAGCTGAGCTCAATTTTCTACCAACAGCATAAAAAAAAAAAAACAGATATCCAACTGATTTGGTGTCCAAGTTTAGCACATATGGTGACTTAACCCTGTCATACATACTAAAGATTAATACCCCAGGACAAGAAGGAAGGTCATTGAATACACATAATGTATACATATATGGTTAGTTGTAAGGTTGATAAGTTATTTATTTATTTCAGATCAAAACTCAAAGCTATGGTAAATAAAAGCAACTCAACTCAACTAGGTTGGCTACATCGATCAAGCATCTCCATTTGGTGTCCATTCAAATTTATTTCTTCCCCTTAGTTTGATTTGATTAAGTCGTGCCTTAAATTGACTCTACCTAGTTAATTTTCGTCACCATCTCCCTCGTCTACCACCCACGATCTAAACCATATCACGTCTTCCTATCTGAGGCATCTGACGGCCCATGATACACATGACTAAGCCACCTCAAACAATTCTCCCTCATTTTGTCTCCCATAGATGCTACTATTAGATTCTTTCTAATTATGTCATTGCCTATCAATATCTTTCCTCATTAACCCACTCATCCATCTTGGACCTCTCATTTATCCTACACTCATTTTTTAATTACAAGTCTTCTAAATCGCCCAACACCCCGTTCCATACATCAAAGCGGGTAACTTGCTTTTTAACATAGTCAAGATCCTAAGTTCAAAAAACACCCGAGATGCACTCCACTTTCTACCTTGCTTTTATCCAATGGGTAACATCAGTGTCCATCACTCGCTCACTACGTAAAAGGATCCTTCGTGCCCCATCTTGCTGATAAATAGTTATTTCCTCCTCTCTCACTCACTGATGGCACTAAAGTTACACTTCACATTACTCTGGTCTGACTAATCCTAAATACATTAAATTCAAAACACTCCATCTTGGAGCATCATCTTTAAGTTCAATTCATCCTCTGTGTTTCAGACCGTAATTCATGAATGGTGGAAACCTAGTAAATCCAGAGAAAATACTGATTTTTGTCTCTCATATTCACTCCCAGTTTTAATAATTAGCTTGTTATTTACTTTATTAGATTAGTAAACAAACTCAATTGCTAGCCCATAAAAAGTTAATCATCCTAATTGATTCACAACAAGTCCCTTGGGTTCGACAAACCCGAATTACCGGATATTACTACACGCGACATCCTAATTGATGAATTGAACACAGATGATCAACAATTCTAATTAATTATTTAGCTCTCTCCTTGTATCAATCAAAACTATACAGTCTACAAATAACATATACCAAAAGATATTATCCTCGATACTCCTAGTAACGGCATCCATAACTAAAGTCAACATGGAAGGTCTTAATGACAACCCTTGGTGTAAACCTTTTGTTAAAGGAAAAAGATCTTGTCCCTCCTCCTAATGTCCTCACGCTAGTGGTTGCTCCCTCACACATGGCTTTAATCACCTCAATATCTTGAACATGTACCATCTATTTCTCTTAGACTTTCCACATTAGCTCTCTATGCACTCTAACATATGCATTTATGAAGTCTATGAACAATGGGGGTCTATCTTACTTTCTATGTACTTCTCCATTCAGCGCTCAAGTAGGAATACATATACAAGCCCTAAGAACTCTATAAAATAGACGACCTATTAAACCAGGCAGATACAAGCCCATACGAGTCGAACCGGGTAAGAGCCTTTATCTGTCACCAAAATCTCCATTTATGCTCTCGCAAAGGTTGTTATCCCTCCCAGCATGGCTGTTAAGATCTCCAATAATAACAAGACTCTCTCCACCTAGTACCCATTGTACTAACTTGTGTAAACCTCAAAAACTTGTTTCTCAATAGCATCTTCTAGCCCCACTTGTGCACAGACACTTACCACATTCAATGTCACTTCTCCAAGAATAGTTTGTAAATAAATAATCTATCACGCACTCTTTTAACCTAACCAGTTCATCCTTATGATTCTTGTCTACAAGAATACCTACACAATCCCTTATGCCTATAAAACCAGCTTTTTCATCTCGCCGGCTTCCTCCCCTACCCACTAAGTTTCCTGAAGGCAAAACTATGTTAATTCTCGTCTAATCAGAATGTCAGCTAGTAAAGCAAAAGTTCATATATAATCAAAGATCCTAATCACGACTTACTTTCTTGGACTAGCTTCTTCACCAGCACTTGTCAATGATCATAAAGGTAACCTTGCCTACTTATCACCAGGGGCGTCCTAGCTTGCCCTTGCCTATTTATCATTACATCAAGGTCCCTTGTTGTGTATCGCAAGTTGGGAACGCCTCAATGAAATTCGCTTGATCTGTGTTCATATTTAGTAACAGATTTTCTTTGGTTTTTAACCTACCGCAACCCTCGTCCTGTACCGGGCATGGGATCGGCAGCTATATTATCATAAGACATTATGTCACTAGAAAACGGTAAGTGAAATAAAAGAAAGCATGCATGAAATACTGTGAAGAGACAAGAAAGTACAAAAACAATAAATTGAGCACATTGCCTTACACTTTTCCTAGATCTGGTTTCCTGACTCTTTCTACTGCTTAATATGCTTATCAGTGTGATCAAGCCCAAAGAAGAGTTAAATAAACATAACTAAGAAGAAAAGTAAGTCAACAGGGTTGTTTGGGCTTATTGTTTTCTGGTTTTTGGGAGTGAGTGGTTTGGAAATTGGGATGAGGAGAATCGCTCTCTCCTAACCTCAACCGCACATTCTCAAAAAAACAAAATACAAAAACCAACACCAATGATCAAACACCGCAAATACCTCAGAACTAAGCATAGAAAATAAACTAGGTAGAGATCAAAACTAAAAAGGAGCTGCAAATTAAAGTGAACTCGAGTAATTTAACCTATCAAAAAAGCATGACGCACGAAACAAAAAATAATTAATTCCGGTTCACGTAAAGATAGTAAGCAACGAATAAGAGAAAACTAGAAACTGACCAATGTGGCCAAAGACTATTGCACATAAATTAAATGAGTTTTCTTTATCAAAGAGTGCTAGGCATAATATTGTTCAAGACTCCATCATATCAATAAACCATGAATACTTTGAGTCCACGAGAAGGGTAAAGGAAGAAACCCTAAATATGGTTCCAAATATATTGAATAAATTGAAACAAGAAGTACCGAGAATTTCATCTGATGGCAGAAAAGATGAAATGACATACCGAAGATTAATTTAGCCAACTGAAGCAAGACTCTGACTGTAAAGGAAAAACCAATGGATACGAACACTATCCCAAGGCACCCTGGTGACCTCCCCAGATTCTGCATTCCACAGCAAGTGTCCGCTATCAGTAGCCAGGACCACCAACTCAACGTCGCCCTTGACGTAAAAACCCTAAAGGACCTCGGAAACCGGGTAGAGATGGTCTTAGAGTTACTTTCTTAGACCAACAGGACCAATCATTCAACACCCACATATCAAAGCTCCGATCATGAATCGTATTCAAAACAAACATGGCAAGATATTCTTTGTATTGGGCGATAACAGCGCTAGGACGGCGACGATCGAGACAAGGGAAATCAATTCGTTGGAACAATTCATCAACCATGTCGAAACACAACAGCCACTTTTCATCAGAGAATTCCATTACCCAATACATAAACCTCCCTATACAAGTCAGCTGTTTGAAATTTTGGCCCCGTTTAGGGATTTCAAAGGGCATAGTTAGCTCCTTATTGGACGTCCACGAATTATCACTAACTGTGAATACATCATGATAAAGCCTAATTTTTCCTTCCCCATGGCGGAGAAGACGAATTGAAATTCGTACCAGCTTATGAGTATTCACGAGGCGATCGAAATGCAAACCAGAATAAGTCCAAGTCATAGATTCTAGACAATATTTCCTGCTGGCGGAGATTCCTCTTAACTGTCCGGTGGCCGGATTCCAGAGGAGGTAACTGGCGTTAGCCGCGTTATGAACGAGAGAAAAACAAACTAGACCATAGCAGCAACCGACGGTTTTCGGATTATAAAAGACTATACGAGGGGTAAGAACCTGCGAGATGTCGGAGAAAAGGAAAGTGATGGTGGAAGCATCGCGATCGTAAGATTGGCAGCACAGAGAGAGTTTGTCCCTTTTGTGAAAGGCGTAGTGCGCGGAGATGAAATTGGGAGAGGAGATGAGATTGTACCAGGATTTGCAGGCGAGCTTGAATTGGAAGAGAGTCTTGGCCGGAAGCCTGAGCAGGATTTCGTATAAGACATCGTCCGGTAAGCTGGAATTCATTCTTCTCGTCCTCTTCCTCCGGCTTCCAAGGGTTGAACTACTACTCATGATCTTCCTTCTCTTCTCTTCTGTGGCTGCTGGAAGCAATTTAGGGATTTTTCTTCGTGGCGATGGAGAATCTGATATGACGCTCCAACTGACAGGGAACTTCTTTTCTAAGCTCAAACTGATCATGGGAACCATTAACATACGCTGGGTTGGGTTGGGCTTTGTATCCGTCACCCCTTCCAAAATAGGTTTGGGCTTCGTTATATCTTTCTTTTTTTTGTCAAACACAATTTCCATTAAACACTCAAATCATGGGCTAAAGCCCTTACAAAACTGGTTCCTTCAAAAAAAAAAAAAAAAAGCCCTTACAAAACTGCTATTCACTAAGAACTTCACTACAGCTTCCTCAAAAAAAAAAAAAAAAAAAAAAAAAAAAAAAAAAATCTTCACTACAGGACCCAGAGCTGGCATGACTTTTTTTAGCTAACAAGTCTGCCACTCTATTTGCCTTCCTACTATTCCAAACTAAACACAAATCATAATTAGAAATTAAACTCTGAATATCTCTAACATAATCAGCAATCAACCAATTAACCTCACATTTGCCTAACACCATATCCACCAGCAATTTGCTGTCACATTCAAATTTAATCCTCTGCACTTCTTGCAAATTTTGACAAACATCTTCTCTAAGCGCCAAAGCTTCTACCTCAAGAGGAGAAGAAACAATACCTTTTAGCCATCCACAATCTATCTATCACACCTTCTGCATTTATGATGATCCATGCAGCTAACATAGAATTTTCGGACTTTCTCCACACTGCATCCACATTACACTTTCATAATCCAACTTCAGGAGATTGCCATTTAACATCCTCTTCATTAATATTTTTGGAAGACTCTTTTCGGTCTCTGTTCAGAAAGATATATTAACATCAAAGTGTCAAAGAGATGCAGAAGGATGATATTGGAAGCAAAATCAAAGGTGGTGGTGCCTTTCAGCAAATGAAGATGTCAAGTTATTATTCTCAAAGACGCTGGGCATCTGTGTAATTCACTGAAGTTCTGGGGTGCTACTCTAATTTATTCAAGTTCAAAGCTCTTTCCAGAAAGGACCTCTTTGTAAGTTAGCCAAAACTCTTGTGGTTGTATTCAAGTTTCTTGGTTACCAAACGGTCATATATTGAACCGTTTAGATTTCTTCATATTTAAGGGTATGAAACCCCAATCTGTATTAGATAATGATATTCATTCTCTTCATCAGCCGTTCGATTCTCTCATGAAAAACTTCTTCTTCTTTACCCATTTCTGGGTTTGTTCTTCCTGTTCTTGATTTATTTGCAGAAACCTTTAAGGTTTCTTTCATGGTATCAGAGCCATGACTCTATTCATGGCCTCTTTCGTAAATAATCCATTTTACCTTTTGTCAAATAGCAATCATTTTGTTCCTTTCAAGCTTGATAACTCCAACTATGTTCTCTGGAAACATCCAGTTTCATCTCTTCTTCGCACACAATCTTTATTTGGGTATATCGATGGGTCAAAACCCTGTCTTTCGGAGTACCTTTCTGCCGCCGATGGTTCCTCGACCGACGTTCGCAATCCGGAGTTCGACACTTGGGTTCTCAGGGCCAAGAAGTCCTTACTCTTCTATTTGCAACCCTGTCCCAGGAAGCCCTGATTCAGGTTATTGGCAAACTCACCTCTCGCGACGTTTGATTAGCTCTGGAAAACCGGTATGCTTCTATGACTCGTTCAAACATTCTGCAATTGAAAAGTGACTTACAAACCATCAAGAAGAAAGGTGACTCTGTAGATCTATACATGCAAAGACTCAAAACTCTTCGTGATAAACTGTCTATTGCTATGGTTTCTGTTGATGATGAATATATGATTCTATATATCCTAAATATCCTTCCCCAGAGTACAAACCTTTTCGGTCTGCTATTCGTATTTAAAATCAAAGTTCTTCTTTCAAATTTGAAGATTTACATGTTCTTTTAAAAGCTGCGGAACAAATGCTTGAGTCTCAATTGTCTCGGTTATCTGATTTATATGCGACTAGTTCTTCTGTCTCGTCGACCTTTGTATCTATCAGTCCACAGCCATGTGGTGGTCGTGGTCGTGGAAACACTAATGGCTTTGGGGTGGTAGAAACACTAACAACTCCCCTGGAAGAGGAAGGGGTTATACCAACCCTTCACCTTCTTGGTACACTACCAACTTAGAGGAGCAAAACTTGAAGTCATTTCAAAATAACTCCCAGCATTGTCCTTGGTATGTTTCAGGACACATGGTGACACCCCGAGTCAATCCATCGACGAAGAAACCAAAATAAGTAGCATTTTAATGGGAAATATATTATAAAGTTTAATATAGATCCCTTTCTAGGGTTTAGCATTTAAGAAGATACATTTATATGTTTAGAATGAGTTGTTAATACTCCATCAAATCAATACTCAAAGATGCTTATTTGTGGGTTTTTGGAGGTTGTGCACACTGCCATGCAAGGTACAAACACAAGGGAGGCACAAAGTCCTCAAATTGGGTACAAAATTATGTTGGTGATGTAGTTAATGGGAAAGAACAATGTTTCCAACGGGTACGCGTTACCCAAATTGAGTTTGATTGACGTCTATGCATCTCATTTGTGCCACCATTCAACACATACTAGCACTATGTGACATTTTAAGACCAATTCGGATACTTACAACACACAGTGACTTCTCACAACGTCAAGTCTCACAATGTCGATAGTCGGTTACACCCTTATCCCTCGGTGTTCAAGTCCCATGGTTGGGTGTCACCTCAAAACTCCATGTCTTGTTAAAATGACCCAAATAGAACATTAAATCAGAGTTGGCATGCTGGGGGAACATTTCATGGCTAAACTCGTACAATTATCGAGTTTTCATTCGATTTTTGTCCTTTTAGGTAACTTAGAGGAGCAAAACTTGAAGTCATTTCAAAATAACTCCCAGCATTGTCCTTGGTATGTTTTTCAGGACACATGGTGACACCCCGAGTCAATCCCTCGACGAAGAAACCAAATAAGTGGCATTTTAAAGGGAAATATATTATAAAGTTTAAGATAGATCCCTCTCTAGGGTTTAGCATTTAAGAAGATACATTTATATGTTTAGAATGAGTTGTTAATACTCCATCAAATCAATACTCAAAGATGCCTATTTGTGGGTTTTTGGAGGTTGTGCACACTGCCATGCATGGTACAAACACAAGGGAGGCACAAAGTCCTCAAATTGGGTACAGAATTATGTTGGTGATGTAGTTAATGGGAAAGAACAATGTTTCCAACGGGTACGCGTTACCCAAATTGAGTTTGATTGACGTCTATGCATCTCATTTGTGCCACCATTCAACACATACTAGCACTATGTGACATTTTAAGACCAATTCGGATACTTACAACACACAGTGACTTCTCACAACGTCAAGTCTCACAATGTCGATAGTCGGTTACACCCTTATCCCTCGGTGTTCAAGTCCCATGGTTGGGTGTCACCTCAAAACTCACTGTCTTGTTAAAATGACCCGAATAGAACATTAAATCAGAGTTGGCATGCTGGGGGAATATTTCATGGCTAAACTCGTACAATTATCGAGTTTTCATTCGATTTTTGTCCTTTTAGGTAACTTAGAGGAGCAAAACTCGAAGTCATTTCAAAATAACTCCCAGCATTGTCCTTGGTATATTTTTCAGGACACATGGTGACACCCCGAGTCAATCCATCGACGAAGAAACCAAAATAAGTGGCATTTTAAAGGGAAATATATTATAAAGTTTAAGATAGATCCCTCTCTAGGATTTAGCATATAGGAAGATAATTATAGATGTTTAGAATGAGTAATTAATACTCCAACAAATCAATACTCGAAGATACATTAGAATTATTATTATTATTATTATTATTATTATTATTATTATTATTATTATTATTATTATTATTATTATTATTATTATTATTACTATTATTATTATTATTATTATTTTGCTTTTCGTTTAAATATTTCATACTAAGTGCCAGATGTTTGGGGCACATTTTGAAATTTTTGAATTTCATGCACATTGAAGAGAAAACCAACCGGTGAGAAGGCCAAGCAGAAGAAGAAATCGGCTGTAGCCAAGTTAAAGGGCAAATCAAAGAAGAAGCTGAAGAACCCGAGGCGGTTCCAAAGCTATATGAGCCTGCCCTCTGTTAAGGCTCTCTTCGAAGATATGACAGATGAACATCAGTCATGGTTGACTGAAGTGGGGCTTGAATGACTAAAGCACCTACAGATTTCAGAAACCCCCGATGCTTTCAACAAGTTCCTCTACAACTCATTTGACACCGAGGGGTCCTTGACGGCTCACGGCCGGACTGTGGATGTAACCCCGTAAGTTTTCGGCTGGCTCCTTGGAGTAAAATGCACCGGAACAACTGAGTTTCCGGAGGTCGATCCAAAGGTTGTACAAGAAGTGGCACACAGAATTGGCCTCGTCGAGGACAACACAAAGGTCGGTAAGTATGTTCCGTGGTTCTTGAAAAATAGGAAGCTATTCAATGATGAGTGGAAGCAGAGGGCTGTTTGTTTAATCTTGGGGGCCCTAGGGATGTCGATCAGGCGACAAGGAGTCCGGTCTGGGCTGGCCAAACTTGTTGTAGATTTGGAGCACCTGAAAGAGGTGAACTGGGCAGCCTTGTGGCTTGATCATCTGGTGAAACAAAATGTGAAGGCCCAGACTGGGGGAACCTTGTGAGGAAATAGTTGCGTGCTCATTCTAGTGGTAATAATCTAACATTTTGTCATTTGTTTTAACATTTCCGTTTAATATGTTAAGAGCTCCTTCTTAAGTTCTAATGTTGTGAGTATATTTTGTAGCTTCTGTACTTGGAAAAGTTCTGCCCCAAATTTCAAGAAAATCCCAAGGCATGCAAAGACAAGAAAGCAAGTCCCATGTTGAAATACTGGAAGACATCTGATGTTTCTAAGAGATGGAAGTATGTGTGTATGAATGAAAATGTGAGTAACGTTTTTTATAAACCTTAAAAGTTAGTTTTTATCAGTTAACATCCTTATCTTAAATGTTAACCTTTATACTCTGTTGTTCTTTGTAGTTGAAGTTGAAGAAAATGGATGAAGAGCCAATCAGTGAGAAGGCTGTTGCACCAGCAATTCAATTAGTTCTTCCATCAGGGGATTATTTGAAGGATCTTTTGGGACAGCTGGCGCAGAATGCTGACCCGCAAACTTTATTGGCCATGTTCGCAACTGTTAACAAGAGAAAGTCTGAATTGGAGGAGGAGAGGTAAGATGGAAGAAAGAAGATGAAGGATGAGGAGAGAAAGAAGGAAGAAGATGAGAAGAAGCAGGTAGATGAAAGAGTGGAAAAGAAGAAGGGGGATGAAAAGGAGGAAGAGGAAGGAGGGAAAAAGAAGAAGGGAGGTGAAGAGGATAAACAAGAAGAACCTCCCAAGAAGAAGAAGAAGAAGAAGAAGAATCAGGAAGAGCTTAGCTCTTCTATGGAGGTGGTCGGCGAAGTAGTCAGCTCTGACGATGAGGTAAGTGTATTAACTGTTTTAACTTTAGACTTCATGTATCTGTTTCCAATTTTAACATTTTGTTGATTTATTAGGAGGTGGCATTCTTGGCTTCTTGGGAGGACCCAAAGACAAACATTGATGGGTCTGTCCGGGGAAAGGCGCGGTGGATCATAAGGGGGTCTAATCGGGTGTCGCTTAAGAAGCAAGAAAGCAATCCTGAGGAAATGACATGTCTGCCAGAGATGCCTAGCCTGGAAGATTGCTGGATCAACTTCTTTTTGTCTCACAAATATGAGTCTGAGTTCGATAAAAAAACCTTGGGATCCCAAAGTTCCACTAAGCTTGCGAGAGTAAGTGTTATTTACATTCAAATTTCCTAAATAAGTTGTACAAGACACAAATTTTGTTTTTACTTATGGTTTGATTTGTTATTATATCTGCAGTGAGTTGGTTATTAACATTGCTGATTATGAGAAGGTGATGAGGTATGCCGCGTGGCGCTTCAGAGATGATAAATGGTTTGACAACGAAGTAAGTATTTCTTTTTGTTGATTTAATGTAGTTTCTTAAGACATTCTTCCATCATCATCATAACACTTTTCTATTCTCTTTTTAAACAATTAGGTCATCGATGCATATTTGCAATTGCTTCATTTGAAAGAAAGAAGCCGCGAATTTGGTGGAATCCCTCGCAGTTGGTACCTCGGCACACATTATGCCGTAAGTTCATTCCCTTTTCATTGGATAAAAACTCAATTTAAAATTCTTCCACAAAATGACATCATTAATTTTAATTCTTATTCAGCCCACGAAGGGTAATCGATATTTCCAAGTGTCCGATAAATATGGAGGAACGTGGAGCGAGATGGGCTACGTAAGATTTAAGATTTCTATCAATGCAAGCTGCTTTATACATTCATATTTTGTTGAACTTATTTTATGTTGAATTGTTAATGAAATAGATTGCCCTGCCCATGAATGTACATCGCACCCACTGGTTCATGATGGTCATTTCCTTTGTCGACAAGGAAATATACGTCTTGGACTCGTTTTCTGGACTTGAGTATGTTGAGAGGGATGTAGCTAGAAAAGTTAATCAAATGCACAAGGTGCTATCCTCCTATCCAGAGTACCATGATGACATCAGAAAGTGGGATGTGTGGTACATGAATGACGACGTTCCCCAACAACCAAACTCGCGCTGACGGAATCTATCTTCTTATCTAAAGCAAATGGGAACTTAGCTACTAAGGAGGCTATTCATCCTGCTCCTTGTCAACCCGAATCTGGTGGAGGAGATCGGCGCTTTGATGATAAATCAGGAACTTGTTTGCCAATTATAGCAGTCACCCAGTGGACTTAAGTCTCTGAATAACAATAATGTTTGCACGGACACTCCTGACTCCTCCACCGAGAGATTATGTGGCAGGTAACAGTTCTGCCAATCAACAGAAATGAGAGTGTTGTTGTTGCTGCAGCTTCTGACATCTTCCGAGGAAGTCCATTGCTAAAATTAGGAAATCCATCTCACCCCGTGAGCAGTAGTAGTAACATTGCTTTCTCTCGTGTAGGAACTGCTCCTGTGTGGAACTTTGGACATTGTTGTTCCTAGTTTAAGAGAGAAAACGCATGAGGGTTAAGCTTCTAAGAAAGGGACAGTTGATATTTTTATCTAAATCCTTCGTTTGTTTGGGTAATAATTAATTGTTGTTACTTGTGTAAATAAAAACAATTTTTGTGTGTGTGAATCTGCTTCTCTTTAGCCTGTTCATGTTTTCGTGGCTGAATGGATCTCTCTCTCATTTGATTTGAATACTGGACATCTAAATAATATTTGGTGGTTGTTGGGAGAATATTTATATTTTTGAGGAAGTGCAGCGGGTTATGGCGCCGGATTGAGTTTTGTATACGGAGCATGACATGTGTTGAGATTCGCTGTTTGTCCCATATCAGAATTCTTTCCGTTTCGCTTGTGCCTAATAAGATACTCGGACTACTCCCCTTATAGCCAATTGAATTTAAGATGGAACCCCACGATTCTTAACATATTTTCTTGGAAACCATTTCTTGTTTTGGATTCAGTGTAAGAAAGTTGCGAATAAATAAAAACCCTCAATGGTCTGTGTTCGACAAAATCCCAAGTATAATAGGATATCGTCTCAAGTAGTACCCGAGTAAGAACGGGGTCGAATCCACAAGGAGAGGAGGGTTAGACAATGACTTACTAAACTAGCAATAGAAGAAACTAACTAAGCAAGTAACAAATTCTCTCAATGGCTTTTTAGCTAGCCAAGCTATCAAATCCACCAAAACTAATTGATGGAGCGAGTTGAGATTTGAGAATTTAAAGAACAAAGTAAACAACTACTAAAACTACGATTCAAGAAAGTAGTGAAATAACAAGTAATGAGGGGCTAGGGATCATTGGTTTCTCTAATGACCAATCCCCCTATTATATTCAAGCCCGGTTCTCATATCACATGTAGAATTCCACAAGACAAGTGCCTCAAGAATCGATTGCTCATTGCAATCCAACTTGCCACAAATGAAGTGTCTAACTCTAACACACGATAATTAAGCACTAAAGAAGCGATTCAAATGAGATTTTCCAAATATCAAGTGCCTCAAGCATCAAACATATGTAAACACACATAGGTGTTTCCACATGAAAGATCAAGCCACAAATGAGATTCCTAAATTCTCACTCAAATCACCTAACTAGTACTCAATTTCTCCAAGTTAGGATTAACGAGTCACTTCAACGCAAGAGAAATTCCGAATCAAACATGTCAAGAACATTCGCACATCTACCTATTCAATGCATCAAATACTCCAACATGAGAAATTCAAGTATTAAACTACGTATTGAAGCTACTCAATTCAACCCATGCATCCTTGAAGTTCAACTTGAATCAATAGAGAGATTTAGACACTAGATAGTCCCAAATCACCCAAGCAATTGAATTAGCTACACATAATAGAAAATTCAAGAGAGATTGAGAGAAATTTAACTTTCAATAATCAAAACTTGAATTCATACTTGATAGCACCAATACACTTTTCACTAATTCAATCCCAAACACTTGTTAAAAACTACAAGCAAAAGAGCCAAAACACAAGCTAAACTATCAACTAAATGAAGAACAATCCTAACAAGCGACTGTTGCTGCTGCTGCTGCTGCTACAGCAAGAACTCAGCAGCAGCAAGGCATACACAGTGCTCAAGAACAGAGCACGAAACAGAGCTCAGAAAACAGCCCCAAAATTCGTCAAAAACAGCCCACAGATGGCTTCAATCCCACCTCCTCTCTCCCTCTCTTCCTCTTTCTACATTCTTGCTCAAGAACAACCCATGGTTAGGGCGAAATCAGAGAGAGAGATAGGAGAAACAGAGGCGTCCAAAACCGTCGGGTCAGAGAAAAGTCCTCCTTCCATCCTTCGACCCAGCCTTTATAGAGTTGTATTTGAGCTTCCTTGGCCTCCAAGAACGCATCTAAGCCGTCCAATTCATCCCAAGACCTCTGAATCGTTTATTTGTAGAGCTCATGAACCCTAGGTTTGATTTGGGGCGTTTCGTTTGGGTTGTTCTTGGGCCGAATTGAGCAGTGGGTTAGGAAGAGGATTGGACAAGGAGCAATTTGAGACCGGTTTCACGCGATTTGGTGGTGATTTGAGGGTGCAACGGGGCCTTGGTCGAAGCTTGACGAAGCTTCCATGGTGGCGTCGCGTGTTTCAGTCGGGGAGAGAGAAAGTTAATCGTGAGAGATGAGCTGCTGTGTAGAAACTGCAAAAAGACCCCCCTCCGTTGATGAAATGTTTTAAAATACCCCCGTCCCTTCCTTAAAATGTTTGGAAAAATAGCGATAACACCCCGACTCCGTTAGGAGCTCTTCAAAATAGCCATTAAAGGTTTAGAAACTTGCACTTAAGCCCCTATTCCGTTAAAAACTTATATTTTTGGCCCTTGACCTTCACTTTTGACTTCTAGATCTTCAATAATGACCCAAATTCTTCTCTTGTTTTCTCAAATAGGCCCTTAAATCTTCAACTATTCTTCAAATTAGGTCCTCCAAGTCCCTTCTTCATGCTCTTGAGCCGCAAATCCTCTTCAAATTCATCGTTTAAGCTCCCCTAGCTCGCCTTTTGCGTTTTAAAGCACGTCTTCACCTACAAAATGAGAGAAAACAATCAAAACTACGAAAACAAACATAAGTCTAGAAAGAGAGATAAAATAACTAAATTACACATATTAGCAAGTTATGAGGAGTTCATTAACATACTAAAACATGCAATTTTATGTCGTTAACACACCCCCCAACTAGCCTTTTGCTCGTCCTCGAGCAAAGAGTGCGATATGAGTAGAAATTTAGTGAAAAACCAATCATGAGAGACACACACTCAACTAGACAAGGCTTGACTCAATTCTAAGCTAGACTCAAATATTTACAAACACACACACATTATCTATCCTAAGTGAGAACCCAAAGAAATAAAATTCTAAGAATTACTAGCTAGTTTTAATTTTTTTTTTGGTGGGGGAAAAAGAAGAATGCACAGATGTCTCCTCAAATAAATTCTCAAGTCCAAGAAGATTGAGAAAGAAGCCTATGGACGTCTAAGCATATACTCATACAAATGTGGGCGGTGTTTGGTAGAAGGTGACTCATGCGAACCACAAAACTTGTTAAATTAAGTCCGATTTGCGAGAAAGTATGCCTTCAAAAATAAGGATCACAAGAAACTAGACATTCTCATACTTATTCAAAAGCACCCATGTAGGATGGACTTCCAAAGCTTTGAACAAAATTTTTTAAGAAGGGGAGATGTGGTTGTGGGCTTGTATGATCCTTTTGTGGATTGGGAGGTAGTGCGAATTATTATAATTTCATTTCTCTTTTTTTTCGAGGTTTGTAGCGTTAACTTTTTTTTTCCACCTCCAATCCAAGGCTCTCCAAGACCCACAACAAAATAGAGGAATATACAAGCGAGTGGGCTTTTTAAGCTAAACCAAGGCAGCTATCTAGGTGGTGACGTAACATTTATCCCCGGACACCCCTCTATTTCTTAGACATCGCATGGGGTGTCATTGGTAACCACCAGTCCAATGGGCTACAAGTTTCCACCGCAAAAAACGAATAGAGTAAAATATTTTTTGTAGAGTTCAAATAGCTTTAGAAATGCATCCTTTATCAAAAGTAGTAAGACGTCAAAGTTTATGTGATCAACTTAGCTTGAAGGACTTAAACATGAAACGTAAATTTAGTGTGTCGCTGTGTGAGAACGCATGATATCGCGGAATGTGGGATATTGGTGTAGATGTATTGAGTATAAGCAAAGAATTTCTTTCTAAAATAAAAATAAAAAGAACATGGACTAAGAGATTTCATTCTTTGAAAACATCTAGCTCCCAAAAATTCCCCCTTTTCACTTTTTCTCATTTTTTCTTCATTTTCTTCATTTTTTTTTCAAAATAAGTGACTCAATTACAACTTTCTAAGACTCAATAAATCTATCAATAAAATCTAGACTCAAGATAAAAGGTTAAAATAAATAAAACTATCAAAGAAAGAAGAAAAAAAATCTATGGTTTGACAGGGGAAAGAGTGATGCTTCTCATGAAAGGTTCACACACATTTTTTTCAAAAATTTCAATTTTTTTAATTTTTATGATTTTTTTTTTCAAATTTTTCATTATTTTGTATTTTTCATGTAAATCACAAATGAAGAAAAATCATGCTAGTAACCATTTAAGCCAAGTAATATATCTACTTCCCACCCCCCCCCCCCCCCCCACTAAAATGTCACATTGTCCTCAATGTGTGAGAACAATGGAAGAGCATACAAGTTCATATAGGAGATAAGGGATAGATAGACCTTATTTTAGCTTTCTTGGCCACCAAGCACAAATCTCCTCCAAGAGCAACCTACAAAATGGTAAGGAAAAAGAAAAGAAAATACAAGAAATAGAGACAAACTAATTTATTTATTTACAACTAGGGAGGTGGAACAAAGAATTGATGCTATCCCACCCCTAATCTTCGAAATTTCTTTCCATGCCATGCCCCTACTTCATTCTTAGAAAAGTACTTCTCACTTAAAAGTTTTGATTCGTCTATTAGAGTAAAAATGAGAAGTAAGGGCAAAGCACAAAAGATGAATAAGAGATGCAAGCAAAATCTAACAATTAAGCTAGAGGAAGTGGTTATACCATGCATCATCTTAAGAAAAGGGTTTGAAATCCTCAAATTACATGAATCATAGAATGTGTCTTCAAAAGTTGCCAATTTTTCACTTAAAATCACAATTTGAGAGATAGGGGCAACTTGTGAATCTTCAATCTCATCATTTACATATGAAGCACATGGATTTAGGGATGTGGATTCACAAGTAAGAGATAAAAACATTTGAGAACATGAAATCACATCCAAACCCTTAGGCTCATAAGTGGGGTCATCGACTTGGTCATCTTGAGCCACTAGTCTCTCCTTTTTATCAAAATTTAATGCATCTTCCATGAGAAGAGATGAGTAGGAGACATCACCAAAACACAAAGGGGTGAAAGAGTCTTTGCATCAAACTTGGCACGCTGAGGGGTGAAGTGTCTTTGCATCAAACTTAAAGGGGTGAAAGTGTCTTTTAATAAAAGGGTAATGGACACTAAACCTATATGCACAATGCATTTTGGGACACAAAACCCTCCGCACTTTCAACTTCCCTTTACAACCCCCTGCAATATACATTCATAGGAGACATAACTCCCTGCAGTTTTAATTTCCCACTAAACCCCCTGCAATATACATATGTGTGACACAGCCCCAAATTAATAACGGATGTCAAACTTTTAACGGAAATTCATCGCGTGATATTTACGTGCTGGCTCTATGGATAAAGAAAAAACATCTTCAAATACCATCACATTATTAGCACGTGATGAATTTCTGTTAAAAATTTAACCCTCGCTATCAATTTGAGGTTAAGTGTCCCACATATGTATTGAAGGGGTTTAGTGAGAAATTGAAACTGCAAGGAGTTATGTGTCCCACGGATGTATATTGCAGGGGGTTGTGTTTGGAAATAGAAAGTGCAGGGAATTTTGTGTACCAAAGTGCATTTTGCATGTAGGTTTAGTGTCAATTACCCTTAATATGATTTTCGACTTGTGATTACTTTAGTTGTGCCCCACTTAATTTCTAGATTGCCAAAAGATTAAGAGCCGTCAAAACCCTAAACCCTAACTCTGGCCACCAATTGAAGAAAGTGAAAGAGCGATGAAGCAGCGAATTAGAATAAACCCTACGCTGTCGGACGACGTCGTAACAATCCGGAAAGAGTTGTCCCCGCAGTGGTCAACCCGCTTTCTCCTTCCGTCAATCCCAAAATCCCGTGGATATAAAGATGAAGATTCCCCATAACCATCCGGAAATCCAGGTTTTTCTTATGGGTTAGTGTGCACATCTCTCTACAGCGCAGTTCACGACATGTTTGTCCTTTGGAATCCTGCTACCGGAGATTACGAGATAATTGATACCGATAGTAAATGTGTTTGTGGATCACTTGCAGGGCGGCCCATACACTAACCAGATTAGGTGTTCGCCTAGGGCCCCCAATTTCAAGGGGCCCCGTAGTATTTTCTTCAGGAGTAGTGGGTAAGATTTTTTTATCCCCCATATCTTATTTACGGGTTAAAAATCTGAACTATTAGTAAAAATGCATGGTATATGTCACCCTACAGCTGAGTAGGTTTTTTTATTAACAGGTACACTTGTGGTAAAAAGGGCCTCACTTTCAACTATTGCATATGGCCCATGAAAGTCTAGGACCGGCCCTGATCACTTGTTTCCTGTAGTTTTTATTTTGATTCTGTGGAAAACAAACACAAACTTGTCAGGATTACAGTTTTCGATAGGATTCAAAGAGAAGGGATGACGGGGATGTGTATCGGTAAATTTGTAGTAAGCAGAAATTCGTGGAAGCAGAAGGAACATTTTATCCCTCATAAAATTCCCACAGCGAGAGATGATACAAGTGAGGTGACGCGTACAAAACGATGCATGTATTGGATATTAGAAGAATCCCATGAAGAAAAGAACATTCTATTTTGTGACATGGTTGAAGATTTGTTCCGGCGAATTGAATTCCCTTGTTGTGACCGTTGCTATATTTTTACTCTCCTTGTTGAGTATGAAGGATCTCTTGCCATGTTTGCTTGCGAGTGGAAATGTTCTTTTACAATTTGGGAGAGGTTTGATGTGTGGTTGTTGAATGGTGAAAAACAGTCCTGGACAAAACAGCTAACTCTAAGTCCGTCTTTTGCTGAGCTCTGGTCTCCAATAGGGTTTTTTGTCAAGGGCGGCGTCGATGTGGTATTCTTGTGTACTTCCAGCGGTTGCTACTTGTGGAAGTCAGTTTCAGAGGAGAAGGACGATGAACATCTGTTTGATTGGTTTCTGTTACTTGCTTCTTTCAGTACAACTGTTATTGGCCATTATAGGCCACATCGATTGGTTTTTGTTACTTGCTTCTTACGAAAACCATATGTGGAAACAACTATAATTTCATATATGTTCTTGAGCTAGGTAGGTCGTGTCCATCTTTCAATTTCATCCCATATGTACTAAGGTTTTTCTTTACCGCATTTTGTGTGTGTTTGCATTCATTTCACCATAGCTTTGTGTCTAGCCTTATCACTGTGAAAAGATTTGTGTGAATTTCAGATAAAACTAGTCATTAACTCGTATGTGTAGGTTTTTCTGCACCTACTATTCCTAAATCAGGATGGTTGACAGTAAAAGTCATGCCACATGTAATATAATAGACATCAGCTTAAACTTTTTGCAGTAGTGAATTCATAGCCTTAAGTTATTTGGACATGGCAGTGCATGATTCATAGCCTTAAGTTATTTGGATATGACAGTGCATGAAAAACATGACGTAATTCTCCCACCAATTTTGATTTGGTATATTAGTCATAGATTTTCTTTTAGACCGAAAAAATTTTAACGAAAATATGGATGTTATTATGAAAAGAATATTCCTTTATTTACAAGAAATAAGTTGTAAAATTACCATAAGAAAATATGTTGAAATGAATTAAATGATCTGAGTTAAAAATAACTGTGTTTAGAAAAATAGTTGTCAATGTCTAATGTTTTACTAACTTTTCTTCAGAAAAGCATTTTCTTACTTGTAAAATCTTGTGTAATTAATTTGGATCATAGATCATTAAAAATTGATAAAACATATAGCATAAAAAATAACTTTGGATATTTTGAGCAATCCTTATATTAACAGCTTTAGAGGATCTCCAATAAGTTACTTATATACAAGGGCTGAGCCATGTAGGGGCACAGGGGCACGTGCCCCCCCCCCCCCCCCAAATTTTCCGAAAACACTAGATATTCTTTAATTTGAAAAAAAAAAAATTGTGTATCTATATAAGTATAAAAGTGCCCCCCTCATTTCAAAAGCGTACACAGCCCAGTTGGTAAAATCCTTGCTTAAAATCTTAAAGTTGAGCGTTTGCCCCTCCCCATGCGCGCGCTTTTAATATTTTCTGCACAAAAATTTTAACAAAAAAATAATAAATCGTGCCCAAGACTCGAACCCTGGCGGCCAAAGTAAAAAAGGGAGAGCTTTACCTACTGAGCTAGAAAGCCTATAAGCCCCCCCCCCCCCCCCCCCCCCCCCCACACCCCCCCCCCCCACCCCCCGAAATCCTAGCTCCGCCACTGTTTATATAGTTATTATCTTGAAAATATATATAAGATTGGACTCTCTATTCCGCTCTTTACTTTAACGGATATTTATTCTGCTCTCGATATTTAAAGAGTCGAATAGAGATCTTTATATTTTCTTTAAGAATGTTCATGACAGTTATATCCTGAATTACATAAAATTATCTAGCCGGAAATATTGAGTGTGTCATCACAGCTGCCACCTTGCGTTATTTGTTGGAAGGTGAGTAGTGTTGCTGTAGTTGCTTCTTCTTCTTCCTGTCCAGTGCTGCAAAGATTGAAAAAGAATACAATATTAGTGGAGTTTTAAAAGGATATAGGAAGAGCAAAACTTTCAAAACATACAAGTTAATAACAACAATTTAGTCCCGGAAGTTCCTTATGGGCGAAATAATACCCCTGAAGTTCTTACGGCTTAGAGTCTTAGTCTGAGTTTTCGTGTGGGAAATTGTAGCTTCCGGAATAAGAATAATGAAATTGCAGAATTCAGGAGTTAGTAACATAACGCATATAGAATGTGATCAGAAGAGCTCTTTAATTAACTTCATACCTGCTTCAACTGCATCAATGCGTACAAATAAATGTTGTCTGCCGATTCCAATCTGTGTTATATCCATTAGGTCTCCATACCACATGACACAAGCACTTCCCATTTCCAAAACATCAGCATATGCTGTGCAATTGCAATCTCTCAAACACACCTCTTTACATTCTTGCAGTCCTCCTCGTGTCCTATCCACAATTGCAGTTCCAGTGTCAGGCATCTTTGTAACCGACAATTTCTTGAACCCTTCTCCGTTTTTACAATCATTCCGGTCTCGCTTCCGTACACAACCTCCTGACGCGTTTCCCGAGTTCCAGTCACGCGGAGACTTGGGTTTTGACCCTGGCAAACACTTACACTCGCTCACTGGCGACGTAGTATTGGGAGCATCACAGATTCCGTTTGGACCACACATGCCATACCAGTCACAAAATTCATTTGGGGCCTTCCAGACCATCTGCCATTGAGGTGAACCGGGGAGCGACGTCATCCTAACTACGTACCTAAATGGGTACACCACCGTTATTGAATAAATTGCCGGATTATGCATACCATACATCAAATAAACCTCATCCTTGTTGTCCACATATGTAAAATAGACGGTAGAATCAAGTGACATATCTGCTATAAGTTGGGCTCCTCCGTTCAGGGGTCCAGTTCTCCATATCCGATCGGACCCTTTGTACAGAGACAATTGTGACAACTCACGAATGTTGTCCATTCTAAAAGAGTTCTCTCCAGTTCTTGGGTCATCAACTGATTTCCAAGATGTTAGGGACCATCTCTTCCCGGTTTTCCGATTCATCCCAAGTTTCATCCCAGGAAGCCAAGTGTCTGTAGGGTAGTCAAAGCTTTGCCATGCAATGACTCCCTTCTTGTCTTTTTCATACACTACCAAATTACCTGTCTCCAGTAGCTGAGCTGAATAATTCTTCCCCTGCCCCATGACATTCACCAAAGAAATTGGGGTTTTGAGGTCAGGTCCATCTATGACAAGGTAGACAAAGTTATTGGACTTCTGAAAAGACACAACTGCAGATGTGTCATTGTTCGGGTTGTCTCTGTTAGCAACCCAAACGAATCTTTTTTCTAACACCTTGTAGTACCATATCCCGAGGTAGCGGTTCTTGGACATTCCAGATGGGCTGAAAAATCCAAGAGCAAAAGTTTTATTGGAAGATACTAACAATTCATTGCCTCCAAGTGTTTGGCCAGTATATAGGGTATCTCTTCCCAGGGAAAACTGAATGAAGAGAAGGAGAATGAAGAAAAATAGGGGTTCTCTCAAGTGATGCATTGTGATCGGCTCAAAAAAAATCATCTCCCCTCAAAATCTTCTGCAATTGATAGTGTGAGGTTGAATTTATTTAAAACACAAGTTAAATTTTGGAAATGATGCAACACTAGAGAAACTTAGAGGTAGTTCAATGAAGAAAATTAGCAACTTTCTAGCTGTTTTCAGAAAACGGTTAATTACGTGTGCAATCGATGCTTCATTGCATGGACATTTTCTTCATTCGTGACATATTTTTCAAGATTTCACAGAAAGAATATATTCTTGTGCTGATCAGTATCACGTGAAAAGCAAATCAAATAAAGAGTCACGCTTGAAAGTCAAAACAGTAGATATGAAGTGTATCCAACATTTAATAAGACAACATGACATGCTCTTGAACTGGTAGACGTCTAGTGCCAATTTGAGTGTGTGAAAGAAAATTCAGTAGAAGTTAGCAGGTTGAGCATGTTTTTTTTTTTATCCTTCAAACCTAAATATTAATTGTGACTGCAAGTCCAGAGTTAAAGATTTTAGTCCTTCAAACCTTAAGATAATATATGAAGGCAATCCAGAATTCTGGCTTTGAAATGTAATACTATTGATTTCGAATTCCCGGTCCCTCAAGTGGGAAATAAAAACATGGTTGTGATAACAGTCAAGGGAAAGGATAGGTTCCATTAAGAAAAATGAACTAGGGTTCTATGTCCAAACCCAGATTGGGCCAGGAAGGGCGGAACAGTCTTTTTCAGCTTAAGCCAGGGACAGCACGGTCATTCCACATGATCAGGCTCCCATTCAATTCCTAATTACAAAACAGGCGATAGAGGCCAGTGATTGGCCGAATTCGTCGCAGTGGAAACCGGGTCGAGGATGGGAACAAATGGCCTGAGTCACGAGCCAAGCGGGTCACGTTTGATTAGTAACAGTATGGTTGATTTGAAGTTATGTTAACTTGCTCTACCAGGACATGTAAGAAAATGAACTTTCAAGTGGGGAGAGTCATAGAAGAAGAATTAAAGGGTACAACAATGGAAATGACGCAGGAATAATGAATTCTCGACTCTAAGAGATTCATAAATTTATTAAATAATGTGTGAAAAGATGAATATTGAATTCGCGTGGAACTTTTTGCGCTCTGCTGCTAGGCTTTGCCCACTACCACCAAGACTCACCACCACCTTAACAAATAACTGTTACCAAATCAACCACCTGAGGCTCAAATTCTCCCGCAATTTGGCAAACCCCTTTTTCGGATCCAATCTCCTCAGCAAATCTGCACCTCACAACCAACTTGATGATCGAACTTCTGCACAGCCAAAACCACTGGTCCAAAGTTACTGACACCCTAACAGATACAAATCCAAGTTTTTTCTTCTGATTGATCTGCATAAACAATTCAATCATCGTGACTTAATAAAACCTATTACATACTATTCCTGAGCATGTGTAGACTTGAAAAGTTCGCATCACTAATGTTAACAATGGGTGTAGAGCGGTTAAACAGGCGGGTTGGCTAAGTTGAGCCTGTTTATAAACGGCTTCAAGAACAAATAGGTTCAACCTGCCAAACCCATTTAACATCATGACTTATAAATAGGTGGGTTATGATGGGTTGACACAAACCCACCTGTCCAGCCCGCTTAGTTTTGGAACTAAATAGCTGAGCTACCATCCCCACCACAATCATCTTCGGCACCACTACCACCACCTCAACAGAAAAAACTTACCCCAGAGAGAGATAAAGACCATCACCCGCATCCAGGGTAAGCAATGATCAGAAGGTCCTCCGTCTCTGTGGTTCATTGAAGCAGAGGCAATGTTTTATATTCTTTTTCTATTTGCTTTTCTTTTTCATTTTCGATTTATACTCAGTATACTAACTGTAGCATTTTCTAAGAAATTAAACCGGGAGGGTATTGAAGTCATTTTAGAAGTACTTTAAATCATAAAAATGTGTAAAAATCGAGGCATTAGATTAGGACAGGATGCTTCATCTGTCCACCCATTTTATGTGCAAGATTAAACGGATGGGCAAAATTTGCCAGTTTATTTAAACAAGCGGGTTGAGTTCAATTGAATTTGATGTATATGGACGAGTTTGCAGGCTCATTGACAGCTCTAAAGGGGTGTCTAGTCCTAAAATAGGGGCTCCCAGAGCGATAAAATTTAACTTCCTTGGTCGGACTATCAGGAGCTTTAATTTCAAGGCTTTGATATTCATTTGAGGTTTTTCCCCAATTGGTTATATAATTTTGGGGGGAGGTACACATGACAGTCAAACATCAGATGGCCAACAACTGTAAGAATACAGATTTCTTCTCTATTTGAAAGAACTGCATCCTATTTACATATTTATTTGCTAAATTCATAAATTTGATAGGTTAAAAGACCCAGGTCAATCAAACCAATCCTAGGGCCCAGGAAAGAGCTGGCTACAACATGGAAGGAAGTTACTACCTGCAGGTTATAAATTCAAGCATTGCATACTCATAACCTTCCAACCTGGATAGTACTGTACTTTGTACCAGCCATTTTAATTGAACTATAGAAGACACTGAAGCTACCTAAGCACAAACTGAAGACTAGTGAACCATTTCAGCTCAACACGATCCAACAAGCAAGCCTTTTCTCAGGGTCGGAAATATGGACCTTATGCCCCTTTTAGAAACTTCAAATCTTATGAGATGCTGATTACAGTTTAGATTAGATCACATTGACCAGGTAAGGTATCAGGTGGCGGTACAGAGCCAGCATCCACAGTTTATACCCAATAGAAACTAGGAAGTGATTTGTCAAGAAATGTACAAAAAACTGGAAGCAGATAGATACGAGTTTGTGAATTTTAAATGCTTTTATACGTTCTCATACTTGGGTACAAAAGTACAGGACTTGCTTGTGAATCTGGAAATGGTTAAAAAATGTTCTAATTCGTCTTGGAAATTCATTTCTCCAGTGATCACTCGAAAGAAATGAAAGATAACTATCCAAATGTCAGTAAAACTTACATTCATATGGCATGCCCTTACCCTTGACCCTTGCCTGAAACAGCAGACACACGTCCAGGATAGAAGAGAGCCTTTGTAACTTAATCTCAGATATTCATTATGTCAAACTGCAGATTCTCTTCATATGATCCATATCAACAAATCTTCCTCTAAAGCTTGATCAGGAACTCCTTTCCCTGCAGATGGAAAATTGACAGATCTTCACAAATTATTTAAAACTGAAGAAAACAGAGAAGAGCTGGAAAAATGGAAGCAACCTTCTCAAAAAATGTTACAGAGGATACAATGTGGTAGGCTAAGACCTTAATCCACAAAGCTACAGAACCGACACATGCTTAAATAGGATGGATTAAAGCATGGGTCTGCAGGCTAAACAAGATTTGACAGTCTGGACACTAATGTAGAGAAAAGCAAGGTTAAATTTCTAAAATCTTGAAGAGCTACAAAAAAGGATTCTTATCATTTGCACATTCGAAAACAGATTTTTGCACGCAGAAATTGAAGTAAAGGTTGAAAGATTCTTACGAAAATGAAGCATAGAGGACATGTTAGAGAGTAAATATCAATCCTTAGAATTGGCAAATTGTTATTAGGCCACAACCAAATACTGACTTTTGTCACTGCCCCATACTAGGGATACTTTCCTTGGTGCAGTCTTAGCCAACTCAACAGCAAATTATCAACAATCCTAGCACGGAGCCAAAACGGTATTAATTGAGAAGTATCAATCTAGCCACTAGCTAAAAAGAAGACAGGCACAACAATCATCTATCAGGACGTGTCCAAAATGAAGGAAGGGAGTAGCAAATGACTGAGATCTCAATGACCTACACCCCTGTTGCAGAGTTTAGCCTTATGGTGTGAGCCCGAGTTTTAAAAAGTGAACACCAAAAAGAGCTGAACACAATGGAATGCAGGCATCAGAATTTGGATGTTCCAAGGATAATTACAGCTTATTGAGACGTGAGTCTCATTTGATCCCCTAGATAAAAGCTATGCACGCTCAAAACATAGTACAAAGAGCTACACTATGGAGATAAACGTTTGGTCTACTACAGCCAGGGAAGACTTCCTTCTCTATTCTCTAAATTCTTGTCGCCATAATATCACCTTAGAAAACTTAAAGCAACATGTCCCGAGGGGACATATCTGGAAGGAATGAAACCAAAATACACAAAGAAAAAAGAAAGTTAAGCTAAAAGTTTAAACAATCAAAATTTGCCATGCCTGTCATCAAACTTAACAGCTGGAGGGTGGAAATGCAGTAAGAACAAAACATATAGCCATTAAAGAGAAAGACGGGAATAACCTTTCAAATTAACAAGAAAAAGCAATACTCCAGCGGTGCATCCAGGTGCTGAAAATATGTTCTGACATCAAAGGTAGTTCAACAAGCATGCCTGACCAACTCAGCACCTAAACAACACTTTTCTTTATCAGAGGTCTGGACGAGAAGTCTCTGCCCCACCACTGAAACCCATTCTGAAGCACGTCTAAACTTAAGACAGACAATAACCAAAGATGAGTAAGAGATAATGTCAAAAGTGGTCAGACCACAATGAAAGCAAGAAGTGTACAGAAACAATGTAATTGCCTTACCCCTTTCCCTGAGTTCACTCTAGATAATCTTTCACTTCACAAAACTGACGGCAAATTTATTGCCACCACAAAGGCAGACACCAATGTACTCCATCCATGAGGAAAACATAAGCAGATAGGAATTGGTTTTGTGTTGTGTCACGATCCGTTTTCCTACTTTTCCGTACTGTCTAGCTAGCATATAGGAATTGCCTTCCAAAATGTTATACCGGGACAAAGAATCATATGACAAAAATACTGGAGGCAACAATAATGACTGGGTAACTTAAAACGAATGTACCCATACTCGCACAATTTACCAAATACTTGCAATATTTCCAAGAGATTCAAGTACACAACAACACACTATTGACAATACCAGTAGTACTACAATACACACAAGACTAGCTAGCTTTACACAACAAAAGATCCAGACTAGCTAAATTCGAGTTTCCCTCAAACGATCAAGATCTGCAGACAGAATGAGACAAAAGGTGGTGTCACCATTGCAGAAACAGTTCATTTGTCAGCTTGCGGGATATATATTATCTTCTACGGAAATCTGCAAACTCCGGTCATTTGCTGAAAACAGATAATGTGAACAAAATAAGTAGAAAGCAACTCAAGTAAAGTTGACTGCAAAATATAAATAGGTGAGCAAGAATGGTTCATAAACAGAGCCTCTGAAACAACACGGTTATATATCTGGTCACCAGCACCCCTATCCTATACAGATTTTACAATGTGAGAAACAGTCAACTTGGTTAAAATGTGAGTGACCTTTAGGCTAATGCATTAATCTATTTTGATAAGGGCTCGACTTAGGATTGTCCCAGGAAACAATAATCTGAGCATTTATTTCAATTTTCAATTACATTTTCCCCAAAATTGTTGTGACTGAGCCACCTCCAAAGTAGCACAAAACTCGGATACACTCAAACAGATCACAATGACATAACCCGAATCTGAGGGTCTTCCCTAACCAGTAACCAACATGCCTAGTATCAAAGACCGAACTTTTACTGTCACTAGAACTATTTAATATCTTTATCTACCATTCCTTCTTACACTATCAACAACTAAGACGCTTCAACTTGTTACACAGGTATACACAAGAAAATGTATCAATACCATAATTCCCACTTCACAGGATTTTACTACTGGTAGAAACTTAAGCTTGTGTTACTACCAGTATTTGTCCATATCAAGTGTTTGTCTACAAGCTTAAGTTATGCCATTCCATTCATCGTACAACTTCAAGAAGAGATGGATCCTTGCTATAAATACGCATATATCCATTTACGCTATCCTGAAGGATGATTGTATCTATACAGTACCATACAAGAGAACAGAGTTCCAATACATGGTACTAATCACATTATAACAAGTATGACAATTACCAATGTTAAGCATGTTCCAATTTAGTGTTTAAGAACACAGTCCTACTCCCTGAAGAGAATAATGCAGAAGTTTTACTTTGAGGACAACACAAGCAATACAATTCACAGAAACAGATTCAGACTCCTCGTCTTCAATATTAACACTAAAAAGAGCATTAGCACATTTTCATCACTGCAAGCTAAAAATAGTCACCATGCCACATATAAGCTGCTCTTCCACCAACTAATTTATTAATTGTTAGTAATCCGAAATTTGGAATCCAAGTTTCTATAAAATTTTATAATTTAGGTGATGATTATCTGATGTCTGGTTGGTCTTTTTTCTGCCTTTCATTTCTTCTGTATAATCTGAACTTTTAAATTCACTTTCATCTTTACCCACTTTGGAAAACTGAAAAATTCATAAGGCGATATCAAGAGGAAGAAAACATTGTCTATTCAGTATTTATGTGAGAAACACCCGTTTTGCTTGAAAGGCTTTCAAAATAATTGTTTTCCCTCTTTAAGGTTGCATAGAGCTCTTCTCTACTCATATGAAACTATCCCAACAATACAGTTCCATTACTAAAGTCATTGTAAATACTTATCTTTATCGCAGTACCTAATATGGAACTTCAATATAAGTATTCTAAAGTCTGGTAGTTGAAGGTTTTAACTTTTAACAAGTCTTTGCAAACGCAATTTCTTGCATATTGAGGCTGACTTTTGTCCGTTTTTCTCTTCAACGGTTGTGTTTGGCTGATAAGAAGTGTAAATTCGTCATTTGCAGATGAAAAAACTTTCCTTTCATCTGAAGTATTACTTATTGATGTGTCCAACAAAACAAACTCAGAAATCAGACAATTTCATCACAAGAAATAGGGATGTTGTCTTTAACATGCAACTGACTCATGTTACTGAGGGAGGTGGTTAAAGGTATTCTTGGGGATGTTATTGTTATTCATAATTTGCAAGCTAATTTTATACAGCAAAAAATGCTCATCGGTACCCGATCTTCGTTATTAAGAAGGGCAGTTTTTAATTTTTCTTGATATTCTTCAATATTATACTTAACCCATCAATACTGATAGCTTATCATGTCTTTTTCTTACAAAGTGAGGATGCCCCATAATTTTCACATATAATGTCCACAATGGAAGTGGAATTGACTCGACTGTTAGAGAACATATAAAGTTTCTTTTGGATCCATAGTCAGTTCATTTATACGAATGGAAAGGGAAACTGCATAAGAAATACAAGAGTTATATGGACAAATAATATTGGCGTACGTTTATTGAAAAACCCAGTCACATGGATATAACAGTCATTTACCTGATTAATTCAGCGATGCAAGGCTCTCACTGTATAGGAAGGTATTCATTCTGTTGTCTTTTTTCGAGAACTTTGTGGTATTCCCATTCTTGGGATCATACAAGTACGAAAAATGGTCCTGATCCTTCCACAAGAGTATCAAATCAACGTTATTCTCCCTGAAAAATCCCACAGCGAATCTAATCTTAAAGGACGGTTTACAGGTCAGTAGTTTGGACCAGGAGTGGTTGGCACCACCGGAATCACTCATCACCCACACAACAACCTCATCATAGGAACTATGAGAACCATTCCGCTCATGGGAAAATACAGCAAGAGATCCTTTGTAGGCACTAAGATGACAGTAGTCACAGACGGGGCTGGATGGAAGTTCAATCCTTTCAAAGACCTTGTCATTGAAGTTATAGCTTAAAATGTACATATCTTCTCGGTCAAAACTTATACCCATCTCATCTCCTCTTCCAAAATCACTACAGTAAAGGAGATCTACAACCCAATGCATGTACCCATTCACACATGAGAAGCCATGAGCATTACTGCAATCACTCGAATCACTTATCATAATCCGATATGGGACGTGTACAGTCTTCTCCGTCCATGAGTTAGTAGCAGTAGAGAACACATTGACCTGGGCTCGAGTCTCTCCTGCTTCCGTAGGGACCAATCTAATTTGTGCCACCTTAAATGCATTTGTGACGGAATCGAAGTAAAATCCAGATCCATACCAACCCTTTTCAATATTCGTCAGATCCCATTGATCTGGACCAACCATTGGAGCATCCCCAATTTTCCTAAGGTGTCTAGTGGCAGGGTTCCAAAGGGCATACTTCTGCTGTGGGCGTTGTGAGAGAGATAAGCAAACGACTCCATTGAAACAACCCACGATTTCAACACGGTCATCGTCACTGGAAAACGTCAGATGTTCAGTCACATCACCGAATCCAAAAGAGAAGGTAGGGTTTTGAGGCCTAGCAACGTTTTTCTGAGGCCAACATGAAAAAAGAGAGACTTGGTTCTTGCGGTGGCTGTGTGAAGAGTGCAGGGCGATGAAATTAGGAGAAATGATTAGAGAATACCAGAACTTGGAGACGCATCTGAAGCGTAACAGAGACTTCACGGGCAGTCTGGCGAAGATCTCGACTATGTCATCTTCGGCTAACTCTTTCTTCAATCTCTCGCCGTCTTCTTCTTCTTCAGGAGGGGCTGGACGAACAACTAGAGCTGCTGAAGAGGAAGATTCCATAATCGCTCGTCTCCTTCAAAGAAGAAGCATTTCCAGCTGCTGCGAATTTGGGGAGTTTTGGGTTTCGAATGCTCTCTCCCGATTCTCTTTACTTTGAGTTATACATAGAAAATGACATTCCCCCCCCCCACCCCCCCCCCCACCCCCCCCCCCCCCTAGTTTGATTGGAGGACATTTGTACGCCCCCACTAGTTTTGAAAATGACGTTTTACCCCTGTGGCATGCCGAACTCCAACTAATTTACACCTCTTGATTGTGACATTGTTAGTGTAGATGTGTGGTCGCCAGGGGTGTTAAGTAAAACCGGATAAAACCTGTCAAACCGACCGAACAAAAACCGATTGTCATGGTTTTGGACGATTTTTAAAGTTAACCGGTTTACAAAATGGTTGAAGTTTTTCACAAACCGGTTTAATCGGTTCGGATTTGGTTTGTTAGCTAATTATACCGAATGAACCGAACTGAACTATTGCGTACACAATATAGTTCTATTATAGCAAACATTGTATAAAGTATATTTAATAATCTATCGAAGTGTATTCCAAGTAGATAGTTTAGTGAACTAAAGTGATCTGATTGATGTTAGTTTTCTCTATTTTTCTCATGTCATATCTTATCTCAATCTAAAATCATAATTTTGTGAGTTCTATATGTTCATTTAATTCATGTATTGGTTAAAATTTGAATTTGATTGACATACTATTATAATCATATCAGTGTAAAAGTGATTACGCGAACCGCCCGAACCGAACCAAACCGTAACTTTTCGGTTTGGTTTGGTTCGGTGTATAGTTTCAAACGATTTGGTTTGGTTTAAAAATTAGCAAACCGAAATATTCAGTTTGGCTTATGATTTTTTTTCACAAACCGCATCAAACCGGACCGTTTACACCCTAGTGGTCGCCATTGAAAATAGTTTTGAGAGAGAAATTTGCGCCTCATTTTATGCAAAAAAAAAAAAAAAAAAAAAAAAAAAAAAAAAAAAAAAGTTTGTTATACTGTATGTTAACTCCCATATTTTTCTTAACACGGGGACAAATTTATCTCTAATGCTATTTTTAATGATAGACCGAACTCTAGATTAACGATGTCATAGTAAAGGGGTGTAACTTTGTAAGTATTCTAAAGCGTGGAACACATAAGAGGTGAAAGTGTTTTTTTCCAAACTGAAAGGAGTGTCCTTTAGTCAAACAAAAGGGGTTAAAGTGTATTTTACACTTTTTTGCAAAAGAACAGAAATGTCACTTTAGCCCTTACGACTTCACTTTCAGTTAATCTGAAAAAATAATAGCCTAGCCAGCCGAGAGAGTACTTTCCTTTGCGATCAAACCTAACATTGGCCATGTGTGTTTGAACCCTCGACTGCAGGGGGCTTCAAACGCACTATCACTGAGCTAGCACTATCATTGAGCTAGCACCTATTTGGCCATGCTTGAAGACATAATATATACACACACATACAATGACATCTAGCAAAGTTTTGTATTCACCAAGTCACAGGATTATCCAGCCCACCGCAAAGTCTACACCAGGTACGAGACACTGTGATGATATTTAAGCACCAAAACATCAATACAAGAGTGTCGAGCACACTTATTTGCCTGAAATCAATAACTTAAATTAATAAAACTTCCGCACTACATCCAGGTTTTGAAGGCCTGATCATATGCTATTACAAAAGACCGAAACTACCACAAAATAAGTCTTTGGACTTCTCATGGTGACACAAATAGAAAAAGGTGCCCTCTTTGTGATTAAGCACAAGAAACTGAATTACATCTCATTGGACTCTGTCGCCAAACACATAAAGGGTTGGTTTGCTGCTTCAGTTATCGCCTTGTGTCTTGAGGAAGTGTCTTGGCTTTTCTACTGGATTGAGAGACCGAACAAACTTGATCCACACGGAGATCACTAGGCACCTGCACTGGCGCCCCAACACCAACATGAGCATAGATGATAGATGTGTACAGGTGTCACTGACATCTATACACATCCATTCAATCAGCGCTTGGTATACTGCGCATCGCCAATCAAAAAGGAATCAGAATTGCAGAAAGGTTCTAGCCTTCTACGAGTTTTACTGATTACCTGTATTCCACCCCCAGTCCCAACTAACAAATGCACACGAGGCAACTACATTACAACAACTGACTGTTGATAACATAACCAGGAAACAAACAGTACAAGGATTTTTAAGTACACATGGACACCGCCTAGATTAGGCTTTCCCTCAAAACGACTTTGATCTGCAGACAGAATTAGGCCGAAGCTGGATGTCCCCCTAGCAGAAACAGTTCATTCGCTAGCTTGCGAAATTGATATCTTGTACAGGAATCTGCAAACTTCCAAGGTTGGCTGAAAACAGATACAACATGAGCAAAATTAGCAGGAGGTACCTGATATAAAGTTGAGAGCAGAATACAAAAAGGTGAGAGCAAGAATGGTTACGAAAAACCAGAGCCTTAAAAGACACAGCTATTATATCTGTTCATTGTTTACCGCCACACATATTGTATTCAGATTACATGAACTTTTATCTAATGCATTAATCGATGTAGATAGGGACGCTGCTGAGGAAACTACAATCTGAGCACATATTTCAAACAGATTGTGAGTCGCAAAAAAACTTAAATACAATCAAACAGACCCCAACGATAGAAGCCAAATCTGCGGGTCTGTCCTCACAAACATGCCTAGTATCAAAAGCAAACTTTTAATGCCACTAGAAGTGTAATATCTTTATCTATCATTCTTTTTTGGGTTAAAGACACTGACCATCCCTGAGTTTAGGGTAAATTCCTCTCAGCTACCCTGACTTTTGGAAAAAGACACTTTGCACCTTTTTTTTTGGATGGAGCTGACTGTGGACTAACAGCATGTTTGCAAAGACCGTTTTACCCCTTGAATATTTATAATGCTACTTCAACTCATTTGTTAACCTAATAATTTTCTCTCTCTCTCTTCACCCCTTCTTCCTCTTCTCGGCAAACAACCACAGTGCACAACCGCCACAAACATCACAGCCACCACCACTCCCTCTCTCTCCCACACCCCTCTGTTTCTCCTTCACTGTCGATCAGACACATCCATTCAATCTGAGTCGAAATCGACAAGATACAAGGTCGCCAGCCAGACCTTGCAGACGGATATCCATTTAACCGGTGGTTAGATCGGACTCAAGGTTGTCGAAAAGCGCGGCGTAACTCATGTGAAACTCTGTCAAGAGTCAAGACACTCCGGCGAGTCGATTTGAAGAGGAAGAAGAGGAATTCCTTCAGTTTGGCGTGGTTTGGCTCGGAGGGATCGAGATAGGAGAGGACTATGTAGCCGCCGGTGAGCTTTGTTGACGGCATGTGAATGCCGGTGAAGACGTCGGTCTTGTCGACCTTGGTGAAGTCGAAGAGCACCGGGGAGCTCTTGCCGTCGACCAATACGACGACCTAGGGGCTGGAGGCGCTGAAATCCGTTGATTGGTAGTCTTGATTCTGGAGTTGAAATACTCGTCTCTGCCTTGGTTGTAGAAGTAATTGAGTAGATCCTTTAGAGGACCAATCCCTGCGTCGAGGGGCTTCAATCGGTGTTAATGGTGATTTGTTGGTGATGAGGTTGCTGTGGAATAAGAAGGCTGCAGGGGTAGTGTTGTTTGGGTATTAGTTTTGTCATTTACAGTGGGTTAAGGCAGCGGTCTGGTAGTGAAATTGGTGGTCAATGGAAGGTTAGTTTCAAGAGGGGTTATGTGCTTTGTTTTTGTCGGGTTTCTTTCCTTTTTCTTCACCCACAAATCATCGTCATCTTCTTTTTCCTCTCACCAGTAATTCTCTCTTCAATGGTAGCAGGTCTTCGATATGAGGGATGAAGCAAATCAGTTGTTTCTTTGATTTTGATTTTGATTTTGGTGTAGCAAATCAGTTGTTTTGCTAGGTTTTCAGTAATTTTGTTCATCCTCCAAGATGTTCTTCATTCATTATTGGTGTTGTTGATGTTTTTTGGATTCAAAATGAAAGTTGTTTTTGGTGGTGATGATATTTTTTGGTATATGTTCTTGTTCTTGATGATACAATAGAAAAAGAAAAAAAAAGTCCAAAAAAATACAGGGGTAATAGGGTCCGAAAAAATTTAATCACCCCATTTTCTAACGGAACATGCTCAGTTGTCAAATCGGGATTCACATAGTGAATCGAAATTCACCTTCACTGAATCGTAAATCGAATTGAATCGTGAATCGTAAAGATTCAGCTTGCAATATTTTTATGTAGATATATTTAAATATTTCATCGAGCTATGACATTATTGAACAAGCTATTCATATTTTTACAAAAAGATGGCTCAGATTATTGGAAACACGCATCTGTAACTAGTGATTAGGAGTTTCACACATCAAAAAGATAAAGAATTATCTAGATATAGCTAGGCAGGTGGAGCAAGGAACTACAAGATGCCAAGGAGATTGAAAATATAGAAAACTATTAGCCTTGGACTTGAGAAAAATGCACTAGTAATTTAAAACAAATGCATTTTGCAAAACAGACATAAATGTAGGAAGTAATGTAGGAATTATTAGTTCTTAGACTGATGCAGCAACTCAAGTAAACCTTCAGATGAATCGAAGGTGAATCGTAGAATCGGTCTGAATCGCAACTGAATCGTAAGATTCAGACCCTTGAATCGGGATTCAAATATTCTTTTAGCCATTAAAGATTCACTAAGGGATTCACATCGTTTCATGGATGAATCGAATCGAATCGTAGGATACGAATCGTGAATCGTAAGATTTTGACAACTATGGGAACATGACAGAAGGGTGCTAAGTGTCCACGGAATATTCCGTCAAAAGGGTGCGGAGTGTCTTTTTCCAAAAGTCAGGGTAGCGGGGTGGAATTTACCCTAAACTCAGGGGTGGTCAGTGTCTTTTACCCTTCTTTTTTTACACCATTTCATAGTACACTTCCAGCTTGTTAAATGGGTATACACAAGAATAATTCCGTATTTGGCAGGATCTTACTAAACAAGATACATATCTTAGATACGATACAATACAATACACGATACAGTAGGTAAACATATGAAGCTAACTGTATCTAAACACGCAGTCGTGCTTAAATGTCACGATATATGTTACGCAACTGATAGGTTTGGGTCCACCGCATATGGTGGGCTCAGAACACCGAATAAATGCTCATTCGAGCATTAACTTAAAGACTACAAACAAAATAGGAAATTCAGTACATTTTGTTAGCAAGCTGGAGTGAGATGAAGAGGGATGGAGGAGTGGACTTGGCCCACTGGAGGGCAGAGATAACACCAAGGCAGCAAGAGCTGTTGTCCGGCTTGGAGGTAGAAAACGCCAGTTTCGGTGAAGATCCAGCGATGAAATCAACTCTGTTTCAGCTCAAATCTCAGGGGTTTGTTCCACGAAGGTACTTCACATATCCTCTGGTTAGACTTTCGGATGGACTCCACTAAATCTCTTTTCTCAATTCCCCTAAATAGTTTTATCTAAATGTTTACGTGATTTTAACATTGTTGTTTTCTTGGATATTGATGATACTCTAGTGTACCGAAATTGTGTATGAGTGCATCCCAGCATTATTGTGACAGTGGGAGTTTTGTGTGGTGTATCCTCTCCGCTGTTTTTTCCCCGAAAGAGTTCCCACATAAAATCAGTGCCTCTCATGTTATTTTGATTGTTGTCTATCTTGCACAATCAAAATAATCTCCAAGTTGTGGGCACTTTGACTTCAGTTTCATTTTATGGGGAAAAGTTGAATCTCGTGTGATATAATATCCACTGCATTAATGTGTTCACGTATTCACCAACAGAATATTACAAGTTATAACACGAGTTGTTAAACCCACCAACCCATACATTTTGATTAGTTTGTACCTTAAATGGCAAATAACCCCCTATACCGTAAAGTACACATCATGAATCATAAGATTTAGTATGATTAACAAAGCAGCAAACACACGCCAGTATACTTTACACATTGCATATACTTTACACAAAAAGGCACAGCTAGTAGTATACATGAACTGATAGATACAGGAATGAGGAATACATGATGTGGATTATTTAGTCAACTTAGTTTTAGGTACGAGTTTTTTCATACAAGATGATGAGAAGTAACTGTTTCCTAAGCCTCTACCGCCGCAGATGAATGTCCATTATACTACTACTTCATAGTAATAGTTTCTCTATCTAAACTCCTACTTTCTTTCATATATGTTTTGTCTTAGCTGGGCTTCAAAAAGAGCTCAAAACCCATGTCTTTCCGCACATTGCACCATATATATTTTGTTGAATATGCAATCAGTACATAAGGTGGTTATTCCATTCCATTCATGGTATCCTTCCTATAACACACGCACACACGCTCACACACACACACACACACACACACACACACACACACACACACACACACACACACACGTTTACGCCATCCTGAAAGATGATTGTTTCTCATACAATTAAAAAATGATATACCATACAAGAAAACAGAGTTCCAAAACATGGTACTAACCACATTTTAACAACTACGATAATTTTCTATACTCAGCAGGTTCGAATTTACTGTTTAAGAATACATTTCCACTCCCTCAAGAGAAGCATGCAAAAGTTTCACATTTAGCACAACTAACGTAACAAAATTCACAAACTCAAACCACGCCTCTTCAACTAACAGCATGAACAAAATATCCATCACTGCAAGCTAAAAATAATTAGTGTGCCAAATAGAAGCTGCTCTTCCTCTAACTCATATTAATTGTGAGTAATCCAAATACTGATGTCGGATCCAAGCTTCTAATACTTTTTATAACAACTCGGTTAGATGATTATCTGAACTTCTTAATTCTCTTTCATCTTTGACCCGTTTAGGAAAATTGGGATTCATCAGGCCAGAGAAACACAACAGGGGAAGGAAAAGAAGGGAAGAAAGAAAGTCTATTGAGTACAATGAATGTGATCAACACACTTATGCTTTAAAGGCTTTCAAAGTTCAAACTAACTCAAATGAAATTATCTCCGCTCCTACAGTTCACTGGTCAATTCATAGCAACTACTTATCTCTGTCATAGGACCACTAACCACGGCATTTCAAGATAAGCATCTAAACATGTGGTCTTTTGAAGGCTTTAACGCATTAGTGAATGAAAAAAATTATTGCATATTGAGGCCAAAATTTTGTCTGTTTTTCTCTTCTAGCGGTACCTGGTTAAGTTTGGCTAATAACAAGTGCAAGTTCGATTTGCACATGTGAAAACATTCCTTTCATTTAAAGTAAATATTACTTAATGATGTATCTAACTAAACAAACACAGAAATAATAAATTTTGATCACATGAAAGAAGGGAAGGATGTTTCTTGTGGCAAGCGAATGACTCATGTACCGCAGGACGTGGTTAAGGGGATTCTTGGGGACGTTACGGTTGTTCAGAACTTGCAAACTAATTAAATTCCAAGCAAACATGTTGGTTAGTAGCCCTGCATTCTTAATTATGTCCACAGTTTTGTCAATTTTCCTACTCAGACAACTATATGCATGGACTTGGTTATAAAAAACACTCTTTTGAATTGTTGTTGATAATCTTTGTATTATGATACGGAGATTATCATATAATGCATAAGAAAAACAAGTACGGAGACCATAACTGTTCACTTACTTTATGAGTGAAGTGGTGCAAGGCTCTCACTGTATAGGAAAGAGCGCATTCCCTTATATTGTTTCCAGAACTTCTTGGTCTTCCCGGTCTCTGGATCATACAAGTACGGAGAGCATTCCGGAGCCTTATACAAGAGTATCAAATCAACATTATCCTTCCTGAAGAATCCGACAGCCAATCTAATCTTAATGGACGGTTTACAAGCCAGTATTTTACACCAGGAGTGATTGGCACCGCTGCTATCATTCAACACCCACACATCAAAGTCATCATAGAAACTATGAGAATCAGTCCTCCCATGGGCAAATATAGCAAAAGAACCTCTGTAGGCCGCAAGGTGATAGTAGCTAGAGAAGGGTTTGGATGGCATCTCAATCCTTTTAAAGACCTCGTCAATCATGTTATAGCTTAAAATGTATGTATCTTCTTGTTCAAAGCGTAGGCCAATCTCATCTCCTGTTCCGACATCACTACAATGCAGGATATCTACAACCCAATGCATGAACCCATTCACACATGAGAAGCCACGAGTACTACTGCAATCACCTGAACCATTTATCACGATTCGATAAGGGACGTGTATATTCTTCTCAGTCCATGAATTAGTAGCAGTAGAGAACACATTGACCTGCGCAATAGTCTCTCCTGCTTCCGTAGGGACCAACCTAATCTGTGCAATCTTAAAAGCATTTGTGACTGGATCGAAGTAAAATCCGGAGCCATACCAACCCTTTTCAATATTCCTCATATCCCATTCATCTGGACCAACCATTGGAGCACAACCAATTTCCCTAAGCTGTCTAGTGGCAGGGTTCCAGAGGGCATAATTCTGCCGTGGGCGTTCTGAGAGAGATAAGCAAACCACTCCATTAAAACAACTCACAATTTCAACATCTTCGAAGTGACCTGGAAATGTAATCTTCTCCACGTCATCACCGAATCCGAAACACACGGTAGTTTCTGGACGCCTTGCAACAGCGTTACGACTACGAGTAATATTTTTCTTACAGGAATAGAACAAAAGAGAGGTTTGTTTGTTACGGTGGCTGTGTGAAGAGTGCAAGGCGATGAAGTTGGGAGAGAGGAGTAGAGAGTTCCAGAACTTGGAGACGCACCTGAAGCGTAAGAGAGACTTCACGGGCAGTCTCGCGAAGATCTCGATTATTATTACTGATCTGGACTAAACTGCAATCGAGACCAAATTGATGACATGAACTGAGGAGGTTCAGTAGCCGTCCGATCAGATTATCGGTGCTTCAGGAGCCGTAGATCTTCATATATCCGTTTGATTCAAATGTTTAGTCTAACGACGTCGTTTCCTACTAGCTGTTATGACCTCGGCACAGTCAGCACTCTCGGGTGTTTCTGATTGGTTGATGATTGTCATCTCAGCCTAGTTGGCTGCTGACTGGGTTAGTTAGTTGTCAAGTTTGATTATTTACGTTTAGACCCCAAGCTTATATAAGCTTTGTATTTCTCATTTCCTAATTGAATTTTGCTGTTTTGCAATTCCATCATCTTCTTCTTCTCTGCAACTATCTCCTCTCAAATTCTTTCTCTCTCCTCTATCTTCTCTTCCGCCATTAACTCTGATATGGTATCAGAGCCAGGTTGGCTATTCTATTAGCTCCCTGAGTGTTATAGATCTGCTCTTGTGGACCATTTTGAGTATAGTAAAGACCTGTTTCTGAGATCTAGATGGATACTCCTAATCCAGCTAGTGGTGGTCATTCCGGCAACAGCTCCGGTGGTTTCTATGGTCATGAGTTCTCTAATTCTCCCTATTTCATTGCTAGCTCAGAAAATCCTGGAGCTATTCTGGTTTCTCAATTGCTCACTGGTGAGAACTATTACTCTTGGGAGAAGTCTATGCGAGTGGCTTTGCAAGCTAAAAATAAGCTTGACTTCATTGATGGTACACTCTCTCAACCTGAGGTTACTTCTGATTTGTTCTCTATTTGGAGGAGATGTGATTCTATGGTCATTTCATGGTTGCTTAATTCTGTTTCTAAGGACATTTCTTGTAGCTTAGTGGGAATTTCAACTGCTAGAGATATTTGGATAGATCTTCAAGAGAGATTCTCTCAAGGAAATCATCCTAGGGTTTTTCAGCTGACAGAAATGATATCTAGTCTTAAACAAGGAGATAATACTATCACTATGTATTACACTAAATTGAGAACTATGTGGGATGAGCTAGCTAATTACAAGCCTTTGCCTGCTTGCACTTGTGGTGCTTTTGCATTAATGAGACAAAGAAGGGAGGAAGAATACATCATGCAGTTCTTAATGGGTCTCAATGAGCAGTATAAGGCAGTAAGGGAGCAGATTCTTCTTGTTGAGCCATTGCCTACACTTAATCAGGTTTATGCTAAAGTTGTGCAGCATGAGAGGCAATTAGCCATTTCTGTTACTAAATCTGGTATTCTGCCTACTCCAAGTGTTGCAATGTATACTCAATCTTCTCATAATCTAGCACATCAAACTTCAACTTATCCTAATTCCTCAGCTAGGTACTCTAATGTGCCTAATTACAAGAAGGTTTGTCATCATTGTGGAGATACAGGACATGTTAAAAGCAAGTGTTATAAGCTTCATGGTTACCCTAGCCATTATAAAGCTAAACCTAAAGTTAATAGTGTAGTTGCTGATTCTTCCACTTCAAATGCTACACTTACTTTATCTCCAGCACAATGTCAACAGATTGTGTCACTTCTTAGCACACAATTGCAGTCTAATGCTGTTTTGGCTTCTCCTACTTCTCCTACTGAGGTCAATTCTATCAGTCCATATGATTCTATTTCTCATGTTATGGGATTGGATTCTCCTCTACAACATCATTCTAAGGCAACACCATCTTCTAGTTCTCAGAATTCTGCCAATAATCTTCATTTCATGGCAGGTGTTTCCAGTTCTTTTTCCCTTCACATTGCCAAAATGTCACCTGATTTGGCAGCTCATTCTTGGATCATTGATACAGGTGCTACTGATCACATGTGTTGTAATTCAACACTTTTTTCTGAAATGCACCCTGTTACCAACACTTATGTGCATTTGCCAGATGGCAAATCCTCAGTTGTCTCACATATTGGCACAGTTGTCATTAATGATAAGCTGACTCTTACAAATGTTCTCTATGTGCCCACTTTCAAATTTAATTTGATTTCAGTTAGCAAGCTCACTCAATCATCTTCTTGTGTCTTTCTTTGTGAGCTTGATCAATGCACATTTTATGATAAACACAATGATTATGTTCTTGGCATAGGCCACAAAATTAATGGTCTCTACTTGCTTGATGGTGTTAAATTTGCATCAAATGCTATTTTGCATCCCACTGTCTCTTCTAAGTCAGCTATTTGGCACATGAGACTAGGTCATCCTTCTTTTAAGAAATTAAAATTTCTAAGTCCTCACATTGTTGCTTCTCTTGATCCATGTAACCTCACTTGTACTGTTTGTCCTCTTGCTAAACACAAAAGACTTCCTTTTCCAAAACACAATCACATTTCCTCTCATGCCTTTGCACTCATACATTGTGACACTTGGGGTCCCTATAAGGTGCCAACTCCTTCAGGACATAAATTTTTCTTGACTTTGGTGGATGATGCTACTAGACACACATGGTTATTTTTGATGCATCACAAGTCAGAAGCTGGTACTGTTTTGGTGAATTTCTGCAATTATGTTGAGACTCAGTTCAAAACTCTTGTCAAGAGGTTTAGAAGTGACAATGCTCCTGAGCTCCATCTAGCTGTTTTCTTTGCCAAGAAAGGCATTGTGCATGAACTGAGTTGTGTTGAAACACCTCAGCAAAACTCAGTTGTTGAGAGAAAACATCAGCATTTACTTAATGTTGCCAGATCTCTCAGGTTTCAGTCAGGAGTGCCTCTCAGGTTTTGGGGTGAATGTGTGATGACAGCAACTTATCTGATCAACAGGACTCCTAGTGCTAGGTTGCACAACAAATCACCATTTCAATTGCTGTTTGGAACAGCACCAGATTATGATTTTCTCAGAATTTTTGGATGCCTGGCTTTTGCAGCTACTTTACATCAAGGCAGAACCAAGTTTGACCCCAGAGCCTCTAAGTGTGTTTTTATGGGGTATGTATTTGGGACTAAAGGTTACAAGCTGTACAATCTAGATACCAAGGTGTTTATGGTCTCTAGACATGTTGTCTTTGAGGAAGGAATTTTTCCTTTTCTGACTCAAATTGAGCCTTCTTCATCTTATTTAGACAATTTCTGCTTGCCAGTTTCAGCTACTGATTCCCCTCTTGCATTTGATCCTATTTCTTTAGATTCCACATCACCAATACCTCTCTTTCCTGATTCTTCTTCCCCTGGCTCTCATGCTTCTACTCCAGTACCTTTACCTCCTCCTTTACCTCTCAGAAGATCAGGGAGACCTACTAAACCACCCTCACATTTACAAGATTATGTTCTCAACAAATCTTCTAAAACTGCTTCAGCTTATTCATATGACATTTGTGCTTTTCTTGTTCCACCACCTTCTTATACTGCACAAGTTTTTCTTTCTGAAGTTACTACTGTTTGTGAGCCTACCAAATATGCTGAAGCTGCATCTAATCCAGCTTGGGTTGCTGCTATGCAACAAGAAATTGCAGCTCTTGAAAAGAATCACACTTGGTCTATTGTTTCTCTGCCTCCTGCACACAAGGCTATTGGGTGCAGATGGGTCTTCAAGATTAAATATAAGGCAGATGGATCTCTTGACAGATATAAGGCTAGATTGGTAGCCAAAGGTTTCACTCAAACTGAAGGTATTGATTATTTTGAGACTTTCTCTCCAGTGGCTAAGTTGCCTACTCTTAAGTGTTTGGTAGCCTTGGCTGTTATGCACAATTGGTTTTTGGTTCAACTAGATGTGAATAATGCTTTTCTTCATGGAGATTTATTGGAAGAAGTCTATATGCAGCTTCCTCCTGGTTATGTTCTTCCAGCCTCTTCTTCTACATTGCATACACCAGTGTGCAGACTTCAAAAGGCATTGTATGGACTTAAACAAGCTTCTAGACAGTGGTTTTCTAAGTTTAGTTCTACTCTTCTTCAGCTGGGTTTTCATCAGTGCAAGACTGATTACACTTTGTTTGTCAAGAACTTATCTGCCAGGTTTCTAGCTGTTTTGGTATATGTTGATGACATTTTGGTTGTTGGTTCTCACAAGGAAGACATTCATCTGCTTACTTCAGCTCTTAATAGCACTTTTCAGCTCAAAGATCTGGGTAGCTTACATTATTTTCTGGGATTTGAATTCACTCCATCTTCAGCTGGCCTGTATATGAATCAACAAAGGTTTGCCTTAGAGATTTTGAAATTCAGCTCTTATGTTAATTGCAAGCCAGCTTCCACACCTTTGGTTGCCAATACTCAATTAAGCAAAGATGATGGTGATCTTCTTTCTGTGGAACAGGCCAGTCACTACAGAACTTTGATTGGCAAACTTCTGTTCCTTTGTCATTCTAGGCCTGATTTATGCTACTCAGTTCACAAACTCAGTCAATTTGTTTCTGCACCCACCACTGTTCATCTTACTGCTTTGCATCATGTTCTGAGATATCTCAAAGGGACAGTGAGTTATGGTCTGTTCTTTTCTTCTACATTCTCCCTTCACCTCACTGCTTACAGTGATTCAGATTGGGGTGGCTGTCCAGACAGCAGAAGATCTACCTCTGGCTATTTGGTTTATTTGGGTGCCTCTCTTATTTCTTGGAAGTCCAAGAAACAGCAAGTGGTTTCCAGAAGTTCAGCTGAAGCTGAATACAGGAGTTTGGCTCACACTTCTTGTGAGATTCAGTGGTTGCTGCTTCTTTTCTCAGAAATGCATATCACCCTTGCTGGGCTTCCCTCCATTCTTTGTGACAGCAGCTCAGCCATTGCCATTGCACAGAATCCTGTCTTTCATGATAAGACAAAACATATTGATTTAGATTGTCATCTTGTCAGGGATTTGGTTCATAATGGTGTTCTTCAGCTCCAACATGTCTCTTCCTCTTCTCAGCTGGCTGATCTGCTCACTAAGTCTCTACCTGGTCCTCTCTTTCATAGCTTGGTTTCCAAGTTGGGCATGAGATCTCTCCCCTGCTCAACTTGAGGGGGGATATTACTGATCTGGACTAAACTGCAATCGAGACCAAATTGATGACATGAACTGAGGAGGTTCAGTAGCCGTCCGATCAGATTATCGGTGCTTCAGGAGCCGTAGATCTTCATATATCCGTTTGATTCAAATGTTTAGTCTAACGACGTCGTTTCCTACTAGCTGTTATGACCTCGGCACAGTCAGCACTCTCGGGTGTTTCTGATTGGTTGATGATTGTCATCTCAGCCTAGTTGGCTGCTGACTGGGTTAGTTAGTTGTCAAGTTTGATTATTTACGTTTAGACCCCAAGCTTATATAAGCTTTGTATTTCTCATTTCCTAATTGAATTTTGCTGTTTTGCAATTCCATCATCTTCTTCTTCTTCTTCTCTGCAACTATCTCCTCTCAAATTCTTTCTCTCTCCTCTATCTTCTCTTCCGCCATTAACTCTGATAATTATATCATCTTTGGCTAAGTCTTTGTTCAATCTCTCTTCAGGAGGACATGAACGAACAACGAGAGATTCTGTAGAGGAAGTCATCATCGTCTTTTTGCTCTTCAGAAGTAGAAGCTGCACAATTTGGGGGTTTAGGGTTCAAAACTTCAAATGCTTTGCACTCCGAGTCCGAGGTCTTGTTTGGTGGTAAAGGTAAAAGGATAAGTTATAGGGTAAAAAACACTTTCCCCACTCAGGTTTGATACAAAGACACTTTCACCCACTTTGAGTGTGGAAAATGACACTTTCACCCCTTCAGTGTGCCATATTCTATGGAACATGTAGTCCAACACCATCAGTCTGGAGTGGGGGTCTGTCACTGAGAGCGATTTCCGGGACGAATTCACCCTCCTTTTAGAGTATGTAATGACACAATTAAGGGTTTAAGTGTCCTAAGTTTGGCACACTGAAATGGTGAAAATATGTCATAATGCCAAACATGAGGGAGTAAAAGTGTATTTTACCCTATAACAATAGTACTAGCCTTCGACGTATTCACCCCATATCAAAGTATGAAGTGACACAATTAGGGGTGTAAGTGTCATAAAATTTGACACACTGAAAGGTTGAAAATGTCATTTGCCAAATTGAAATGGGTAAAAGTGTCATAACGCCAAACTTGAGGGAGTAAAATTGTATTTATCCTGTAACAATACTGGCATATAGGAGGCTAGGCTAATCAATTTATACATTCCCGTGTTATTTCGTCCTCCGTAACAATTCAGAACATAACCTCAATAGAAACCTCATTATTTATCCTCATTTGTTCAAAGTTCAAACGCATCCTACACATATGTTCTCAAGCTAACTAAGTTGCTTACTACTGAAGGACAACTAAAAGATTTTAAGTTGCTCGGGTATCAAAATATTCACTCCCATGAATGATTGTGCTGGTGCACCCACTTTCCATAAAATGGGAGATAACTTGTTTAAGGATGTTGAAGCCTCTAAACTCTAAACTGAGATCTCAGATGAAATAATTCAAAGAAAGAGCTGCAAACTTGTGGCTATAGTCATCTTTTATGCTTCAAATTTCACTTAAAAGGAGCCAAGTAGTAGCATATGAAGACTGATCAAATCACAAATCAAGCTAATGAACTTTTTTCTCAACCAACGGCTTCAGCATATGCAGGCTGGATTCTACACCCAGTCCGGTTGTTCAACAATCATCAATTCATCATTCCCCAATCCATATCAGGAAAACTTTCATCAGCTTAAATGCAAGAGGTTCAAGCACAAGACAACACACATACGGTTGATCACAGGAGAGCTTCAAAGTAAACAGTTTAGTTTGAAATCAAGAACTTGATTACACAAAACAATCTCACCACATCCAGGTTTCAAAAGCATCATTCAAAGTACAATCAAAACAGATGTAAGGCTTGATCATCATATGCCATTACAAAAGGCCTTAGTTAACAGACAGATAAGACGATCACAAGATATCTACTAAGCTATCCATATTTAGAAGGAATGAACCACCATAGCTATATCAGGGTCTACGGATTCTGATCTATCTTTCCTCATCCCTTAACCTGACACCCCACAGAAGATTAAGATTTACAATAACAGTGGCGCATATCCAAAGAGGCATACAGGACAAGCTTCGTGAAATGGGACCATTTGCTTAATGTATATAACAGCATCACGTTGCAGCAACAACCGTCTTATAACATCACGGTGACCTCATAGTGAAAAAGGACCATTGGAGGTTGTGTTCTTCTGGCCAGCACTGCAAAAGGGGAAAAATGCATTATTAGGCTTTATACTTGCATCACATATTTAAACTACGAAGAACAGAGTGATAATAGATCCAATGTTCATCTAGACAAGCATTCTCAGATTGAGCGTGGCAAAGAGCCATCTTGTGAGTCCAACGTGCATCCCTAAGCCCACTCTATGGATAATTCAGCAAAACAACGGACAGCATACATAGGTTAGCAGCGATGGTCCAGGACCACAGCCTTCGTAATAATACAAATAAATCAGTTTGAGGTTCATCACCACCAATGGCATCATATTCACACTATAGGCAGTGGGAACCTTTAAACACTTATTTTAGACAACCAAGAGTGAACCTTTACTCCTATACCAATCTCAGTTGATAAGCCAGCACGCTACTTTTAGCTGCACAGGCAAAATGCACTTTGACATATTTGTAAATTTCATTGCTCGAAGAAATGTTTAACAAAATTTATAGGAATGAACAACCCTCAAAGTGGCAGAAAACTCATTATACATATCCTTAAACAGAGTCCACCAATATGTATAGTGTCGACCAATGAACCTCTTAAACAGACCCCACCAACACGTATAGTGTCGACAAATGAACCTCTTAAACAGACCCCACCAATATGTATAGTGTCGACAAATGAACTTTACTTTCAACAAGGAGTTCAATATCATTCTCTATCACCCTTGTCTTATACCATAAACAAGTTCCATAATATACATGAACTTGTTAAATAGTTGCACCTCCACTGAGTAGTGGGTACCTATACTTCAAGAACTGTTGGTAATGGAGTACATCCATCAAAATTCATCAATGCCTCTCAATAAGAAAAAGAAAGGAAAGGGAAATGCATAAATGCTAAAATTCCTAAGACTCACTGAGTGCAAATTATGTGTTTATGAAATCAATTTCATTCCTCGAAAAGAAGAATACAAGAGTTTCACAATTAGCATAGCAAAGCAATGAAATTCACAAAACAAATTCAAGCCTCACCTCCACCTCAGTTCAATGAACCAAAGCATTATTAACACATTTTCACCACTAAAGTCAGTTGCATCAATTATAACTCTTTATTTCATTCCTAACCCAAAATATTATTGATTCTCTCACATTTTACACAATTTTAAGAATAGATGGACCTCTACCTCCCTCCCTCTTAACAGTGCATTAGCATTTAGCACATTTCATCATCGCATGCTAAAATAGTTGACATGCCACCTACAAGCTACTCTTCATCTAACTAATTTATTGGCATTTCCCTTTGTTTGAAGTTGGAACCAAGTTTTACATCTTGGATGGATAATTATTTGATGTCAAGCCGGTATTCCTCATTTATCAGGCAGGTACTTTTATAAAAGAAAATTGTTAATTTTACTTCTATTTTTCAGACTTCTATTTCTTCTGCATAATCTGAAGTTTGTAACTATCTTTCACCTTCTATCCATTGGGAAATAGAGATTCATTGGGGTGGAGAGCCCAATAAGTCCACTAATAATAATAGCTGATGATTTGCCTATTGAGTACAATGGATGTGAGGAACACAATGCTACTTGAAAAAACTAACCCTCTCATATCTTTCAAGTTGCAAGGAGCTCCTATTTACTCATTAGTGAAACTACCTCAGCTGTTAGAGTTTCATTCATAAATCATGGTGCCAACAAATGCCAAATTTCAAGGAAAGTACCTAAAGATGAGATCTTTTGGGAGGTTTTATCGAGTCTTTAACAATGTCAATGCATTTCTCTTGCCCATTAAGGAAACTTTGTTGTCTTTTGTTGTCTTTTTTTGTATCTAATGGTACAGAGTTATCTTTGGCAATTTAGAAGTGCAAATCCGTACTTCGCATAAGGGACAGCATTTCTTCCATAAAAAGCAAATATTTCTTATTGATGTACCTAACAAATCAAGCGCCGAAATCAGACAATGTAATCACACGAAAGAGGGGAAGGAAGTTCTTTGTATTCTTAGGAATTATCCTTCAGAAATGTTGTTGATAATCTTCATTTTGTAGTTAACCAAGTAGTATTGATTGGTATCATGTCTTCTTTGTTCAAGATGAGAACGCATCATAACTTTCATATTGTGTCTTTTTTTCAAGATAAGAATGCATCATAACTTTCACATAAATTTCCTTCACGGAAGTGGACTTGATTTGACTGTTAGAGCATAAATCAAGCTTCTATTGGATCCATGTCTGTTATTCTAAGAAAAGCACTAGTAAGAATGCATGAGAAAAGCAAGAGAAAAATTGGCCATACAGTGATAGAATAAACCTAGAACATGAACATAACACGTCCTTTACCTGATTAAGTGATGCAAGGCTCTCACTGTATAAGAAGGTACGCATTCCGCAATCTCTTTTTCCGAACTCCATGGTCTCCCCGTTTTCTGGATCATACAAGTACAAAGAACAGTCCGGCTCCCTACGGAAGAGTACCAAATCAAGGTTATCCTTCCTGAAAAATCCTAGGAAAAATCTAACCTTGACGGACGGCCTACATGTCAGCACTTTAGACCATGACTGGTTGGCACCACCACAATCGTTCAACACCCACACATCAAACTCATCATAGGAACTATCGGAACAAGTCCGCTGATTGACAAATACTGCAAGAGATCCTTTGTAAACAGCAAGATGGTAGGAGAGTAACACGGGGGTGATGGGCATCTCAATCCTGTTAAAGACCTCACCAACCATGTCGTAACTTAAAATGTACATATCTTCTAATTTAAGACTTATGCAATCCTCATTTATACTACTATGAATGATAACTACAAGCCAATGCATGTACCCATTCACACAAGTTGCGCCATGGATGGTATTGGATCTGCTTAACCGGATCCGGTAAGGGACATAAACATTCTTCTCCGTCCATGAATTAGTAGCAGTAGATAACACATTGACCTGAGCCCTAGTCTCTCCTACTTCTGTAACAGTCAATCTAAATCGTGCCACCTTAAAAGCACTAGTGATCTGATCGAAGCAACATCCAGAGCCATACCAACTACTATTTTTAATAAAATCCATATCGGAGGAAGCGGGACCCTTCATCATTGCATCCCCAATTTCCCTAACTAATCTAGTGGCAGGGTTCCAAAGGGCATACTTCTGCGGGCGTTGTGAGAGAGATAAGCAAACTACTCCATTAAAACAACCCACAATTTCAACTTCTTCCAAGTGTTCCCAAAATGTCATTCTCTTTGTGACATCCCCGAAACCGAAAGACACGGTAGTCTTTGGAGGCCTTGCAACACGATTATGATTGCGATTAGGCCAAGGAGGATTAACATTGTGATTGTTCCAGGAATAGACTAAAAGAGAGACTTTTTTCTTCCGGTGGCTGTGTGAAGAGTGCATGGAGATGAAATGAGGGGAGGAGATTAGGTAATACCAATGCTTGGAGACGGATTTGAACCGCAACAGGGATTTCACCGGCAGTCTCGCGAGGGTCTCAAGTACATCGTCTTCGCTTAACTCTTTCCGCATTCTCTCTTCAGAAAGAAGATCCAGAGGTGTATTGGAATCCATAATCGCCGACGAACGACTCTACAGAAGAAGCGTTGCAACAGTTGTAGAGGAAAGGGACAATCTAGGGTTCAGTTTTCAAATGATCGATCGGTTGATTGTGGATGAGAAGTTCAAATGATTAGCGGGTTTTGAGCAAGAAGAACCGTCTGCAACTGCTAGACGATGAATTGTGAATGGGAAGAACCGTTACAACTGCTTTAAGGACACTTTTACCCCCATCCAGTTTGATAAATAGACACTTCTACCCCCTCAAGTTTATGAGTTTTTCCAATCTCTTATGCGTGCACTACATTTATGTGATTTTCCATTTAGACCCTTAACAGCACTATGTTAAGGGGTGAAGGACACTTCTACCCCCTTAAGTTTGATGTAAGGACACTTTTACCCCATCCAGTTTGTAAATGACACTTTCACTCCTTCAATGTGTCAAATATTTCAGGACATCTACTCTCCAAATCTTGAAGAAATTAGCCTGGGTTGGGTGTGGCGGTCCGTTACTGAAAGTAATCGCGGGTACAAACTTTCTCTGACACAATTTGGAGATTCGATGTGAGCAATGTATACCTGTGCAATTTCATAATCTTCAAAATTGGGATTATACAGCTGAGAATCTTTAGAAAACTAAAGAGCTCTTTAAATTTTGTCAAATAAATCAAGTTAGTGATCTATATTTTCAGCTAATACTATCACGCAGATTGTGATTTCCTATTCAGCTGGATTTTTCATCCATATTACTTTCAGTTGATTTTTCGGGTTTTCAGCTGATACCAAACAAGGCCAGAGGAAAAGAGTTGCATATGTCAGGGTAGTTCTTTTTTTATTTTTATTTTTTGAGTAAAGGTCAGAGTAGTTCTGGATACAAGTACATTTTGTTTCGCTGAATTCAAAGACTTCATTACAACAAACAGTCACAACAACATCCAAGATTCAAAAGCATCATCCAAATTCCAACCCATACAAGAGAGACTTCAATTATAAGACAGTTTAACATCCGCAAGATAATTTGTGAACTATCCGTAGTAAAAAGGATGAGCAACTATAACTATAGCAGGGTCAAACGACACTGTAAAACATCAACAGCAGTTATTCCAATGGCCACAGATCTCCTTACTGCTTGGAACAAGACTGAACTTCGCTTCCTTATGAGCTGTTGTTGACTTGAGCTGGCTATGTCCTTCGTGAGACTTTGCAGTCTCTGTGTCATTCCTATTCCATTCGGCATTTTCTGGAAACAAAAAACAAAATACTTCATCACTAGTCCATAAGTGAAGGTGAGAAAAAGAGGTTGTGAGTACCCCCATTTAACATTACAGCAAAGAGCAATGAGGGGGGCAATCAGGAGTCATAACAAGACAACTCTTGATGCCAAAAAATCATAATAATTCAATTTGCTTGCCACATGTCATTTTCATTCTGCGGAGTTGCGAAACCACAAGTCACTGCTTTATCTGGATGTCAACCTGTACCGTACGAGAAATTCCCTTTATCTCTCCCAAATAGTTATCAAAAATTGACCATGAGCACCTGAGTTATCAATCTTGACGTAAAGCTTATTTTGCTTAGATTGCGTTACCCAGGCTCTTATCACCTGAGATTGTAAAACTAAAGCCTCATTGGCAGCTTCATCTGGAAAGAAGTAAAAATATTCCAGATAATCCAAGTAACTACTGCTATCCAACATATAATTTCATGAAAATTATGCGACTGAGATCTGAAGATGTAACTCGTCCACTGAGTAAAGGTTACATTTTCATGAAATTTAGGTGCCAGAGGGATTCCAAGCCAAATAGCCCTCGCAAAAGGGGCAATGGAGAAAGAGGTGTTTTTAACAATTTTTCTTCCTCAAAATTACAGAGATGGCAGGCAGTATCTGGAAGCAATTTTCTGAAATGAAGATGGGATTTTGTAGCAACTTCATTATCTTGAGAGAAAGTATTAGCCTCCACAACTTGGGCCAAGTACATGATATGAAAACATTTTTAGATGCAGCACTGAGACAAATCATTAACATAACCCTCAGCTAGCAATAAATATCTCAATTTCACACTGTTGTGAGGAGAGATTAATGTGATCTTCGCAATTTGGTTAGCCAGCCGAGAAGATAAAACTTAGCTAGCAATTATAAATTCCAACAAGTAGGATTCTCTTAAAGAAGTTAAACAAGCAGCTCAAAGTTCCCTGAGTAAACTGACTGATCACCAGGAAATACTACTGAGCACCATGAATCGCTCCCGAAAACTCAAACTCTTTCCATATCTTTGATACTAGCTAAATAGTCCAAAAGATAGCTCCTATCCCACTAATAAAACAGAAAGTTGATTTTTAGGAGAAACTTTGTATGAATTCGCCTAAAAAGGATTTCTATGTTGGGGGGAACTTAGAGCATCTCCAACCGATATCTCCAATTTTCCCTTCCATTTTCATTTTTTTTATGGCAGAAAATAAAGCGCTCTCCAATGGATGTTCACTAATTTGGCTATGATACCCCACTACACACTGTCTAGTTTGTCTTTGCATTTATTGTACTACAACTTTAGAGCTTGTTTGGTATCCGTTTAAAAACAAGAAAAACAGTGGGAAAAAAAGTACCGAAAAAACATGTTTAAAAACATAATCAAAAACTGTTTGGTATCCGTTTAAAAACAGTGTTTAAAATCAAAAACACGTTTGGCAACATTACTAAATTTCAATGTTAATTTGCTTGAAAATCATTTTTACGTACAATACCGACATATATTTGATATTTATTGCATCTAATCATAGTTGAAATGTCTTCAAACACCAATAGTATGAAAAAAACACCAAAAAAACACCACATTTGCTGTTTATTTAAACAGCTGTTTTTCAGCATGTTTTTGTTTTTAAACACGCAGAAAAACATGCATACCAAATGAGTTTAAAAAACATCCCTGTTTTGATGCCAAACATGCACTTACTTACCTAAAGGTCACGTTTGGTTTTCTGGACTGGACTGGACTGGACTAGATAGGATTGGCTGGATTAGTTGTACTATATTTAATACTATGTTTGGTTATGTACCGTACAAAGTATTATGAATAGTTGTTGGTGTAATTAATGTTCAATTCCAACTATACTGAATAGTCAAATACTGTTAATACTCTCCTAGGGGAGGGTATTCAAATAGGGTATTAAACCCATGTTTTTCACTATTTAGTACCAGTATTAAATTTATTCCAGAACAAACCAAACAAAGTATTAATAATCACAGTACTATAATTAGTCCAATACTAGTTAATACCACTAATACTAGAAAACCAAAATGCCAAAAGAGAACTCGTGTCATTGACATCTTGTGCACCCAGCTCAATCAGAGCTTAGAAAATTGATCCTTGCTAATAGGAGGGGAGCAATATGATCTACATGTTTTACTGATTATCCATACTTAACCCCAGACGATATCTGACAATGACACACAAACAACCCCCGATTACAGAGACCAAATCTGCAGTTTTTCACACACACACACGATCACGGTATGATTCACGATAGAAGGAAAATGGAGTTCTGGTATGTGGTACATATTGTGTTTTTAGAACTACAATAAATCTCCGTATTTGGTGGGTGCAAATTAAGTTTTTAAGAATACAATTTCACACCTTAAACAGAATAATGCAAAACTTTCACATCAAGCACAAGAAAAACAATGAAATTCACAGTGACAAATTTGAACCCCACCTCTGCATCTCTTTAATATTCACACTTAACATAGCATTAAAACATTTTCATCACTGCAAGCTAAAAAATAGTTAACATGCCCCTCACTAATTTACTCCGTAATGAGGAATCCACATTTCCATTTGTTTGAACCAAATTTCTATTGGGTTTTATTACAACTCAGTTAGACAATTATCTGATGTCAAGTAGGACTTCCTCATAATTTGGATGAAAGAACATTGACGTAATTCATGAAGCTTTTTCTCTCGTTCATTTCTTCTGCAAAATCTGAGTTTTTTATTCTCTTTCAATTTTATCCATTTTGAGAGAAAGAGAATCGTCAACTAGGGGTGAGAGAGAGAGAGAGAGAGAGGAAACATCATGTAAGCTTCAACGTTATGTTAGGCTTTTACACAGAATTTTATAAATGTCGTTCACAAAAGTTAAGGGTACTCTCTAGAACAAAACTACCAGTATTCATTTATTTTCTTATCTACATCTACGAGTACATATTTTTGAGCGAGCAATTCAAGATAACTTATGTGCCAACTTAGTATTACTATTTAAACTAGTTTGCTAATTCTTCTGTGTTTGTTTAAGTGTCCTCGTCATGGATTTATCAGATACATCCCAGCTCTCTCCTCTCTTCATTGTCTCGTCTTCTCCTCCTAAATACACCACACACCAATCTCCTCTCAAATCGTACTTCCTTTTGAAGGGTAAAGCACCCAGCACTATAGCCCCTTTTTCAACTCAAAATCTCTCGCTTTACGGGGTCATATGCTTTGTGTATTGTTGCTTTGGTTAAATTAAGCATCACGCGCTGGCTTTACAGATGGAGAAATCCCAAATGCAATGGAGAACTCCCTCCATGTTCAATAGGGTTCCCACTCGTAAGTGAGACTCTCAAGATCTTCACCCCTAACAGTGCTCCATTCATCAAAAAGATGATAACAGGTAATATTCTTGTAGCCATTGCTGTTAGTTAGCATTATCACGATCATTATTTAATTCTTTTAACAAGTCCGTTTGAACTATATTCCGGACAAATCTGGTGGGACGGCCCATTAGTATATCCACAGACCCACCAGATTTGTCTTACAACAGAGGTACAGCTTATTCCAGAAGTGGAGTCGAGATACCTTCACAGAGATATTTGGACAGCAAAATGTGGATTCCTTGCATGGATTCATGTACAACTACTAAAAAACATGGTTCTCAATGTTTTTGTTCCTAAAAGCCAGAAAAAGACGCTCCCTGAATTTGAATAGGTAGCTCATACAAAATCAAAGAAGTGGTCCACTCAGGAGTTAGTTAACATAAAGGATTCAACGGAAAATGTAAGCTCCAGCTAAGCATTCGTTCCTGAAAATATAAGTTCACTGAAATTTTGTCTTATTTGACCATTAGAATAGTTTGGACTATACAGTTGATATTTGATCTGACTGCCACGAAATTGATCAGTTATGATTGATCATACTCATCAGAGAATCTAAGAAACTGATTTGTAGCATTCATAAGATGATTGATATCTTTCCCTTTAGATATTCTGAGACCAACCTTTTTTCTTCCAGTTTTCCTACTTAACAAATACATTCGTGAGCTTTATTTCTTATGAATGAGTACTGAGTTCTTTTTTTCAAAATAAAATTTCAGTGAATTTATATTTTCAGGAACGAAGGTTAGCTTGATATTACAATTAACCCATTTTACAGTTATATAACACAAATCTAATATGTGCAGCCCATTAATAGTGACTTGGTGATCGTGCCTTTTCGCACAAATCAAGCTTTTCTTGTATCCATATTCAGTTCATTTGCGAAGAAAAGCGCAAGTAAAGCTGCATATGTAAAACAATCGCAATCTTGACAAAAAAATATTATCATATATTTATTAAGTACCCATAACAAGGAGATAGTAGTCTTATACCTGGTTAATTAAGTGATGCAAGGCCCTCACTGTATAGGAAGGTATTCATTCCATCTGCTCTTTTTCCGAACTTCTTGCTCTCCCCGTTCTTTGGATCATACAAGTACAAAGACCAGGCCGGATCCCCACAGAAGAGTATCAAATCAACATTATCTTTCCTGAAAAATCCTACAGTAGATGTAACCTTTATGGATGGTCCACAAGTCAGAAGCTTAGACCATGATTGATTGGCACCACCCCAATCATTCAACACCCACACCTCAACCTCATCATAGAACATATAGGGACCAACCCGCCTATGGAAAAACATGGCAAGAGATCCTTTGTAAGCAGAGAGATGATGGCGGCCAAGGACAGGCCGGACAGGCACCTCAGTTCTTTTAAAGACCTCCTCATTCATGCCATAACTCAAAATATACATATCTTCTACCTGCTTTGTAGTTGTGCCGCGAAGGGTAGCTATATGCCAAAGCATGTACCCATCCACACAAGTAGTGTCTATAATGCGAGTATGGAAACCACTTAACCAGATCGGATAAGGGACAGTAATGTTCTCCTTCTTCGTCCATGAATTATTAGCAGTAGAGAACACATTGACACGCGCCCTGGTCTCCCCTTCTTCTGTACCACTCAATCTAATGTGTACAACCTTAAAAGCATTAGTGACTGGATCCAAGCAAAACCCGGAGCTCTCCTTCTTCATATTGGTTGAACCCGGACCCTCCAATGGAGGAGGGCTCCCAATTTCCCTAACCTGTTTAGTGGCAGGGTTCCAAAGGGCATACTTATGTGCGCGTTTACGTGGCCAGAGAGATAAGCAAACTACTCCATTGAAACACCCCACTATTTCAACGCCAAAAATGTGATCCCAAAATATCAGCCTCTCAGTGACACCACCGAATCCAAAAGAGAGAGTGGTCCTGGGAGGCCTTGCAAGTCTACGACTACGATGAACATTTGTCTTGCAGGAATAGAACAAAAGAGAGACCTCTTTCTTCCGGTGGCTGTGTGTAAAGTGAAGGGCGATGAAGTTGGGAGAGACGATGAGGGAATACCATTGTTTGGAGACAGATCTGAACCGTAGCAGAGACTTCGCCGGCAGTTTCGTGAGGATTTCAACCATCAAATCGTCGGGTAACTCTTTCCGCGTACTCTCTCCGCTTTCTTCAGGGGTTGAAGAGGAACCCATGATCGTCGTCTGCTTGTAAACCCAGCTCGCTAGGGTTTCAATTTATAAATCATAAGTGGATTGTGAGTGAGAAGAACCCGTTGGGCAACTAAAAAATTGGCAACACATGATTTGTTTGTAACTTTGGATTCCAATTTACTAAAGGTTAAAAGAAACTTTCACCCCTCTAGTTTTCCTGAATGACACTTTGACCCCATTAGTGTGTCGAAATTCAGAAAACTTGCACCCCGTGATTGTGAAGCCTCCGTGGGTGGTTACGTCATTGCAAATAGTCTTGGTATAACCCCTACATTTATGGGAGTAAAATTGTCCCAAAAATATTTTTTGGTGAAAGATCCCAACTCTAGAGTAACGGTAACACGAATATGGGATGTAAGTTTCCTGAATTTCGGCACACTAAAGGGGTGAAGAGTCTTTTTCAAAAATCGATGGAGCGGAAGTGTCCATCAATCAAATTATAGGGAGCGAAAGTATCTTTTACCAATTTAATAATCCCGTTTACATTCACTTTTGGACTTCACTTCGACTAAATAATGAGCGATGCATGTTTAAGTTTTAAACGCATTAGATAAATAATAAAATAATGATATATGACACAACTTGATATATTAGCTCTTAAATTCACACAATAAATTCAATGTAGGCCAATTCATCGGTTTTATCTCCAAATCAAAGGCGATATGAGTAGTTGCGAGAGGAAAGGGCCTCCTCCGAGTGTTATCAAAGTAAACTTTGATGGGCATGGTTGCTAGAGACAAGAGAAGCAATGGCTAGAGTTCGGCCACATACTCTCAACTGAAATATGCTGTTAGCAATTGGTGCGCCCATGTGGGGTGCCCAATGCAATTATCATAGTCTTATGGGGTTAGTTGCACTAATGCACAAACTAGAAGGGTTAGTAGCTAAGGCTCAAACCCTAGGTGTTTATGTGCAAACCTAGGAGAAGTTTTGCCTATATAAGGAGGCAGCCTCCTACACATTATGCTAAGGCTAATGGCTATTCCAGAGAGTAAAGTTACTCTGTCTAGATTCATACTAGTTGTAGAGAACCCTAGTCTCTCTCCAACTTCATCCAAGGAGGTGGAACGTGGTGTAGAACAAAGTTTTCGTCCTCGAGATTCACACTTGATTGGTGGGAGCAAGATCAAGAAGGAGGCGCGTGAAAGCAAACAACAAACGATCATCCGCTGCATAAAGGAGCTTAGGAAGACAAGGTAAACACATGAATCTTCCGCTATAATTCATGTTGTAGATCTGTATGTGATAGATCCTTCCTGCCCTTCATTGGTATCAGAGCCATAGGTTTGTTTTTCGTGCCTCGATATGCGTTCCCGAATCTGTATTAAAAATCGAGTTTCTAAAATTTCATAACCAGTAGAAGAAACCTATATGGTTAGGAAGGGTTTTTCATGAGGATTCCAGAAATATAAATTTTATATTTTTTGGATTTACGATGAATTAGTTATGAATTTTCAAAGATTCGGAACTGTATTAATCTGGACTGCTAGATCCAATCAGCAGAACACGTTTTTCAAAACTTGTTAAAATTGGATTTTGACCACTTAATCGGGATCAGGACGAAAAGACGATCCTGAAAAAATTAATTTCGTCGGGAACGGAGCACGGGAAGGCGGCGAGTGGGCTTCACGTGCCACCGACGCCGCCTCCACGCGCGGCCACGCGCTGCACGCGCCAAAGGGCTGGCGGCGGCTGCTGACGTGGCCCTAGGGCTGACGTGGCAGATGACGTGGTGGTGCCACGTCAGCCAGTGGCAGCTGACGTGGCAGCTGACGTGGTGGCTGACATCAGCATATGTGCTGACGTGGCATGCCACATGGCATGCTGACGTGGCATGCTGACGTGGCACATGGGCCGACGTCGGCGCGTGGTGGAGGCGGACGCGCCCACGCGCGGCGGCCCGTGAGGGCGCGTGCGGCCTCCTCCCGCCGTCATTTTTCGTCCGGTTTTTTCCTAGGGGCTCCAAATTAAATTTCCTATTTTGTGGATATTTTTTCATAATTTTTGGAGCGACGGAAAATTTTAGTAATTTCCAGATTAATTAATTATTGTTTAGCACACTTCCCGAGGCAGTTTGAAGACCTTAAACACACTGTTTTGAGCCCAAATTTTTTCTGGAAACTTAGGTCATTTTTCCCTACGTTTTTCCATATGCGGTGAGACCCCTAGTGGTAGGGAGCAATTTTTCGATCTTTTAGTTGATTAGATTATTGCTTATTAATTTCCAGTAATTAGAGATTAATTCCGGAAATTTCCAGAAAATTTCAGTATGTTTATTATATTGTTATACATGCTGTTGTGGGTTGAATGGATGTGTTTGGTGCATGGATGTGGCATAGATGTTTTATATTTTGGTTTTGGTTTTTGAATATGTAATCAAAATACGGCCTGCGTGTCGTGCCTCTCTATACTCTAGTGTCTTCTCTTCTCATCCACTCGCCTCTATGAGGTTACTTCTTATTAGAAATAAGATAGTTAGTAGAGATTGAAGATTGAAGCTTCAAGAGAGGCGGCCAAACCAAAAGCTATGGCGCAAGGTGCATGGAGCAAATAGACGGTCTAAAGGAGCCTCAAGCTTGGAGTCCTCAAGTAGGCGAGATGGCATGAGATGGAGGTCAAGACTTGCTTAAGAAGTACTCTCAATAGTGGGAGTGCACCTTAGGGGCCACATCCATTGCATATTTATTTATGCTTGTGCTTGTTTTATGTTATAACTGCGTGTGATTGGATATATATGTTTAACCTCGCATGCTAAAGAACTAAAACAAAAGAGCTCACATGATGACATGATTAAATTGATAGGAAATCACAAGCGATGAGATTTGATTCCTAGGATATACGCTAGGTTTTGGTGGATTCCTTGTGAGGAACTATTAAGTTTTAATCAATGTCACATGTTATTTTGGAGCTAAGTAAATGCTAGTGATTAACTTCCACAATGTCTCTATCAATCGTGTCTAAATCTAAACTGTAAAGGGTAAATGGTGACAACAACGACATGATATGCCGTCGTACTATGTAACCATCCGTTGGACATAGGTTGTCAACCACCTACAAACATGGTCGAACCTGTGATGAATAAGTTGTCACAGCAGCACATAGACATTATCTTTAGGCTCACCAATAGTGGGAGGCACCAGTCAAGATAATGTCATGGAGCATGCTATGAAAAGGTGGGGAAATGACCTCATCAGCATGTTCATGACCACTTTTAAAATTGTAGGAAGCCAAAGAAGAATCTTGGATCCAGCTTAGCCATTTGCGTACATAAATTGTGAGTAATGACTCATAAAATCCTACCTTAACTATGAGTTATGGCTCATGTCATAATATTGAGCACTCGACTTTAAAGTCTGAGATTGATGCCATGTATGATAAGTGAGTTAAGGGTTGTCAGGTACAAGCTATCCGATTTGCAATATGTTGCAATCTCTGCCACGTTTCATGAAACTTTATATGACACACTTTGTACGTGTCAGGATGTTTGGATAAGGCCAAACATCACCCTGTTCTAGGATCTAAGCAAAAAGAGCTTGCTAAGAATACTAGTCCAGCATACTTCGGATGTCTAAGCGATAAAAGATTGCTAAAGGCTGTTTGTGAAGTATGATCATACTTTGTGAACGAAGTATGATAGGCAGATATAGTCCCTAGCCCGGTATTAGGACCAAGGCAACAGGTGGGGCAAGGATAAGGGAATTTAGGGGAAATATTGGTATAAGACCAATATTACCCAAGACTGGCAAACGCAAGAAGAGAAAAGGAGTCTTCCTGAGACTAAGAGAAAAGGTCAGACCTGGCATTAATTTCTCGTCTAAGGATCCGTTGGATTATCTTTGAGGGAGTAGCCACCAAAATTTGTTTTGGTCACAGTTTTAACTTTGGATATGGTTATATCATGGTGTTTGCGTTCTTAAGATTCTAGCATGAATGACGCCTCCGAATTCTTGGATGTCAACTTAAGAGTATGACTTAAGATTCTGATATGTGGCGCGCTAGATTAAGACACACAATAACAGGAAAGGATGTTCAGACTAGCTAGGGCCGGCTTGCTTGGATTTTGCCCAAGTTACCCTTACCTGTGTGTGATTCTTGCCGGACATGAAAGACAAAAACGCAAAATCATCCAGTAGAGCATTAAGGACTACTGAGTCTTTGTATATTATTCATTCTGTTGTTGTGTTCCATTAAATTGTTAAAGCTAAGACATGGTGCTTACTGTTCCATCACATTCGTAGATGATTGTCCGCGTCTCAACTGTGTGTGCTTGGGCCACATAAATCTGAGGCACAAGGGTGCTTCAGACAGGTCTCTACAAAAGGTAGAAAACCGTCTGGATAAAAGGATATGTCCTTGGCCAGAAATGAGACTGGAAGTGTCTATCTTAGCCAGAGCTATGTGATGAGAAAAGAAAAGTAATACAGTTGGCTATTCCACGCCCCAGCGGGATGCTGTAGAGGATAAGAGGAATAGGTTACTGTAAGAGATGGTCTGATGTATGATAGAGCATGCAAAGTACAAGTTCCCTATTCGGAGGAGACACTTTGCTAAACGACTATCAACATACGCAACCATAAGTCCACCAAGTCTGTAGCCACTACACCCTACGAGATGTGGACCCAAAGGCAACCTGAATGAGGTCACCTTAGGCCATGGGGATCGGCAACTTATGTACTAACTAAATTTCTAGCCAGGAAGAGGTTCGTTGAGAAATAAGTCTCTACGAAACAAAGGTTTCACTGGATGACACCCCATCCCTGAATGATCAACAGGAAATAGTTCCTACGGATCTTCAGGACAGTGGGAGTAACTTGCCTAGTGAACAAGCCCATCATATATTATGACTATGAGGAGGAACCCTCTTTGCGTAGGAACGTTCTTTGGAGCGTACCCCGTCGATGAATTGACATCGAAAGGAAGACCACAATGGTCACCACGCAAGAGAATGATGAACCTAGGATATTGTCCCAGGATATTTCATCACCTGACAAGAAAGAATTTGAAGTTAGACCCTAGATGGAAGAGACGTATCTCCATGGAGTAACATATCTTCTCATGCTATTTGGAGCATCCTAGGGGTTGCGTATTTGAAATGCAACAACCGATTAGTAGTGTAACGTAAATGGATTCACGAGATATATGATTTCTCATAGGAGATGTCCATAATCAAGGGATATGTTCGTAGAGATGATGATCTCCACGAGCATGGAGGAACCGCTGGAAGATACCATGTTCCTTAGTTGATTATGAGGAATTAGTTCCTCAAGGATTCTTCGGACAGTGGGAGTGACTTTCCAAGCAGGGTGCCCATCCTTAGTTGAGTGATTTTCATATATTATGTTTTAAGCCGATCTCTATGGTTTAAAAGGGAAGAGATGGTGGGAGTCTATGTATCGTGTATGCATTCCCATAAGAGCTCAAGTGATCAACTACTAAATCCCACCCATAATAAACTTGTTGTGTACAATAGGAGTGAAGCAGAGGCAGACCCAGGAAATCAATTCAGCCGGAGCAAGATTCGCGAAGTCAAAAGTCAGAATTTAAAGTCAAATTCAACAGTAAAAATTGTTATATTTTTTTGAGGAAGAAAAATCGTTATATTTCATGAGCAATTATATACACAAAAATCAAGTTAGTAATGAGCAAAATACTCACAAGTCACAGTTTGTTTTTTTTAAGAGACAATGAGTTTTTAATGATAAATGATAAATTGACAAAAAAAAAAGAAAGAAAAAGAATTGTTGACTATGAGGTGATTAAAAACCAAGTGATGGGATTTGCCAACCACAGCCACTAACCACATGGGCTAGTGGACAATTTGGAAATTAAGGGGGGTAGAATTCTATATTACTTATGGTATAGTCATCAAAAATGTATAAAAATATGGGTAGTAGTTAAAAATTTCAAGCCCCTTGCCCCTACATGGGTCCGCCTTTGAGGGTAAGTATCTTAAAATTTGGCACGCTGAGGGGTGAAGTGTCTATGCATCAAACTTGAAGGGTGAAAGTGTCCTTTAATCTAAATTCGGACTTGTGGTTACTTCAGGTGCGCCCCTCTTAATATCTAGATTGTCAGATGATTAAGGGCTAGTTTGGGAATGCTGTGGCGGTGGTAGAAAGCTGTTGTGTGAAAACACTGTAGAAACCTGTTGTGAATTCTTGATAAAATATTGTTTGGTAAATATTACGTAGAAGCTGCTGTGAAATATTGATATAGTAATATTGTGTTTAGTAAAATCAACTGTGAAGTTGTTGTGAGAGGGTAAAATGACAAAAATATATGACACGTGTCATTTCCGGAAAGATAACTATTGATATTTTAAAAAATTACAAGGTCAAAATCGGTTGTATATAAATTAATCAAAAGCACTTTCTGGAAAAGTATCTCCCCCTTGCTTCCTGAAAACTGCTGTGGGACAGCAGAAACTGTCCGGAAAAGCAAAACTTTTATTTTTACCAAACACACTAAAAACTGGTTCTGCTGTCGGAAAACAGTTGTGCTGGCAGCAGAAAAATTCACAAACTCACCCTAAATCCTAGCGCAAAACCCTGACGCTAGCCTCTGTGAAGTGGTCCGCGATTGAAGAAAGAGCGATGAAGCAGCGAATTAGAAGAAACCCTACGTTGCCGGACGACGTCATATCCGAAATCCTCCAGAGACTTCCAGCCAAGGCTCTCTCCCGATTCAAGTACGTCTGCAAACTCTGGTACGATTTGATCCGATCTCCTAACTTCATCTACACGCACTACAACATCCACAAAAACATCAATCTCTCTCTGTTGTGCCATTCACCCGATGGTCAATATCAGCCCGTTTTCTCCTTCCGTCAATCCGAAATCCCGTGGATATAAAGATGAAGATTCCCCGTAACCATCTGAAAATCGCAGGTTGTTCTTAGTTATGGGTTAGTTTGCATATCTCTCTGCAGCGTAGTTCACAACAAGTTTGTCCTTTGGAATCCTTCTACTGAATATCACGAGATAATTAATACCGATAGTACATGTGTTTGTGGATCACTTGTTTCCTCTGGTTTTTATTTTGATTCCGTCGAAAACAAACACAAACTTGTCAGGATTACAGATTTCGATAGGATTCAAAGAGAAGGGATGACGGGTATGCGTATCGATAAATTCGTAGTTAGTGGAAACTCGTGGAAGCAGAAGGAACATTTTATCCCTTATAAAACTCCCACAGCGAGAGATGATATAAGTGAGGTGACGCGTACAGAACGGTACATCTATTGGATATTAAAAGAATCCCATGACATTAGAAGAATCCACATGCGGAAACAACTATTTCATGTTCTTGAACTAGCTAGGTTGTGTCCCGTCTTTCAATTTCATCCATATGTACTTATGTTTTTCCTTGCCGCATTTCATGTATGTTTGTATTCAGTTCACCATACATTTTGAGTCGACACTCTAGCCTTATCAATGTTAAAAGATCTGTGTGAGTTTCCGATAAAACTAGTCGTTAAAGGTTATGCCACATGTAATATAATAGAAATCAGCTTTTTCTTTTTGCAATAGTAAATTCAGTCTTATGTTATTTGGATATGACAGTGCAGGAGGAACATGAGGTAATTCTCCTACTAATTTGTATTTTGTATATTAGTCATAGATTTTCCTTTAGACCGAAAACATTTTAACGAAAATATGCATGTACGAATTAAATGATCTGACTTAAAAGGTGTAAAATAATTGTGTTCAGAAAAATAGTAGGCAATGTCTAACGCTTTACCAACTTTTGCTTCATAAAACCATTTTCTTACTTACAAAAACTAGTGTAATTATTTCTCAAAAAAAATAAAAAATAAAATAACTTGTGTAATTAATTTGGATCATTACAATTTGTTAAACATAAAAAGTAACTTGGGATACTTTGAGCGATCCATATATTCACAGCTTAGAGGATCTCGAATATGTCATTTATATAGTGGTTATCTTTAAAATATAAATAAGATGGAAAAATATTGTCTTTAATAGACTCTCTACTCCGCTCTTTACTTTAACAGATAGTTATCCCGCTCTCGACATTTAAAGTGCAAGTAGAAATCTTAATATTTTATTTAAGCATGTTCATGGTGATTATGTCCTGAATTACATAAAAATCTCTAGCAGGAAATATTGAGAATGTGTCATCACAGCGGCCACTTTGCGTTACTTGTTGGAAGGCGAGTGTTGTTGTTGTTGTTGTTGTTGTTGTTGTTGTTGTTGTTGTTGTTTCTTCCCGTCCAGTGCTGCAAATATTAAAAATGAATAACACTCTACAATATTAGTGGAGATTTAAAGGACAGAGGAAGAGCAAAACTTTCAAAACATATAAGTTAACAATAATTTGGCCACCGAATTCCTTATGCGCAAAATAATACCTCCGAAGTTCTAACGGTTTAGAGTCTAGTCCGAGTTTTCGTGTGGGAAATTGTAGCTTGCGAAATAAGAATAATGAAATTACTGAATTCAGTAGTAAATAACAAAACATATATAGAAGGTGATCAGAAGAGCTCTTGAATGAACTTCATACCTCCTTCAACTGCATCAATGCGTACAAATAAATGTTGTCCACCGGTTCCAATCTGTATTGTATCCATTAGGTCTCCATACCACATGACACAAGCACTTCCCATTTCAAAAACATCAGCATATGCTGTGCAATTGCAATCTCTCAAACACACCTCTTTACATTCTTTCAGTCCTCCTCGTGTCCTATCCACAATTGCAGTTCCAGTGTCAGGCATCTTTGTAACTGACAATTTCTTGAACCCTTCTCCGTTTTTACAATCATTCCGGTCTCGATTCCGTACACAACCTCCTGACACGTTTCCCGAGTTCCAGTCACGCGGGGACTTGGGTTTTGACCCAGGCAAGCACTTACACTCGTATATTAGTGTTGTATTATTGGGAGCATCACAGATTCCATTAGGACCACACGTACCATACCGGTCACAGTTGCCATTTGGGGCCACCCAGGCCAACTGCCATTGAGGTGAACCGGGGAGCGACATCATCCTAACAACGTACCTAAATGGGTACACCACCATTATTGAATAAATTTCCGGATTATGCATACCATACATCAAATAAACCTCATCCTTGTTGTCCACATATGTAAAATAGACGGTGGAATCAAGTGACATATCTGCTATAAGTTGGGCTCCTCCGTTTAGGGGTCCAGTTCTCCATATTCGATCGGACCCTTTGTACAGAGACAATTGTGACAACTCACGAATGTTGTCCATTCTAAACAAGTACTTCCCAGTTCCTGGGTCATCAACTGATTTCCAAGATGTTAGGGACCATATCTTCCCGGTTTTTCGATTCGCCCCAAGTTTCATCCCGGGAAGCCAACTGTCTGTAGGGTAGTCAAAGCTTTGCCATGCAATGACTCCCTTCTTGTCTTTTTCATACACTACCAAATTACCTGTATCCAGTAGCTGAGCTGAATAATTCTTCCCCCGGCCCATGACATTCGCCAACGTAATTGGGGTTTTGAGGTCAGGTCCATATATGACAAGGTAGACAAAGTTATTAGACTTCTGAAAAGACAGAACTGCAGATGTGTCATTGTTCGGGTTGTCTCTGTTAGCAACCCAAACCACTCTTTTTTCTGACACCTTGTAGTACCATATCCCGAGGTAGCGGTTCTTGGACATTCCAGATGGGCTGAAAAATCCAAGAGCAAAAGTTTTATTGGAAGATACTAACAATTCATTGCCTCCAAGTGTTTGGCCAGTATATAGGGTATCTCTTCCCAGGGAAAACTGAATGAAGAGAAGGAGAATGAAGAAAAATAGGGGTTCTCTCAAGTGATGCATTGTGATCGGCTCAAAAAAAATCATCTCCCCTCAAAATCTTCTGCAATTGATAGTGTGAGGTTGAATTTATTTAAAAAACAAGTTAAATTTTGGAAATGATGCAACACTAGAGAAACTTAGAGGTAGTTCAATGAAGAAAATTAGCAACATTCTAGCTGTTTTCAGAAAACGGTTAATTACGTGTGCAATCGATGCTTCATTGCATGGACATTTTCTTCATTCGTGACATATTTTTCAAGATTTCACAGAAAGAATATATTCTTGTGCTGATCAGTATCACGTGAAAAGCGAATCAAATAAAGAGTCACGCTTCAAAGTCAAAACGGTAGATATGAAGTGTATCCAACATTTAATAAGACAACATGACATGCTCTTGAACTGGTAGACGTCTAGTGCCAATTTGAGTGTGTGAAAGAAAATTCAGTAGAAGTTAGCAGGTTGAGCATGTTTTGTTTTTATCCTTCAAACCTAAATATTAATTGTGACTGCAAGACCAGAGTTATAGATTTTATTCCTTCAAACCTTAAGATAATATATGAAGGCAATCCAGAATTCTGGCTTTGAAATGTAATACTATTGATTTCGAATTCCCGGTCCCTCAAGTGGGAAATAAAAACATGGTTGTGATAACAGTCAAGGGAAAGGATAGGTTCCATTAAGAAAAATGAACTAGGCTTCTATATCCAAACCCAGATTGGGCCAGGAAGGGCCGAACAGTCTTTTTCAGCTTAAGCCAGGGACAGCGCGGTCATTCCACATGATCAAGCTCCCATTCAATTCCTAATTACAAAACAGTCGACAGAGGCCAGTGATTGGCCGAATCCGTCGCAGTGGAAACAGGTCGAGGATGGGTACAAATGGCCCGAGTCACGAGCCAAGCTCGTCGGATTCAATTAGTAACAGAATGTTTGATTCAAAGTTATATTAACTTGTTCTACCATGTACATGGAAGAAAATGAACTTTCAAGTGCGGAGAGTCATAAAAGAAGAATTAAAGGGTACAAGAACTGACGCAGCAGAAAATATTTGGAAGAATAATTTAAGGCTTATACAATGCTCTAATTTAAGGCTTATACAATGCTCATTTCTACTACTATGAATGATAACTATAAGCCAATGCATGAACCCATTCACACAAGGTTGTTGCTATGAATGATAGCAACAAGCCAATCATGTACCCATTCACACAAGTTGTGCCATGGATAGTATTGGATATGCCTAACCGGATCCGGTAAGGGCAGGTACATTCTTCTCCGTCCATGAATTAGTAACAGTAGAGAACACATTGACTTGCGCCTTGGTCTCTCCCGCTTCTGTAACAGTCAATCTAATCTGTGCCACTTTAAAAGCATTAGTGACCGGATCGAAGCAAAACCCAGAGCCATACCAACTACCACTACTTTGAAAAGCCATATCCGAGGAAGCTGGACCCTCCATCATAGCATCCCCAATCTCCCTAACTAATCTAGTGGCAGGGTTCCAAAGGGCGTACTTCTGCGGGCGTTCTGAGAGAGACAAGCAAACCACTCCATTGAAACAACCCAGGATTTCAACTTCTTCCAAGTGTTCCCAAGATGACAACCTCTTTGTGATATCGCCGAATCCGAAAGACATGGTAGTCTTTCGAGGCCTTGCAACACGATTATGATTACGATTAGGCCAAGGAGGAGGAACGTTGTGATTGTTCCACGAATAGACTAAAAGAGAGACTGTTTTCTTCAGGTGGCTGTTTGAAGAGTGCATGGAGATGAAATGAGGGGAGGAGATTATGTAATACCAGTGCTTGGAGACGGATTTGAACCGCAACAGGGATTTCACCGGCAGTCTCGCGAGGATCTCAAGTACATCGTCTTCGCTTAACTCTTTCCGAATTCTCTCTCCATCTTCTTCAGAACGAAGATCCAGAGGTGTATCGGAATCCATGATCGTCGAAAAACGACTCTAGAGAAAAACCGTGTGCAACTGTTGTTGAGGAAAGAGTTTCAGTTTTCAAAATGATCGATCTGTTGATTGTGGTTGAGAAGTTCTAATGATTAGCGGGTTTTGAGCAAGAACAACCGTTTGCAACTGCTAGACGATCCATCTACGGTTTCAATTTTGAAATGTTAGGACACTTTTACCCTATCCAGTTTGTAAATGACACTTCTACCCCCTCAAGTTCATGAGTTTTTCCAATATCTTATGCTTACACTACATTTACGTGATTAATTACACCCTTAATAGCACTATGTTAATGGGTGAAGGAGACTTCTACCCCCTTAAGTTTGATGTAAGGACACTTTTACCCCATCCCGTTAGTAAATGACACTTTCACGCCTTCAATGTGTCAAATATTTCAGGACATCTACCCTTCCAAATCTTGAAGGAATTAACCTGGGTTGGGCGTGGGGGTCCGTTACTGAAAGTAATCACGGGGACTAATTTTCTCTGACACAATTTGGAGATTCGATGTGAACAATGTATCCCTGCGCAATTTCATAATCTCCAAAATTGGGGATTAAGCAGCTGAAAAAATCTTTAAAAAATTATTGAGCTCTTGAATTTTGTTAAATGAATCAAGTTAGTGATCTATAACTTCAGCTAATATCAAACAGATTGTGATTTCCAACTCAGCTGGATTTTTCATCCAGATTATTTTCAGGTTTTCAGCTGATACCAAACAAGGCCAGAGGAAAAGAATTGCATAAGTAGAGTAGTTCTGGATACAAGTACATTTTGTTTCGCTGAAATCAAAGACTTCATCACAACAGTCTTAACAACATCCAAGATTCAAAAGCATCATCCAAATTCCAACCCATACAAGAAAGGCTTCAATTATAAGACAATATAACATCCGCAAGATGATTTGTGAACTATCCGTAGTAAAAAAGGATGAGCAACCATAACTATATCAGTGTCAAACGACACTGTAAAACATCAACGGCAGGTATTCCGATCCAATGGCCGTAGATCTCCTTACTGCTTGGAACAAGACTGAAAGTTGCTTCCGTATGAGCTGTTGACTTGAGCTGGCTATGTCATTCGTGAGACTTTGCTGTTTCTGTGTCATTCCTATTCCATTCTGCATTTTTTGTCTTTTTTTTGTAGGAATTAGCCGCGGTTGGGTGTGGGGGTTCGTTACCGAAAGTAATCGCATGACAAATTTTCTCTGACACAATTTGGAGATTTTTTTTTTGTGAGAAATTGCTTTGTCGTCACTAGAATTTGAACCTTAGACCTAATGCAGGGGATTTCAACGCTCTACCACTTGAGCTACCAGCCTAGCTGCACAACTTGGAGATTTGATGAGAACAATGTATCTTTCTGCAATTTCGTAATCTCCAAAATTGGGTATTATGTAGCTGAAAATCTTTCAAAAATTAAAGAGCTCTTTAAATTTTATCAAATGGATCAAGGTTGTAATCTATAACTTCAGCTAATGAGTCTGGATCCCCTGTTCTGTGTATCCTTACTATAATTGGTTCATGTCATAGTTTTTAATTCAATTTAGTTGTTTTAAAATTCAATTAAATTAATAAAAATAATATGACATAGACCAATCATACATAGAAGGATACACACAAAGGACTCAACTAATATCAAATAGATTGTGATTTCAAATTCAGCTGGATTAATCACCCACATTATTTTCAGCTTATTTTTTCAGGTTTTCGGTTGATACCGAACAAGGCCAGAGGAAAAGAGTTGCATAAGTCAGAGTAGTTCTGGATACAAGTACATTTTGTTTCGCTGAAATCAAAAACTTCATTTCAACAAACAGTCACAACATCATCCAAGATTCAAAAGCATCATCCAAATTCTCGAGTCTTCCCTGTCTGTGAAGGACCCTGAACTACCCATACAAGAGAGGCTTCAATTATAAGACAGTATAACATCCGCAAGATAATTTGTGAACTATCCGTAGTAAAAAAGGATGAGCAACCATAACTATAGCAGGGTCAAAAGACACTGTAAAACATCAAAAGCAGGTATTCCAATGGCCTTACTGCTTGGAACAAGACTGAACTTCGCTTCCTTATGAGCTGTTGACTTGAGCTGGCTATGTCCTTCGTGAGAATTTGCTTCTCTGTGTCATTCCTATTCCATTCTGCATTTTCTGGAAACAAAAAACAAAATACTTCATCACTAGTCCATAAGTGAAGGTGAGAAAAAGAGGTTGTTATTAACCAAATGGGCTTCTCAAATTCATTTGGGCTCTTGCTATTAGTCTGTTAGTCAAGCCCAATACATGTTCTAAGCCCAAACCATAGTGATGGTCCAGTTGTAACCCTAAAACCATACAGCTGCCTTTCTTCTAGATGGTTCATTCCCTACCGTTTGTGTTTCTAACGGATCATTGTATCCGTCCGTTGGAGTCTTGTGTATTTATGTGGTGCTGATCCCTTTGCTGGTTAATTGAATCAATACACCGTTTGGTTTTCTCTCTTTGCCGTTTCATTATCTTCTGTTTATGTTATGTTCATTTGATTTGGTATCAAACCCTTATTTTGCTATCATGGTATCAGAGCCTCTCCTGTTCTGATCGTCTCCAACAATGGCCTCTCCCTCTGCAAATCCTCTTGCCCTTCTCTCAAATATCCATAACCTTATCACTCACAAATTAGACAGTACCAACTATGTGATTTGGAAGCATCAGCTCCAATCAATTCTTAAAACCCAATCTCTTTTTGGGTTTCTTGATGGATCTATTGTTTGTCCACCGCAGTTCATCGCCGACACAGATTGGTCTCCCTCACAGATGGTCAACCCTGCATACACCGCCTGGCAGATCCAAGATCAAGCCATTCTAACACTCATCAACGCTACACTTTCCTCTGAAGCTTTGTCTCATGTTATTGGTTTGGATGATTCACACACTGCCTGGGTAACTCTTGAATCTTATTATGCTTCTGTGTCTAGATCTCATATTTTGCAGTTAAAATCTGACCTTCAAACTATCAAAAAGCGCTCAGACTCCATAGATCTATACATGCAGAAACTTAAATCTATTCGTGATAAACTTTTTGCTTCAAACGTCAAAATCGATGATGAAGATATGATTCTTTATGCTTTAAACGGCCTTCCCACTGAGTACAATTCTTTTCGATCTTCACTTCGAATCCACTCAACTCCTCTCTCTCTCACTGAGCTACATGTTTTTTTAAAATCTGAAGAACAAATGCTTGAATCCCAACATGTTTCAAATGAACCCACTCCTCCTACTGCTTTTTACACTCAGTCAAACAATTTTTCTTCTTCTCGTGGTCGTGGTGGCGGCTACAGTCAAAACCCTAGAGGAGGGGGTCAGTCTGGTCGTTTCAATGGGACAAATGGTCGTTTTGGTGGCGCTCGTGGTGGTCGTTTTGACCACAACAGGGGTCGATCTGGGTATAGAGGTTCTGGTCAAAACAACAGAGGTGGTGGTAGATCTCCTTCTTATAACACCAACTTTAACAGTTCTTATGGTGGTTCAAAGAATGGTAAGGCACCTGTAACTTGTCAAATCTGTGGTCTAGATTACCACTCTGCTCTTGACTGCTGGCATCGTATGGATTATGCCTATCAGGGGAGAAATCCACCTGAACAGCTCTCTGCTATGGCTGCAGCTTCTCAAAATCATGCTATCTCTCCCAATTATTGGCTCACTGATACAGGAGCCTCTGCACATATGACTGGTGAACTCAGAAATCTTTCTCTTTCTGAACCATATTCTGGATCAGACAATGTTACTGTTGGTAATGGCTCATCTCTTTCAATCAACAATTCTGGTACTGCTCTTTTACCCACTCCTAATTATATGTTTAAATTGTCTAAAACCTTGCATGTTCCTGATTTAACTGCTAATTTACTTTCTGTACATAAGTTATGTGAAGAACACCATGCTAGATTCATTTTTGATGCCCACTCATTCTGTATTCAGGATATTGCAACGGGCAGAGTTCTTTATCAGGGTCTGAGTAAAAATGGGCTTTACCCTATTCCATCTACACCTCTTTCTGTCAAGTCTTCTGTCAAGAGTTCTCCTCAAGCTTTTCTGGGTCAAAAAGTCAAGTCCAAACTCTGGCATGATCGACTGGGACATCCATCTAATCAAATTTTGTCAAAATGTGTTGCTTATTCTTCATCTGATTCTGTTATATGTCAATCATGTTTAAGTGGTAAAATTACAAGACTGCCTTATGAACAATCATCTACTGTTATTAAGAGACCTCTTCAACTAATTCATTCTGATGTATGGGGTCCTGCACCTTTAAAATCATTTCATGGTTTTAGATATTATGTGTTATTTATTGATGGGTACTCTAGATTTACATGGTTGTTTCCTCTGCATAACAAATCTGAAGTTGCAACAACTTTTCCTAAATTCAAAAATTTTGTTGAAAAATTACTAAACTGTTCTATATCTGTGTTTAGATCTGATGGTGGAGGTGAATACACCTCTTTTGTTTTTCAAACTTACTTGAGTACTAATGGCATTATACATCAACGTTCTTGTCCTCATACACCACTGCAGAATGGTGTTTCAGAAAGGAAACACAGGCATATTGTTGAAACTGCTTCAACTCTCTTACATAATGCTTCTTTACCTACTCATTTCTGGTATCATGCTATTGCTACTGCTGTCTATTTAATTAATAGAATGCCTAGTGCTAATACTTCTAATAAATCTCCATTTGAACTTTTATTCAACAAATCTCCAGATTATGAAAAACTTAGAATCTTTGGCTGTGCTTGTTATCCATGTCTGACTCCATACTCTCAATCTAAACTGACTCCTAAAACAAAACAGTGCATTTTTGTTGGCTATGCAGATGGTTTCAAAGGTTATCATTGTTATGATAAATCAACTCAAAATTTTTATATAAGTAGAGATGTCATCTTTGATGAAAACTGCTTTCCCTATTCCACCAGCACACAACATAACACTTCTACTACTTCTTCTATTCACCAAACTAACTTTGATTTGTTTTCTTCAGGTGCTTATGTCCCTCCCCCCTCTATCCCCTCTCCTACTACTCCAGTGTTTCCCCATAACACTGTGTCTGGGGGCTCTGTAGAACTGCAGCCTGCTGGAACACAGGTACTCACACCCAGATCAGATACTACAAGAACAGATACATCACCTGAGTCCTCTTCCAGTCCAGGCTTGGCAGTTTCTCCAGCTAGCCCAGTGATGACTTCTTCTTCACACCCAACTCCTGATCCAATGAGGACAAGGAGTAAGTCTGGGATTGTCAAGAAGAAACTTCCATTTACTGGCACTGCTACTACTCATTCAGGTTTTAATGTCATTCCTTTTTCTTCTCTTGCTGACCCTCATACTTTCACAGAAGCTGCTAAATACTCTCAGTGGCAAACTGCTATGGCTGAAGAGTATAGCAGTCTTCAAAAACAGCAAACTTGGACTTTAGTTCCTTGTCCTCCCCATGCCAATATCATTGGCAACAAATGGGTTTTTAGGACTAAATATAACCCAAATGGTACTGTTTCACGTTTTAAAGCAAGACTTGTGGCTAAGGGGTTTCACCAAACCCCTGGCCTTGATTATGAAGAAACATTTAGTCCAGTGGCCAAACATGCCACTATACGCTGTATTCTTGCTCTTGCTGCCTCTTTTTCATGGCCCTTAACTCAGTTAGATGTAAAGAATGCCTTCCTCCATGGCATTCTTAAAGAAACTGTTTACATGAAACAGCCTCAGGGCTTTGTTAACAGCTCTTTTCCTAATCATGTCTGTCTTCTCAAGAAATCTATTTATGGCCTCAAGCAGGCTCCTCGTACATGGTTTGAGAGGTTTACTACTTATTTACTATCTCTTGGCTTTGTTTCATCTTTAGCTGATTCTTCTTTATTTGTTAGACACTCTGCTGGCAAAATTTCAATTCTACTTCTATATGTGGATGATATCATCCTTACTGGAAATGATTCTCAGTTTCTTAGTGCTCTTGTGATCAAACTCAATAAAGAGTTTGAAATGACCAATTTGGGGCCACTTACATATTTTCTTGGTCTGCAAATCAAGCGAACCTCTGCAGGTATCTTTGTACATCAGGAAAAATACATTACTGATGTCTTACACAGGTTCAATATGATTACTTGCAAACCCTGTTCTACTCCTTTAGCTGCTGGTATAAAATATCATCTCTTTGACAGCAAATAGCTAGATAATCCTTCTATTTTTCGACAGTTACTTGGTGCTTTGCAGTATCTAACATTTAGCAGACCTGATATTGCCTTTTCTGTTAATCACTTATGCCAGTTCATGCATGCTCCAACTGAGAATCATTTGGGGGGTGCTAAACGCATTTTACGCTATCTACAAGGAACTAAATCTCAGGGTATCTTATATCAAAAAGGTCATCTACCAATTCAAGTCTTTACAGACGCAGATTGGGCTGGAAACCCATCAGACAGGCGTAGCACCACTGGGCTTGTGGTCTTCTTAGGCCCAAACCCAATTCATTGGGCTTCCAAAAAGCAAGCTACTGTGGCCCGTTCATCCACAGAGGCAGAGTACCGGGCTCTTGTCACAGCAGCTGCTGATCTTTCTTGGTTTAAAACTTTGTTCAAAGACTTAAAATTTTCTATACCTCAATGTCCTATCTTATGGACTGATAATTTATCAGCTCTCTCTCTTACTTCTAATCCCCTATTTCACGCACGTACAAAACATATAGAAATCGATTATCATTACGTGCGTGAAAAGGTCTTAAATCGTGAACTTATTGTTGATTTTTTATCTAGTGCAGATCAACTTGCTGATGTGTTCACCAAAAGCTTGCAGCCTGCTCATTTTGAAGCCTTAAAGAATAAACTCATGGTTCAAGTTCAACCACCATGAGTTTACGGGGAGCTATTAACCAAATGGGCTTCTCAAATTCATTTGGGCTCTTGCTATTAGTCTGTTAGTCAAGCCCAATACATGTTCTAAGCCCAAACCATAGTGATGGTCCAGTTGTAACCCTAAAACCATACAGCTGCCTTTCTTCTAGATGGTTCATTCCCTACCGTTTGTGTTTCTAACGGATCATTGTATCCGTCCGTTGGAGTCTTGTGTATTTATGTGGTGCTGATCCCTTTGCTGGTTAATTGAATCAATACACCGTTTGGTTTTCTCTCTTTGCCGTTTCATTATCTTCTGTTTATGTTATGTTCATTTGATTTGGTATCAAACCCTTATTTTGCTATCAGTTGTGAGTACCCATTTAACATTACAGTAAAGAGCAATGAGTGGGGCAATCAGGAGTCATAACAACACAACTCTTGATGCCGAAAAACCACAATTCAATAGCTTGCGACATGGCATGTTCATTCTGCTGAGTTGTGAAACCACAAATCACTGTTTTATCTGGATGTCAACATGTACCATGCAAGAATTTCCCTTTATCTCTCTCAAGTAGTTATCAAAAAATGGACCATGAGCACCTGAGTTATCAGTCTTAACGTATATCTTATTTAGCTTAGATTGCATTACCCAGGCTCTGATCACTTGAGAGTGTAAAACTAAAGCCTCGTTGACAGCTTCATCTGGAAAGAAGTGAAAATATTCCAGATAATCCAAGTAACTACTGCTATCCAACATTTAACTTCGTGAAAATAATGCCACTTAGATCTGAAGATGTAACTCATCCACTAAGTAAAGGTTAGATTTTTATGGAATTTAGGTGCCAGAGGGACTCCAAGCCAAATTGCCCTCACAAAGGGGCAATGGAGAGAGGTGTTTTTAACACTTTTTCTTCCTCAAAATTACAGAGATGGCAGGCACTATCTGGAAGCAATTTTCTGAAATGAAGATGGGATTTTGTAGCAACTTCATTATCTTGAGAGAAAGTATTAGCCTCCACAACTTGGGCCAAGTACATGATATGAAAACATTTTTAGATGCAGCACTGAGACAAATCATTAACATAACCCTCAGCTAGCAATATATATCTCAATTTCACACTGTTGTGAGGAGAGATTAATGTGATCTTCGCAATTTGGTTAGCCAGCCGAGAAGATAAAACTTAGCTAGCAATTATAAATTCCAACAAGTAGGATTCTCTTAAAGAAGTTAAACAAGCAGCTCAAAGTTCCCTGAGTAAACTGACTGATCACCAGGAAATACTACTGAGCACCATGAATCGCTCCCGAAAACTCAAACTCTTTCCATATCTTTGATACTAGCTAAATAGTCCAAAAGATAGCTCCTATCCCACTAATAAAACAGAAAGTTGATTTTTAGGAGAAACTTTGTAAGAATTCGCCTAAAAATGATTTCTATGTTGGGGGAACTTAGAGCATCTCCAACATATCTCCAATTTTCCCTTCCATTTTCATTTTTTTATGGCAGAAAATAAAGCGCTCTCCAATGGATGTTCACTAATATGATACCCCACTACACACTGTCTAGTTTGTCTTTGCATTTATTGTACTACAGCTTTAGAGCTTGTTTGGTATCCGTTTAAAAACAAGAAAAACAGTGGGAAAAAAAATACCGAAAAAACATGTTTAAAAACATAATCAAAAAACTGTTTGGTATCCGTTTAAAAACAGTGTTTAAAATCAAAAACACGTCTGGCAACATTACTAAATTTCAATGTTAATTTGCTTGAAAATCATTTTTACGTACAATACCGACATATATTTGATATTTATTGCATCTAATCATAGTTGAAATGTCTTCAAACACCAATAGTATGAAAAAAAACACCAAAAAAACACCACATTTGCTGTTTATTTAAACAGCTGTTTTTCAGCATGTTTTTGTTTTTAAACACGCAGAAAAACATGCATACCAAATGAGTTTAAAAAACATCCCTGTTTTGATGCCAAACATGCACTTACTTACCTAAAGGTCACGTTTGGTTTTCTGGACTGGACTGGACTAGGTCGGATAGGATTGGACTGGATTAGTTGTATTATATTTAATACTATGTTTGGTTATGTACCGTACAAAGTATTATGAATAGTTGTTGGTGTAATTAATGTTCAATTCCAACTATATTGAATAGTCAAATACTGTTAATACTCTCCTGGGGGAGGGTATTCAAATAGGGTATTAAACCCATGTTTTTCACTATTTAGTACTAGTATTAAATTTATTCCAGAACAAACCAAACAAAGTATTAATAATCACAGTACTATAATTAGTCCAATACTAGTTAATACCACTAATACTAGAAAACCAAACATGCCAAAAGAAAACTCGTGTCATTGACATCTTGTGCACCCAGCTCAATCAGAGCTTAGAAAATTGATCCTTGCTAATAGGAGGGGAGCAATATGATCTACATATTTACTGATTATCCATACTTAACCCCAGACGATATCTGACAATGACACACAAACAACCCCCGATTACAGAGACCAAATCTGCAGTTTTTCACACACACACACGATCACGGTATGATTCACGATAGAAGGAAAATGGAGTTCTGGTATGTGGTACATATTGTGTTTTTAGAACTACAATAAATCTCCGTATTTGGTGGGTGCAAATTAAGTTTTTAAGAATACAATTTCACACCTTAAACAGAATAATGCAAAACTTGTTAGAATATAGAGGGGGTGCTTTTATGTCTTTTATCTAAGTTATGTTGCTATTTGTAATAATTCTGTATTGAGCTTATTAGTCCAACGATGTCGTTTGGCATAGCTGGCTAGGAACTCATTTGGACCGTAGATTTCTTATTTTTGTACCAATCATCACCAGCCACGTGTCGTGGTTGGATTGGTGATTCTCGCACATGCCGTTGGCCTTATAGAGGCACGGTGTGGGATCTTTTCTTACACAAGAAGAATACAATCTTCTTCGTCAGCTTCTTCTCTTCTTCCTCTGCAAACTTTACTTTTCTCTTTCTTCATTTCTGCAAAACCTATCAAGAGCTTTGATATGGTATCAGAGCCAGGTTGGCTTCTCTATTGATTTTCTCGGTCGAAGTTCTTGAAGGATCGGTCCTTTCTCTTCAAAACAAGCAGTGTGAAGCTTGGTTTTAGCTCCGATGGAGTTTCAGGATGATGCGTCTCGTTTAAGGGCGAACTCTGGTAATGACTTCTCAAACTCTCCTTATTTTCTTGCTAATTCTGAGAATCCGGGTGCAATTTTGGTATCCCAGCTCTTGACTGGTGATAATTTTTACTCATGGGAGAAGTCCATGAAAGTGGCTTTGCAAGCCAAGAATAAATTGCAATTTATTGATGGTACTTTGCTGCAACCTGAGATTACTTCTGATCTGTTTCTTATTTGGAGGCGATGTGATAGTATGGTTATGTCATGGCTATTGAATTCTGTGTCTAAAGAGATTTCATGTAGTTTAATTGGAAGAACTACTGCTAAAGAGATCTGGGTTGATTTACATGAAAGATTCTCACAAGGTAATCACCCTAGAGTGTTTCAATTGACTGAAATGGTTGCTAGTCAGAAACAAGGTGATAATAATGTTACTATGTACTATACAAAGATGAGGACTCTTTGGGATGAGTTAGCTAATTACAAGCCATTACCAGAATGCAGCTGTGGAACTTTGAATTTAATGAGACAAAGAAGAGAGGAGGAGTATATAATGCAATTTTTGATGGGTCTCAATGAGCCATATAAAGCTGTAAGGGAACAAATCCTCTTAATGGAGCCACTACCATCTTTAAATCAAGTGTATAGCAAAATTGTCCAACATGAGAGACAAATTGCTATATCTGTTGGTAAAACTAGTTTGCTGGGAACTCCTAATGTTGCAATGTACTCAAATGCCAATTCATATTACTCAGCTGACTCTTACAAACCATCTCCACAATCTCAAAATCACAATTTCTCAACCCATAACTCTAGAAGTGGTCAAATTCCCAGATCTAAGCTTATTTGTCATCATTGTGGGGACACTGGTCATGTCAAAAGCAAATGCTATAAGCTTCATGGATACCCAGCTCATTTTAAAGCCAAACCTAAAGCTCACAATGTTATTAGTGATTCTGTTTCAGAAACTAATTCTAGTACTGCTGGACTATCTCTATCTCCTGCACAATGTCAGCAGCTTGTGCAACTTCTTAACAATCAAATGACCATTACTACTCATACTCCTCCTACTTCTCCTAGCTCAATTAGCTCTATTTCTCCATATGATTCTGCATCCAACATTGTTGGTTTTGACAGTCCTCTTCATCATCCTGTTAGGAGTCCTTCTCCTAAAAATAACCCTCCCAATCATGTTCATTTCATGGCTGGAGTGTCTACTTCAGTTTCTCTGCAAATATCTAAAATTGCAGAAAAGGTGTCTCCTAATTCATGGATAATAGACACTGGGGCCACAGACCATATGTGCTGTGATGCTAATCTTTTCTCAAAATTATATGATGTTGCTGATATTCAAGTTCACTTGCCTAATGGAAAAAGTGTACATGTTACTCATATGGGTACTGTGCACATTAATAAAGACATTACTCTGCACAATGTGTTGTTTGTGCCAGAGTTTCATTTCAACCTTATTTCTGTTAGTAAACTCACTCACAGCTCTGGGAGTGTTTTTGTGTGTGAGATGGACAAATGCTACTTCTTTGACAAGTCCAGAAACAACACATTAGGAGAGGGATACAAAATGGGAGGTTTGTATTTGCTTTCTACCTCACATTTTGCTATGAATACTTCTGTTGCAGCCACTTCTATTTCCACACTTTGGCATTTGAGGTTAGGACATCCTTCTTCCAAGAAATTATGCATGATTCCTTCTATTGTTTCTATTCCTCCCTCAAATGCACCATGTTCTATCTGTCCTTTAGCAAAACAGAAGAAACTCCCATTTCCAAAACTCAATCACATTTCTCATGTACCCTTGGCTTTGATACATTGTGACACATGGGGACCATACAAAGTTCCCACATATAATGGAGAAAGATTTTTTCTTACTTTAGTTGATGATGCTACAAGAGTGACCTGGGTTTTTCTAATGCATCAAAAATCAGAAGCTGCTACTATTCTTATGGATTTTTGTGCATATATAGAAAGACAGTTTGAGAAGAAGGTAAAGAGAATCAGAAGTGATAATGCACCTGAGTTACATCTACAAGATTATTATGCCAAAAATGGGATAATTCATGAGAACAGTTGTGTTGAGACCCCAGAACAGAATGCAGTTGTGGAAAGAAAGCACCAACATCTTTTGAATGTGGCTAGAGCTTTGAAATTTCAGTCTGGGGTACCAATTAGATTTTGGGGAGAATGTGTGCTCACTGCTGCCTATTTAATCAATAGAACTCCAAGTGCTAGATTGGGAAAGAAGACACCATTTCAAATGCTATATGGAGAATTGCCAGACTACAATTTCATGAGAGTATTTGGTTGTTTAGCTTATGCATCAACCTTACAACAAGGAAGAACAAAATTTGATAGCAGAGCAACTAAATGCATATTTATGGGTTATGTGTTTGGTGTTAAAGGATACAAGCTATATGATTTAGAAAATCAGAAGTTCATTGTGTCAAGAAATGTGAAATTTCATGAAGAAATCTTTCCTTACAAGGATGATATGGAACCTGCAACTTCATTTTTGGAAGAATTTTCTCTACCTCAAGCAGCTTCAGAACATGAACATTCATCAAGAACAACTGCAGATGAAAGTGCACCACATCAGCAAGTGAGCAATAATGATACTCCCACATATAGAAGTGTTCTTATGTCACCTCCTGAAGAGACACAAGTGAGAAGGTCAAGCAGATCAGTGAGACAGCCTTCACATCTCAAAGATTTTATTTTGCAAAATACAACCAAGAAATCTTCTACTTCTCTTTCTGCATATTTATATGATATTGGTCAATATGTTACATCTCCTCCATCTCTTAATCATTATGCTTTTGTCAATCAAGCTCTGGTTATAACAGAACCACAAAACTTCAAAGAAGCTGTTACAATACCAGAATGGGTGCAAGCTATGAGCAAAGAAATTGCAGCTCTTGAGAAGAATGACACTTGGAAGATTATGTTATTGCCAGAAGGACAGAAACCTATAGGCTGCAAGTGGGTATACAAAGTCAAATACCATGCAGATGGAAGCATAGAGAGGTACAAAGCTAGGCTTGTAGCCAAGGGATACACACAAATTGAAGGTATCAATTATTTTGACACATTCTCTCCTGTAGCAAAACTTCCTACTTTGAAGTGTTTAATTACTATTGCCATGATAAATGGTTGGGAATTGCATCAATTAGATGTGAACAATGCTTTTCTACATGGGGAATTAGAAGAAGAAGTTTACATGGAATTGCCTGAGGGATATGTTATTCCTTCTCATCAAAGTGGTACTCTTGTTTGTAAGCTTCAAAAAGCATTATATGGCCTCAAGCAAGCTTCCAGACAATGGTTCTCAAAGTTTAGTTCCACTTTGATGACACTTGGTTTTGTTCAATGCAAGACAGACTACACATTATTTGTCAACAATAACTTCAACTCAAAGGTTTTTCTAGCAATTCTTGTATATGTGGATGACATTCTCCTAGTTGGAAGTGATAGCAAAGAAATTTGTGCAATCAAGGAAAGGCTTAATGACTGTTTTCAGCTCAAAGACTTGGGGCAGCTACATTACTTTCTGGGATTTGAGTTCACTAATGTGACACAAGGATTGTTTATGAGCCAGCAAAAGTTTGCACTAGAAATTCTAGCTGAAGCAAACTATCTGAACTGCAAGCCTGCAGTTGCACCTATGGCTGTGAATGAGAAGCTCAGTATCACAGATGGAGATATCCTTAATGCAGAAATGACAACCATCTACAGAAAGCTAGTTGGCAAGCTTTTGTTTCTCTGTAACTCAAGACCTGATTTGTGCTTCTCAGTCACCAAACTCAGTCAGTTTCTATCTTGTCCTACTGATGTTCATATGAAGGCTCTTCATCATGTGCTTAGATATATCAAAGGAACAGTCAATTATGGTCTTTGTTTTTCAAATGAGCTACCAATTCAGTTAAAAGCCTACACTGATTCAGACTGGGGAGGGTGTCCAGATAGCAGGAGATCCACTTCTGGTTATTTAGTGTATCTGGGATCTTCACTCATCTCATGGAAATCCAAGAAACAACATGTTGTATCCAGGAGTTCAGCAGAGGCAGAATATAGAGGAATTGCTCTTGTGTGTTGTGAGATTCAATGGCTGCTGTCACTCCTCCAAGAATTGAAGATCACCAGCTGCAAAAAAGCCTCTCATCTTGTGTGATAGCAGCTCAGCAATCTACATAGCACAGAATCCCATCTTTCATGAGAGAACCAAACATATAGAGCTTGATTGTCATCAAGTCAGGGATCTTCTTCAAAATCAAGTGATCAAGCTGGAGCATGTTCCTTCTCAACTTCAGCTAGCAGATGTTCTCACTAAGCCACTCTCAGGACCTCTTTTTAATACTCTTGTCTGCAAGTTAGGATTGGGAACTCTCCCACATCCTACTTGAGAGGGGGTGTTAGAATATAGAGGGGGTGCTTTTATGTCTTTTATCTAAGTTATGTTGCTATTTGTAATAATTCTGTATTGAGCTTATTAGTCCAACGATGTCGTTTGGCATAGCTGGCTAGGAACTCATTTGGACCGTAGATTTCTTATTTTTGTACCAATCATCACCAGCCACGTGTCGTGGTTGGATTGGTGATTCTCGCACATGCCGTTGGCCTTATAGAGGCACGGTGTGGGATCTTTTCTTACACAAGAAGAATACAATCTTCTTCGTCAGCTTCTTCTCTTCTTCCTCTGCAAACTTTACTTTTCTCTTTCTTCATTTCTGCAAAACCTATCAAGAGCTTTGATAAAACTTTCACATCAAGCACAAGAAAAACAATGATATTCACAGTAACAAATTTGAACCCCACCTCTGTATCTCTTTACTATTCACACTTAACATAGCATTAAAATATTTTCATCACTGCAAGCTGAAAAATAGTTAACATGCCCCTCACTAATTTACTCCGTTATGAGGAATCCACATTTCCATTTGTTTGAACCAAATTTCTATTGGGTTTTATTACAACTCAGTTAGACAATTATCTGATGTCAAGTAGGACTTCCTCATAATTTGGATGAAAGAACATTGACGTAATTCATGAAGCTTTTTCTCTCGTTCATTTCTTCTGTAAAATCTGAGTTTTTTATTCTCTTTCAATTTTATCCATTTTGAGAGAAAGAGAATCGTCAACTAGGGGTGAGAGAGAGAGAGAGGAAACATCATGTAAGCTTCAACGTTATGTTAGGCTTTTACACAGAATTTTATAAATGTCGTTCACAAAAGTTAAGGGTACTCTCTAGAACAAAACTACCAGTATTCATTTATTTTCTTATCTACATCTACGAGTACATATTTTTGAGCGAGCAATTCAAGATAACTAATGTGCCAACTTAGTATTACTATTTAAACTAGTTTGCTAATTCTTCTGTGTTTGTTTAAGTGTCCTCGTCATGGATTTATCAGATACATCCAGCTCTCTCCTCTCTTCATTGTCTCGTCTTCTCCTCCTAAATACACCACACACCAATCTCCTCTCAAATCGTACTTCCTTTTGAAGGGTAAAGCACCCAGCACTATAGCCCTTTTTTCAACTCAAAATCTTTCCGCTTTACGGGGCCATATGCTTTGTGTATTGTTTCTTTGGTTAAAATAAGCATCACGAGCTGGCTTTACATATGGAGAAATCCCAAATGCAATGGAGAATTCCCTCCATTTTTAATAGGGTTCCCACTCGTAAGTGATACTCTCCAGATCTTCACCCCTAACAGAACCTCTGACAGTGCTCCATTCATCAAAAAGAGGATAAACAGGTAATATTCTTGTAGCCATTGCTATTAGTTAGCATTATCACAATCATTATTCACTTCTTTTAAAAATTCCATCTGTCCTCTATATTCCGGAGTCCGGACAAATCTGGTGGGTCGGCCCATGAGTATATCCACAGACCCACCAGATTTGTCTTACAACTGAGGTACAGCTTATTCCAGAAGTGGAGTCGAGATACCTTCACAGAGATATTTGGACAGCAAAATGTGGATTCCTTGCATGGATTCATGTACAACTACTAAAAACATGGTTCTCAATGTTTTTGGTCCTAAGAGCCAGAAAAAGACGCTCCCTGAATTTGAATAGGTAGCTCATACAAAATCAAAGAAGTGGTCCACTCAGGAGTTAGTTGACATAAAGGATTCAACGGAACCCAGCTAAGCATTCGTTCCTGAAAATATAAGTTCACTAAAATTTTGTCTTATTTGACCATTAGAATAGTTTGGACTATACAGTTGATATTTGATCTGACTGCCAAGAAATTGATCAGTTATGATTGATCATACTCATCAGAGAATCTAAGAAACTGATTTGTAGCATTCATAAGATGATCTTATGATTGATATCTTTCCCTTTACATATTCCGAGACCAACCTTTTTTCTTCCAGTTTTCCTACTTAACAAATACATTCGTGAGCTTTATTTCTTATGAATGAGTACTGAGTTCTTTTTTTCAAAATAAAATTTTAGTGAATTTATATTTTCAGGAACGAATGGTTAGCTTGATATTACAATTAACCCATTTTACAGTTATATAACACAAATCTAATATGTGCAGCCCATTAATAGTGACTTGGTGATCGTGCCTTTTCGCACAAATCAAGCTTTTCTTGTATCCATATTCAGTTCATTTGCGAAGAAAAGCGCAAGTAAAGCTGCATATGTAAAACAATCGCAATCTTGACAAAAAATATTATCATATATTTATTAAGTACCCATAACAAAGAGATAGTAGTCTTATACCTGGTTAATTAAGTGATGCAAGGCCCTCACTGTATAGGAAGGTATTCATTCCATTGGCTCTTTTCCCGAACTTCTTGCTCTCCCCGTTCTTTGGATCATACAAGTACAAAGACCAGGCCGGATCCCCACAGAAGAGTATCAAATCAACATTATCTTTCCTGAAAAATCCTACAGTAGATGTAACCTTTATGGATGGTCCACAAGTCAGAAGCTTAGACCATGATTGATTGGCACCACCCCAATCATTCAACACCCACACATCAACCTCATCATAGAAGATATAGATATAGGGACCAACCCGCCTATGGAAAAACATGGCAAGAGATCCTTTGTAAGCAGAGAGATGATGGCGGCCAAGGACGGGCCGGACAGGCACCTCAGTTCTTTTAAAGACCTCCTCATTCATGCTATAACTCAAAATATACATATCTTCTACCTGCTTTGTAGTTGTGCCGCGAAGGGTAGCTATATGCCAAAGCATGTACCCATCCACGCAAGTAGTGTCTATAATGCGAGTATGGCAACCACTTAACCAGATCGGATAAGGGACAGTAATGTTCTCCTTCTTCGTCCATGAATTATTAGCAGTAGAGAACACATTGACATGCGCCCTGGTCTCCCCGTCTTCTGTACCATTCAATCTAATGTGTACAACCTTAAAAGCATTGGTGACTGGATCCAAGCAAAACCCGGAGCTCTCCTTCTTCATATTGGTTGAACCCGGACCCTCCAATGGAGGAGGGCTCCCAATTTCCCTAACCTGTTTAGTGGCAGGGTTCCAAAGCGCATACTTATGCGAGCGTTTACGTGGCCAGAGAGATAAGCAAACTACTCCGTTGAAACACCCCACTATTTCAACGCCAAAAATGTGATCCCAAAATATGAGCCTCTCAGTGACACCACCGAATCCGAAGGAGACGGTAGTCTTTGGAGGCCTTGCAAGTCTACGACTACGATGAAAATTTGTCTTGAAGGAATAGAATAAAAGAGAGACCTCTTTCTTCCGGTGGCTGTGTGTAGAGTGAAGGGCGATGAAGTTGGGAGAGACGATGAGGGAATACCAGTGTTTGGAGACAGATCTGAACAGTAGCAGAGACTTCGCCGGCAGTTTCGTGAGGATTTCAACCATCAAATCGTCGGGTAACTCTTTCTGCGTTCTCTCTCCGCCTTCTTCAGGGGTTGTAGAGGAATCCATAATCGTCGTCTGCCTGTAAACCCAGCTCGCTAGGGTTTCAATTTATAAATCATAAGTGGATTGTGAGTGAGAAGAACCCTTTGGGCAACTAAAAAATTGGCAACACGTGATTTGTTTGTAACTTCGGATGGAAATTTACTAAAGGTTAAACGACACTTTCACCACTCTAGTTTCCTGAAGGACACTTTCACCCCTTCAGTGTGTCGAAATTCGGAAAACTTGCACCCCGTGATTGTGAAGCCGTTAGTCTGTGGGTCGTGTACGTCATTGCAAAGAGTCTTGGTATAACCCCTACATTTATGGGGGTAAAATTGCCACAAATATTTTTTGGTGAAAGATCCCAACTCTAGAGTAACAGTAACACGTATATGGGATGTAAGTTTCCTGAATTTCGGCACACTAAAGGGGTGAAGTGTCTTTTTTCGAAAATCGATGGAGCGAAAGTGTCTTTTACCCATTTAATAATCCCGTTTGCATTCACTTTTGGACTTCACTTCGACTAAATAATGAGCGATGCATGTTTAAGTTTTAAACGTAGTAGATAAATAATAAAATAATGATATATGACACAACTTGATATATTAGCTCATAAATTTACACAATAAATTCAATGTAGGCTAATTCATCGGTTTTATTTCCAAATCAAAGGCGATATGAGTAGTTGTGGGAGGAAAGGGCCTCCTCCGAGTGTCCTCAAAGTAAACTTTGATGGGCATGGTTGCTAGAGTTCGGCCACATACTCTCAACTGAAATATGCCAAAGCACAAAATAAGTGGAAGGTCTCGGAACTTTGGAAGCAGTCAAATCAGCAAACGACCATCATCTTGCATGGATTATGGGTTATGGATATGCGAAAGGACTGTTGGTGGAAATGGAGAGAGGGCATGGAACGGAAAGGAAGTGTAAGACCTCTCCTTCGCAGGTGAAGAAATAATGAACTGAACAATTTTAAGAATGACAATTGGTTGCCCTGAGACGAGCTTTGTTTACCGTGAGTGTGAAGGAAACTTGTTGGCCCACCCACATGTCCAAGCAACCCATTTTGCTCCGTGGTGCAAGCAACCAATGCTCACCGTGATACCAAAGAAAGATATATACACACACACACATTTGGCTCGACTTATCAGCCAAGGGCACCTTTTGTTGATGTTTTTTAAAATGTCTGACAATTCACGAAGATAATATTGGGGGCTTCTGCCAGAGGTTGCAACAGTACGATTATGAAAATTGTACGCATAACTTGGAACGCCCGTCTTCAATTCTCCTAATGATATATTCCCCTAATAAATGGGTGGGGTGGAATATTGAGAAAAAGTAGCCTAGCTAAGAATAATTCTGTAAACAAGCACACCTTGCTGGCTGAAATCAAGGACTTCATTACGACAAACAGCCACATAACATACAGGATTCAAAAGCATCATCCAATTTCAAACCCTACAAGAGAAGCCTCAACATTCGGAAGATGTAGAAGAAGAAAAAGATGAGTAAGCCTTAGATCTCCTTGTAACTTCGAATGTGAGTGAACTTTGGTTTTGTATGAGCTGTCGCTTCTTGGGTGGTCCAGTAAAACTTCCGTGAGTTCCGTCTATAACACATGCCGATGGAGAAAGGGATACTCACTCAGAGGTGAACTAGCTATTTCCTTCACGAGGCTTTTGTCATTCTTCTTCCATTCTACATTTTCTGAAAAAACAGACATGCATAATCAATTAGTCCATGAGTGAATGTGAGAAAAAGAGGTTGGGAGCATCCACTTAAAAATAGGGTAAAAGAGCAAAGAAGGGGGCCAAGCAGGAGTCATAACAGCACCACAACTTCCTGATGTCATTTTGATTTCGCTGAGTTGTGAAACCACAAATCACTGCTTTATCTAGATGACAATATAGACCATATGAGAATTTCCCGTGGTATCTTTTCCAAATAGTTACCGAAATGGACCATGACCACCTGAGTTATCAATCTTAACGTAGACCTTATTTTGCCTATTGCTTAGATTGCTTTACTTAGGCTCTGGCCAACTGAGAGCGTAAAACTAAAGCCTTATTGACAGCTTCATCTGGAAAGAAGGGTAAATCTTCCAGATAATCCAAGTAACTATTGATATCGAACATATAATTCATGAAAATTATGCTACTTAGATCATAATATGTAACTCGTCACAGAGTAAATGTTACATTTTCATGAAAGTTAGGTGCCAGAGGTATGGCAAGACAAATAGCCCTCGCAAAGGGACAATGGTGAAAGAGGTGACTGACATTTTCTTCCTAAAAATTACACAGATGGAAAGCACTATCTGGAAGCAATCTTCTGAAATGAATAATACATTTATTAGCAACTTCATTTCCTGCATTCAAACAAGCTTGAAAGGAGCTAAATCATGGAGATAAACAATTCCCAACATCTGGTCTACTACAGTCAGTTAAGACTTCTTGTCGTATTAATATCACCTTAGAAAACTTAAAGCAACGTGTCCTGAAGTGACACATCCCCGGAGGGAAAAAAAAAACACACAATTTTCTTCATCGGAGGTCTGGAGGAGAAGTCTCTGCCCAACAACTGAAACCCTTTCTGGAAACAATGAAAAAGATCTACAAAAAATATTGATAGCTGGTATATGAGATAGGTATAGACCGACAACCAAAGCTCTGAAATATCCCAACGAGGTGGTGTGCCAGCTTTTTATGGAGCAAGTCTAAATCTAAGACAGACAACAACCAAAGATTAGTAAAAGATCCTGTCAAAAAGAGGTCAAAAACACAAAGAAGCAGGAAGTGTGCATAAACAATTTAATTGACTTATCCCTTTCCCGTGTTCACTGAAGATAATCTTTCATTTCACAAACTGACACCAAATTGATTGCCACCACAAAGGCAGACTCCAATGTACTCAATCAATGAGGGAAACATTAGCAGATTGGTCTCTTATGTGCCACGATCCAGTCTTGCTACTTTTCTTACTGTCTAGCTAGCATGTAGGAGATGACTTCCACAATGTTAAACCGCGAAAGGGAATCACATATATATTTGAATTTACGGATAAGAGAAACTAGGAAAAACGTGTCTTAATAGCATTTTCATCCTCATTGCAACAATTTAGCTATCTCGGGCCAGAAGATCTTTTACTATATTTGCATGTTGATTATCTTATTTTGCCTAATAGAACTTGGAATGAGAACACTTTATTAAGAACTTTTTTCAGAAGATGAAGTTAAGGAAATTTTTAGAATTAATGTATCTCATACTATCTACTCTTGATTAATTAATGAGGGCTCCCTACAATTGAAGGGTCATACTCGCTAAAATCTAAATTTCACTTAACATCAGTAAATTGAAATGGCGTTAATCTACGATCCCCTCGTACGGGTCCTCGGAAGATATAAACAATAATTTTTTTCTTGGTACAACTAAAAAAGAAAAGAATAGCTAAACAGCTAGCTAGATACTATGTGGACCAGAATCATCTAGTTTAACGCATTTTACACAATTGGGGGGAGGAGGCAAAAATGGCTTTCTAAAGAGCTGGCTCTAATCAACAATATAGAATTTGCTTCTTTATAAATTTTGAAAACAGACGCACTTGTGATGATCCAAAGATTATGAAGGTGGTTAATCATGCTCCATAAAAGGGAGGTATGATTCCTTCCTAGTGGGTGATCAGAGTGAAAACTTCTTAGGAATCAGTCTCTATCACATACTAGTAATTTGTACAGACCCCTCCAATAGATTGATTTTTTTTCTATTGGACATTGCCATATCCACATTGATTTGAAAGTGTTTGCTGCAGGGAGTTCACTTAATTATCATGGGCTTACACAGAATCTTGGTGGCTTGGATTTGGAGATCAGATAGCCGTTCAAACAATAACAACCATAGGTTGACTGGGCAGTTTAAAATCAACTTGGTGGTTTTTCTTGTAATGCCAGAACCACATTTCGCTCACAGTGGTCACAAACAAAGTTTGCCACGAAATGATGGTGATTTTCCGAGTGCAATTTGCAGACGCAGACTTGAACCTAGTCAGATGTCTCACCGGGAATCTGGCTAAGAATTGAGTCAATAGATGAAGGGTATAATGAAGCGTTTGAACATTCTGTAGGCCAGATGAAGAATTTACAAGAGGAAAATGCCACACAACATGAAGCAGCAGCGGTAATCAAGTCCGGTGGTCACACCCTCACCCCTTGCCCTTGAAAGAGATCGAGCCAAGGAATGATGATATTTTAACTCACTGGTGTTCAATTTCAGCTTTATCTTGGAAGAACTTGCCGGTTTAATCACATCATGGCCAAGGAGAGGATAAAAATACGTTTTAAAAATGACCCAAACAAGTAAACGCTTATGTTGGCAACAAGAGTGTCGTGTAGGCTTAAAACCTGTCAACCAATCAATCATTCAATACGACGAGCAGAAGTTCACAAGATACACCAAACAAGAAACGTACAAGTTTTCAATGCGAAACATCCATAAGAAACATCTAGGCAAAGCTCCTAAAGATGCTGAAAATTTAGCAGCATCAGCACAAAACAGTGTTTTCATCACCAAAGCAAAGATCCTAGATGAAGAAGAAGCTAGAAAACGAGCGGCAGCATCAGCAAAAAACATCATCATACATCACAAAACAGCTACATAATTGTCTGACCAACTTAAGAGTATAAGTTTTGATGTCTCTTATCTCGGCTGGTTAAGTAATCTCCAGATCCTCTCTTGTCATGTGCTGAAAGGATAAACGGTTGTTAATGGATATATAAATATACACACAACCATTGTATGTAGCACATTGAATGGAATGAAGTATAGCCAGAAACACGGAGTGAAGAAGCCATGGAGATGTAGGCACAGTTTGAATTGTAAGAGCAACTCCCATCTGATTTGCAATTTCCACCTGATCCTTTCTGTAGTCCCTGTAAAAGACTCAATAACATTACCTCTCCGTTGTGATATGCCAAGTCCTTACTCTTGAGACGATAATATATGTAGGATGGGTGTTCGTGTGTCAGTGATGAAGAGATTTTCAAGTTTCTGAATTGGTATGAGTTGGTGTAGGATACCAGCATCCTCATGTTCAAACACCTTCCTGTTTTTATCGATCCAAATAACTCAAATGATAGCAAAAATCCCAACTGAGAGAGAAAGTGACGATTTCTGAGGGTTTTGAAATCTCCTAGAAATCCAGTGATTGAAAGAAATGTGGTCATTTAGAGAAATATACTTACAGGGGCTATAGCCCAGAGCCTCTTTGCTGCTTGACATTGGACAAAGAGGTGAGTGATTGTTTCCCTATCATGACGGCAAAGGCTGCATTTCCAGATATTGTTCCGGGGTAATTGTGACCATTATACATGACAAACATGATAAGAGGCAGCTAGATTTAGGGAGATAGTCCTAAAGCATAATTTTGTACGCTGATTTGACTGTAAATTTTCCATCTTTAGTCCATCTCGTGTTTATCAAAGACATAATTTTGTAAGCTGATTTGACTGTAAATTTTCCATCGGTAGCCATCTTTAGTCCAGCTCCAATAATTCTCCAGGCTGATTTGTTTAGGCCAAGACTACTCTATTTGTTACCACTGCAATCATTCATGATCCAGCGGACACATGCTATTAAAGTATGCTCAGAAGAATAGAAAGAAGTTGCCTTTCAACCAACAATATCCTTTACAATTGGTAGACACGCTAGAACTGGTAAAGGAAAGTGGTATGTATTTCTAATGCAAACTATACATATTAATGTTGTTTTGCATTTCGCAAAAGGTGTCCTACTCCAGCAATGATTTGTAAAAGTTATGCAAAATATGTTTTTATATTTAATCTTCACTCACACCACGTGCAAATGATGAATTGTGGATGAGAGAGAAAAAACTAAATTGTAGGAACACATATATCATTATGTAGTAATTGTAGGAACATGGGTTGAGAAAAAATAGGAAACATGTTCAAAATATTTTGCAGAACCAATTATCATCGCCAAGTTTGGCGAGAGTTTTGCATGTTCTGCATTTTGCCTCTCAAGATGCATGTACTGTTGGAGTCCTAATTTTTACAAAATCCTTTATATTTTGCATAAACTATTGGTTTGCATGATCTGTTGGAGATGCTCTTATAGGGGCATCTCCAATAGTAGTAGGTATTTTTTGCATGTTTTAAATGTTGCATGACATGCATTTGTAGTTTTGTTCCAACAGTAAAATGCAATTTATACATTTTGTAGTTTTGAGAAGTTAAAATGTACATTTTGAGGATGCATGAGAGGAGAGAGATAGAGACACAATTTTGCATTCCTACTTTCTTGCTAGCTATTAATGGAGAGGAAGATGCATGTTCTGCAAAATGCATGGCGATTTGCATCGTCTATTGGAGCTCATTTTTTCCTCATTTTCTTTATATTTTGCCTAAAAGAGGTTTTTGCATGAGCTATTGGAGATGCCCTGTCGGACTGGGTTGAATGAAAGACGCTATGTGAAAGTGGTATCCGTCACCCACCGGTATTTGGCGGGTAGGAGGAAAACCAACTCACAACCAACCCTGTTTGTGTTGATCTCACTCTATCGCGGGGAAATAGGGTTCAGACTCCAGACCGGTTGTCGTATGAGTTTGACCGGATTTTGCTCAGTCTGAAGTGTGAAGTATTAGTCATTAGTAGAAGGGTTTAGTTGGTATTTGGGGTACATCTGGGATTTTGCAAAATTGAGTTTCATAGTCTCCTACTCTCTGTTTTTACTCTGCTTCTCACGGAAAACCCTATATCTTCCGTCCCGTACTTTCACAGAAGGCGACGATGAGTGCTTCTACACCTCCTATTATTCATGCTTGCTTTCGGGTTGGAGCATGCAGTTGCGGCTATCAGATTGAGCGAGGACAGAGATGGGGAAAAAAACAGAGAAGAAGAACAGACTCTTCCGACTTACCGGAAGAGATACTAACTGAAATCCTCCTCCGCCTACCGGTGAAACCTCTGATCCGCTTCAAGACAGTCTGCAAATCCTGGTACGACCTAATTGACTCGCCGACTTTCGTCAAAACGCACTCTGTGCTCAACAAAACCACGAAACAAGTGTCTTTCTACTTTCACTCATATCACAGAGGAGGTGATTGGACAATGTCCTTTCGCTTTTCTCGCACTCCTGTCGATTTAAAGCTTCCACCTGGCTTTGATGAGTTCCCGGAAGTCATGGGTTGTTCATATGGATTAGTCTGCATCTCTCTGTTTAGAAGATGGCATACCAAGTTCGTCATTTGGAATCCTGCTACTAGACATTTCAGAATAATTCGCGTAAACGGCGGTCACGCTTCGAGGTGCGATTTTATTTATTGCGGGTTTTCGTTCGACGACTCAGTGGCGGCCAATACTCATAAGCTGGTGAGAATTACAATCATTTCTCATCTCGAATCGTCTTGGAAAAAGCTTCCGCGAGGCGAAACAAGTGCGAGTCTCCATATATTCACATTGCACGCCAGTTCATGGAGGGTGAAAGATCTGGTATTACCTTATGAAATACCTCATAAAGGCACCGACATTTGTGTGGTAACATGTGTAGAAAGATTTATTTACTGCGTATTGGATGTCCCCGATGATAAGCACATTTTGTGTTTCGACTTGGCGGATGAGTTGTTTCATCGGATAGAATTCCCGGTAGCTTGCCGTGGCGTTAGATGTTCGACTGCCCTCCACGAGTATAAAGGATCTCTTGCCATGCTTGCTTGGGAGAGGACTGCTAATTGTGTTGTTTCATCTCTGTCTAGCTTTGATGTGTGGTTGTTAAATGATTCTGGTGGTGACAGACAGTGGTCTAAACAACTTACTCTAAGACCTCCACTTGACGACGTTCGGGGCCCCATAGGCTTTTTCACCGAGGACGGAGTTTATTTAATGGGCCTGTGCACCAAGACCGGATTTTTTGTGTGGAATACAGACTCTGGCGAGACCAGGCTGCTCTGCAAAAATATCTTTGCCTTCAGTCAATTCTTCCGTTACTCTGAGAGTCTAGCTTCAATTTATTGATCAATATATTATATGTAATGGGACATCTCTGCGACAAATTGGAAATTGTGATATCATGTTATTGACGTTTCTTATAAATTAGCATAGGACCATCTGAACAATGTATGACTTGCTCGAGTTTCAATTTTGATCAATTTTGATCAATTTTGTGTTGAAGTAGTATTGTCTAGACTTCTCTTCTACAATTGATAAATCTTTCAACAGTTTAGTTATGTTTGCCACATCAACCAATTCCTTCAACTGTTACTGTTATTGCATCCAACAGTTGTCCACTTTGAGAACTAGAATGGTTTGTATTTTGTTCTCACTGCACTCCCACCCTCTTAACTGTTAGGTTTTTATGACAGGCCCGACAAGTTTTGACTGTTTTAACCTTTAGCTTACCTTTCCTTTTGCTTTTGGTTTCATTCCTTCCAGGTATGTGTCCCTTCAGGATATGTTGCTTTAGGTTTTCTAAGGTGGTATTATAGCTACAAGCATTTAGAGAATAGAGAACAAAATCTTATTAAACATATTCAGCTTTGGGCCTCTGGCGAATGGGCCTCTTCCCAATATTGTGTTACATCTTATATGTGTGGGCCTTCTGTGAAGAACATAAGCCCAATTGCTTCTACAGAAAATATCAAGCCCAATCTCTTCTCTATTTCTCTAGGTCTCTGTAGAAGCTTCCCTAGGGTTCTGGCACCGTTTCATTGTACGAGAAGCCAGCTGTGTGGCCGTTTCATTTTGTACCGTTTGATCCAGATCCAACGGATCTATTTTGATGTATTTATTATCATCATCTGTGACGATTACACTTAATGAGAAATCAATTCATTCACTGTGTATACACCATTCATCTTCTCTGTTTTTCATTCATGAAGTTCTAATTTCTCTTTCATGGTATCAGAGCAATGTCGCTCGTACCCACTTCGCCGGCTTCACAGCCCCTTCATCTTCTTAACAATATACACAATCTTTGCCCTTTCAAATTAGATAGCACAAATTTTGTGCTTTGGAAGCATCAGATTCAATCGATCTTCCGCACGCACTCTCTTTTTGGTTACTTAGATGGATCTGTGGTGTGCCCTTCTGAACACATCACCGCCGATGGAGCACTCGTCGTTAATCCGGCGTTTTCTGCTTGGGTACTTCAGGACCAAGCGGTCTCGACGGTCCTTAACGCCACTTTATCCACAGAAGCACTCATCCAAGTGCTTGGTTGCCCCACCTCTCGCTCCGCTTGGCAAACCCTAGAGCGGCGCTATGCCTCTCTCACCAGATCTAACATCCTTCAACTCAAAACTGACCTTCAAACCATCAAAAAACGCTCCGACTCCATAGATCAGTACATGCAAAAGCTCTCTCTCCTTCGCAACAAACTTGCTGTTAGTTCGGTTATCATCGATGATGAAGATATGATGCTCTACGCTTTAAATGGCCTCCCCATCGAGTATAACTCCTTTCGTTCCTCTTTACGCACCCACTCCGCCCCTATGTCCTTTGAAGAACTCCACGTTCTACTCAAATCTGAGGAACAGATGCACGAATCCCAGATCCCCCAACCAGATCCATCAAACCCTACCGCGTTCTACACTCACGGTGGTCGGGGCGGCCGTGGTGGTCGAAACCCTACCGGACAACATGGCGGTCGATCGGGTCAACGGGGTGGTGGCCGATTTGACTCACGAGGCGGCCGTTCCAACTCCGGATCTGGGTTTAATTACAACGGTTCGGGTTTCGGATCCGGATACAGTTCTGGTTACAACAATTCGGGTTACGGATCTGGTAGAGGCGGATCGGGTCGGGGCGGTTCGGGTCGCGGAAACGGTTCTTACCGAGGTCGAAACGGATCGGGTCGGGGCGGCCAAGGTCCGGTTACTTGTCAGATATGTGGATATGACTTTCACACTGCTCTTGACTGTTACCACCGGATGGATTATGCTTATCAGGGAAGACACCCCCCTGAACAGCTCTCTGCTTTGGCTGCTTCAACATCATCACCACACTACTCTCCTCCATCTGATCTATGGCTAACTGACACTGGAGCCTCTAACCATATGACTGCAGAACTGGGAAATCTCTCTCTCTCTGAGCCTTACAATGGCCATGAACAGGTTACTGTGGGTAACGGCTCCAACTTGCCAATTCAAAATTCTGGTACTGCCTTTTTAACTACATCTAATTGTTCTTTCAAACTGTCTAATACATTACATGTTCCATCTTTGTCTGCCAACTTGCTATCTGTCAATCAACTTTGTTCTGAACATAATCTGCGTTTCATTTTTGATAAATCAAACTTTTACATTCAGGATCTTGCTTTGGGAAAAACAATATACAAGGGTGTCAGTAAAAATGGGTTGTACCCCATGTCTTCTCTACCTTTACAGACTGGTCCTCAAGCTTATTTGGGTCAAAGCATCCAGTCTACTACTTGGCACTCTCGTCTTGGTCACCCTACCCATTCTGTCTTAATGAAGTGTATTAACTGTTCTAGTCTTGTTAAAAATTCCTCTAAGTTATGTGAGTCCTGTTTAGCTGGTAAAATGCATAGATTACCATACTCTGCCTCTACACATGTTTCTGAAACTCCTTTAAATCTGCTACATAGTGATGTATGGGGGCCTTGCTCCACTAAATCTTATAATGGTTATCGCTATTATGTTTTGTTCATTGATGATTATTCACGTTTTACTTGGCTTTTTCCCTTAAAATTAAAATCAGAAGTTGCTGCATCTTTTGTCACTTTCAGAACTTTTATTGAAAAATTGTTAGGACATCCCATCAAAATTTTACGTTCTGATGGAGGTGGAGAGTATACTGCTTATGTTTTTCAAAAATATTTGCAAGAAAATGGTATAATTCACCAAAAATCCTGTCCACATACACCACAACAAAATGGTGTATCCGAACGAAAACACAGACATATTATTGACACAGCTGTTACCTTACTTCACTCTTCTTCTTTACCCAAATATTTTTGGTATCATGCTGTTGCCACAGCTACTTATTTGATTAATAGACTACCAAGTAAAAATACGTTCAATAAATCACCTTTTGAACTTCTTTTTAACATAAAACCTGATTACTCAATATTACGTGTTTTTGGGTGTGCTTGTTTCCCAAATCTCAGACCCTATTTACATTCCAAACTAGAACCTAAAACAACCAAGTGTATTTTTCTTGGCTATGCATCTGGGTATAAAGGTTACTTATGTTTTGACATTAGTTCTCACAAAATTTATATCAGCCGTGATGTTATATTTGATGAATTTCAATTCCCTTATGCTAAACAATGCACTGACTCTTCCTTTGATGATTTTACAGGTTCTGATTTCAGAACATCTTCAGTTTCAGTTCCTTGTCCTACTTCAGATACTACTCTTGCTTCTATGCCATTGCTACGAACTGCTACTGACACTGATACTGCTCTTGTTTCTGAGCCTTTACCAAGAACTGGTAACACACCAAGAACAGATACTGTTCTTGATCCTGGGTCTGAGGATTCTGGGAATTTGCAGCCACAGTTTTCTGGAAATTCTACAGCCATTCCAGTGGCCTCACCACCCACTGGTACTGTCTTATCTCCTCCAAACTCTGGCTTGGCAAATTCTTTCACTCCAATGATGACTTCCCCTCACCCCCCTCAACCCTCTGTTAATTTGCATCCAATGCAAACTCGCAGTAAATCCGGTATTAGCAAGAAAAAATTATTGTTTTCTTCTGCAGTTACTTTGCCTCTTCACTCTGGTTTTAATACATCACTATCCACACACACTAACACCACTGATCCTACTTGTTTCACTCAAGCCTCTAAATTTCCTCATTGGAGGCAAGCTATGGCTGATGAATTTCACAGTCTTACTAAACAGAACACATGGAGCCTTGTTCCAGCTCCCCCTCACACCAATATCATTGGTAATAAGTGGGTTTTTAGAACAAAATACAACACTAATGGTTCTGTTTCTCGTTATAAGGCTCGTCTAGTAGCCAAGGGTTTTCACCAAACCCCTGGCCTTGACTACGACGAGACCTTTAGCCCTGTTGTTAAACACACAACAGTACGCTGCATTTTAGCTCTAGCAGCCACTTTTACTTGGCCTTTACTTCAACTAGATGTAAAAAATGCGTTTCTTCACGGTCATCTCCGAGAAACTGTTTTTATGAAGCAACCCCCTGGTTTTGTGCACCCTCAATTTCCTAACCATGTTTGTTTACTTCACAAATCAATATATGGGCTCAAACAGGCGCCCCGTGCCTGGTTTGAGCGTTTTACCACTTTTTTGTTTTCTTTAGGCTTTCACGCCTCTCATGCTGACAGTTCCTTATTTATTCGACACAAACACAACAAACTTACAATTTTGTTGTTGTACGTCGATGATATCATAGTCACAGGGAATGACTCTCCCTACATTTCAACCTTAATTTATCAACTTAACCATCAATTTGATATGACTAATTTGGGACCCTTAACCTATTTTTTGGGTCTCCAAATTACTCGCACTTCTGCTGGGATTTTAATTCACCAGGAAAAATACATTTGTGATCTTTTAAAACGATTTAACATGTCTACTTGCAAACCCAGTCCCACACCCTTGGCTGCTGGTATTAAATACCATATTTTGCAAGGAGATCCTCTACCAGACCCAACTATTTATCGGCAACTCTTAGGTGCCTTACAATATTTAACTTTTAGCCGACCTGATTTGGCTTTTGCCGTTAACCATTTGTGCCAATTTATGCACGCTCCTACCACGGTTCATTTAAGTGGTGCCAAACGTGTTCTTCGCTACTTACAAGGAACAAAAACACATGGGTTATTTTATCAAAAAGGCCATCTACCACTTCAAATTTTTACCGATGCGGACTGGGCTGGTGACCCTACCGATCGGCGTAGCACAACAGGCCTTATTGTTTTACTTGGGCCCAACCCGGTTCATTGGTCCGCCAAAAAGCAGCCCACTGTGGCCCGATCCTCCACCGAGGCTGAGTATCGGGCCCTTGCCACTGCTGCAGCAGATGCCTCCTGGTTTCGCTATTTATTTCATGATTTGGGTTTTCTAATTCCTCACCCTCCTACTATTTGGACTGACAATCACTCTGCTCTCTCTCTTACTGCAAACCCTCTCTTTCACGCTCGCACTAAACACATCGAGTTGGATTATCATTATGTCCGCGAAAAAGCCCTTCGCAAAGAACTAATTATCTCTTTTGTTTCAGGTAAAGATCAGTTGGCAGACGTTTTTACCAAATCTCTCCCCGTAGCCCAATTCAACAGCTTCAAGACTAAACTGATGGTGGCTGCTCCCCCATCAGTTTAAGGGACGGTATTAAACATATTCAGCTTTGGGCCTCTGGCGAATGGGCCTCTTCCCAATATTGTGTTACATCTTATATGTGTGGGCCTTCTGTGAAGAACATAAGCCCAATTGCTTCTACAGAAAATATCAAGCCCAATCTCTTCTCTATTTCTCTAGGTCTCTGTAGAAGCTTCCCTAGGGTTCTGGCACCGTTTCATTGTACGAGAAGCCAGCTGTGTGGCCGTTTCATTTTGTACCGTTTGATCCAGATCCAACGGATCTATTTTGATGTATTTATTATCATCATCTGTGACGATTACACTTAATGAGAAATCAATTCATTCACTGTGTATACACCATTCATCTTCTCTGTTTTTCATTCATGAAGTTCTAATTTCTCTTTCAAATCTTCGATGACTGTAGTAGACCAGATGTTAGGAATTGTTTTATCTCCATAATGTAGCTCCTTGCATGCTTGTTTGAACGGAAATGACGTCTAATAACAGTTGGATCTCTCAACTTTTTCTGACATTTCTTTATTATATAAAGTGGCTTCTTTCGAACGTCTTGCTGTCCTGCACAATATAGTAAGAGCTTGTATAGCTTCTATCAAGGGGATCAAAAGAGACTCGTGCCTTCCAAATTCTGATGCCTGTATTCGATTGTGTTGAGCTCTCTCTCTCGCTTACATATCTGTATTCCATGGCTAAGTTCTGCATCAGGGGTATCTGTCACGGAGATCTCTGTCATTTGTTACTGATTCTGTTCATTTAGATCACGTCCTGATAGGGATTTGTTGTGCCTGGCTTCTTTGTAGCTAGTTGTTAGATTGACACTTTTCAATGAATACATTTTGGCTCCGTGCTCGTAATGTTGATAATTGGGCTTTTGAGAGGGAGAGAGAGTCTTTGAACCTCTACTTAGATTTCTATGTGCGTGCGTAAACCATTTTTGGATGCTTAAAGAATTAACTATTTAAATTTATAAAAATTGCAGGAGTTTGTCTTTCCTTGATGTGAGTGATTGGCTGACTGCATCTTTTCTTTCTCAATTTATTATTATTATAGTATAATTTTGTAGTTCACCCAGATTTTAGAAATTAAACCTTGCTTTTCTCTGTATAGGTGTCCAGACTGTCAAATCTTGGTTAGCCTGCAGACCCATACCTCGATCCGTGCTATTTACGCATGTGCCGGTTATGTAGCTTTGTGGATTAAGTGCTCAGCCAACCACATATTGTATTTTCAGCTCTGTAGCTTTGTGGATTAAGTGCTTAGCCAACCACATATCGTATTTTCAGCTCTAGCATTTTTTGAGAAGGTTGCTTCCATCTTTCCAGTTCCTCTGTATTTGATTCGGTTTTCAGTTAAGTATTTTGTGAACATTTGTCAATTTTCCATATGCAGGGCAAGGAGTTCCTAATCAAGCTTTACAGAAAGAGTTGTTTATATGGATCACATGAAGATAAATTGCACTTTTGACATAATGAATATCTGAGATTCCGTTATGGAGGAGGCTCTCTTCTGTCCTGGACGCGTGTCCTGCTGTTTCTGGCAAGGGTAAGGGCATGCAATATGAATCTAAGTTCTATATACATTTAGATATTTATTTTTCATTTTCTTTCCGGTGATCACTGGAGATATGAATATCTCATTTTTAAGATGAAGTATAACCTTTTTGACGTTTCCCAGATTCACAAGCAAGTTCCTGTACTCTGTACCCAAGAATGAGAATGTATAAGAAAATTTAAAATTCATGATCTCGTACCTATCTGCTTCCAGTTCGTATACATTTCTCCACATTCACTTCCTAGTTTCTATGGTGTAAAAGGATACTGGTTATGTACACACACTTGAATACCTTACCTGGGTCAATCTGAGCTAAGCTAAAGTGTAATAAGCATCTCACAAGGATTGAAGTTTCCAGAAGAGGCATAAGTTCCGCTAAGCTTGATCCATGTTGCCGACCCTGGGAAAAGGCTTAATTGTTAGATCACATTGAGCTGAAATGGTTTAATACTCTCCAATTCATGCTTAGGTGGCTTCAGTGTCTTTTGTAGTAGTTCCATTAAAATGCCTGGTACGACTCCACGCTATAGACAACACTTTCCTGGGCCGTCGGATTTGGTTGATTGACCTGGGTGTTTACACCTCTCTTTATGGAAGTCTAAATTTGTGATTCTAGCAACTAAACAAATAAATAGGATATTAGGATGCAGTTCTTTGAAATATTCAGTTGTTGGCAACTGTTTTTTGACTGTCATATGTACCTTACCCCAACACTATACATCTCTGCTTGAACAACATCCAATTAGGGACAACATGAAATAAATATCAAAGCCCTGAAATTGAAGCCACTGATTGTCTGACCAAGTAAGTCCAATCCTATCTCTTCGGGAGCCCCAATTTTAGGAGTAGACAACCCTTTAGAGGTGTCAGTTTGAACTTAGCATGTGAACTCACCCATATCCATCAAATTTAACTGGGTTCAAAACCGCTTGTTTCAATTAACGGGTACATTTTGCCTACCCGTTTAAACTTGCACATAAAATGGGTGGTTGGGCGAATCAATGTGTCCTAACCCGAATGCCTCAATTTTATACACATATTAAAGATCTAAAAACATCTAAAATGTCTATAATACCCTCACGAGTCATTACAAGAAATTACAACAGTCAGTATGTGAAGTATAAATTGAAAATGAAGAAGAAAAGCAAAAAGAATCTCACAGTTCACATGTTATAGTAGTATTTGACCAATTATTAGTATATGCAAATATGTTAAGTATAATAAAGTATCTGTGTGTATTCACTGGTTTGTTCAGAGATTTTGGGGTCACTATTTGGTGAATACGCTTTTTCCAAATTGGCTAGCTTCTCAAATTCTTAGTACTTGGTCCATGCAAGTAGTATTAGTTTGGATTTTCCAATTTGGAACTTAACAAGAGATGGATCTTTCTCAGCTTAATCTGCATACTATCATAATCTGCATACTATCATACTATAATCCATACTAACAAGAGATGGATTATCCAAATTGGCTAGCTTCACTTGATCGTTTGTCTCGAAATCTCTCAGCTTAGTGTTTTCCTGGATCCAAGTTGGTCTTCTTTTTCTTGGAATATCATAATGATTTGTCTCATTGCTGCATCTAAAAATGTTTTTCCTCATGCTATAACACATCATATCCTTGGCCCAAGTTGTGGAGGCTAAAACTTACTCTCCAGATAAAAATCTTTGGTGCTCAGTCATAGTATAGTAGCTGCTAAATCCATTCTTCATTTCAGAAAATAGCTTCTAGATAGTGCTTGCCATCTGTGCAGGTTTGAGGAAGAAAATTTTTAATCATCTCCATTGTCCCTTAGCGAGGGCTATTTGACTTGGAATCCCTCTGGCACCTTAATTTCATGACAATGTAACCTTTACTCAGTGGATGAGTAACATCTTAAGATGTAAGTGGCATACTTTTCATGAAATCATCTGTTGGATATAATTCGTTACTTGGATTATCTGGAAGATTTTCACTTCTTTCCAAATGAAGCTGTCAGTGAGGCTTTAATTTTGCACTCTTAGTTGGTCAGAGCCTCGGTGAAGCAATCTAAGCAAAATAAGGTTTGCATTAAGATTGATAATGTGTTCCTGGCCCATTTTCGGTAACTACTTGGGAGACATATCAAGGGGAAGTCGCATATGGTCCGTGTTGTCATCCAGATTAAGTAGTGATTTGTGGTTTCGCAACTCAGTATAATGAAACTGACATGTGGTTTGTATGGAAAGCTAAACAAACAAGCACTAAATTGAACACTGGTTTATCGGCATCAGGAGTTCTGCTGTTATGACTCCTGATTGGCCCCCTTCTTTGCTCTTTATGGTAATGTTAAATGGAAACTCAACATCTTTATCTCACCTTCACTTATGGACTAATGATTAAGTGTTTTGTTTTTGTTTTTGCAGAAAATGCAGAATGGAAGAAGAATGACAGAGACAGCAAAGCCCCCGGAAGGAAATAGCAAAGAGAATGGAGAATCAAGAAACTAATATCGCCAGTTTACCTTTGAGTGAGTATCCCCTTCTCTATCGGCCAGTGTTGTAGACGAAACTCAAGGAAGTGTTCCCCCAGCCACCCGACAAGCTGCAAGGAGATGTAAGGCCATTAAAATACCTGCACGCTATCCGATTGTGGCAAATGTGCAGTTTGCTTGTTTTTTTCCCGGTGGGTGGTTAAAGAACGCAATTGCTCCCCCTTTCACCATGAGGTCGCTGTGATGTTTTACAGTGTCCTTTGACACTGATTTTGTTATGGCTGCTCATCCTTTTTACTACGCATAGTTCAGTACTACTACAAAATTATCTTGTAATTGTGTCCTCTCTTGTATGGTTTGGATGATGATTTTGAATCATGGATGCTGTTGTGACTGTTTTATGGATTAATCAACTCTTTGATTCCAGGGAAACACAATGGGGTTGTTTGGATGAGCTGAAATAAGTGAGAGGTTGGGCTTAAAAGCTCTTTTTATCTGTAGTGTTTGGATGAGGTAGATTATTATTGATTGTGGGTAAAAAAAAATATTTTCAGAGATTGTGAGATTCGAACCTGAGACCTCATGTAATAGATTCTAACACTTTACCATTGAGATAACACAAAACTAGGTAAAATGAACCAAAAATTACATTAAAGAGTTCTGAAGTTTGCCAAAGAAATCCAAAATTCCGCCAAAAATCCGGAATTCCGGTTTTTTTGTTTGTTTGGAGAGGTTTCACCGATTTTCTCAAATTTTTGACTTTTTAGTTCCTCTCTACTTACTCTCATCCAAACAAGCCCAATATCCGGATTGATAGCAGAAGGAGTTTAATAAGTTAGACAGAGTTTGAAAATTCTTTTTGAAGTTTTTCCAAAAAGGAGAATGTTATTAGCAAAAAAGATATGGCTTAAAGGAATATCATGCTTACTAAGGTAAAGTGGGAAAAAATTGATTGATATTTGTTTCTAATTTGTTTGAAAGATAATTGAGACAAAGAATGAAAAGATAAGTAGAGAGGGGATCTCCTTGACGGACCCCACACGTAGGGTGAAAGTATTCACCCCGTTCTCCATTCCAAATTATAGAATAAGTAGTATGGTAACACGAGCGTGGATTAATTGAATAATATTGAGGGGTAGTTGAAGTTGAAATAATGTTTGGAAGATATAATTCAAAAAAAGTTTGTCATAAGCTGGGTGAGATCTATTTTTTAGCAAAGTAGCCATTTTTAGCTTTACATTTAGAAATATTGTACATGACTTCTTGAGCTAACATAATATGGTCAGAAGCACGCCGCCAGGAATGAAGCCCGCTTGGGTAGGAGCCACCCATTGGGAAATGTAAGGGCAAAGCCTCTGAACTAAAATTTTTGTGATTATTTTGTAAAGAGGGGTGCATAAACCAGTTGGCCAAAAATCGTCAGGATGTTAAGGGGCATTTGTTTTGGGAATTAAAATTAAAAGAGTTTGATTAATGTGTGTAGGGAGGTTCCCCCCTTGAAAATAGTTATTGATGGAGTTAAGCAGGTCATATTTTATGACATCCCAAAAATGTTGAAAGAATAACGGGTGGAACCCGTGGATACGATAAATCGCATCGATAAATACAATAAAAAATACGAAGTACTAAAAATAAAGGGAGAGAGACGGGTTTCCTTATTCGCTGCATTATGAGGAGATTACATGTCTTTTAAATAGGTAAACTGACCTAACCCTAGCCTAACCTAGACTCTTACGGGCCAAGTCCGGATCACTAAATAACCAAATACATAATTAAATAACTCAAATAACTAATAAACTAATAGATAACTTAATAAATAAATAATTCTGATACGGTATCCATATCAATTCTCCCACCTTGAAAACCACCTTGCCCTCAAGGTGGATGTTGAAAAATCCGACAAATTCTTGCCCGGATCAAATTGTCGTCGAACGTCCGTGAAAGCTCGCATTGTAGTCTCAAAAGAGCACCAAGCCCACATATTTTCTGCCCAACAAAAAGCCCAAAAGAAATAGGACCAAGTTTATTAAAGCTCTTGGATTTCAACCCAATTTGATAATTAAACTGATGTAAAAAATGAAGCCCAAGTCCATTTTTACTGGCCCAAAGAAAACATTGAGCCCAATTCAATATTGGATCCCAACTGGACAGCCCATATAAGGATGCCCTAACAACCAAAGGCTGAGGAGGAGGAGAACCCTTACGGGTATGGTGGCATGGAGGCGGTCTTCGCCAGATTTGTCTGCGAAGGGGTCGTTGGAGGCCATTGACGGACTGGTGGGAGCGGATTTGCTGGTGAGGGAGGTTGATTGGAGGTTGTAGGCCGGCGTCTGGGACGACAGCAATGATGGTGCTTGGTTTGCCGGAATCAATGGCGTTTGCTGCGATTCCGGCGGTGATTGGTGGCTGGAAGTGGTCGGATTCATCCGTACCTCCTCTTGCTGTTGTTTCTCTTGTGATGGTGGCGGCGGTTGGGTGTGTGGCTGATGGATTTGCGGCTCTAGGGGTTTCTCACCAACTCCAAGCTTCTCAAGATCGTGGGGATCCAACCCTTGCTGGGTTTGCGTCAAAGCACTACTCCGCTGCTGCTTTTGGTGGATGTCTTGTTCTAGCGGCTGCAATTCGTCGGCTCTGAGGGTGTGCTGAAGGCGACAGATTCGTCCATGGAAATCAATCAGAATTGTTTCCGACTTGCTTTGTCGTTTTCCTGATCTGCCATGGTGATGCACCCACTTGTTTGAAGGTCTGCCATGGTGAGATAATTGATCGATTCACCTGCTTGCTGGTAGAGCTCGTCGATATCATCGATAAACACGAGTTGGACAATTTTTTGACTGAGATCGAGAATAGGGCAAGGGATACTGACATCATTGAGTCTGAGAACAGTGCGAGGATATAACCCATGTCCGTCATTCTCTCAGTGAAAGCACCAATTGATACGATAAATCGTATCGATAAATAAATTAAAAAATACGAAGTACTAAAAATAAAAAGAGAGAGACCAATTTCTTTATTCACTGCATAATGATGAGATTCCATCTCTTTAAATTGGTAAACTGACGTAACCCTAGCCTAACCTAGACTCCTACGGGCCAAGACCGGATCACGAAATAACCAAATACATAATTAAATAACTCAAATAACTAATAAGATAGAAAAAAAGAATAATACTGATACGATATCTGTATCACCCGTCATGACCCAGACTCGTGAAGTGTTTCATTGAAAAGACCGTTGTTTTAAGTTCTTCTATGTGGATGGGATCTCTTAGATGACCGAGTTCTCGGGAGCTAGTGTAATTATAAAGGATATTAAGATAATGTTGACTTTGTTGATTAGAAACTTAAAATCGGTGATGGAAATGAGTTACATTTAAATTACGAATGGTAGTAGGTTCAAAGCACCAATCCCCTAAAGAGTTTTTAAGCATTGTAATTTTGTTTTTCCTACGTCTGTGGATGACCAAACGATGAAAAAACACCGTATTTTGGTCTCCATCCGTGAGCCAATCACAGCCAGCTCTAAGTTTCCAATAATCTTTTTCGTCATTTAGAAGTTATCTAAGTTCATTTAGAAGATCTCTTTCATAATAAATAGAATGGGAGGAGGGGTGAAAAGCATTGTGAAGTTGAAGATTTTCGATTTTTTTTTAGGAGTTTTTTTTCCTTGTGAAGAACTTACCTATCTCTTTATAATTCTAATCATTAATAAAAGGTTGAAGAGAAAGTAATTTGTTATACAAGATTGGTTTATTATTAGATGCCCAAAAATTATTAATCAAATTATTAAAAGAGAAATGGCGTAACCAAAAAAATTCTAATCGAAAATGCTTTGCGCTGAAACTGGATAAAAGTTCTTAGTGTAAAGTAATAACGGATTATGGTCCAATTGAAGACGGGAAAGATGTTGAATTAAACTGTTGGGGAAAACAGTTCCATTTATCATTAACCAACCCACGATGCAAACGTTCGATGATAAGATTGGGAGGAAGTCGTTTATTCGTACCCGTGTAGGGAATGCCGCTGAAACCTAGGTCCTGAAAATTTTAGTCATGCATGCAAGTTGCTAGAGAGTCTCTAGTGTAATGGTATAGACGATCACCAAATATTTCCAAGGGAGATATAATATTGTTAAAATCTCCAATTAATAACCAAGGCAGAGTGGTCATATTATATAATTGACGAATTTTATTGCATAAACAAGGACGTAATGCATGATTAGGAGAAGCATAGACTGCGGAAAGGAAAAAACATTGATTGGTATTTTGTACCTGAACCACTGCAGGGACGCCTTGGTAAGATTCGTCAACAACAGCAAGGTCAATGATATGTGGTTTCCACAGGACCCAAATTCCTCCCTTATGACCCACATAGTCCATAATGTGCATACCAAGATACCCAAGAACCCAAGCCCTTTCCATAGACTCTCTTCCTATAGTTTTATTATCAAAGATCAGACAGATTTCAGGGTCAAACCTATTGAGAAGTTCCTGAGATTGAATCTCAAAACGGGTGGATCCAGAACCATTCCCATTCCACGCCAGAATCTTCATAGGAATAAGTGGGGAGTGAGCCAAGAGATCTTTCAGGAGATTACGGGGAGAGGTTACACTCTTTTTCCAACCCGCCAGCGAGTCTCGTGGTTTCCCCACTGATTTGAGTTGGAGAGTGCTCCCTTGACTGGGCAGATTCATCTGTTTCCAGTGTTGAGGATGAGGGACATTGGGAAGAGACTGGATTCCATATGGATGATTTCGAGCATTTTGAGATAGTGGTGAGTAGGACACGGATCTGGTAGGAACGACTCCGAGTCTCTCTTCTTGGGTGGGACCACTGCTTTGTTGTAGTTGAACATTCGGATGAAACTGGTCCCTTTCGGTGGATCCTTAGAGTTCTCCTTTGGTGGAGTGGAGATCTCCTGGATGTTTGGTTGTGGTTGAATTGCGACTGGAGGAGTCCCCATATTTTGAGACTAGCTACATCCACGGCCAAACCAACCAATTTATTGATGAGAAAAGACAATTACAAGCACACACAAAGTCTTGATCCTAGCATCTATTTATACTAGTACAAAACTTGGACTCAAAGCAATGAAAACAATCGTCCCAATATATTTTCCCAAACAAATAATGAGACTACCAAAAATACAAAGCCGTAAGATATTGTTTCCTTACATTGAAAACAATTATTGCCCAAGAAGTCAAAGTATCCTACTGCCAATCATTGCCAAAATAATGTCGAAACATAATTGGAGACAAACTAGGAAAGAATCCGATCAAGACAATTATTTCCTAATTGAAAACAATGTTGCCCAAGCAAAGGATTTGTTTCCTAACCCAATAAAGATACCAATTATGTTGGTCAAAGTAGACCATCCCATGCTAGAGTTTTGAATCAACCAAAAAAAAATCCCAACAATTTGTTCATTTTGTAGTAATTGAGAAGGAATTTCATTTCGGTCAACAGTCTCTTCTTCAGAAAATGGTGCATTTTTTCATCACTCTCTATCTCTTTCTCTCTCATACACACACATACATGGACGAACCTGTGAGTAATTTTGGTAGGGGCCATGGCCACCCCCATGTTTGGGCTTAGAAATGGTTCTATTCTTATATATCTATGTTTTATATACTAACATTCATAGGTGCCCCCTCTTCATATTCTGTAAAGTTACCAATTGGGCTTGAAGTTGGAGGAAAAGTTGATAAAGTCACCTTGATTGTTGTTAGCTAAAACTTTTTAATTGGTTATGAGTTGTTATGTTGAATTATCACCAACGTGGTAACTATATCAAGGTTCTTAATTTAACTCTAGTGGTCAAGTTCTTAATATCTTTTATTGTACAAAGTATGTGAAGATTAGTGTTGAGAAAGAAGACATTTTCTAATGATGCCTATCTTGCGTGATTAATGTTACTGTCTTTGGAATTCGTTACTTCATAGACAAATGTTTGTCAAATTTATGTTTAATTGTGCGCTAAGTTTTGTTTACCTTGGCAATGCTAATTAGTAGAATTTTATGTCAATGCAGGTTGTTACTTCGATCCGCAAGCTGCTGGCAGAACCACCGAAGCAGTATGCGACAGACGTCCCGTTAGACACGGACGACAGCCACAGCCACAACAATAAAACATACCTGATCGCTGCCGGGGTTTGATTGCTCATTTTCCTGCTAGTTGCACTCCTTTACGGCTGAGTATCTGCAAAATTGGAGTCTCGCCGCTCTGCCATCGTTCCGGAGGAGCCCAAGGAAGTGGGGATGCCTCGGTGTCTGTTCAAGTAATTATTTGAGGGAAGAAGAATGTAATAATGGTGGTAAGCAAGTTTCTCTTTATGAATTGAATGCAGTGTGTTTGTAATAAGATAGTTGGCTCGTTTACAATACCTTATGAGGACCGATAACAATGATTATAGTTATATTAAGTGCATGTGTTTGGTAAACTTGATTTTAATCTAATTTCCTTGGAGTTTGTGCGGATACTTCGTGATCAGTCCATGCGGATTACAGGCTTTTCGTTGCTAGCAAATTCCAGTGTCTTATGAGCTCCATACTACTTGATGCAGAGGGGTGACTCTGCATATTAGCACGGGGAGAAAAAAAGTTTAAGGTGAGGATCGTGCATAACTTGAAGAACTCCATAGGTTAGTTAGTTCTGTCAAGATAGGAACAGTTAATGGCAAATCTTGTAGACATTCTAAAATGTGAACAAATCTTCTTCGAAAAATGTTAACAAATCTTGTAGACATTTTAGTGCTTTCTGTTCCCTTAAACTTCGACTCAAGTAAATGATAAATTTAATATTTCTTACTGAAGGATAATAGCTCATTTCGCGAAACATAAATCTTGTGCATTGTATGTGCAATGTATGTGCTATCTTCGTGTTGAATGGAACGCTTCATGTTTTGATCAAATGTTATGAAATAGAAGTGCAATATTGAGGAAATAGAGTGTCCTTTATGTAACTACTGTAACTACATAACCGTCTATATAAATGATAGTTATGCATACACTCATTAATGATGATGATGAAATACATCTCCTTCTACTTCCCCCTCCTCGCCGTTCTTCGATCTGTCCTTTAATTGTTTCTCGCCTCCGTCGCCGTCATCTGTTCCTCCAGTGTTCATCTTCGTCTTCCACGGTGCCGATTCATCTCGATTGCTTCTTCTCACGAGCTTCTTTATTTCTCCGATTCTCTTGTCTGGTTGTTGATTCTTGCGCTGATTCATTTCTGCCACTTTTTCAAAACCTTCATGATGCTGGCAGCACAAGCCCCAGACTATGCGTACTACGCCCCAGTGAAGAGAGACGACAACCACAACAACACCCGCAGATTTGTGCTCACTCTCAGTGTCTGCGCTATCATTGTGATCTTCATTGCTTTGTACGTCTGGTTCGTCCAAGGCTGGTTATCCAAGAAGATGGATTCTCGACGCGCTACAATTGTTCCAGTTCCCAACGAGGAGGTCGAGATAGCTGCCGCCCAAGTAGTAGTACGAGTTTAAGTCGCATTTGTTTCTTTTCTTTTCTTTTGTTTTTGTTTTGCTAATATAGTGTTTGGTTTATAAGTGTTTGCATAGTTGTGAAATGTTTCTGTAATTTCTACCAGGGGCGGGTCCAGATATTTTGCCCAGTGGGGGCTAGAAAAAAGTTTCAATTTTAATGTATTTTGAAGTATTTAAGGGTTATGACTTTAATAGATTGCCCACTAGTAGTTATTTCGAGAAAATTTTTGGAGGGAGGAGAATAAGTTAGCTAACTTACTAGCTAAAACCTACTTTTATTAGTTCTAGCTTTGATAGAGGGAGTTGTGTTGAATTCTGATCCTAGCTATTGTATCACTCAGCTAGAGGAGGATAAGTTTGGAATAGATTCAGTTAGGATGATGGTTTAGTTAGTGCCTTGTTGCACTCATTTGTACCAAAAAAACAAAAAAAAAAAACAAATCGAACTAGCTCGGGTGTAAATTTGTTGAAGGTGAAGAGAACCATTGTTATCAATGGTGATTTGAGAAATCGTACTGAAGAAGAGGAAGATGAAGAAAGAGAGGAGAGCGAAAGTTGCTATTACATTAATGATGAAAATGTTCATTACAGAGTATTTAACTGCTAATTCTGTTACTAACTTTAGAATATTACATTTAGACCCCCTTAGGTTTCACTAACTACACTAGCATTATTACATTTGACATCCCCCCTCAAGCTCAACTTGGCAGAAGCAAGATTGAGCTTGGAACATAAGTGAACAAACCTCCATTCACTCAAAGCTTTGGTGAACATATCTGCTGGCTGATCTACTGATGAAATATGTTGCACAAACAGTTGTTTAGCAGTGACTAACTCTCTAACAAAATGAAAATCTATCTCTATACGCTTAGTCCTGGCATGGAACACAGGATTAGCAGCTAGAGCTAGAGCTGAAGTGTTGTCGCACCATAGAGAAGGAACAAAACCTGGAAAGATGTAGAGATCTGCAAGCAAATATTGGAGCCATTTCAACTCAGAAGCAGTAATGGCTAAGGCTTTGTACTCTGCTTCTGTGGAAGATCTGGCAACAGTGTCCTGCTTCTTTGAGCTCCAAGAAATGAGATTATGACCCAGAAAAATGCAAAAGCCAGTAGTAGACCTTCTGTCAGTCACATCCCCTGACCAATCTGCATCAGAGAAGGCTGAGAGATTGAAGTGACTAGGAGTAATAGTAATACCCTGATCCAGTGTCCCTTTGACATATCTGAGAACCCTCTTCAAAGCTACATAATCAGACTGAGTAGGAGAGTGCATGTGTTGACATAATGCATTAACAGCAAACTGAATATCAGGTTTGGTAATAGTCAAATACTGGAGAGCTCCGACCATACTTCTGAAGAGAGTTGGATGCTGGTAGGGAGTGGAATCATACTGAGCAGTACTTGACTTTGGTGCACATGGAGTGTCACAAGGTTTGGAGTCCAGTAAGTGAGACTTAACCAAAAGATCAGTAGCATATTTGATGCAGTAGAGCTCCATGCTCACTGTACTCAATTTCAATCCAAGAAAGTAGGAGAGTTGACCCAAGTCTTTGACAGCAAAGTGATGAGTCATAGATTGCAGAAGCTGATCAAGAACAACCTGAGAATTGCCTGTAAGAATGATGTCATCCACATATAGCTGTGAGTGTGAAGAACAAAGAGAGAAGTATCTGCATAGCTACACTTGAATCCTTGAGATAGAAAAAACTGTGAGAACTTAGTATACCAGGCTCTAGGAGCTTGTTTAAGCCCATACAAAGATTTGTGCAGCTTACACACATAGTGAGGAAGAGAGGGATCAACAAATCCCTGAGGCGGAGTCATATACAGTTCTTCTGTAACTGTACCATGCAGAAAAGCATTACTAATATCTAATTGTCTTAGAGACCACCCACATTGTAAAGACAAAGCTATAACTATCCTCACAGTTTGATGCTTAGCAACAGGACTAAAGGTGTCTGTATAATCCAACCCATTTGTTTGTAGAAAGCCTTGAGCCACTAATCTGGCTTTATGTCTAGCCACAGAACCATCTGTGTTTCTCTTAATCTTGTAAACCCATTTACAGCCAATGGGTTTCCTTCCAGGAGGTAAGGGAACCAAAGACCAGGTGTGTTGATCTGATAGAGCATGGAATTCTTCTTTCATGGCCTTAACCCAGCAGTCATGAGATGCTGCTTGTTTGTAGGTGGTAGGTTCAGTATCAGAAGAGAGGACAGCCACAAGAGTGATATATTTGGGATTAGGTTTCATTATACCAGATTTAATTCTAGTAACCATGGAATGGGTTGGTAAAGGTGTAGTAGGAGGAGGAGAAGGAGCAGGAGAAGGAGCAAGAGATGGTGAAGAAGGTGGGGAGGGAGGAGAGGAAAAAAACACATCTGGGGAAGGAGCACAAGAAGGAGAAGAAGAACTACTTGTAGACATGAATATTGGGTGAAAAAGAGAGGCTGAAGAGGAAGTAGACCTAGCTGGAGAAGAAGTGAGGGAGGAGAATGGGAAAATATGTTCAAAAAATTGTACATGTCTAGAGACATAAACCCTATTAGTGGTGGGATCAAGACACTTGTACCCTTTAGAGTGAACACAATACCCCAAGAAAACACAAGGAACAGACATGTATTGAAGCTTGTAGGGCCTAAGCCAAGGATAGCAAAAACATCCAAATACTTTGAACAAATCATACTTAGGAGGTTGATTATACAAACATTGAAAAGAAGACTTGTAGTGTAACAGTTTCTTAGGTAGTATGTTAATTAAAAAATTAGCAGTGACAATAGTATCAAGCCAGAAAGAAGATGGAAGATTAGCTTGATGTAAGAGACATAATGCAGTTTCCACAATATGTCTATATCTTCTTTCAAACCTCCCATTATGTTCAGGGGAATGAGGACAACATGTTTGATGAAATGTGCCCCGAGATTGCAGGTAAAGCCCAAAAGATTTATTAACAAACTCAGAGCCATTATCTGTCCTAAAGGTCTTTACAACAGCTCCAAATTGAGTAGCAATGAAAGAGGTGAATGCATTGTAGGCATTGTAAGCATCAGATTTTGACTTGAGTGGATACAACCAACAAAATCTAGAGAAATCATCAATAAAGAGCAGATAGTATTTAAAATGTTTGAAAGAAGGCAAAGGGGAAGGACCCCATACATCAGAATGCACTAATTCAAAACACTTTGAAGCATGAAAAGATGATACAGGGAAAGGAATCTTATGACTCTTAGACACTTGACAATGAGTACAATGAGTAGTGGTAAGAGGTAAACTACACTTGACAGTAGTAGACAATTCATGAGATGCCACAAATGAGATTGAGAGTGATCATGCAAGACACAAACATTTGCAGCCAAAGAAGAGCAAGGTGAAGACAAGGAGGAAGACATTTGATAGAGCCCATTACTACAGGGTCCCTGAAAAAGCACATTCTGGGACTTGATGTCCTGTACAATGAAACCATGAGCATTAAAGCTAATGGTGCAGTCATTGTCATAAGTAAATTTTGACACAGAAATAAGATTTGATGCAACTGAAGGTGTGTGAAGCAGATTGTGCAAATGAAATGTGCAAGTAGGTGTATGAATAGAACCATTACCAACATAGGAGATAGGCATTTGAGAACCATTTCAAACTTGGATCATATAGACCCTCCATAGGGTTGAGGTGCAGAAGTAAATGCTGCCGAATAATTATTCATATGATGATTGGCTCCAGTATCCATCAGCCAAGGAGATTTGTATGAAGATGGAGCATGGCCAAGAATACCACCAGAGTATGAGGAAGAACTCCCTGAAAAACCCCCCAGTGGTTGACGAATTGCAGAGAAGACCTGAGGTCTAGAAGGCCTAGCAGGATGAGGTCTTGTAGGAGCAAATCTGGTTGTATTCAATCTTTGCCAACAATCAATTGCAGTATGTTTAGATTTGCAACAAATTTGACACACAACAGAGACTTCACCAGAGAACTTGGCAGCATATCCAGGCCCAACAGTAGAAACACCTTTTCCCTTGTATTGGGAAGAAGAAGATGCACCAGAATGACCATACGGTTTAACTAGGCCAGAAGAGGAAGGAAATCTTGTGGAGGATGGTCTAACACTCAAATAAGCAGTAGCAATATCAGAAGAGTGTGGTGCAGCCAGGGAAAGCTGAGTTTGGAGAGGTTCAAATGTAATTCCTCAGAAATAAAGAGAGAGGACAGATCTTGAACTGAAATAGGTGTAGGTCTGGTTCTTATAGAGGATATGAAATGATCATAATGAGGAGACAATCCTTTCAAAATGTGAAGCACCAAATCATCTTCAGAAATAAGCTCATTCACTTGAGCTAAACTATCAGTGATTGACTTAATTTGAGTCAAATAGGTGTCTATGGAATTATCATGCTGCTGAATAGAATGCAATTGCATTTTAAGTTGATGAACATGAGACCTAGACAGTGATGCAAACCTTACTTCAAGAGCATGCCAAATATCAGAAGCATGAGACAGATTCAGAACCAAAGCAATCACAAAAGGAGACTATGAAGCCATAAGACAACTCTTGAGATGTTGATCAATAGAGGTCCATGCTAGAAATTCTGAATTAGGAACAGAACAACCTGTAGCATCACAAACTGTGGAAGGTGGCTTAGTAGTAGCATCAGTAAGATAAGCTAGAAGATCATTCGCCTGAAGCAATGTAGCTATCTGAGCTCTCCAAACACTGTAGTTGGAGCCATCAAGTTTTACATGTACTAAGGCACTCAAATTGTGTGATGCAGAAAATGAACAGTAGACAGCTTGCACAAAGAAGAAAACAGCAGAACTAGGGACAAACTCAGTGAAACAGAGCAGAACTCGGCACGAATCGGCACAACTCGGCAAAACTCGGCATAACTCGGCAAAACTCGGCACAAGAAAATATAACTCGGCAAAACTCGGCGCAAGAAAATATAACTCGGCAAAACTCGGTAGAGAACTCGAGAAGCAGACTCAGTACATGAATGAAACATAAATGCAGAGATTCGCACCAAAACCGAGACGCAGAAACCGAGATTTACTCACAGACAAAGCCGAAGACGAAGAATTCACCAGTAAAGAGCCAAAGAAAATGAATCGATGAACATACAAAGCTGTTGAAGATCAGAAATCGGAACCGATGACAGAGCGACACGCCGGAGAAGCGGAAAATCAGCAACAATGGAGGATCGCAAGACGGCGACGAGCCTGAAGAGGCTCTGATACCATGAAGAGAACCATTGTTATCAATGGTGATTTGAGAAATCGTACAGAAGAAGAGAAAGATGAAGAAAGAGAGGAGAGAGAAAGTTGTTATTACAATACTGATGAAAATGTTCATTACAGAGTATTTAACTGCTAATTCTGTTACTAACTTTATAATATTACATTTAGACCCCCTTAGGTTTCACTAACTACACTAGCATTATTACATTTGACAGAAGGAAACATCGGTGGGTTGTTGTTTGCCCACATACATAAATGGGATGAATATGGTTGCAGTATTCTCTTTTACACACTATCATTCTTTAGATGAAGACAAAATTAAATCTAGTCTAGTTAGTACTAGAACCACCAGATATGTAGCCGAATTAGGGTCCGTTTGGTATGTTGGTTTTTTTTTTTTTGTTTATGGTTTTCCACCAGATATTTTATTTATTGGGTTTGTTTTGAATGGTTTAAAAACCAGTTTTTAAACTAGTTTTTTTTTTCAACTTTTGGCATGGAGAAAAAAAACCAAGCTTTTTGTGATTTGAACAATTTATGTGATTTGATTTGAACTCGAGTCTTTGCAATCTGCGCTGTACTTATCACACCGCTGGAGCCATCTGATCTAACAACGTCATTATGTGATGTGCTTCTAATATTTTAAAAAATTGCAGTAAAATAAAAATGTCGCGGTTTATATGTTATTATTCTTAACACTGAAAAAAAAATGTCACTTGAGTCGTCTTCAACTCGTGACCAGCAGCTATTGTTTCCCATTTTTATTATTTCATTGAAAAAATGTGGTTAATTATTTAGAGTCTTGCGCACAATTTTTTTATGAAAAAGAAAGGTCACTAAATTGTATTAAACTCCCAGCAACACCTAAAATTGTCAGCGGTAGTAGAGCTTTGCTCTTACCATATTGTTCATGAAAAAAATATATTTATAGTAGAGAATGATGTCACTAGAGTTTTAAACTCGTGACAATGCCGCTATGTTCTACCTATAGCTAGTTTGTTGATGTTACGTATTCAATCTTTTTATGTGAAAAAAGTCACTAGAGTTTAAAAGTCGTGATAATGCCGCTAAACTCTAGCGTTTCTTGATGAATAATCTTGCTGTAAGAAGTGCATTTTTAATAAATTCTCCACGGAATGGTTTATGATTAAAAAAAAAGATCTTACAAGATATTGTCACTTGAGTTTCGAACTCGTGACTGAGAATGACTAAGAATTACAACTTGTTTTACCGGTTCATTTTTTTATGCAACTTTACTATAATTTTGCTATTTGTAGAAAATGTCACTAGAGTTTTGAACTCGTGACCTCGAGGCGCTCGTCCGAGTAAAAGAAAGCGGATAAATAAATAAAAACTGAATTTTACAGTTGATTACCGCTTAACAAGATTATACCGTTATTGCGTTGTGTTCGAAAAATATTATATTTATGGGATTTAAACCCATACAATCGAGCCCGCACAGTATAAGCAAAATGGTTGCCTAATCTGCAACAATACACATACCTCAAATTTACTTCTATTCTATGAAAATAAGAAAGAGTCGCCAGAGTTCGCTTTGAACTCGTGACCATTTTGAGGTGAAAAAAAAAAGAAGGCTCTTCAGATTGGTAAGCTCCATGATTATATTTTTCTCGTACATCTGCGTAAAGGAAGAAGAAAAAAAAGTGTGCCATGGTTTGAGCCTCGCACCGCAGATTATTCGTGTTGAGTTTCTTTCTCATTATTTTTCTTCTTGACTTAATCTTTAATTATATTCTCATGCTTGACATAGTAAAAACTCAAGTGTTTTGATCTATTGCGGGAAAGAGGAATCTCCATGGGAGGTTTAACCAAATCGCCATAAAATGCTCCTAAGCTATTTGTATGCTTAGTTATACCATGTTCTTATACATGAAGATATTGAGAAAATAACAACTATCTATAACCGAGAGTTATAGTATTTTGATATGTTTCTCCCTAGAGTGAGAATAACTTTGTCGAATTAGAAGATTCAAATCTTATTCTTCTCATCTTCTATTTCTATTTTCATACTCCTTCTATGAAAAAAAATAATCTCATGAGAATATCATTGATGGATAAGAACATCAAAGCAATTGTTATTGCTTGTGCCATTTTACCCATAACTTGCAGTTATGCAGAAAAAAAAAGAATATGTATAATATTGCACTCATATTTGTTCAATTTTATTAAAAAAAATGGCATTGAATCTCAGGAGTGGATGATTGAGTTTATGCTCGACTCAAACCCTTAAAGTGAATAACGAGCCATCCCCTGACGCAAGTCCTATAAATTATATGGTCGAAACAACCCGCACAGTCACGGACTTAGTTGCGATTTTTGTATGGTCTTGGTATCATTAGGATCCAACATTGATCATCTAAGACCACACGAAAATAAGGGGAGAGAAAAAAAAATGCACCAAATAGTTGCAAATATTGCCCCTAGTGAATAAGTATGGTTGCATACTTGCAATACGCCATATTTCTTTATTGATCTCTATGAGCATTGTTGGTAGAGTGATTCAATATCCTCCCAAAATATGTACAAATGTTTGGTTGAGTGATTCACTATCCTCCCAATAACTATGCAAATTTTTGGTTGAGTGACTCAAGATCCTCCCAAATCCTTGGTTATTTCGAATTTAATTGAACTTGTCACGCCATTTTTTTGGAACAACACATTTAGATTAGAGATTATTAATTTTCAGGATTCTTAAATGATTTCTTTGAGAGAAATCCTACAAGATATGTGGTTCATTATTATCAAGGTTAGCTTCTTTTATTTACCTCGTCTCTACATCTTGTTTTGTTTTTCATGATTGTAATTAGGGCTGAGCAAAAACCCGCCAAACCGGTCTGAATCGGCCGGTCCGAATCGAATCGCCCCGTAAAAGAGTCAAACCCGGATTATATGATTGATTATGGGTTGATTTAACAAATACCCGCCAAATTCGGGTGGGACATGGGTACTATATTAATAAACCCGTTTCAACCCGCCCCGCCCCGTACATGTTCAAAAAACCCAAAACTATTTTTTAGATTGTGTTTTACAGGACACTTGAATAATCTCTTGCTCCACTATATGGGGGTTGTTGAATTGCTGTAATGAAATGTACGATGTTGGATATTCATTTAACATATTTTTGTCGATGTAGTTATATAAACTTGTAATGTGAAGATGTGTTTTCTTACCGGATGCAATTATGCAAAAATATGACAGTAAATGTCCATACTTAGGCTGATATTTCCAATTCACAGTGGAAATTTTGAGTCATCATTTGTGTTTTTTAAACCCGTTATAACCGGTCCGGTCCGATCCGAGCCGAGGAATTCGATTGGGTTTGGGTTCGGGAGTTACTCGATTGGGTATGGGTTGTGGATAGGCCTACCCGGGATCATTGGGTTGGGTAGGAAATAATGCTCGTACCCGCCCAACCCGGTCCGTGCTCTCCCCTATTGTAATGACGACTCAATTTCTTCGTGGCTCACAAAAGAAAAGAAAAATAGAAAAAATGCATAAGCCCCTGTGTGCTTTTTGACATCATATTTCATACTCAAAGTTATGAAATATTTGACTTTATGAAAGGTACCCTAAAAGAGGTAATCTACATTTGTCAAACTAGAAGTTTTGACAATTGAAAAAAAAAAAAAAAAAACTATATTCAAGGATATACATAAGACCTTTTAAGGCTCACACCGGTAGCTTTTTAGCACCGTGTGTTTCATGAAATCCAAATGATCCCCTTGAATATTGAGATCAAAGTAATAAAACTATTTAAGTTTTATACTTGAATTTATGGACATGCCAAGTTATTTGTTATAATTCAAGTAAATGACATTCTCCGTTGACAATTTTTTCATAAAAATGGCTTGATGCATTACATCGCCTATCCAACGTAGAGACTTTTGTCATAAAAATGGCTTGATGCGTTGCATCGCCCAACCAACGCCTAGTTTCTGCGTTGTGATTTCATATCAAATCTCATAGAACATCCAAAACTTATAATTCAGCCCCTAAAGTGGCTTGGATGTTGTCAGTCTCACATTTGAAAAATGTGCATATCTTATATCGAGCACCTAGAAGACATATCGTCTTTAGAAGAGATCAACGGTTTAGAAACTCCTGAATAGATTTCAAGATTGAGTTTGTCACCATTGGCATCAATAAAAGTGATTGATTGCCTGAATAATTGATATTACAATTCAAATAATCTTAATGATTATTTTAGATTGACTATGTATGCACTTCCTAAGAATTGTGCAAAGTTAATCACTCTGATGAATAAATTCTAATATGAATATTATTTTTACATGCTCCATGTTCCATGTAGACCGATTTGAAGGTGGAATATGTGATTATGTATATTCTCATAAGTGAAACTCCTATCCCAAAGAGGATAGTATTTTAGAATTCATGAGAATTACAAGTTTGAAGTGTGACAGACTATATCTCCTAAGGAGATAAATTCTCGCCTATATTTTTTTGGCTCGAGTATATAAAAATAATATGCCGAAAGCATATCTCTATGACATTGATCACACGGTGATGTCATGAGGGGGAGGAGATTCCCTATTACATGACATGAACATCGACTTAATTGTCTTATTCAAACTTTAGTACATGTGACTTCAAACTTCAAATCCAATTGAAGTCTTAAAAATTATGAGATTTATGAAGCATGTAAAGGTTGCTTATGCAATTACAAATATCCTCTATGAGGATCATCATCTTGTTAGTTCCAATTTCATAGAAATTGAGAACACAAGAGAATCATGAATAAATGATCAAATCAATGCCCTTGAAGTAGCAACAACTCATGTAGTTGAAGAGCTTCCTACATTTGAGTCTATGTATATGATCATTGATGATATTCACTTTGAAAAGCGCTTGAAATCATATGATATCCTTACACCACTAAAAGTGGAAATGTGTTGACTATATTGGCCAAAATCAAAGTCGACACTCGTGTGTGTTATGCACGAGCTCTGCAGTTAATGCCTCGAGCATATATGTGAAGTACTTTGAAGTACTTGAGATGCCTCGAGCATCTATGTTCGTATAGAACAATATATTCAAGTGTCCGCACCCTAATGATTGAATGCATGAGACTATTGAAAGAGAAATAGGCAATATTGCAAGCAATGCCCATATGTTTCTCATGGTTATAATTATAACCAACAAATCCTCTATTTCATAAGAGTGATTATTATATTTCGTTTAGTCTTAAGACTACGAATATGAAAGTAAATGAAAGTAACTAGTTACACAAAATGATCGTACGAATCACTATATGTGAAATCCATGGAGGATATTACCCATGAGATATACCTCTTTGCTAAAGCAAATCGAAGATACACACTCGCGAGTAGTCTAGGTGCACATGCATATTATTTAGTATGGCGAATGTCTCATGAGTATATTGCATGTCATACTTATTAGTTGATAGCTTTTGTTACTATCATGAATGATCATGTTGCATCATATTATGTTAGACATTATGTATTTTCCATAAGTTCACTTTTCAGGTATAAAGTGTGACATCAAGATGATGCAAAGAGGGGGAGACTAAATTACAAGGCGCTGTACTCTTTTTTCTTAGCTGACGTTTTTATCCCAAAGGGTTTTCCAAGCAAGGTTTTAACGAAACATGAAGCCATAGATGAGTTCAAGATTGAACCAAACTCCCGCTCATAAGATGTACTCTTTTTCCTTCGTCAGAGTTTTTGTCCCAACGGGTTTTGCTCGACAAGGTATTAATGAGGCATCGTGTTAGTGTTAGTGAATATTCAAGGGGGAGTGTTATGAAATATATGATTGATATTGTGAATATTCATAACATATTGTATTACCATATTTGGATGATATAGTTTGACTCCCACACCCTATATAAAGGGTGATTTGGTGGAGAATAGTAGACACTTGATATTCCTCCATTCTTTGTGTTCTCTCCTCTATTCTTGAGTTTACAACATGAGATTCAATTTCTTTTACTAAACATATTCGTGATGGTTTGAAGTTTGAACGGAAGTACTAGTAAACAGCATGTGCCAGAGCAATACATGTAGCTAGTGTCTCCTCCGTTCAGCATTTGATTATTCAGATTTTTCGATTCTTAACATGATTGGGACATTTAACAGAGTCTACATAAATGGAATTTATTAATAAGATAAGAGTAGTCTTGCTTCTTACCCCTACGAGCCAGAATTAGAACACCTAAGTAGATCCCTGGCTTATCTGTTATGGGTAGTCTACTAAAGAAAGGTAATTGTTGTTTATGGGTAGTAGTCATATTGGGAGAGAAGACTAAATGGGATTTCTTATGGTTAATGGGGTTGTTTGGATGAGCTGAAATAAGTGAGAGGTTGAGTTTAAAAGCTTCTTTTATCTGTAGTGTTTGGATGAGGTAGATTATTATAGATTGTGGGTAAAAAAAAATCTTTTAGAGATTGTGAGATTCAAAACTGAGACCTCATGTAATAGATTCAAACACTTTACCACTGTGATAACACAAAACTATGTAAAATGAACCAAAATTACATTAAAGAGTTCGGAATTTTGCCCAAGAAATCCGAAATTCCGCCAAAAATCCGGAAATCCGGCTGAAAATCCGGAATCCGGGTTTCATGCGGGAATTCCGGATTTTTTTGGCGGAATTCCGGTCTTTTTGTTTGTTTGGAGAGGTTTGAACGATTTTCTCAAATTTTTGACTTTTTAGTTCCTCTCTACTTACTCTCATCCAAACAAGCCCAATGTAGTACTTGTTTCCAGAACTATTATTTACTATATGCAACTCTTTTTCTCATTGTCTTTCATTCTACCCATTAGTCCATCCACAGTGGTAATCTAACAGTGAGAGCGTGACCTGAATAGTACAGAGAGAGAGACTAACATGTGATGGAACTGTAGTTATTCCTGAGATTAAATGGGTTCCGAGCCTGGCCAAGAACCAGAGTACGTACTTCATATCGTGTACAAGAGTTTGAATTTCATGTCCGGCAAAACCTAATAAATCCCTGGCTGATTCTCCAACAATTGCACCAATTAATCTACCGACGTCTTCTAGGTATAGATCATATCGACAGAGTCTGAGACCAATTCGAGATTCCATAGTGGTTTTCTATAGTTCATGTATTAGTTAATACTGTGTTTGTGTGTTTGATTGTTCTGAACTTTTTTTAAATAGATTGTTCTGGACTAATTTTAATACAAGTACGAAATTGTGAAAAGATTGTGCTTAATAAAAGGTTAAATACAATCTCACAAGTGGATTAGCTAGATGGGTTTATTTGTACCTTAGTATTGTCTTCATAGCACACAAAATCAAACACAATATATATATTTTTTTATGAATAACACAATATTAATTATAGTGCAGCTTTCCCTCAAAAAATTATAGTGCAGCTAATTCAGTTCTTCCTGCTAGTCCATTCCAATCTGATAGAAAATCAAAAGTGCCTTCAAAGGCCAAATTTCCACAAATTTTGCTGTCAGTAAAGGACCCCCACAACCAGGCTAACGACGATGTCAAGATTTGGGAGAGTTACGCATATGTGGCACATGAAGGAGTGGAAGTGTCGTTTCCCAAACTGGAAGGAGTTAAAGTGCCTTTTGTGGGACTTGGATCCTCTCCAGTCTCTTTTGTCTACAGACCCCTAAAGTCCAAATCTCGACCCTTCATCTCAATTTTTCATCTAGTCCACATACACCCTCTCATTAAGTAACGGAATCCCTCATTAACCAAAAGTTTAGCCTATTTTTAAGGGATGTGTAGGGTTGTTACTTCTCTGTTTCTTCTCTTTCTTCCACTTTTGAGTTTTACCACTATTCATCATGTCGCTTTGATCCGATGATTTGGGTAGCAATATGATGTAATTTTTTGGTAAATTTTTATGGTATTGTACAGTAAAGTTTACTCTACAACACTATGAAAAATTATCGAAAAATTGCATCGTTTTGCTATCCAAATCACCGGGTCAAAGTGATATGCCTACGGATGAAAAAGTCAAAACTGGAAGAAAGAGAAGAAACAGACCAAGTATTCGTTTTCTGAAAATTTAATTTCGGACGTCCTTTAATTTCCTTTGTCGATCACAAAAGGAATGATCAATTTGTGTTCTTGTACAGGCTACTCATTCCATGCTAAAGTGATCAACGTTTTTTTGTGGTCCTGAAACGAAATTAAATTAAAAAAAATAAAAAAAGAGAGTAACAACGTACACATATCATCTCACAATTGCCAAAACCTACTCCAGCTCTCCTTTGCAGAGTTCAAATTATTCCTAATAGCTCTGTAAACAATTGTTTTTCAATCAGACCTCTTCATTAATTCAGACGAGGAGATCAAAGAATTTTTGCAAGAATTGTCATTTTCAGCTTGCTTATGTGGCCTTCACAGTGAACTATAAAGTTTTTCGAATGGAGTTTTTCACTAGTTGATTTTCGCAGGAGAGATCGAGAGGAAATAACTAAAATTAAAACTTCGTGATGATGATCGTAATCGGCAAGGGATAAATCTGAGGTGGAATATTTGGTTGGCGGGAAGGTAAGTCCGATCAAGTTGATGCACATCCCTTAAAAATAGGCTAAACTCTTGGTTAAGGAGGGATTCCGTTAGGGTGTATGTGAACTAGATGAAAAATTTAGATGAAGGGTCGAGATTTGGACTTTAGGGGTCTGTAGACAAAAGGGACTGGAGAGGATCCAAGTCCCCTTTTGGGGGGGGGGGGGGGGGGGGGGGGGTGAAAGTGTTTTGCGATTCAAATTAACCGGTCAAAGTAATTTAGATACGAGTCAAAACATAGAGAAAGAGACGTTACGGAGGAGGAAGTAGCGTTAATTAAGGGTTATAATTGGGCAGCTAGGGTGGTAGCTCAAGTAGTAGAGCGTTGGAAATCCCTGCATGAGATTCCGGGTTCGAACCCGGTCGACGACAAAATAATTCCTAAAAAAATGTTATAATTGGAAAAATAACAAAAAAGTAGTGTAAGCATAAAAGAAGTGTAGAGTTGTAAACGGTTCTTCTCAAGCAGCACAATCAGCAGATCATTCTCAAAATCATTTGAAACCCTAGACAAATTGCCTAGCACTTGCAGACGGTTCTTCTCGCTCACAATCCACCGATCGATCGATCATTTGAAAGCTGAAACCCTAGATTGTCCTTTTCATGGGTCTTTTCCAGAGTCGCTCGTCGGCGATTATGGATGCCGACACATCTCTCGATGTTCCTTTAGGCCCTGAAGAAGATGCAGAGGTAACCCAGAAAGAGTTGAGCGAAGACGATCTACTTGAGATCCTCGCGAGACTGCCTTTGAAATCCCTGTTGCGGTTCAAATCTGTCTCCAAGCTCTGGTATTCCCTCATCTCCTCCCCTCATTTCATCTCCATGCACTCTTCACACAGCCACCGGAAGAAAACAGTTTCTCTTTTACTCTATTCCTGTGAATATCACAATGTTGAAACTCCGCCTAATCGTAACAGCCCTCCAAAGACTACCATCTCTTTCGGATTCGGCGATGTCACAGAGAGATTGACATTTTGGGATCACTTGGAAGAAGTTGAAATCGTGGGTTGTTTCAATGGCGTGGTTTGCTTATCTCTCTCACAACGGCCGCAAAAGTACGCCCTTTGGAACCCTGCCACTAGAAAGCTTAGGGAAATTGGGGGTGCCCCAATGGAGGGTCCCGCTCCCTCGGATATGGCTTTTGGTAGAAATGGTAGTTGGTATGGCTTTGGATTCTGCTTCGATCCGATCATAATGCTTTTAAGGTGGCACAGTTTAGGTTGACTGTTACAGAAGAAGAGGCAGGAGAGACCAGGGCTCAGGTCAATGTGTTCTCTACTGCTACTAATTCAGGGACGGAGAAGAATGTACCTGTCCCTTATCGGATCCGGTTAAGTGGATGCAGTAATATCTTTGGCGTGTCAATGGGTACATGCATTGGCTTGTAGTTATCTTTCATAGTAGTAGAAATGAGCGTGTTACACGTCTTAAATTAGAAGATACGTACATTTTAAGTTATGACATGGTTGGTGAGGTCTTTAAAAGGATTGAGATGCCTGTCACCCCTGTCATTCCCTACTACCATCTTGCTGTTTACAAAGGATCTCTCGCAGTATTTGCCAATCGACGGACTCGTTCCGATAGTTCCTATGATGAGTTTGATCTGTGGGTGTTGAATGATTGTGGTGGTGCCAATCAGTCATGGTCTAAATTGCTGACTTGTAGGTTATCCTTCGCGGTTAGATTTTTCGTAGGATTTTTCAGGAAGGATAACATTGATTTGGTACTCTTCCGGAGGGAGCCGGACTGTTCTTTGTACTTGTATGATCCAGAAAATGGGGAGACCACGGAGTTCGGGATAGACTGCGGAACGCGTACTTTCTTATACAGTGAGAGACTTGCATCACTTACTTAATCAGGTAAAGGACTTGTTATCTCCATGTTATGGGGTTCTTCTATAATTATATGGCCATATTTCCTGTCAATACTGCTCTTGCTTTTCCCATGTAGTTTTACTTGTGCTTTTCTTGCAAATAATTGATATGGATCCAAGAGAAGCTTGATTTATGCTCTAACAGTCAAGTCCACTTCCATCAAGGAAATTTATGTGAAAATTGTGATGCCTTCTCATGTTGAACAAAAAAGACATGGTAACCATTCAATATTGCTTGGTTAACTATAAAATGATGATCATCAACAATATTTCAAAAGGATCATTCCTAAGAACTAAAGGTCACGGATGTATATGTTTTTCAGCGTGGAAGATTGGAAGAAAATAGATTGGGACATAAGTAAGAATACAGAGTACCATCGAATTTGATTGCTCAGAATAAAATTAGCTTGCAAGTTCTGAACAACCATAACAGCCCCAAGAATCCCTCAGCCACCTCCCTCAATAACTTAAGTCACTTGCTTGTTATAGACAACATCTTTCCTCTCTTTCTTGTGATCGAATTGAATGATTTCTGCGTTTGTTTTGCTAGACCTATTAATAAGAAATATTTACTTTCTACCAAACGAATGTTTTCCCATTTGCAAAGGACAAATTGCACTTCTAATTTGCCAAAGATAATAGTGTGCCATTAGATAAGAAAGCAGACAAAAAAATTGAATTGTGTTCCTCGCGCCCTTTGGTTCTGAATAGGCAAATCATCTGTTGTTATTATTATTATTAGTTGACTTATTTGGTTCTCTAGCCTGATGATTCTCTCTTTCCCAATGGATAAAATGTGAAAGAAAGTTAAAAACTTCAGATTATACAGAAGAAATAGTAGATTGAAAAAGAGATATCTACTTTTAATGGAAGATTTGTTATCCCATTTGCAAAGGAAGATTTTGTATTTCTTATTTGCCAGAGATGACCATGTACCATTATATTAGAAAAATAGACAAAAAAATTAGCCTCAATGAAAATTGCGTTGACTTTGCTAAAAGACTTTATAAAACCTCCAAAAGACCTCATCTTTAGGTACTTCCCTTGAAATGCAGTATTTGCTATACCATGACAGAGATAAGTATTTGCAAAGAACTTATGAATGAAACTGTAATAGCTGCGATATTTTCATTTATGAGTAAAGAGGAGCTTTAATCAACTTCAAAGGTGTGAAAATTTGAATCTGAAGTTCTTTCAAATAGGATGGTGTTCCTCTCATCCTTTGTACTCGATAGGTAAATCATCTGTATTAATATCATCAGTAATTTTATTGGTTATCTAGCCTGATGAATCTCTATTTCCCAATGGGTAAAAGGTGAAAGATAGTTAAAGATTTCAAATTATGCAGAAGAAATGGAAGACAGAAAAAGAGAGAAGTACATACCACACACCACGATATTCTTTTATAAAAGTACATGCCGAAGAAGACCAACTCGACACCAGATAATTATCTAACAAAGATGTAAAACTTGGCTCCAACTTCCAACAAAGGGAAATGTGGTTTGCTCACAATTAATAAATTAGTTAGAGGAAGAGCAGCTTGTATGTTGCATGTCAACTTTAGCTTGCAGTGATGAAATGTGTTAATGCTCTGTTAAGAGTGAGGGAGGTAGAGGTGGGGTTTCAATTTATGTTGTGAATTTCATTCCCTTTTCTGTGCTGTGTGGAAGTTTTGCATCCTTCTCTTAAAGGAGTGGAATTGTGTGCTCAAACACTTATTTGTACCCAGCCGAATATTGATATTTATAGTAGTTGTCAAATGTGATATGTACCATGTAGGGAGGTTAAGTGCCGCGAGAGATCAAACCATAGTATGATCTGGGGGTCAACCTTTTGAGTTATGGCTCAAATCAGACTATATATACCACGGACATCCAGTTTAACATCCCAATGTGAGACTACCCGCTCACACATGATGCCCATCACATCATATATTGGAACTCTATTTTCTTGTATTGTGTATCATATCTTAATCGTGTATGTATAGCACTATAGATACTATAATCTTTCAGGAATGCTTAAATGGACATATGCAATTTTTATTAAAGGGATCCATCTATTCTTAAAATTATGAAACTGTTGATCCTGTATGAAAAGAACAGTAAAAAGATGGGTTAGGAGACTGAAAAGTTGAAAGTAAAAAAAATAACGCTTTTCATACTAGTGGCTGTCTGGTTAATGGGGAGACCTGCAGACTACAGATTTTTAGGTGATAAATATGCTTGAATTACATTCTGAGGCTGTAATTTGATCATGCAGCAGCAGAAAGTAACGCCCCTATCAATTGAGAATTCATTAGGTAAAAGTTCGCTCACATTCTCACATGTAATACGATATTTGTGGTGAACTAGAGATGAACATTGATGTATTTTTATAAAGGCTTTGGTTCTGAACTATTATTGCTCAACTATTTATATTCTGGTTTCCCTTTTTTTGGTTACTTTCGGCTAGTATTAATTCACGTTATCTCTTTACAGGAAATGGCTGGAGTTTGCTGATAAGCATAGAAGCTATTAATCTTGTTAGCTGTCCAGTACCTGTCTCTGCTTTGGTGACACCCAGCTCTTGCCTCGTTCCGTCTTATGATAGAAGTCTTTGAGAAAATGTCTAATTTAGCCCCGACCTTTTGCTGTGTCTAGCTAGTTTGTCTTTTATTTTACACGTAGTTTGAGCTCATGTCAGTGTACGTGTACTCGAAACTTCCGTATTGTAGTTTACTCGAATGTACTATAACTTTATTTACTTCACCTGAATTAACTTGTGTGGCACTAGTGGGTTAGTTTGGATGCACATTTTTTTTTGTTTTTATTAAAGATATAACCAGATATGTTGATGTTGTTAGTTTCTTTTGGTTTTTTTATGCCTAACCGGTGCACTGGCAATCAAAGGAGGGCACCGGTTGTTCAAAAAGTAAATTTTCATCAATAACAGTGATGATGTGGCCCAACTATCAGGCTGACCATGTACTTTTGTAAGTAAAACAAACTCGAATGTACTATAACTTTGTTTACGTCACCTGAATTAACTTGTGTGGCACTAGTATTTGTGAGGTTTTAACTGTGTATGGAGCAGTGATTATCAGTAAAATACTAAAATGCATAGAGCATGTGCAATCACATTTTCAATTGGACATATCCGTACATCCAAGTCAATCGCGGGTTGGTTGGACCAGCTAGTATTGCTGGAATAGTATTATGGCTGCAACTTAAGTGGGTAGGACGCCCTTGACACCCTAGTCTTACCCAAGCTCGAGTTGTGTCCAAGCTGACTAAGCCTGCCCAATCCCAAGTTCGGAACATGTTCAACCCTTCGAAAGTAATTCAAACTTGTTCAATTCGTATTTTGGCTGAAATCGGTAGCCCGTACTATTAATTAAATTTGTAGCTATGTCACAAGACTTTGAAAAAGTGTGTTTTGACATAAGTTACTCAAAGTTAGCTTTAAACTCATGACACATGCAAAAAATGAACAAAACAAAAGAGAAAAACATCGGGTCACTATCAAATCAAATACACGATTTGAGTCGAGGTAAAAGATGCGTTCATCCCCACAAGTTTGATGCAAAAACACTTTCACCCCTTCGGTTCTGGGAAAGGACACTGTCGCTACTTCAGCGTGTCAAATTTACGTACACTTATACCTTTTAATCGTGTTACGTAGTTTTGGGACAAATTTATTCTCTTAGAGTATAGAATGACACAATCGGGAGTGTAAGTGTCTTGATGTTTTGGCACACGATAGAGGTGAAAGTGTCTTTTACAAACTCAAATGGGTGAAAGTGTCTTTATTTATACTTGAGGGGTGAAGTGTCTTTGTTTCAAACCTGAAAGGTATTAGGTGGAAGACACTTTCAACCCCTCTAGTACATTTTCCTTCATGGGAAAGTAGCATCTGTCTATCAAGAGTTTTGATAGACATATGCTATTTTGTGTGAGATGCTTTCAGATCTGCGTGAACCCAACAAAAAGAAAAGAAAAATTTGTTTGAAAAGGTTCAGAGTTTGGGCTGAAGCATTCCCTTAACACAAGTGGCTTCGCCGGGAAGGGGATCTTCATCCGAATCTCCAGGGGTCTAAACTAGTCAAGTTTCAGTACATCGGGCAGATCTGTTACAGCTTCGCTCCTCTCCGACTATGAACTTACTGTCTGCTCTCACATGAAAGGCGGTAACTGACATCTTTTCTAATTCATCTGCGAACACTCAGGAAGTCAGGTTCAGTTTTGTCAATCGAAGGACAACGCAAGTGGTTCAAATTGATAAAGACTAGTATTCGAGGGCGGTGAAACGCTCGCTTCATCTGGATGGTAAGAAAAGTGAAGTTGTTCAAGTCCCCTACCCCATTTTCCGTCGTCGTTTTCTTGCTCCACCCGGGCCTCATAAAACTGGGGTTCCACCAGAACCCCGCAAAACAGAGGATTTAAAACCCTCAAAAATTTCAGTGGGTTCTTTAAAGATGGACACAACTATGGAGGTTGTCGTGGAGGTTTGTAATCCATCAAGGTTTGCAATGGGGGTTGAGCTCGCTCAAGGTCAAATTCCGTATCTGGTCCCAAAAAAAAATTCCCAAAAAATCAGGGTCTTTTGATTATGGAAGGGTGCAATCACAAGGGGAGGAATGGATTCAGAAATAATCTCCAATGCACCATTTGGATAAGAAGTTGAGAGCTTGAGGCTGAGTTTTAAGTTTCGTTCGCCACCTAATCCGAGGCTTCATCCATCTTTATTTCCCTAACCTTTGATCCAATCCTTTTATGTTTTGTTTTTTTCTTCATCCTAATGTTTCTTTGATGTCTTTTCCTTGTTTTACCTACAAGTGGGAAAATTACAAATCTCAAGCCGTGTTGCTCGGAATGTTTCTTTTATGTTTCATATCTATTGTTTGTTCTGATTCTGATGTTCTACTGTAGGTTTTTCTAGTAGCTTGTTAGTTTGCTAGTTTGCGTGAGAAGCTTTCAAATCCTGTATATGTTCTTTGTACTACTTCATGATTAATTGAAGTTCTTTTTCAATTAATCATGAAGTAGAACCATCCCAGACAGTTCTCTTCTCTATGGGAGCTCTTAAGAGCCCTGGTATTGATGGTGTCCCTCCTGGCTTCTATCAAAAGTACTGTCATGTGGTGAAAGATTCTCTGTTTGGGATGGTTCATGAAGCTTTACATTCAGGTAAGTTGCCAAGTAACATTAATCAAACTCTCATTGCCCTTATTCCTAAGGTTGAGAGCCCCATTTCTTTTAGTCACTTGAGACCAATAAGTCTCTGTAATGTGACTTTGAAGCTCATTACTAAGCTTTTGACTCAGAGGTTGAGGCCTATTATGCAGAGGTTGATCCACCCTAATCAATTTAGTTTCTTGCAAGGGAGATTGGCTTGTGATAATTTGGTTTTGGCTCAAGAGGTTCTTCATAGTCTAAAGTCTGTGAAGAGCAAAAAGGGGGGTTTAGCCATTAAAATAGATCTTGCTAAGGCTTATGATAAGGTAAGGTGGTCCATGTTACACTCTGTGCTTATCCAAATTGGTCTCCCTACAAATTGGATCTCTCTTATTATGGATTCTGTTTCTAGTACCTCCGTTCAAGTTTTGTGGAATGGGGAGAGGATGGAGGAGTTCTCCCCTAAAAGGGGGTTGAGACAGGGTGACCCTATCTCCCCATTTTTATTTCTCTTGACCATGGAGATTTTAGCTCAAAAGATTAATGCTGCTGTGGTGAATAAGTCTTGGAAAGGAATTAAATGTTCTAGAGGGGGTATTGCTGTAACCCACCTTTTCTTTGCAGATGATTTGATTTTGTTTGGGGAAGCCACTCCTGGGCAGGTTAGGGTTATTAAGGAGGTGTTAGATGACTTTTGCACAATTACTGGCCAATCTATAAATTTTGATAAGTCTAAGATGTTTGTGGCTGACTGTGTTGGGAAGAATTTGGCTAAAGAGCTTAGTGCTATTGCTAATATTGGTTTAACTGATAATTTGGGGAAGCATTTGGGTGTTCCTTTGTTGCCTAACTCTTATAGGCCTTCTGATTTTCAATTTGTGGTGGATAAAGTGAGAACTAAACTTTCTGGTTGGCTGGCTTCTCAACTCTCTTTTGCTGGGAGAACTACAATGGTGAAAACTGTGTTTCAGGCTATTCCCTCTTATGTTATGCAGTCTACAATGCTTCCCCTTTCTACCATTGAGGAAGTTGATAGGTCTTGTAAACATTTTTTATGGGGTGGAACTGTTGACAAGTCCAGATTGCATTTGATTGGTTGGGAAAAGCTTCAACTTGATAAGTCTTGTGGTGGCTTGGGTTTTAAAAATTTGAAATTATTTAATTATGCAATGTTGGCTAAAGTTGGTTGGAGAGTGAAGAGTGATCCTTCTACTCTGATCTCTAAAGTCTTGACTAAGAAATATGGTGATTCCACTCCTAAAGTTTATCACTCTAGGAGTTGGAAGAAGATTCATGCTGCTATGAAAGCTGTAAAGTCAGGTGCTGGTATGATGGTCAAGAATGGTAGAAAGACTCTGTTCTGGATTGATAATTGGTTGGGAAAGTTTAGCTTAATCAACATGGCTATTTCTCCTGTTAATGATGATGATCTCCTTCTCTCTGTGAGTGATCTTTGGATTCCAGGGGAGGGGTGGAAAGTTAGTGTTCTAGCTCACCTTCTTCCTTTGCATGTTATGGAGCTGTTAGAGTTGGTTAAAATTGCTGAAATTGAGGAGGAAGTTGATTCTGAGATCTGGATGGGAGAAAGTAATGGCATTTATACTGTCTCTTCTGCCTATAAAGAACTGGTGCAAAATGAGGCAGTTAATTCAAACTGTCAGCTCTGGAAGCAGATTTGGAAAATGAAAGGGTATCAAAGGTGGAGGAGCTTTCTGTGGCTGCTTATGCATGACAGGTTATGTACTCAGAAGTTGAAGTTTCAAAGAGGTATTATTGCAAATGCTGTTTGTTTATTTTGCAGTCAAGCTCAAGAATCTTCTATTCATGCTGTTAGGGACTGTGTGTGGGCTGCTCAGATTTGGAAACAGCTTGTGCTTCCTGATTTGTGGGAGAGTTTCTTTGATTGCTGTCTCCAAGACTGGATTGCTTTTAATATTAGAGCAAAGAAGGTTGGTGTTGCTACTAAATTTGATTGGTCTGTGGTGTATTTGGCAGCAGTTACTACAATTTGGTTGTGGCATAATAAATTCACTCATGAACCTGGGTTTCAGCTCCCCAAAAACCCAGTTTCAGTTATTCTTCAGCAAGCTAATTTTGTGGAAAAAGCTTCTGTGTTGGATCCTAGCAATATGTTGCAGAAGCCAGCTCTTGTGTGTTGGGAGAAGCCCTGCCTTGGTCAAGTGAAATTAAATGTGGACTGTGCTTTCTTTGATCAAAATTCTTCAGCTTATGTTGGTGTGGTGGCCAGAGACCATTTTGGTAATTGGTTATGGGGTTACAGAATGAAAATTTGTAAGATTTCTGTTTTGAATGGTGAGCTCTGGGCTATTTGGCAAGGTTTGAAGCTTCTTTTGATTATGCAGCTGTCTCAGGTGATTGTGGAGACTGATTCTTCAGAAGCTTGCCAGGTGATTTCTAAGGGTGGTGCTGACAGTCCTTTCTGGCATATAGTGCAGCCAATCCAGTCTCTGTTGCAAAGCTCTCAAAGCTCTGTTTCTCATGTTTGGAGGGAGGCAAATAATGTGGCTGATGCTCTAGCTAAATGTGTTAGTTCTGCAGTTAATTGTTTTATTTTTGATCCTCCTAGTGTTTGTCTTCAGTTGTTAGAGCTGGACAAGAAAGGAGTTGGTAGTGTTAGGCTGGTTTTGTGAGTTTTGTAAGCTTCCTTTTTCACCAAAAAAAAAAAAGTTCTTTTTCCTTTTCAAATATTTTTTCCTCAAAAAAGAAACACACTATTGTTAATAATTTTAGTTTGCTACCGAGTCAAAGTCTCTCCTAAATTTGGTCGAATGAGGAGAACCCTACCAAGATAAAGCAAAGCCCAGCCCAAACCGCACTATATCGCGCATATAAAAGTCAAATCCCTCCACCAGCGTGCGTTGTTCCGTCATTTGGAGTATCAGATTTCAGACCAGAAAACCCCAAATTTAGGAGGAAGATCATGAGCAGTTCTACTCTTGTTCATAAATGTTCCACAACTCACTTATGCAGCTGCGGCTATGGAATCAAACCATCTCCAGCTCCATCCGGTGACGGAACACGGAGGAGGAAGAGGAGAAGAAGAACAAATCCCACCTTACCGGACGATATCTTATCCGAAATCTTCCTCAGGCTTCCGGCCAAGACTCTCTTCCAATTCAAGCTCGCCTCCAAGTCCTGGTACAATCTCATCTCTTCTCCCAATTTCATTTCCACGCATTACGCCTTCCACAAAAGGGACAAACTCTCCTTGTGCTGCCATTCTTACGATCGCTGCATCGGTGCTTCCACCATCACCTTCCTTTTCTCCGACATCGCACTGGCTCTTACCATTCCTATCTGGTTTGACCGCCCCAGAATCGTCGGTTGCTCTTTCGGTTTAGTTTGTTTGGCTCTCTTTGATCTCGACACCAGGTACCTCCTCTGGAACCCAGCCACCGGACAGTTCAGAGGATTCTCCGTCACCGGCGGATGTTGTCGAGCGTCTACCGCATCAGTATATTCTGGGTTTCATTTCGATAGCCTCGCGAATACTCATAAATTGGTACGGATTTCAATTCGTTACGGGGAAGATAAAGTTAGGGCTTATCTTGATGTATTCACAGTTGGTAATAATTCGTGGGAGTCCAATAAGGAGATAAATATCCCTTATGAAATCCCTAGTTCTGACCAAAAATTCACTCAGAATACTTGTATAGGGAAGTTCATGTACTGGGTAATGGACTTCCCTGATGCGAAGTGCCTGTTGTGTTTCGACATGGTTGACGAGTCGTTTCGACGGATTGAATTGCCGTGTCTCGATCGCCGTCCTCGTATTAGCCTCGCCGAGCATAGGGAATGTCTCGCCGTGTTTGTTTGGGATGCGATTCCTTTTGCTTCTCCTCCTGTTCAGAGCTTTGCTATGTGGGTGTTGAATGATGGGTTATGTTGGTCGACGAAACGTACTCTAAGACCATCCTTACCATATGTTGAATGTCCGCTCGGGTTTTACGTGAAGGGCGACGTTGAGTTGCTGGTCCTGTATACTGCTAGCGGACACTTTTTGTGGAATGCAGATACTGGGGAGGCTACCAAGGTGCTTTTGGAGGGTGTTTGTACCCGTTGGTTTTTCCTCTACAGGCAGAGTCTTGCTTCAGTTGGCTAAATCAATTTTCGGTAGGTAATTTCTTCATCTTTCTGCCATCAGATGAAAAGCTTGGGACTACTTGTTGTCTATTTATTCAGTATATTTTGCACCATCTCAACAATGTAAGACTTGCTCTAAGTATCCATGGTCTATTTATATGATGTAGTGTTGAACAATATTATTTAGAGTACTCTTTAATGAAGAACTCGTTAAATTACCGTGCAATTGTCCACACTGGTCAATTCTAATTTTCTCTTAGTTGTTTCTTACTATTGCTGTGTGAACCGGAACTAGAAGCATTTTTGTTTCTAATTCCGTCAACTCAAACTAACCCGTTGACTTATTTTTTCTTCTTTTACTTCACCTACCGCTTGCTAGTGCCATATATAATGCCTTATTACAATAAAACAGCCGGTCCCAAGCCTGGTAAAGGACGAGTGTTGCGGTAGGTTGACAGTCAATGAAAACCTTTGTCACTAAATATGAACGTGGATCAAACGAATTTTCTTGAGGCGTTCCCTACTTGCGACACACTGCAAGGGACTCTTGTGTATTAATCATAAATACGCAAGGGCAAGCTAGGGCGTCCACCTTAAGCGGAGCCCGGGTGTGGTGAACAGTAAGCTAGGGTTATCACATTATCACGGACGGGTGCGAGTGAAGAAGTTAGTCCTAAGAATATAAGCCACGTTTAGGATATTGAACTCTCACAGGAGCTAGTTGACATTATGATTAACAGAGAATTAATAGTTTGCCTTCAGGAGAACTTAGTGGGTAGGGGAAAAATCTAGTGATGTAGAAATAATTGGTTTAATTGGCACGGGAATGGTTTAGGTATTCTTGTAGACAAGCATGTTTATAAAAAGTGGTAGAGGTTAAAAGAGTAGGTGATATGCTGCTAATCGTTTTGAAAATATTTCTGAAGAAGTGGCCTTGGACATTGTTAGTGCCTATGCACCACAAGTTGGGCTAGAAGATGCTATTAAGATTTAAGAGACAACTTTTGGAGGCTTTGCACAAGCTAGTACAAGGGTTACTAAGCGGGGAGAGTCTTGTTGTAGGTGGAGATATTAAAGGGCTGTTGGGAGTAAACAAACTTTTAGAGAGAATAACTGGAGATTCGACGGGCAGAGGAATGAAGAAGGAAGTGACATCATGGAGTTCGCTTTGACACTTTATATAGTTGTAACGAACATGTTCTTCAACAAGGATGAAAACTTGATTGCTTTTAAACAATTGCTAACCAGATAGGCTTATTTCTTGCGAGGAGATTCAATACAAGGATGTGTAAGGATTTAAAATTAAAGTAGACGAGAGTTTGACCACCCAAGACAGACTTTGGGTTTTGGACATTTGTATAAGGATATGAAAGACTAGAAATCGAGGAACTAGGCACCCACGTACTAAGTGGCGGAGTTTTGAGAGTTGAAAGCTCGGAAGTTTGTAGAAACTTGATGTTTGAGGAGGGAATATGGTGTACGAGTGAAAAACCTATGTTTTGTGGGAGGGGATGACTAGGTGTAAAGGACAGGTAGTAACAAGCACATTAGGAGAGTATAAAGGAAGTGGACCGCCATCTAAAGAAACATGGAGGTGGAATTGCTGCTTGTTGGAAGCGCTGATTCAAATCCCGAAATCTGAATTTTGAATTCAGATTCAAATCCCTAGTTCCCGGTCATAGCCATGATTGCCTGGGGTTTTAGAAGCGCTGTTTGGTTTCTGACAAAGCGTGACGCTACCCACAGATTTTCGCCTATTTTCGAGGCAAGGATAACTCAGAATGATTTCATGGGTCGCCAATCTCGCCGGATATCGAAGCGTTGCTAACTCAGCGAACGTCAGCAGTCGCGACTCTTCGAGGGTTATTTAAACCCTTCTGCTCCTTCAATTAGAACTTTTCCATTGTTGTTGCTTCTGAGTTCGTATGCATCAGAGAGAGAATCTTCAGCAAGAAGCAGAAACCTTCGACAAGGTTCTTGATCAAATTGTTGACAAATTCTCTCAAGCGGTTCAAGCACTCAATCGTCAACAAGGTGAGTGAATGGCTGCTTGTTAATTTTGAAATTTGTAGTCAAATTTTGCAGAGTTTGCAGATACTCTTATCCCCACTTTTTACTTTCCTCTTGCATGCAACCGAGATGTAGTCTGTTGTTCTCGTGTTCTAGTAATGGCTCCCAAAAAATCAAACAAGGAAGTTGTCGAGGTGCCGGAGCTTCCCAGGGAATTATGGATCAAAGACCCATATTTGGGTGGTTACGAATTTTACGTGGCCACTTTTAAGGCAACCACTCTCCGAGCGTCTCCAATAGATGACGCTCTACAACTTGTGCCTGAGCCTGCAAGCTCTGACTGGGATGTGGCTAATACCCAAGACGTACAAAGGCTTGGCATCGAAGCTGGCTTGTATTTCTTCACCGATATTCTTCCACAAGCTTTTTTGGAAGGGCTTGACTGTATGGAAGAATGGACGGAATTCATTCTTATTAATCGGGCGAGGAAGTTGAAGCAAACCAATATTTTTCACGCCGTCCGCGCCACAAAGGGGCTTCATGTTAGAGTTGATAATGTCATGCTTCAGACACTATTTTCCAAGTATTCCAGAAAGACGCACACCTTTCATTTTCCTGATTTAAAGTTGCTCCCACCCTGGAAGATACCGAAGTATTGCTGCATCTTCCAAGTATGGGGGTCGTTGATCCTATAGCCGCTTTGGCTAATCCGCAATAGCTCAATTGTTCGAGGATATGAAGGTCTGCATAGCAGACTTCCAGAAAGCTACTACGCGATGGAAACCAGGCGCGACCAAACCTAGTAAGGAATTTGCATATGTGTTTTCTAGTCCGAAGAACAGTTGGTCAAAGTGGGTGATGTATTTCTTCAAAGATTATGTTAAACCACATGTGGCTCGAGAGTGGCGAGACAAGGATCCAGAAGCTGTTATCAGTGTTGACGGTAAAGGACTCAATTTTACCCTCTGTGGCCTTCTGTGCGTGTGGTTGTCGCGCTACCTAATAGATGGGTCCCCGTCCCTCTTCCAAACCGGCAAATCCATCATGGATACCGGCAATTTTAACTCACAATCGAAACCCAAACCAGAATCCACAGCCACCACTGTTGAAGACGACGATGCAGAAAGGTCAATCCCTCTCTCTCGATCTCGATCTCTGCTCTCTCTCTCTCTCTCTCTCTCTCTCTCTCTCTCTCTTACTGATTATATCTCTCTCGAATAAGATCGGAGAATATGGACCATAACGTCTCCCAATCCCCCTCGTTGCCTCACTCTCCATCTCTCGCTCTTTCTCAGTCTCCTCTCTCTTTCTCTCAATCGATTGTGTTTTGGGATTTTTTGTTTTGGTGAAGTCAGCAGAGCATTTCGAATGGAAAATTTGGGGGGGGGGGGGGGGGGTTGTTGCGATGGGTTGATTGGGTTGTCAAACAAGAGTGTCGAAATGTTGTTTGGTTTGATGAATAAAGGGGTAGTATTAGTATTGGTGATGGTTGTAGCGGTGGCGGTGGCGTTGGTTGCCGGATTCTGGGATACGTTGGAGGTGAAGGTGGTGTTGCAGCAGATATAATATGTCTTCATATTTTTGTATGGGACTACTTTGCCGCCAAAAAACCGTTAACTGATTTTGAGCTAAATTACCCCAGTTGCTAATTGTTAACAATCGCAAACGTAAAGTGGTAATAAGATAATTTTGAAACCGGGGGTGGCACATGAATCATTACCCTATACTGGAGGTAGGTAATAAGTAATTGACCCTAATCAATATTTGAACGAGAACCTTTTCTCCAAATAGTACATAAATAAGTATATATTGTGCCTATCAGAAGAGATCTTTTTCCAGCTTCTATGTCATTATTATAGCCACGTTTGTCGCTAGAAAATAGTCTCTAGGGCTCTGGATCTCCTGCAACTTTCTATTGGAGTTTATGTTCATAGAGACTCAAATTTTCGTCAGATGTTTTCAGTTAGTTGTTACGTCGGCATTAGTGGTACCCGATCAAAAAGTCACTGAGGTCTTGTTTGCTTCGGACCCTAATGTTGCTCCGGCCTCCGTGGGTTGAGAAATACAAAAGTAGCCGAGAAACAGTCAATGAGACTGACCATCAGGTTAAAACCACTGTCCCTTCGGTTTTCTTTCCTTGAAACACAGAAAACTATCTTTTGTCTCGGCATTTGGATTGAAGAAGAAATACATTTTCTGTTCTCATCGGCTTTGTTAAATGACCTGGCTAACGGACACTCTCTTCTCCTGTCTCAGGTTGACCTCATTACGACCGCTTACAAAAACTAAGGCCCAGTTCGGGAATGCTTCTGCTGTCACCACAGCTGCTTCATGACAACATAAGAAGTTTTAATGCTGTTTGGTAAAAATTATATGTTTTACTTTTCGAACGGTTTCTGATGTCCCACAACTGCTTTCGGGAAGCAAGGAGGAGGTGTTTTTCAGAACCTGCTTTTGATTAAATTGTCTACAACCGAAAATGGACTTACAATTTTTAAAATTTTCAATAGTTATCTTTATATAAATGACACATGTCATATATTTTTGTTATTTTATTCTCTCACAATAGTTCGACAGTTAATTTTACCAAACATAAAATTAGTATATCAATATCTCACCGCAACTTTCTCGTAATGTTTACCAAACAATATTTTATTCTAAAATTTACAGCAGCTTTGTCGCAGTGATTCTCAAACTGCAGCTTCTATCACTAACACCGCCCTTATATTATTGTTAAGTAACATTAATACCCTTAAGTTTCTCGAATAAAAGACATTAATACCCTTATAGAAAGTACAAAATGTCCCGACTAGAATTAAAGTTTCCTACTATTACCATATCATGACGTATAAAAGATAATAGTTTTTTAATAAGGTAAGTGGTGTTTAATTGTGCCCCGGCAGATACGATTTTCTGGCTCCGCCACTGAGCACCGCCACAGCATTCCCAAACTAGGCCTAAATATTTTGGGCCAACAAGGTTTGCTTGTCTGATTAAAAGTTTGAGCATCCGAGTTGCGAACTACTCAAGTTGTGAAAATTGCTTACTGCAATGAAATTTTGAGATTTTAGTTGCATGGAAGAGATTCTTTTTTCGCTCAATAGTTAAAAAGTTCCATTCAGATCAAAGAGCGTACAACAGGTGCCAAAACAAAAGAACAAAGTAAAAGAGCGCTGCATTTGATATATTCATAGGAAAACGAAATATAACGTACGAAAAATCCATGCGCCTGGATACATTTTGATGATATTCATAGGAAAACGAATGAGAGTTAAATGATGCTTTAGCTAGCATTCCGGAGTTCAAGTTTCTCAATTAGGAATAAAACGAAATACTAAGAGAAAAAGACACGCGACATCATCATCGATTGACACAAACAACATAGATCGGTAGATTACCCGAGTACTTCTATGGAGGATTTTGCTAGTTTTAGTGTGTGCCATTAGTTAGTCAGACCTACGACTAACGCGCTGCTTCTTTGGTGGTCTGGGACTAGTAGTGCTTGGTATCGGAACAACTTCCTCCTTAGCAATCTTCTCTATTGCCACCCAACATTGCTTAACAGAATCCTATTATTGTTACCAAAGAAAGAAAACCCACGTGGACACATTACTACACTAAGCAATAATAATAAGTAGTAATAAGCATCATTCATCCATCCATAAGAGAGAGATCATCACAACAGAATTGTAACAAAACAAATGACCCTCACCTCACTGATCATCTCAAAGATGGATGAGAGACTTGTTGAATCCAGTTTTGCCCCTGCTTTCACAGCCTCCCTCATCACAACCGCAGCCGCCATCACCGATGGCTTCGTTTCCAAGAAAGAGACATCTATGTACGTAATATAAAAAATAAGAATGAATAATTAAACCTTAAATTACCTTAAACTTAACAACAACGATGGTATATAGATTCGTTCAGTCTTACCCTCGAGTGACGCACAAATCATCAAACAGGATGCGACACTGATAGGCGCCACGAGGGCGGTTGGGAGGACGTTAAGTTTGCTCATCAAGAAATGTATGTAGTCAAAAGGCTTGACGACGTTGAGGTGCCACTCGAGCTTGTCCATCACCACACATTCCATTGTGAGAACCTGTGTCTGCTCATCAGCAACTTGAGTGAGAATGCTAGGGTCATAGGCCTTTTGTCCTTGTTCCTCTAGTTTCACAGCTATGAAACAATAAGCCATGGCTAACATCTTGTATTTCTGGTCATTTTCCTGTAGAAGTGTATTGTAATTAATCTATAATCAGCTACAATATCATCTCATTTGTGTATATTTCTTTCCCAACTTGGAATAAGTTCGTCTACGATATTATAAAAAGGCACTTTGCTGTGTCTAGCTAGTTTGTCTTTGAGAAAATGTCTAATTTAGCCCCGACCTTTTGCTGTGTCTAGCTAGTTTGTCTTTTATTTTACACGTAGTTTGAGCTCATGTCAGTGTACGTGTACTCGAAACTTCCGTATTGTAGTTTACTCGAATGTACTATAACTTTATTTACTTCACCTGAATTAACTTGTGTGGCACTAGTGGGTTAGTTTGGATGCACATTTTTTTTTGTTTTTATTAAAGATATAACCAGATATGTTGATGTTGTTAGTTTCTTTTGGTTTTTTTATGCCTAACCGGTGCACTGGCAATCAAAGGAGGGCACCGGTTGTTCAAAAAGTAAATTTTCATCAATAACAGTGATGATGTGGCCCAACTATCAGGCTGACCATGTACTTTTGTAAGTAAAACAAACTCGAATGTACTATAACTTTGTTTACGTCACCTGAATTAACTTGTGTGGCACTAGTATTTGTGAGGTTTTAACTGTGTATGGAGCAGTGATTATCAGTAAAATACTAAAATGCATAGAGCATGTGCAATCACATTTTCAATTGGACATATCCGTACATCCAAGTCAATCGCGGGTTGGTTGGACCAGCTAGTATTGCTGGAATAGTATTATGGCTGCAACTTAAGTGGGTAGGACGCCCTTGACACCCTAGTCTTACCCAAGCTCGAGTTGTGTCCAAGCTGACTAAGCCTGCCCAATCCCAAGTTCGGAACATGTTCAACCCTTCGAAAGTAATTCAAACTTGTTCAATTCGTATTTTGGCTGAAATCGGTAGCCCGTACTATTAATTAAATTTGTAGCTATGTCACAAGACTTTGAAAAAGTGTGTTTTGACATAAGTTACTCAAAGTTAGCTTTAAACTCATGACACATGCAAAAAATGAACAAAACAAAAGAGAAAAACATCGGGTCACTATCAAATCAAATACACGATTTGAGTCGAGGTAAAAGATGCGTTCATCCCCACAAGTTTGATGCAAAAACACTTTCACCCCTTCGGTTCTGGGAAAGGACACTGTCGCTACTTCAGCGTGTCAAATTTACGTACACTTATACCTTTTAATCGTGTTACGTAGTTTTGGGACAAATTTATTCTCTTAGAGTATAGAATGACACAATCGGGAGTGTAAGTGTCTTGATGTTTTGGCACACGATAGAGGTGAAAGTGTCTTTTACAAACTCAAATGGGTGAAAGTGTCTTTATTTATACTTGAGGGGTGAAGTGTCTTTGTTTCAAACCTGAAAGGTATTAGGTGGAAGACACTTTCAACCCCTCTAGTACATTTTCCTTCATGGGAAAGTAGCATCTGTCTATCAAGAGTTTTGATAGACATATGCTATTTTGTGTGAGATGCTTTCAGATCTGCGTGAACCCAACAAAAAGAAAAGAAAAATTTGTTTGAAAAGGTTCAGAGTTTGGGCTGAAGCATTCCCTTAACACAAGTGGCTTCGCCGGGAAGGGGATCTTCATCCGAATCTCCAGGGGTCTAAACTAGTCAAGTTTCAGTACATCGGGCAGATCTGTTACAGCTTCGCTCCTCTCCGACTATGAACTTACTGTCTGCTCTCACATGAAAGGCGGTAACTGACATCTTTTCTAATTCATCTGCGAACACTCAGGAAGTCAGGTTCAGTTTTGTCAATCGAAGGACAACGCAAGTGGTTCAAATTGATAAAGACTAGTATTCGAGGGCGGTGAAACGCTCGCTTCATCTGGATGGTAAGAAAAGTGAAGTTGTTCAAGTCCCCTACCCCATTTTCCGTCGTCGTTTTCTTGCTCCACCCGGGCCTCATAAAACTGGGGTTCCACCAGAACCCCGCAAAACAGAGGATTTAAAACCCTCAAAAATTTCAGTGGGTTCTTTAAAGATGGACACAACTATGGAGGTTGTCGTGGAGGTTTGTAATCCATCAAGGTTTGCAATGGGGGTTGAGCTCGCTCAAGGTCAAATTCCGTATCTGGTCCCAAAAAAAAATTCCCAAAAAATCAGGGTCTTTTGATTATGGAAGGGTGCAATCACAAGGGGAGGAATGGATTCAGAAATAATCTCCAATGCACCATTTGGATAAGAAGTTGAGAGCTTGAGGCTGAGTTTTAAGTTTCGTTCGCCACCTAATCCGAGGCTTCATCCATCTTTATTTCCCTAACCTTTGATCCAATCCTTTTATGTTTTGTTTTTTTCTTCATCCTAATGTTTCTTTGATGTCTTTTCCTTGTTTTACCTACAAGTGGGAAAATTACAAATCTCAAGCCGTGTTGCTCGGAATGTTTCTTTTATGTTTCATATCTATTGTTTGTTCTGATTCTGATGTTCTACTGTAGGTTTTTCTAGTAGCTTGTTAGTTTGCTAGTTTGCGTGAGAAGCTTTCAAATCCTGTATATGTTCTTTGTACTACTTCATGATTAATTGAAGTTCTTTTTCAATTAATCATGAAGTAGAACCATCCCAGACAGTTCTCTTCTCTATGGGAGCTCTTAAGAGCCCTGGTATTGATGGTGTCCCTCCTGGCTTCTATCAAAAGTACTGTCATGTGGTGAAAGATTCTCTGTTTGGGATGGTTCATGAAGCTTTACATTCAGGTAAGTTGCCAAGTAACATTAATCAAACTCTCATTGCCCTTATTCCTAAGGTTGAGAGCCCCATTTCTTTTAGTCACTTGAGACCAATAAGTCTCTGTAATGTGACTTTGAAGCTCATTACTAAGCTTTTGACTCAGAGGTTGAGGCCTATTATGCAGAGGTTGATCCACCCTAATCAATTTAGTTTCTTGCAAGGGAGATTGGCTTGTGATAATTTGGTTTTGGCTCAAGAGGTTCTTCATAGTCTAAAGTCTATGAAGAGCAAAAAGGGGGGTTTAGCCATTAAAATAGATCTTGCTAAGGCTTATGATAAGGTAAGGTGGTCCATGTTACACTCTGTGCTTATCCAAATTGGTCTCCCTACAAATTGGATCTCTCTTATTATGGATTCTGTTTCTAGTACCTCCGTTCAAGTTTTGTGGAATGGGGAGAGGATGGAGGAGTTCTCCCCTAAAAGGGGGTTGAGACAGGGTGACCCTATCTCCCCATTTTTATTTCTCTTGACCATGGAGATTTTAGCTCAAAAGATTAATGCTGCTGTGGTGAATAAGTCTTGGAAAGGAATTAAATGTTCTAGAGGGGGTATTGCTGTAACCCACCTTTTCTTTGCAGATGATTTGATTTTGTTTGGGGAAGCCACTCCTGGGCAGGTTAGGGTTATTAAGGAGGTGTTAGATGACTTTTGCACAATTACTGGCCAATCTATAAATTTTGATAAGTCTAAGATGTTTGTGGCTGACTGTGTTGGGAAGAATTTGGCTAAAGAGCTTAGTGCTATTGCTAATATTGGTTTAACTGATAATTTGGGGAAGCATTTGGGTGTTCCTTTGTTGCCTAACTCTTATAGGCCTTCTGATTTTCAATTTGTGGTGGATAAAGTGAGAACTAAACTTTCTGGTTGGCTGGCTTCTCAACTCTCTTTTGCTGGGAGAACTACAATGGTGAAAACTGTGTTTCAGGCTATTCCCTCTTATGTTATGCAGTCTACAATGCTTCCCCTTTCTACCATTGAGGAAGTTGATAGGTCTTGTAAACATTTTTTATGGGGTGGAACTGTTGACAAGTCCAGATTGCATTTGATTGGTTGGGAAAAGCTTCAACTTGATAAGTCTTGTGGTGGCTTGGGTTTTAAAAATTTGAAATTATTTAATTATGCAATGTTGGCTAAAGTTGGTTGGAGAGTGAAGAGTGATCCTTCTACTCTGATCTCTAAAGTCTTGACTAAGAAATATGGTGATTCCACTCCTAAAGTTTATCACTCTAGGAGTTGGAAGAAGATTCATGCTGCTATGAAAGCTGTAAAGTCAGGTGCTGGTATGATGGTCAAGAATGGTAGAAAGACTCTGTTCTGGATTGATAATTGGTTGGGAAAGTTTAGCTTAATCAACATGGCTATTTCTCCTGTTAATGATGATGATCTCCTTCTCTCTGTGAGTGATCTTTGGATTCCAGGGGAGGGGTGGAAAGTTAGTGTTCTAGCTCACCTTCTTCCTTTGCATGTTATGGAGCTGTTAGAGTTGGTTAAAATTGCTGAAATTGAGGAGGAAGTTGATTCTGAGATCTGGATGGGAGAAAGTAATGGCATTTATACTGTCTCTTCTGCCTATAAAGAACTGGTGCAAAATGAGGCAGTTAATTCAAACTGTCAGCTCTGGAAGCAGATTTGGAAAATGAAAGGGTATCAAAGGTGGAGGAGCTTTCTGTGGCTGCTTATGCATGACAGGTTATGTACTCAGAAGTTGAAGTTTCAAAGAGGTATTATTGCAAATGCTGTTTGTTTATTTTGCAGTCAAGCTCAAGAATCTTCTATTCATGCTGTTAGGGACTGTGTGTGGGCTGCTCAGATTTGGAAACAGCTTGTGCTTCCTGATTTGTGGGAGAGTTTCTTTGATTGCTGTCTCCAAGACTGGATTGCTTTTAATATTAGAGCAAAGAAGGTTGGTGTTGCTACTAAATTTGATTGGTCTGTGGTGTATTTGGCAGCAGTTACTACAATTTGGTTGTGGCATAATAAATTCACTCATGAACCTGGGTTTCAGCTCCCCAAAAACCCAGTTTCAGTTATTCTTCAGCAAGCTAATTTTGTGGAAAAAGCTTCTGTGTTGGATCCTAGCAATATGTTGCAGAAGCCAGCTCTTGTGTGTTGGGAGAAGCCCTGCCTTGGTCAAGTGAAATTAAATGTGGACTGTGCTTTCTTTGATCAAAATTCTTCAGCTTATGTTGGTGTGGTGGCCAGAGACCATTTTGGTAATTGGTTATGGGGTTACAGAATGAAAATTTGTAAGATTTCTGTTTTGAATGGTGAGCTCTGGGCTATTTGGCAAGGTTTGAAGCTTCTTTTGATTATGCAGCTGTCTCAGGTGATTGTGGAGACTGATTCTTCAGAAGCTTGCCAGGTGATTTCTAAGGGTGGTGCTGACAGTCCTTTCTGGCATATAGTGCAGCCAATCCAGTCTCTGTTGCAAAGCTCTCAAAGCTCTGTTTCTCATGTTTGGAGGGAGGCAAATAATGTGGCTGATGCTCTAGCTAAATGTGTTAGTTCTGCAGTTAATTGTTTTATTTTTGATCCTCCTAGTGTTTGTCTTCAGTTGTTAGAGCTGGACAAGAAAGGAGTTGGTAGTGTTAGGCTGGTTTTGTGAGTTTTGTAAGCTTCCTTTTTCACCAAAAAAAAAAAAGTTCTTTTTCCTTTTCAAATATTTTTTCCTCAAAAAAGAAACACACTATTGTTAATAATTTTAGTTTGCTACCGAGTCAAAGTCTCTCCTAAATTTGGTCGAATGAGGAGAACCCTACCAAGATAAAGCAAAGCCCAGCCCAAACCGCACTATATCGCGCATATAAAAGTCAAATCCCTCCACCAGCGTGCGTTGTTCCGTCATTTGGAGTATCAGATTTCAGACCAGAAAACCCCAAATTTAGGAGGAAGATCATGAGCAGTTCTACTCTTGTTCATAAATGTTCCACAACTCACTTATGCAGCTGCGGCTATGGAATCAAACCATCTCCAGCTCCATCCGGTGACGGAACACGGAGGAGGAAGAGGAGAAGAAGAACAAATCCCACCTTACCGGACGATATCTTATCCGAAATCTTCCTCAGGCTTCCGGCCAAGACTCTCTTCCAATTCAAGCTCGCCTCCAAGTCCTGGTACAATCTCATCTCTTCTCCCAATTTCATTTCCACGCATTACGCCTTCCACAAAAGGGACAAACTCTCCTTGTGCTGCCATTCTTACGATCGCTGCATCGGTGCTTCCACCATCACCTTCCTTTTCTCCGACATCGCACTGGCTCTTACCATTCCTATCTGGTTTGACCGCCCCAGAATCGTCGGTTGCTCTTTCGGTTTAGTTTGTTTGGCTCTCTTTGATCTCGACACCAGGTACCTCCTCTGGAACCCAGCCACCGGACAGTTCAGAGGATTCTCCGTCACCGGCGGATGTTGTCGAGCGTCTACCGCATCAGTATATTCTGGGTTTCATTTCGATAGCCTCGCGAATACTCATAAATTGGTACGGATTTCAATTCGTTACGGGGAAGATAAAGTTAGGGCTTATCTTGATGTATTCACAGTTGGTAATAATTCGTGGGAGTCCAATAAGGAGATAAATATCCCTTATGAAATCCCTAGTTCTGACCAAAAATTCACTCAGAATACTTGTATAGGGAAGTTCATGTACTGGGTAATGGACTTCCCTGATGCGAAGTGCCTGTTGTGTTTCGACATGGTTGACGAGTCGTTTCGACGGATTGAATTGCCGTGTCTCGATCGCCGTCCTCGTATTAGCCTCGCCGAGCATAGGGAATGTCTCGCCGTGTTTGTTTGGGATGCGATTCCTTTTGCTTCTCCTCCTGTTCAGAGCTTTGCTATGTGGGTGTTGAATGATGGGTTATGTTGGTCGACGAAACGTACTCTAAGACCATCCTTACCATATGTTGAATGTCCGCTCGGGTTTTACGTGAAGGGCGACGTTGAGTTGCTGGTCCTGTATACTGCTAGCGGACACTTTTTGTGGAATGCAGATACTGGGGAGGCTACCAAGGTGCTTTTGGAGGGTGTTTGTACCCGTTGGTTTTTCCTCTACAGGCAGAGTCTTGCTTCAGTTGGCTAAATCAATTTTCGGTAGGTAATTTCTTCATCTTTCTGCCATCAGATGAAAAGCTTGGGACTACTTGTTGTCTATTTATTCAGTATATTTTGCACCATCTCAACAATGTAAGACTTGCTCTAAGTATCCATGGTCTATTTATATGATGTAGTGTTGAACAATATTATTTAGAGTACTCTTTAATGAAGAACTCGTTAAATTACCGTGCAATTGTCCACACTGGTCAATTCTAATTTTCTCTTAGTTGTTTCTTACTATTGCTGTGTGAACCGGAACTAGAAGCATTTTTGTTTCTAATTCCGTCAACTCAAACTAACCCGTTGACTTATTTTTTCTTCTTTTACTTCACCTACCGCTTGCTAGTGCCATATATAATGCCTTATTACAATAAAACAGCCGGTCCCAAGCCTGGTAAAGGACGAGTGTTGCGGTAGGTTGACAGTCAATGAAAACCTTTGTCACTAAATATGAACGTGGATCAAACGAATTTTCTTGAGGCGTTCCCTACTTGCGACACACTGCAAGGGACTCTTGTGTATTAATCATAAATACGCAAGGGCAAGCTAGGGCGTCCACCTTAAGCGGAGCCCGGGTGTGGTGAACAGTAAGCTAGGGTTATCACATTATCACGGACGGGTGCGAGTGAAGAAGTTAGTCCTAAGAATATAAGCCACGTTTAGGATATTGAACTCTCACAGGAGCTAGTTGACATTATGATTAACAGAGAATTAATAGTTTGCCTTCAGGAGAACTTAGTGGGTAGGGGAAAAATCTAGTGATGTAGAAATAATTGGTTTAATTGGCACGGGAATGGTTTAGGTATTCTTGTAGACAAGCATGTTTATAAAAAGTGGTAGAGGTTAAAAGAGTAGGTGATATGCTGCTAATCGTTTTGAAAATATTTCTGAAGAAGTGGCCTTGGACATTGTTAGTGCCTATGCACCACAAGTTGGGCTAGAAGATGCTATTAAGATTTAAGAGACAACTTTTGGAGGCTTTGCACAAGCTAGTACAAGGGTTACTAAGCGGGGAGAGTCTTGTTGTAGGTGGAGATATTAAAGGGCTGTTGGGAGTAAACAAACTTTTAGAGAGAATAACTGGAGATTCGACGGGCAGAGGAATGAAGAAGGAAGTGACATCATGGAGTTCGCTTTGACACTTTATATAGTTGTAACGAACATGTTCTTCAACAAGGATGAAAACTTGATTGCTTTTAAACAATTGCTAACCAGATAGGCTTATTTCTTGCGAGGAGATTCAATACAAGGATGTGTAAGGATTTAAAATTAAAGTAGACGAGAGTTTGACCACCCAAGACAGACTTTGGGTTTTGGACATTTGTATAAGGATATGAAAGACTAGAAATCGAGGAACTAGGCACCCACGTACTAAGTGGCGGAGTTTTGAGAGTTGAAAGCTCGGAAGTTTGTAGAAACTTGATGTTTGAGGAGGGAATATGGTGTACGAGTGAAAAACCTATGTTTTGTGGGAGGGGATGACTAGGTGTAAAGGACAGGTAGTAACAAGCACATTAGGAGAGTATAAAGGAAGTGGACCGCCATCTAAAGAAACATGGAGGTGGAATTGCTGCTTGTTGGAAGCGCTGATTCAAATCCCGAAATCTGAATTTTGAATTCAGATTCAAATCCCTAGTTCCCGGTCATAGCCATGATTGCCTGGGGTTTTAGAAGCGCTGTTTGGTTTCTGACAAAGCGTGACGCTACCCACAGATTTTCGCCTATTTTCGAGGCAAGGATAACTCAGAATGATTTCATGGGTCGCCAATCTCGCCGGATATCGAAGCGTTGCTAACTCAGCGAACGTCAGCAGTCGCGACTCTTCGAGGGTTATTTAAACCCTTCTGCTCCTTCAATTAGAACTTTTCCATTGTTGTTGCTTCTGAGTTCGTATGCATCAGAGAGAGAATCTTCAGCAAGAAGCAGAAACCTTCGACAAGGTTCTTGATCAAATTGTTGACAAATTCTCTCAAGCGGTTCAAGCACTCAATCGTCAACAAGGTGAGTGAATGGCTGCTTGTTAATTTTGAAATTTGTAGTCAAATTTTGCAGAGTTTGCAGATACTCTTATCCCCACTTTTTACTTTCCTCTTGCATGCAACCGAGATGTAGTCTGTTGTTCTCGTGTTCTAGTAATGGCTCCCAAAAAATCAAACAAGGAAGTTGTCGAGGTGCCGGAGCTTCCCAGGGAATTATGGATCAAAGACCCATATTTGGGTGGTTACGAATTTTACGTGGCCACTTTTAAGGCAACCACTCTCCGAGCGTCTCCAATAGATGACGCTCTACAACTTGTGCCTGAGCCTGCAAGCTCTGACTGGGATGTGGCTAATACCCAAGACGTACAAAGGCTTGGCATCGAAGCTGGCTTGTATTTCTTCACCGATATTCTTCCACAAGCTTTTTTGGAAGGGCTTGACTGTATGGAAGAATGGACGGAATTCATTCTTATTAATCGGGCGAGGAAGTTGAAGCAAACCAATATTTTTCACGCCGTCCGCGCCACAAAGGGGCTTCATGTTAGAGTTGATAATGTCATGCTTCAGACACTATTTTCCAAGTATTCCAGAAAGACGCACACCTTTCATTTTCCTGATTTAAAGTTGCTCCCACCCTGGAAGATACCGAAGTATTGCTGCATCTTCCAAGTATGGGGGTCGTTGATCCTATAGCCGCTTTGGCTAATCCGCAATAGCTCAATTGTTCGAGGATATGAAGGTCTGCATAGCAGACTTCCAGAAAGCTACTACGCGATGGAAACCAGGCGCGACCAAACCTAGTAAGGAATTTGCATATGTGTTTTCTAGTCCGAAGAACAGTTGGTCAAAGTGGGTGATGTATTTCTTCAAAGATTATGTTAAACCACATGTGGCTCGAGAGTGGCGAGACAAGGATCCAGAAGCTGTTATCAGTGTTGACGGTAAAGGACTCAATTTTACCCTCTGTGGCCTTCTGTGCGTGTGGTTGTCGCGCTACCTAATAGATGGGTCCCCGTCCCTCTTCCAAACCGGCAAATCCATCATGGATACCGGCAATTTTAACTCACAATCGAAACCCAAACCAGAATCCACAGCCACCACTGTTGAAGACGACGATGCAGAAAGGTCAATCCCTCTCTCTCGATCTCGATCTCTGCTCTCTCTCTCTCTCTCTCTCTCTCTCTCTCTCTCTCTCTTACTGATTATATCTCTCTCGAATAAGATCGGAGAATATGGACCATAACGTCTCCCAATCCCCCTCGTTGCCTCACTCTCCATCTCTCGCTCTTTCTCAGTCTCCTCTCTCTTTCTCTCAATCGATTGTGTTTTGGGATTTTTTGTTTTGGTGAAGTCAGCAGAGCATTTCGAATGGAAAATTTGGGGGGGGGGGGGGGGGGTTGTTGCGATGGGTTGATTGGGTTGTCAAACAAGAGTGTCGAAATGTTGTTTGGTTTGATGAATAAAGGGGTAGTATTAGTATTGGTGATGGTTGTAGCGGTGGCGGTGGCGTTGGTTGCCGGATTCTGGGATACGTTGGAGGTGAAGGTGGTGTTGCAGCAGATATAATATGTCTTCATATTTTTGTATGGGACTACTTTGCCGCCAAAAAACCGTTAACTGATTTTGAGCTAAATTACCCCAGTTGCTAATTGTTAACAATCGCAAACGTAAAGTGGTAATAAGATAATTTTGAAACCGGGGGTGGCACATGAATCATTACCCTATACTGGAGGTAGGTAATAAGTAATTGACCCTAATCAATATTTGAACGAGAACCTTTTCTCCAAATAGTACATAAATAAGTATATATTGTGCCTATCAGAAGAGATCTTTTTCCAGCTTCTATGTCATTATTATAGCCACGTTTGTCGCTAGAAAATAGTCTCTAGGGCTCTGGATCTCCTGCAACTTTCTATTGGAGTTTATGTTCATAGAGACTCAAATTTTCGTCAGATGTTTTCAGTTAGTTGTTACGTCGGCATTAGTGGTACCCGATCAAAAAGTCACTGAGGTCTTGTTTGCTTCGGACCCTAATGTTGCTCCGGCCTCCGTGGGTTGAGAAATACAAAAGTAGCCGAGAAACAGTCAATGAGACTGACCATCAGGTTAAAACCACTGTCCCTTCGGTTTTCTTTCCTTGAAACACAGAAAACTATCTTTTGTCTCGGCATTTGGATTGAAGAAGAAATACATTTTCTGTTCTCATCGGCTTTGTTAAATGACCTGGCTAACGGACACTCTCTTCTCCTGTCTCAGGTTGACCTCATTACGACCGCTTACAAAAACTAAGGCCCAGTTCGGGAATGCTTCTGCTGTCACCACAGCTGCTTCATGACAACATAAGAAGTTTTAATGCTGTTTGGTAAAAATTATATGTTTTACTTTTCGAACGGTTTCTGATGTCCCACAACTGCTTTCGGGAAGCAAGGAGGAGGTGTTTTTCAGAACCTGCTTTTGATTAAATTGTCTACAACCGAAAATGGACTTACAATTTTTAAAATTTTCAATAGTTATCTTTATATAAATGACACATGTCATATATTTTTGTTATTTTATTCTCTCACAATAGTTCGACAGTTAATTTTACCAAACATAAAATTAGTATATCAATATCTCACCGCAACTTTCTCGTAATGTTTACCAAACAATATTTTATTCTAAAATTTACAGCAGCTTTGTCGCAGTGATTCTCAAACTGCAGCTTCTATCACTAACACCGCCCTTATATTATTGTTAAGTAACATTAATACCCTTAAGTTTCTCGAATAAAAGACATTAATACCCTTATAGAAAGTACAAAATGTCCCGACTAGAATTAAAGTTTCCTACTATTACCATATCATGACGTATAAAAGATAATAGTTTTTTAATAAGGTAAGTGGTGTTTAATTGTGCCCCGGCAGATACGATTTTCTGGCTCCGCCACTGAGCACCGCCACAGCATTCCCAAACTAGGCCTAAATATTTTGGGCCAACAAGGTTTGCTTGTCTGATTAAAAGTTTGAGCATCCGAGTTGCGAACTACTCAAGTTGTGAAAATTGCTTACTGCAATGAAATTTTGAGATTTTAGTTGCATGGAAGAGATTCTTTTTTCGCTCAATAGTTAAAAAGTTCCATTCAGATCAAAGAGCGTACAACAGGTGCCAAAACAAAAGAACAAAGTAAAAGAGCGCTGCATTTGATATATTCATAGGAAAACGAAATATAACGTACGAAAAATCCATGCGCCTGGATACATTTTGATGATATTCATAGGAAAACGAATGAGAGTTAAATGATGCTTTAGCTAGCATTCCGGAGTTCAAGTTTCTCAATTAGGAATAAAACGAAATACTAAGAGAAAAAGACACGCGACATCATCATCGATTGACACAAACAACATAGATCGGTAGATTACCCGAGTACTTCTATGGAGGATTTTGCTAGTTTTAGTGTGTGCCATTAGTTAGTCAGACCTACGACTAACGCGCTGCTTCTTTGGTGGTCTGGGACTAGTAGTGCTTGGTATCGGAACAACTTCCTCCTTAGCAATCTTCTCTATTGCCACCCAACATTGCTTAACAGAATCCTATTATTGTTACCAAAGAAAGAAAACCCACGTGGACACATTACTACACTAAGCAATAATAATAAGTAGTAATAAGCATCATTCATCCATCCATAAGAGAGAGATCATCACAACAGAATTGTAACAAAACAAATGACCCTCACCTCACTGATCATCTCAAAGATGGATGAGAGACTTGTTGAATCCAGTTTTGCCCCTGCTTTCACAGCCTCCCTCATCACAACCGCAGCCGCCATCACCGATGGCTTCGTTTCCAAGAAAGAGACATCTATGTACGTAATATAAAAAATAAGAATGAATAATTAAACCTTAAATTACCTTAAACTTAACAACAACGATGGTATATAGATTCGTTCAGTCTTACCCTCGAGTGACGCACAAATCATCAAACAGGATGCGACACTGATAGGCGCCACGAGGGCGGTTGGGAGGACGTTAAGTTTGCTCATCAAGAAATGTATGTAGTCAAAAGGCTTGACGACGTTGAGGTGCCACTCGAGCTTGTCCATCACCACACATTCCATTGTGAGAACCTGTGTCTGCTCATCAGCAACTTGAGTGAGAATGCTAGGGTCATAGGCCTTTTGTCCTTGTTCCTCTAGTTTCACAGCTATGAAACAATAAGCCATGGCTAACATCTTGTATTTCTGGTCATTTTCCTGTAGAAGTGTATTGTAATTAATCTATAATCAGCTACAATATCATCTCATTTGTGTATATTTCTTTCCCAACTTGGAATAAGTTCGTCTACGATATTATAAAAAGGCACTTTTTACATCTCACCCACCATTAATTATGCGCGTGAAAGCTTGAGAAACTCAATATTTGTCACTATCACTCGTGTGACAACGGAAGAAAAATGAGAATCACTTCCCAAAGTTTGCAAAAACACGGGAAAAAGAGGAGAAATCAGCATTAATTTTGGTCGTGGAAGGCTCACTCGAGAGGTAGTTTCTTACACTTATTTCAATGTATGTCTGCCCGATTACAGTATCTCGTTCTGAATTTTAGATAAACAAAAACAATTTGGTTTTCAGCGGCAGCCATTGTGGTACAGAGCTCCAGAAGTGTTGCTGAAATTGGAGAATTATTCATGTAGTGTTGATCTTAGGTCCATTGGATGTCTTTTCGCCGAGATGATCAGTATAAAACCTCCTTTCGCACATGAGAATCATACAGACAGTCAGTATTTTGTCTGTGTTGTGGTTTGATCCATGTTTGTTGGTGCTTACCCCTGGGTTTTCCAACAAGAGATGAACTAGGTTGTTCATGCATTAATTTCAGGTGTGTACTTATGCAACAGTGAATATTGTTGGATGCGGGAAGAGATTGGTAGGCTGTTTGGAGGAAGAGGGAATAAGTGGACCACTTAGTGAGAGAACAATGTATGGAAGAAGAGCTTTAATAGATTTGCTTGATACAAAGTGAAGGAGGTAGAAGCTATTTATAGGTGCATGAGGAAGAAATATTCATAGCATCATTCCTTCCACAAACTTCTTCCACCAAAATATCTACAACTTTCTCTACAACATTCTGCATACACTTCTTCTCAAGAAACATCCTTCTACATACAATGAACATAGACACCAGCAAGCTTGGGCTAGTAGTTACATAAAGGTCCACAAGATAACTAATACCATTTGGGCTATTAATAATAAGAATACAACACTTGGGTCTTTTTAGCTATTAGACTAAGGTGTGTACTGGAGTTGTATATCCAAAAATCATTCACTAAATTCCAAGACTGAAATGGGGTATTCTTCTTATTTATAAAATTCTATGCAAGCAATCTATTGAAGTTGATACTCTTCAAAAGTGTATCAATGTCGAAGTGGTTTCAGAAATCTCATTGTAAACACGAAAAATTTTCCATTGTTTCATATGGTATAAATCTGAAAATCTGATAGTCCTCGTGAGATAAGTTGTGATACTGGACTTCAAGTTCCTAAGTTAAACAGAGGGTGTCTTTCTCATTTTTATTCATTATTTACCTTTTATGTGCTAATTTTTATTCAGACCATTCATTACATCCTCTTCTATCAATTATGAGGTACCCTTGAATTGAGCTCAGCTGAGAAGCAGGATTTTGGTGGTCAGCTACTAGTACATCTCATGAATATGAATGTCTTAACGTTGTTTACTTGGACTCAAGTTGACATTGGTTGATATAATCCATGTTTGTGTTAGATCTTACCAATTCCCAGCAGATTGTATAGCTCCACTGCATACTTAATTTCATCAGGTGCTAGCATTTATTTCTTCAGATGACAATCATTTATCAACCCTACTCGCACTTAGATATAAGTTTTACTGGGAAAACTTGGATGTGCCGAATTTTTTTGGTTTTTCAGGTTATAATCGGGTTCATTGTTCATGTTGATTAACCTCGGCGTGGTTATATAAGAACTTGAAAAAGCTCTACACTTGCAAGAGTATGAAGTTGAGGATCACAGAGGACAGTGGCTTAGCTGCTTTCCAGAGAGCTGCACATCACTGGTCTACTTGGTCTTTTGGTGGGATACTTAATGAAGAAGACAACCTAGGAGATTAGGACGTGCTGGAAGAACTCGGGCTTTTTCTTACACTGGGGATTATGCGGTACCAATATTAGAATGGTTGTGGTTGTGTTCAATTTGCCCCAAATGCTATGGTGGAAGTCTCAGAAGCTTGCCCTCTTGCTGTCCTACCCCCTGCTGGTGTCAATGACAGTTTCAATGCTGCCCCTGGTGGTGATGATGCTGCTATCCCAACTCGAGGTGATGCTGATATGATTGTTGGATCAAGCTAAGCTATCTCCCAGCTGGATCCATAGATGACTGTCACCCCATGTCTCAGCTTCTTTCCCCCCTCTTGGTGATGAATTGTCTGCTGCTATTATCCATTTCATTGATGCTTAGTATTTTCTAGTTGGTTCTTTTATGTATCAGTTTCAATCTTTGGTTTGTGGCCTGCTCCCTCAGAGGCTTGTTTTGGACTTGTTCTTAGCTCGGTCTTGGTCCTCTTGCACCGATGTTTTATAAGTTGTGTAGTTTTTCTTTTAGTGATCTTTTGGATGTATTCGTTCTATTTCCGCTAGTAATATGATGTTCTTCTTGGTTGCAAAAAAAAGTTGGGAATTGTGTTGTTGGAATATGATGCTCAAGAAGTAATAGATGCTATCGGTGGCAAATATTATCACATATGCTAGCAGGAAGAGGCAATACTTGCGCGTTAACACAAGGAATTGTGGCAAGCACGCTTTTAGCGAGAACAACTCTACCATCCATAGAGAGAAGTTTCCATGTTCAACCAGACAATCTATCATTCATTTGTTGTGATAATATCTTTAATACTTGTTGAAACTTTGTCATGCACCTGATTAATTCTCAAGTATCTATCCAGATCATTAGTAGCATGTATCGCAATTATCGTTTTATTGGACATTGCATACTTCTAGGGGTATTTTGGAAAAGTAAATCTTTGCTGATTCGACTGTAGTTTTCTCCGACAACGTCAAGGTACTAGTCAGAGAGGCCCTCAGTCAGTGGTGTGCATTGCCAATTTCATAGAAACATGAAATATATGTTGGTCTTCCCACGACAATCGAGAAGTATCTCTTTCCCAAACATCACGGAGAAAGTCAGCAACAAGTTGAAGATTTGAAAAACTAAGACAATGTCAGTAGCGAGCAAATAGAGTGAATGGCCAAAGGGGGGACCCACTGTCCTGTCTCGATGCCTAGGTCCACTTAGTATGCCTCATTTACCTCTTGATACAAACCACCTGACCTAAGAGCCTTTCTTGAAACCTCATCAATTGGTAGAATTGACCATTTATACGAGTCGTGACAGAGGGAGTGAGTGTGGGATGTTCGATGAGGGTGTTGAGCTGCAATACTTTTATTTTTTTATTGCGAGAGAATGTGAGGGAGAGATAGAAGCGACATCGTATGGCGATACTATGGGTGATTCACGTCCTTATACTGAGATCACGGGCGGCGAGTCGTGTGCTAGGCACTATTTCACACAATTTTGGTTGGGGTTTTGAGTTTTATTGGTAAACGTGCTACGAGTTTTCATTCTATACTCTGTGTTTTGGAGGATATGAAGGGTAGTAGCACGTAGATTCATGCGATATTTGACTACCTGAGAGATTGAGCTTCATTGAGTGTGTGGGTGACATATTTGTCACATATTTGCTGGTTCACATTTTCCACCCCACTTTATTTTTGTTTATCTTTTAGCCATTCGAACCTACATTTTTATTAATGTGTATGCCCCGCAATGTTGAAAAAAAAGACAAATAAAAGAAAAGGGTGCTTTGATTTATACTTATTGATAAAATGACCATATTTATTTTATTCTTTTTATTTGACTTTTATTGACATGTTAGCATTATGATATCCACGCACAAATGATTAGGCAAACCGGACCAAGCAAAATCGAGATTTTTGTAATTAGTTAGGTTAAGTTTTATCTTTGCAAATTGTTTGATTTGATTATAAAATTAGTAAATCGATATATTCGATTTGATTTACTTTTTTACACAAATCGTACCAAAACCAAACCGCTTACACCTACTTAATAGAGCATGGAAGGCATTAGTTCCCCATGTAACCCTAACTCCTTCAAATAATCCACACATAGAGGGGAGGAACATAACCTCGTGTATCCAATTTCCAAATAACCTACCAGACAAATGACACTGGACATATATGCAGTTTGACACTTGTGACAGTACATTCAGTATTTTTAATTTTATAGAAAAACCCCTGCACTTTTTATTTTGGGACAAATAACCTCCAATTGTTAACAAAGTTCAATTAAATCTACAAAATTTACTGCAATAATGGGCTGTACACATTGACTTTTATTATGTACTCTAAGAAGGCGAATTTGTCACAAAAACTGTTATTAGTGGCAAACCCCCACCACAGACTAACGACATCACAATTATGGGAAAGTACGTGTCATGAAATTAGGCGCACTAAAGGGTGAAACTATGAAAGTTCCCTTTTCCCAAACTGAAAGGGGGTGAAAGTGTCTTTGCTTCAATCTTGAGGGAGTGAAAGTTTCTTTTGCCCTATTGAATGTTAATCTTGCAGCAGAAGTAGCTTAAAATCATGGGTAAAAGACAAAAACCACCCCTCGAGTATGGGGTATATACAAAAACACCCCTCGTGTTCTTGGATATACATAAACCACCCCTGTGAGATAACGGATGTAACTTTGAATTAACGGATGTCCGAAAAGACAAAAATACCCCCGACATTTTACGAAATTACCCCACTATAAGTTCTATTTCATTTCCTTCTCTTCCTCATTTCTTAACCCTAAACCATCCTTATCCATTTTCTTTCTCTCTCTTCCTCCTATCTTCTCTCCGGACACAACCCACCTCAACCACTGCTATCACCAAATCTAGCCTTATCTCTTCCTCTTTTCTTCCTCCTCTCTTCTCTACACCACCACTGCGACAAAATTCACTCTAGCTGCTAAATGTATTTCAGATCGGAGAAACGAGGAATTGTTCCAGAACCTACCTCGATGAAATCCAGCGACTGAAAGCCCTCGATCCAATCCCTGAGTGTGATCCACTGCATGTAAATCCAGATAATTTAAAATCGCCGTCGAATTCTAACAACCAGGAGGGGGAGGGATTTAGGGGTTTAGGGGTCGTGGTTATTCAACTATGAATCCCGATCTGGGTTCGTCCGTCGATGGGTTCTCGGAGATGTGGATAAAGGTATGAGCTTGATGGTGGGTTTGTGGCTGGGTTTCTCGGGTCAACTATTGATTGGGTGTATCGACTGACCTGTAACGCCTTTTAGAGACTCGTCAATGGCGGATTCAACGACGAATTTCCCGAATTTTTTCGCAATACGGCTGATCTTCACTCTGCGGTCGGCGTCGGGGACGTATTCTTTGAGCTTCCCTGCTCCATTAGACCTAACTTCTTTGCCCAATTGAAGAAAAATCTCGGTGAGAACGGTCTTGTGCGAAAGCCCTAATTCATCGCCTGGATAATCGGACGTTCCGGTTGAATAGTTTACCGGCGGTTAATCGGAGGCCATCCCAAATGCCTTCTTCAAGTTGATCAAAAATCCAAGAAGAAGAACGGGAAGAAGGAGGAGGTCTATATTGGTGGAAGAAGAAGGGGACGAAGACGAAGCAGGTGAAGTAGTGTTTGGTTGTGCGGCGGATTAGAGAGTGAGAAGAGTGCGTTCTGACCTCAAATCCCTTCCCCTCCTCATACTATCTGTTTTTCCTCTTTTATAGATTGAGGATTGATTGTTGGACCAGACCCATCCATGTGTTGTTGTAATTGTTCTCTTTAATTGATATACTTTTGATATTTATTGCGAGTCTCTTGATAATTCTTTTTCTTTGTTATTTGTTTGTTTGTTTGTTTGTTTGTTTTGTTTGTAGCGGTGGCGGGGAAGGTGGTGGTGTTGGTGGTGGCGGGATGTGGTGGTGGTGGCCAAGAACACCAAGAATATTACCAAAATAAACAAAAATATACAAATAGGTATACTAATTGATTGTGACAGAAGGGTGTTTTTTGTCTAACGTCCATCCACTGACAGGGGTGGTTTTTGTCTCGACAAGGGTGGTTTATGTATATCCCCGAACACGAGGGGTGTTTTTGTATATACCGCATACTTGAGGGGTGGTTTTTGTCTTTTACTCTAAAATCATTTTTTCTTCCTCCAGGATTTTACCAGTCGTCGGTCAAAAAGGTACAGTCTACCGGCGATATCCGGTCACTTCTCCACCTGATCACTTTCTCTTCCCGCTAATAGCAAAGCTGTATTCTGCACACTCACTATTCCTCACTTTCTCTTCCTCTGAGGAACTTCAATTTCTAGGGTTTGCACCACCGTCTCTCTCTCAGGTTTCGACTTCTCTAAGCCTTTTCTCCTCCACTTTACTTGATTTTTTTTCTGCATCTCGTTGTGTTGTGCCTTTTTATGGAGCTAAATCGTTCAATCGTCTATGAGTAAATGTCGTTGTTTTAGTATTTGGGCCAATGGATCTGGCGCAAAGGGACATTTGATCCCCTTTCTCATCGTTATATGTGGAAAAAGGGTTTTGGTTGTTGCCTGAGTAATGTTGGTTTTGGTTTGTGATTTTAAGCATGATTGATGATGATATAGGTGGGTTTTGTGGCCTTAGATCACAAGTTTCGTGTCATCTATTCATTGTCAGACAATGAGTTAAAATCAAGCAATTCCTCCATTTGACAAAGAAAATTGAAACCCCATTTTGGTGTTGTACCGAATACAGGCTGGTTGCATGTGTTTCCCTTTATCACTGCCTGTATCTCTAGGTACACCAACAGGCTTAATTTCAGTTATATGTTTGGTTAAATTGCTATTGGTAACCTTAAACACTGGTGTGATTTTGCTAGTGGTTTTATTTGAGAATTGTTGTTCGGAACGAGTGATGTATTCTAGTTATGAACCTACTAGTTCCATGTCTTTGCTTATATGACCGTTTTTCTGAGTTGATAACAGATGATAGCGACCATCTCCTTTTTGTTTTCCCTTCATATTGAATAAGAGCAAATCCTGTCATTTCATAAAAAGAAACGTAAGAACGGAAGATAAATTATATATAGGTTTACATTTGTTTCTCCCTTTCTCATTAGTCGCTCAATTTCCGATTTTCTAGGTAACCAAATCACCATTCCCATATATGATCCCGTGGCTGTCTTAATAATGTTGGTGTTGATAGTGATTTGAATGAGCAAGCGTGACCTAGGCTGTTTCTTGATATTATAGGATGTTGTGGCCTTAACTTTTGAACCATTGCTTCCATGTCGTCTATATGTCAGATAATGAGTCTAAATCAAGCCATATGTTGCCGTCCATTTGTATGCCAAGAAAATCAAACTGTGTTATTAAGTTAAGGCCTCTTATGAACTGATTCTGATGCATACACCTCCCTTTTAGCTCATATGAACTTTGTTGAGTCTTCTTTTGTGGCGTGGGCGAAATTGGCAAAAGGTGGTTGCATATGTTTGTTCCCTTTTGCAGTTCTTGTTTCTCTAGGTAGGCTAACATGTTTTTATCAACTTATATGTTTGGTTAATGTTATTGGTAGCTTGAATACGTAAATAGCGTGTGGTTTTGCTAGTAATTTTGACTTTTGGAGAACAATGTTGGTAATGATGATGCATTCTTAGTTATGAACCAGTAGGTCATGCTGGGCGTTGTGGTGAATGTTTCTTGAGCTTATGACAGCATAGAGTGTAGTTTGCGAGCTCTTATTGCCGGAAAGAACATGAAATAATTATAGACAGGCCATGTCTTCGACTCATCCCCTTTCTTTTTTCCCTAATACTGGCTAAGAACCTAGTAAGAGCAAATCCCAAGTGCTAATGTAACTTCAAATGACAATGAAAAGTTTTATTTACATATGAAACATCTGCATATGCTTTTAGAATGTTTAGATCAACCCTTGAAGCTTCTCCATTATAGTAGCTGAAAGTCAATTTGCTTTCACAGGTTTCTCTAGAAATGGACGGATTCAAATGTCCAAATCTGGGTGTCATCCGGGAGTTCTTGAAGAAAGAGTCGTCTCAAATGATTGAGTCCGATCTTCTGCAGTCCAGAATGGCTAATTTTGTCCAGGAGAACCTGAAATGGATCCGTGAGGTAAAATAATCATGCATTTGTAGTTCCCACAAGAACAGAAATAAATAGTAATTATTAGGAAGTCTCATGGCTTCAACAATGAATAGTAGTAGCTTGGAGAGACAAGTAATTATCTCACTATTTGATTTGTTTCCCGCTTATTTGCAGACTATTATAACCAGGTTGAAGATGAAGCATATCACTGCTTATTTGGCCGCTAACTACTTCACTCGTGCTTTGTGTACTGACATTGTTTTGGTAAGAAGAAATTTATGCTTTTTATTTGGAGATCATTGTAATATAGATGAGAGCTAATTATCCATTTATTTGAATACAGGATAATGAACATCAATACAAGATATTAGCTATGGCTTGTTGCTTTATTGCTGTGAAACTAATGGAGGATAGAGATGAGTCTTTCTATGTTCCTAGCCTTTTCACTGGCGTCGATGATGAGCAGAAAGCAATTGTTGCAATGGAAGTTGTAGTGGTGGTTAAGCTCGAGTGGGAGTTCATTGTCATCACACCTTTTGACTATCTACAGTTTGTGATGAACAAATTTGATATCCTCAAGAACCTTGCAGTGCCCATTTTTAATGCATCATCTTTCATGTTTTGCCGAACTTTTGAAGGTAAGAATGAATCTACTTAAATGCAGTTCTTCTGATCATTTTAGGTAGACCTGACAAAATAGACGGGTTTTGGTGGACTTGGGTTGGATTTATATGAGTTGGGTCTAAATGGACCATTACCCAATTAAGTCCAATTAATATTTGGACCCAACTGGACCACCTTTTTATGGACTGGGTAATCATGGGTAGTCCAACTAAGTCCGACTAATATTTACTGGATGTCTTATGTTACAGATGGCTCCTTCTTGGGAATGAGGCCCTCGGTGATTGCGGCTGCTGTTGTGATGCGGGAGGCAGTGAAAGCTGGGGCAACAATTGATGCTAACAGTCTCCAATCAATTTATGACATTGCAACTGAGGTGAGGGTTGACTACTGATTAAAATGCACACTCCCCCCCCCCCCCCCCCCCCCTCAGGGTTTGACGCACAGACACTTTCTCCCCTTCCAGTTTGGGAAATGACACTTCACCTCTCTAGTGTGCCAAGACACTTGCAGCCCATGATTGTGTCTTTCCATATTCTAAGAGGGGTTCTGAAACCCACAATCAGTGGACTCACAATATCACAATCATGGAGTGTAAGTGTATCAAATTCAGTACACTGAAAGGGTGAATGTGCCATTTCCCAAACTAGCAGGTGTGGATTTCATACCTGAGGGGGTGGAAGTGTCTTTTACCCTTTTATTAATGGATGTTTGTAGCTACAATGATGGGTAAAAAAACACTTTCACCCCCTCTAGTTTGACTGAAGGACACTTTCACCCCTTCAGTGTGCCAAACCTTAGAAAACTTGCACCCCTTTAAGACGACATCATTGTTTGAGGGAAAATACGACATCATTAGCCGGGGTATGTCTTTAAAAGTAGCTTTTGGACATTTATGGGGGTTATCCAAGGATATAATAGACTTTTTGCATGATGTCCGGGTTAAATTTATCTCAAAACTATTTTCAGTGACAAAGCCCACCCAGACTAACGACATCACAATTGGGGTGCAAGTTACTTGACGTTTGACAGACTCTAGAGGTGAAAGTGTCCTTTTCCAAACTGGAAGGGGTGAAGTTATCCTTCACTCAAACTAGAGGGGTTGGAAGTGTCTCTTACCCTACCGTGAGACGTTTACTATATACTTCATGTCAGAATGTTTTACTACGTTGCTTTCCTTTGGTATTATAGGAATCTGTGAAGCAATGTTGCCTCACCATAGACAGCATCGCCGGGGAGAAAGTTGCCATGCCGAGCACCACTCCCAAATAGCCGAAGAAGCGGTGCCTTCGCTGGTCAGATTAGTGGTTACATTCGAGTAGGGAAGTCCATAGAAGTTTGGATTTAGAAAAGGCGTTGTGTCACTACCTTTATTTCCTGTGGTCTGTCCCCGTGGCTGTGAACTGATAAACCTCTTTAACTCCAAAATGCTATTTCAGCGGTAGTTCCTTTCCATATGAAGTATGAACAATGTATCTTGAATTGGCAGTATATGTTATGAACTTGGATCTGTGTTTCATCTTCTTCTTTTTGTTGCACCACAAAAGTGCATTCATTACAGTCAAATAGTCAATGGCACTGGCAAAAATGGTGTTAAAGGAGTAACAAAACCAGAAGCCACTGTCGGCAAATACAAATGAAAAAAAAGCACTTTTGACATATATGCATGTAATACTATATGTTTGCTTAGAGTGCATACAATGCCCCATAACCCATTATGAGAAGAATAAAAGACACTTTCACCTCTTCTGATTTCATTGAAAGACAGTTTCACCACTTCCAGGTTGAGAAAAGGACACTTTCACTCTTCCAGTGTGCCGAACTTCAGAAAACTTGCATCTCATATTGTTGTACCGTTAGTCTTGAATTAAAAATTGTCAGTAAGATAAGTTCTGGGACAAATTTGTACTCATGTTATGAAACTTGTAGGGCTTACCAATTGTATATTAGACTTTTTACATGATATGGGGTTAATTTGTCTCTAAAATTATTTTGAATGACGGACCTTACTCTCAAACTAAGGGCGTCACAATCGGAGAAGAAAGTATATTACTTGAAGTTCGGCACACCAAAGGAGTGAAACTGTCATTTTTCAAATTAGTGGGGTTAAAACTTGAAAGTGTGCTTCGATGAAAATAGAGGGGTTGAAAGTGTCTTTTAATTGACAAATAATCCTCGCGCAACATTTGACATCGGGCTCCAAGTGTAGTCCGTCATCATCAATACTGTTGGTGTTTAATGACATTAGAATCAAAATTATTTGTTTGCGATATGAGTAGAATCATTAATATTGTGCAAGGGCTTAACTGTCAATTTTTATAGTGCATGTTTCGCACTGTTAGCAGACGTATACTGCATAGATGTTAAGATAATATTGCACTATTACCTCAATTCTTCGAGGTTCGTGCTAATGCACAATTCATCGTGTAACTTTGACCCGGTGATACAATACAAAAATTTGATAACTTTTTCCACGTACTCATAGAGTAAACCTCTACCACACAATAAAATGATTATTGAATTCTTGCTAGTCAAATAACGGGGGTTAATGTAACATTCAAAAATTAAAGTAGGAAGAACCTAGAGGAAAGAATGTAGTAAGAGCCCGTTTGGTATTGTTTTTGCTTTTGAGAATGCTACTTTTCGAATTCAAAAGCTGTATTTTTGTGTGCTAAAGTTTTGTTTTTTTTGCTTTCTAAAAAACAACTGTTTTTCCACAGCACCTTTTGAAAAGTATGGAGGGATTGCTTTCTACGACCTATTTTTTGATTAATTTATCGTTTGACATCATTATCCATTAATAAATATATTAATAATATTTTATTGTAATAGTACTATTTATTTTTTTATCATGTCCGAAATGATCGTTTTGACATTAACAAAAAGTCTAAAGCATTAATTATTAAACACAGAATGTCAAAAAGTATTTCTCCACAGCAGATTTTATATCAAGTTTACCAAACACTTTATGTGTAGATTCGCACAACAGTTTTCTCACAACAGCTTTATAAACCGCAACAGCATTACCAAACTAGCCCTAAACCTAAGAGTTTTCTCCACAGAACTTCTTAAAATTAATATTGTACCCATATTCTTTCAAGAATCTCACAATTTCCCCACATATATTCTGTCTAGTTTCTCTTCCCTCCTTCCCCATTCTCACTTCCTAACAAACATATTCTGTAACCTCAACAGTGTGCCCGTGGTCCGCCGCCGCCGCCCTTTCGCAACGTCTCTCTCCCACCGCAGTTTCTTCCTCGCACTTCCGTTCTAGGTCAGTCTCTCTCACTACTTCTCTCAAATCAATTCTCTCATCTTAGCCTATCGTTTTCAATGAAAACTGTTGAAAGTTGTAGATGAACTAAGAAATTGGGACCGTATGCTAGGGTTTCAAACCTTGCGGTGTCGAATTTTAATCAATTGAAAACGTAGAGCTAGGGTTTCAAGGAATTGTAGGATGAGGCTCAATCTGAACCGTTCGCTTTCTCTTATTAACTTCGTCTATCAATTTCCAGAAGTTTTGGTTCTCAACTCAAATCATGATGGCCGAGAAAGCTGCTCCGAGTTCCAGCAAAGTCAAGTTTGTTGAGAGTGATGTTGAGTCTTCTTCTGGAGATGTAAGCAAAAAAAAAAAAAAAAAAAAAAGAGAAAATTGTGCCTATTTTGGAGTGTATTGGTTGCAATTGACATTGTTACGATTTGTATTTTGTTTGGATAGGAGGGCGAGATAGAGCGAGAGCTAGCAGATGTCACGTTTGGAGATCTGCAGAAAGCTCGAGCAGACGGGTCGCATTCGGTGTTCCGGAAGCAACCGGAGAGCAAGGTTGGCAGGGCAAACAAGAACAGGTGTTGTGTTTGTGCAGCTTGTTTATGTTTGATGGCTTCATTGTTTGTAATTTTCTCATTAGTTTGAAAATTTCCGTTGTGTAGGCCAATGGAAGCTAGTGCCAAGAGGCCAGTTGGTAGATATAGAGAAGTCATTCAAGTTCCGAAAAAGGTTAGAGGGCTATTCGTGCTTGTTTCTTTCAAGCAAACTGTTCAATCGATTTGTGAAAGTTGAAGAAGTACATACTTAAATGCACCTGAATGTCAATCCTTTGAACTCAAATGGTAATTATAATCTCTTAAGCGTAATTTTTAAACTGTTCTGTCTGCAACCACCTGCATTCTTGCCAATATTCGTCAATTAGAATTAGTATTTCTGAGTTGTCTTGATGATGCCTCAATCACATTATATTTGATTTTTCTCTGCTTTTTTGTTTTCTGATTTGAATTCATAATTTTTCAACTTGTTTCTTATTATCCATTTTACAAGCCTCTGTACTTAAGTAGGCTATCTTTTGTCTACGTTTTTTCTAAATAAGCTATGAATTTCTTAAGAACCTGACCAGAAGATAAAAAGTACGAAGAGAAGGCTGAAACATCATAACCTCCAACAGCGAGACACTACAAATAGAATAGCTAGCATCTCTATCTCTACTATCAGATCCTAAAATATGTTACAAAAGCCATTTATCACTCCAAGAAAATATAAACTGTAGCAAAGTAACCGCTTGTTGAGTAGTTAAAACTCATAATGAAGAGGTTCATGTACTGCAAAAAAATGGGCATTCTTCACCATTGACAATCTGAATTCTTCATCTTCAGATTTGTATGTGTTGTTTGTGTAATTGCCTGTGACATAACCAGAGTCCTAAACTGTATGTCACTCTTACATCTCTTGGTTTACACCTGCATATTTTATGCTACCCATCAAAAGTTCTTTTGTGATGGAAGTAGAGTATACTGAGGACTTTAATCCTAAGGTCCACATGCATGAATTACCCTGCATTTGGTAGAATGAGAGATCAATCCGTGTTTTCTAATATGTGGCTGATGTGTCATTATAGGGGACACAGTTCAGTGTCAATGCAACCAGACCTGACTAAAAGTCAAATAATTAGGAGCATTTTTTTCCTCTACAACATAAAATGATTTTCCAGTTGTTTCAATAATTTCCATAGGAAATAAGGCAACCACTTGTTAAGATGTCGACTGCAGGCTTAGGAATCCAGGAAATGATAGATGAAATTTACTCTGGAACCTTGATAGAAAATCTAAAAGTCATTCCTACACTGAACCACACCCAAACATATTTCAATTTAGTTAAAACAGCCACGAAGCTTACGCATGGACCTCTCTGCATATGTGTATGCTGGGGCATATGAAACATGTATAGGGGCATACACAGACGGTTGGTTCATAAAAGGGATTATTACAATCAAGGCAGTAAAAGTTCACTAATTTTTATACAAGGAACTTTTCTAAAATATTTACTAACAAGGTTAACGCATAGTATTACAAAATGGCAGCTACTTTTAAATCCGTGAGTTATATAAACAAGGATGACTACTTTTTATGCTTGAACAAACTCATATGTTATAAGTTGCTCTCTTTCTTATTTGTTTAATTTAATCACGGCGAGCCTAACAAACGCTTGTCCAAATGACAAGAAGGGTTTGCAATTTGGATCAGAATTTTATTGCCGCACTGACCCAAACTTGAAACTTAGGCCATGGAATTATTATGTACCCTGAGTCCCTAACTCCGCAACCACTATCTGAAATGAAACAGAGGCGTGGGCATAGAGGAGGGATGGGGCGATGGTCGTAACCCCAATATCACCGCAAGATCAATTTATGAACACCCAAGCTAAGCCACGTAGACCCTCACTGCCAACAATGTTGCTCTGTTATGGATTTGTTGTTTGGTCAGCTAGGTTTGACCAAAGAATTGGGGATTTTGTTTTTCGTTGAGGAAAATAAAGAATTATTTGGCTAAGAGGAAATAGAGATGAGAAATTGGTTTCTTAGCACTTCAACTACGCAGTTGCTGTCGCTCGTCCTTTTTTACTAACGCCGATAATAATGTCACTGTCATAAACTTATTTCACAATACTAATCTAACGGCGGCTTCAGATGGAGAACTAACATTGCTAATGAAGTGAAGTTTGAGGTTCTCTGTTACAGCTACACCGAGGTTCTTTTTCTTTTGGTTGAAAGCAACATGGAAAGATGTAGTTTATTTGTGAATCTATCTACCCTCACCCTTGTTATTTGTCTGTGTGATATTGAAATTGGAGGATTTGAAGTGTTAGAAAGTTGCGAAGAATGGAGAAGAAGGGTGGTGTCACTGGGAGAAGATGTTATGGACTGGAATGAAAAGAAAAAACAAACTTTGATATTTCTGGTGGGCTTCAGGGTTGCTGTTGCTGGCATTATCAGTAATTGTGGTAGCAGAGTAATGTGATTGGAGTGGACTTGGCCAACAGCAACTTAACATTGGGGAAGAAAGTTGTGTACTGGTTGTCGGGCTCTCTGTCACGCAGGCCTTTTTATCGGCCATTAAAAAAGCAGTGTATGATGTTGAATTATCTCTTGCAGTCTTGCTCACTAGACAGTATCACACATTTCAATGTTCAACAGTCCAATATTTAGTTCCATTGATTAAAAACATGCATAGTAGTGCAGTCCAGAAAAATTTCACTCTAAAATTCCTTTCATTCTTTGACCTGTTATCCTCTCTTCTTCATATGCAGTGTCAAAGATTTCTACTAGTTTTGTTTACTAGTTTTTCCAGCAATTTCTTAACTGATACACCACTGTTCTATTCAGGAGATTCGCGACCCCCGCTTTGAATCGCTATGTGGCGAACTTGATATAGATAGGTGAGTCTCCCTCTCTCTCTCTCTCTCTCTCTCACACACACACACACACACACACACACTCACACACACACTCGATCGGGTATATCCATCCATTTTCTAAATTTTAAATGTTGGGAAGGGGAAGTTAGCGATATTTGTCAATCTGTGTATTAGTTAGAGCATGCTAAGGAATATAATATTTACTTCGTGTGCTTGGCATGTTGAGATGAAATCTTCTGGTAGGGCATGTGGAATTTTGATAGTTGCCTGATCCTGTTTCATTGTCACGAGATTTTTCGCTTCTTTCATTTTTATTCTTGCATCGATTTGCATACATTTTTACTTCTACTATTTGGCAACTTGCTCTATTCCTCGTGATACTTATTTTCTTTCATCTTCTAGGTTCAAAAAGAAGTACAAGTTTGTATATGAGAGTAATCTACCTGCTGAAAAAGAGGTACTCATCTTCTGGAATTGTGTGGTAGACTTCTTATTGCGCAACTTTCATATGTTCTTTCATAAACTTATTGTGAACGCTTAAACAGGACTTGAAGAGACAGATGAAGAAATCGAAAGACCCTGCGATCATTAGCGAGTTGAAGAGCCGCATATCATCAATAGTAAGTTGCTTACTTCGGCGGGGGTATAATTGTTATCACCCTTTTGGTTTAGTTGTCTGGAATTTGTACTCGGCGCACGATGATTAATATTATCTCAGTTTGGGATTAATTGAATGACTTCTTACCTTGCTATCCTTTCAGGACAGACAACTGAAAACCGCAACAAAGCGCACTGATAAGGACATTCTTGCCGAGCACAGGAAAAGAGAGAGAGAGTTGGCGAAGCAAGGGAAAAAACCATTTTACTTGAAGAAATGTAACTTTCTCTCACCCCCTCTACTAGTGCCTCAATGACTCAATGTTACCATTTTTTACTGAGTTACTGAGTAATTGATTCGTGTGTTGCAGCCGAGATTCGGAAGGAAGAGTTACGTCAGAAGTATGAGGAGCTGAACGTAAGACTTCCATACATTTGTTTACAAATTTATGCCAGTAGGAACATGGGCGTATCCACATGTTGATTAGTGGGGCTATAGCCCCTACTCAAGTTTTCAAAAAAATTGTTTTACCCTTATTTACCCTTAGTTTACTTTGGTCTTTCGGTTTAACCCTTCAAAAATTGCACCATAGCCCCCACTAAACATTTCAAAACTAAAAATGTACTGTTATTTCAAGGTGTCAAGGGGGCCGGCCCAGGCTTGAAACCGACCCGGCCCGCACTTAAATGAGCCCCCCCCCCCCCCCCCCCCCCCAAACCCCAGACCGGTGCGGTTCGGCTTGTACACAAACTGACCCGACCCCACCCGGCCAGTTTGCCTCCCCCCAAACGGTACCGTTTATATATTTTTTATTAATATATATATATATATATATATATATATATATATATATATATAATATCAGTTGATATACTTATGATATATAATGGCAGGCCCCATCAACCCCTGACCCAACGGGTTTAGGGCCCGGGACCGATGGGGTTCAAGTTTCCCAACCCCTCAACCTGGCCCCCTCTTCCCACCAACCCGCCCCCAGCCCGGCCTCCTCTTTCACAGGCCCCCTCCAACCCGGACCGGCCCGCACTGTTGACTCCTTGACTGTTATTTTGAGTAATTTTCGATTTAGCCCCCACTGTGACAAAGTACTATTCCCGGATCCGCTCGAGTAGGAAGATAACCAGGAATTAGAAGAGAAATAGGAGTTTCTGTTTATTTGAATGTTGTTTTAACTGTTATGATGTTGCTCTCATGGGTTAACTAGGCATCTGGAAAGGTGGAGTCGTTCATTGAGAAAAAGAGAAGGAAAAAGGCTTCCAAGGACCACAGGTATGTGCCATATCGACGCACAGGTGCTACCAACGAGTGATCAAATGCATGGCGATGAACAGCCACCCGAAAGTTAACCGCAGTGACGGATCCGGTGACTTCCAAAGGCTCTGTGTTTTTCTTTCCTTGGAAGAGGCATGGTTATTGGTGTATGTGTTCCCTTGAAAATTTTGTTTGCAGCAGTCATTACTGTAATAACTTAGAGAGTGTATTTATTATAAACGTTTTCTCGCTCGTAAGTTTTAGTTAACTCTTGCTTGGACAACGCGTATTGATTCAGCATTGTATGTGAATTACTGAGTTGCTATGTCCACTGAATTTGTTCATGCACTGTACTTCGTTATATTTATGAATTTACTGGATATAGGAGGGTTTCTGGGTTTGCGGATTCGCATCAGAGAAGAGGGAGAGATGAACGTGCGGAATGAAGAGGGCGGGCTGGGTCGATAAGGGCTAGTGGTAGAGAGAATCTGGAGGAAGAGAGGAAGAAGAAGCAGAGGAGGCGGCAATGTGATT